>CM028129.1:1329400000-1331800000 GCA_016271365.2 Neoceratodus forsteri
GTGCATGAGTACCTGTGGCTACAGAAGCACTGGCCCCATTTGGGCCTGCACTTCTGCAGACAAATGAACTGTTATAATTTGGTTGGTGTGGATTTGCATCTGTGGCTGCAGGGGCTTGTGTTTCTGTAAACAGACATAGTGTTGTGATTTGAGTAGTGTGGTTTTCTGCCTGCAGCCAGAGGTGAGTGTGTATGTCTTGCACTTTATATGCTGTAGATAAACTTCCATGAAAGTGGCACATCAGTGCTACTGCATTTGTGTTGTCTGGAAACAATTGTGTGTTGCTTGTCTTGCCTGATGATAGCTATCTGGTTGGTTGTGTGGTCTTGTCCTTTTAATGATGGTTGTCTGTCATTGTTTATGTGGTCATGTTCTTTTGCTGCTTGGGGGTGGATTGGAAGTTAGGGTTGGAAACCATAACACCATATTTCTTTACTTTTTTGGGGTTAAGTTGAACCCTAACTGGTGTATTGACATTGTTTTTTGAATATCTATCTATCTATAAACAAAGAAGATCGTTCAGCCAGCACAGGCTGCACTCAGACTCCAAAAGTAGTATCCAAACTAAGCTAGAAAGCTGACACCAGACCGCCAGCTGAGTGAAAATGTAGCTGTGTTTTCCAAAGGGCATCAGTTCAATAAATAAGCTCATACACACACTATGAGCATGCCAAAAGGAAAAAAAGGGTAATTGAACACCAAAATGAACTGGCTTGACTGGTTTCACACTAGCAGTGCATTGTCAAAGGCCCAGATACTGTCTCTTACGAGGAGCAATTAAATAGTGTATTTAAAGTGATTGTGACAATTTTGAGATTCAATAAAAACAGTATATCCTAACAGATAGAAAGAAATATCGTGGAGACATATTTAGCAAATACAATTTCTGATACACATTCCATACAGGACTACCTATATTTAAACCACATATCCTTGAGGAAAATCAGACTCTTGAATGTCCATTCCAGTACTTGAATACTGGTATGGTAACAACACGTGGGTGGGTATGAAGGCTTCATAAAGTAAATTTTAGTACTGTAGTAAACTATATAATATATACATAAGAGAAGAAACAGATAAGATTAAAAAAAGACCACTAATATCAGTATCATAAAGCCCTATTCAGTAATATGTCTTGCATGTTTACTCTCTTATGTTTTTTTACATTCTCAGAAAAGGAACAAAAAACAATTCTGTCATTGAGTCCTGGTCTGTCAAAGGCTTCCAACTGATGTATCCATAAACTCTCTCTTTTTAGTAAGAGGTTTTCAGTGTCACCCCACCTTCTTCCCAGTCTGACTTCCTCAATCCCTCCAACTGAAATGTGTGATTCCTCACATCATTTTGTTTCATGATATGGACAAGTAAGGCATTTTTTCTGTCCTCCTTAGCTATGGCACTCAGATGTTCACCAGTTCTTGTTTTTTAGGCTTGTTATTCTTCCTATATGGAAGTACCCACAACTACATGCAGCCTGGTACATCACATCTGTGGTGTCATAATTTACAAAACACCTTGGGCTCGATATTCAACAGTTTGCATAGGTGCTAACCCACATTTGCCTGTGCAAACCAGATGTTGCACTGGATCCAGATATTCAAAAGGTTCTGCTGCACTGGCAAACAGGTGTATTGCCAGTCCAAACCAAATTGGGGGTGGGGTATGCAAATGGTGGGGCAGGGACAGGAATATCGGTGCAAGATGATATTCAGTTGACTTGCATGGGACAAAGGGGTTTTGTGTAGTTCTTTTTCACCACGCGAATACTGCAGAAGAAAAATCATTTTACTCTGCGCTACCCTAGCAACTGCCAGAGGTAATGCAGCTAACCAGGCAGTTGGCTGCTGGGGAACATGCCCGCCTCTGTGGTTCATTGTACCCCCTTCATTGCCAGCCACTAAATTAAAATAAGAATACCTGGTGCTAGTGGCCCCCAGTCTCCAGCCCGATGTATAAATAATTGTCCCTGGTAGTAATGGTCTCCCTCAATCTCCAGCCCCAATGTTTAAATAATTATTCCTGTTGTTAGGGGTCCCTGTCCCTCCTATCATCAACCCCTACATAAAATTATTATACCTGGTGGCAGTAGTTCACCCTTTCTTCGATCATTAGCCCTGAAGTAAAAGACAAAGCCCTGGTGGTAATGGTCCCCTCCTCCTGCTGATCACAGCCCAAGTAAAAAAAAAAAAAAAAACTCCTGCCATCCAGTTTCCCCCTGCACAGGCATCCCCCACTCAGCTGATCAGTATCTGTATTGTTGCGGATGCATATGAGACTGGCACAGACCTCATCTGACCTCCTTGGCTGCATGCTGTATGTCCAGGTAGGGGTGTGCCTCTTCTTTATAGGACGGGCATGGTCACCTGTCCTATAAATAAGAGGCATGCTTCCTGCCTGGACAGCTGACTGAGGAGGTATAGAGGGCTGTCAGTCACCATGTCCTAAGCACCAGATAATGATCAGCTGAGTGAGGGTGCTCAGCCGGGGGGCATTGATGCGCAGGGAGGTTTTTTTTTACTTGGGCTGGTGATCAGTGGGGGGGCACTACCACCAGGGATGTGTCCTTCTACTCAAGGCTGGTGGTTGAGGGAAGAGGAGGGACCACTACCACCAGGGATAATAATTGTTATGTTGGGGCTGGTGATCAGAAGGAGGTCAGGGCCACTAGTACCAGAGATATCTATTTATACATCAGTGCTGGTGATTGTGGGAGGAAACACTAGTACCAGGGATTTTATTTTCCTATGGGCTGGTGATTGGAGGGTGGGGATCACTAGCACCAGGATTTTTATTTTCACTAGGGGCAGGCAATCAGAGGGAGGGGACCACTAGCACAATGGATAGCTACAGCTATCATTGATGGCGGAGGGTGGCACCATGCTACCTGCCTCCACAACCCATGCAAATTGGCCCATAGTGGTCATGCAAATGGCATGTTAATGCTTTGCATATCCAATAACGCTCATCTGCTTGTGTACCTTTAAACATTTCTAATAGCGCTCTGGTGCTATCAACTCCTGAGACCAACATTGGGACCCATGTAAGGGCTGTGCTACCACACTCAGCACTATGCCATCATGGCCCTATATTCAGTTGGGTAGTGCCTGACAGAATATAGCATCCTGGGACCCCTGGGCAGTTGCAAAGTGCAGTGCAAATATTTGTGCTACACTTTGCACTTATGTGAATATTGGGCCCCTGATGTCATACACTTTCTGAGCCATACTGATGTAAAACTTTTGGTCCTCGACATATTAAGACAAACCTTACAAAGGCTGCATTCATGATTACCATTTGGTAAACTTGACAACCATGTAGGGTATTTCTCTTGTGTCCTTCATGGCTGTTGGTATCTGGGACACAAAAGGTAGCATGTCATAAGGGTGACCCTAAATGAGCAACTAGAAAAATAGCGACTCATTTTGGTGATCTACCCCACAGAATAGCTAGGGTATGCAAAAGCAAATATGGGGAAGGGTGAATAGAAGGAGAGACTAGCGAGGGGAAGGGGAGGGACAGGGAAGGGGTTTTCAGGGACCGGAGTACCTGCTGCTGCCAAGCTAGTCATATTGTGGCATGGTGGTGTGGGAGGCTACATCTGGCAGAGCAGGTACTGGGCTCAGGACTGGTCTTGGTTGCATTTGCCGCAGCTTGAGCTGCAACACTAATTTTTTTAAATTAAGTTTTGCCACCTCCCGACATGCACCCCTGGAGCTGAGAATCCTAATTCAAGAAGGTGTTGAGGGATGGGGGTGGGGTAGCCACTCCCTCCCCACAGAAACACTTTAGTTCTGGAAGTTGGGTCACTGTAGTGTGTATATTACCAAAAAGCTATCGCGATTTATTTTTTGGCAATATACACACGCCTCATAATAGCAACCATTGCTTTACATTTGCTATTATGACATGGAACTGGTACAAAATCTTGTAGGAAGTCATCAACTTAACTGGATAGTGGTTCCAGCACAGAGTCTGACCCCGAAACTATGGACCAGCCTGGTGGTGGAACAATATTCTCTTTGTTCATCCCATAGACCACTTTGTACAAGGTTTTGTGTCCCAGATAACAACATTTGTGAAGGACACAAGGGAAGTGGTATGTTATTACAGGATTTGATTGATGGGATGTAGAGGTGGAAAACAACATATCCACAGTGGATGTTGCCGACATACACCTCCATCTCCAATGTGGAGTAATTAGCTACCTTTGAGAAAACACTGGATTTAAGGTACTTGACAGATATGTTCCAATTTCCTTTCTCTTAGAACTGGCAAGTCCTGTTCTGAATAGAAGTTTCTTTAAGTTTGAGAATTTTATTTTCAGCAAGTGAGGGGAACAGCAATGGGTCTACAGTGGCTCCATCTTATGCAGATATTTATATGCATTTATTTGAAAAAACATTACAAATCTCACTCTACAGTAAATCCATTTCATAAATATATTTCAGTCTATAGGAGATTTATAGATGACTTGTTATTTTCATGGACTGGTACTAAACATGAACTTAAGGAATTTCATAGTTATTTGAATAACTGTAAGGAGAACCTCAAATTTACATTAGAATACAGAGATAAAAAAATCCTTATTTAGTTTTAGATAGCTATAAAGGGAATGACCTGTTATATACTAGATTGTTTCTGAGAAAAACAGAGCAGAATACTGAATGATTTTACATTACAACAGTTACCATACAAAGTCATTGAGAGACAATATTCCTTTCGGCCCATTTTTAAGGGCCTGAAGGAACTGTTCAAACACTGATGGGTTCCAAACTTAGAAACATGTTATGGAAAATAAACTGTATGTGAGAGGGAACCCAGGAAATATAATAAAAGGCTGCAGTGGCAGAAGCGGAGTCTCACAGAACAGTGGTGTTGTTACAAAACGTTAGAAAAAAATGCAATGAGTGAGATGTTTGTTTTTCGACCCCCTACTCTCCAGTTTTTGGTCAGATTAAAAACACTCTTCGTAAGTATTGGAGAGTTTTGAAAGCTAATGCAATTGGCTATATAACACTTAGAAATTTACCACTTGCTGTAGCAAAGAGATGTCAGTAATTTAACAAAGTAATAAGTCATAACAGGTGTGCATTATAGGATTTTATTATACGCCCAATGGGTATAGTAGGGCATAAGGCTGAAGGCCGAGTGTCCGGACACCCCCTGGGAAGTGCATTAAACTTCTATGATGCACTCCCTGTAGTGGCTTATTACACTTATAAAATGGCTGTAAGTAGTATTTTTGAGAAGAACATAAGATTCAGCACCTGTCCTTGCATTTATAGAGATGTAAAGCACAGTCAGGTGACATCTCATGGGCAGTGAAATTTCTACATTTTTTCTTGCCATTTTATAGGGATGTTTTAATGCATATTGAACATGTGATTCCAACAGTGAAAGATAAAACATGGGATTTTGCTCCAGCACCCATGGGAAATTTTCCTTGTGGGCACTGTACACCATGTTCTAATACCTGTAAGTTAAAAAGTGTGTTTAATAAGTTCAGAAATTAAACAATAACCATTAGACAAAGAATAAATTGTATTTTAACTTGTTATACTATCTAATTAAAAGCCCTTGTGATATATCATATATTGAAAAAAATATGATATTAAAACAGCGAATATCTTAACATAAATCAGCCATCAGGACTTATGATGAAAAGTAAAGTGTAGTGAGACATTTTCATGAGAAGGGTCATCCTATAACATCATTAGGATTTTGTGGTGTAGAATGTGCTGTCATGCCTAAAGGATGAGAGAATGAGGAGAGGAAACTATTAAAGAGGTATACTGAATAAGTAGTTTTATACCCCTTGGGTTGAAATTGGTTTCAATTAATCTATTTTTTTTATCTATTTATTTAAACACTGATAACCTGGAAAGGCACACTGAGCCAAGGCTGATTTCCGGGTGTGACCTGAGAAAATACAGGGTAATAGGACAACAGTGTATAGGATGCACCCTTAATACCAAAAACAGCATTACATAAGCATAGAAAGATAGTGTACAGGAGGTACCATCTATACACTAAACAACAATATACAATATAAGCATACAAAAGAGTATCATACATAAGATAGGGGGTTCAAGGGACAACAGCGGTGGATTCCTTAATCCTCAGGTAATATAGTAAAGAGAAAACACAAGAAGTGCTAAAATAATATCTGGGTATCTTGGGATAGCAGCATGGGATAGTAACTTTCTGTACATTTATCTGCAGCTGATAATGGGGAGAAATAATGCAGGTGCTAACAGATATGGGAACATGTGGGGTGGGCAGGTAGTGCAGCAGAGATCTAGCAGAGGTATGAGAGGCATTTCATATGAGAGGAGGTTGAAAATTCCACATTGAGGGGAGACAATAGGAGTAGGCAGATATACCTGCATTAGAGGACCGTTTGGGAAGGGAGAAACAGTGGGAATCCCTAGAACAAAGGGGATATGGAGAGGCAAGAGTGGGGGCAAGGTTTTCAGAGAGGTAGGAGGGGAGAAGGTTGATCCAGAATATGGAAATTAGGGAGATATAGTGAAGGAGACATTGGTGGGACAGGAGAGGGAACTTCAGAGAAGACAACAGTGGTAGGTCCTATCAGGAGCATTTCTGGTGAAATGACAGAAGGCATGATACAGTGAGTCAAGTCTGGTGAGTGAAGAGGTTGGCACAGTGCAGTAAACTATGTCATCATAGTCAAAGATGGGCGTTATCATTTTAGTCAGTAGTTTCCATTGAACAGGGACAGGGAAAGAGTCTCTGTTTTGGTAGGGGATGCCAAGCTTTGGGAGGAGATTTGTGAATAAGTTAATATGGTTAGGGAAGTTGAGTTGCGGGTTCTGCCAGATGCCTAAATACCTGCATGTTGATGCTTTGCCAAGTGGGATGCCATCAAGAGATGTGATGGGTGTGGAGGGGAGAACTTTGGCAAATTTTTGAGAGGTACCAAAGGTCATCGAGACAGTATTTGACATGTTTAATTTGAGTTGTTTAGCAATGCACCAAGATTAAACAGAGTGGAAATCCTGCTGAAGGGCAGATTTGATAGTGGATAGGTCAGGGCCGGAGGTGAAGGGATGGTATCATCCGTACATGTGGATAAGGCAATTTGAGTAAGCGGAGGTAAGGTTCTTTATGAAAAGTTAAAAGGATAAGGCCAAGTATAGAGCCCTGGGAGATGTCTGCTTGGATAGGGAGGGAGGAGCAGGAATTAGTGATCCTTACTGATTGGTGTCTGTTTGTGAGGCACGAGTTGAACCACTTTAAGGCAGGAGGGGCAAGCCCAGCCTCACTGAGGTGTTTGGAACAGTGGGTGTGACACAGAGTCAGGGGTCTTAGCCAGGTCAATGAAGCCAGCAGGTGTGAGGTGGCCTTTGTCTGCAATGGACTGTATCTGCCCAGTGACTTAGAGAAGGAGGATATGATGGAGTGGTTTTCTGAATCCAAACTGGCAGGGAGAGGAAATTTATGGAGGTGAGGAAATTGGTTAGTTTAGATTGTACTGACGTTCTTGCAGCTTGGACAAGGCAGGGAGGAGGAGATGGGTTGATAATTACTGGGAGTGGAGTAATCACCTCCCTTGTGGAGAGGGATGACATAGGCTAATTTCCAGGCCTTGGGAACAGTGCTGGTGGTGAAGGATAGATTTAGTAGGTAGGTTAGGGTGAGTGCAGTGGCAGGGGCTGATAGGCGTGTAGAGCTGGGTGTACACCATCTGGGCTAGACTTAGTTGGGTTTAGGAAAGAAGTGCAGTCAGGACTTTTTCAGCAGAGACTGGGTAAGTAGGAAGCTGTTTTTATGTAAGTTTTGTGAGGGGGGATTTCCTGTAAGGAGGGTGGGTGTAGAGTGATCAGGGAGGGCACAGGTAGTGAAAAATGTGTTAGGGATATCTGCCACTTGGAGCGGATCAGTAATTGTTATGCCATTATGCTTGGGAGTGGGGTGTTGGATTGAGGTGATGGGTCAACGATGGAGTGGATGAAGTTCCAGAAGGAGGAGGGGTGTGCTACGCTTAGACAGTGTATAAAATAGTCAGCTTTTTCCTGTCTGGTGATCTTAGTGCATGTGTTTCTTGCGGCATTTTAGACTTGTCTAGAGTGGGGAGTTTGGGAAGCTTTGAGCTTGGCCCATGCCTTATTATGGGTTTTGCACAGAGCAATGATCGGGGCAATAATCCAGGGGTGGTGGTCTTTCCTGACCCTTACTTTCTTGGGTGGAGCATGGTAGTCCCAGACACTGGTAAAAATGTTTATGAATTGGGTTAGGGCTGTGTTGACATCTAAGGACAGGACATCTACTCTGTAGGTGCTATAACATGAACTGGCATACTGCTTGATATATTATAGAGGTGCAGTAGCGACCCTATAGTTAGGGTCAGGGTTGCTTATACTGTTTAATGTTAAATCCCAATTTGTATTTTAATAACTGTGGCAGCAATGAAATAGCCCAAAATGTAACATGTGCGGTCATGCTAGTAGAGTCTCAAGATGTGAAAAGTTTCATTACAGCATCTTGTTTGGTTTTTGAGATGCAGAATGCCAATAAATGCAGCAAAAAAAATGTTTGGTTTTCCTACACTTAGAATTATTTTTTTTTTGCTGTCATGCATAGACTAGATGGTACAAAATGTTTTCATGGAACTTTCAGGATAGAAGCAGCCTGTATTGATGAGTAGTACTTTTTGAGGGTTTCTTGAAAAAATATTATACAGTTCCAGATTTATACAGATTTTTAGGATAACCATCTCACTCGAACTATATAAAAAAACAGCAATCATGAGTGCTTATTTTCATGATTTACTTGTAATGAGAAAAAAAAGATTGTGGTGGCTGCCATCTTTTTTAACTCAAAAACATTGAAAATACACCAAAATTATGTATTTTTTAAAAACAAACACCTGAACCTAGGTAAATGGGGCTGTTTAGCTAGATTATGGTGTTTTGTTCTTTGAAAATTGCCCTAGAAATAATGTTTCTAGGCCTTAGTGAAACAAGCTATTCATCCATGTTCTCAGTATGAGAATAGCAGGACTTTCTTGAAATGTGAAACCACTGCTGGAATCCTGCTGCTGGCTTCAGTTACAGCAGTGAGCTGGCAATCCCTGCTCTCTCTCTGTCCCTCATTCTCTCTTTATATCTATCCATCCATCTGTCTATATGTCTGTCTAGGACCACGGTGCATACCGGCACTGCTTCTTTTGCCCCTCTCCTCCAGGTCACCCCCTTTCCAATGTTTATGTATGGATCAAAGTGCCCACCCCAGAGAAGCCTCTCATCACCTCCCTCTAGATTGCCCACCCCTTCCCATTGTATACTCAGTGGTGCTGGGGTGCCCACCCCTGTGCCACCAAACAGTAGCCCAGCACTAGGGTGCCCAATTCCCAGTGTTGGAAAGTCCCCTGAAAAAACAAAACAAAAAAAATTCCACACTGATTTTTGTTAAACCTGTATTAAAGAAAATGGTCCCTTGGCAGCAAATAGGTGGGCAGAGCCTTCTCTTGATGCAGAAGGCCTTGCACATGTGCATGTGCTGAGGAAATGTGGCATTAAGTTTCCAATCCTAACTCCCACCCAAACCCTCAAGCAGCAAAGAAAAAAACATTAGGGCTTTGGATCTCTGGAGTCTTGGTGAATCGGTGTGGGGTCTTCCATGTGGTTGTCATCCCTAATGCCCACCCCATTCCCAAAACAAACAACATCAGACATGATCTCCTTTCTTCACATAGGGTCCACAGGGTCCAGTTTGAAGAAAGCTGCTACAGGTTGTGTTGGCAACATGTGATGAGACATTCTTCTCTGCCTTTGAAAAGTGTATAACTATGAGGAAGTGGCTTAGAGCTGTATCTTGTGCTTTGGACAAAAGGCTTCAGGGTTGTAGGAAAGGTGAGCATTATGGTTGATAACACCAAGGCAGACACCACTCTGATTTGCCAGGACTCTGGAGACCCTAATTTTTTCTCTTTTACTGTTTGGGTATGGGGAATATGACTGGAAACCCTAACACCACGTCCCTACTTTTTGGCATTAACTTGAACCCAAACTGGTGCATTAATACAGTATTTTGCAAAGAATATATATATATATATATTGATTTTATGTACATTCAGCCCATTACACATTTTTTTAAATTATAGGTTAAAATGATTTTATATTTTTAAGCTTACACTAACATGTTCATGATCTTTTGACCTCCTGAAGTATTTTTAGAGACACATCTGATTGGGTTGTAAGAGCTATTTTTGATCCTTTTTGTCCCAGAAATAATTTTTGGAGGTACTTACCTTATTTAGAATTATCTGAGAGGATATTAATACTTACTAATGTGCACATTTTTTCAAGACTTTTTTTGTTACAATTTTTCCATATTTGGAGATATTCTTAATTTTTAAGAGATGTTTCAGTCTATTTGAGTGCTGAATAAGTTCTTATATTTCTTTTTTGTGAATGTTACTATATATATTATTGAAGTCACTGTATGTTGCATTCAGTGTAATGCCAATCATCTGTCTGTCTGATGTGTAATAACAGATCAGGCCAGGAACATCGTTGCCCGAACATCATGGCCCAATATAAAGAGGGCAAAACGTTGCGGCCGACAATGTCGGCATGCAAAAACTAATGCAACCCTGCATAGTGCAAATAGGCAGTACTAGGCACTGCGCCTGGTAGCCAGTGTGCCCCTTAACCAGGCTGCCATGTCCCACCCACAACAACAGACCACCCAGTAGTAAACAATGACCATAGTGCCCCCCCATTGCAGATTGCTGAACATCCGACCCCCCCGCACCATTCTGTCACAGCAGTTGCAATGGGTGGCAACTCCCTGGTGTCTAGTGGATCCCCACCCACAGGTAGTCCTCCACCACCCCATTCCCAACCCTACCCCAACCGCTAGCAGCTGACCAGCACAACCCACCACTCTCCACCATAGCTGGCCACTTGACTGTACTGCAGTGCATGAGCACTTCTCCTGAGTGCACGGTATGTGCTCACTCAGCGCAGTTTGGTCGGGCGGCCAGCTGAGGTGGAGAGTGGTGGGCTGGCTGGTCACCTGCTAGCAGTTGTGGTAGGGGTGGGAGTGGGGTGGTGAAGGACTACCAGGAGCTGGGGGTGCCACTAGACACCAGGGAGTTGTCAACCATGTCATCTGCTGTGACAGAGTGGTGCGGGGGCGGATGTTCAGTGATCTGCGATGGGGGCACTGCGGTCATTGTATACTACTGGGTGGTCTGTTGTTGTGGGTGGGACATGGCAGCTGGATTGAGGAGTACACTGGCTACCAGGGGCAGTATCTCATATTGCCTTCTTGTGATATGCAGGGCGGCATTAGTTTGAGCATGCTGACATTGTCAGCTGCGATGTTTTACCCGCTTTATATTGGGCCGTGATGTTCAGGTAACAATGTTCCTGGCCAGATTCAAAAAACAGGCAAGATCCCTCCCTTATCTTTGCCCCAGAAAAGCCTCTTTGCAGTAATTAGACTATTAATGATCCCTATGCACTAATGTGTGGTGAAGCTACATGCCACAGATCTGTGGATGGCTACTCCGACTCATTGAACCCCTCCATGCAGGATGCATGACCTGGGGCATGCAGCCACCTATCCACCCAATCCCTGGCTGTGTAGACAGCAACATGCAAGGGTGGGAAGGGTCATGCCAGCATTAAGCACCATGCACTAAGGTGCATAGTGCTGCCTGAAAGGGTGTGGAGGAGGATGCAGGTTACAGAAGGGGCCCTGCCATAACTCCTACATGTGCCAGCATACCCTGCCCATTACAAGATGGCAGTGGCGGCCCTTTGCCCCAACAGCAATATTCCACATGCCCCCTGCACACCCCACAGCAGTGCTCCTTCCCTTCTGGACTGCAGTGGCAACCCCCAGGCATCATGTAGGGGCAACCAGGGGTTGTGATTGAGACACCCATGAGGTAATATCAACCCCTATGATATGTATTGCAACCCCAGGAAAGCCATTCAATATTGCTCATTAATGGTTGATTAAATGACATGGGAAAAGTGGGGGTGTTTTGCAACCCCCGGAATCTGTCGACAGGACATCACTGCCCTCTAACACAGCACACTGGTGCCATGTCCCTGCCTGTGTAATGCCCCCCATCACAGCCCTGCCTCATAGGCACGAACTCCCCCACCCACACCTCTGCGGCACTGATGATACCCCGTCCCTTCACTGGCTGGTTGCTGCTACAGCTCAGGATGGCCAATGGCACTGCTCTTCATACACCTCCACAGGCTGTCCAAAATCTGCAGGAGCATGCAGTCAATGTGCACCCTGCTGCATAAGAGATCAATATAGGACCCAGGACAGGCATCTGATTGGATGACCGCTTGGGTCCACAGCTCCACCACTGTCCACCCTCGCAAAATTACACGGGGATGAGCCATGGACAGGTGGCCAGCTGATAGTAGATACCAGGTGTGCACCTGTTCAGAGGTGCAGAGCTCTGTGGTGGAATACGTGCCTCTGGCACGTAATTCCTGCCCTTATGCATATGTTCATAGGGCCCATAATGAGTATGATTTGACTAATGAACATTGTTTGTGATCTTGGATTAATATTTTTTCTTTATTCATTTAAACTGCAGTATGAGGTTTAGGGCCAGCCTGGACTATTGTATGGACTAGGGGCTTGCTTTACCATGCATCTTAGATGCTGGGCAAGGGATGTGTGATGTCGTGATGTGGTGCACATTGTGACATCACCAGGTGACAGTTTCGCGCTTTGATGTCCGCCATGGAAAGCAGCATAAAGAAAGGGATGCACTCCAGAGAACTTGTCTAGTGTTATGACATCACTGAACCACTAATGAAATGACTTCTTACGGAGGCAGAGCATACAGTGCTAATGCTGGAAATTGATCAACTGAGTAAGTTTAAAAAGATTTATGGAACTAAAAATTGGCTGAGCTTTTGGCCTAGCACAGTGTGTATAAAAAAAATAGTAAATGTATATTTATTAACCCAGTTCATTCTCCTTGATAAAGCCCAGATTGTATGGATGAAATGCACTGGAGTGTAAGATGGACTGTTAATTCATGAAGAATTGAATAAATTGTACAACAATGCATTTGACCCTTTTTGGAGTCTGTTTTTCTCTGAGTTTCTTGTTGAATCTTAAAATTGTCATTTTCACTTTAAATGTACTACTTAATTGTACCTTGTACCGTGTATGGGACAGTATCCAGGCTTTTGACAAAGCACAGCTAGTGCAAAACTGGTCAGGCTGGTTATCCAGTTTTAATCTTTTGGCAAGCTCATGGTGTTCGTGAACTTATTTATTGCACTAATGCACTTTTGCACTTTGTAAAATAAAGCTACATTTGACCTACCTGTTGGTCTGGTGCTGACTTTTTGGTCATTGTTTATGTTACCCGCTACAAGTGGGGTTCTAAAACCTTCCAGTTTGCCTAGCGGCTCCCTGTTTAACTGGTGTTCGGTGAAATGCCGCTGGTTGTGAGTGCTTTTAAAAGCCTCCGGTGCTGTTCCTTTAAGAGTTGCCTGCTCGCAGGCTCCAGTGGGTTGCATGGGTGGGGAGACGGGGTTTCCCTGCTCGAATCCCGCCAGAGTTGCAGTGGATGCACTCCCATCTGTGGTCGCTATGAGTGCCCAAAGGGAGCTTGCTCAATAGATGTGGCTGCTGGCTATAATTACTTAGAGTACTAGTGAATTTGCAGCTTGTCTAACCTGCTTTCTTTGCAGCTGGGACTTTGTGTACTTGGCCCCTCCATTTTGGATCTGGGTGGTTGAACTGGGCCAATGGAGCGAGAGGGAGCATTAAAATGGCGTAAATAATGACCAGCCAGAATCAGGACTCAAACTGGAGCCAACTGACCAATGAGGATACAGCTAGTGATTCTGGAAAGTGGAGTTCTGGACCCTGGCGCCTTTCTGCACCAATGAGGGGCGAACTTAGTGACTGGCATCAGCAACCCACCAATGGGATTGGGTGGCACTCAAACTGAGAGGCTTGCCCCATACTACCCAGGGGCAGAGATGTTGTGGCTGTGAGTGGGGAAGGGCTCAGGGCTCCGCACGTTCCGCGAGCATTCGTGAGGGAAGCGCTGTAAGGCCAGTGTCGGGCATTTGGAAGCGCCAATGTACCGGACTAAATCCGTTGGGTAGCGGTCAGAGGAGGCTGTGCAGGAGCATGGATACCTACCAGGCTCACCCTATAGAAGACTGGAGAATCTGCTTGAATCGCGCTCTGTCTGTCAGGAACAGTGAAGCTGCGTCGGTTTGGCCCGGTTTATGGCGTGCAGGTGATCAAGAAGGTCAGCAGCTGCCTGGTATGGTACCCCTCTGCCTTGCATATAAATGTGTGGAGAAGTGCTTGAAGTCCAGGCTCAGTCCTGTGAGTGGTGCGAGAGCGCTCTGTCTACTGGAGTTGTGAGTACTAAATCAGGGTAGCTCCCTGGCAAATGGTCCTAGTGAGGGCAGGACTTTCTGGGTTCTGTACTGGTGACACTACCTGAGCCCGCTGGCTCTACTTAATCTTCATAGGAATTAAATGCTCGTTTGTGTCAGGGCCCCAACCAGCTGCATCGAGGGACTAGCCTTTAGGGCTTGGGTACCCATAGACAGTGACTTATAGGTTAAGCCTGTACACAGAGCCCTAGATAGATACTCATATATTGTAGTGGTAAGCTAATTAACCTGATCACCCCCAGTCCTTGTTACTTCCCCTTAAATAAATCAGATTGATCGTTTTGCAAAGGTACACTGGCTAGTTTGTGTGTTAATGGTGAATTACTGTACAGTGATTATTGTGTAACTGCAGCTTACTTTTCAGGGGGTCCCCAGGGCAAGCTGATTGGTTCAAGCCGGGAGGTAAGTGTATATGGTAAGGAAACTGTAACTGAATTGTGTGGGCCGCTAGTGGAAAGAATGAGGGGTTGCAGCAACCCAGAGGCTGTGACCAAGTCATACAAACTGTCCTAACCCCGACCTCTGCGTGGAGGCACCCGCCAATGGATCTAGGCCCCTCACCTTGTTACAGTCAGAGCAGGCAGGGTAGTAGTCCTTAGGAGAAGCGCCCTGGGGTTACATTTATATTTATATATATATATATATATATATATATATATATATATAGTGTATATATATGTGTGTGTGTGTATATATATATATATATATATATATATATATATATAATGTATTACACAACTCCCCTACTTGAAATATTGTCAATATTTTTTGTTCAAGTGCCAGTTGACCCAATAACATCAATAGTGGCAGAACCATGGTTATATCATTGGGTTAATTGTCAAGGAACAACAAACATCAACAATATTTCCAGTAGAGAGTTACATATTCCATTTATGCCATACTTCAAAAGTGAAAAAAATGTAATGTCTTGCCATTGTTTGCTGACTGTAAAAATCTAAAATGTATCTATGAATGAAACACCACTCATTTTGTAAATATTTTTTGTCCTGATCAACTGTTTTGCTCAAAGTACCATGGTATCATTATTCTTTTAAAGTTATTCACATTGTTTGTTGTAAAAAGTGAAGCAAATTAAATTTTCTTCTCTTTTCCTGCTAATTGTACAACTCTGGTCAGAGCCGATGTGGCTGTGGAGATTTTGGGATGCCTTTACCCATTATTTCTAATGAATTTGCACAGTGAAGATCTGCTGAGAGGCAGTTTCAATGTGGTCTTCCTTTACACATTTTTACAATGTGTTTTCCTAGAATATGCCTGCTGATTGCTATATATTTAGCCTGGATAGTTCACAGAAGAAATGGCATCTCATTTTCAGTGGGCTCGACATCTACACAATATTATGCTGCACTGCATAAAATCAAAATACACTGAAAACAATATTTTACATCTGGATTAGGCTAGCCTGAATAAATGCATTACAAAAATGATAAAATCATGACTCTACTGAAAACAAGGTATTGCATCTAATCTGGGACATCCTGAGTAAATACAGTGCAAAAATGTGTAAATGAAGATCCCTATGAGAATGAGATGTAGAATCTCCCCTTCGCTATCCAGGATATAAAATATAGGATAAGACATATTTAAAGGAAATCTACTGTAAACTGAACTTTACTGTGTTCACTGACATAAACAGTTTATCGTTTTATAACATATTCAATTGCAGTCTTTTTTTCTAATGTTGGGCCATGAGGATGGTGTATACAGTGTGTGTGTGTGTGTGTGTGTTTGCTGTAGCTCAATATATTTTTTTCCCAAAAAGCATAGTAAAAAATGCCTGCTGATTGCTATATATTGTATTTCACCTGGATAGTTCACAGATGACCCGGCATATGTCTGAGACAGTACTTATCAGATAGCATCTTAAGAGGTTAAACAACTGTACATCTTTTTAGATTTGCTGGGAAAGGGTGACATTTATGAGGTATGAATCTTTCTTGAAAGACAATACCTGCCCAACTGAAGCTTGTAGCAAGAAACGTTTAAATGCTAAGTATTTAAATGTGCAAGTTGTTGCATTTCAAAGGGGGTAAACTAATTTTGTGTTTAATAGGCAACCAATATTTAACAAGTTATTTCAGTTTCTAATGGCCATCTGATAAGCAGCTTGGAGTTATGCCTCCAACATTCTAAACAGAAAGAAGGGAGCATTGTATTTCAATTGGCATAGTGATCTGTAGATGTGGAAGGATGCATTGGGCTGGCAGTATAGCCAAGAGGTTAGAATAACAAGCTGTGAATGAGCTTGGTCATCCAGCAGACCAGGGTTTGATTCCCACAACCTCCACTTGCAAACTGTGTGACTCTGAGCAAGTCACTTAACCTCCCAGTGCTCCCGGGTCACCTCTGAAAACAGGCAGTTGTGCCTAGTGGGCCTTACCCAGTTACCCAATACAAAAATACAAAAATTCCAAAAGATGTGTTCCACGATACTCCATTTTTTTCTAGCAGGATGGCTGTAGATTCTGCCCACAGCCATAAAATAAAATAAAAGGTATCTGTAAATGAAACACCACTCATTTTGTAAATATTTGTGTGATGAACAAATTACTGTACGTGCTCACAGAACCAAAGTATCATTTTTTGTTTTAAACTTATTCACATCTGTTTGTCAAAAAAGCGAAAAATGGATTACATTTTCTGCTGTTTTTTTGCTAATTATAAAAAAAGTTACCTATAAATAAAATACCACACATTTTGTGGATAATTTGTGCTGAATAATGTTCATGCTCACAGTACCATGCAATCATTTTTCACTTTAAAGTTAGTCACATTTGAATACGGTTGGTATTGCTACTGAGGCCAAACATTCAAATGAGTTCTGAATGAGCCAGTCAGGATAGATATATGTGTGTATTTTGAGTAAGGATATCGGCTCTAGAGTGAGGATATTTATATATCCTCACTCTAGGTCCCCAGGAAGCAAAAATATCACTGATATCTGCCCTGAAGTATACTCACAAGTGTGGCATGCATATATATATATATATATATATGTATATATATATGTATATGTATATGTATATGTATATGTATGTATATGTATATATATGTGTGTATATATATATATATATGTGTGATATATATATATATATATATATATATATATGTATGTATATATGTATATATGTATATATATATATATATATATATATATATGTGTATATATATATATATGTATATATGTATATATATATATATATATATGTATGTGTATATATATATATATATATATATATATGTGTATATATATGTATATATATATATATATATATATATATATATATATATATATATATATATATATATATTATATATATATATATATATATATATATATATATATGTATATATATGTTGCAAAAATCTTTGTTAACGCTCAAGTTAGGGTCAAACTGACAAAAGTTGGGAAATGAGGCATCTGGGTTTCCCTAACACCCCAACCTCCCAAACCAGCCAGGAGAGCAGGTGCAGGGGTGCTTTGGGATTCTCAGGCCTGGAGCTCGCCCCATTCCATCTGTAAAAAAAGGTCAGATATGAAGACCTTATGAGAATGGAGTGAGTGTTAGGCTTGAGAGGCCAAAGGCACACCCTACACCTGCTCTCATGCCAGGTTTGGGAAGGTAGGGAGTTAGGGAAACCCTAATGCCTCATTTCCCAACTTTTGTAACTTTGACCCTAACCGGAACATTAACAAAGTTTTTTTTGCAACTTATTTCCCTACTTTTTGAGATAACAAAATAGTATCCTTATTTTACTGTGGGAGCGCAGGGTCTTTTGGACCCTGAGGGCCCATCCCTCTGTAGATGCATATATATGTAGCTATAGAAGCACGTGGCCCTCTGGGACCTGTACTTCCATTTATAGGACAACAGTGACCAACTTGTCAGCATAGCCATCTTATTACCCCACCTCATGTATCCGGTACAGAAAATGTTCAAATCCCCACAAAAGCGTAATTTCTGCACAACTGCAATACCATTCCGTGCCACAGGTATGAAAACCGCCAGGATTTGAAAATGACAGCTGTGACATACAGGAGGTGGAGAGTAATAAGAAGGCTATGTTAAAATCTGGGGTAAAGTATTTAACATTTTCAAAGTCATGATTGGGCATAGGAAATTGCAATGAATTATCATAACTGTGGCATTTTTCAGATTTGACCCCAAATTTTCAACACAGTCTTCTTATGACCCCGCTTTATAAACCCTATAGGTACAAATTGTCAAATCTGTGCCAAAATGCCATTCTGCGCCACAGGTGCAAAAAACATGTTTCATACAGGATGTGAAAAATGACAGCTGTACTGTTCATGAGGTGATGTAAAAAAATAGGTATTTTGAAAATTTGGAGTCAAAATATTTAAAATTACCAAAGTTATGTGAGTGCACAGAAAAATTTCAATGAACTCACTTAACTCAGGCATTTTTAGGAAATTTTTTCACCAAATTTTCAACATGGCCTTTTTGGGACCCCTCTTTATGAACACTGGTGGTGAAAGTTTATTATCTGGACCTGAAGTGTTAAGTGACTTATTATTCTTTGTCAATCTCGACTGCTCTATTTCTGTCTTTCTGTTCCTTTTGTTACTCTGCTCCACCCCCCAATTTCTCAAATTGTACTCCATTTTACTCTGTCATTTTGTACTCTATGTTGCTGTTTTCTAATGTTTCTAGGCATTCAGAGTACACTATTATTATATTTTATCCTATGTTTCTGAATTGCATTTAGTAATAGCAGCATTTTTTATGAAGTACTTGAATTATCAGAGCACATATTATCAATGGTACTGCAGCATTAAAGTTCATATATATTTTATGTCCATTTTGCTGCTCTACATTTGTAACATTATCAACTGCAAGTATTTTGAAAACATTTTAGCTACAAATGTATTAGCCTTTGCAAATCAGTTTTGTGTGGTGCTCATCCAGTTGCCTGTCTTTAACGTCTCTTGAAAGTACTTGATATGCTGCTTGTTAATTTTAAACGTCACCTTTTTCATAATTTCCTGCACTTGTTACTTTTCTTATAGGTGAACCCATTTGATTGGTGTTTTGAATTTAATTGTAATGAATATTTTTTATTTATTTATTGAGGTTTCAGAATTACAACCTTTGAGTCAGAGACTCTTTTACAAAGGCTCCACGTCAAAGTGCAAGTATGTACAAACAGAGCAGTGCAAATTTACAATAGAAAACATCACAATTGGAACAATCAGGAACAGTAAGCTTTCTACAAGTATGTACAAACAGTGCAGTGCAATTTTCTTTTTTTTTTTTTAACTATGTATTTATGCTCCTACTTGCCTCCCTTCTCCACTCTCTCCGGCATCCTACTACCTGCAGGCCCCACTTCCCACTGAGATATGCCCCTTGAGCACCCGATGCCACACACAATCTTACCCCCAGTATACCCCCCCCCGGGTAGGGGTGAGGAGGAACACCCCTTACCTCCTCAAACCAGCACACTGAAGCTTGTGGGGTCAGTGCAGCGGAGTCTGTTCGATGAGCCCAGAGACCTGCCAGCGAGGTGCCATCGCCTAGGAGAAGCCGAGGTGTTTTCTCTGGTTTCTTTCCTTCCTCTCCTCGATGCTGGCGTGCAGTGAGGTGCTATGAGTTAGGAGGCACGCTGAGACGTATCTCTTTGCTCCGCCCTCTGCCGACATCTACCCAATCCACTTGCAGCTGCTCCACCTACCTCGCTATCCCCTGGGTGGTAGCATTGCAGCGGGAGCCTGCAGTGACCCCCCCCCAGAGAAGGAGAGCTGCCATCAGGCACTCTATTCTTCTCCTCCCTGGCTGACCCCCTGCGACCCAAGCTCCCTCCCCAACCCAGGATGCCGGGGTGGTGCAAGGTGTGGCGTCTAGTGCCTCAACCCTCCGCGCCACTGGGCTGGCTCAGTGCAGTGCAGTTTTCAATAGCAAACAATACAGTTGGAACAACTAATAGTAAGGCAACAGCAAGTATGTGCAAACAGTGCAGTGCAATTTACAATAGAGAACAATACCAATGTAACATGCAGGAACAGTAAGCTACCTAAAAGCAGAAAGAAAAATAGGGAACAAAGGGTACAGAGTGGTTGTAACAACTGAGACAATAAAGGGAGGAGAGAATTCATATAGTGGGCATAAATTCAAGGGCAAAAAAGACAGTGCTGGGGGGAGGAAGGGAGAGAAAAGAGAGCACAGGTAGGGACCTAAGGGCACAGGGTTGGTGAAGGTCAGGAAAAAAACAGTAATTGTGAGAAGAGGTGGCAGTCCAAGGGACCTTGTCATGAGCCTGGAGTGAGGTGAAAAGAGTCAGTACAGCGTAGGGGGAAATTACCAAGGTTTAGTGAAAAGGTCAAGGAGAGGGAAAGGAAAGAGGGGGTAGGGAGTAGGGGTCAGAGGGAGACAGGGAGAGGAAGGAGACTGGGGGGTCAAGAGAAAGTGAGACCATGCGGGACAGGAGAGAGGTAGCAGCACACAAGGAAATTTTCCATAGATAAAGGCCTTAGAGGTCTACTAGTTCATGCAAATGTGCAGCTAGCACTCCCTGATTCTGCAGCTGTCCCTCCCTTCCACCCTTCCCATTCATTAACCCTCCCCTTGTCCTGTCCTATCCTTGTTTGAAGCGGTCCACTGTTCTACTGCATACCACTTCAGCAGGTAACGATTCCACCCAGCCACCACCCTCTCTGTAAAAAGTATCTCCTCATCTCCCTCCTGAACCTTCCTCACTCTAGTCTCATCATGGCCCCTGGTGGCCCTCCCCTCCCTTACTTTGAACAGCCCCTCTGTACCCGTCTTGTTTATTCCTTTCATGTATTTAAAGGTTTCAGTCATGTCACCCCTGTCTCTCCTCTCCTCCAGTGAGTACATGTTGAACTCCTTCAATCTCCTCTCGTATGATAAGTCCCCCAGCCCCTTGATCATCTTTGTCACTCTGCGCTGCACCCCCTCCAGTAACTAAATATCCCTCTTCAGATATGGACGCCAGTACTGCGCTGTAACAGTGAAGTGAGAGGAGAGCAATGATGGTCAGCGAGATAAAAGGGTAGGCTAGGAACAGTCACAGCAGTTTAAAGAGAGCAGATGCTGCTGGAGTTTAGCTGTAAAAGGGAAATGTTTGACAGTAGATAGAACATCTTGAGGCATACCATTTAACCAAGCAGGAGCCCTATACATGAAGGAACGCTGCCCTAGAGTGGTTCTGCAGAAAGAAACAAGGAAAGAGACATTAGTGGAGCTTCTAGTAACTGGTGGTAGGGGTTGGGGTCTGAAGTTTCAGGAGTGAAGGAAGAGACCGACTGATGGTAATCTCTTTTGCCAGCAAGCAGGTTTGGTAGGTAAGTTGAACCTCAAGGTTTAATATGCATGAGATGCTTGTATTTAAATGTGACGAGACTGCTCCATGGCCATGCCCCCTGAGGAAGGGTTGTTTTGACCTGAAGCACCGGCGTGAGTGTGGTCAGTGACTTGGCTTGACTCTCAACTTACTTCTTCTTTTTATTTTGTACATTCAAAATAAATATTTTTCATGTTGCAGAATTGGACTCATGAATGTTCATCTAAGTAAACAACTGAGAATAGTGCCATTGCACTTTAAGAAGAGATCAGGTAGCCACTTGGCAGCAACTGTAGAAAAGTAAATTTATTTTTTCCTAGAAGTGCACTTAATTACAGCTGTAAAGGTTGTGTGAGTGGTGGCCCCCCTACCTTGGTGCACTCCCTCCAGTTGTGTAATTTCACTGTTTTTTTTATTGTTGGACTAGCATGAAAAACTCATTCCTGTCTTATCCATATCCAGGTAACTTGGTCAGATGTAAGCCTCACGGCATGCGATTCACTCTAACATTTGCCTCAAGTGAGGTCTTAATCCAGTGATGTCTCCTCAATTTCGGTGCTTTCTCTCCAAGGATTTAAACACTGGGGGCCCAATATTCAGAAATGCAACTGGCACTGGCCCAAGTGCTGGTGCAGCACAACTGAATTGCACTGGCGCAACCAAGGGATATATTCAAAAGAGATGTGCCATGGCACATCACCTCTGAATATACCATATTATCCATACTGCACAAATACAATGCACAGCCGCATCTCCCCGGACAGGACTGAATACCAGGAATGAGGAATGCACCAGCACATCAGTAATATGCTGTGCGCAAATTCCTGATATTCAGACACTGATATGCAAATGGGGCCATAATGCATGCAAGGTGCAAATTGGGCCATTTGCATGTCATTATGGCTCCATTTACATGTGTTGGGCAGGGCCGGCCAGTGAAATGTGCCTGGCACCCTGCACATCATGCGGTTCCTGAATCAGGAACTGCAGTAGTACCCCCAACCCTCCCATACCTCTGATTGCTGATAATATCATAATAAAACATCCCTGGTGGCCCAGTGGTACCCTCCTCCCCATCCTGAATGGGGGGAGCTGAGTGGGCCAGAGGCCCTGTGTGGGTGAGAGGGTGGGGGAACCACTGGACCACCAGGGTAATATGCTGTATTATTTTGACGGCAATTGGGGATTTGGACAGGGAGGGGGGTACCACTGGACTACCAGGGAATAGAACATATTCCATTTTCGGTGATCAAAGTGTTGGGATGGAGAGGGGTGTACCACTGGACTACCAGGGATAACAGTCTTCTAAATTTTGCCAATTGGAGGGTCAATATGGGGGGGGGGTGGGTTTCACTGGACCACCAGGTAAGTGCTAGTTAATGACATCTCAGTGATTGGAGGTATGGAAGAGGAGAGGGGGAACCACTGGGCCACCAGGGATGTTTTATTACAATATTATTGGTGATCAGAGGTATGGGAAGGGGAAGGAGAACACTGAGCTGCCAGGGACATTTTATTACAAAATTATCAGTGATCGGAGGTACAGGTGGGGAGGGGGGACCACTGGACTACTAGTAACCCCTGTGAGTGCTTTTGCATGGTGTTGGGGAGGTGGGGTTGCCACCCATGGCTGGTGGCTGCTGTGTTGCACACTGCAGTACAGCAGCTCTCATGTGGGTGCTTAGCACTTGAGCCATTTATTTCGAGCTCAACTGTGGGCCCAAGTATGCGGCACATCTCTGGGTTGTGCCAGCAGATGAGCTGCACATCCCAGGCTGAATATCGGGATGTGCCACATATGCATGGGCACGCCCCATGGAGATGTGCCACATACATTATCTTTGCACCCCAGCACATTGGGAATTGCGTTGCGCAATTCTCACTTTTGAATATTGCCCCAGAGTACAGTTCTGGGGTTGTGCTGTTGCAACTCAGTTGTGCCAGGTGCAACTCTTCTGAATATCTGGCCCTGTATATATAGTATTCGCCACTCCAGCACCTTCCCTGGCCATAGGACCTTCACCCATCACAGTTGCTGCTGCTTCTAGGGGATGATCAGAGAATAAGCTGCAGTCTGGAGCTCCACAGATCACTTTTAAAAGCATATCTCCTGAAGTAACAAAACTGCTGCCCCCATGCTGTATCGAGGGTATAGCTACGCAGAAAAATACTGCTGCTGTTGTAATAAACTAAGTGTGAGTATATGACAAAGAAACTGAAAGCCTTGTGAATATCAAAGTAAGTAGCCATTACAGTGGGCGTTGCAATGAGGAACAAGTGTAAATAAAAACTTGCTCCACAGTAAACCACTGTGCTGGGTCAAAAAAGACAAGCAAAACAGAAAAGAGTAGTACTGGTGTCAGCAGCTTTACATACTTTAAACAACAACTCAAATGTTTAAAATAAATTAAACTCACAAGGTACACTCAAGGCATGTAGCAGCAGAAGAAGCAGCACAGGGAAAACAGTAGCTCACTGGAGCACAAGTTCAGCTGCGGCTGCAGAAGTCAAGAAATTCCCGCTGTCCTCATACAGAGAATGAGGCAGAAGGCTCCTTTCTCTAAGCTGGGCACTGTGGAGTGGTTGTGGGATAACAGATGGACCAGACACCAGACTTCAAGCACGGCACACAATCTCTGTGTGATGTTTATTCAAAATGCATGAGATAATCTTTAGCAATGGCATATCCCTTCTTCAGTACATCAGTTTGTAACAACAGACTATGTATGTCCTTTCTTTGCACTTAGCCAGCACCTACTGACTCACTGATCTCTGCTCTCACTTAGCAGTTGAGATTCAGCCTCCACCCTGTGTGGGCCTTGTTTGATTGGGTGGTGAGGGCTCAAATAGAAAAAAAAAACAAGCTAAAGACAAAGAACCTCAGTGCAGAAGCACTGAAACGAGGGTTACCCCAAAGGGCATTGCCAATAAGCCAAGTTTCAAAGAAACACATCATCATCACACAAACGTCCATAATGCAAAGCATCATGGGATATATGCAAATCAACATGAAATTTCAGATTGTCTGTTTACAGCAATTTACATGCATTTTAAATAGTACAACTAACTTAAATGTTATAATACAGTCCACTAGTACTTTTTACCTATATCAGAAACACCTAGTGCAATGGTATTTTCAACATTTGCAGGTTTCATACACATATGGTATATAGATTAAAGTATTTTATGGCATAGTGCTATTACATACTAAATCCAACAATGATAAACACAGCCTGTTGTTTTACATATGCTTGGAAATCACCACAATATCCTCCCTGTACGAGGACCTGAGAGGGAAAAGGAAAATTAGAGAGGACACTATAGCATAGTCAAGAAAGGGGAGAGGGGGGATGCCCATACATGGCCAACCTTATGGACTAGAAAGTGTAAAGGATAGATTAGGCTAAGAAATAGAAGAACTGTTGCAACAAATTTAGGAAAAAGTCAGTCCTCAATTGTGGCAGGAGTTCCTGTCACAGGTACCCAGGATTTCGGGTGCCCAGAAAATATATTTCTGGGGCTATTTGTGCAAAAAAACATCAGAATCTAGTTAAGCTGGGCCCATTTAGCTAGGTTCTGGTGTTTGTTTTGTAAAATGTCATTTCTATGTATTTTCTATGCTTTTTAGTTGGTGGAAAAAACAACAAGATGGCGACTCATGAAACAGGATTTTTTCCTCAGGAAAAATATATTTTTTTTTCATGAAAAAGGAACAGATCTCACAAGAATGAATCCTATTTTGGGAGACCAAATCCTTTGTTGAACATTTTACATCTATCCTGAAAAATGAACCTCCCATAAGAAATAATGGGAATTTAAAAATGTAATAACTTTTCAACAGGTTAATATTTTGCACCAAACAAACACTGGCTATTCTGTTACCCAAGTTTTCTTCTGCCATAAAAAAATCACACCAAAATTTCACACCATCTGGGTGCAAGACGATGAGGAAAAATCTGCAAAAAGTGGTGACTCTTAGCATTTTTACACTATCCAGATCTCAGAATAAGCACATACAACTGGAACAAAACTTGCCACTTCAAGAGATCTACACAACAGGACAGTTCATACCAAGATTTGTGCAAATTTATTGATCGGTTGCAAAGTTATTAAAGTGCAAAATTTGAGGTTTAACAATAAACCGGTTACTCAGCCCTAACTATAGGGACACGACTGTGCCCCTATAATAAATATATAAGTTGCAAAAAAGTTTGTTAATGCTCCAATTTGGTTCAAAGCCACAAAAGTTGGGAAATGTAGCATTAGAGTTTCCCTAACATCCTTCCCTCCCAAACTAGGCAGGAGAGCAGGTGTGAGGGCATGTCTTGGGCTTCTCAAGCCTAACGGTCTCCCATTCCATCTGTAAATATGGTCAGATGTGCAGACTTTATGAGAATGGGATGAGTGTTAGGCTTGAGAAGCCAAGCACACCCTACACCTGCTCTCCTACCTAGTTTTGATGGTAGGGTGTTAGGAAACCTAATCGCCTCATTTCCCAACTTTTGTCACTTTGATCCTAACTGGAGCATTAACAAAGTTTTTGGCAACTTATTTCCTTACTTTTTGAGATAGTATAATAGTATACTTATTTTACTGTGGGAGTATAGGGTCCCATTCCTCTGTAGATGCGTATATGTACGTAGTTGTAGAAGCACAGGGCCCCCCCCAGGGCCCTGTACTTCCATTTATAATACAATGGTGACCAAATTGTCAGCATAGCCATCTTATTACCCCACCTAATGTACCCAGTACAGAACATTTTCAAATCCCCACCAAAACATAATTCTGCGCAACTGCAATGCCTACAGGTGCGAAAACACATTTTGGCCAGGACTTGAAGAATGACAGCTGATGACAGCTGTGACATACATGATGTGGGGTAATAAGAAGGCTATGTTGAATCTCTGGGGTAAAAATATTTAACATTTCTGAAGTTACGAGCAGGCATAGCAGAACTGTAATGAATGGTCATAACTTTGGCATTTTTTTATATTTTGTCCCCACATTTCCAACATAACCTTTTTATGACCCCACCTCATAAACCCCATAGGTGAAAATTTTAAAATCCATGCCAAAATGCCATTCCATGCCACAAGTGCGAAAACATGTTTTGGACAGGATGTGAAAAATGACAGCTGCACTGCTATGAGGTGGTATGAAAAATGGTCATGTTGAAAATTTGGAGTCAAAATATAGAAATTTATCAAAGTTACGTGTGGGTATAGAACACTTTCAACAAACGTGCATAACAGGGCCATTTTTAGGAATTATTTTCACCAGATTTTCAACGTGGCCTTTTTGGAATCCCACCTCATGAACACTGGTGGTGAGATTTCATTATTTGGTCTCAAAAGGTGATTTCGAGCAGCGACCGCAAAATCACCTTCTAGGCCTGATTAAGGAAATGACAGTTGCATTGTTCATGAGGTGTTGTTCCAAAAGGCCATGTTGAAAATTTGGTGGAAACATTCCAAAAAATGGCAACGTTATGAACATAATTTGAAATGCCATTGAAATACATTATACATCACTTATCTTTATTCCTCAGTTCATGGTTTGGTTTTAAAGAGTGCAGTCATATGTTGGTCCACAGAAGATGACAGCCTATGACCTCTGGTGGTAAGTATAGGGTAAGGGGTGGGGTGGTGGATGTTCAGTGGGAGAGTTGGGATGGGGAGGGGACAGTGAGGATAACGAGGGACCATTTTCCTTTTTTCAGCTTAAGAAAATAAGATGTTGGGGAATTGTTTCTTTTGCAGGATCCAAGTAAAGAAATATTTTGGGACACTGGGGTGGATCCACAGTGTCCCACACTGCTGAGGAGAGGTACTCTACATGCTGAAGCAGGGACTGGTCCCCGATGTTGGCTAAATAAGAAAACAAGGGGCTGTGGGGAGGGGGATCTGACACCGGGGGATTGGTTGATTTAAAGTATTTTCAATTTTAAAGGCAATTAGGTTGGATTATTAAAACAACATGTAAAAAAGTTATATTAGTTATAAAACAAAGTTGCGCAAATAAAAACAAAAAGGTTCAGTCATGAAGAGACCCATGTTCTTAATTTCTAGCTTGCATTGTTTAATATTGCATTGTGTTATCCACTGAGTAGGGTGCAGTCATCCTCCTACCACTGAAAAGAAAAAGGACAATCGAGTGTGAAGCAAAAAGTTGTGCATCATACAGTTCAGTTTCAAATATTCCACTTCACCTCATGGCGGGCACTAGCAAGAAAGTTATCAGCACAACCCAATCAAACTGGCACTGAGCAATGAGCAGTGGGATAAATATAGCCTTTATTCATGAATAGTAAAAAAAAAAAAGCACACTTACAAGTAAATGTTGCTTAAAGACAGTGTGGAGCATGCAAGAGAGAAACACTTGCGACTTAGTGAAGGAAACTGTTTTGTTTAACAGGCACAGGCATGCCGAGTGGAGCTGCAGCTCATTTTCATTGATTTACTGGCCAGTTTCATGTCTGTACCAAAGAAAACTGGAGAGACCCTGACTCAGAAACCCTTCTCCCTCCCTCAGCCTGACTCCATCTTAGCATGAGATCAACACCACGGGGTCACAGTCAGCCATCCAGTCAACAGGTCAAATCAGGATGGGGGGGGCACCGGACCATCAGCAACAGCAGCCAGGTAAAGTTAATTTCTTTCAATAGCTCCCCACCCCCATTCTTGACTTTCTCAGACTAGTGTGATAGTGGTGTACTTTTTGTTTTATATCGAGGATCGGGACAGCCTCCCCACCTGTCTGCCCTGTTAATTACTATCTTCTTACAGTGGTGTGAATGAGTTAGTAGCTCGTTCATTGCTGTTTAACATCAGAGTTTCTCAACTGGAGGCATCCTGCTCTTTATTTTATAGCGTGGTGTTAGGCTATCCAACACAGAATGGTAGGGTTATCAAAAACCTGATGACTGTGCTCTGCTGCCACTTAAGATATTCTATGAGTCTGTGTTTGGTGGAATGCAAACATTTACTCGGGGCCCCATCCCAGCTGGGGTCCAAATTATGTTGAATTTCACATCATTAGCAAGTTATAATACTCCACCACAAGGTGGAGTTTGGAACTTTCGCTTATACCTGCTCGCCTGTCTCCTACGCTTGGCACTGGTGCTCCATCCACTTCCACTGGGGACCACTAGGAGTCAGTGTTGCTCCTCATTCCTGCTCTCTTCTTCCTGTAACTTCTCACTCTCTACCACCTGTAAACTCTGCTCTTCTCACTATTCTCTCCCGGCATTCTACCTCTTTAACTTGTTCCTACCCAAACTCCCCTCCCCAGTCCTGAACCCTGCACCTCTCACATCAGAGTCTGTGCCTCTACCATTGTACCACTGGCTGACACAGTACTTGACCTGCATTTATTTCTACTTCACCGACCTACACCTCTGCCTGCTTTTGTCCCTGTATCCCCCTTCCCCTCTATCCTTCCTCAACCCATCTCAACTAAACCTGGTCATCTCACTCCTTGCCCAAGTAACTGGCCCTCCTGCTCCTTGACTTACTGGCCCACTGCTCCATCCTACCTACCAGCACACAGCCACCACCTCTGCCATATCTCTTCCTAGCCAACCCCTTATCCACTCCCCCAACCCCACTGGTGACTCTCACCTACCTATCATTTTTTCCTCCCTCCCTTTGCTATACACCCTGCCTGTCTCTACCTGCCACAAAAACACCTATGTACCCCGCACTAACTCTGCAGCCAACCACCGACAAAGGCACTTAGCCTTGCTTCACATTCTCTCCATTGTCCTACTGCTGTCAGGTAATATACATCCTCATCCTGCTCCCACCCCAGTCCCCCCAAGCCCCCCTCCATTCCTCCCCCATGCTATGTACTGCTACATTAAATGTCTGCAGTCTGCTGAAAAAATTTGATGTTCTCCAATGTGGGATTGCACAGCATCAGCTGGATGTCTTGTCACTAGTTGAAACAAGGCTGTCCATGGCCACCCCTGATTCTGCTATCTCCATACCTGGGTATGCCCTGTACCACCACAACAACAGGACTGAGAAACGTGGGGGTGGGTGTGCCACATACCTCCATGACACCCTCCAGGGCCTTATGCTGTCCTCCCCCCAGCTTGAAGCTGGTATGCAAGCCCTGTCCTTGAAGGTCTGCCTGCATAATGCCAGGGTGCCTTTGATCATCACATCAGTCTGCATCCCCCATGAGACAAGAAAAATGCCTTCCAGTCCCTCATTATTCACCATGCAACATTCTCCCCCAAAGCTGAACGAATAACCCTAGGTGATTTCAACATAAACTGGCTGGCAAACTCAGCCACACCCTTCAAAGATGCTACCATGGCCATTGATCTTACCCAGCTAGTCACCACTCCCACATGCATCAATCACAGGAACAATACCATCACACTACTAGACTTAGTCTTTATTAATCGCCCCCACAAGATACTGTCTACCATGGTGCTCCCTGATGTTCTAAGTGACTACTCCCCCATTCTCTGCACCTGGTCTTACAAACTTAAGAAACAAGCTTCTGCCATAGTCCTACTACGTAGACTCAAGCCCAGTAAATTGGGCCCACTAAAGGAATACCTTGCCCACCTGGACTGGAACCAAGTGCACTTTGCCTCAAATATTGACTCCACACTTGACTTCTTTATTAAGTCCTTCAACCGGGCCTGTGACAGGTTTGCCCCATTAACTAAATGCACAATCAAGCTGACTGACACCCCCTGGATCACCCAAACACTGCTGGACCTGATGCACCACAGGGACCAACTCTGGTACAAGGCACTAGAATCTGGTTTGCCCTCTGACGAACAAAACTACCACGTGGCCGATAATCAATGCACCTAGGCCACCTGTAAGGCAAATGTTGAGCACTATAAAATGTCCCTAACCTCTACCTGGGGCTCACGGCAAAATTTTGGGAAAACCTCAGGGAATTAAATGACAAGTCTTCCGCACCCCCTCCTACTCAACTCAACATCAATGGCTCCCTAACTACCGATCCACAGCAGATCGCCAATACCCTAAATACCTCCTTTTCGGATCTTAGCACAGTCCTCCCTTCAAACTTCTTTGACTCCCCCACCTCCCCCTCACCCCCACCCTCTCCCACCTGCCATTCTACTTCCATTCCTTTGGCACCCATGAAGCTAAGCCTTACCTCCTCAAAGCCTTCAGTGGCACCTGTCACACTAGTGACTCTCTAGATCTTCGAATACTTAGATTGTTTCTTGATGAGGTCCTCTCCCCACTCACTTGTATACTAAACCACTCTCTCTCTCTCTCTCTCTCTCTCACTAAGTATCCCTCAGTATGGAAAATGGCCACCATTACCACAATTCACAAAAGTGGAGACCGTACCTTATCTGGAAACTACAATCCTATCTCTATTCTCCCCCCACTCTCTAAGGCATTGGAAAAAATAGCCTCTGATCAGCTCTTCGACTACCTTTTCAAGTACAACCTCCTAAGTGACGAACAACATGGATTCAGAAGGGGTCACAGCACCACCACTGCCTTGTTAGAGTTCTGTAACTCAATCCACACTGCCCTGGACAAGAGTCACCTGAGTGATGCGGTCTTCATTGACCTGTCGAAGGCTTTCAACACTGTTAATCACCCCCTCCTAATATCTTCACTCTCACAGCTCAGCCTATCGAGTGATGCCATGGCCTGGTTTGAGGACTACCACTCCTCCAGATCTCAATGCGTAAAAATTAATGGGACCCTCTCCAACTGCCTCCCACTCCACTCTGGGGTACCACATGGCTCCATATTAGGCCCACCCTGTTCAGTCTACTTTTAAACAAACTTCCAAATGCCTGTCCTGGAAAGATAATTATGTATGCAGATGACACAGTCCTCTTTGCCGCTCATCCCAACCCAAATATGCTACAGCAATCCCTACAAGATTCTTTCAGTATAGCAGAGTCCTGGTTCTTTGATCACAGACTGGTGCTGAACAGTAAAAAAAACAAGGTCATACTCTTCTCCCATTATCAGATCAAATACAATAACTCCCCTCTTCTAATTCACACTAAGCAACATCTACCACTCGAAGAAGTCCAGAACTTTAAATACCTTGGGATCACCCGCGACCATGCCGGAACTTTCCAAACCCACATACACCAACTAGGCACCTCTATTAATGCTAGACTTAGCCAACTATACTGCCATTGACATTGCCTCCCCCTGAGGCCCTTAAACTTGCTGTATCCTCATCTGTATTGTCCCTCGTAGATTACGGCATTCTTGTCTATGGATCAGCTGGTGTCACACTCCCTGCATAGAATTAGGGTCTCACTAAACAAAGCGTGTTGCCTAATCACCAGGTGTGACAGACTCAATCACACCTGCACTGTTTATGATGTAGCCAACTTGGCTGACTTTGATGAAAGACTAAGGTATCACACTTGCCTGTTCACCAAGAAAATTCTCAGTGGCCTTATCCCTCCGGGTGTCTCTTCACTCTTCCCCTATGATGGTAGCTACCTGCAGCTTCACAAAACTCTCCCTTCAAGTATCGCATCTCAGAACTGTGCTTGGGCAGTGCTCCTTCTACTATCGTGCCCCTACATGGCTAAACTTGCTCCATAGCCATATCGCTGCTGCTCCCAAACTTGGGAATTTCAAAACCTTCCTTAGGGAGCACCTCCTTGCCTCTCATGTCTGCACCTGTCTATAACCAAGCTCTTCTCTCTCCACCCTGACAAAAGACCCTGTCCTGCTTGTGTCTGCACCACTCCCTAACTAAGCTCTTCTCCACCCTGACAGTGGACCCTGTCCAGCTCTACCCCCTCCACTCCCACTGACCAGGGACCCTCACCCCAGCTGGCCTACTACTTCAGTCATTTTGCTTTATTGTACTAGTAACCTGACATGATTGTTTGACCCTAACTGTGCAATGAGTTTTGTAAACTGTACCATTAACTATATAATGCATTTTGTAAACTGTAACCTCCCTTACAACTGTTTGTAAACTATTTGCATCCATATTTATATGTTTGCAACCTTGTCTCTCCTGGATGTGGAGCCTTTGTAAATGAGTCCCTGACTCAAAGGTTTGAAATTCCTATACTGTACAATAAATAAATTAGAAAGGTTGCACAGTTGGCACTATTTTAAGGCTGACCCTGCATCAGTAAAATAAGAAAGGGACTAGGGGATGGTGATCAAAGGGTGAGGGGTACCACTAGACACCAGGAAATGTATGGGGACAGTGATTGGGGAGTGAGGGGTACCACTAGACACCAGGGAAAATGTGGGTTCAGAACTCCCACTGCATTTGGAAGCAGGAGTTCAGCTTTGGCTGCAGAACTAAATAAGATCCACAGAGAACATGGTGGAAGGCTTATGTCACTTAGCTGGACACCCGGGATTTTAGGTGCCCAGTAAAGTATCTCTGGCCTAATTATGAAAAACAAACACCAGATGCTAGCCAAATGGGGCCTTTTTGGTTAGGTTCTGGTGTTTGATTTGTAAAAAACATTTTTATGTATTTTGCAGGCATTTGAGTTGGTGATTAAAAAAAGATGGCGGCTTGCCAAAAGGTATCTTTCCTCATGAAAAAGGATTTTTTCCTCACAAAAAAGGAATGGATCTCATGAGCATGAATCCTTTTTTGTGAGATCAGTTCCTTTGTTGAACTTTTTACCTCTATCCTTAACAATGAACTTCCCATAGGAAATAATGGGAACTTAAAAACTGAATAGCTTTGCAACAGATTAATATTTTTGCACCAAACACTGGCAGTTCTGTTTCCCAATTTCTTTCTACCATAAAAATAATTCTACACTGTCTGGATGCAAGGTGATGAGGAAAAAACTGCAAAAAGTGGTGACTTTTAACATTATCTGGATCTCAGAATCTGCACATCCAACTGGAACAAAACTTGCCACATTAAGAGATCTTCCACACAGGACAGTGCATACCAACTGTTGTGCAAATCCATAGATCAGTTGCAAAGTTATTAAAGTGCAAAATCTGAGGTTTATCATTTAACAGGCTACTCAAACCTAACTATCAGGGCAGGACCGTGCCCGTATAATTATTGTGGTGTGGTAGCACCACTATAGTTAGGGTTGAGCAGGGGTTTCTATGTTAAACCTCAAATTTTGCACTTTAATAACTTTGCAAATGTTCAATAGATTTGCACAAAATTTTGCATGTGCTGTCTCCTGGTGTAGCTCTCTTGATATGCCATGTTTTGTGTTGGTCAGATTGGTGGATTTCATGCTGCACATAGTGAAAAAACATTAAAATTCACCTTTTTTCATTTTTTTTTTGTCATCATGCTGCGACCAAATGGTTTGGAATTTTGATGTGACATTTTCAGGGTGGAAAGTGCTTGCCCCACAGAGCTTGTCTGCATTGGGTTGATGAAAACGTATTCATCCATTCTGATGTTATTTAGTTTTAAAATGTTGAGTTCTGAGCATGCTCAGTTCACTCTTTTGGATAGATTCCTATAACATAATAAGATTTTGCTCTGATGAAAAAGGCTCCTTTTTCTTGATGGGCCAATCCTTTTTTGTCAGAAAAAATTATTTGTTGGAAGGCATCATCTTGTTTTTTATTTCTGGCTAAAACAAACTGTCATAACTGTGCCTACTCATGTCTTTTACAGACATCAAATCATGTATCTTGCTCTTCAGGGGTTGATGAGCTGTTGTCTGTGTTTTTTAATCTTTTGTATGCCCTCCAAAGGTTTTGTTTAAATATTTATTTCCTTTTTCGCCACTTGCTAAGTTACTTTTTCATGAGTCTTTTTTCGTTATGGAAAAAAAGGAAATCGGCTGGCAAAAAAGGATTAAACTCTTTTTCATTTTCATATAAGTTGTGAAGGACCCCTTCTTTTTTATAAAAAGGCAAAAGAGTTCATGCTCTTGTTTCCAAGACAATTATTTTTATTCAATAGAAAGCCCTGATGTTCTGCTTCTGTTTAGAAGCTTTTTCAAAGGGTATAATTTCTATAATGAAACATAATAGCACATTTTTAGTTTAGATTCAATTAATATTAATTATACATATGGGACCCTATTCATGAACAGCTTGGGTGGCTATGCACCCCATTAGTTGGGTGCATAGCCACCCTGCAGCTACCTGCACCCACTGTGCCCCCTCCGCAGCATGCAGCAACAGGATGTCCCCCCCCATGCACCCGATCCCCCAGCCTATCGTGGAGCTCTATGCAGGGGCAGGCTGGGGGGCAGTGCGGGGGGCAAGCCATCACTCTCTTGTGTTTACAACCTCATGGAATGCTGTGCATGGGGGTTGACAGATTTGCATCTGGGAGGCAGCCGTAAACCACCAGCCTCAGCTATGCACCCCATGGGGAGGCTGCCTCCAGATGCGGCGGGCACGGTGGGGGGCATTGACACCCCCAACAAAGCAGCCTTTGCCATTGGGGCACATCTAAAGTCTGGGATTAGGTGGGTGGGTGGGGTGACACCCACAATGGCTTGGTCGGCACTCAGCATGCCAGCCGGCAACATGGCACCAGAGGTGCATAAGGGATTCACTTAGGGTACCTGCCTGGGTAGCCAATTGGCTGACCCCACAATCTGCGCTTTGCACTCACCTGCCCCCCTTGTGGACCTGCATGCCTGGGGGCAGAGCCACATAGGGGAGCCAGATGGGGGCCGGTGGTTGTGAGTGCAGCCCCCATGCCGAACTCCCTCTGGTGTGGAGCTGTGCATCCCGATACATGCCTCTTGTACATTTGTTTGTGAATAGGCCCCATAGCTTCTTATAATGAACTCATAACCTATAGTCATCCTGTAACTCTGCAGTACAGAGCTCTTTTCTTAGAAAAGCTTCCTTCTATTGCTTTATAAGTTTCTTATTTACTTCTTAGACGTGTAAAAAAAGGAAACTATAAGTCTGCTATATACAGTCTTCCACTTAAAGAGTTTACTGCGAGTTTAAGTTCAGCATACACAGAGTTAAAAACTGCTCAAAAAATAGCTAAAGTCCCCATAACTGACAACGTGCTGCAACATAACTTGTAGAACTCAGTTTAAGTGTTTCTGTATGTTAATACTTTAAATTCTGGGACATTTCCTATGTTGCTGTTTTCTGATCTGAAAGATAAGTGTATAATTCTCTTTACTTTGTAAACTGGGTTAGATTTCTTTCCCTTTTGTGGATCCTCTGTCAGTCAAGTTTTGTATTATTACGTATAAAGTTGAAAGCTACTAAAAATGGTACTAAAAGAGAGAGTACCTGTGTTAGTAAATTGCTTATTATATTATAATTTTCATCATTCATTTTTGTTGTATGATTAAGTGATAACATTCAGTTTTGTGACGTATATGAAGCAATAACCGGCTTCTGTGGATGATTAAACACCAAAGCTAATTTTTTATCCACCTTACCTGTGATGGATTGAAGCCGAGTTTCAATAACTTAGTGACCAAGGTGGTATGTGGAAACTTGTCAAAGGCCTTAGAAAAATCCATTAGGATCACATCTGAAGGGCACCTTCTTTCAAGGCTTTCACTTATCTTTTCATAAAAGGTGGTCAGATGACCTTCCTTTTTGGAACCCATGTTGCCTGTTGTCAGAAACATCTAAGTTAATTTTTTCCTGATCTAGTCTTGTCTTAGTAAGTCTTTTCATTATTTTACATGGGATAGAAGTAAGGCTAATAGGCCTATAGTTCTCAAGTCTGGTCTTATCTCCCTTCTTAAATATAGGTATCACATTAGCTGATCTCCAGTCAGATGGTACAATCCCACTTTCCAAGGATTTGTTAAAAATAATGGTTAGAGTGAATGCTAGTATATAGGATCCAGCTTTAAGTAGCTTAGGATTTATATTGTCTGGACTAGTGGCAGTGGATATTCTAACATTCTGCAATTCATGTTGTACCTCAGCCATAGATAAAATATAATGCATATTTGTAGCATCAAATGTTATGTTAGAACCATCTACTATGGAGCTAAATACAGATGCAAAATAGTTGTTGAAGCTGTCAGCCATTTTAATAGGATCGCTTATCATATTTCTATTTTCATAGACAGATTCTATAATCTTAGGTTGAGATCTGTTGGAATTTATATAGAAATATAGCAATTTAATATCTTTACCATGTGCAATTTTAAATTATGTTTTGGATCTTTCTTTCCTAATTTTGCTTTTCAGTTCTTTTTGTATTGTAATATAATGTGATTTGTTAACAGTTGATGGACACTTTTTGTATTTCCTGTATGCTTTAAGCTTGTGTTTGTTGTCTTCTGATTCCCGGAGTCATCCAGCTGGGTGTCTTACCTTCTTTACTATATTTGTTTCTTAGTGGGACAAAACTTACCAACTGTGAAAGATATAATATCCTTGAAGCACTTCCATGCTTCTTCTGTCCCTAAGTTGAGAAGTAATCTGTGCCAGTCTATATTGCTAAGGTAGTTGATGGCAAAGTTTAAATTGGTCTCATTATAATTCCTTATTTTAGTTTTGATGTTGGAAAGCTTGGATTTGCAATACTTTAGTGAGCAAGCAATCATATTATGATCACTATTCCCCAGTGGTGGTAACAAAGCAACATTGCTTAAGAGATGATCGCCATTAGTTAAAATTAAATCTAAGGTGTTAGTGCCTCTGGTTGGTTCAAAAAGCTTTTGTTCAAGGTTACTGTTTATGACCATACCCAAAAAAAGGGATTTAAGTTCAGATTTTGCTTTTAAATTGGTCCAATCAATACCTGGAAAATTAAAATCTCCCATTATAATTCTGTTGCCTTGTTCTGATGCTTGTTCAGTCTCTAGACAAAGCAGCTGTACCTTCATGGTGAGATGCTGGAGGCCTATAACAATTTCCAAGAGTAATAGGTGGGTGACCTGGAAGTTTTAGTTGCACCCAGATACTGTCCACATTATCTGTTGTTTGCTTAAAATGCTGAACTGAATATGATGGAATTGAATTGGACACATATATACACACGCCACCCACTATTCTATGATCTCTATCCTTGTTATATAACTTAAAGCCAGGAATATCCCTTATCGCTTTGTTAAATCATCCCACTATGTTTCAGTGATTGCCACCACGTGGAGATCAAGATGTTGTATGAGTGTTTCCAATGCACTCTTCTTAATGATATTAAAGCTCCTAGCATTAGTTAATAAGAAATTAAAGCATCACATCTGTTGTTTTTTACCCACATATGGAGAATTAATACCCTTTACCTGGATGCCAAGTGTCTGCCCCTTCCCCTACTTCCTAGTTTAAATGATTTTTTATGTATACTGAAATTTTCTTACCTAGTAGACTACTTCCTCTATTGCTTAAATGCAACCCATCCCAACAATACAAGTTGGGATGATTTTCAAAGTTTTCCCAGTGTGTTAGGCATGTAAACCCTTGCTTTAGATGCCATAATCTAATCCAGTTATTTATTTTCTTAATTTTCATGGACATGAGGGGCATGGCTCTGGGTACTTTGAGGATCTCAGAGAATGTAACATCACATCCTGTAGCTACTAGAAGTTCACTTAAGACAATGAAATCCTTTTTTATTTCTTGTATACTGTTTTTGTTATGTCATTTGTACCAATGTGTATTACCGCCGAGGGCCTGTCACCTGCATTTTTCAGGATTGTATATACCATTAGTGTCAGGTCAGAAATTTTCACCCCCTTGTAACTGCTACATGTCTGATTTAGTTTTATCTGGATTACAGAGAATACTATCTATATATTTTATCATGGAGTCTTGTAACCATGTAAGTGTACCTATGTCGTCATCCACTGGCTACAAACTGTCCAACTGCACACAGTGGGTCAACTTGACCTAGGGTAAACAATGAGTTTCACTCACACCATAGCAACATACAACAGCATGAGCCTCCATGTCCTTATATGGGTCTAGCAGAAACCAATGTGTAAAATGCAATACCCAAGCATGCCCATGCTTGTCCAAACAAGTTCTGCCTAGACGCTAATAACAAAATGATTTTATTGGTGCATGGGTGACTTTATGCTGAAGGGGGGGAGAGATATGTGTATATATATATGCTTGCTTGCTTTACCAAAGAGAAGAGAAAATGTAACATCAATAGCTGTATAGCACCACGCTGAAGTAAACCAACTTTTACTGTTCTGACTGCGTCTGTGTCATCTGTATCGTAATGTACAACTAGGTCCCGAGGTAATACATAGCTTGGAAGACCCCCAGCTATAATTCCTCCACTACAAGTCTCCTAAGACGAATACCTGATGTTGTCTTACTACTTCTTTGAGTTCGTCAATATGATTTTGAAAATTCCTTTGTTGTCCCCAGTATCATTAATGCTATCTGAGGCTGTACAAGTGTACTCTATCACATCTGAGCTATCGTTAGGTATGGCGATGTCTGTATTACTATTTTATTCAGATACCATGTTATGTGTATTTCTGTCCTCATAGCCTACATTAACATGCTGCTCCTTGTTGCCTGAGCTATCCGTCAAGTCGTCTCTGCTGCTATCATCATGCCCTAAATTTATGGGACCATTTGTTCCATCTAATTGGACAGTCTCAGTATCCTCTGTGCAGTAGAATGGTTTAGTGTAAGATGAGATTCTTGAGGTGGCAAAGTTTGTACGCTAGTGCTAGGTGGTTCAGAGTAATTTGATACATCCATAGTATCCTCTATACCAGGTGCATCATCACTTAAACAGGAGAACTTGCTATCAATTGGGATGATGAATTCCATAGCCCTATGCCCCTTTTTGATTTCCTATTTCCTTCCACTAGAGTCCACTCATTTGGATTCTCAAAACAATCACTGTTTTCATCATCCCTTAATCTTTTTTCATGATTCTCCCTATCAAATGTCAAGGCGTCATTTGTTAAATTTGCTATTATATAGGGTCAGTTTGTGTACCATTTTCGTTATAGTTTTACTGAATTTATGTTGATGCATCTGTACTGTTTAGAAAACACTGGTCAGTTTGTGTGCCAGAATCATTGATGTTAGACTGAACTGATATTGTTACATCTTCACTGTTGCAAACATACCACTGAATTTCTATACTGTTGTTCCTTAGTTTTTCAAACCTAGTTTTGAGAGTAATCAACTCCTTTTCAAGGCTAGTAATTTTATTGCGCTTGTTACAGCTAAATCCCTCATTGATTTCATTTTTCTCTGTTAATAAATACATAAAGCATTAACTGCATTTATTGCCCCAGTCCCCATCCCAAGGTTCTTAAAGAGTCATCTATTTTTACCTCTGATTTATGTTTGTTGCAGTCAACAGTAATCACAGCTGTCGTCCTATAGTGTACTCTGCCTCTGGTATAATCTGCCACTCCGCAAAACACATGCTGGACACATGTATCTTTGCGTGCATGTTCACGCACTCGCTCACTCACCCGTGCTCACTTTGCTCACATGGAGCACTTTCTTTATGTCTCAGGACCCAGAAGTCAACACGGGTCATGTGATCCCATTCAAGGAATCACACAAGCCCTACAAAATAGTTTCAAATTCAAATACAAGGGCTAAGTACTGTGCCTAGATGGTAATTGCATCACCCTTTAGCGCAGTAAATAAAAGACCTGGCTCACAATAAGATTTAACACTACCATGTACAACTCCACAGGAAGTTCTGTAGTCCTTTATCAGTAGCAGGACTACCAATCTCATAAAACTACCCATTGAGCTCAGCCAGTATGTTGCTCTGGGACACTGCAACAGCAAGGAATTTAGAAAGCACAGTGAGGTATCAGTGCTCTGCCAGAACTGTCTCACACCAGCTAGGGTGTCTCACAGCATGTGGACAGAGAAACAAGCTGAGCACCTCACAGAGCACTTTTTTATGCCTATGGACCTGGAAGTCAGTGAGAGTCATGTTATTTTTCCTTGCTGTTTTTAATCATTGTTGTTTGCTAATGCTAGCACAGACACACACAGAGGGTTTTAAAATGAAGCTTCAGTTGGTGTATAGCTTTTTTTCAGGAAGTGAACTTTCAAGTCAGTGTCATTTGACCTTAGGATAGCTTTCTTTTGATGGAACATTTGCTATCTTTATATGATTATGTTTTTTGTTTTTTTTTTAATGCAGTTTTAACCAATGGGGTCCTTAACTTTTCATCTGTTTTTTTCTTTTTATATATAATCTGGGTTTGAGACAGTATGTTCTTCTAAAACAACTGCCAGTGTTTCCTAAAGAAGGATTTTGTGTAATCCAAAATCTAAAAGCAGGTATGTTCTTTTGTAATAACTCTGTTGGTCCAATAAAAGGTATCAAATCATCTGTTTCTGTGGATTCAGTATTACAAGAACCAATACAGCTACACGTTTTTCTGTGGCTTCATGGTTTCAGAATTGTTAGCAGGAACTTATCAGTATAGTGCCCATGGTTCTGAAACCATGAAGTGACATAGTCAAAACTCCAAATTCTTGGCTCCATCAAAGGAACTGCATAGAATGTTGTCCATACAAAGAAAACAATACAAAACACAACTGACAGCTTCAGCTTTTATTCATGCACAGTTAAATAGGGATCTTTTAGAGGTATAAATGTAATTTATGAAACTAGAGACATTTCAAACAGCTGCACATAAGTAATTCCTGTCCACTTTAAATTAGACATGACAAGAGATGAACAAGGTGGTGTGGTTTAGAATTCCACTTGAGTTGCATAGTAATTTGCAAAACTGAGGCTGTTTAGAAGTACAATAGGAGTTATGCTAAACAAATGTAAATATATCTAAAAGTTTACAAGTTACAGATAAAAAAACTTATAGACGTTGTTCAGGACAAAAAGACCTTTCAAATGAACCTATTCATTAAGCTACACTAATTATATTTTTTAACCAATGGCCATTTGATTACCTCGATTTTCATTTTTCAAAGGAGTTATGCCAAACAAATGTAAATGTCTCTCAAAGTATATGCGTCACACATAAACCATCAGTATGAAAGTTGTTCAGGACAAAAATACCTTTCCAATGAGCCTAATCATTAAGCTGCATTAATTATATTTCTTTAAACTATGGCCATCTGATTACTTGAATTTTAATTTTTCTTCACAATTTTCACCTTTCAGATGGCTATATTTAAAAAAAATCTAATGAATTCAGATTAGTGACTACCCTCATTTGAGAGGTAATTTTGTCCTGAACAACTTTTGTTTTAGTTGTATATTTTTAACTTGTATACTTTCTGAGATATTTACATTTGTTTGGCATGGCTCCAGTGTGACTGTGTTCACTCAGAGAGAAAAAAAATGAGGTTGTTTGGAAAACCATATTGTACAAAATATAAAGAATTCAGATTAGTGACTACCTTTATGTGAAAGGTCTATTTTCCCTGAACAACTTTCACACTGTTTTTTTCATGCACCTTGAACAGTTTTAAAGATATTTAAATTTGTTTGGAAGGTGTGCACATTCTCTCTCAGAGAAAAATAGCTTGGAGTTCCATGTTCATCATTCTAAAAAGAAAGAAGGGAGTATTTTTTTAACTGCCATAGAGATTTGCAGTGTTATGGAAGGATTCACTGAAACTACTTAAAAATGTGTTCCCCAGAAACCCCTTTTCAAGCTAAAGCAATATGGCTGTAGGCTCCGTCCACAGCAATAAAAGGTATTAATCTACTGGAGACAGTAAAAAGAATGGTCACCAGAATAATTTAGGGTTGACAGGGGCACTTCTACAAGCAAAGGCTGGAGAATATATACTCACTGGAGGATAAAAAGGAAGTGAAGAGCCATGGTAGAGAGCTTCAAATACATAAAGGGAATTAAAAGGGTAGACTCCAGTGAATTATTCAGAATAAGCGACACTAATACAAAGGGCAAGAGCTGCAATTTGGCTGGGGCAGTTTCTGGATGGAAGTCAGGGGGCACTGCTTCATGGAAACAGAGGTGTGAGGGTCAAACAAGCTACCAAAGGATGAGGTAAGAACATAATCCTTGAATAGCTTTGAGGGGATCAGGGTAGAGTTAAGGGGGAAGGTAAGCGTGACAAGGGATGGAGTGGTCAGAGTAGCATGTAACTTATGGTGCATGAATTCCATGTCAGATGGACTCAGTAAACATCAAGGCCTTCAGATAGCAAATTTCTGTTACAAATACAGTACTGTAGATGCAAGTTTGTCAGATACTTGGAGCAGTAAGCCATGGGTAAGCATGCCAAGTAACTATCACCACCTGAAAATATGGGCTACATTTTGTGAATTTCATAGAGAAATAAACCATGTATCTGAAACTTTGACAGTTTCTTACAGCCTGACTCCATAGTTGAGCATGTTCATTTTTAGGCCTTTAACTTGAAGGATGGCTGAGTTTTAACCAGATGAAAATGCTGGGAAAATGTCATTATATAAAAATCTAATCTGCCAGAATTTAAGACTCTGTAAATTCAATACTAGATATTATGCCGTGAAATTTATCAGATGCTTACATCCTTAATCCATGGATATGTCAACGAATATTGAGGTCTTTAGATTAAAGAACAGCTGAGTTATAATTAGCTGAAAAATATGGTGAATGTTTGCAAAATTCTTTGAATTTTTTGCAGATTTCAAGGAACTTATTGACAGTTTTAAGGAACTAAATCTGCTAATTTTGCCCAACCCTGGTTATGAACTAATTTGTATTTCCAATGCTTACTAGTGGCAAATACTGTAAAATCAGCTTCTTCCCATTGTATGATGTAATCAGGCAATATACGGTATTGCTGGAAGAGACTCTAGGTCCATCAGGTCCTCCTTCACAAGCTGTGATTAATAAGAATATTTTGCACATGATTACTAATCGATAGGGATGCCTCACCCTAACTGCTATCCATGGTAACTGAAATTAATGTACTGACGTCCTGATTGACCTGATGTTTTGAGTAAGTGCCTATTTTAAGCTTAAAGGTGACAAGTAAAGTAAATACAGCAGCCCGCTACTATCCCACATACCTTTCTGGGTTGTGGCAGGACTCCGTGGCTGCTATGAAGAACATTATTGGAATATACTGTATATTTTAAAACACCACCAAAACATTTTAACAAATGCAGACGTGCCACATGGGTCCTGATTGAGTGGGTACAAATTTTCATGGGTATTCTACCCATTTAGTGACATAGCAAACACCACTGCTCTCAATGTAGCAGCAGTGATGGGGAGCTTCATTATTCTTATTTTATTGCTTCCACAGGGTTTTGATGCCTAAAATAATACTTATAGCAACACCTGGACAGGTCATTTGCTGTACTATTTTAGGCATCAAAGACCCATGGAAAGCTAATATAAAATATTAAACCCTTTTACGATGGCTCTGATAATGTTCACTCACTAAATGGGTGGAATACCCATGAAAACTTGCTTCTGCTCGATCAGGACCAACATGGTGCTTCCTCATTCACCGAACAGTTTTGGTGGTGTTTTAAAATGTACAGTTTATTCCAGTAATGTTCCCCATAGCAGCCACAGACTCCTGCCACAACATAGAAAGGTATGTGGGACAGGAGCGGGCTGCTGTATTTACTTTACACATCACCTTTAAGAAAATCTTGTATTTTAGTCACATATATTCTAACCTTCAACTTTTTTCTTTTTTTTGCTAGTGAAAAGAGGGAAGTTGCATGGCCCACTTGGTAAGTGGTTTTCTTTGTCAACCTTCTGCATTAATGTATTTCCCATTATATTTTTTAAGATAAATTGACTTCAGATTGTACAGAGTGATTAGTAAAATCATTTGAAGAATATGATACGAGTTGTTAATGAAGTACGACTTAATTTATTACAATGGTACTTTTCATCAGTACAGTGTTATATGTAGTTTCATAAGTGGTGGATGATGTGATGACACACATTGTATTCTTTTGCTGCTTATCTATGCGATTATTGTTGATACTGTATTGTTTTGCCACAGTGGGGAGAAACAATATACTGTACTAGTGTACCGTTTTATTATACACAGTGTATTTCATAAAAATGCATTCCAAGAGGCTTTTTATTTTTTAATATAGCTTTTTACTCCTGCAATCACACTCTTCAACTCCTGCCCCCCCCCAGGCTTTAACCCACCTCCTCTGGACTTAGCTAGAGTTTGTTCTCCCATGGATTGCCCCCCGTGGTGGGGTGGAGTGGGGATGGCCATCCTCCTCCCAAGTACTCACAACCAGGTCAGCTGCAGGTGTCCAAGTAATGGTGTGGGTCCAGGCAGGAGTGCAGAGCTTCGTCCTGTAGCAGGATCCCTTGTTCTGTTTTCTCCTGATCCCCCAATGTAGTGTTACATCAAAAATGTTCATCTGGGATGCGCACATCCTGGAGATCCGTGTCCTTGCCCCTGAGTCGCTCGTTGCCTGCACAGCCATCAGGCTGCCACCTGGTGCCAGTCAAAGGTCAATAAGGCTGCCATGATTCTACATCAAGATATCAACAATAATGTTGTCAACATCCCTGACAGTGACAGGAACAATGTTGACTGTTGGCATTGTTCCCTTCAAGACAAAGTGTTTCCCCATCTCTAAATAAGCAACTCCAAGTGGTTGGTTCGGGGTGGGGGCAAAACACTGGCAATTACAGCATCGCTGTACAATGGACCACCCCAGTGACCTGGCAAGATTTGTTGCTGTGGTGGGGTTCACTGTGAAATTGTCATTGAGGTGGTGTGCTACCAGCTGCCATCTCTTCCCTGGGAGAGGAGAACTGTCCTTTGGATACTTAGTCCTCTTCCACCTCCTCAACCCCCAGCAACCTGTGCTCATACCTGAATTCGAGTCACTGGCATGACAAGAGGTAAGGTGTTAGAAACCTCAGGCCTCCACACCATGGGGCCAGCCCAAAAGACTTTTTAGTTGAAGGTTTACATTAAACCAGTCACAGTTACAAACCTTCAACTGTATCTAATGAAAGTGGGAATATAAGAAAAATATTGCGAAAGGTATGATTGTTTTATTATAAAATGGGCTTTTTATTTCCTGGCATCTGATTAGCTAGTACCCTTGCAAGGGGAGGGGGAGGGTACATTAACTTTCAATAGATGCCCAGGAAATTAAAAGTACCGGCCTCTGGTGCACCTTCACCCATTGAACTATACTAGTGCCCACCCTGCTTCCTAATTAGCTAAAACACCTCATTTGAATGTCAAATTGCTGCCATTTTGTTTGCTGTACTTAGCCAGTGATACTGGTCCCCAGCCCTCCCTGATTCAGTGCCAGTTCCTTCTACACCCTCGCCCTCCCAGCATGATTCCCCAAACACCTTAGGCTCTCTCTACCAAAGACTCTGCAAATTTAATGACCATTCTCCAAGTGTTAAAAAAAAAAAAAAAAAAGTTCCTGTTTAAATCAGTAGCGTGAGTACGTCATGTGCTCAGCACCTCTGCCGCACAGCAGTTCCATAAACTGTGTCCCTCAGTCACCCTGACTGCACTCTGAATCTTGTTCAACTTTTCTTTCTAGTTTGTGTTCTTTGTGTGTGTGTGTAAATTATTTAACAGTACTTGCCAGTTTCGTGAGAAAGTTTTTCTCCCTAGGAAAAAAACACCAATATAAAAGCAACAGTTCCTCGCAGCTCCCCCGTTCTTCCCACTCCCTGTTTGTTCACACTGTGTTCCCTGTACACAAACAAACCAAGAAATAAAACTGCTGAAACAGGAGACTGATTTTTCAAAATAATATAAGTATCCTTGGCTGCAAACTATCGCTCCATCTGAATACACAGCAGGCTTTCAGAGTCGCGCACTACAACTGAAAACCAATCAGGAAAAAAATACATGTCTTAAAATTAAGCATAGCAGGTGGGTTCCCGCCACTCCAAGTCGCCTCATGAAAGCAAATTAAAAAAATGGCAATACTCCTCCACTGAGCTGTCAGTGTGTGTATGTTTGTGTTGGGAGGAAGAGACACAAAGCAGCAAGTAGTCATAAGGTGGAGAAGATGCCAAAAGTAAAGAAACTACACAAAAAATACAGCAGCGCCCTCCAGTGGTAAGTGTAGCAATACAGGGACTACTTTACCACTAAAGGTAATTTTAAGGTTTTTGTATTGTTTTCTTTTATATTTTTTCAAAAATGTCACCTATAACCTATTTTCTAAGCACAATAATACCCTCCAGGGTAGGCATTATGGGCAATACTGGACCTTCCAGGGGCTATAAGGCCTTCCACCTGCAGTGTTGCACCTCATTATGCCCCTGGGTGGTTTGGTATTGTCCAATACTGCCCACCTTGTCGGGTATTATTACTTAATTTGATATGTCAATTAGCCAAGTGGGAGGTAGTCTATTACAGTGTCTGCAGCTTTGTGCTGGGTGCTGCTTACCTCACTCATCACTACATCATCTACTCCTCTCTGGGTTGGCTATGCCCTTCTTCCAATCACTTCTTTTTTATTGTTTGGTCTTTTTGAGGATATCTCCCTCCATTGAGCCGCATCATGAAACTGTAAGCCATTAGTGCAGGGATCACCTGTAAATTTTTGCTGGCTGGGGCTACCCACAGCAATGCACCTCATCAACGCCTATATAACGTGGGCATCTCCAGCATGCCTCAGTTTTTTTCTCCCACTGTCAACCACTCGTCAAGTCCACCACTGTCGAAGAATTTTGTTGAACTTTGTAAGTTTCACTGTCACCACTAAGTTCAAGTTTATTATTTTAAATTTACTTTTATGCCACTGCCGACAGAAAAGGAACCATTGTTCTACTATAGCTGCAGTGGCAACAGTAAGTTTTATAGAGATGATTACCACTCCATTTGTAGCTGTTGCCTCCAGACAGACCACAGTGTTAAGGCCACCTCAGTTTGCAAGAGCTCTAACCAGGCAGCAAGGAGACATCACAAGAAGTTTTTAGAGGTAAATCTGAAGCTTAAAGAAATGGTGAAACAGGTTGCAGCAAAGGCGATTTCGCCATTGTCAGCCTCTTCTGTTCCTCGTTTTCCATCAGCCCATTGATCCCCACAGTCAACTGCTTCCATCGCTAACTCACCAGAGAACATGGACATGTCCTTTAAGTTTCAGAAAAAAACAGCCACTTAGAGAAGAAATGGAGCAAGGGCTAGTCTGTGATATGGGACCCTGAGTCAAGGTGCCATCCGAAAATGGCGATGCGATGTGGGCGAAAGCCCGAAAGGTGCGGGGGCAGGGAGGGCGACCGGATGTGGTGGGGTGGGCGACCCCTAGTGACAGGATGTCACTGTATGTACATGCATATGCGCGCGGGGAGCGAGCATGGTTATCATGGCCTGGGAGGGTGAAGGGATGTAGTGGGTGGCGCTGCAGTCGGCTGCTGAGCTGCGCCATGGCATTGGGGGTTGGCATCCACTTGCAGTGCATGGGGTTCTGGGTTCAGGTGCTACTGCATTTTGTTGCACCTAGCCCAAATCTTGTTTTTTTTTATTTCACCCCAATATACAGCCCCAGGGTTGAGAATCCATAAGTAGGGGGTGTGTGGGAGGTCACTCCTACACACAAAGCAAATCTATTGAGTCTCCATTGCCATTTCTTCATGTGCCGAGGTTGTCAGGGTGGTGAAATTGTTTCGCCGACCTGACTTCACGATAATGCAGGTTGCCGTCATGATCGCCAGTATCACATATAACTGGTGTAAGGACATGATAGCTTCCAGAGACCGTTTCTGTAAACATCTAGGAAGAGGTAAGTCTACTGAAAAAGATGAGTCCGGCTCCAGTCATGTGTCTGTCATCCCCCGACCATCTCTCAGACACCAAGATCAGGGTCCAGTCCTGGCTCACCTCCTCTGCTGGTGATTTGCAGCCAATATCACCATCAGGCACTATCTCGTCAATGGCTCAGTCACAGTCAACTCCTTTGGGCCTTCGTGACAGATAGCTGTTATTTGAGACAATGTTTGCGGTTAGGAGGCTGGTAAGAATCTTCTGAAATCAGCTAGTGATACCTCTGATGCTGCTTCCAGTGCAGCTGCATATGGAATTTGCCTACACCACCACTCTTTGCTAAAAGTGGCTGGTTTACCTCAGATGTGCAATAATCTGTGATGAATGCTTCATTCAGAAGGAAACAATTGTTTGTCACTGAGGTTGAAAATGCATTAGCAGTGTCAGTGGCTCAGTAGGTAGCACACTCACTTCTGAGGCCGGGAGATCAGAAGGCTGTGGGTTCAGTTCCCACATCTGGCACTTGGGTTAATATCCCAGTACTGACACTGTAGTGCAGCATGAGAGGGGTGCTGCACTTCTGAGGTGCCGGCTTTTGGATGAGACGTTAAACCGAGGTCCCATCTGCCTGGATTGGTGGTAGTTCAGGTGGATGTTAAAGATCCCATGGCACTTATCGAAAAGAGTAGGGGAATTTCCCCGGTGTCCTGGCCAAATTTCCCTCATTCACTAAAAATACCACCAACAGCTTAATCTGGTTCTCGGTCAGTTGGCATTCATCTGTATCCCCCTCCCCCGGGTCGTGCCTGAAAATAGGCAGGATTTGTCTAGTGCACTTACCCGGTCAACAAAAACTAAATAAATTATGGGATTTACAGTCCTCTAAAATGACTCTTAGATCCATGCATACTTTGAACCCTAAACCCCCAAGAAAGGGTTGTGGTTCTTTTCATATGCCCTTCCAGGGCAGGGCTATTAACTAGGCCTTTGATGTGGTTCCCAGAGACCTTATCCTACCACTTGCCAAGCTGACATCCTGTCCTCTAGGTACCAATGCCAGACTTACAAAAGGTCAAACCATTACAGGCACCCTTGCTGCCCCCGGTGCTTTCTTTCTCCCCACCACTTCCTCTGGCCTCATTGCCTCATGATGGTTTGGTGGGAGGCCACATCTCCCTATTTCTAAAAAATGGAGAGAGATCACTACAGATGCATGTGTACAGGAGGTGGTTCAGCAAAGACATGCTATAGAACTCTTTACTGTTCTTCTGCCCCCTTGCTCAACAAAACATGAAGGGCACTTACCTTCATATCACAAATCTGCAAGTCTCATACAATATACCTATGTTTCATGCTATAGGGTTTGCACTAACAATTTTATGTCTGTTACTTTTACCAAAGTATTTGCTGTGTTGGCTGCTGCCTTCCACAGGGGGAGCCTTTATATCTTCCTCTACTAGATGACTGGCTGCTGAAAGCCCCGTCTCAGGATGCCATTGTCTACACACTATTTCAGACTTAACAGTTGTTCAACCAGGTGGGTACACTGGTAAGTGAGCCAAAATTGGTCCTTACACCCTGTCAGACTCCAGTACATAGAGGCTGTTATGGATGCAGGGCTGGGTTGGGCATTTCTGCCCTCTGACTGCACCACTGCACTGGTGGCCCAAGCATTGCTGGTCTACACCACCGATTATGTCTTGTCCATTCTGTATGTCTTCTAAGACTAATTGGCCTGATGGTGGCTACCATCATGACTGTCCCGCTGGCTCACCTCCACATAAGGCTCCTTCACTGGTTGTTCAGAGTACAGTGAACACAGCATTCAGATGAGATGGAGTGTCTCATACAAATGACTCCTCTTCTCTGACACTCCCTGCTCTAGAGGTTGGACCACTCCAACCTAGTGACAGGGTCCTGTTTCTCCAGCCATTCCCCCTCCTGGTGATGACAATGGACACCTCAGATTTTAGATGGGGTACTCATCTTGGCTTCTTCAAAAGTCAGAGTCAGAGGGTCTCTCCGGATACAGTGCTTCACAGTAACACTCTGCAGATGAAGGCTGTTCTGTGTGGCCTACAGGCCTTCACCACCCTCCTTCCAGGAATTCAGCTGCTGATCCATATGGACAATATAGTAGTGATGTACTGCCTTAACTGACAAGGTGGGATACATTCGTACACACTGCAGAGAAGTGAGGAGAGTTTGGCATTGGGTGGTTGAACACAACAAATTCCTGTCAACAGTGTTCCTCCCCAGTACCCTAAATGCACTGACAGATCACCACAGCTGGTCCTGTGTGCTGTACCATGAATGGGAACTCTCAGACATTATTGTGGTCAACCTCTTTAAAGAATGGGGTCATCCAGATATAGACCTGTTTCTGTCTCCATACTTCACAAAATTACCATATTTCTGCTCACTCACTCAAGGGCCTGGAGTATTCTGGTGAGAAGGGTTGTCCCTTTCCTGGAAAGAGAGGTTTCTATTTTTTTTTTTTTTTTTTTACATAGTATTTATCCCTCCTACTGCCCCCTCTCACCACTCAATCGGATTTCCTCTGTTGTGCTATCCTTCTTCACACTGGAGTCTGCCCGTAGAGCACCTGGTCCATATATATCCTTGATTGCCAGATTACCCCCCAGTGGGGTAGAGGGAGCCCTCTACTCCCCCCGACCATTGATTGTGGACACACTGTACAGCGGAGTCTGCCCCAATGATCAGAGGGCCCGCAGTGAGGAGTCATCACCTAGGCGAGGAGAGGGTGATTTTCCTCTGTTTTCTTCCCCCAGCGCTGGTGTGCAGTGAGGGCCAATGTGCAAAGAGGCGTGATGAGACGCACCTCCTGCTCCGCCCCTCTGCCGACTTCTGCCCCGGATCCCACGCTGCTACCTCCCTCTAGCGCAACTCCCGAGCTCCCCCAGGAGGCGGTATTGTGGCGGGAGCATGCAGGTTGACTTCCCCCAGAGAAGGAGAGCAGTTGTTGGGTGCTCAGTCCTTCTCTTCCCCGGCCGACCCCCGGCAGTCCGTGCTCGTTCCCGAACACGGGTCGCCGGCGTGGTGCGAGGTAAGGTGTCCAGCGCCTCAGCTGAAAGAGAAGTTTCTGTATGCTTCTCCACATATTCTGTCTAATACAGAAGGTTCTGGTCAAGCTGTGGACTGAACCTGTTGCCCTGATTCTGGTGTCTCCTTACTGGCTCATGCCAATTTGGTTCCCACTACTCCAGCAACTGGTAGTGGAACCTCCTGTCCTGCTCCGCCTGCAAACAGGAGTTCTGACACAGGAGCAGGGTGCTGTACTGCACTTGGGTCTGCAATCCCTGTACCTCCTTGCTTGGCTTCTGAGGACATACAACTCTCCCACTTGGGTTCCCCGGGCAGATGCAGATGTTCTCTTGGTGGCTACAAAACCATCTACTCGGTATACCTACTCACAAAAAATGGAAATGTTTTACAGTGTGGTGTACTTGGCATGCCCTTGATAGCTTTCTGTCCAGTTCCTGAAGTGCTGCACTACCTCTTGTGTCCCTTCAAAATTTGGGACTAGGGTATTCCATGGCCACTGTGTTGGCTTTATATCCCCTCAGAGAGGGCAAGACAGTTGCCCCGATGGAGGTTTCAGATGATTCCTAAGAGCTATTTTCTTACTGCACCCCCCACCCAGTCTGTTCCAGTCTAGAACTTTAATTTGGTCCTAGAGACTTGAGTGCACCTCCCATTTAGCCTGCTGCTACATGTGAGCTGCTCTTCTTCTCTTGGGAGACTCTGTTCCTGGTGGCTATGACTTCTGCTAGATGCATTTCTGAGTTACAGGCTCTGGATGCAGACCCTCAGTTTAGTACTTTTGACAAGGATAGGGTTAACTTACATACCAATCCTTGTTTCCTTCCAAAGGTAGTGTCTAAAAGAAAAATAAATCTGTGTGTTGACCTTCCAGTTTATTTTTCATCTCCCAAAGACACTAAGGAGCATTGTTTAGATGTGCTGGAGATCAATAGTATGCTGTGTTGGTACTTGGATCATTGAAAGGATTGTTGAAAATTCTCTCAGCTGTGTATAACTTCCCCCAGGATGGTGGGCTCATGGATTTCTAAACAGGGCTTGTCCAAATAGCTGGCTGCTTGTATTATGTTTTGTTACCAGAAATGACGTAAGTAGCTTTCTGGTCACATCCATGCTCATTCCATCTGTGGGGTGAATACCTCTGAGGCATGTTTGCAGAATGTGTCTGCTGCTGACATTTTTTCTGCTGCCACTTAGAGTACTGTTCATATATTCACCAAACACTACAGTCTGAACATAGTCTGTTGTAGACATGCCAGCTTTGGCCTTAATGTTCAATGAGGCCTCCTGTCTCAGGATCATTAGATCTTACTTTGAGAAAAGCTTTTGCAGCAGGCCACACTGGTAGGACTATGCCATCAGGCACTAGGACCACATGGAAAACATCTATCTAGCAGTCTACCACAGGGGACCGCCTCCCATCGATATCATTCATCTGACATCAGCACAGGCTATATACAGAAGAAGGGTGGTACCTCACACCACCTCAGTTCCTTTCCCAAAATCAACCCATGCACATCGGACCTTAGCGAATGTCACAGCTACAGTCAACCACCATTTCCACGCTTTTGTGCCTTTTTCATTTCTTTATTTTTTTCAGTATTAACATCAATTTTGTGGTGTTTCCTTCAGTGGGTTTATGTCTTCTCCACCAGCCTTGTCTTCCAATTGCTCCACTAAGTGTGCCTGTAGCAAACAGATTCCAGAAAAGAATGTCCATTCTTCGTGTCTGCCCTGCCTAGGTCCCAGCCACAACACTGAAGCCTGCCGGCACTGCCAGAAATTCAACCAGGGCACTCGGAGATGTTGATTAAAAATGCTGGACAGACACCTTCTTAATCAGAAGCTCCTTGCGATTGAAAAAGAGTAGCAGGCCAGGAGCTCTTTAGCCTTACTGGCACAGTCCTCTGGGGCCTCTTCTTTGTCTCATAAGGAGAAGCAGGAAAAGAAAAAATACTGGGACAAACATACAGACAGTGCCTAATCTGCTTCCCAGTCATGGTCACCCTACAGCATCATCCTCCTGCGAGTGGTCGGTGCCTCCAGCCCCGCCAGCCCTTACTCCTTTCTGGGCTCCCAGTGGCTCTGCCACCCACCCTCATCTCTGCTTCAGGTGGTGGGTCTTTGGGGCAGGGAACTTCATCTCCTACTCCTCGGCCCCTGATGCTCATGCCCTTGATCTCTACGGGCTCTCAGTCAGGTAGCTTAGCTGATTCTGGGCTCTCGGGCAGTGGTCTTGCAGTCGTCACCTCACTCCCCCGGCCATAGCTCTGCCTTCATTGGCTCCCAATCCTGGGACCAATGTCAGTTTGGATAGGCAGCCCCAGAGGCAGATGACCACCATTTCCTCCTCCCCAGAGTTGCTTTTGCCTCTGCCCCAGGAATCCCCCTCTCCCCTGGCACCAGCCTGTCCTGTAGGGCTGGCGTTACCTTGTCCTTTGCCAAGGCCGCCTAGGCCATCACCCATTGGGCCACCACCTGTACTTCTGGTGCCCCAACCCGTGGGCCCGACACCGGTGTCACCTTCACCACAGCCAGCGCCTGCTTACCTATTGCCGGATACCTTGCTGGCTTTGGATGGGCCTACGCTAGGTTACCTGTCGATGGCTCCTCAGCCATCATACCCTAACGCGACACCTTCTTTGCCCTTTCTACCTGTGTATAACTTTATGCCACTGGTAGACTTCAATGCCCTGCTTTTCAACGTGGTGGTGGTTGGTTCAGAAGCAGCCCCCATCCCTCAGGGCCCACCTCTGGCCTTCCCTCTTCTATCCCCCCGGGGACTCCCTCCCAGGGACAGCTGTGAGGCTGGCTCGAGTGAACCCTGAGCGATTGTGTCCTTGGGCATCTATCCAGACAGCAGCGCCAGCTCTAAAAGAGATGATTGTCGACCTCTGATGCCAGTCCCTGATAGTGAGTCCTCTGAAGATGATTCTTTCTCTTTAGGATCTTCCTCTTCACCAGGGGAGTCATTGGCAGAGGAGGATCAGCCCAGGGAGGTACCCAAACCCCCCCAACCAATCCTTTATGGACGATATGTGTCATATACATTCCATCGTGGGATGGGAGATGGAAGAACTGGACCCAGAAAAGTGTTGCTTGGCTATGTTTCTCAGAAAGAAGGATGCCCTACCCATTGTGGTTCTACCTTTGATTGAGTCCTAAGAGCATGTGACCCAAGCAGCTGGGCTCACCCCTCCTCCATTCCACCTCTTCCTAAGAAGGTGGATCAGCTTTACCATGCCCTGGCTGGCAAGCACTTTTTGGTGAGTAACCCCAAGGCAGACTCTGTGTTCATTAATACTGCCCATGACCACACCAAGAAGCCCAAGCACCTCAGCATGCTCTGTCCAAACTGGGAGTCCAGGCAGCTGGACCAGATTGGCAAACGGGTCTTTGCCTCTGCTATGTTGGCCATGAGGGCCATCAACTATCTGACCCATATAGTACAGTAGCAGAATGCTCTCTGGGACTAGGCCAAGGACCTGGTCCAGAAGCTGCCTGAAAACTCCACTAAGACTCAACTTTCCCAGCTCATGAAGTTGGGTTCTGATGTGGGTAACCATGTCCTCTGGTTATCCTACAATGCTGTCAATGCCTCTGGGCATGGGGCTGCCACTGGTGTTTGCCTCTGGTGCCACTCTTTGCTCGGGACCCTGAGTTCACCCCAGATGTCCAAACAAACATTTTAAAAGCTCCCTTCTGGGACTCGGTCATTTTCAGGGGTGATGTCCAGGACCTCATTTCTAAGCTGCAGGAGTCAGGTAAAGCCCTTAGGTCAGTTAATTCACTGTACCATACCCAGCCTAGGGCGAACCAGCATCAGTCCTTTTGTTGGTCCTTCCACAAACAGCCCCAAGGACAGTTCACCAAGGGCCAACACAGATGTAAAGCCAGTAGTACCCCCGCTGGCCCTGCCTCTTCAGACCCCAGAGCCGCTGTAGCCCCCTGCCCACTCCAGCTCCTACTTCCTGACTCCTTAACTGCCCCCCCCCCCCAACCATTGGTCCAAGGGAGGTGGTCGGGTCAGGGGTCAGGGATTGGTTCTCTCTTCACTTGCCAGGGTAGCAAGCAGTGACTACAGACAATTGGGTACTCCAACTAATAGCTCAAGGTTACACTCTGTAATTTCTGGAATGGCTGCCTGAAAATCCTCCAGTTCATTTTACCTACCCTCCTGCACACCTACCCCGATTCAGGAGGAAATTCATGCTCTGCTGTAAAAAAAGAGTCATAGAGTCCATCCCTCAGGTTCAGTGGGGAAAGAGGTTTAATTCCCACTTTGTTCTTGTTCCCAAGAAGACCAGGGACCTCTGGCCCATCCTGGACCTGAGCTGTCTGAACCTGTACATTGAGTACAAATGCTTCAGAATGGTGACCCTGCAGGGACTACTACCTCGATCCACCGGGGGGATTGGCTCTGCTCACTGGATGTGCAGGACACCTACCTGCATATACAAGTCATTCCTGCCCATCGCCAGTTCCTTCGCTTCCAGTTTCAGGGTGCCTATTTCTAATTTTGGGCCCTTCCATTTGGTCTTTCATTAGCCCCCCTAGGTATTTTCCAAAGGCACGGGTCAAAATGTTGCATGGCAGAATGCCATGCAACTTAATCACGTTGCGCGATTTAGTTAATTCTTTTGATCTATAGGGGGCTCTGCCCACCCGATTATGAGGCTGCCTCAGGCCCCCCACTTAGGGTTCTAACCCCGGGGGGGGGTTCCAACATGGACAGCACACAGGTCTGGGGTCCGCGCATACTGGCAGTATAGCCTGGAGGTTAGAAGAACGAGGTGTGAACGAGTTTGATAAGTCCAGCAGACCAGACCTGAGTTTGATTCTCACAACCTCCACTTGCATACTGTGTGACTCTGAACAAGTCACTTAACTGTCCAGTGCTCCCAGGTTGCCCCTGAAAACAGGCACTGGTGCCTAGTGGGCTTTACCTGGTTACCAAAGACTAAAATAAAATAAATAAATAATGCCGTACGCTATTATGCGTATGACATTATGACCTGCTATGTTTTCCAAAGGCAAGGCAGTTGTGGCAGCAGCATTATGGAGGCAGGGCTTCTATGTGTTTCCCTATCTGGAAGACTGGCTGCTAGCAGACCCCTCCAGGGAACACCTGGTTCAGACCCTGGACTGCATCTTGCATCATTTTCAGGATTTGGTGATCACAGTGAATTTAATAAAGTCCTGTCTCTCCCCTTGCCAATGCCTCCAGTACATAGGGGCAGTTCTGGACACCAGCCAGGGCAAGGCCATCCTGCCCGAGGACACAGTGGAGCGACTGACAGAGTAGGCTCATTGGGTTTCCTCCAGCCAAGGTTTTCCTGCAGCTTTTGGGCCACAAGGCAGTGGCCATTACCGTGGTTTCCCTTGCCTGTCTGCACATGTGGGTTCCTCAGTGGACCTAGAGAGTCCAGTGAGACCAGCGCATGGATGACCTGTATCAGTTGTCCTGGTTTCTGACCCAGTCCAGAGGGTTCTGTCATGGTGGTTTGATCCAGCCAAACTCCTCTGGGGATCTCCTTTCAGGACCAAACCCTCCATCAAATTCTCATGATGGACGCATCCAGACTGGGATGGGGTGCTCATCTGACTGATCACCAGACCCAGGGTACCTAGATGGACATAGAAATGGTAACTCCCTAAAAAAGTGCTTCAAGAATAGTGCCAGTCAGCTAAGTGCTACTCTGGATAGTGCTACCATGGACAGCAAAGGGGAATTACAGTACTTGCAGTAAGTGCTCCCCAGTCATGATCCATGGTGCCTGCCAGATGACAAGAACAGCGGAGAAAAGCAGGAGAGCTGGCCAAGCTGCTCTGTGGCATGGATGGCTGAGGTGTGGAGCAGCTCAGGTTGGGGGGAGCTGTGGAGACCAGGGTTCTAAGTTTTGCTATTGGGACTTATGTTTTTTGTTTTTTACAAGATGCTGTGGAAACAGTATTTCATGGCCCCACAAATTTTAACTTGCCCTGTGATCTGCTCCACCCCCAAGAGTAAGAATCATTATATACAGGGAGTGCGGGGGACAGAACCCCTCAAAAACAAAAATGACAGCATTTTTGCTGCGCAGTTGTTGACTGCGCTATTGTGGTCAGCTGTGTTCCAACCCAATGCCCAATGCCCATAAAACAGGGTCTACATATCAGTGTCCTGGAGATATGGGCAATACATTATGCCCTGTGGGTCTTCCAGACTCATCTCCTCCCAGGTCCACTGCTAGTACAAATGGACAATATGTGTGCAGTGTACTACATCAACAAACAGGGGGGAACTCTTTCTTACCCCCTATGTTGGGAGGCGGTGAGAGTCTGGTACTGGGCCATTGAGAATGGTCTGGAGCTCATGACCATTCATGTTCCAGGCATCCAAAACATCCAGGCAGACAGCCTCAGCTGCTCCAGATCACGGGCTCACTAGTGGGAGTTTCTAACCTCAGTGGTCAAAGATCTCTTCTACAGATAGGGTTGTCCCGAGTTGGACCTCTTTGTGTTCCTACTCAATGCAAAACTGCTGCTTTTCTGGTCACTCGATCCCAGGCCTGGAGTTTTCTGGTGAGATAAATTGTCCCTCTCATGGAAGGGGAAGATTCTGTATGCCTTTCCCCCCTTCCTGCTCCTGCAGAGGGTTCTGCTGAAGATCCAGATAGAGGGGACAGGCATGATTCTCATAGCTCCCTTCTAGCCCTGCCAGATTTGGTTTCTCTTGCTGCAAAAGCTACCCGTGGAACCTCCAGTGCCCCTACCCCTGTGAATAGGCATGCTCTCCCAGGACCAGGGCACCCTGTTCCATCCGGACCTCCAAACCCTGCATCTCCATGCGTGACTCCTGCGGGCTTAGCTATTGTCTGCTTCTGAGTATCCTCTAGGGTCAGTGATGTCCTGGTAGTGGCCAAGAAACCCTCCACCACTTATGCTATGAAATGGAAGTGCTTTTTCAGTTGGGCCACAGCTTGCCATTTGGAGTCTTTCACCTGCCCAGTGAATCAGGTGCTGGAGTACTTCCTTTCCCTTTCAGATTCAGGTCTTGTGTATTCCTCCCTTAAGGTGCACCTTTCTGCCATCTCTGTGTACCATGTACCTATTTAGGGAAAAGCTGTCGCCCAGCTTGAGGTGTCCTGCACAGTCCTGTGCGACATTCTGCATTTGAAATCTCCCTTTCAGGACCTGATCCCTCCTTGGGACCTCAACTTTATGTTGGAGAAACTCTCTCTACCTCCCTTTGAACCAGCCGTGAGTTGTGAGCTGTGCTTTCTTTCATGAAAAGCATTCTTTTTAGTTGCTGTTACTTCTGCTCAAAGGATTTCCAAGCTCCAGGCTCTGATGTGTAAAGAGCCTTATATGATTTTTCACAAAGACAGGATGTCTTTGCGTACTAATCCTAAGTTTGTACCTAAGGTGGTGTCTGAGTTTACTTTAAATCAATCCATCCACCTTACAGTTTATTTTCCTGAGTATTCCAATCACGGGTAGGTGCTGGTCCATACTTTGGATGTTCACAGAATGTTGCGGCATTACACAAACTGCATAAAATCTTTGAGGAAAACTGACAAGTTGTTCATTTCATTCATTCCTCAAAAGGGAGGGAGCTCATTTCCAAACAGTGTTTGTCTAAGTGGTTAGCTGATTGCATTGTTTATTGCTACCGCAAGTACAACTAATCCCTTCTGGGAGTGGTCAAGGGCCATTCCACCAGGAGTATGGCTGGCTCCACAGCTTGCTTCAGAAATGTGTCTGTTGCTGGCATCTGCACAGCTTCCACATGGAGTTCTATCCACACTTTCACCAAGCATTATACTCTGGACATCACCTCTAGTCATAGAGCCAATTTTGGACTGGCAGCTCTTCAGGGCCTTCTGTCATGAGCTCTTGTCTGCTGACTTTCCCTCCTCCCAGTGATGTTATCCTGGTGGTTACAGCTACTGCTTGGGACTCGGTCCTACCTGAGTGGTCTGCTGCAAGAGCCGTCCTTGAAGTAAGATAGTACAGTTACATAAGAACTTACCATAACAGTAGATTGTCGAATGAAACTCTTGCAGCAGGCTCTGCTTTCCCTCCCTCATTCCCCCTGCTTTTCTCTTTCTATCACAAATGCTTCTGCCTTCTTTTATAGGCTCTTAGAATAACTTCCTCAGTTCTCCATCAGCTGGCCATGCAGAGTTTCCAGTAGGAGAACTGAGGTGGTGTGTGGCACCGCCCTCCTATATAGCCTGTGCTAACATCAGCTGACTGACGTCGGCAGGGGAATGGTCCCCAGTGGTAAACTGCTAGCTAGAAGTTTTCTGTGTGGTCCTATTGTCTGGTGGCATAGTTCTACCAGTGTGGCCTGCTGCAAGAGCTTCTCTTGAAGATCTACTGATCTTACTTCGAGAGTCGGCTCTTGCAGCAGGTAACAAATGTAGGACTGAAGCCGACAGGCAGCAGGACCCCATGGAAAACCTCTAGCTAGCAGTCTGTTGTGGGGACCGCCCCTGATGTCAGCCCACTCACAACATCATGCATGGTATAAAGGGAGGGCAGTCCTGGCATCCCTCAGTTCTTTTCCCACTGTCGACTCACGTTAATCAGCTCCACGGATCACCTCTTGCTAGTTCAGCTGCCATTTTAATAAGATTTCATAGCCAGATTTTTTATTTTTTCACCAAAAACATTTGCTTTTTCTGCCTTGATTATTCTGCATGTTGTCTTCTCCAATGTCCTCCACTGGATGACACCCCTCCCAGTGTGCCTGTGGCAAACAAATCACGTCCAAGGATGGGCACTCTGCCTGTCTGCTGTGTCTATGCCCTGACCATGACACTCAGGCCTGCCAGCATTGCCAAAAGTTCAATAGCAGGATGAGGATACACTATCAGAAGGCACTCCAGGCTTTCCTCACAGAGCAACGTTTAGCCACCATGCAGAGATTCCTCTTCAAGGAGTGGTTCTTCCCACCACAGATCTTCAGGGAAGCACAAGGAGAAGTGGCAGGAGAGAGAGAAGGAGAGATCTCCCTCCAAATTCAGATCCTCAGTCTCTGCCTCCCAGGTGACCCATTCTCTTTTCCAGGCTAATGGTTGTACAACCCCACCCTGGTCCATGTGTTGGGAACTAAGAACCGTGGCTCCAGGTCCTCAGGCCATGCCCTGCAGCCGCTTAAAGTCCAGCCGCCTGATCAGGCCTCAAGCCAGCACTCTGACATCGGTAGGGGTCCAACGTCAGCTCTTGGTTGACCTTTGTCTCTGGCAACGACTCCCAGGATAAACATAAGGCCTCCGGGCACTCCTCCAGGAGATCTGCCTCTCAGCCACCAAGGCCAGCGTAGCCACCATCAAATGTCCGGTGACGCAGCATTCATTGGGTGGTGAGTCCCACTGACAACAACAGCTTCTGCATCCCAGCTTTCGGTACCGACGATCCGGTCCCCATTGTCACAGGTCCCTCCCACACCACTGTCAGATGATTGCTCAGGACACAGTCCTACCAACTATGGCTGGATGACAGCCTCAAACCAGGCATTGGCTACCAATGTCGTGCCTACCACTATAGCCCCGGAGTAGCCTCAAGTTTGCCCACTGTCACCGGATCACAGATCTAGGCTGGACCACAGCTCTGAGCCAGCATCAGATTTGATGACCGATTCGGAGCCTAGGCTCCACCTATCCTAGGTCAAGGACCTTTTCAGTTGTTGGTGGGAGACCATCAGGACAGACCTCCTACTTCCAAATTCCTCAAAAAGAGCCCCCCCCATTGATACAGGGGCCCTCCTCTAATGGAGCCCACCCCATTTCCAGGCAAGGGCAAGGCTCCTCACAAATGCCACTGCACGTCCCGGTCTCGGAGCCTGACCTCCTCTGGCTTCTCCGACTGGCACAGGCACAAATGCTGGCACAATAGATCTTGGTCCTCCTCGTCCTCCATGGACTCGGACCATTCCTCTAACTCATCCTCCTCCATACCCATGTCTATTGGGCACCTGTACCCCCTAGACCCAAGGGATTTTCCCAAGTCACCGGCAGATGATCCCTCCTTCATGGAAATCATGCCGCATATTTAGGACAACATGGGCTGGGAGAAAGAGGACCTGGACTCAGAGAGACTCTGCTTGGCCAAGTACTTGCGCCAAAAGGACCTGAAACCAGTGGCCATTCTGCCCTTGATGGATACACTTCCAGATATCACCAAGGCAGCCTGGAAATGCCCCCACACCTACTCCGCAATACCAAAAAAGCGGACTGCCTTTACAGGGCTTTGAAGAACGAACCCCTTTTGGATGAGTAGCCTTTGGCTGACTCAGTAGTCATCTTGGCTACCCATGCTATATCCCAGAGGCTGAGACATCTGAGTACTCAGCCTGTGGACAGAGAATCCAAACAACTAAATTCCATGGAGTGTATGGTTTATTCATTCACCATGTGTACCTTATGGAGTCTCAATTTCCTCACTCATATGGTACAGTTCCAAAATGCACTTTGGAAACAGGGGATTGGCATCATCAAAGAGATCCCAGAGTGTCCACAGAAGGCAGAGCTAGAAAAGCTACTACAAACTGGTTCAGATGTGGACACACATGTCCTCCAGTCAGCCTACGACTCAATGGACATTGCTGCAGGGGCCGCAGCCACTGGAGTGTGTGTCCAATGGCATTCATGGCTCTGGGTCTCTGGCTTTGCCCAGGATGTGCAAACAAATTGGATGCACCATTTCATAGGTCCATCCTCTTTGGTGAGGACTCTGAGAAGATCATCACCAAACTGCAGGACTCTGCAAGGCCATTCATTCTGTACATTCCATGTACAAACTGAAACAAAGGCCTTTTGGAAAGCCTGACTTTCATGGGAAACGGGGACAGCAATCTCACTTTCAGCCACGCAGAAACAGCGAGGTGGTTATAGCCATAAGGGCCCATTCAGAGGCTCCACAGGATCCACCGCTCAGGCCGCCAAGCCTATCCGAGCCACTCTTTCCCCTCCCACCACAGCCTGACTCCTTGTTGGACCCACCCCCTTCCGTAACCCTGATGGGGAGGCAGCTGGAGGCCACTTTTCTCTCTATGCCATGGGTTGGCGAGAGATCACCTCCAACCAGTGGGTCCTACAAATGATTGACAATGGACACTCTATATAATTTGTCCAGATGCCACCGGACAGGCCTCCCCTTCCCTTCTGCTGTTCCCTGGCTCATGCCGAGCTCATCTGGGAAGAAATTCAGGCTCTCTTTCTCAAAAGGGCCATAGAACTGATTCTCCTTCTCAGAGGGACACAGGTTTCTATTCACATTTCTTCCTCATGCCCAAAAAGACTGGGGACCTATGTCCCATCTTGGACCTCAGCAACCTCAACCAGTTTGTGGAGTACAAATGGTTTTGGATGGTCATTATGCAGGGATTACTGTCCATGATCTATCAAGAGGATTAGCTAGCATTGCTGGATAAGCAGGATGCCTATCTCCACATCCTAGTGGCCAAACCACATAGGAGGTTTCTCAGATTCGAGTTCCAAGGATGGTACTACTAGCTCAGAGCATTACCCTTTGGCCTGTCTTCAGCCCCAAGGGTATTTGTGTGCACAGAGGTTCCGGACTGTCCTGGTGGCATGAGAGGGCTGCCGAATAGGCCCTCCACCACCCCCCAAGAACTTGTTTACGAAGGAGCATCCCTACTGAAGGTAATACTGCACTCCCCTGTACTGCAGAAGGACTTGCCTTTCTGAGAAACTGTACTCATTGCCATACTCACTGCCAAACCTTGAGTGTCTGTGAAGCTGAACTCGGGATACCTGGGCACTACGAGTGCTGCTCCTTTCCTTGCTGCACTCCCACTGGTTCTGCAGAGCTGAGCACTAGCCCCGTCAGCTTCATCGGCTGCCCCACCACCCCCGCCACCACCCTTGGTGGACACTCACTTTTATAGCATTGGTCACGTGATGCTGAAAAACCTATCAGCCCACTTCTCTATAAGCAGACTATACCATTCTGCCACTAGGGGCTTTTCACCATTACTTGCATTAGTCTCTCCACAACACCAGTTGTTCTCACTGCTGCACACTCCTGCTATTCCTGCAGGGGATTCCTCCACCCTCCTGCTGTTTCTGTAGGGGATTCCTCCACCTCCAGACTTTTACTCCTGGTGCTTTTAACCCACGGTCTCTAGCTACCCAGCCCTAGATGCCCTACCTGTCTCGCTCCTGCTCACCTCCACCCTAATCCCACCTTCCACACCCAACCTGACACTATACTGGGTCCGCTGTCCCTGTGAAGTGTGCTGCATTAGGGCTGCATACCCTCTGAGGCATGGCCCCCCCCCCACTCAGGCTGGCCTATCAGCCCACAGCCAGGGTCCCCCGGTGCACCCTGTCTCCTACTGCCCCCCCTCCTGGGGGGTGGCTAAGGGGTTAAAGATAGCCCACCTGAACATCCGCAGCCTCCTCCAGAATCATGCGGAGCTAACTGCTTGGGCAGCCTACTACAAACCTGATGTCCTGTGATACTGAAACATGGCTTAAACCTCGCACCCCTGACTCAGCTTGCTCCCTCCTGGGCTATGGCATTGCCAGACTCGACAGGGCTGGCAACAAAAGAGGAGGGGATGTACTTATATACCATAAGGTACACCTAAACATTTCCATAGTGTCGCACCTAACTCAGAGACCCTCACCTTGTGAGTTTCTCCACTCACTTCTCCTACTTGGTAACACCAAGAAGGTGCACATAGTGTGCACATATAACCCTCCCAAGGGGGTTTGCAGGGACTGTCGTCACTCCTGGAGGTACTCCGGGAGAAGGTGGGCTCCAGCAAACTCCTCTTACTTGATGACCTTAACTTTAACTGGCTGGGACCTAACGCCAAGTTGTATGAACCAATACTCTCTGGCCTCTCCCTCAGTCAGGTCATCATGGAACCCACCTGACTCTCCTATTGTGGGGACAAGGGAACACTCATTGACTGGATCCTGTGCAACCGGCTCAACAAAATTGTTAAGTCGGGACTCCTTCCTGACTCCATCTCGGACCATTCACCGGTTTACTGCATATGGGGCTCAAACCCGCCCAAGGTCCCCATCAGAGTGGTAATTCTGAGGGACTACTCAAAACTCATGATCCCGAACTACCTCTAGAACCTGCAGGGAGTGTCTTGGAACCACATCATGGCTACACATGACCCCATTGCAGCCCTCGACCTCTTCCTCACGGCATTTGCCCCGCTTCAGGACAGGCACGCTCCTCTATCCAAGAGGCGAGTCAGAGGCTCAGTCACGAAATGGCTTCACAGCGAGCTCCTATCTCTTATGAAGCGGCAGGACAAGGCCTGGACAAAATACAAGGCATCACACAACCAAAAAGACCTCCAGGAGTACCGTCAGCTTAGAAACTCCTGCAAGTGGCTATACGTAATGCAAAAAGCCAATACTGCAGTTCAGCATTGATTGCCACTGCACGTGACCCAAGACGTTTCTAGGTGAACATAAAAAATCTAGTCGGTGGCTCGACCAAAACTCAAGCTACTGACATGACAATTGGTGAGGCCAACTGCAATAACTCCCTAACCATTGCCTCCTCTTTTAACCACCTCTTCATGGACCTGCTGGCCGCCACCCCTCCACAGCCAGCTGCCCCAGCCCATGCTTGCAGCTCCCTGCCTCCCCGCCCACCCTTCTACCTCAAGAAGATCACTGTGAGGGAGACCCAGGCTCTCCTTGCCAGTCTTTCTCACCACACGGGGGTGGGTCAGGATGGCCTTGAACCCAGGCTTCTCAGCCTGGGGGCTCCATACATTGCCAGACCACTTGCCCACATATTCAATGCCTCGCTTATTACAGGGGTCATCCCCGACATATGGAAAATTGCCAGGGTTGTTCCCGTCCTGAAAAACGGTGACCCTAAGGACATCAACAATTATCATCCTATCGCCATACTATCAGCTACCTGTAAACTGCTGGAAAAAGCTGTAGTGTCGCAACTTGTCCACTACCTCCAAGAATATAATGTCCTTTCCCCATTTCAGCATGGCTTTCATAAAAGCCACAGCACCTCGATGGCGCTTGCTGAAGTCACAACCAGAATCAGGACCGCAACTGACCAGGGAAAGTTGATGGGGGCTATATTTGTGGATCTATCCAAAGCCTTCGACCATGTAGATCATCTCCTCCTCCTCCTCTTCTCCACACTCCAGACCCTTGGCTTCTTCCGCCGTTCCCTTGACTGGTTCACCAGCTACCTTGGGGACAGGAAGCAACTCACCTGCTTCAACCATACCCTCTCGCCCCTCCTACCCTTCTACAGTGGGGTACCACAAGGATCTGTCCTTGGACTGATCTGTTCTCCCTGTTTGTCAATGGTTTACCCTCCGTTGCCACAGAAGGGCACCTTACCATGTATGCGGATGACCTTGTCTTATTAGCCAGCACCCCTGATGTTACCAGCATCAATGCCCAACTCAACTCAGACTTCTCTCGTATCGGAGCATGACTAGACGGGCACAAACTCATAATCAACCTTAAGAAAACACAGGCCATGCTATTTGGCACTGTGGCAAAAATCTCCTCCTGCATAACGCCCCTCAGAATTCATGGTACCTGCAACTCCCTCCTGCCGACAATTGACTCTGCGAAGTACCTTGGAGTCACCCTCGACCCTCAACTGGACCTCTCCGGGCACATCAGGAGCATATGCAATGCTACCAATGGCAAACTTGGCCTAGCATACAGGGCTAAAGACTGCCTCACCCCTGCCGCCCGGCTGGCCCTAGCTAGGGGGATACTACTGCCCACCCTCTCCTATGGTCTCGTTTTCTTTGCCTCAGTCCCCTCCTCATGCCTAGCCAAATGGGATACCACGTACAACAACATATGCCACTTTGCACTCGCAGCTCCCCATCTCACTCACCGATGCAAGCTCTAATCTCGACTGGAATGGCTCCCCCCAGAAAAACACTGGATCTACACCATGGGAAATTTTATTGACAACATAATTCAAATGGCCACCCCCGCCTCGCTCGCCCTTCCCCTGAAACATGCCTCCCCCGTCTACCACCTTAGGTCCTGTGCATCCCAGACCCGCCTGGTCCCCAAGACTCACACCCTCACTGGGGATAGGGCATTTACCTTCCACGCAACCAAGCTGTGGAACTCCCTTCCCCCACAAGTTCGTGCTTCCCCCTCCCATTCTACCTTTAAAAGCTCCCTTTGGAGCTTCCTGAAATCTGCTGCAACCTGCCTGTGTGCCGCCTAATGCCCAGCCCCACAACCTATCTGCTTTGGTACCCCAACCAGGCTCTGTCCTCATCGCCACCTTGGTGCTGCACTCTGCTAGTAGGTATATGATTTATTGTGTCTTTCAACCTGGGGGAGGTCTCATACCACCCTGTAGCCCCCGGGTCTGTATGTTTGGTAATCTGTGATTGTTGATATGCAATTCTGTTGCTTGTTCTACCGCCTTAATAATCCCTGATGTTTTATCCCACTGTTGAATATGTCTGCTCCTGATTCTAATGTTGACTGTGTAGTTCTCCTATGTAATTCTCCCGGGTTGCACCTGAAAATAGGCACTTGCTGTCTAGCGTGCTTACCCGGTTACCAAAAGCAAATAAATAAATTACCAGGTGCCTGGCGGTAGTCACAGCTGCCTTCCAAAGGAATGGACACTACATTTTTCCCTACCTGGATGACTGGCTCTTAATGGCCCCTTCCAGCGAGCAGCTGTGGCACATGATCCAGGACATCTGTTCTCTATTTGGGGAACTGGATATCACCAGCAATTTAACAAAGTCCACCTTGCTCCTGACCCAAGCCCTCCAGTTCATTGGGACACTGCTTGATACCACTTGAAGGAAGGCCTTTCTACCAGAAGACAGGGCATTTCAACTCCAAGAAATAGCCCAACATGTCTCGTCCCTCCCAAGGGTCCCAGCCAGGACACTTCTCTGGCTTCTAGGCCACCTCCACTGTTACAGTTCCTCTAACCAGACTGCATATGAGGATGATTCAGTGGACTCTGAGAGTCCAGTGGGACCAAAGATGGGACAGTCTGGACCAACCAGTCTCTATCCCAGAACCGGTATGTTGAGAGCTCAATTGGTGGATGACATCTGCCTCTCTAACAGAGGGGGTGCCCTTTCAGAGAACAGTTCTGGATCAAGTCCTGACATCTGATCCCTCTAGCATCGGTTGGAGTGCACATCTGGGCATCCACAGGACAAAGAGCACCTGGTTTTCAGCCAAGCAGCCTTGCCACATCAACATTCTAGAGATGAGAGCAGTTCTCCAAGCCCTGCAAGCTTTGAGCATGGCGTGTTGCCCAGGACACCTTCTCATTCAGACAGACAACATGGCTGTGGTGTTTTACCTCAACAAGCAGGGTGGCACTCACTCGTACCTTCTTTGTCAAGAAACAATGTGGGTATGGAACTGGGCCATAACTCACCGCCTGGATATCTTGGCAGTTCATGTCACCAGGGGTCCAAAATACCCTGGCTGACACCCTCAGCAGGACTTGGCACAGAGCGCATGAGTGGACCCTTCTACAGTCTGTCATCGACATCCTCTTTGACAGATGGGGCTGGCCAGAGCTCTACCTGTTTACTTCTGCTATCAATGCAAAGTTGCCCAGTTTTTGCTCACTAGATCCAGGGCCTGGCATTTTCTGGTGAGATGCATTGTCCCTCACCTGGAGAGGGAGGTGCATTTACGCCTCCCCTTCCTTCCCACACCTACCGAAGGTACTTCTTAAGCTGCAAATGGAAGGGGTAGTAATGATCCTTGTGGCCCCGCTGTAGCTATGACAGATTTGGTTCCCCTGCTGCAACAGTTGGCAGTCTAACCCACGATTCCCCTGCCACTGAGCTCTCACTTACTGCCCCAGGACAATGGGACCTTGGTTCACCCTAACCTTAGATCATTACGTCTCTATGCATGGCTCCTGAGAATTTAGCCAAGTCACGCTTTGGGGTCTTGGACAGGATTGCCAACATTCTGGTAGCTGCTAGAAAACCCTCCACCAGAGCCATTTGTGCCATGAAATGAATGTGCTTTTGCCTCTGGGCTACTGCCCACCATCTTAATCCCTTGACCTGTCCAGTGAGCTTGATTCTCAAGTACCTGTTGTTGCTCTCGGACTCCAGGTTGGGCTATTCCTCAATCAAAGTTCATTTGTTTGCTATCTCTGCCTACCATGTCCCTGTTCAAGGCAGAATTGTGGCACAGTTGGACATAGCCTGCACCTTTCTGCAGGGTATTCTTCATAAGAAGCCCCCCATCAGGGACCCTGTCCCCCTTGGGATTTACTTTTCATGTTGGAAAAGCTCACCTTACCCCTATTTGACCATCCCTGGATTGCGAGCTTTGCTTCCTCTCCTGGAAAGTGTTATTTTTAATTGCCATTACTTCTGCTCGAAGAATTTCTGAGCTACACGCCCTAAGTAAGGAGCCTTATTTGGTGTTCCACAAGGACCAGGTGGCCTTGAGGACCAGTCCTAATTTCTTACTGAAAGTGGTGTCTGAGTTGACCCTGAATCAGGACATACAACTCCCAGTGTATTATCCAGAGCAGTCAAACAGGGGTGAGGCCCTTCTCCACATGCTGGATGTCCATCACATTTTGCACTTCTATCTCTCCAGAACTCGAGAGTTTAGATGCTTTGATCAGGTTTTTGTTTACTTTGTCCCCAGGATCCGGGGGTTCCTGAAGCCAAACGGACCCTCTCTAAATGGTTGGTTAACTGCATTTCCTTTTGTTATCAGAAATATGACAAACCCTTGCCGGGCTTGGTGAAGGGTCACTCCACGAGGGGAGTAGTGGTGTCTTTTGCCGCTCTTAGGTAGGTAAGGTAAGGTAAAATTTATTTATATAAGGTGCCCTTCCTGAGCTCAGGGTGCCTTCACAAAATTTCAACATAACAATATTAAAATCTATAATAATTAAAACACCTTTAAACATAGCAGACACTATATTTCCAGGAATGCTTGTTTGAATAAGAAAGTTGTTAAGGCTTTTTTTAAACCCTTCTACAGTTAGGCTATCACATATCTGACAAGGTAGAGAATTCCACAGGGTAGGTGCCAATAAGGCAAAAGTTCTTCCACCAGATGTGTCCAAGGTTACCCTGGGAATCTCTAGCAATCCCTTGCCAGGGGATCAGAGGGAGCATGAGGGACAGTAAGAAACCAGGAGTTCTTTCAGGTAGTGGGGTCCCAACCCATGTAGGGCCTAATAGGTCAGCAATACGACCTTGAAGGTGATCTGCCACTGTAAAGGCAGCCAGTGCAGTTCACACAGCACAGGTGTTATATGACTGTATCTAGGGCTTCCAGTCAACAGCCTGGCTGCTGCATTCTGCAAAAGCTGCAAGCGGCAGATATCTGCCCTTGTCAGCTCTAGATAAAGGGCATTGCAGTAATCAAGATGACTGGCAACTAAGGCATGGACCAGGATAGGAAGATCTTCAAGTGGGACCAAGTGTTTCACCATGCCATATTCCTTAGATGGAAAAAGGATGATTTGACTATGGCCGACACCTGTACCCTCAGGGTCAGGCCCTCATCAAACAAAACACCAAGGTTATGCACCTGACCAGATGCCATAAGCTGAGTCCCCCCCAGAAATAAATCTGAGGGTTTCCCCGCCCATGAGCTTAACATCCTCACCCCTGGCTCCACCGCCAATACCTGTGTTTTACCTGAGTTCAACCTAAACCAGCTGATACTCATCCAGCTCTGCATCTCCAGCAGGCAGTTGTTAAACACTGTGATTGAATTGGACTCCTGCCCAGGCACAAAAGACATGTAGAGCTGAGAGTCATCAGCACAGCAATGAAAACTCAGCCCATACCATCTTATAATGTCCCCCAATGGGAGCATATACACCACAGATAACATGGGGGACAACACCAAACCCAGTCGCACCCCACAGGGCAGGCAGTGAGAGGCCAAGGAATAAATCCCAGACACTACTCTCTGAGTCCTGCCCTGAAGGAAAGATTGAAACCAACTGTATCCCACCCCTCTCAGTCCACAGAGAAACCACAGGCACTTGAGCAACACCCCATGATCTATGGTGTCAAATGCTGCTTTGAGATCAAGAAAAACCAAGATGGAACGAGCTCTATGATCTCTCACCATCAGAAGATCATTCAGTACCCATACAAGAGCCGTCTCAGTGCTATGCCGTTTCCTGAAGCCAGACTGGAGAGGGTCATAGATACTGTGGCTGGTTTAATGATCCTCCAGCTGCAAAGCGACCACCTTCTCTATAACCTTCCCTAAAAAGGGAAGGTTCGAGACCGGTCTGTAGTTTTCTGGGCAGCCGAGATCAAGGGAGGGCTTTTTCAGAAGGGGGCACAACACTGCCTCCTTTAAGGAATCCGGAAAGATCCCGCTCTCCGATGATGCCACTACTATCCCAGTCAGGATTGGGCCAATAACCTCTACACATCCCACAAGTAGGTGAGTAGAGCCCAGATCCAGACTACAGTAGGTTGGACGCAAAGTCTGGACAAGCCTCACTATATTCATGACTGCCGGTTGACTAAAGGTGAACCAAGTCAACTGGGCATTAGTGCCACTTGCTTGACCAGTGCAAGACCCAATGGGGAGGTGCTGGCTGATCTCATCCCAGATGGTGGACACCTTATCAGTGAAGAACATTGCAAACTCCTCACAATGTAACTGTGAAAATGCTCAGCCAGCTTGAAGACAGGCTGGATTACACAGTCTGTCCACAGTCCGAAAGAGCTGGACTGGTCTGTTCCTCACTGCAGCCATTTCCAAGGACAGGAACTCTGCCTTCTTATAGGAAATTTCTGATTGATAGGTCTTATAATGATCCAGCAATTTAAGCTTGTCCACCTCCAGGTGAGTTTTCCGCCAGCGTCTCTCCAATCTTTGACCCTGTCTCTTCAATCCATGAATCTCCCTGGTGAACCATGGAACCCCCAGGTGAAGAGTACAGAAGTGAACACAGGATGGAGCAATGACATCCAACGCTCCCACAGCTGCCCTATTATAGGACAGCACTGGGGCCCTGGGTTAGTGCTATCCATTGGCAATCCTGAGAAGTCCAGCTCTGTCATTAGGCCTTCTGAGGTAACTCCTCCCAAAGGACAGAACTGTACTATCTCCTTTGGGGCAGGCCTCTTTTGGGGGGCTGCAAAACTGAACCTCAGGGCATGATGGTCAGACCAACCGATAGGCTCCACCTCCACATAGGAGATTTCCATCCCCAGATGGAATATCAAATCCAATGAGTGTCCACCCTCATGAGTTGTAGTGGTAACAACCCATGTCAGGCCCAATGAATTCATCAATTGGAGGAAGTTTTGTCCAAAAAGTGCAAGTTCATTGTCGACTCAGGCATTGAAGTTAAAAATTAACCATCGGGGGGACTTACCCTCTTGGCAATGAAGTCCACAACCTACCTCAGGAATTCCCTCTCATCACCTGGTGGATGATAAATGAGAAGGATCCTGTAGCCTGCACCTGGACCCACAATACACTCAAAGGAATTGGTACATCCAACTGGCACCTCCCTAAGATCCAGTTCCTGTCTAAAACAGACTGCAACTCCCCTGCCACTATGGTCCACTCTCGGGTGGTGAATCACTGAGGACCCGACCAGAACTGCAGACTCTAAAATAGGGCCTGCATTTTCATCCAGCAAGGTCTCAGTGATGCAAGCCAGGTCAATAGATGCAATAAGATCCGCCACCACTGCGGTCTTATTTCTAATAGACCTAGCATTGCTTAACACCGCCCGAAAGGGACGAGAGTCCAAGGATGACTCCATCTCCTTCCTGACCGAGTAGTGCCCTTGGGTATGGGTACAAGGCAAGGTAAACCTCACTCCTGTAACAATTTCACCCCAGGGCATCTCCTAGTTCTGTCTCTATCCTCCCACTCCTTTCCCATCCCCCCCCCCCAAGAGTTTCAGGATCTCCTATTCCTTACACTCCTTCGTCTTGAAATGCCGAGAGCTCAGCAGTTTTTATAAGCTTCTGGAGGGAGTGAAGAATATTCAAATGGACAGAGATCCTTTAGTCTTGAGGGGGAGTACTGCCTGACTGTATCCATAACATCCCAGCACATATTTCAGACATTCTAAATGACACTATGTTTGCTTTATCACCCCACACAATCAACACTTCCTCTCCTTTATATTTAAAAACATAAAATGATTAAACCCCCCATAGTAAACCAACTTTTAAATAATAAAAAAATCCACCCTCTCATAATTTTAATAGTAACCCCTCTCCTCTCTCTCTCTATCTCTATCTCATAGAGAGGGTGGGGGTTAAAAACAGAAACACCACAAGTAATAATTAAATCAAGTAACCTAACACAAACAGAACAATCATCAACAGATCTCTTCACAGATGTACTGTTCAGTTCAACAATCTTTAAAGTCCTGTTATGGAGGAGAAAGAATACAGTCACCTCCTCTAAAACAAACAAAGAACTCTATATAGCTTGGCAGAAGACACCAGGAGAAAGGACTGCTGTGTGACTGAACTTCTCTGCTGGGACTAAAGTATAAGAACTTTTGTATTTGGACCTTTAATTTAGGGTAAAAAAACTAACATACAAAAAAAAAAGTGTGTGTTTGGGTTAACTGAACTGAATGGGTAACTGAAAAGTCATCTAGGTGTAAATCTCAGGTGACTGAAAGGACTTAACTGCTGTGAGGTTTAAATTACTTGTAGAAAGATCTGGTAAGTAGGGGGAGTGGCTTAGCTAGAAGGAAGCTACATTTAACGACTGCCTTAGAAAGAGTCTGCTAATAGCTTGGCAAAGAAAACCAGGAGAAAGGACTGCTGTGTGACTGAACTTCTCTGCTGGGACTATATTGCCCTCCTTCCCTCCCCTCCATCCCCCCACCCAAAGTTAGTTCTATTTTTATAGGCACAGGATTTGACTGACAACAGGAACTTCCTGTTTAGGGGCAGGAAGTGAGTGATCACAGAACCACCAAGGACCCACCATCCTAGAAGGGCAAGAGTAGCTCTCCGGCCCCTCTAGCTACTGGAGGTCTGCCTCTGAACAAGTAAGTGGTCTACTGAGAAATATAGGATATTCTTGTCTCAGAACAGGACAATCAGGAGCTTAAAGGGCACACAGGCAGAAAGTAAGGAGAGAGAGAAAAAAAACAGAGGAAAGAGTAAGGATTGCAAACAGTTAAGGGGCCAGAAATAAGACATGATTGAGTGGTGCAGTGCAGTGGCTGTGGAGCAGCAGTCTTCAGGAGATGTTCTGGAGGATGCGGTGTTGTCCCATCTGCAGGCACCTCTCTGGGCTGAGGAGGAGGTTGCTCATCTCCAGGCTGAGTTGGCCAGGATTTGTGGGACCTCCTCTTCCATCCAGGGACCACCAGTGCCACTGCCGTTGCCTCAGAGGTTGCCAAGAAAGAGGAGCGGTTGGACCACAGTGGGCTCAGGGAGGGTGAGGTGGTGGAACAGAGGCGCATCCCTCCAGTTGTACCTCTCCACAATTCCTATGCCATTCTGGCAAAGTGTGGTTCCTCTATGGAGGCACCCACAGTGGAGACCAAGGAGGATGCTGGGAACCTCCACAAAGGAGACCCACAGGAGGGTGGCAGGGGACCCTGCAGGGAAACAACCCCTGGTGGGGACTCCATTGTTAGGAAGGTAGAACTGGGCAAGGAAGGGAGAGGAGGTGGGTGCCTGCCTGGCACCATGGCTTGGAGGGACAGGGAGCGAATCCTCAGGATTGCCAGAGCAGCTGCACAGGGGAGGGAGCTGGATGTCATTGTCCACCTAGGGACAAATGACCTGGCTAAGAAAGGGATTAGAGAAGTGCAGGAAGAGTTTGTGGAATTGGGGAAGGGCCTTAGTCAAGTAGCACGCACGGTAACCTTCTCGGAGGTGTTACCCATCTATGGCATAGGAGAGGCTAGGGTGTTCCATACCATGGGATTCAATCAGTGGTTGAAAAACTGGTGTGGAGCTCAGGGATTTGGCTTCATTGGGGACTGGGGGTCCACCTGGAGTGATGCAAGCCTATACTGGCATGATGGGCTGCATCTGTCCAGAAGGGGAACCAGGATCCTAGGTGATAGGTTTAAATGCTTCATTGGTAAGCTTTTAAACTAGCCAAGGGGGGAGGCACTGGAAAGGAGCAGGAAAATCCTAGCCCCCAAACAATCACGGTAGTAAGTGTGGCAAACACCAACATGGAGGTGTTGATATGGAGAAGGGCAGGGGTAAATGGAGAAAGTGACAAAGGCAAGAAGGACAGGGATGGGGCAAAGGGTAAGGCCATCAGGAAATGGAGGGTAATGAGTACCAATGCCCTAGTCTGGGCAACAAGCTCCCTGAGCTGGTGGCCTTAATGGAAGAGGGATGCCTGGATATCGTAGCAGTCACAGAAACATGGTACACAGAGAACCATGACTGGGATGTTAACATACCAGGGTACATAACCTACAGGAGAGACAGGCAGGGGAGAAGAGGGGAGGAGTAGCTCTCTATGTAAAGGAAGGGATAAAAGCAACTGAACAAAAGAGTAAACAGGGAGGAGAGGAGGCACTGTGGGTCACCTTGGAGACTGGAAAGGGCACCACAATCCGCACAGGGGTTGTGTACAGACCCCCATGTCAGGGGGAAGGAATGGACAAGGATATGATGGAAGGCATTCTTAGAATGGCAGAGAAAGGGGAGATACTGTTGATGGGAGACCTGAATATGCCAGATGTTAACTGGAGCACATTTGCTGCAGCCACATCCAAGAGCAGGGCCATTCTTGATGCCCTACAGGTGGCAGGCATTAGACAGCTAGTTTCGGAACCCACTCATGAGGGAGCAATCTTAGACCTCATACTCTCAAATGGGGCAGTGAGAGGATCTCAGATCTAGAAGTGGGTTGCCATCTGGGGACTAGTGACCATCAAACAGTGTGGTTCACGTTAAACTCAGCTACAGAGTCAAGCCATACAAAAGTGAGGGTACTGGACTTTAGGAGGGCTGACTTTGGCAAGATGGGAGAGTGCCTCAGAAAAGCACTCAGCAAACAGGCTAGAAGGAGGTGTGAGCAACAATGGGGAATTATCAAACTGCCATCACAGAGGCAACAAGCCTTTGTGTGAAGCAAATAAACAAATCAAATGAAAGAAAAGCCACTATGATTCTCAAGAGAGGTGGCTGTGAAAGTCAGGAAGAAAAGATAGCATTCGGAAGTATAAGGAAACACAGAAGGAGCAGGACAGAGAGCTGTACCAGTTAAGGCAGAAAGAAGCAGGAGGGAAGTCAGAATAGCAAAGGCCCAAACTAAGGAAAAGATAGCCAACTCAGTTAAGAAGGGGATAAAACCTTTTATAGGTACATCAGCGCTAGAAAGACAAAGGGAGGATAGTGAGGCTGAATAGAATGAGCGGTGGGTGGGCAGAGGGGACAGTGAAAAAGCAGGGATACTGAACGAATATTTCTGCTCAGTATTCACAAAAGAGGAGGGGGAAGTGCCTAATCCAATTAACAGAAGCACTCTTGATGAGGGGTCGATCCCAGTCCTTTCACAGAAGAAAGGGTTCTGCAAGAACTCCTAAAACTGAAGGTGGACAAAGCAATGGGGCCTGATGGAATTCACCCCAGAATTCTAAAAGAATTAAGGGAGGAACTAGTGAAACCACTGGCTACTCTTTTTAATAAATCATGGGAGGATGGTGTGGTACCCGAGGACTGGAGGAAGGCGGATGTGATTCCCCTTCACAAAAGTGGGACCAAGACAGAGGCAGGAAACTACAGACCTGTCAGTCTGACCTCTGTGGTAGGGAAAGTGATGGAGTCTCTTCTGAAGGAAAGAATAGTTGAGTACCTAGAGGTCAGTGGAGCACAGGATCCAAGGCAGCATGGGTTCACAATGGGAAGGTCATGTCAGACGAATCTAATAGATTTCTTTGACTGGGTGACCAAAGTAGTAGACCAGGGAGGGGCTGTGGGCATGGCCTACCTAGACTTTAGCAAGGCATTTGACACAGTCCCACACAAAAGATTATTAGTCAAATTAACCAGCCTGGGAGTGGGTCCCAGGGTGGTAGCCTGGGTAAAACATTGGCTGGACAACAGGACACAGAAGGTAATTGTAAATGGAGTCCACTCTGAAAAAAGGGTGGTTACTAGTGGGGTACCGCAGGGTTCAGTATTGGGTCTAGTCCTTTTTAATGTCTTCATCAGTGACATTGCAGAGGGACTGGAAGGAAAAGTATGCCTTTTTGCAGATGACACAAAGATCTGCAACAGGGTTGATACACAAGGAGGCGTGGAAAGGATGAAAAGGGACTTGGCAAGGTTGGAGGAATGGTCAGACGTATGGCAGCTAGGATTCAATGCAAAAAGTGCAAAATAATGCACCTGGGAAACAAGAACCCAGGGAAGAATACACAATGGGTGGGGAGGTAGTAACAACAACAAAACAGAAAAGGGACCTGGGGTAATCATATCAGATGACCTTAAGGTTGCAAGCAATGTGAGAAGGCAGTAGGGAGGCCGGGGTATACTGGGATGTAAGGAGGCATCAGCAGCAGAAAACAGGAAGTTGTTATCCCTCTGTACAGACAGTTGGTGAGACCCCATCTGGAATACTGTGTCCAGTTCTGGAGACCCCATCTCCGCAAGGACATAGACAGGATAGAGGCAGTCCAGAGAAGGGCAACTAAAATGGTGCAGGGTCTGCAAGAGAAGCTGTGTGAGGAGAGACTAAAGGAGCTTAATATGTATACCCTTGAGGAAAGAAGGGAGAGGGGGGGTCATGATAGAAACTTTCAAGTACCTCAAGGGAATCAACAAAGTCCAAGAGGGTAGCATCTTTCAGAAAAAGAGACTTGCAAGAACAAGGGGACACAATTTAAAGATAGAAGAAGGGGCGGTTCAAGGGCAACGTGAGGAAGTATTATTTCACAGAGAGGTAGTGGATGCATGGAACAGCCTTCCTGAGGAAGTTGTGCATCTAAAACTGTGGAAGAATTCAAGAATGCATGGGACAGACATAAGGCAATTCTTGTGGGGGGCAGGAAGATGTAGGCTGTTGGTTAACTAGGATCTGTGGCCTATCCTGTAGGTAGGGAAATGGGCAGACTAGATGGGCCTAGCGGTCCTTATCTGCCGGCAAAGTCTATGTTTCTATGTATATGTGGCACAAATGCAGCACTTCTCACATGCATACATTTATTCCAGCAAGATTAAGTAAAATAAATCAAGTTAGTATCTGCAGTGTAACTCCGACACCATCTCTCACATAGTGGGGGAGAACTACAAAATAGAAGAGGAACTCTGTTTATGATCCAAATGCAGCACCTCTCACATGCATACAAGTCCAGCAAGATTGAGCAGTATGTTAAAATAGTTTGGATTGGAATTGTAATATACCCCTAACACGACCTCTCACATGGTGGGGGAGAGCTTTACAATGTGTCTGTGGCTGACGTTGTGCTGCAGCCATATGGAATTCAGTTCATACCTTCATCAGACAATACAGTCTCGATATGGCCTCCAGACGCAGAGTGGGTTTTGGCCTTGCAGTTCTGCAGGGACTCCTCTCCTGAGAGTACTCCCCTCTCGGTATTTCTCTGCTTCCTCCACCTGAGATTCGTCTGAGTCTCCTTTATTGCTTGGGACTCAGTCCTACATGTGTTACATACTGCAAGAGCTGACTTTGAAGTAAGATCATACAGTTACATAAGAACTTACCATAACAGTAGATCTTCAGGAGAAGCTCTTGCAGCAGGTATGGCTTCCCACCCACCTTCCCCCAAGGGACTTTCTTCTGCACTTGGCTTGCATTGGCAATGTTATAATTGCTCTCTGTAGAGTTCACCTCAGTTCTCTGTTCCTGACCACCTTCCATCATCGATGCCCAAATGTCCGGCAGGAAAAGTGAGGGATGGCGGGTATTGCCCTCCCTTTATACCATGTGTGCCATCGTGGGTGGGCCAAAGTTGTGGGAAGGTCCCTGCCATAGACTGCTGGCTAGAAGTTTTCTGTGTGGTCCTGCCACCTGCTGGCTTCGGTCCTATGTGTTCCCTGCTGCAAGAGCTTCTCTCAAAAATCTACTGCTATGCTAAGTTCTTATGTAACTGTACTCTCATGCCATCTTCTCTATCTACTTGATACTGCTTATGAATTACTCCATAATGTGACTCAAATGGAGGTGGGAGATATCCTTGAAGACAGAATAGTTACTTATCATAACAGTAGATTTTCATCTCCTCCATTGAGTCATAGCTCTCCCTCCCTCCTTCTCCCCCTTGTTGAGGTGATGGGTGACAATACTCTCTGCTCTCACTAGCTTCTTCTCCTCTGATGCTTTAAACAGCATCTCTCCTCAGGTTACCATGTCCGCTTCTGTGTGCCTGATTTGGTCCTGGTCACTTCAGTCTCTGCTGGTCTGATAATCCTCCAAGCTTGTCTCCAGTAGGGAATTGAGGCATTCCGGCAATGCTCACATTATGTAGGCACCAGTGAAGCACACTGACATCAGTGGCCTCAGACAGCAAACATTTCCAGGTGGTCCTGACATTGACAGCTTACAATTCCATGATGTGGCTCAATGGAGGAGACTTTCTTGAAGATCTACTGTTAAAACAGGTAACTATTCTTTTTCTTGATAAGCTTATTAGTTCTTGTATTCCTCCCTGTTTGTCCTTCATGTTGCAGTCTCCTGACCCACCCTGTATCCTTTGTTCTAGTGATACCTTGCTTTTTCATGAATCTATTTGCACCACTAGAGTGGGTCTGGTTGACATTTCCTTTTTCACTCCCAAGTTCAGGAACTGTCACCCTCTCCTTTTCAAGTGTTCAGATCACCATCTCCATTTGAACCTGGCCCTTCTTAAACACTGGCATAACAAGTCTACTTGTAATTATTTCAGAGTTACTGTGTTACTTGCTCATAAAAGCAGTATTTTATTGATTATGTAACGATTATGCCACCAGTTCTGTTGCTTAATTGTTTACTTATTGTTTTGCTTTGTAGCTCCCAACTTGTTCCAGAAAGCATTTTATTTGCCTAGTGTACTTACCTTGTTACCAAAAACACAACTAAATAAATATCTTAATAAATTTATTTTATACTGCCTATGTCCTTACTGTAGTTGTTTACTACTATATTTGCTTCTTCTTGCCTCATGATTCATGCTGTGCATGAAAATAGTCTATTTTAGTCCACTGCACTTAACAGATTAACACAAATTAAATGTTACTAAACATTTGCCATAGCTATTATTACAAGGAAATTGTGGTACAGGGCAATTAGAGAGGCTGGAGCAAAATCTTAAATAGCTGTTGCAAATATCGATATGGTACAACTCAAGTGCACAGGACCATTAAACATTACATTTGGTAAAACTGCAGAGAAACTAAAGACTTTTCAGCAAGGAAGAAGGGGGCAGAGATGATAAAGAATCTCTATGGAGCACTGGTACTGAAAATATGACCATCAATGTGTTTTATTGCTTGTGGCACCCATGTAGGAACTCCAGTTTTCTACAATTTCCCACAAATATGGTAAATTGTCCAACTGCAGTAACATTTTTCTGCAGTTCTGCACTTTTTCTCTAAACTGCAGTAATTGTTTCCACACTTGAGATAAAAAGTGCTAACTTGCAGTAATATTTTCCATAATTTAGCATTTTTTGGACTTAAGAAGGAAACATTTTCCAGGTGACAGTGTGATCTAATGGTTATAGCACCACCTGGGAAGCCAGGACATCACAGGTTCAAAGCCTATCAGAGTCAAATACTCCCTATGAGACCCTGAGCAAGTCACTTAACCCCCATTGCTCCAGTACACCCATCTTCAGAAATGGGTAAAAAGTAGGACCTGCTGTAAACAAGATGTTGCATCTCAGCTGTACTATCATGGGTAAGTACATTATAAAACAAAAGTGGAGGAATGGGATGTGGAGGATGGTGAAAACTGGAAAAACATATTGTTGCAGTTGTGGCTCTCAGTGGTTCACTGGACCATCAACTGTGGCCCTTGTAGAAAAGTTGGTCTGTACCACTTGTGCAGAGGGAGAATAAGGAGACGGATAGAATTCTAGGTTTTAAGGAACAGATAGTATAAGTGGGAGACAAAGCAATTACAAAATCAAAGAGATGGGTTTGGCAAGTCCATAGAGGATTTTACTATAAGGACAGTTTTGTAGTAAACTCAAAATTTGATAGAGTGCCAATGGAGATGTCCAATAATGAGGGTGGTCCTGTTTTGGGGAGTGACTAAGTAGGCAGTGTTCTCTACAGACTGACGTTTATAGAGGAGAGAACTTGGATGTATGCAGAACAATAGTTGTTAACGATTAAGGCATAAATAATTGTTCCAGCAGTCGTGGAGTCAAGGAGGTTCTGGAGGAGAGCAGAACCATGGAAAATCACAGCACGTCATTTGTAAGCCATAGAGATGTGCAGACAAATGAAAATGTCCTACATTTGTAAACCATAGTGATATGGAGAGAAAAGGAGATTTCATAAATAAGATTTTTGACATATTTTGCAAAAGTATGAAGAAGGGAGGAAGCTTTGTGGGAGTAGGTCCTTAGATTGCCAATGAGGATGACCTCATTCTTAAAGACATTAAACTGAGGGAAATTAAACCTACACCAGAAGTGGATTTTGTCCCCACATGATCAGATAAGGGACTAATACTTGACTTTGAATTTGAGATGTGGTTGTCAAAAGGGGGTGGGAGAAGATAGAGATGAGGGCTGTCAATTGATCCTTGCATAATATCATAGAGGAAAGACATGGAGAACAGCACAAAACTGCTACTAGAGATGAAGAGAGAGTACAAATAAGGTTGTGAGCAAAACTGGGATGTTAAGAGTACCAAATTCCACAGCATAGTGCTCAAGGTGGTAAATGAGTATATGTAATCATTTATGCCAAAAAACTGTGCTCAGATCAAGAAAGGTAAGGATTAAGAAAGGACCTCCATTAGAAGATAGAAGAGCAACTGGGTTTAGTAGGTTTTAGTCTTGAGGGATTTAAAACACTTTAGGAACAGAAAACAAATATACTGCAGCAAAAAAATACAATGCTTCAAACTGAATAGAGAGCCCTTCTAGAAAATACTATATGAAACAATCATTGACAGCCCAATGATGGGCAATTTCTACATTATAAAAGTAGAAACAAGATAGAAAACGCTCCAGGGTGTTGTTGAGACAGAGCTTTTTAGAGTGGTGGTAAAGAAAACATTTTCAAAAGCTTCACTAATGGTTAAGAGATGTTGACCCAGTTGCTGTCAGGCAGCACTTTCTGCTCCTGCATCACAGTCCCTTATGCTGTTTTGCAGGACACCCATCTTAGATTCTCAAGCCTTCCTCCTGCCTGAGCCAGTAGATATTAATGGCATATAATGATGTGATATAATGCGGTCTAGTGGGGTGATTTGAGAAGATCTGTGCTGCCAGCAACTCCTTTTGGCCAAGTGGCACCATCTGCACACTGGTACATAAGTGTGTGTGTGTGTGTGTGTGTGTGTGTGTGTGTGTGGTGTGTGTGGTGTGTGTGTGTGTGTATCTGTCTGTGTGTCTGTTGGCTGGAATCACATGGGACAGAATGGCTAGAAAAGGGAACCTTCAAAGGTTGGATAGGATGCATGACCACATCGCAAGGTTTGTTTTAGGTCTCACAGCTCCACTGGCAATAATACACCATTGTATGTTACTCTTGGAAGCAAATTGGACGTCTCTGAAAATCCAGTGGAAAAGTCATTGCCTATACTCTTAATATAAATGTATATTAAGACAGGCCCTATCCTATTTGCTAGAAGACTGACCCAGGTTTCTTCAAAATATACACTTCAGGATGTGATTTGAAGGGCCTTTAAGTCCCAAAAACAAGATCAAGATTTGATACAATGTCATATAAGTTTATTGCTACATCAGCTTGGAATTTGTAGCCTCCAAAATTATGCAATTTACCCACCTACAACTGTTTTAAAGTAGCTCAAATTTGATTGTGACTGTATCTGATTATTTATTGCATTTATTACTTTGTGTATTTATTGCATATGTATTTTTCTTTTGTAACTTTAATTGCTTCAATAAAGGACGGTCCTGAATACAGGCCTGTACCTAGTACCCTGTCCTGTTAAAATATAAAAAAAATTCAAATCAGAGCCAGGATCAGGGAGGGTGCTTATTGTCTCTGAAATATTGGGCTTGGTTGCTGTGGTTAAAAGCATGGAAAAAATACTCCAACTGTATTGATGTGACTCTTCAGTCCCTGACCTACTATTATATAGCAATGCATCATATTCCCCAGACATCTCCAAGCCTTGGCATTGTCATTGGAGAGTACTCCATGGGGCTGGCAGTCCAAAGAGTGTATATGACAAGAGGGCCAATGATTTGAGGATAGGTGTTGGAGGGGTAGGAGGGGGCAGAAAATAAATAAAAATGGAAGATAAGAGATGCGAGAGTAGTTGGGGATGGCATGGGGGGTTGCTGAGGACATTCAAAGAGAGAGAGCATGAGAGAGAATAACAAAAGTTTTGATGCAGATGGGAACAATTCCAGGTGAGACATGATGTTTAGATAGCACTGATGCAGGGACTATGGTATGAAGGTAGCCAGCAGGGGATAACGCAGGTAGTGACAGGGTCAAGGGAGAAAATGCTAAGTATTATGGTTAGCACATTTATTTTATTTGCAGAACATAAAATATGCAAAAGACACCTTATTACAGTAAGTCACTGCATTCCTATTTAGGGGTGAGGATGCTTCTTAAGCACCACTCAGGTGATCTCTACTGGTGGTAGGTGAACAATGGCAAGCCATCCTGATTGAAATAATTTATTAAAGAAGACCAAATCTTAAAACCTCTTGACTCATCTCAAGGTGCAGAAAGGTACTCATGTGATTTCCCTCAGAAGAGGATTTTTCTTTGTCTTGTGCCCTGTGGCACTCAAACTATAAGGTGGTTTCATGTTGTCTTTTAAAGAGAGTGGAATTGATATCTGGCAAATGATGAGGTCAGTTCTTTTCAAAGGCTGTTCTGGTTAACTTGATTTCTTTAGCCTTCAATTTTTCTGTTTGAGTGATTAAGCAACCAGTTATACCAATGGAATAGGTCAAACTTCCTCTTTCTAAACTAATGACACATACTTATGATACAAACTAATAGCGTGGACATTCTAATTTTGACCATCTGCAAGCTAGTAGTGAAGTATACAATACCCACTGATTTCTTGCATCATGAAGGAGAGAAGTCACTGGGAATGGTAGATGGTGAGTGTAGTAGACATTTGAGGGACATTGTAGCTTAACTGGAGGCACACACAGTTAAACAGCCCAGAGGGTGAAAGGCCAAATGCAAGTCTTAGTCACCTGAGGTTTCACTGTATCAAACTGGAGAGTTTCCTGCCTATGAGAAAGCATGTTGTATATAAAAAAGGAGATTACTAGCCTCAGGAGAGAATGGAGGAAAGCATGCTAGCACCAGTGCCAGGAGGGATTATCACCATGACAGTATTTTAAATCTCCAGTTCCACCAAGGACCACAAGAGGAACAACACTCAGGCAAAAAGGATGGCCATGTGATCAAGATGCGTAACTTCAAAATGTTGTGACTTTTAGGATGGACAAAAGTCCATTTTCAGGGCAAGAAAAGTAAAATGTTTTTGTTTGTACTTTTCAACCATGCTTTCCTTCAGAGTCTACTGAGGTTGGTAAGCTTCTTTTTTGTGTGCATTTGGCAGTGGGTTTTGCATGACATTCATACAATTGAGTCTGTAGTATGTCAGGGTTTTAAAATCAAGTGCCTGGCTGAGTGTGAGAAGGTGTAGCATCATGGCACTCATTTTCACAGAGTAACTTCAGAGAGCTCAGATGCCATGATGAAGTAGGGAACAGCTAGGAGTTTTTAATGTGGCTAGGTGAGGGAGACTTACAGTGTAAAAGAGATGGAGGAATCAGCACAGAGTTACAGAAGAGAGAGGAAGGCAGGAGAAGGGGGTATCAGAGTCCAGAGAGGAGGTGTTGGGTGTGATGATGGGTGATGAGGCAGAAGAGGAGGGTGAAGAAATGTTAAGGACGATGCCAATTTTGAAATGAAAGAATGAGGCTAATCTTGCATTTGCTGGCACAGTAGGAGATAGTGTTACTGATGGTGTGGAAAATAAAATGTAAAGACTTTATTGGAATGGTGAAGGGAGTTGACAGTATTAAAGAGGGTGAAACATAGAAACATAGACTTTGATTGTAGATAAAGACAAATTGGCCCACCCAGTCTGCCCATTTCCCTACCTATCGGATAAGCTGCAGATCCTAGTTTTACCAGCAGCCTATTCCTCCTACCTCCCACTAGAATTGCCTTGCATCTGCCTCATGCATTCTTAAAATTTCGCACTGTTTTTGACCCCACAACCTCCTCAGGAAGGCCGTTCTATGTATCCACCACCCTCTCCATGAACAAATATTTCCTCATGTTGTCCCTGAGTCCATTCCCCCTCTTTCTTCAAATTGTGTCCCCTTGTTCTTGCAGTGGTACTTCTTTCTTTGGCTGTGTTGGAAGTACAGTATCTGATTTTAACATAATATAATCAGTAAGACAAGACAGGGGCACGTACCTTCAGCCCTTGGCCATACATTAAAAGTGTTAAATGGACATACCCAGAGTGTCTTACTGTGCTTATAAAAGGGGTGTTTATCTATCAACAGAAATTAAAAATGCAAAATTTCAAAACATTAAACAGTTTAGCTTACATTGCAGTACAGTAATCCTCATGCCTGTGTGAAGTTGCACACCCCAGAGTGTCTTATTGTGATTATAAATGGGGCTAGATATTTTACATGTATGTAAAAATTAAAATTTATAGGGTGCAATCCTAAACAAAATTAATCATTACTGTATTTAGATGTCAAATGGTTTGTCCCACTGCATTAGCTTTATTTTTTTTTACCTAAGGAGTTTTGATCTATATGGCTACCATAGCTGTGATTATATCAGATTGCCATGGCTCCCCCTTCCTCCCCAAAACACATACTGATATTAGATTTTAAAAACAAATAGCTACAGCCTCCATTTTACTGGCAAGCATGGGCTTACTCTTTTTTTTGTATCTTCAGATTTTGAAATTGGTATGTGATGTGTGATGAGTAGGTGAGTGAACAAGCGAACGTGCGGGTGGATGAGTAGGTGGGCAGGTGGGTGACAGGAAAGCTGCAGAGTTGTAGTAGGAGACATGAAATGTACCTGTGGTGGTAAGTGAAACAAAAACAATCAGTTGATATGAGCTGCCGATCTGCAGTGTCTTTTGGTCAGTGTAGGTGGTTGAGCTTCAAAGAGAATGAGCATCATAAGTGGCAGAACAAGCAGACTGCTAAATGATAGAATGAGTAGGTGGGCAGGTGCCAGAAACTGAGTAGTTCTTGCACACAAGATTATAGTTTTACAAAAAAAGAAAGTTTTTGTTTTTAAAATGTCAAGACCATTGTGCGGTGGTTTTAAATAAAATGAGTGGATGGGTAATGCACTGCAGAGGGACTGTGCTGATTAGTGATACTGCCTGTATGTTTCTGTGCCAGGAAAAAATGGCGATGTCTTCAAACTTGAAAATATTAAACTTTTGCACGTTGATTCTTTTTTTATGTGCAGCGTCCTGGTTTCCAGGATGTGTTTCTACCTGTGCATTAGACATTTCTAATGCATGGCTATCAGCTAATCAGGAATTTGGATTTTCTCTGCTCATTTTATAAAGTGTGCTCGTAAGTGGTCTGATGTGCTATCTAGGACTAATAATGGACTGTTAGTCTTGAGTTGCTCAGTTGTTTTGAGTACATGACCATCAGATTTGAGAGCCTTGAGACTGTTACTTGACCTGAGTGTTGGAGTTATGTGAGATGATGAAGGATTTCTCAGGCTAGTAAATCGAGCAATGGAGACCATGTCACCATAATTTCTATGCCTAACTTAAATCTTCCCTCTCTCTTCCCTGTGCATCTTTTTCTTTGCATGCCATTCTCTCCACAGCTGTCCAGACTCAAACTTCCCATCATATATCAACACCCTAAACCCAACATGTCCTTCTTATCAGAATTCTCTGTCCATATCTCCTTGTTTGATCTTTTCTTCTCTAACACCATCATCACTGGTGACACACATTGATGGACCCCAAGATCCTCTTACAAATTCATGTGATTTCTTGAGTGTGACCATCATCCAAATATATATCCCTGGCTCATAACCATGGCAATATGCTAGAACTTTTCTTCTCCAAACTTTCCCCATATATTACCCATTCTCTCCTCAGTCTCACTTTCATTGACTACTCCTTTCTTAGAGTTCACCTCAAGCTAGAGTTCATCTTAAGCTCTCCAACTCACTTGCTTTTTATTTTTTTAATTTTCCTTTAAATTCTGTTTATCTCCATCCGGTTGGCCCCTATCTGCTAAGATCCCCAGCCCCATCACCCCAACTTAAATCATAACTCACTACCAGTTGTCTTCCCCCCCCAAGCAGAGATGAAAGCTTCCCCAACCCCCACCACAGTTAGGACCAGTTCTAGCCAGCATGCCCAGCTGTTTGGATGTTGGGCCTGTTAGCGCTCTCGCTATCCTGCTGCCAGCTATTTGTTTTCCTCTTCCTCGAGATGTGTGCCATTCAGTGATGTCAGGAAACATGACACACACTCCCATGTGATGTGCAATGATGTCTGCCATGCCCCCCTGATGCTTGAACCCTGGCTGCCTTTTCTCCCAGTTTCCACCAGTGGCAGGCAAGCACCAGTCTCTGCCCATCCTCCCCCTGGAGGAGGACAGCAGTCCTACAGATTCTCAATCCTCCACCCCCTGGCTGTTCCTCTGATGCCCTGAGCTCACTTCAAAACCCAGGTCATCCATGTCACAAGTGGTAATGCTATTGCTGCCCTGGCAGGCTGACTCACTTGCTTTTTTAAGTGTTGCTCAGAGACCCCCTCAAATATCTTAACCCCTCTTGTTTCTCTAATACTATTTTCTCCCTTGATCTAGTGTTTCTGTCACCTCTCCTATCTCCCTCCACTGTTGCTTATATTTTACCGCCTAACCATAGCACAGTAAAAAAACAATGTAAGGAACAAAAGGGACTTTTCACCTTGATCTGCAAGAAACGGTTCAATATTACATGTATGTATGTAATCCCCACAACACTTTTGCTTGGTTGGCACCCCCATAAAACAGAACTAGTACCCACATATGGCATACAATTTACTTTTGGCAAAAATAATCAGATTGGTACCACCCTTATCTTTAGGATGTATACCAGGCCCATTGTCTAAAGGAAGGGGGTGGGGATACAATTACCAAAAATGAACCTTTGTAAAAACAATCAGGTCCAAGGGAGAGGATACTAGGCGTATGCTAGACCTACAGGTAACTGCTGATGGACCCCATTAATTCCACACAGAAGCAATGATCAGATTGTCCGGTGCAGTAGCTGGGAATGTGCAGTATGGCTTTATTCACAGATGTTACTAAAGCACCAGTGGACCACCAAGGGTCGGTAATGCCAAACAAGTACATTTTCTTTCCACATCTCTTTGCTAGGCAATACAATTCTCCACAGAAACAATTACTTTCTCTTCCCCATGGTGTGTGCTCATCACTCATGGACTGTTGCCACATATCCAAAACATCTTTTTCCCAAAGAGTGTACATTTTGTGGACTGTTGCCACACACTGAGAACATATCCATTTCCCATAGGTGTATGCGTGTGAATTTAGTCACCCACCTCATCGTACACCAATGGCCTTTGCTCAGGGTAACCTGGTGCCCATCACAAATCAGTTAGCCCTGCCTTGTAGACTCCAGATGGCATTCCTCCCACTCTTTGCCCCAACCAACAGTCTCTACCATTTCTTCAGGGTTGCACCAAAGAAGCCTTCATTCTCCACTGAAATGTCAAAGACCCTGAACTTTACTTCAGATTTCCACATTTGGTGAACAGGGGTCCTGACAGGTGTGATCTAGCCTTATCTTTGGGTATACATATCCCAGACAACCTCCTAACTAGAGAACTTGTCTTCCATTTTGTACTCACAGTTTAGTTGCTCCTTTCTTTAGCCATGGAAACAATCCAGAAAGCACCCTTTTCCATGGTAGCTTGGCAGAAATCTCACACAAAGTCCTTCTCAAAGGTAGCTGTACACAAACTAGGACCTTCAGGGGATTTCCCCTTGGATCCACTGAACCAGCAGTCCCTTTCACTTCTCCTGGAGTTAACATCAAGGAATCCTGCTGAAGAAATGTCTCCACCACTCCACTGGGAGTTAGTGATGTAATCCAAACTGGAGTGAGAAACACACAGCTCTCTGACACAAAGTCCCAAACTGGCAGAGCTCCTGCCACTCTAACTTGCAAACCCAGACTCACTGAACATTCTAAATTTCCTCAGAGCAGCTGACTCAGAAATGGTTATGCTGCTGTGAGAGTTCTAAATAACGTAACCATTCTTCTCTCAAGCTAGCTGACTAAACAATTATGCCATTATGTAAGTAGCCCCTAACTGAGCTCCTTACCAGCTGCTTCATCTACCAACCTAATACTAGTACTGATGGAATTCTAGTAACCCAGCAGACTGGGTGTTATATGTATTTATTTAGTTTGCTTTTATTGACCAGGTGAGCACACTAGACAATGACAATGCTTATTTACAGGTGTAATCTGGTAGATTGTAAAGTTAGTTGGTGAGTAAGGAAGTTTCATGGTGTAACAAACGTGGGCACGGTCGACTAACAAGGGTCTTGTTAGTCAACCGGTACCCACATTTCATCACCAACTGCCCATTACAATATGAAAAAACAATCTGAAAGGTACCCTCCCATAGACTATAATAGCGCTCATCCCCATGCTCTCCCTAGCATCACGTCACAATTTTAGTGAGTGCAGGGGAAGAATGTGGGCAGCACCAAAAACCAGGAAGTTCAAGGGACACAGTGGGACTAATTTTATGAAGGCTGGCATTTTTTTAGGGACTGCATTATTTTAGGTATGTACTGCATCAATAGCAGCTCAAGGGAGTAAGGCACCAAGCCAGCCAGTACAAACCCCATTTACTTTTACTAGGTGGATCTATTTAAGCTACAGATGAAGGAGGCCATCATGATCCTGGTAGCGCCCTACTGGCCACAGCAGATTTGGTTTCCATTACTGAAACAGTTAGCAGTAGAAGCTCCGTTTCCCCTGCCTCTATGCAGGGATCTATTGATGCAGGCTTGGGGGACCCTATTCCATCTACACCTCAGATCCCTTCACCTGCATGTCTGGCTCCTGAGGACATAGCCATTGCCCACTTCAGGGTCTCCTAGCAAGTGTCTGATATCCTGATGGCAGCTAGGAATCCCTCAACTAGGGCCACCTATGCCATGAAGTAGAAACAGTTCACCATCTGGGCTACCAAGCACCATCTGGACCTGTTCTTCTGTCCCATCAGTTAAATCCTAGACTACCTGATCTCCTTGTTGGACTCAGGCCTCCAGTATTCATCCCTCAGGGTGCACCTTTCAACTATATCTGCCTTCCATGAGCTGGTGGAGGGATGGATTATTGTTCAGTTACATGTAAACCGTACTTTTCTCAGAGTCATCCTGCATCTGAAGCCTCCAATCTGCAATCCAGTCCCGGCTTGTGATTTGAGTTTTGTTTTGGAGAAATTGATCCCATCTCCATTTGAGCCAGCCACGAACTGCAAGCTATGTTAACTTTCATAGAAAGCATTGTTTTTGATTGCTATTAATTCTACTCGAAGGATTTGTGAGCTTCAGTCTCTATGGTGTAAGGAGCCTTATTTGATTTTTGACAAAGACAGGGTGTCTTTGCACACAAACCCTAAGTCTCTTTCTAAGGTGGTGTCTGAGTTTACCCTGAACCAATCTACCCACCTACCTGTATATTTCCCAGATCATGGCAATCCAGGAGAAGCATTGCTCCATACTTCAGATGTGTGCAGATTTTTGAAATATTACATGCTGCAAACTAAGGACTGCAGAAAATCAAAGCAGCAGTTTGTTTCTTTTGCCCCAAGAAGAGAGGGTGTTCAGGTTTCCAAACAATGCTTGTCGGAAATTTTGAATGATTATTTCATAAACCTCCCTGATCTGAAATTAGATCTCATAACTAAAACTAATACATTGAATGAAGTAAAGGGTGAGAGTCCCCAAGATGAGAAAGAACCCAAATTCAGGTTTAAGAGAGTGATAAACAAAGAAGTTCTAAACAATATAAATAGATTAAAAATAAATAAAGCAAGTGGCCCAGATAGAATAGATAATAAATTATTAAAAGAGGCTGCTATGGAATTGTCACCTATACTAAGGGACATTTTTAATTGGAGTCTAAGAGAGGGACAGTTTCCCTCTAGTTGGAAATTAGCCAAAGTGATACCAATAGATAAGGGAGGGGATCCAAAGGATGTTTCAAATTACCGTCCAATAGCCTTGTTGTCCACAATATCCAAGTTATTTGAAAAAATTGTCCACGATCAGTTAATGGACTACTTGGAAAAATATAATAAATTGACTCAACAACAGTATGGTTTTAGGCAGGGTAGGTCCACGGCTACCGCACTCACTGACTTTTTGGATCTCATAGCAACCCCTCTTGGGGAAGCGAAGTCTGTGGGTGCTGTATACGTGGACCTATCCAAAGCATTTGATTTAGTAAACCATAGTATTTTGCTAAACTCATTAATGAAAATAGGGGTGGAGGAAGAAACCTGTAATTGGTTTATATCATACGTTGATAAAAGATCACAATTTGTTGTCCTAAATGGACACCAGTCAAGAATGGACTATGTAACAAGAGGGGTTTCCCAGGGATCTATCTTGGGCCCCCTCCTGTTCATAGTTTATTTAAATGACTTACCAAAGAATACTGGATATTCAAAAATTTGTCTATATGTAGACGATACGGTTTTAGTAGCAGAGGGAAAAACTACAAGTGAAGTAGAACTAAACTTACACAGTGACTTTAGCATCATGCAAGGTCACTTTTCATCTTTGAGTTTATTAGTTAATAGTAAAAAGACACAGGTTATGTCATTTGCATTGGACTTAAAGGGAATTTCAAAATTAAATATGAAGACACGAGGGTAAGTTTTTAGAACAAACTGAAACATATAAATATTTAGGGGTACATATAGATCAGTGTCTTACTTTTTCAATATCATATAACAAATTTAATAAAGAAAACACATGTTAAGGTTGGAGCTATGAGACGAATATCAAATTGTATGAGAAGAGAAACAAGATTGATTATGATCAATCAATTAATAATGCCGGTTATTGACTATGGAAGTCATATTTACAGACATACAGGAAGAAAACATTTAAATAACTTGGATACACTTTATAATAAGCTTGCAAGATTTGTGTTAAGGTGTGATTTTAAAACTCATCATTGCACTATGTATATGGATTTGGGTTGGATTCCATTAGACTTACGGGCTAGGGGAATCTGGCTAAATCAGGTTTGTAATATATTTAAAAATCAATCTTTAGATAACTTAAAAACAAATTACAAAACCAAAACATGGTTTAAATTTAAGAAAAACTGGTGCTAGAGATTTAATAATACCAAAGTTAAAAAATTGATTTAGTGAAATGACCCTTCAATATCAAGTAGCTAAAAGCTGGAATTGTCTTCTTCCTTTTTTACGTGAACTAACAACTACTGATCATGTTTTTAAAAATGGCCTGAATCACAAACTTAGTTTTCGTTGTTGTTGTAATAGGTGAAATTAATGTAAATCTAAAAATGCTAACAAGCCTGTTATTGATGAGTCTGTAAAACTATGATGTATTGTTTTTGTACTTTTTCTGTAGCTTGTATTGTTATAAATGTATAGTTGTAATAATTTTGCATAATGTAAACAGGTAAGCCTTGAGAACAGGGATTTTCAGAATCCTAATGGCTATATCACTGTATAAATAAAATTTTACCATGCCATACCAAATGGTTGGCCAGTTACATTCTTTCCTGTTACAATAAGCATGATAATGAGTTGCCAGGGTCAATGAAAGCCCATTCCATGAGGGGCATGGCTGTCTCTGTGGCTTGCTTCAAGGGGGTCTCCACAGCTGACATCTGTGCTGCTGCTACCTGGAGTACCGTCCACACTTTCACCGGGCACTACAATCTGAACATTGCCTCTAGAGCCCAAGCAAGCTTTGGCCATGCTCTACTTCAAGACCTTCTGTCTTAGGCCTCAGTCTGCCTGCCTCCCAGACTATGCTCATGTGCTTGCAACTGCTTGGGACTCATTCCTACAGTGTGACCTGATGACTGAGATACCCCTGAAGAAGATAGAACAGTTATGTAAGAACTTACTGTAACAGTAGATCTTCAAGGGGATCTCCGTCATCAGGTCTGCCTTTCCTACCACCATCCCTCGTCTTGGGGTCCTCTGTTAGGACTGGCTATCTGGTGTCTCTAGCCTTTTATTTCAGCCTGGACACCTCTCTCTCTCTCTCTCTCTCTCTCTCCCCCCTCCGTCCCCTGTGGCAGGTATTTGCTCATTTTGTCTTCAGGGAAAAGAACTGAGGAGATAGTAGGGCTGCTCAAGCCTTTATAGGGTTGATGACATCGGCAGGCAACATCAGTGGGGGCAGTCCCATTTGTACTACTGGAAAAGTCTTCCATGTGGATCTTGCTTCACTGATGGTGATGTTTTTATGGCATGACCTGATGACTTCAGTTCCCTTGAAGATCTACTGTTATAGCAAGTTCTTCCATAACTGTTCTTTTCTCAGCCGCTATTGTCAGCTACCATTGCTTCAAGCTCCAGCAACTTACTTTCTTTAAGGAACTATGTTGTAATTTGATGTTTAGATTTGACTGTTTCATTTCATGACTTATTATAAGTATTAGTTTTATAACAGTTTGTATAACACGATTACTGTATTCTCACATATTTGTGATGCAGGGGAGCAGTTATAGGTTACTTCTTTACAATACAAGAAGGGTTAATTCTCTGATTTTTACTATGTTTTCATGGACTTCAGGGCCATGCCTTTGACTTTGGCCATCTTTATTGAAGGACTTCTCTTTACTTTACTCTATGAACATTTTTGTTTGGTTGTACATGGTCCTGGTGCAATGGCTAATTTTGGCACTCTTATTATGAATTATTCATGGATCATTCCTATAACCCTCAAAGTGTTGTGACAATGAAAGATGGGATATGTATTACTTGTCATAATATTTTATTTGTCTGTACTGTATACTGTACCTCAAATCAAGTTTTGTATGTCTGTTCATGTGAAAATGAATAAATATAAAGTAAAAAAAATCATTTTTAAATACTAGTTTTAATTTGGATTGTCAGAAAAGTGCTCTTTAAGAGACACTCAGTTGTGACAATAACTACAAAATGTAAGGTTTGTAGGGTTACATCTCCTGCACAACAGAAGTTAAGTGGCACCACTTGTAGTGACACTGTTATCAAACATATTAATGGTCTAGGATTCCCTGTGTGCTCTCATTATCATTTTTGGCAGTGAGTATTGAAATGATTTTTAAAAGCCACTGTTAGCAAAATGAGAAATGGAAAAGCATTAGAGGCTAAGCAATAGTTACAGTTATGCCGATCATTTCTCACATTGTCATTTTCAATGTTTACATCGGAACGACTGAAGCAGGTTACCAATGTCTGCAAGGGCTTCTTCAGTATGTTTCCTCTTCTCAGCTGATAAATGGGCATCAGTGGCAGGGATCAAGATGATGGCAGAGTGACAGCTGGCCCAATGACTCAGCCATGAGGTGACACCGTGATGGCACTAATGTGTAACAAGGTCTGAAAAGCTGTAAAAAAAAAAAAAATAGGAAAGTTAGGCTTGGTCTTTTTTTTTTTTTAATTAAAAGTGAGAGATGGGGGTTTGCCTGCCAGGCACCACTATGCATGTGTGCCTCCTAACTTTTCAAAATTCTGTGGGCATAGTGATATTAGAAATTTAGAATGACATTAGACAGCCAGAGACTGGGACTCATTATTTCCTGGTCTCTGTTGCTTGATACTGGACCAGCTGGTTGATGGTCTTAGCCAATCAGAATGAAGAATTCTCCCTACCCATTTTCTAAAAGGGTGGTGCACTCTGGATTCCCTGTCCCGTGGACCTCAACCTCATGGTGGGGGTGTAGGAGGTCAAAAGATCATTGAGATACTGGGGGCCCAGCTTGTTTTCTGGGCCTTGCATGTTAATGTCAACCCTGTACTCAATCCACCACCTCCCTGACAGCCAGCTCAAGACTCTAAATGAGTGGGTGATATAATTTGTCTTCTGAACAGTAATCAGGAACCTCATTTTCAAATTTATGATCAGCTGCAGGCGATGCAACTAACCACGAGACAGCCTCTGTAGAGCATTTTGCAGTAGCCAAGATGAAACAAAAACATGGATCATGTGCATTGTCATGCACACACATTGTTATATACACACTCAACATGATTCTGGAAAACAGTAATGAGTGCTTGCCCTTCTTCCAGACCACTATCATAGAAACATAGATAGGTGCTGGCAGAAAAAGACTCATAAAGTAGTTCATCCTGTCTGCCCCAGTATACCTACCTGCACTGTTCTAACCAATACTTGGATGTGCCTTGCCACAGGGCCTTCTCTGCTTTTGCTTTCGCAAACACCCTATAGGTACTATCCCATGTTGTCTTGAAATCTGTCATCGTCTCAGTGTTTACCACCTTTCTAGGCAGGCTGTTCCATCTATTCACCACTCCTTCCAGGATGAAGTATTTCCTCACATCCTACTTGAATATACCCCCTGCCAGCTTATAATTATGCCCTCTAGTTGCTGATCTTTTGCAATGCTAGAACAGATCATGGCATTCTACTCTATTTATACCCTGCAGGTAGTCAAAGGTTTCCATCATATCCTGTCTCTCACTCCTAGACTCCAGCAAGTTCACGTGCATATTGATTAGGTGCACCGCCTATATTTTCTCCTGCCAACCCTTTATTCTCTTTTTAGTTATCTTTTGGCAGACAGTGTATGGCCCTTATCGTTTTTCAGGTGTGAACTCCAGAACTGGACACAGAACTTAAGGCATAGCCTCCCCAAGGACCCATGGGGGGCAACGGTACCTCCTTCTCCTGCTGGAGAATGCCCTTCTTATACATCTTAGCATCCAGTTTCATATCTCAGGTGCCATGGTGCACTAAGTAGATGTCTTGAGATTATCAGTATTAATGACCTCTGTCCTTTTTCTTTGTAGTCTCACTTTTTTTTCAACCTCCCATCCAGTAACCCATCTTCGTATTACCCCTGCCTATGTGCAAAACTTTGCATTTCTTAGCAATAAGCATTAGTTGCCATGTCTTGAACCACCCTTCCAGTATTTCAGCCCTCTTCACATCCCTAATCCCTAATCAGTGTCTACCCCACCAACGGGTTTTGTGCCATCTGCAAAGAGGCAGATATTACCCTTGATCCTGTCACGTACTGTACGTCTCTGATAAACACATTAAACAGCCCTTGTGACCTCCCCGACCTCCGAGGGTTCCCCATTTACTACTGTCCTCTGGGTTCTTTGTACCATACAATTTGCTACCCACCTAGTTAGCTTTCCACCTGCAACTAAGCCCTCCAACTGCTGAACAAGCCTTCTGTGGGCATTACGTCAAAGGCCTTGCTGAAGTCTAGGTGCAAGGACCACTTGCCCCTCATTTACAGCTCTTGTTACTGAATTGAACTGTAGTGACTTGGTCGAGCACAACCTTACCTTCATCAAGATATGCTGGCTTCTACCTTGGAGCCCATCTGCTTCTATGAAGTCCATCTTAAATGTTATTTCTAAAATATGTTGCTGATAACACAAGCTTTCCAGTCTAAGTCACACTAGTTAAAAGAAAGTTTTGATTCTTTTCCTGGGGACAGACAGGATCCTCCTTTTTGAGGACCTGAGGAAGGCCTTCAGCCTTCAGAGGGGGGGAATTTTTCAGGTATTTACAAGTCTGGAATTATATCTTACTGCAACTCACTATTGAAGCCAAACTACCCTCCCCAATGACATCCATACTTAAAATGTTTATAGACTCTCTGCAGGGAAACACCTGGGATCCCTTAACTGGGACCTTGTGTGGGATCCTGAGAGATATAGAAGGGGACTCCACAGAATCAATCCTGGAGGGATGGAATAGAGACCTGGAACTGGAAATACTAATGATCTCATGGTCCAAAACCACCCTCTCAGCTGTGAAAGTGATCTCCTTCCTCTTGGGGAGAGAGTTCTCCTGGAAATGCAGGAGCCGATATTGTCACTCCCTAGTAGTCCTAGCAAAATATCTTCCAGACCGGTATGGCCATTATTGGAGGGAATGTGGCTGCAGGCTGGATGACTTTGGTCATATACTGTGGCACTGCCCGCTCCTGATGTCCTTTTGTGTGCCCTTCAAATTGAATTAACTAGCTGTCTGGGGGAACCAATTGAATTAACAGCTGAGATGGTCTTGTTGTAAGTCTATCCGGACCACTTCCCCTCCTGGGTCAAGACTCTGGTACCAATATACCTGATAGCAGCTAAGAAAGCATTTACTAGAAAATGGATGACAAAGATAGTACCACCTATACAAGATTGGAGAGATATAATGAAACAAATTTATCAAATGGAGAGTCTTACAGCAGTTCTGCAGGATTGTCTCCCAGCCCTCCAGACCAAATGGAGGAGATGGATTCTCCATCAATCGGGGGTAGATCCGGAGTTTGTACCCTGAGGGGATTAGGGATGGTAGGGGACAGGATGCTTTAACACACAAGAGATATCAAATGCACGTTATATGTACCCATGGTGTTTTTACAGGTAAAACAATTCAATAACTACTTGGATTTTGGTATTGCTATAAGAACAGTGAAAATTCTGTATTCTTTTGAAACATATGGACTCTATCCTTCCATTAATAACAAACTGTATTCATATGAACTGCTTTAATATATAACAATTACTCTGTCATCCTGTGTGTTATAAAACCTTTTAATAAAAATAAATTAAAAAAAAAAAAAAGAAGTTTTGATTCTTGTATGCCAAGTACTCCTGTAGATCTTAGCCATGAAAGGATGATATCAAAAGGCATGCCAACATAATATGGTACTGGGTTAAAATGTTGAAGGTATAATAGCACAGGTCAAAACAGCTAAAAATAAAACAGCTACAGGGATATAATATCTAAGGTAAATAATACCTAAAGTATAGTTAGTGCTGTCTCTGTAGCTGTTTTGGGGATAGAGGGAAAGTTTTTGCTGTGGGATATGTTGGCTGAGCAGCTCCTGTGGCTCAGAGGATAGGGTCACAGGCAGTAGAGAGTGGTGGAGTGTTGGTGGACCGGAGTTTGATTCCTGGTCCTGGAACTCTTTTTTTTTTTTTTTGTTTTGTTGTGTGGGTGTTGCTTCCCTCTCCCGACTTACCCTCTGTGTGTGTCTGTCTCCCACCCTGCACCCTTTGCCCCTGTTGTGTTGCTGTTTCTGACCCTTCAGAACAATTCCTCCCAAGGTTCTCCCATCCTGAGTTGCCTTCCCAGAGGTAGTTAATTTGGGAGGTTCAGGGGCCATAGCCCCCCATATCTGAGGGTACAGGGGCAGAGCCCCCCACAAACAGCCAGTTTGTTTTTTTGTTTGATGGTAGTGGTTTTAACATTAGCTGTTTTTTTCTACAATTTAAACTTTATTACATTTTTAACAACCACAACAACCATAAACCAGTAACAATAAACACAGAAAAGTAAGAGAATACCACAGAATGTATAGATAAAACGCAAGTAGCCAATTATATCCCCCTTCAGACCAACATGACCTCCCACTCCCCCAGTACCACACCTCTCCCCACTTCCTGCCCCAGAGCACACCTACCTGCGGTTGAACAAGACAAAGGAAAAGGGGGAATCAGAAACCTCGCAAGGCCCAGATTCCACAAGGAGGAGGCACCGTTCTCATCCCTCCTACTTAATCAGGTAGACTTAAGATGGATTGGAGAGTGTGAAGCTGCTCCTATCTATTCTGGAAGAGGTCAGGGTGCTGATGAAGTCTGGCGATCTCCTTCTCAACCACCAGAGCATGCATCATCTCATTGTACCATTCCCAGAATGATGGGGTAATCTCAGCACGCCACTGACTAAGGGTGATAACTTTTGCTGCCATGGAAATCAGAGCCATATAAACTTTGCAATTCCAAAATAGTGAAGGTGGAAAGTCTCCAATCAAGCAAATCTCAGGGGTAAAGGCATTTTCCAAACCTAATAAAGGGTCCAATGAGGCCTTGATTTTAGACCAAAAGGGGGACACTTTAGGGCATTCCCATAACATGTGGTATAGATGATCTTCCACTGTCCCACATCGAGTACACAGGGTTGTGACCGAATGTTCCATCTTATATAATTTAGGAGTGTAGTACAGGTTACAGTATGTAGTATCAGGAACTGGGTCCACCGGTCACGATCCCTTTTAATGAGCTAACATAAGTTACCCCAGATACGTTTCCAGTGCCCTGTATTGGGTTGCCATTGGAAAACCTGTTGCCAGTAAAAACCAACACCGGAGAGGGCTTCAGAATTGATATACTGTAGGCACACATATAGCCAGGCTACGGAATGGGGCTGGAGTGCCAAGGGGGATAACTGGGAGAGAGTGTCTACTACTGTCTGGGACTAGGGAGTACAACTGAAAACTGAGGTGAGGGCTGCAGCCAGTTGCCAGTATTTAAATGTGTGAAATATGGGAATGGAAAAAAGTTCTTGTAGCCTTTGATAGGAGCAAATTCTCCCATTTTCGGCAATGGAGGAGACTGGTATAGTTCCAAGCTGGGGACAAAATGCAACTGGAATCTGACGGCTCTCAATCCTAATATTAGGATTCACCAAAATGGGTTGAGATAGGGAATGGGACAAGTCCTCCTTGAGAAACTGTTCTATTTGCATCCTAGCCTTAATGGACCTTGAGATGGGGGGGAGTTTTTAAAGAGGCTGGAAGATTGGTATACTTAGTGTATAGAAGATTGTCACAAGATAAGCCTGCTTTCCAGCACAACCCTGATTCTATGCGAAGCCAGAGAAGGGAATAACCCCTGCCATCTGAAGTAGATCTCCAGTGCAGGAATTTAGCAGCGTGGAGAGCCAGATAGTAAAGATAAAAATTGGGAAGGTGTAATCCGCCCTTAAGCTGAGGGGCAGTAAGTCTGTGTGGTAAGCACAATGAACCACCCCCTCCTTCCAGATGAAGCAGTTCAGTAGTTTTGCGGGGAAATGAACCAGACCTTGGGAAGATAAATCCCCATCCGTCACTCATTGAATATAATAACCGGGGGAGAATATTTATCTTAATAATATTGAAACGACCGCAGAATGTCATAGGGAGAGAAGACCATCTAGTCAAATCTGCTTTAATATTCTGAAGAAGGGGCGGAAATTTAGAGAAACTAAGTCTGGGAGATGACGGGGTAGAAAGATTACTAGGTATTTGATAGCTTTAGGTTCCTAGGATAACCCCAAATCCAAAATATCCTGTTTTGAAACGTAGGCATTGAGAGGTATGACCTGTGTTTTTTCGAGATTCAACCTGTAACCCACAAGTTTAGAGAAGGACTCAATCTCAGCTAGTGCAGCTAGGATGGAGGAGACTGGGTCTGAGACATGGAGGAGCAAATCATCTGCGTAGACAGAAAGTTTATATTCCTCATCCCCTACTGAGATGCCTTGAATGGCAGGAAAAAGTTGTAAGCATCAGAGGAGGGGCTCTAGATAAAGATCAAACAGGAAAGGAGAAAGGGGCAGCCTGGTCTTGTGCCTCTTTCTAAAGGAAAGGTGACAGAAGAAAGACTGTTAGAACAAATTCTTGCTGAAGGTCTAGTATATAACACACACAGCCAGGTACAAAAGTTATGGGGCATTCCAAACTTGTGCAAGACCTCAAAAAGCAACAGCCAGGACACATGATCAAAAGGCTTCCTCTGCATCCAGGGATACCAGGGCCACCGGGGACCTGTTCTCCCCAGACGCAGAGATGAGATGGAGCAGCTTTCCACCTGATTGCTAGAATGACATCCCTCCATAAAACCCACCTGCACCGGCGAAATGAGTGAATCCCAAACAGATTTCAATCTATTGGCCATTACTTTGGCCAGAATCTTTGCATCTGAGTTCAAAAGTGAGATAGGCCAGTAACTAGCCAGCAGGTGTTCATCTTTCCCCAGCTTTTGGAGGAGGGTTATCCAGGCCAGGGTGAAGGAATAGTCCCGAAGGCCATCTGTGAAAAAAAAATTAAACAGCTGGGTAAGAAAGGGTGCCAAGTCCTCCGATAAGGCCTTATAAAAATGATTGCAGAAGCCATCTGGACCAGGTGCTTTGTCAGGGGGAAGTTGCTTGATGACAGCCAGAACCTCCACTAATTGGATAGGTTCCTCCAGAAATTCTTGTCGTGAAAGAGAGAGAGACAAGGGAGAGGGACTTGATTCAAATACTCCAGAATTGCTCTACGTTCCCCTGAGAGGGGCATCAGGGCCTCGTAGAGGCTCCTGTAGAAGGCCCCAAAGGCCTCCATGATATCCCAAGGCCTAGTGAGCATTTCATCCCCTGGATCTCGTCTAAGGTGTGGGACAGACCTCGGTTCATCCAGATGTCTCGATCTCCATGCCAGGAGCTTACCAGCCCTCTCCCCGGACTCGAGATATCGGGACTTAGTTCGCAGAAGAGCTAATTCAGCCTTTTCAGCCATGAATTCTGCATATTTGACACAGGCTGATTCAAGCTGCTGCCAAACTGTAGCTGAGGAGGTAGATGATAGGTCCCGCTCCGGACACCAGACCTCCGCCAGTAGCTGGTCTACCTCTTGAGTATGGTGCTTCTGACGCACGAAGGACAGTTTAATACATTCACCCTGGATAGTGGCCTTGATTGCTCCCCACAACTAGTCCAGTCTAGAGACTGAGCTCTCATTGTCTGAGAGAGTCAAGTGAAAAAAATCCCATAAGTGCTGAGTTAAGGTAGTGTCCCAAAGAAGCTGAGTATTTAGGCACCAAATCCCATCTCTCTCCTCCCTCCCTTGTAAGGACTGAATTAACTCAACTGGGGCATGGTCCAATAAAACTGTTGGGAGAATCTCCAAGGAGGCAAGGCCACCTGGAGCACTCCCAATTACCAGAAAATAGTCAAGCCTAGAAGACGTGCCATGCCCCGGTGAGAAAAAGATATATAGTCGGTCCCAGGGTTGAAGTACCCTTCATGGGTCTAGCAAATCTATATGGTCTAACAAGTCTCGGAGACCCCGCTGACCAGGAGATAGACCTCACTTAACAGAGCCTGATCTGTCTAGGTCATCCTGATAAACAAGGTTCCAATTCCCCCCCAGAATTACTGGTAACCGAGGGAAGGATGTGAGGTGGAATTCAAGGGTAGAAAAAAAAGAGGACGAGTCAATGTTGGGGCCATAAACAGCCCCCAGGACCACTTCACTAATACCTAAATGGCATGCAATATAATAAAACAGTCCTTGAGGTCCCAACATTCTCAGATAACCTGGAATTGAGTACCTCTGGAGAACAAAATAGCCACTCCACCCCTTGTGGAATGGTCCCCAGCCCCAAAAACCTGCACTACCCATCATCTACATAAGCAGACCAACTCATCCCTCTTCAGATGAGTTTCCTGTAGCATGACCACCTGCGGGTGCAGTTTTTGCAGGTGCCCTAGAATCCTGTATCTCTTTTTTAAATTATTAGCCCCTTTAATATTCCAAGACACAAATTTATAATTGACCCCATAAAGTAACAAATACCAATCAAATAATATGAAGGGACTGAAGTTAAGTATGCCACCCGTGTGCTCTGGGAGAGAACCCTCCCCTCTCCCCCCAAGAGACCCCAAAACATCCCTTATGCCCCCATAACTATGTATCAGATACCCTCAACCCCACCACAAAGGCAGTGCCTTACCCATAACCCAAAAGACACACAAAATCTTAGAGAGCAATATGAAACAAAGCAAACAGATCGGAAACTTCCCAGCCAATAAACCCAACATGAGAAACAAAAGGAGAACGGCAACATTAACAGAACCAAATTCTTGAATTATAACACCCTCCCCTCCAGTACCAAAATTGTACAGTATATATTTAACCCAGACACCACAAAGGCCCCTATCCCCACCCCAAAGAAACCCATGTACCCTCTGCTCCCCCCTGAAGAACATAAAGTAAAATCCTCATATGTATCAACCCTAAACCATAGGGCAAGAAGGGCCTCACCCATTATACGGTGCATGATTACCAACCCCAATTGATACAAAGTTCCCTGACAACTGCCCCCACCCTAATTAAGCCCATCATAATGTTACAGCTAAACTAGAACAGTATCTGTAAATAAATACCTGTATTCATCATAGCTTAGTGTACACAATCCACTTAAGCTCCCCCAACCCCCAAACCAACAACTGGAGTCATCACCTGTGAAGAGAACAAAACTAGAAAACCTGTTATATAGGTTATGCTATAACTAAATGTTCCCCTATGTAATAAGTAGGGCACGCCAATCAAAAAGCCCAAAAGAAGCTTAAGTCCCAACAACTGTCCAATCAACTGTCCAAGGCTGAGCCCCAAAGGGGGGGGGGGAGCAAGTCCAGAACATAAAACCCATGCTGGAATGGCCAGCAATCCACCAGAAAAATCAGCAGCTACTACAGTTTATAACCACTGCGAAGCCAGAGGTCATTGGAAAAAAAGTGAATTTCCTCCATAGCACCCTGCTCATCACAGGTGCCAATCTAAACTGACCTGAAAGGGCATCGTATTTAATCAAACAGTAAGCGATCCCTAAATAAATCCGGGAAGAGCTCACCAAGCTTTGGTGCAACTTGCTCCACTGTGTTGAAAGCTATCCAGGTCCCTTGATACTGAACAGAGAGCCGGGCTGAGTAGGACACTTTAGACCACACTCCCGCTGCAATTAATTTTGTCACCAGAGGGTGATAAACTGCCCGTTTTTGTCTTGTAGCCGTGGGGAAGTCCTGATCAATATGGATCTTGGCACCCTCACAGAGAATCTCCTGGAGCTCTTCAACCTTGGGTAGTATATGTTGCTTGTCCAGGTAATTTAGTAATTTCAGGCTGAGATGGCATGGGGGAGACCCTTCGGGTGGCATAGGGCATAAGAAACAGTGGGCCCGCTCAACCACATAGGCAGGATTGTTAGGAGATGGACCTGCAATTTTTACAAGCATCTTATATATAAATAAAATTGGTGAGGAGCCCTCAGCTTCTTCCGGAAGGCCAAAAATGACCAAATTGTTTCTTTGGCTCTGGCCTTCCAGATCCTCCAGCTTAGCTTCCACCTTTTTAAGTTTTTGCTGTACAGGAGCCATATCTGGCTCCACTTTGTCTCTCCAGTGCTCTAACAAGGAGGTGAGGGCAGCAACATCTGTGATCATTTTAGCTACATCACCAAAATCTGCCCGCATCTATTTTAGCTCCGAGGTGAGTTCTTGCAGGGCGGACTTAAAAGGTTGGAGTTCCTCCAGGAATATATAATCCGTGATAAGGGCTGGCACCGGAGTGTTAGTGGCAGACTTGCTGGCAGTAGCGCTCTGACCCTTAGACAGCTTGTTACTCTTCTCTGGTGTTTGTGGCAGTGTATGATGAGGGGGAGCCTGGTGCATTTCTGCCTCCATCACTGGTGAAATTTGGTAGACCTCCGCCGGAAATGCCACCAATTTCTTTCAGGTAAGCTATTGACAATGTTTATTGGTGCCTGAGAGAAGCGAAGGTGTTCCAGGAAGCTGCAAAAATAGAAAATTAGTTCGGATAGAGCAGTAATTGTTGTCCGGGAGCTGCTATATGGAGGGTTGCATCACATGACTTCTACATTAGCTGTTTCTGCCACGTGCTATATTTGTATTAGCTGTTTTTGCTGCACTGTATTTGACTGAGCTGTTTATGTATTAGCTGTTTTGACCCCGTTCCACAAATATGACCAAAATCATCCCATTGTACTGCATTTAAACTGTGAAGTTGTGTAAATGAAAATTGTAGATTTAAATTCCTTCTGTTGTGGAGAGACATTTGGTTTTCAGCAGGCAGTGCATAGTGCTATGCCTTGATACCAGGGGCCAGATCCACAAAAGTTTGTACCCCAGCTGGTCCCACATTGGTGGCAATGGCCCCCGTCCATTCCATGGCACTGACGTCTACCCCCCTGGTCACCCATCCCTCCAAGTTGGTGCCATGGTAATTGAATGGCGAGTGGCACAGCTCACCACCATCCTCCTCCTCAGCCACCCACAATCTGACCAATGCTGGGAGCACACTGCTTATTTATAGGGCAAGTCCTTGCCCTATAAATAAGTAGCACATTCCCAGCATCAGTCAGATGGTGGGTAGCCAAGGCAGAATGTGGTGGGCTGTGCTGCTCGCTATTCCGTGACCAAGGCGTTGACTTGGAGGTACAGTTGACCAGGGAGGTGGGTGTCAGTGATGTGGAAGGGAGAGGGACCAATGCCACCAATCTGGACCAGCTTGGGAGGGGGAAGGGATGCATAGCACTTTAATGTGACAGTGTTGGGGCTCTGTGTTGCAGGGGGAATTGTATTTCTTTGTCAGGCAGGGCTTCGGTTGGGGGATGACCACTGGATGCCAGGGAACGCTCACATTTTTTTATATCGGGTTGTAATTGGTGATCAGTGAGGGGAGAGCACTGCACCACCAGGGATAATCTATGTTTATATGGGGTTGGTCAATGACTGCTCTGGGACTGAATATATATGTAATAATGAGCTGCTCATGAATAAGGTTCATTAATATTCATAAGCAGCTCATTATTATGTATATATTCTGTCCCAGAGCAGTAATTGACGCTCTTTAAACAAATAGTTTCATGGCTTCTGCACCGTGGCTCTCGTGTCACCAGACACCAACTAAGTGATCTCAGGATCTGGGAGCATACGGAGAGCTCCTAATGCACCGCTGTCATGGTGAGAAAATGGATACATGCCAATGAATATGTGCGGACCGCTAGCTCCTACATTCTAGTGCGGCTGCAAGCTGTTCCGTGTCTCTGCTTTTCTGGCCCCTCTTTGCAAGGAGGAATCTTATATGGGGCCAGACAGAGACTAAAACACCATGAGAGACTCATGCCAAAGTGGCCAGTTCCATACACTGGTCAGAAGGGGGGGTCTTTTTTGGCCAAGGTGGGATGTGGGCAGCACAAGTTATGCTGACATGCGAGGGTACCACTATGAATGAGGGGCAGACTCGGGGTTTTGAAGCATGCTAAACTTCTTTATTTGCAGAATACATCACAGAGATGCAATTTAAAATGAGAATCTTATAGAGCAAAATATTACAAAGCATAAATTTACAGTACTTGAAATATGAAGAACAGTATGTTCTGTGACAATCATGTGGCAGTCTTTTATTGACAGAAGTTATGGTCTGTTCACTGTGTTTTGCACTTGTCTTTATTTTGCTGTTCTCTTTCATTATTGCTACTTTGCAACAGGGCCTTCCTTTGCATACATGATTCACCACATGTCTAACCATCATTCTAAAGCTGCATGTTGTTTTATTGTGTCAAAAATATCTATGCTTTCTGGTACAGAGTTTCTGATTTGGTGACTTGTTTTCATCCATGTCTTTTTGTTTATTCGCCCACTACATGTTAGTTGCTACCTCCCCAACTGGCCGTGTTCTCCACCTCATAGCTAAGTCTGTCATCACCAGTTTTTAGCCCTGGTTACTGTTTTCTGATCCCCCTGCTCCAGTGGCATACTTCAAGCTCTAAGTGGTCAGATAAAATGATTGAATAAATTAAAAGTCACAGATTTGCACAACCAAAGTCGAATGATGCTGACTCAGCATGCATTTTAAAAGTAAGCTGGCCCAAAGCAAATAGTAGAAACTGCATTGGTGGTAGCAACTAGAGTCAAACACTGATGAAGGATCACTCCATCCTCATTTTTAATTAATACACTGATCTTGTTTTGACCACAAAGTGAAAAGAGTAGCCACACTGTCTAACTGCACGACTGCATCGTTGGTGGTCAATAGCAACTGAGAGAACGGGACCGTTCTCATTTTTAATTACATTTATTTCCTACCATACCTTGACAACCTCTTTATTTTGGCACCAGACTCACTCTGACCCGGAATGGGAGACCGCATCAGCTCGAGGCACACAGCGCAGACAGGTGGCAGACACTTTTAGTTTGGTCTTCATCTGTCAGGCGCGATTAGTGTGGCGGCAACTTCCAAGAGCAAAGCCCAGTGCATTCACAGTAGTGCACACATGAGCAGTGTGCCACCGACACACACTAGTCCATCCCTGAAGCTGCCCCAGACAGCCCTGGCAACTTCGGCCAACTAGTGCCCCAGCCAAAGATACCTTACAAAAAAAAAAGTTTTCACCAAAGCAGAACTTGATCTGTCTGGTGGGGAGGTACATTGAACCCCTGACCCCCCCAACAGTGGCCTGGCAGGAGGAAACAGCGCAACAGAATCTCTGGACTGCAGCAAAATAGTGCTATAAGAAGACTGCATTCAGACAGTGTAGTGCTTCACAGACCTTGGAGGCAACTGTGATGCAAATCCTAAATTGTTGTTTGATCAGAATGTTAATCCTTTTTTGCTTGCAAGAGGTCTGCAGGACTCTGCCCACTGCAGCCCTAAAAAGAGCTAAAAGTTCAATTGTAGTCATTTGTATAGCATTACTTTAGGTTGTTTGGTAATCCTATAAAAAATTACACATGCAGTCCATTTTCTAAGCGCAAAAATACCCTCCAGGGTGGGCGATATGGGCAATACCAGATCTTCCAGGGGCTATAAGGCACTTCTACTACAGCATTGGGCCTCATTATGCCCCTGGGCAGTCCAGTATTGCCCATTCTATTGGGTCTTATTGCTTGCATAGAGCACTTTGAGATGCAGTACATGACTAGTACTGCAGAAATGTAAACTCTATACTGTTTTACAGTCTAGGCACTGCTACAAGTTAAACAAAATACCAGTGGTACTGACATGTGCCAAAGATCATGTCACAATGCAGACTTCACTCTTGAGCAGAATTGCTTCACAGAGGTGCCTCTGGCAGACCCAGAGGTAGTGTGCTGTGCTACCATGTGGATGACCTGGTTCCTTCTGCTCATGAGCGTACAGTGGGGGAAGTGCTACTGAATCATCCTGGTTGAGTGGCACACATTGTTTGATGCACGCTGCAGTCCATGTGGTCAGAACAGGAGTTGGTCTAGCACGTTATGTGCTGACATCTTTAGCCGCAGCTGACTGCAGTCATGGCTGTGTGGACTGGGGAGAAGATAATTCATAAGCTCATGCAGTGACCAAGCATAAGCATGTTGGCAGTGCGGGAGAAGGAGCAAATGGAAAAATATAATGCTTCCCTTTGGGAGTCTACCTTAATACACCTTGGTGTCAATGTGGCTCAGTTGGTAGTACATCCACTTCTAGGTCAGAAGGTCATGTGTTCTTTTCCCACACTAGGACTGGGCTCATACCATAAACACTGGCACCCACGGGCAGTACTAGTGGAGTGCTGTACTGTTGGGGTGTGCCATCTTTTGGATGAGATGTTAAACTGAGGTCACTTCTACCCATCTCTGTGCTGCCCTGGTGGGTGTCCAGGTGGAAGGAAAAGAACCCAAGACACTTCTTAAGGGTAGGGGAATTTTTGCTGAAATCAAAATCTATAAAGAAAACAAGTCTAAATAAATAACACAGGTACAACCCCTATTGAGGGGAACAAAAAGAAAATACAGTTACAACATTGCTAAAAAAGAAAAGAGAACAATCAAATTAAAAGCAACAAAAAAAGTATACATATGCAAGAAAAAACAAGTTATAATAAATACATTATTTTAGAGTGAAAAGATCAGCTCTAGTAACTCAATTCTGCATATACCTGCCAGGCTTGTTTAGATGTTTAACACCCAAGGTGTGATTTTTCATTTGTCTCCGAGGATGGGCAAAGACACCTGATTGCTCGCTGCTTGAAATGAGTTTAATTTCTTTTTCGTCCCCAGATAGCAAACTCTGTGTTGTACAGTCTTTCTGTGGCAGAGAATACTGGCACCTAGTTGAAATGCTAAATGTTTGCCACTGGTATTGCTGTTATACCGGGTACACATTTTTATGTTTGCTTGCATGCATGTGCAAGAAACATAGTGCCATCATCCGAGTTTTTGTAGGTGTGGCACCCTGTCTTCCAATTCAGTCAGTGTGTTTGCAGGCATGGCCACAGTTCACCAATGAATGCTGCAGCTGTCTATGACATGTTGAAAATGCAGTGGCATACAGTTGAAAGGGAGAGACCGCTTCAGTGAGCAGCAATAAGATAGTGTTGATTAGCATATTGCCGGCAATCCTGCTTGTATACATCTCTGCTTTCTCTTCCTGGAACGTAAATTCAGTTTGAAGTGAGCTTTTCCTAGGACTATCTTTCTGGGAGGAGGCAAGTGACTAAAATGACATCCTTAGAATGTTTCCAAAAATAGATCTAATTGCCATCCTTGGAATGTTGAGTCAGAGTTCAGGGTAGGAGCGGCATTGACAAAAGCAGGAAAACAGAACCCCAAAGAGACTGAAAAAGTAGACGCAGTTGTCGTCTGTTGCCACACCTGATCAGTATTGTAATAATATTCCCCAACCGTCTGAGTGTCTCTGAATAGCGCTCCCCCCCACCCGCCGCACACAGTATGACTGACAGGGGTGCCCAATCCCCATTGGCTCCATGCTCTGCCCCCAGAGTTCTAGGTACCACTTTGGGAGCCCTGGCATGGTAAAAGTGAGAATTGCGCTGGTGCCCAGTCCGTTTGCGGCTCAATTACATTCCCCCAGAATAGACTTCAGTTGGGTTGGAGCCCACCCAGCGTGTCATGTTCAAGGTCAACGGGAAGCCCATCTTTGTTGGTCCATTGACTTCTGTGTACTGCTGTTATGGGGAGCCCACCCTGTATGGCATAAGTCCCAAGGCCGCCTCCTAAAAAGAAAACAAACACCTGAAAAGAAATAAACGGTCCTCGTTGATTATTTTGCCCCCACCCCACGCCTTCACCCTCTGCGCATCCACCTCCCACACCCCCCACTCTCACTTTATACTTACCTCCGGAGGTCAGCGAGACAATCTTTCGTGGACCGGGAACACGCTCTGCACTCTTCAAAGCCGACCGTGAACTGAATAAATGCCAGTAAGCTGTATAATGGAATAAATAGGGTTTTTTCAACTTTGATGCATATCTCAGGCATTTTTTTGAATTTTGGCACCAAAATTTCAACATGGGGTTTTGGGGACCCCTCCTCATGAATTCTGGCACTGTCATGGCATTAATCAGCCCCAAAAGGTGATTTTGCGGTCACTGTGTGGAACCACCTTTCGGGACTGATTTACAAAATGGCAGTGTCAGAGTTCATGAGGTAGGTACAAACCCTATGTTGAAAATGTGGTGAAAAAATTCCCAAAAATGACTGATTTACGAGCGTGTGTTGCGCAGTTCCTATGCATGCTCGTAAGTTCACATATTTTTAATATTTTTACTCCAGATTTTCAACATTGCCATTTTACCACACCTCCTTATGTGCAGAATAGCTGTCATTTTTCACATCTCGCCCAAAATGTGTTTCCGTGCATGTAGCGCACAATGGCGCAGTCGGTGTGTGAAATCAATGTTCAGGACAGATTAAGAAAATCACGGTGACACTGTTCATGAGCAGAGGTCTTAAAATGGCTATGTTAAAAATTTGGTGACAAAAGTCTATAAAATGACTGTGTTACGAGCGAGCATTGCGCAGTTTCCACGCACCCTCGTTAAGTTCATGAATTTGTAATATTTTCAGTCCAGATTTTCACCACTGGCGTTTTTCCACACTTCCTTATGAACAGTACAGCTGTCATTTTTCACACCATGGCCGAAATGTGTTTTTGCACTTCCAGCGCAGAAATGCATGGTCGCTGTGGGAAATCACTGTTCGGGACAGATTAAGAAAATCACAGTGACACTGTTCATGATCGGAGGTCCCAAAATGCCTGTGTTGACAATCTGCTGTAAAAAATCCCCAAACTAATTACATTACGGGTGTTCGTTGCACAGTTTCTACGCACGCTCGTGACTTCACCAGTTTTTTAAATATTTTCGCTGCAGATTTTCAACATTCCCATTTTTTACACCTCCCCATGACCAGTACAGCTGTCATTTTTCACATCCTGTTCGAAATGTGTTTTTGCACCTGTGGTGCCAAATGGCGTAGTCGCTGTGCAAAATCAGCTTTCGGCTAACAAACTGATATTGCCACTGTTCATGAGGTGGGGGTCACATTAAAACCATGTTGAAAATTTGGAGTGAAAATACCAACGAACGCCTGAGGCGTTAGGTTTCCAACCATAATGCCTCACCCTGTAGAGACTGACGGGCATCATGGATGTGACTTGGGATTGTCGCCTGTAATGCTCATACCATTCCACCCCCACCCACACCCTGCAGCCAGTGAGAGGCATCAAGGTGTGCCTTGGACTCTTCGGCCCCAAAGTTCACCCCATTCTCATATACAGCACCCATCTCACTGTATTTCCTGATGGAATGGGGTGAACATAAGGGCCAAAGACCCCAAGGCACACTATGACACTTGTCGGTGTCTGCAGGGTGGGGTGTGGTGAAATGGCGTGGCCGTTATGCCTGACGACCCAAAGGCACACCCCAATGCCTGTCAGTATCTGCAGGGTGGTGGTGGGGTTGGCTTCAGTTCAATATTTTACTGCCATTCCTATTATGCAGCTCTGTAACTCCTACACTACCAATGCCAATGCCAGCAAGCAAACATTCGGCATTGACAAATGCTTGCTACTATATATTTACAAAGGATAGAGTAGATGAGCTGCAATGTCTCATTTTCAGTGGTGTTCTGCCTTTACAAATTGTTAGATTTTAATTACCCAGGATAGGACAGCTGAGAGGTGATATCTACTTTTAAGTAGGCTCCCAAATTTTGACCCCAAATGTCCAACCGTCTTTTTTTTGACCTGACATTATGATCAAGACAGGTGGTATTTTTTAAAATCCCATCTAAAAGGTAATTTTGCTGCGCTACTGTGGAAACAAGTTTTGGAAGGGATTTGAAAAATGACACTTGCCATGTTCAGGAGGTGGAGTAACACAAGGGATATGTTGAACATTAGGGGCCAAAATCTGCAACAAATAGTTGTGAGTAAATGTTGGAACAATTTGTTTCCTCATAACTCAGTTGGTTTTTCACATTTTTACCCCAGATTTGCAACATAATCTTTTTATGACCACTCCTGAGCATGCAGGTGTCATTTATAAAACAATTGCTGAAACATCAATTTGCACCACAAGTGTTAAAACACATTTTGGGTAAGGTTTCAGAAATGACAATTGTCACATTCATGAGGTGGTATGAAAAATGGCTATGTTGAAAAGTTGGGGACAGTATATTGAAAATTACCACAGTTACTAGCGTGCATTGTAAAACTGCAATGCAGACTCATAACTTTGTTTTTTTTTCATATTCTTACCCCAAATTTTCAACATAGCCTTCTTGTGACCCCGCACAGCTTTCTTATGAACCCACCTCATGAACAAGGGTGAAGATCATTTTCAAATTCTGCCCAAAAGGTGATTTTGCACTACAAGTGAGAAAACACATTTTGGCCAGGATTTGAAAAATAACAGCTGTCACATTCATGAGGTGTTGTGAAGAAATGGCTATGTTGAAAAAGTGAGGTTAAAATATTGAAAATTACCAAAGTTGGGAGCCTGCATTTGTAAATTTCAACATAGACTCATAACTTCATTTTTTTTTAATATTTTTACCCTCCAGTTTTCAGCATAGTCATCTGATGACCCTGCCTCATGAACAAAGGTGGAGAAAATGTTCCACTCCTGCCCAAAAGGTGATTTCATGCAGTGAATGCAATACCACCTTTTGGGACAGATTTGACTAATTTTACTGCCATTGTTCATGAGGTGGGGTCCCAGAAATGGCATGTTGAAAATTTGGGGCAAATGTATCCAGAATGACCAAGTTATGATGGCAAGTTCACAACCCCATTGAAATACATTGAACCACATACCCGATGTTCTCAGTTTGCAGGCTGGCACTGAAGAGTGAAGATGTGTCTGCAGTCCAGAGAGGATTACAGTGCTGGATCCCCGGTAGGTAAGTAAGGGTTTGGGGGGATCTGAGTGAGAGCGTTGGGTGGGGGGATAGTGACAGTGGTAGCAGCCACAGACATTGATGTTCTTTTTTACAGAGTGTATGTAAAAAAGAAAACATTATGAGGGATTGTTTTCTTTATTTCAGGTGGTGACACTGAGGATTGGGCACCTCGAGTGTCAGTGTTATATCTGGCAGCATGTGGGATGGGCACCCTGCTGTTGCAGAAGCAAAACAGGCAGGGTGGTGGGGGGGTAGCAGCTGGCACAGGGGATCAGACACCCCTGTGCCCAGATGTTAACATGTGTGGTTGGACTTGGGGGGGTGAGGTGGGGAGTTCTGAGTGGAGGATGGTGGGGGGACAGTAACAGTGGCAGCAACAACATACATCAATGGATGGTTTTTTTTGCAAGGTGTATTAATAAAACAATGAGGGACATTTTTCTTTATTTTAGGTGGAGACAGTGGGGACTGGGTGCCCCTAGTGTCTGTGTTATGTTTGGTGGTCTCCCCGGTGTCACAGAATCACAACGGGCAGGGTGGGGGTAACAGATGGCATGGAGGGTTGGGCACACCAGTGCCAGAATATTAACATGTGTGGGTGGTGCTTGGAGGGGGTGGAACCGTTACGGAGGCAGCAGCAACAGACATCAATGGACAGTTTTCTCTTTTACAGGGTGCAATTCAAAACAAACAAAAAAATTAGGAAGGATAGTTTTCAGCAGGTTGATCTTGACAGATCAGCTGTTCTTGCCGGGTGGTGTTATGCAGATCAAAAGAAAGAGCTGCCCTATGATTGGGTCAGCTCTCTCCTTTGAACTACACAAAGTTTCTATCCAGCAAGCAAGAATGGAGTCATGATCAGCCTGGCTGATAATTAGTGTGACACTGATGACCCCTTTGCAGACCACTCTACAACAGACTGACAGTGTCACACCTCTCAAAACCCACTCTCCTTACAAAATGATTGTTGCGTGTACACACATGGAAAACATAATAAGTGGTCCATGGTTGCAGGGCGTAATCCACAAGAAGTCCGGGAGCAATTCATTCTGCAATGCTTTTATGCTTATGGTTACTTTGACATTCAAACGAGAGTGACAACAGAGCCACAAGTCCCACATTTTTCTAGGCACCCACTTATCCTTGGGCTATTTCCAAAAGTAACAGTTTCAGAAAAAAAAGTATCTATAAGAGAAAAATAAAGGACCCTACATACCATGGCCCATGAAGTATCAGTTTGGATCCCCTCTATGCGACTTCTGAAAAGTCTCCCTAAAATATAAAGGAAAGGCATCCTGTTTCAAGGCACTTTTTGGAAGAGTAGGGGAATTTTTACTGAAATAAATATCAAAACAAAAAAGGCATCAAATCTAGGTCAAACAGACAATAGCAAAGACAATTTAGACAGACATATCACAGGATGCCACATTATATCTAAATGTGATCTGCACCCCTGGTTATTGAGCTATAATGAAAATTTCGGCTGTGACCATAGATTATTTAAAATAGTAGCTGGTAAATGCCTCTGTTCTAATTGGTTAATACACAATACATTTTTTTCTACACAAATGATAAGAGAAAGTAGAGAACTATCTTTTTGTCGTGGACAAACTGGCAACTGTACTGTCAAATCCACCACTTAATTAATTTATTTAAACATTTGGTGACCGGGAAGACACACAGAGCCAAGGCTCATTTCCAGGTGTGACCTGGGGGACAGGGAGCATAGGATAACATTATGTACAATACTATGGTACAAATAAGGAAACAAAAATACATGATATACTAGTACAGCATACAGGCTAACAGAAACAGTAAAAATGCATGATAACCTAATACTGCATACAGACTAACAAAACTCGTTGAGGTACATGATAAGGGAGAAATCCTAGAGTGTAAACACCAAGATAATTTCAGGTGCTATGTATGGTTATGGGAACAAATGGGGGTGGGCAGGAGGCATAGCTGTGATTTGACAGAGAAGTAAGAGAGAGAGAATTGTGTAGGAAAGGAGTTCGAGATTTCTGAAAGGGGGAGATGGTAGGAATAGGCAGATTTGTCCATGTTGGAAGACAGAGTGGGAAGTGACAAGGAGCAGGAATCCCTATAACGTAAGGAATAGGACAAGGTTGGAGAGAGGAGGGCAGAGATATAGGAGGGGAGCAGGCTGAACTAGTATTTTGAGATGAAGGAGATAGTGTGGATGGCATGCTTGTGAATGAGAGGAGGGAGTTTCAAGCAGGAGAGAAGAATGCAGTGGTGGGTCCTGTAGCAGGTGTTGGAGGCAAAACAACAGAATGCATAGAAGAGGGAGCTAAGACGAGTGAGTAAGGTGGAGGGAGCAGTGCAGTAGTCAATATTAGCATACTCAAACACAGGCATTATCATTTTAGTCAGACTGCCCTATGCACAGGGAGAGGGAGAGAGTCTATTTCGGTAAAGTATACTTAGATTTGGGTGAAGTTTTGTAGATATGTAATTGATATGAATTGATAAATTTAATTGTAGGTCCAGACAGATGCTTAGGTACTTGTAGGAAGGGACTTCCTTTGGAGGGGTGCCATCAAGAGAAACAATGGGTGGGGAAGGGATAACTTTGGCTAATCGTTGAGAGGTTCCAAAAGATATAGAGACTGTTTCTGGTGTGTTTAGTTTGAGTTGTTTAGATTGGTACCAAGATTGAACTGAGTGGAAATCCTGTTGCAGGGTGGAATGGATAGCAGCTGGGTCAGGGCCTGAGGTGAACAGGATGGTATCATCCACATACATATGGATAAGGGATTTGGAGCAGGCAGATGGGAGGTTGTTTATGAATATAGAAAAAAGGATGGGGCCATTTCAAGGTGGAGGAGTTCCATAAACTCCACAAAGTATCTCTTTCCCCAGAACTAAAGGTATCATAATCCATATGTAACCCCCCTGCAAATGGGGGTTCCCAAAAGACTTCCAGGAGCTTGCTTGAATGCTCCAAGCCTGAATGGTGTTTGGCATTTAAGCCATTTATCAGTGAGTGTTTTTAGAGCCTCTGGTACTGTCTCTTTAAGAGCTGTCTGCTTGCAGACATAATTAGTTTGTATGGGGGGACTGTGTGCTTCTCTGAGTACCACTTGAGCTGCTGCCAATTCACTTCATTTTTGCAGTCACTAGGAGTGCAAAGGGAACCTATCTGAAAGATGTAACTGTTTGCCAGAAATTATTTAGAGTAATAATGAAGTACAGTTTGTCTAACCTGCTTTCTTTGCAGCCAGAACTGTGTCTGCTAGTTCCCCATTCTAGTTTTGAACTGCTGAACTGGACCAATCAGTGTGGGGTAAGCTAGCTCTAAAATGGTGCCTTGGACGAATCAGAACTTGGACTCATAATCTGAGCTAGCCACAAGGGATTGTATGGGCAGTGACTCTGGGAGATGTAGTTTAGACTTCAGTGCTTTTTGGACCAACAGCAGCAGTCTTTGTGAGTGACAGCCAATCCAGTCAAGAACTGGGAGGAACTCAAAGGAAGTGCCAGTTTTGTCGGTTGGAGTTTCAGTTGAGCTTTGGCAGTGAAGAAGAAGGAGCCCTGTGCTTTTCAGTGTGCAGTTTTAGTCAAAAACGTGTGTAAGGCCCAGAGTTCCGGTCTGCAGCTTGTGTAACAGCTTGTTAGGACTGAATCCGTCCTGTGAAAAGAATCAAAGGATCTCTGAAGAGTAGAAACCAGGCTCACCCTGTAGAAGACTGGAGGAATTGCTGAAAATTGCAATCGGTCTGTCAGGAACTGAATCTGCTGTGTGTTCTCCCGGTATTGTGCAGTAATTGCGATCGGATACAGATGCAGCCTGCCTGGTATATGCTTTCTTTTATATGGATGTGTAAGAGGTTTGTGTACCTCAAGTGAGCCCTGCTGACATTGAAGGACCCTATCTTATTTGGAGGTCGTGAGTACTAATTCAGGGTCGCCTCCCTGTTGAATTGCCACATTAAATCCAAATGGAATTACTGTACTGCTGACTGTTTAATTCTCCTTTCTCTGTGTGAAGGGCCCCTACCAGCTGCCACGGTTTGGACTAGCCACTAGGGCTTGGGTACCCAGGGACAGTAACTGATAGGGATAGGCCTGTGCACAGAGCCATAGGTGGATTATTAGAGTGATAAGCTAATTAACCTGATTTCCCCCTGTCCTTGTTATATCCCCCTAAATAAATCAGAACTGCTTGTTTCAGCAAAGTTATACTGCCTGGGGTGTTTGTCTATGTTAAAGTACTGTACTGTGATTGTTGCACTGTGTCTCGTTTCACAGGAGGTCCCAGTGCGGGAACCAGACTGCTGGGGTAGGTGTTTACTGTGAAGGTAATTCTGATATATTGTGGGGCCACTAGTAGGAAGAAAGGGGTTGCAGTGTCCCAGAGGGCTGTGACCAAGTTAGTTTAACTATTGCAAACCCTGACCCTGGGTGGAGGCACCCACCATTGGATCCAGGCCCCTCAACCTGTTAGTGGCAAATCAGGCAGGGGTAGTAGCCCCTGGGATAGCGCCATCTAGGGTTACATCTTGGAGGCTCACCGCTGGGATGTGTGTCCTCTAGTGGCCATATTTAGAACCACTGTTAAGAAAAAATGGGTACCCGACAGAAGTGGCTGTGCACCGCTGGTGGAGTGGTGTACTGGGGAGGAGATCGACCCCAAAATGCTATGCTTATCCTGGACATCCCCTGGGTATCAACACGGACACTGTGCAGGAGTACTTTCCAAGGTGGAAGGTTTACAAAACCCTGTGGTGGTGGGTCGGCATGCTAATCTGCTCACCCACACTTTCCTGGCCCTAGTAGAGTTTAAGGATCCCATAGATAGCTCCAAAGTGCCACAGACCATTACCCCAGAGGGAGCCCTCACTGCTTGGAGAGTGATAACTAAGGACAGTAAAGACCCGGTGGGGAATCAGCCCCCACCACTATCTGAAACTTTTGAGGAGAAATTTGCTGAATGGTTGCTGGGAGAGGGGAAAACTGTGGAGGACTTGAAGAAACTATTCTTGCCACCTGGGGGTGTTCCTCCCCCAACACCCTCTCCTGCTCCAGTGCCCGTAATGGTGGCTGAACCAATGCAGACTCCTATTTCTGCACCTGCCATTAGTCACGACTCTTAACGAAGGTTGAGGATCTTCTCTGGCACCCTTCCCACCCCCCAAGGGGAGGATGACTGGGAGACCTGGATAGACTATGTTGGCCCCCAAGTGCTAGAATGGCAATGCTCGGAAGGTGAAAACCGAAAGAGGGTTAGTGAGAGCCTCTGAGGTCCTAGCACAACCACATGGGGCACCTTGGTATAGACAGAACACTTGACTTGGTGAGATCCAGATTCTATTGGCCTAAGATGGGGGCTGATGTGGAGCAACACATTCGAACTTGTAGTCGCTGCTTACAGAGGAAAGCTTTGCCCCAGAGGGCTGCCCCCCTTGTTAACATCACCACCAGTGCACCCATGGAGCTGGTCTGTATTGATTTTCTAAGTTTGGAGTCAGATCAAAGAAATATCAGTAATGTGCTGTGGTCACTGACCATTTCACGAGATATGCCCAAGCTTTCCCCACCAAAGACCAGAAAGCATCCACTGTGGCCAAAGTACTTGTAGAAAACTTTTTGTTCACTATGGGGCTCCACAAAGAATCCATTCTGATCAAGGAGAGACTTTGAGAGTCGCCTGATCAAAGAGATGCTTTCTCTGTGGGGAGGCAAGTCCAGAACCACTCCTTACCCCCCAGGGGACCTACAGCCTGAACGCTTTCAACCGCGACTTTGCTAGATATGCTAGGCACCCTGCACCCAAAGGACAAGCCTAGATGGAGCCAACAAATTAGCACCCTGGTACATGCTTATAACTGCACCAAAAGTGATGCCACTGGATTCTCCTCACCGCCTGATGTTTGGAAGAGAAGCTCACTACCAGTAGATGTTTGTTTTGGGGTCTCTCCTGATGGGGTTCAAGCTGACAACTATTTACAGTATGTGCAAAAGTTAAAGGCCCAGCTAACTCATGAGTACCAACTGGCTCAAACCATGGCTGCCAAAAGAAATCTGGCCAACAAAGAAAGGTATGATAAAAGGTGAAAGCACAGGAACTCCAGGAGGGAGATCGGTATTGCTAAGAAATCTGGGATTGCATGGCAAGCACAAGATTGCTGACAGATGGCACCATCTCCCTCACATTGTAGTGGGCAAACTAGATGATCTGCCAGTGTACAAAGTAAGGCCTGAGAATAATTCAAAAGATGTAAAAACAATGCATAGAAATCATTTACTGCCCATTGGACAAATCTTAATTGAGTCTGAGCCCCAGAAGATGCCCCTCTGGACCAGTGACTAGAGCTGCTGCTAAGAAAGATCAAGAAAGTCTGCACCTACAGAAGCAAAGTTAAAGTGTTCCTCCACAAGTCCCAGTTGAGCATGACTGTCAGTCCATATCGGAAGAAAGTGAGAGTGACTTGAATACTATCCTTCTTACGAACTGAGTCAATTGTTTCGGGCAATCCCCAGTCAATACTGGAGACAAAGCTGGGCCTTCTGGACTGTCTAAGCCCCAGCTTCATCCCTGGAGCCAATGCTCCCAGAAAGTGAAGTGCAAAGCATCAGATCAGATGAAATGGAATCATTGTGCATGGTTGAACTGTTTGAGCTTTCAGGGAGGAAAATGATAGATTGGGGCAGACTGGTGATACACCCGAACAAGAAGAGTATTTTGAGTGCCCTGACAGTCCACTGCCAGTGTCCAAGCTCTCCATGTGAGCCAAATGTTGTGGACTCAGAAACTGTAACTCCTGGAGCTGAAAGTGCCCCAAGTTCTAGCCTCTCTACCCCCATGGAGACTCTGACAAGTGAGGACAATGCTGAAAATGAGGCTCAGAGTGCAGAGACTATAACAGTTCCCCCTAGAAAGACTGGTCGAGCTGTAAAGCCTGTGGTGCACCTCAGTTATGATTCACTTGGGAGGCCTGTGGACTTGCCTCTCAATGTTGTCCATAAAAGAGTGTATGTGTCCCCGAGCTCATTGCCCAAACTAAGCGTCAGTGCTAACTCCAAGTTACTTGTGTTGCCTCTATATGGTGCCCTTTCCCATCCAGCCCCAAGGTAACTGATGGGAAGGGCCCCTCCTTCAAGTTTCATGTACAAGAGGTAATAACTTGAGTTATGGTACAATGTGTATGTAATACTGTAAAGAGGACGACTGCAATGTTTCAGAAATGTGTTCTTGGTAAAATGATATATTGACTGATGATTACATATGCGAGCCTAATGCAAATGTATATGGTTGCAGTTGAAACTTATGGGGTACTTGCTTGACGCGGACGCCAAGCTTTCCCAGGCAGGAAGGGTGTAACCCCTGCAAATGGGGGTTCCCAAAAGACTTCCAGGAGCTTGCTTGAATGCTCCAAGCCTGAATGGTGTTTGGCATTTAAGCCATTTATCAGTGAGTGTTTTAGAGCCTCTGGTACTGTCTCTTTAAGAGCTGTCTGCTTGCAGACATAATTAGTTTGTATGGGGGACTGTGTGCTTCTCTGAGTACCACTCGAGCTGCTGCCAATTCACTTCATTTTGCAGTCACTAGGAGTGCAAAGGGAACCTATCTGAAAGATGTAACTGTTTGCCAGAAATTATTTAGAGTAATAATGAAATTACAGTTTGTCTAACCTGCTTTTTGCAGCCAGAACTGTGTCTGCTAGTTCCCCATTCTAGTTTTGAACTGCTGAACTGGACCAATCAGTGTGGGGTAAGCTAGCTCTAAAATGGTGCCTTGGACGAATCAGAACTTGACTCATAATCTGAGCCAGCCACAAGAGGATTGTATGGGCAGTGACTCTGGGAGATGTAGTTTAGACTTCAGTGCCTTTTGGACCAACAGCAGCAGTCTTTTGTGAGTGACAGCCAATCCAGTCAAGAACTGGGAGGAACTCAAAGGAAGTGCCGGTTTTGTCGGTTGGAGTTTCAGTTGAGCTTTGGCAGTGAAGAAGGAAGGAGCCCTGTGCTTTTCAGTGTGCAGTTTTAGTCAAAAACGCGTGTAAGGCCCAGAGTTCCGGTCTGCAGCTTGTGTAACAGCTTGTTAGGACTGAATCCGTCCTGTGAAAAGAATCAAAGGATCTCTGAAGAGTAGAAACCAGGCTCACCCTGTAGAAGACTGGAGGAATTGCTGAAAATTGCAATCGGTCTGTCAGGAACTGAATCTGCTGTGTGTTCTCCCGGGTATTGTGCAGTAATTGCGATCGGGATACAGATGCAGCCTGCCTGGTATAGTGCTTTCTTTTATATGGATGTGTGAAGAGGTTTGTGTACCTCAAGTGAGCCCCTGCTGACATTGAAGGACCCTATCTTATTTGGAGGTCGTGAGTACTAATTCAGGTCGCTCCCTGTTGAATTGCCACATTAAATCCAAATGGAATTACTGTACTGCTGACTGTTTAATTCTCCTTTTCTCTGTGTGAAAGGGCCCCTACCAGCCACACAGGTTTGACTAGCCACTAGGGCTTGGGTACCCAGGACAGTAACTGATAGGGATAGGCCTGTGCACAGAGCCATAGGTGGATTATTAGAGTGATAAGCTAATTAACCTGATTTCCCCCTGTCCTTGTTATATCCCCCTAAATAAATCAGAGCTGCTTGTTTCAGCAAAGTTATACTGCCTGGGGTGTTTGTCTATGTTAAAGTACTGTACTGTGATTGTTGCACTGTGTCTCGTTTCACAGGAGGTCCCAGTGCCGGAACCAGACCTGGGGGTAGGTGTATACTGTGAAGGTAATTCTGATATATTGTGTGGGCCACTAGTGGGAAGAAAGGGGGGTTGCAGTGTCCCAGAGGGCTGTGACCAAGTTAGTTTAACTATTGCAAACCCTGACCTCTGGGTGGAGGCACCCGCCATTGGATCCAGGCCCCTCAACCTGTTAGTGGCAAATCAGGCAGGGGTAGTAGCCCCTGGGAAAGCGCCATCTAGGGGTTACACATACTTTGCAGACCTGGGTTCTTCTATCCCTTAGCTAACAGTGTCCAAAAATACCACAAACAGCTTAATCTGGTTCAATGTCAGTTGGTATCCATCTGTATCCCCATCCCTCAGGGACAAGGCTAAAAATAGGCAGAATTGTGTAGTCCTCCATTCCCAGTCAACAAAAACTAAACAAATGATGTGCCTACAGATACAGTATGTATGTTCTGTACTTTCAACTGAATCCATAGAGTCTCACCTGACACAATAACTTTCTGTAATCTGCTTGTGCTTTGCGTTCACTTTTACTTTTAATCTTTCGTGGATGCAAAGCCAAATAATATCCCACATTTGTTTTTGGTACCCTGATGCCTGTCAACTGTGAAATAATTGCCTTTTCTGGAATTTTACTTTGTGGAGAGAAAACTGGAGAGGTAAAAATATATTTTGCAGTACCCATTGATAAAGGGACTTCCCCATATAAGTTAAAATCAAATTAGCTTGCAGATCTTACTTCGAGAGTGTATCTTGCAGCAGACCATCACTGGTATGACTATAGCCTCCAGGTACTAGGACTATATTTAACTTTCTAGCTAGCAGTCTACTAGAGGGAGCTGCCCACCTCTGACATCAGCTCCTGATATCAGCCAATCCTATAAAAGTGGTCAGCCACCACAACCTCCCCTTTTACATTTAATCTTTCATGGGAACAAAGCCAAATAATATCCCACATTTATTTTGGTACCCAGACATCTATCAGCTGTGAAATAATGACTTTTTCTGGAATTTTACTTTGTGAAGAGAAAACTGGAGAGGTAAAAAAAAATGTTTTGCAGTACCCATTGATAAAGGGACTTCTCCATATAAGTTAAAATCAAACTAGCTTGCAGATCTTACTTCAAGGGTATCTCTTGCAGCTGGCCTTCACTGGTAGGACTATAGCCTCCTGGCACTAGGACTATATGGAACTTTCTAGCTAGCAATCTACAAGAGGGGGCTGCCCACCTCTGACATCAGCTCCTGATATCAGCCAATCCTACAAAAGTGGGCAGCCCCATACTCTACCCAGTTCTTTTCCGCTGTTGACCATCGCACGTCAGACCACTGAAACCACTAGATACAGTCTACCGCCATTTTCTCACATTTACCACTCTTTATCATTTTTCAAATTTCTGTTACCAAAACATTGAAATTTCGGTGTTCTCACCTAACAGTTTATATCTTCTCAACCTTCTTCATCTTCCAACTGCTCCACAAAGTGTGCCTGTGGAAAACAGATCCCAGACAAGGACAGCCATTCTGCCAGCATCTTGTACCTAGACCCAGACCATGATGTCTAAGCCTGCAAGGTCTGCCAGTTAATCCCAACCACCAACAGACATTGCCAGAATATCCTGGAGAATTATCTTCTTAAGCAGAAGGTCACCTCGATGGAACAGGAGCTGCAGATCAGGAGCTCCTCCACTTCCGTGGCTCAGTCCTTGGGGTCTTTGTAATCAAAGTCCTGGGATACGGTCTCTGGGAAGCACAAACATTGGGACAAGGACTGGGACTGACCCCGATCTGCCTCATGCTCACAAGAAGTCTTCAACTGTACTAGGGTCTTCCTCCCTTGGGGGATTGACCTCCTCAGCCCTGCATACCCTAACTCCCATAGGGCTAACGGTGGCCTAGCCACCCACCCGGGTCTCCCTCACAGGGTGGCGGCTCCTCGAGTCAGGGTACTTTGTATCCTGCTCCCCAGACCCTGCTGTTTCAGTCCTTACTCTCTGCCACACAATCAGGTGGCTCGGACGGAGTCTCTTCGGCCAACGCAGGCGCTGTGGTCACCAGTTTAGCAGTTACTGCCCCTCCAACACACACACCCCTGGTGATGGTCTCATCCTCTGGGACTGCAACAGGCTCTGCTTCTCCTTCTTAGGGGCAGATGCTGCAGGACATTGGTACCTCCCCCAAAGCCCGGTCTCTCCTCAACCCTCTCCTGGGGGATCACCATCCACTCCAGCACCTGTTTCCCCATGGCCAGCACCCAAGAACCCTTTTCTGGCACCCACCTGACCAACACCCACTGGGTCTGTGCCTGTTCTCCCTCCACCACAGCCAGCAGGATCTACGCCAGCCCTGCCTGCACCTGGTCTTCTGCAGCCAGTGCCCACTGGGCCTGCACTGGCTCCACCTTAGCTGATGCCCGTCGGACCTGTGCTCATCCTTCCACTCCCTGCTCCTGAGGAACTGGTGCCTGGCTGACCACAGCCTGTGCCTGTAGATCCACAGCCTGGGTACCCTATGCTGGTGCCTGCAGGTCTGGTGCTTGCCTTCCCTATCCTGAGCTGGTGGGACCCGGGTTATCAATTCCTGATGCCTCCAGGACCTGCACTAGTATACTCCTACCCAATGCCAGGTGGTCTGGTGCCAGCCCCAGTTGATTACCATGGCCTGATGTCAGCCTTGTCATCCTTCATGCAGCTGCAGGCTCCCACCCCAAGAGCACCAGCTCCAGCCCCCCCAAGGCCTTCCTCCGGGCCCCTTTCTCTCTGCCCCAATTAGGCTGGGCCCAAGTGTTCCTCACGCCCCCTTAGGTAGGCCTAACACCAGGTCTTCCAGCTGTTTGGATGGTTGTTGGCCTGAGGACAGTGATAACCGGGATGATGGGGAGGGGAGTGTCAGTAGTGAGTCTTTCTCTCTCCCCCCCTGACTCCTCAGAAGGGGAAGAGGCCCCTAGTAATGTTCCCATGTCTTCTCCCGGACGACCCTACCTTCATGGTCATCATGAGGTATATTCAGGCCACTATGGGATGGGAGACTGAGGAGCAGGACCCCAAGAGGTGCCGGTTAGCTGTCTACCTGTGATGGTCTGACGCCCCTTCCTTAGTGGTCCCTCCAATCATTGACTCCTATTGGGATGTCACCTGGGCTGCCTGGAACAACCCCCACACTGTCTTGGCGGTATCCAAGAAGACTGACAGGCTTTATCATGCCCCAGCTGGCAAGCCATATTTTGAGGAGCAGCCCAAGGCCAATTTGGTCATCATTCATGCTGCTCATGACCACACCAAGCAGCCCATAAACCTTAGCTCCCCCATGGGCAGGGATTCTTGCCAGCTGGATCAAATGGGTAAGTGCACCTTTGCTTTTGCCACTCTGGCCATTCAAGCATCAGTTACTTGGCCCATATGGTGTAGAATCTACTATGAGACCAATGTAGGGAGGATCTCCTAGCCATGTTGGATGACCCCTCCAAGCAGCAGACCCTCTAGGCCCTCAGAATGGACTCACATGTCGGCACCCATGTCCTAAGGGCTGCCTGTGCTGTGGTAGATGTCTCGGGCTGGGCAGCGGCCATAGGCATCTGTATGATGCACCACTCCTGGCTACAGGTCTCAGACTTTGCCCCAGATGTCCAGGTCAGCATAATGGACACCCCTTTCAGGGTTCTCAAACTATTGGGGGGAGATGTCCTGGCTTTCATCTTCGAACTGCAGACCTTGGGGCGGGCCCTCAAATCTGTCCACTCAGTGTATCATACCTGGACTAAGTCAGGGCAGAGGGCTTCCTTTCATCACTCTTCCTGCAGGCAGACTGGACCCCTCCCAAAGCTTGGGGAGAGTGCAAGATGGGGTGGCTTTCCCCACTCACTCCCCACCGCCACCTGTAGTACCCAAGAGGTAGCAGTAGCTAGCCTCCATGGCCACTGCTCCCACCTCCTGACTCCTTACCAGACACCTTCCCTCCAGTAGACCTTCATGAGGTGGTAGTAGGGGGTTGCTTCTCCCTTCACCTCGACAGAGGAGAGAGATAATAAAGGAATAATGCATGATAGGATGTGTGTGTCATGCTGGGATAACACCACGCCTGGGTGGGGGTTGGGCACGAGGCCTCAAGCCAAGTGCTTCCAATGCCCCATGCGTGACGTTATCTGAAATGACACACACCCTGGAGTGCATTATTCCTATTATACAATGGCTTGTTGTTATATATAAAATAAAAAAATAATTTTAAAGAATGTTTTTTTTAGTGTAGAAAATATTTTTGTTTCTTAAGAGGAGATACAAAAAAAGAGCATAGGCTCTTGCTCCATATGGTCCTCCATATTGGTTCACAGCACTGAGACTGGACCTGTGGTGTTATGCTGGGATAACACCATGGGTCCAGCCCCAAACTGATCAATCACAGTCCAAGATTCTTTCTTGCCATTGTATAATCACAGACAACTGGATGCTACAGTTCATCGAGCATGGCCACATGCTAGAATTCTTAGAGTGGCCACCAGAAAACCCTCTGGGACAGTCCTCATACCCTCCTTGCCATGTTCTCCTCATCCAGGAGGAAATTCAGGCCTTACTTTAAAAAAAGTCCATCAAATCTGTCCTGCAACAGCCGGCCCGGTGGCGCTGAGGATTGAGGCGCTGGATGCCACAGATCGCACCACGCCAGAGACCCGGGTTCGGGAGAGAGCTCGGGCCACCGGGAGTCGGCCGGGGAGGGTTGAGGATGAGTCCCCTTGTGGTGCTCTCCTTCCCGGGTAGTATCGGGTGGGTTTTCCCGGCATGCTGGTGCCCCCCGGTGGAGGCCGGAGGCACTACAGCAGCCAAGACAAGCATATATCTAGCGTGGACGATGCTGGCAGTGTTTGCCGTGCGTCACTGTGTTAATGTGCACCACACAGGGAGGGAGTGGGAGGGCTCACAGAACAAGGAAACCAACATCGCCATAGGCAGGCGATGGCACCTGTCCCCCATGCCACCCACTGGGCCATCCCTTACTAACCTTCCAGGTCCTCCGTTTTCCAGATCTTCCCTGAGCCAGAGTCTGACTAGTAAGTGCACCCAAGAGGAGAGGGCGACCCACACCAGGCGGGTCAAACCGGGGGTACTGGCTGTGGGGGAGGGGGAGGAGAGAGGAGGTTCAGTTCAGGAGGCTTCAGGCTGGGTAGGAAACAGGACTTGGCTGCCTGAGAGAGGCTCCATGGCGACATGACCGGAGGGAAAGAGAACTTAAAAAAATACAGTGCCTTCAGAAAGTATTCACCCCCCCTTGGATTTTCACATTTTGTGATGTTGCAAACTCAAATTAAAATACATTTATATGGGATTTTTTTGTCACATATCTACACAAATTACTCTATAATGTCAAAGTGGAATGAAACTTCTGGAATTTTTTGTAAATGTAATTTAAAATAAAAACCTGAAATGTCTTCATTTGATAAGTATTCACCCCCTTCGCTATGACACTCCAAATTGAGCTCAGGTGTATCCAATTTCCTTGTGAGATCACTCTAAAACTTGAATGGAGTCCACCTGTGGTCAGTTCAAATGGTTGACATGATTTCTGAGGACATTTTTATTTATTTATTTAAGAGATTTACCAGGAAAGGCATACTGAGCAGGGTACCGCTCGATTCCAGATGCGCCCTGGGGGTAGGGGGTTACAAGGATGTAGTACATAATACATAAAGCACAATAGAACATACATAAATTGTAGGTATCCAGCAAAGGCCCAATGGGATGGGTGAAGTAGCTGAGATGCATGTGGAGTTGTACACAGTGTAGAGTAGTTACAGGCAGTATTTACAGGCAGTGAGTACAGTAGCAGTATTTACAGGCAGTGATGCAGTAGCAAATAACAGCACCTGAAAGCATGAAGCCTGAATACAAAGCACTATGCCTGGCACACACCGAACACAGCTCATCACCTGTGTAACACCATCCCCACCATGAAGCATGGTGGTGGCAGCATCATGTTATGGGGATTGCACAGCAATGAAATACACCTGTCTATATAAGGTCCCACTGTTGACAGTGCATGTCGGAGCAGAAACTCTACCATGAAGACCAAGGAGCTGTCCGTAGAACTCCGTGATAGAATTGTGAGGAGGCATAGATCTGGGGAGGGGTATAAAAACATTTCTAGGGTGTTGAAAGTTCCCAGGAGCACAGTCAAGTCCATCATTAGGAAATGGAAAGATTACGGAACCACCCAGACTCTTCCTAGAGCAAGCCATCCTCCCAAACTGAGCAACCGGGCAAGAAGGACCTTGGTCAGGGAAGTGACCAAGAACCAAATGACCACCCTGACAGAACTACAGAGTTCTATGGCTGAGATGGGAGAACCTGTCCAGAGGACAACAATCTCTGCAGCACTTCACAGATGTAGCCTCTATGGGAGAGTGGCTACACGGAAGCCACTCCTGAGAAAAGGCCATATAATAGCATGCCTGGAGTTTGCAAGAAGGCACGTGGCAGACTCTGAGACCATGTGGCAAAAGATTCTCTGGTTTGATGAAACAAAAATTGAACTCTTTGGCCTGAATGCAAAGCACTATGCCTGGCGCAAACCGAACACAGCTCATCACCCGTGTAACACCATCCCTACCATGAAGCATGGTGGTGGCAGCATCATGTTATGGGGATGCTTTTCAGTGCCAGGGACTGGGGCACTTGTCAGGATAGAGGGAACAATGAATGGAGCCAAATACAGGCACATCCTTGAGGAGAACCTGCATCAGTCTGCAATAGACCTTGGACTGGGGTGAAGAATTACTTTCCAACAGGACAACGACCCCAAGCTTACATCCAAAACAACACTGGAGTGGCTTCAGAACAAGAAGGTGAATGTCCTTGAGTGGCCCAACCAAAGCCCAGACTTGAATCCCATTGAGAATCTGTGGAAAGACTTAAAGATTGCAGTTCACTGACACTCCCCATCCAACTTGACAGAGCTTGAGCAAATCTGCAAGGAAGAATGGGTGAAAATCCCCAAATCCAGATGTGCAAAGCTGATACAGACATACCCAAGAAGACTCAAAGCTGTAATTGCTGCCAAAGGCTTTTCTACAAAGTATTGATTCAGGGGGTGAAAACTTAAGTAAACAAGATATTTCAGTTGTTACACAATAAAACTATTTTTGCCCCTTTAAATTGAGTAAGCTGTGTGAATCAAGGGGGAAAAAATAATTTCAGTGCATTAAAAATTCTGGTAGTAACACAACAAAATGTGACAAAATCCAAGGGGGGTGATTACTTTCTGAAGGCACTGTAAATAAATCTGTCCTGCAGCTTTGGCAGGGCAGGGGGTTCTATTCCCATGTCTTCCTTTTCCCCAAGCTGGCAGGAGATCTTTAGCCTATCCTGGACTTGAGCCAGGTGAACCTGTTTAAAGAGTATAGACAGTTCAGGATGGTTAACCTTTAGGTTTTTCTGCCCCTGCTACATCGGGGGACTGGATCTGCTCTCTGGATATGCAGGATGCCTACCTGCATATCAAGATTTTCACCCCCCCACTGTGGCTACCTCCATTTCCACTTTCAGGGAGTGCAGTACCAGTTCACAGCTCTGCCTTTGGGTTTGTCCACAGCACCCAGGGTCTAACCAAATGCCTGGTGGTGGTGGCAGTTGCCTTGAGATGGCAAGGTTTCTACATCTTCCTGTACCTGGATGATTGACTCTTAACATCCCCATCAAGGGAATATCTCCTTCAAACCCTGGGTCAGACCCATAGCCAGTTCCAGGCTTTGGGCATCACTATTAACATGCCCAAATCCTTTCTTAGCCCCTACCAACATTTCCAGTATATAGGGGCAGTGCTGGACATGAGCCAGGGAATGGCCCTCCTGCCTTCAAAGAGAGCACAGTGTGTGGTGGACCAGGCCCGTCTTCTTTACTCCAGCCATTATGTTTCAGTAAGGGCCTTTCAACAGCTTCTGGGCCTCATGGCTGCAGCCATTGCCACAGTTCCCTTGGCCCATCTACACATGACAGTTCTTCAATGGACACTGCGGGTCAAGTGGGACCAACGCACAGACGCCCTGGATCAACCAGTTATGGTCTCAGATCCAGTCTGGAGGGTACTGTTGTGGTGGCTGCAGCCCAGCAACCTGCTTCTGAGAATTCCCTTCTATATTCCTCCCCCTCAGCAGGTCATGATAACAGATGCCTCGAATCTTGGCTGGGGGGGCTCACCTGGGGGGTCCACCAAACTCAGGGTACATGGACAACGTTGAATAGGACACTCCACATCCATGTCCTGGAGATTAAGCAGTCTTGTATGCCCTGCAGGCCTTTCAGACTCAGCTATCCCTGGGTCTACTGTTGGTCCAGAGGAATAACATGTGTGTGGTTTATTACATAAACAAGCAAGGGGAGAATCATTCCTATCCCTGTGCAGGGAAGTGATGAGAGTCTTGTACTGGGCAATAGTACACAGGCTGGAGCTCACTGCCATCCATGTTCCTGTTGACCAAAATGTCCTGGCGGACAGCCTGAGCCAGTCTCAGTCCAAAGCCCATGAGGGGGAGCTTCTGACCCCAGTGGTCAAAGACCTATTTCAACAGATGAGATCATCCCGAGTTTTGTGTCCCCACACAGTGCAAAACTGCCGCTTTTCTGCTTGCTAGATCCAGGGCCAGGAGTTTTCTGGTGAGATGCGTTGTCCTTCTGTTGGAAAGAGAGATTTCTCTATTCTTCCCACTCCTTCATAGGGTCCTGATCAAGCTTCAGCCAGAAGGGGCCACCATGATCCTTATCAACCCCTTCTGGCCTTGTCAGATATGGTTCCCCTTGCTTCAGCAGCTGGCCATGGAACCTCTGGTCTCCCTGTCCCTATGCACAGGCTTGCTCTCCCAGGAGCAAGCCAACCTAGTCCATCTGGACCTCAGATCTCTCCATCTCCATGTGTGGCTCCTGAGGACATAGCCATCACCAGGTTTGGGGTGTCACCTAGAGTGGTGGATATCCTGGTAGCAGCCCGGAAGCCCTCTACCAGGGCCACTTACTCTATGAAATGGAAGCACTTTGCTCTTTGGGCTGCATTGTACCAGTTGGACCCCTTCACCTGTCCAGTGGATCAGGTGCTGGAGTATCTGCTGTCCCTTTCAGACTCAGGTCTGTGGTACACCTCAACTAAGGTACATCTTTCCACCATCTCTGTATACGAGGGTCGCTCAGTAGCTCAACTTGATGTGTCTCGCACCTTCTTGTGGGGCATTCTGCATTTGAAGCCTCCCATCAGTGATCCTGTCCCGGCTTGGGACCTCAATTTTGAGTTGGAAAACTTACATTGCCTCCCTTTGAACCAACAACATCCTGTGAGCTATGCTTTCTGTTGTGGGAAGCGTTATTTTTAGTTGTAATTACTTCTGCTTGATGTATTTCTGAGCTTCAGGCCCTGATGTATAAGGAACCTTTTTTTTTGATTTTTCACAAAGACAGGGTATCTTTGTGAACTAGCCCTAAGTTTCTTCCTAAGGTGATATCGGAGTTTACTTTGAATCAATCAATCCATCTGCCTGTTTATTTTCTGGAGCATTCCAATCAAGGGGAGACATTGCTCCATACCTAGGATGTGCATAGGATTTTGCAGTACTATGCACAATGGACCAAAGACTCCAGGAAGCCAAATCAGTTGTTTTGTTTTGTTCACCCTGGGGAAAGAGGGCACCCCAGTATCCAAACAGTGCCAAAGTGGTTAGCTAATTGCATTGTCTATTGTTACTGGAAGTACGGTATGGAACTTCTGGGCACAGTTAAGGGCCATTCCACCAGCAGTATGGCCACAACAGTAGCTTGTTTCAGAAATTTATCAGCTGCTGACATTTGTGTTGCTGCTACCTGGAGTACTGTCCACAACTTCACCAAGCATTATAGTCTGGACATCGTCTCTAGGTGTAGGGCCCACTTCGGCCTTACTGTCCTCCAGGGCCTCCTTTCATAAACCTTCAGTTTCGCCTCTACCTGGACGGTCTGTCTATAGTTGCCAGTACTGCTTGGGACTCAGTCCTACCAGTGGCAGCCTGCTGCATGAGATGCCCTCAAAGTAAGATAGTACAGTTATGTAAGAACTTACCATACCAGTAGATCTTCGAGAGGATCTCTTTCAGCAGGCCCTGCTTTCCCTCCATCCTTCTTCCTTTTCCTACCTCTCTCACCTCTTCCATCGGGGTAAGCCTTCTGCTTCTTGTTTATAGGTGCTATCAGGATACCGCAGAATCCTCCTTGGTTCCCCCAAATGTCATTCATCTTTTGGTCTCCGGCGGGAGAACTGAGGAGGGTATGGTGGCCACCTGCCTTTATAGGATTGGCTGATGTCAGGAGCTGAAGTCGGAGGTAGGTGGCCCCCTCTGGTAGACTGCTAGCTAGAAAGTTTCCATGTGGTCCTAGTGCCTGGTGGCTATAGCCCTACCAGTGACAGCCTGCTGCAAGAAATCCTCTCAAAGATCTACTGTTATGTTAAGTTCTTACGTAACTGTACTTTTCAAACACTTGATTTTAAGAGAGCAATCCAAGATATATGTACATTCAGTCTTTCTTTTTCCTTTCACATTTTTAAGCCTATTGTCCTTTGATGCATTGAAAAGAGTTGAGCATTTTGTGTACATTAAAGGAAGACCTGGAGAAATTGTGTCTAATAGTACAGGTCTAATAGCTAAAAAAACACAATAAAAAAGTAAATAAGAGAAACCATAGCCACCCCCCCACATCCCTATAAGTGTGGTTTCGTTTAATAAGATTTAACTTGCTCCCCTACAATAATCTAAAAAAAATACTATATAGCCCAGTCTTAAGGATGCTGTGGGAGGAAAAACAAAGCTTAAATGTAGAAAAATAAGAATCCAAAAAGCTTTAACCAAATACACCTGCTTGAGTTTTGACAAAGGCCATGCACACCAATTTATCACTTCTAATTCTGCAACATCTATTTTTGCCAATACAATTCCACCATATTATCCTGGCCAAACCATACTCCAAGAATTTTTTTTTTAATTTTTTCTTATTTATTTGTTTAAAAATGTGGTAACTAGGAAAGGCACATTGAGCCAAGGCTCATTTTCAAGTGTGAAATGGAGAAAGGGGAGACTGAGCAAAAACAACAATAGACAATAGCAAAACAACATCTAAACAGACAGACAAGCAATGTAACAAGCAGTTTGTACAGGTTTGAAGTAGTGGATGCCTGCAATATGCTTAGATAGATTGCTTGGTTTAATGTTGTTTCTCTTCACTTTTTTTCAATATTTAAACAAGACCCAGAAATCAAACCACACGCTTTTGCAGTCATTGTTTTTGAAGCTCTATTTTTTAGTTGCGATTATAATGGTATACCTGCAGATGATAACTGTCCGTTAGTAAAAGATAGAGAAGTTGGGGAGCTAGCAGTTGATTTCTTTGCAAAATGTGGTTTAATTTCTGGGTCTTGTTTAAATATTGAAAAAAGTAGGGGGTAGCATTTGGCCAGAAGCAGTCTGTCTAGCATATTGCAGGCATCCACCTTACTTCAAAACAGATATACTGTTATAATCGCGACTAAAAAAAATAGCGCTTCAAAAACAGCGACTGCAAAAGCGTAAATAACTTAATAGCGATACGCATTAATTAGCGATTGTGTCACTATAGCGAAAGCGCACTGACAACATTGTCAGCAATAGCACCTCTCAAATAGAGTGTCAAAATACAGCTAGAACAGTACCAGCACACAGCTAACCATACCAACTAACATAACCATCGGGATAAACCTACAGGCTACAGGATCATCTGTTCTTCCCAGGCTCGCTACACTACCCACATCAAGTCTCAGCAACGATGCCACAGCCAGAGGTGGAAGGTATATTCCCTTTTTATCAACGTGTTTTTTTCATGAGACAGGCAATAACAATCTATATGCAGGGATCCAATGTGTATAGTGCAAATTGAAAGTGTGCTACCAGATCTCCCTGTCCTCAGCAATAGAGTCAGAAGACAGTCAAACACACGAAATAGCTGTGTGAACTTTTTTAATATATTAATGGCCATTATTCCCTTCCTGCTTACACGGAATGCACTGCCACCATGAAGGAAAGTAGTAAGGAGGTTTTTGCTTGAAATTAGTTGTCTTATGCTGTGTTCATAAAGTAAGTACGATGAAAAGACACCAGTGGGTGGGACATTATACGGATATGATATCCCTTAGTTTTTATCAGATTGCTGACCATCTTTGTTGACCTAGAGTCCCAACACACCCACACCATATGCAGTGTAGCTGATGGATGATGTGAGACAGATTGGGTCACGCAGTTATATGGCTATATGGCTATTGCAGACATCCGGTGAGGTTTTTTGTGTGTGTGTGTGTGGGGGGGGGTGTTAAAAGTCCACTCCCATGCTAACTTTTATCCTGTGTACCACTACATGAATCCTTTTGTAGGTATGGGGGTTTTAAACTCAAGTCAATTAGCCAAATCATGTCTGTGCTGTAGCGAGCCGCAACAAACCAAACCTGTCTTTATCAAAATGCAATCAGCAATTAGACGGTCATTCTACTGCATTCGCATTAAGGGTACCTTCAGGAAAATGATTGTGATTATTATATCGGTGCTATTAAGGCATTCGCTACAATATCTTGGTGCTATTTTGCTTGGCAGTATTTAATACTCGCGCTAATTACATTCACTATTTTATCGGCGCAATTATTACATAGAACCCATCTGCATAAGCTAGAGGGATTTTTTTTTTTTGGTGCTGGAGACTCCTCTGTTTGCAGAGGGGCTATTAAGTGTATAGACTCTATTTACTTCATAATGGGGTCTTAAAAATAATGTATAAAATAAGGCTGAGCAGGAAGCTCTGCTTAACTCCATTTCTCAGTTTATGAACCACACCATAATGCCCATTTACCAAAGGGGTAACAGTTGATATATGGTACAGTGCTTTAACCCAACTAATGCATTTGATGGGAGCTCCACATTTCTGTAAGACATAGTTCAGAAAATCAAGCTGGATCCTATCAAATGCTTTCTCCTGATCTAGTGTAAGTGAAAACCCATCTACTACTCACCTCTGATTACTATCAAATATTTTTCATAACATAAAGAGGTTGTCTCAGATTTTCCTGTGAGGAATTGTGCTAGTTTGTTTGAGACGTATGTATTACTTCAGACACAGCTGCAGCTAGTCATTTACTTGAACTATTATATCAGTGTTCAAGATGGTCAAAGGTCTCCAGTTCCTCAAGTCAGATTGGTCACCTTTCTTATGAAGAGAAAACACTATACCCTTCAAGAGGCCAGTTACAGTATATTATGTTCCCCTGACAAAACTGAATTTCAAGCTGTAAGTAATGCATCCCTCAATTCCTCTAAATACATTTTATAGAATTCCCCAGGCAGGCCATCCTGCCCTGGTGCCACCGCATTCTTTAAAGATTTGACAGCTGTTAAAATCTTCTGTTTGGAGACAGGTGTCTTGAAAGTTGACAGAACTTCTTTAGATAGAGACAGAATATCTAAGCCTTGAAAAAATGTGTTACGTGTCTGTAGTTACTGAAAAAGACCTACTAAACATCCTATGTACATACTGATCAGCCATCTCCAGCAAATTCTGTGTATCAAAATCCATTGTTCCCTGATGGTCTTTGAGCTGAGACAACCCTGTTTTTAGCTATATTAGAACTGGACTCAAAAGGGTTTACCTGTCCTTTACTATCTTGTATCCCAAATATTTGCTCCTATATGAGAGGTGTCATCCTCTGATACTGATAATTCTGCATTTCTGCTTTAATGGCTTCAATCTAAGGACCATAATTGTAAGACAATCCTTCAGCTAGAGTCAACAACTTTTGCAGCAATATCCAAGATCTAAATACTTAAAATATGTTTGCCATTTTTTCTTCCTAGCTAGAAAAATAAAGTGTACTTTTAAATCTCTTTTGAAGTCCCCCACTACTCAAGAGGGGTTTCACATATCTCAAACGACATCAGTTTATCTTTTACAAAATGCTGCATCTGCTTCTTAACCTGACAGTCTTCTAAAAGAGAAGTATTAAGTCTTCATAAACCATTAATGCCCCTTAGCCTCAGCGACCTCCCCACATAAAGGCACAACACCATGTGAACCGAAGTCTCAGCAGGGAGAAGATGACTGCCACTAGTTTCTATCCACAAGGATAAATATAATATATCCTAGTGGACAGAGCTCCCTTGGAAATAGTGTCCCCTTTAATCTCATGCCTAACTGCAGCTACATATCACAATACAGTTTCTTGTTAGAAATTCCCTGGGCATTATCTGCAGTTGAAGCCTCCCCCCAAAACAGTACCCTTGTATGTGCATAAATAAAGTTGAATGATTTCAAATAGTTCTATTCTTCCAGCCTTTAACTGTGGTGCATAAATATTGATCTACCTAAGCTCCAAATTAAACCGCTTCACATCTAATATTAGCACTGTCTCAGGCATTAAATCAACTAGGGCTGTGACCATAACATTGTAGCCATAAAATTAAAATACACACCCCTGAACAGCCATCTTCACCTATGGACTAGCAAGAAGGCCCTTTCTGTCATAATCGTTCCATGTAAGCAATAAGACACGATGGGGTGTGCATTACGGTGTGATAACCGCACTCCTAGGGGCGTAGTTAGGCACGAGGCCGTAGGCCGAGTGCCGGTCGCCCCAGGAGTGCGGTTATCACACCATAATGCACAGCCCGGAGTGTCTTATTGCACTTATAAAATGGCCCTTTATTTTTAAAAGCTGTTTTCTTATTCAGAAATGCATTTTTAAACATGTAGAAATGTAAGTTAATATGTGTAGTGAACATAAAGTAGTCCTTCCGCCTACTGTTACTAGCTTAAATTAGTGGTATAATTAGTAACAGTAATGATAATGGTATTAATAGTGACAGTGATTAAACTATCTTAGTTTTAGTGGTTGACGTTTTATAGGTTATACTGTTTGTGTCTCCCACCCTGCCAAGCCGAAATATCAGGTCATGTTTTTATTTTCCCTTTTCTCAGTTAAGACAGTGTTTTATCCTGGCCAAAGTTTAGAAGCATGGCTCAGAGCTAACTGACAAGTCCATCAACTTCATTCTCCCTGTTCTTGCCTGACTCGGTCACATTAAGATACAGCAGTGCATAAAGAGACAGAAAGCCAATAAACAAGTTGCCAGCACAGAGCAGGGCTTAGCAGTTTGAAAATCGCTAAGTGGGAAGTTGCTTTGTAGAGTGTCTGCTATGGGATACACTTGCTATGAGTCAAGTGGCTGCTTTAAGCAATGGTTTTGAATCAGCTTTAAAAATCATCAACTGCTTTGGCAGGAAAGACTGTTTGACCACCTTTATGGAGACAAAATAGATCCCTTTATGAGTAGTTTACATTAGAGAGCAAAGGTCTGCCGTTGTCCGGTGCTGGTTGCAGTTTTAACCACATTGTGAACCAAACGTATACTGCAATTCCTTTAAAACAAAATGGGAAGTCTGGTACGTGACACTTCCACCGCTTGACTCACCACCTGCCCTCGTCTCACTCTCGTAATTAAAAACAGTTGTAAGTTTGTTAATTGAGTCACTGAACAACTTGTTACTGCAGAGGAGGAAGGTGGCGATTTTGAAAACCGTGAAGTAAGGCACTGCTCTGTTCATTGTGTTCAAGAGTCATGCTCGCTACCATGTAAGCGGGCTGGTGTCTGCACATTTGATTAGAAACCCAAAAATGTTCTTCCTGCTGTTTGGGGTGGGGTCCAACTAAAATCATCAACGGAAATGGTAGAAAATTACCGCCTGCCAGCTGAAGAAGAAATGTAAAGTTGCTTTCTTGTCATGACGTTAGCGGGCTAAAAAAAATGGCAACGGCAAAGTTATGAAACATTCTGAATAGAATGTTTAAAATGAATTAATGAGCCATCACATTCTGTTATCAGGTTGTTTTACTAGACCTAGTTATTTATAGTGCAACATTGTCTCATATTGCACTATAAATAACCAATCAGATTCATCAATTGGTCTCTGCCATTTTATAAAGCAGATATATTGGCCAGAGTATGTAACCTGATGATGTGTGAAAAAATAACAGCAGTCTGTAAATCTCTCAGAAAGGATAAAGTGTTATTCTTTACTTAACACTTTGAATGCTATTAACATTCAGGGTTGTCAACTGAAAATTGAGAGTGTGTATGATGCCCAAGAAATATAAGAGGAAATCATAATACCTCTATACCTCGCTCTACTTGCTCCCCTATTTCCACTAGTGGCACTCCCTCCCTCCAACTATCCTGCGGTGCAGGAATGTAATGTAACAACTTACACACTGTTCACTCTAACAGCAACCTCTAGCACCACTTCCACAGAAACCTACCCTACACCAAAGCTACTATTAGAGTTGGACTGTCTCAATTCTACCACCTTCCTTTCATGCTGGACTCATAGCCCTACGTGCTACCTCTCAAAAACCACCAATGGATGGCTGTCATTTTCAGTCCCCCACCCACAAACCTCATTGCACCATACCATACACCAAGCTTCTGGTGAAGCTACTACTGCTACTTTTTGGGAATGTTGAGCCAAATCCAAGGCCAAACACCACCCCCCTCAGACTACCACATGGCCTTAAACTAATGCACTTGAATATCTGCAGCTTACTAAATAAAATCACCTTGCTATAGTCAGTCACCTCCCTAAGGCGTGACATCCTGATTATTTCAGAAACATGGCTTAAGCCCCACAGCAAGGATTCCAAAATCAGTATCCAATGCTACTCCATTATCAGACACAACCGACCAGGCAACAAAATGGGTGGCAGAATAGCTATATATATAATCCTCCCTTCAGTTCACACCAGTCAGTTTACCTAAGCTCCCACACCCGATCGATGCCTTATTGATCAAACTCTCTCTCCCCATACTATTCCAGTATTTATAGCTGAGTCATACTGCTCCCCCGAATCCCCAACGCCGGCTATCCTGGAACACCTGGGCACCCTGAAATCCAACGCCAAACGAGGAGAGCTCCATATCCTGGGCAATTTCAATTTAAATTAGCTTTCCAGCACTACCTCCAAGATATGCAACCAGATAATAGCACTTAACCTGTCGCAACTGATTTCCAAACCCACTCATCTGAACACAAAATCGAAAAAAACACTCCCTACTGGACTGGTCCCATACCTCTCACCAGCATTGTATAATTGCCTCGGGCATCTTACCTGACTCATTGAGTGATCACCATTTGATTTACTCTATCCACACAATTTTCAGGCCCAAAGCCCCCTCCCCAGAACCATTCTCACAAGGTCATTCAAATCCTTGGACCTTGGCTCACTCCTAAATGACCTGTCAGCTATTGACTGGTCATTCATCCACTGGGCCTCCTCCATCGACACTACACTGAAATATTTCAATCTCAATTTCTTAGCAGTTTGGGATCTCCATGCTCTGCTCAGGCAGACTCATGTGAGTGGTGCCCACTTGCCTTGGATCATGGCTGACATCATGTCCTTCATCAGAGCAAGAGACCAGGCATGGAAGTCATTCAAAGTCTCCAGCTCCCCTGCTAACCACACTAAATACCACTCCTTATGAAACACCTACACAAGACAAATCAGGCAGGCTAAGGCAAACTACTTCAGAACTTCCTTCCAGGCTAACCTAAACCAACCATCTAAATTCTGGAAAGTGGTCAAATCCCTCTTCTCCCCACCCCTGCGCTAAATGTAGGTGGTACCGCTGTAACAGACCATCTAGCAGTAGCATCTGAATTTAACTCCTATTTTACAAACTGTTCTGCGGCACTGCTGTCCACTCTTCCTCCATTCCAGCCCAATTCTTCCTCCGTCACCCCCCCCCCCAGCTCAGGTCCCTTTTTCATCTTCTTCTGCCCCAAAATGTCTCCTTCTGTCAGGTCACAACCTCAGAAGTTTTCAAAGCTTTTGTCTCCCTAAACCCTAACAAAGGCAAATGCCTCTCAGGGCTGAACTCTAAGATACTCTACCTAGCTGCTCCTGCCATCGCCGCCCCCCTGGCTGATCTATTCAATCTCTCCTTCTCCTTATTTTCAATTTCCTCTGAATGGAAACATGCTACTGTTATCCCACTCCCAAAGGGAAGTGGACATCTCTGTTCCAGGTAACTACCATCCTATTTCCCCCCTTCCCATTCTGGAAAAGCTTCAGGAACACCTAGCCCTCTCTCAACTTTCATCCTTCCTCAACTCCTCTTCCTTCTTCTCACCCTACCAGTCTGGATTCAGGAAGTCCCACTCCACCACCGCCTCAATCCTTCGGCTCACCGACTCCATCCTTAATGGCATGGACAAGGGCCTTATCACCTGTGCTATTTTTGTTGACCTAGCCAAGACTTTTGACATGGTCTCCCATGCTTTCCTGCTAGACAAACCCTCCATTGCTGGGCTCTCTACCAAGGCCAACAGCTGGTTCCACTCCTACCTGTTAGGCCGATCTCAGTCTGTTAGAGTTGGAGGTTCACCTCAGGAGTTCTCCAAGGCTTGGTCCTCGGGATGCTCCTATTCTCCATCTTCTTAAATGACCTGCCCACTGCCTGCCCACACACATCCATACACATGTATGTAGATGACACAGTTCTGTATGCTTTAGGCCCTTCGACCACTGATGTAGTGACCAGGTTGCAGCAGGACTTCAGTGAAATCCAGCTCTGGTGTCATGCAAACCATCTATTCCTCAATGCCAAGAAGACTGTCTCCATGACCTTCGACATGAGGCAGAGACTCTCTCAGCTCACCTCAACCCCCTCCTTCCAGATCCTGGACGGGACCACTTTGGAGGATCACCCCTCCTTTAGATATCTTAGGGTCTGGCTGGATCAGCATCTCGACTTTTCTGTGCACGTCGATGCCATCTACAAAAAGCTCCACCCAAAACTGGGAACCCTCTACTGCAATCGTGGATGCATCCTGCTGCCAGCCTACCATGCATTTGAACAGAAAATTATTCTTCCTATCTTCGACTACGGGAATGTAATCTACAGTGCTGCTCCTAAGTCCACCCTAGCCAGACTGGACCATCTTTTCCACCCTTTCTGCCACTTCACCCTTGATATCTTATTCTCCTCCCACCACTGCATACTCTATCAGACTCAAAATCTTCTCTCACTCCATGACCGCTGAGAGTCGCATTGCGCCAAGCTCATGGCAAAGTACTGGTCCCAGTCCTTGCCTCCATACCTAAATGATGTGATAGATGCCCATTCCTCTCCTGTCTACTCCCTCAGGAATTCTGACAACTGCCTTCTGGTGGTACCACACATGTCCTCTTCAATTGGCCAAGTTGCTTTCAGACATCACATGCCCAAACTATGGAACTCCCTCCCTGTAAGTATTCGGCTAATGCCCCCTTCACAGCTTCTTGGCTGCCTCATCAATGAGCACTTCTCCACAACCTGTATATGCAGATAGATGTGTCTGCAAATTAGTTAATGGTCCAGCCTCTTATCTGCAACTGGTATTTGACCCTGATCATGATGCTTTTTGTTTGCCTCAGTACTGCTCCTCATGTGTTTTATGTAATTACATATCTGTATGCTGTTAACGCATATCTCTGTGTAACCCCCTTGTTCCCAGGGCTTACTAGAATCCCACTTAGAATCAATGGCAGGCAGGGAGAGGCAGCTAGTGTAATGCCAGTAAAATGGATTTCACAGTGTCCCACTCTGTTTTTCAGTCTCAGCTGAGCTGGAGTGATGATGTCACTTTAGAATTGTCGCAGCAGCATAAGCCACATTGGAATGCTAGCTGGGGAGTTAGCTGTAGAATGTTGAGTTAGAGTTCAGTAGTCTGTGGAGGGGAGTGCCAGGAGGAGGCTGCTGCCTGGGCAGCTCCTCACTTTCTAGCTCTGACAGAGAGCTACCTCTGTAGTTTGGGTAGTTTGTTCTCACCCTAGAAGAAGAACATAGACGACATAGAGTGAAGTGGTGGAAACCGTTCCGAGGGTTTTCCAGTGCCCCATCCCTGGAGGGATGGGTGGGATTCCAGGATTCAGGGACTATCCCCTGGTCCAGCCTGGACTGTGTTGAAGCTGCCTGAGATTCATCTGCTCTGTGGGTACCCGATACTTTTGTGTTGTAAAAGCCCTGGGGCACCTGCATTCCTGTGGTGAGTTTTCTCTGTCAAAGGGACTCTGTCACCAAGACTGTTTTTGTGTAAAAGTGTCTGCCTACTATGGGGTTCAGAGAGAGACTTGCCAAGTACAGAACTTTTAGTTTGTGTCTGATTTAAAAGTGCCTGTTAAAGTTGGGGTCTAGTGAAGAGACATTGCCAATTATGGAACTTTTAACTTCAGGACACCTCAGAGGTGTGCACTGTAGTATGTTAAATGTGAAAGACAATTCAAGATAGCATCTACAAGTTTTCTGTGAATGGTGTTATTAACCAGATGAATGGCTGAGTATAAATTTGGAAGCAAAAGTTGGGAGACCCCCCCCCATCTGGAGTAACCATGTTTACCTCTCTGGGTTCAGTTTGGGTATCTGTGCTTTCTCTCAGTGCATTTGGCCAGTGCCTGAAGAAAATAGTTTACCCAGACATGGGTTTGGATTTTCTGTGAGCCCGTATGTGCTTATTGGTGGTCAAGGGTGCCACCAGTAATTCTTCATGAAATATGGGAAAGTCTCCTAGTACTGACCGAGGGTGCCTAGTCAAGGGAAGTGTACTAGTTCTGGCCGTGTGTGCCAATCTCCATTCAGAACCAGAGAGTTCACTGCTCCATTCAGAACCAGAGTGCTAGCTGTTTCCATTTAATTTAGAACCTGAGGGTTTGCTGTGTGTGTGCTCTATACCTCAGTAATCTGTGTTACCAGTGGGAGTAGCCCTGTGGGGGTCCATCTTCACTTTGTGATTTTTCTCTGTGCATGTGAATAAAAGCCACACTCAAGAATCCCAATCTGGTTTGGACAGTACTGTTATTGCTTTCACTGTGTCTGGATTTACTTGGGTGCCCCTGACTAGAAGTACAAACCTAGCATAATTGTGAGCAAACGTTTTCTCCCAGGGACCCAGGTTGATGGCCATGGTAAATGGTCTCCCCAGGTGTGAGCCAGGTAATTGCCACACTTGGTTTGCATGTCTGAGGATGGCAGGCTCCGAAGCAGAAGTATTGGTAAACTGAACTGTTGTAGTGTCAACCCCCATCCCTCTCATTGGCACCATGTGTGAGAGGAGCAGTCCTGCTAGTTGAACAAGGGGGGGCCGGTGGGGAGAGGTTACATCTGTATTGTTCAAGTAGTAATTATTGTCACTCTATATACTGCAAGGATTGTTTTTTTCCTGAACCCCTTCACCAGGACACACCTGGAATCAAGAAGTACTCTGCTCAATGTGCCCTCCTGGTAAAACTTTTAAATAAAAGAAAAAAAAGTACAAAAACAATTAACTAGCATGTGTCAGGTGTGTCAAGAGTATAGACAGTGAAGAAATAAAAAAAGTTAAACATAAGGCTTACATTCAGAACAAGGGGACAGTCCAGTAACAGAATCTGAGTAAGTTGCGTCCCTTAGATATAGAACTAACGTCATAGCAAACATAGTACAGACAGTTTTACTGGCCAAAGGGAATAGAGTGTGAATCTTGTAACATGTACCAGATAAATAACACCACTGATATTCCCCTGTTATTTACTTGCAACAAATGTGAGGACAGTATGCTCATGGCTAACGAAATAAAACTATTTAGTGTCAGACTTCAGGCTCTTGAGGAGACTCAATTAGAAATGCGAAGTAGGTTTCAGAACAGGGATACAAATTCTACAACCACCAACACACTAACTACAGGGGTTGAGGGACAATTTATTGGGGCAGTAACCAATAACAACTTAATAGGTAAGACAAAAGAACCTGGAACTAGAATAAGCAAAAAGCGCCCAAGGCAAGAAGAGAGTACTAACAGCAATGAGACTGAATGGTTTCGGGTACAGACAAACAAAGTAGCAAAGAGAGGAAGAAAGGCTAACAAATTCCAATTACCTATCATGAACCACTTTGATCCCTTGGGTAGCTACAAGATACCGCAAGAGGATACAGGTGATAATGTAAATTCTGAATCTTGTTCAGTTATTCCACAGGGCATACCAAAAGTTACAAATACAGACTGAGATATAGCAGACTCAGTTAATAACAAAGAGGGGGAAATAAATAAGATAGAAACACCACAGACATCAACAGACCTATCTTCAAATGAAGAAGTATCAGTAAGTAACTTAACATAATTTTCAGAACAAATAGTAACAGAAGGTGTGGAAGTCATGGAGACAAATATCTCAGAAGCAAGAGAAATATTGGCCCTGGGAGATTCTATGGTGAAGTACATAGATAGGGACGTATGTAACCCAGATAAATATAACAGGACTCTATGAAGTTACAGGGGAGCTAGAATATCTGACATTACAGTAATGGTGTCTAACGTAATCAAAAATGCAGGAGAAAACTCACTGGTGATTTTGCATGCTGGGACAAATAACATTTTGCATGAACCCATTAGGAAAATTAAAGAAAACTATATAGCATTAATAAATAAATGTAGAGACCTGGGATGTGAAATAGCGCTGTCCAAGATACTACCAATACCAAAAGCAAATGTCACTCAGCATAATAAAACACAACAAATCAACAACTGGTTAAGGAGATGGTGCCTCCAACAGAATATAAAGTGCATAACCCATTGGGAAACATTTAATGAAAGGAATGATATGTATTGTTGGGATAGGCTGCACCTTAGCAGAAGAGGGAGCAGACTTCAGGGAAAGCACATGGTGGAACATATTAATCACTCTTTAAACTAGATAATAAGGGGGAGAGGAACAATACAGGTTCCCCTCTAGACATAGAGATGCTAACTGTCACAAAAATATTAAAGGAAGTAGTTACCACATCAGAACAACCTAAAGAAAAAGAGAATTCAGACCTAAAGATAATCCTATTAAATGCAAGAAGTTTAAGAAATAAAATTGAGGAGCTCACTTATATTATGAATTCCAAAAATATAGATATAGTAGGGGTTGCCGAAACCTGGTTTAATGACACTGACTGGAACACTAACATAAAAGGATACACTAAAATATATAAAAATCGGAAGGACTGACGAGGTGGGGGAGTTGCATTATACATAAAAGAGGACCTGAAACCATGTGATCTACAAAGCCCCAGTGTTAACATTGAGTTCACATAGGCACAAATAAAACCTAACATTAGGACTTGGTTACTGGTCACCATGCTAAAAAATAGATGAAAGTGATCAATTTATAAACTTTCTCAGAAAAAAGAACATACCAAAAGATACAATAATAATGGGGGACTTTAATTTCCTGGAAATAACCTGCGTCACTTTGGAAAGTAGTGGTAACTCAGAGGACAGATTTATTTATTATACCATTCAGAACAACCTTGACCAGTTAGTAAGCCAACCCATGAGGAGAACCAAAATACTTGACTTGGTACCAACTAATGGAACGAAAGATATACATGAACTAAACCTAGTGCTGGCTTTAGGTGACAGTGACCACCTAACTATAGAATTCTCTTATGGAACACATCATAGGGTAGCTAAAGGTAAAACAATGTTCAAAAAATTACAGAAAAGCTAATTACAGGAAGATAAGGGAACATCTACTCAAATGGGACTGGCACAGAGAATTCCTAAACAAAGACTTAAACACTGTGTGGAAAAACATAAAACAACAAATAGATTACTGCATGGAAAAATGGGTACCAACCATTAAGAAATGTAAAAACTATAAGAGGCACCCTCCCTGGTGGAACAGGGCCACTGCAGGACTAATTAGGAAAAAAAAGAAACTATTCACTAAGTTTAAAAAAAACTAGCTCTCTAAACATAAAACTGAAACATTGCAATAAACAACTAAAAAGTATGGTTAGAAAATCAAAAAGAAGCATGGAAAGAAATCTAATTGACAAAGTTAATGACAGCAAAAAGCAGTTCTATAGTTACATGGGATCACTAAGAGGAAACCAAACGGGGATAGGTCCAATAATAACAAAGAATGGCACACTAACAGAAGAGGTGGATATAGCAACAGAGTTAAACACATACTTCCTAAGTTTACACGAACCAACAGAAGAAATCCAGAAACCCAAAGTTAACTCTACAAATAAATACATTCCAATCACTGAAAAGAAATCATTACAGTAATAAGGGGACTAAAATCCAGTGGCTCAGCAGGCCCAGATGGTATAACCCCAGGGCTCTTGCAGGAGTTTTTAAATGAACTAGTGTGACCACTGACATACCTTTTTAATCTGTCCTTGAAATATGGGACAATAATTCCAGAATGGGGACAAGCAGTTATAACACCAATACATAACACAGGATCCAGATGAGAAACAAAAAAACTACAGGCCTGTTAGTCTAACGTCAGTTTTAGGTAAAATTCTAGAAAGAGTCATACAGCAAAGAATACTAAATCACCTGGCAAATGAAAGGGTAATAGACAGCTCTCAGCACAGATTCACCAAGGGTAGATCTTGCCTCACCAACATGATATCTTTTTTTGAACCAGTGAGTGCAGTGTTGGAAAAAGGGGTACCAGTGGATGTTATATATCTAGGCTTTGCCAAGACCTTTGACAAAATATCCCATTTAACACTTCTTTATTTATTTATTTGGTTTTTGTTTACCGGGTAGGTACACTAGACAAGACTATTGCTTATATTCAGGCATGACCCAGGAGAGTACAATCAGGAGAGAGCAAGGTAAAAGAAGGTACAAACATCAGTGACAATTGTTCATGGATCATGGTGCAGCATGAAGTGGGAACAAAACAAATTCACAGACTGCTGACAAAGCAAGACATGTTTCTGTAGTAACTGAGAGTAAACAAATACCCTTACATTAGCTACTTGCACAGGATAACACAAAAATAATAATTAAGGGCATACAACAACTGCTAAAGAATAACAGTTTTAACTAGCGATTTTATGGAGGGAGTGGGAACATGCAGATTTTATACAATGGAGGGAAACAGTAAGTGCCATGTAGGTAAGGAATGCTACTGGGAGTCAGTCTCAAGTTACAGCACAGGAGCAGCCATCAGTCAGGTGGGTGTGGGTGCAGAGACCCAGTTTAAAGGCTAGGTGGGATTCAGAGAGTTTATTGTGAGGGGGGAGGGAGTTCCAGATGCTGGGAGCCGATATAGCGAAGGCTAGTTCCCCCCTTTTTGTGAGATATCTGGGAATTTCAAGTTGGGTTTGTACAGATGACCTAAAGAGATATGCTTGGGAGGGATGAGATAGCAGCCTTGAGAGATACTCAGGTGTCCCCGTTCTGATGATATTGTCAATCAAGCATCCAGTAGAGTAGAGTCCGTGCGAAGTCAGGGAGAGACAATTTAGTTTGGAATAGAGTTCACAGCGATGAGCCAGTCTGTTTGCAGAGAGGGCAAATTGGCATATGCTGTTATAAAGTGTGCTCCATTTATGGAGGGATCCTTTGATAGCATTAAGGCAACAGTTCTCAAACTTTGTCATAGTGAGCCTCCCCTAAGCCATGGAAAAGATCTTGAGCCTCCCCCAAAATACTGAAATATTTTTGGGCCTCCCCATAGAAAAATAGCCTACTTTTCACAGTACATCAGGAATAAATGGAACCTCTTTGCATAGCTGGCTCTCATGTTATTAAGCGTATTGTAACCCTCCACCCCAAAACAGGACAACCTACTTGCTTCAATATTTTGACTCTTGAACCATTGTTACTGCTTACTGCCATACCTTCATGGTTAGATCATGCTTGCTCTCTAACTGGAATAACAATCCTGCCAACCTCTGCCTCTCCCCCTCTCCCCCTGCTCTTAAGCAACTTCTCATGGATCATTTTGCTCCCTCCTGCTCTTATTCCTAGTGCATGTATGGTTGACTCTTGTATTTGGACAGTTCTGCTGCCAGTCTAATCGATCAATTGTTCCTCGCATTTGTTAGTTTATTGTTCTTAATTTGTTTGCACTTTTATTCATTTTGTATTGCTTGAGTGTTTTGCAGATACATTTTGAATTGTATTCTCTCACTACCCTTCCCTTGGTACACCTGAAATAAGCCATGGCTCAGTGTACAGTACCTTCCTGGTCACAGACTTGTGAATAAATGCATAAATTCACCTGGTATCCTCTTTCAGTTTGCCTTATCCCTTCACACAAAATCTATAAAGTTCAAAATTGAACTATAACACTTTTTCAAGACTTGCTTGAGCCTCCCCTAGAACAGGTTGGGGCCTCCCCAAGGAGGCTGGCCTCACCATTTGAGAACCACTGCTTAAGGTATACCTGTGAACAGTATGTAAGGGAGGGAAGGAGGAAACCTTGTGCAATAGCAAGCCGGGCAGCATCATTCAAGGAGGACCTAATTCTATAGGTAATACCCAGTTTGTAGTTAACCGCCTTGCAAGTAGCCATGAGGTAGAGGTTAAAATGCAGAGATGAGTCAAGTGTGGCTCCTAGGTACCTAAAGGAGTTAACAGATACTAACAGGGAGCCATCAAGACATAGTACTGAAAGATCTAGAACACAGGATTTGATTCTAGAGGGAAAGCCAAAATGCATAGCCACACTAATTGAATATCTATATAAAATCAAGTTAGAACCTAAAATAGTGGACTGGATTACATCATGGCTGTAAAACAGGAAACAGAAAGTGATAATAAAGGGTTATCAATCTGAATGGGGAGAAGTGACAAGTGGAGTGCCGCAGGGCTTAGTCCTGGGGCCTACACTCTTTACTATCCTGGTTAGCACACTGCTGACATCAAATAATGCGTGGATAGGTAAGTACGCTGATGACTGTAAACTAGGAGGCCTAGTACAAACTCTTTCTGATGAACAGAAACTCCAGGATAACATAGACAAATTAACAGCCTGGACCAAAAATAATAAAATGCTGTTTAACATCACTAAATGTAAGGTGATGCGCCTAGGGGTCAGGAACCCTAACTTTGCATATACTCTGTAAAACAAGGTATTAGAGACCACTACAGAAGAAAGGGACCTGGGAATAATAATAAATAAACTAACCACATACACACATATCAGAGCAACTGTCAAAAAATGTCATACAGAATTACACTGTATTTTGTCTAACATACAAAGTAGAGATTCAAAAATAATACTCCCACTGTATACTAGTTTAGTCCAACCACACATGGAATACTGCTCCCAGTTTGCAGCAGCAAATACCGCCAAAAGCCAGAAACTAAAAGAGGGAATACAAAGAAAAATAACAAAAAAAAATAAGTGGGTGACACCTTACATATACAGACAAACTAAAAAAACTAGGGCTACACTCTATAGAGTACAGACAACTACGAGGAGACCTTTGCTTAACATTTAGGGCAATCAAGGATGAGCGCTTGATGGAATGTATAGGAGTTTGCAAAAGCCTGGTGCAAAACAAGAAAACAAAGTCCCATGACTATAGACTTATGGGAGAAAATTACACAACTAAGACGCGTTGTGACTTCTTCACACATAGTATCATTAATGGTTGGAATACACTCCCAAAACACACAGTGGAAAGTAACAACATTAATACATTTAAATATAGATGTGATCAGTATAGGGTTGAAAAAAGATACATGTTCCACCTATAGACATAATAGGTGGTGAGTTCATTAAGGACAAGTTGTCCATAGAACTCATATCAAACTATGAAACTATATCATTTAGATTTTTTCCTCCTCTACACCTCAAGCTGTTGTAGGTTTTGTGTTTTTTTTTTTTTTTTGCTTTAGAAGTTGAATCTGCATCAGGTGCAAAATCTTCAGTTTCTGTGGGCAGATCAGGCTGCAAGGATTGTGCAGAAGAAGCATCAGACTCCTCCCCGGCATCATCCCAGTCTTTATTTGTAGCCAAAACATCATAAAGATTTTGTAGCTCTGTTGGGTCTGTACACAACAATTTCGATTTAGGTTGACATTGTTTTTTCCCGTGCCTCGTGACCATACAAAAATTTTTGGTCCCTGGGGTTGTGAGGGGAGGCATGTTTGAGATAGGCTTTTCTATACCTGTGTCCACGTCAGGAAGAACATCCCCATCTAACACTACAGGATGACCGGGCTCGATCATGTCTACCTGTGTGTCCAAATGAAATTCTGGCTGTGGTGCTTGTGGCACATCATTGGAAAGATCTCGTATTGGTACTTCAGGAGCTAAAGTCGAAGTACTGGTGTTAGAAATTTCAAAAGATGTACTGGACCTTTTCTCTGAAGGCAGGGCTGTAGGATCAAGGGGTTAAAAGGACCTGTAGGCTGTGATCTACCAGACACACTTAGTATGGGGCGGGGAAGGGGGTTGTTTCTATTTGGGCCAGACTTTTGAGCTGTATTTATTTATTCATTTATTTGTTTTAAATTTTGGTAACTGGGAAAGGCACACTAAGCCCATGCTTGTTTCCAGGTGCGACCATATTAAAGTCACATAAAATTCCTGTTCAGCAGTATTCATTTCATCATTCCTGTTATGGGCAGCCCATGGACAAGATTGGAATGAGTGTCTGTCTTCCTTACACAGATTGCAGTGAATTGCTTTTGTACAGGTCTTATTAGTATGTCCCAAACCAGAACAGAAACCACAATGTACAGTATCACAGGTGCTATTCAAATGGGATTTGGATCCACACTTGTAACGTGCCTTTGGCTATTCCAATTGCAAGCCCTCTTTCTCTGGTTCGGAAAAAAAAAACAAAATAATTAGGGAGATGTTTGACCCCCAGCTCTCTATGCCCCCCACCCATCCAAATATTCTCCAGGTCCATGATCGGTTCTGGTAAGCCTATCACTGTACATGATTTTTTAAGCAGTGTATAATATCCACAACACTCTCCCCTTCATGTTTTAAAAGTATTGCTACTGTTCTATTTCATGCTTGGTTAGAAGAATGGCAGGAATGAGGGACCATGAAGAGGTGTCCTTTAACTGATGGTACTTTGCCAAGAAACACTCAAGACTTTTGACTTTCATAAAACTTACACTCCAGGGGATGATACAGTTGGTGTATGAGGGCATAAAGCCCTGTGGCAAAAAAACTCATGCAGTCCTTTTAGCAAAGTTCTGGCCACATAAATACAGCCCAGATGCTCAGGGAGACACGTTATATTAAATGTGGATAGCATTCTGTCTCTTGATACTGTAGGCTCAGTGGTTGGTTCAAAAAAATTGGATATCATTTTTGGGTAGGGAGGAGCTGACATAGCTTCAGAAAAACTTGTAGTACCCCATGCATCTGACTAGTTTGTTGTGGGAACACCTTGTCCAGACTGTTGTGATTTAGAAGAGTTAGCTGCATCTTCCTGGCAGATTCTGTCAGGTTTAGGGATGTACGTTGTACTAAGTGCTGTGCTAGGGCAAGCAATACCCTCCAGAAGGTTCTTAACACCATTAGCATAATTTACCATGCTGGCCCTGTATGCAGCATAGGGCTCTTCATTGGGCATAAAGGAGCCTCAGACTGAACCACTACTTGAGCCTGCACAGGGACCTCAAAAACTGTTTGTATTCCTGGTTGTAAAGTGTTAAATAGCTGAGGTTTGGGTGCTGCAGAAAGCTCCAAACTGGCAGGTAGATCCAAATTAATAGTGCTGGTGGAGGAAGGCTGTCCCCCTTCTTCCCCTTTCTGAATCCCAATAGACTGAGACCCCAGCCTTAAGGTTCTCTCCAGAAAAGAAAGATACTGACCTGAGCAGTTTGATACAAGTGCTATCATTTCCTGAATACTGACCAGTTGGGGTGACACCCAGCTTTTGCCTTCCTTATAGCAGATCCAACCTGTCATTGTTAATGCCATCTCAGTTCTTGCAAAGGAAGGTGCAGATATTTCAGCCATGGTAACTAGCCATCTGCTGTTTACTTTTTCTACATGTCCTGTCAGGGTCTGACAATCAGCAGCATTATGTGAGATGAGTTCCTGGACCTCTGAAGCTGGCATATGCTTTTGCTGGCTGTTGCCAGTGATATCCATATTAGTCATGACGCTCCCTCCTTCCCTCTGAGGCTTAACAGGAACTTCTTCAACGTCAGACTGATTTTTCTTCATAGAGACTCCAGTTGTAATAAGGTTAAAAACAGTCTGCTCAAGCCCTGCAGCATACGTGAACTCAGTGTCCACAGAATCATCAGCACAACGTTTGCAGTCTATATCTGCTACAGCCGTGGCATCCCGCGGCTTACATACAAGGGTCCAGTCAGTAGTGACTGTGACCACTGGACTACAAGATGGTCCATTACCATGCTTTTCCTGGCACAGCTGTCCTCCTTCCATTCTTTCTTCAAGCATTTCCCTCCGTGCTCATTAAGCTGCAAAATAAGTTTGTCTCTGTTGCTTTTTACTTGTTCAGTGCTTTCAGACAAATCCAAATCTGTGACAGGCTCCAATCTAGGGGAAACAACACTTTTTGCCTGAAAACTCTGTCCTGTCCTTGTAGTCTCACTGGCATTTGAATTTGCCTTATGCGCAGCTGTCTGCATAGTTACTGGGCTCTCCTCAGTGCAGCTGACAGCATTTTCTTTTGATGAAACTGTGTCAGCAGTGCCTGTCAGGATCAGCTGTGCTGGCCTGTCATTAGCATCCTCAGCATACTAGTCTAGTTATGCAGAGGTAATTGCTTCATACATCTTTCAAACAGCTGTCTTGTCTTTTGCTGATATTTTAATTCCTCTTCAGCCTCCACCAACATTAACAAATGTCTTTTCCTATCTTCGAGTGCACTTCTTAGTTTTTCTTCTTCATGGAAATTCAAAGCTGTCTTTTGTTTCTCTTCATTTCCAACTTCAGTTTCCACACTCTCTTTTAATCCAATATCTTCAGTTACCTTGCTCATTTCTATGGCTGAGATCAAGCCAGTTTTTTCCAGCCTCTATACTGTAGTTCATGAAGCAGGGAGGAAAGCTGTCTCCCTTGCTTCTACCACATCCAGCCTCACACCTTCTCCAGCCTGGATGGCCATCTTGCTAGATGGCCAAAGGTTCCCCCTACTGACAAGAGTAGGGGATTTTCTCCAGTTTCCTGGATACCATTCTCCTTCCCATAAAACCGGTTCATGCCATTGTCCATGGCTGTGTGTGGGAGTTGAAGTGCGAAATAGCTGCGACTACACATGCACTCACTTCAATACCAGTCTCTCATTGCTTGTATAGCACTTTGGGATATAGTGTACATGAAAAGTGCTGTATAAATACTGATTCCTTTCTTCTTCTTCTTTGTCTCCTTCTTCTTCCTCTTCTTCTTCTTCCTTTTCTTCAACAACCCTCCCCCAAATTCTTGCATCCTGACTGACAGCCTTCATATTGCAAACCATCTGCCTACAGGTAGGAGAATTCCACCATAGGGGCTAGCCATATCGTGCCTTGCCATGTTGGGCCTGGGGTGATGAGATGGAAGAGATGCACAGTGGGGTTGGGACCAGCACCATATGGAGAGGTAGAAGGAGAAACAGAGGGTAAATTATGAAGAGTTAGATACATTGACAGCAACTATGCAGCTATACCCATAAATGTCTGTAGCTTTTCCTCATATAGTATTGGAAATTTCTATTAAAAACTGCTGTTAGCAAGTGGAGTGAAGCAAGTGTTATCTATTGTTTTGTTTGCATTTCTCCTTGTCCCTGTTCCAAACATCTGAGCTACCATGCCTGCTATATTCTGTGAGCCAGAGGGCTGGGTGAGCAGTTCCTCTTGTAGGCAATGCAAATTCTGCTTTGTGATCAGCTGGCGGCAGCTGTACAGACACAGTCAATATCCTCTTTCCTGTTGAGCCAAAGACTTCACGTTTGTGACCCCACTTGTCTCCTAGCTGGTCCCAGTGTAGCTTCCAGTGCAATGCATTATCACCATGCTACAAAGGGTCAGCTTGAAGCAGGTTTTTTGTTTGGCTATGCAAGTTGTTTAGGAGATATGGATGATGTTCAGGTAAAGATGATTTAGATACTGTAATAACTATACAACCAAATATATCTCATTCATATGTATGCAACTATGTGGTTTAATAAAGTCAATATTTACATTTCCTAGTGGAAGGTTTAACCCGACTAAATATGAAAATCAAATGGATTAAAATCCTCTGCTTTTATTGCTTGGGACAAAGCCAAATGCAGCTGTTAGTTTAGCATTGTTCTAAACAAGACTAATTGCTTATGTGCATTCATGCCCCTAGGGAACGAACGAGTAAGTACCTATGGCTTTTAATGGACTAGACATGAAGAACTCCAGCAGGTTCAAAGAAAATTATTAATGCAGTATGTCAAAGAAAAACATGCCATATTATTCCTTGCAGTATAAACAAAGGTGCTTGTGATGATAAGCTGTTCAAAATGCTGTTAAATGTCACTTAGTAAATAATCTTAAACTGCTGCAGCACAGTTTTTATTACTTGAGTATGTGAAGCTACATGCATAAAAAAACTAAAAAAATTAATAATTCATTTTAAGAAGTCTAATTTACATACAAAGTAGTTACAAAGGTTTCATTCATCACTTAGCAGCAATATAAAGCCTAGAAAATATGTGTAATAAAACACTGAGTAGACCATAAAAGTGCTATAATATGGTCCCTTCATTTTTGCAACCATTGTCTCCTTATCACAGCTAATGGTTGCTTCCCCTCTTTGACCCACCCTCTCTTTTTTGTCACTGACCATCATACACCACTGTAGCATCTGTGTCTTACACTTTTGTATTGCTGCTATGACCAGAGTTACAGAGGCAGTATAGCACAGAGTGCTAAAACACCAGTCTGTGAATCTGGTCACCCAGTTGATGGGTGTTTGAAACCCATAACTGCCACTTGCATACTGTGTGATCCTGAGCAAGTCACTTTACCTCTCTTTGCTCCTGGCATGTACCTGGTAATGAACTTTGACTCAGTGTGCCTTTCCTGGCCAAAAATTCTAACAAGAATAAAAAAGGTTACTAGTGTACTTTGCTTTTCTTCCGTATTGTAACTTGTAATGCATGTATTTGATACTGTTCCTTTGTTGTTGCTTAGTTATGGACTTGATCATGCCAAAGTTTGTAAAGCATTTTGAAGTTCTTAGGTAAGCAAGAAGCTATGTATTAATACAGATTGGTTTATTCACAAGGGTAATGACAAATAATCAAAATGATAATATGGTTATAAAAAATCCAGTAATCTGATTTTTTGAGGAGCTCAGAACCCAGTTCTGATATCCCATGACGATAGCTCTGGAAGAAGGTCCAGTAGCCTCTTCACAATAAAATCAACAGTACCAGCCATTCCTGACTGCCATCACAAATGTGGCTGTCACCTTTACTCACTAAAAACCTTCAACTAGGCCCTTGAAATAAAACTGTATTAAATCCATAACCATAAGAATTAAATGTTATTTGTCGTTAATAATACTCTTGTAACACACACACATAACTTAAAAATTAAGTACCTCAGTACTTAGAATTATAATATACATTGTTTCTTTGCTGACCATAAAAAATTCCCCTCCTATCCACACCTGCTTACGATGGAAATCTGTGTTGTTTAAGCTGTTACAGATAAAACAAAAGCCCTGATTCCATCAGAGGCCTTCTGTTGTGTGCTAGAGGAAGCAACCATTCTGCCAAAAGAACTGAGCAGAGATTTGAATTCTTGTATTTTACCTGCAGTAAACATTCCATCTCTTGAATGTTGACAAGACAGGAAATAAACACAACAGCGAAAAGGGAGGGAATATTATAAAGAAGAAGAAAGGTGAAGGAATAGGTAAAATGGGGTGGGTTGGGGGAAACTAGAGGGTTTAAGAGCTAATTAAATATACCTGAATTTTGCTGTACATAATATTTTAACATGAGATGGCATGTCAGAACTGGGATGTGCTGGGACTGTTTCAAAAAGTCATAAAAATGTTTCTTATCTGATTTGGTGCATTTCTTCACCCACCCCCCCAAAAAACAAAAAAAAAAACACATCTTGCACCCATTTTATAATCACAGTAAGACACTCCAGGGCTTATTTTGTGGTGGAGTAATGGCACTTCTCGAGTGGTTGAAGTGAAGGCACTCAGTGATGCCTCAGACCTCATGGCACACCCGGGGTGTGCCACTATCCAATCACAATGCATACCCTGTTATGTATTTTTGTTTAATTGTTTTTTTTTTCTGTTTGCTGGGACAGTCTTCACTCCTGTTTAAAAAAAAAAAAAAAAAAAAATTGAATCACAGTAAATAACCATATGGATGCCTCTGCTGCAGCACAATTGATCTCTCTAGGGACACTAAATGGGACTGTCAGTATTAATGTGTTCAATTCTGCAAATTGAAAAATTAAATAAAAGCAGGAGTACAAAATTATTCCTATGCTCAAAGCAATAAAATTGGCTATAAAAAAGACAGAGTAAGCAATATGGAGGGATGTAGTAATGCTCTGGAAGGGACTATTTTATCTCTATTTTATGTCCAAATTATTTATAATAAAGTTATAACTTCTGATGTGTTTATGTTTATTGCTTAATCATTAAAGATTTGTCAGATTTTTTTTATAGCCATATTATAATCACAATAAGGCACTCAAGGGTGTGCGTCGTCCCTGAATAATGTCACACCTAGGGTGGTGGAAGCACTCAGCCTGTGGCCTTGTGCTTCAACCCATCCGAGGTGTGACATTATTCAGCAACAACATACATCCTGTCATGTCTTATTGCATAAACAGATGCTTGTTTACAACGACATCACAAATATTCATACAGTATATGACTATACTTTCAAACAGAAGATAACATTTTCAATGCATAAGTTACAAAACAGAAAACATTAAATACCAAATATACAGTGTATTTTCCATGTAGTCCAGCAATGATGACAAACATGTGTATTTTTCCCCTTGTCTGTAACCAGTTAGCAATATACTGTAGCTAACTGAGACCAGAAGGCCTTGACAGGCCTTGACATAGTGGATAATGGATGAGCAACAGGTAATAACAATACTGTGTTCCATTCAAGAGGTTGTCATGCCAACCTAGTAAACCTCGAGAGTGAAGCTCGAGAGGTTTACCTTTGACTTGACAACCTCAAGAAGGGAACACAGTGTTGTTAAGTGTTGCCATCTATTATCTTTTACAGTGTATGGACAGCATTTGGACACTGAGTTTGCCCTCGATCCCAGACTTCCCTCTCTGCCTTTCCTCAGACTAGCTTGATGTTTCCAAATCTCTCCCCCGATCACTCCCCAAGCCATTCTCTCACTAACCGAGAGTATATTTTTGAAAAATAAATGCATTTAGCCCCATCTAGGATGAGCATCGTGGAAAGTGTATTTTTAAAAAATAAATTATTTCAGCTTCATCAAGGACAAGCATCATGGAAACTTTTGCACCTTGGTGCTGCTACCCAGTTTTGTCATCAACGGCATTATGCAGAAAGAGTGAGAGATGCACATGAGCAGAGGTACGAATGTTATGCCATTGCTGTGATGAATTAAAGAAGGGTTAACCACAAACTGATGTCATAGCAATGGCATTACAAAGTAGTAATCTTCTTGATTTCCATTAATAATAAGCCTCTCCCCTACATTATATAAGCATCAATTTCCATACTTCTGGGGCTCTTACTGTCAATATTTGTCCACCCTTCAGACTTTATACTTGGGGCACTATACATTCAGTGCTTCCCAATAATTGCAATCCAGGTTAGATTGGTCTTTTTATCAAAAGCGTTATAATATAACTTGACACCGTCTGTTAAGTGCATTTCTTGAAAAAAAATACAGCATATATCTGTCTTCTCACTCTAAGTGAGGGCCATCCAAGACAGCTATAGAAGTTACATCTATAGGAGGTACCTATTACAATATCTAGCTATATGTTTGTAAGTGACATCACATTTTGTTTAGGTGAGTTATGGCAGATTTGCAATAGAAATGATGTCTCCATAGTTAAGAAGAGGGCCAAGCATAGTGTTTACAATTTGAGATCTTACCTTTTGAAGTAGTTCTCCATGTGTACTTTATACAACTCTACTGTACTAAAGAACTAGAACTCTACTACTGGGAACTTCAATTTAGGGTAAAAACAAACAAAAAAACAAAAAAGAGAGTGTTTGTCTGAGTTAGGTGAAGGAATTGTAATCTGTGCAGTTAACTTGGTCAAAATGAAACTGTGCATAAGGGGGAGTGGCTTAGAGAGAAGTAAGCCAGGTGTCTGCATTTAAAAACTGATCTAAATAGCTTGTGGCAGAGAACAGCAAGAGGAAGGAGCTGCTGTTAGAACTTTACTACTCTACAGGACTAAAGAACTAGAACTATACTACTGGGAACTTTAGGGTAAAAACAAACAAAAAACAAAAAAAGTGTGTTTGTCTGAGCTGGGTGAAGGAATTGTTACCTGTGCAGTTAGCTAGGTGAAAAAGAAACCGTGAATTAGGGGGAGTGGCTTAGAGAGAAGGAAGCCAGATGTTTACATTTAAAAACTGACCTAGATACAGCAGATTGTGGCAGACAACAGCAAGAGGAAGGAACTGCTGCTAAAACTTTACTGGGACCATATTGCCCTCCATCCCACCCCTCCACCCCCCACCAGCCAGCTCTACATTTATAGGCACAGGATTTGATTTGTTTGGGAGCAGGAAGGGAGTGGTCACAGAGGCACAAAAGACTCACAATCCTAGAAGGAAAAGAGTAGCTCTCTATCCCTCCCCTAGCTGCTGGAGATCAGACTCTGAGCAAGTAAGAAGGAGACTACTGAGGAATATAGGTAAGGCAAGGCAAAATTTATTTAAAAGACACCCAATCCCAGAGGCTCTGGGCGCCATACAACATTTTAAAACAAACATGTAAAGATAGTAAATGTACAATTTATACACAGTAAAAATACAAAATCTAAAAAAATCAGAAACATTGCCATAAATATCAGTCTAAACCTCAAATGCTTTAGAAAAAAGAAAAGTCTTCAACTGGGCCTTAAAAATGTCTACTGTGGGGGCTTCCCTGACCATAATTGGCAGAGAATTCCACAGAACAGGAGCCGTGGCGCTAAACGCTCTATCGCCAGCGGATATCAACCTAGTTCTGGGAATGGCCAGGAAGCCACCACTAGAGAAACGAAGAGGGTATGAGGAGAGCGCAGGTAGCAGAAGGTCTGACAGGTAACCAGGGCCCAGCCCGTGTAGGGCCTTATAGGTGAGAAGACCCACCTTAAAGAGGACTCTCCACCTGACTGGCAGCCAGTGCAGTTCGCGTAAAACCGGGTGTAATATGACAAGACTTCTGCTGTCCGGTCAACAACCAGGCAGCTGCGTTCTGCACCAGCTGCAGTCTACGGAGAGATCCTCTTGTGACCCCGAGATAGACCGTGTTACAGTAATCAAGCCTTGATGTGACTAAGGCATGTATCAAGGTAGGAAGGTCCAGAGGCGGAACAAGGGCTTAATCCTGGCAATGTTTCTGAGATGATAAAAACAGGTACGAACCGTGGAGGAAATTTGAGCCTCCATGGTTAAGTCCCTGTCCAGGATCACTCCCAGATTTCGCACCCAAGAGGAGGCCTTCAATGACACAGTTCCAAGAACAAGCCCAGTTTCTGTGTCGGAGACCATCCTATCATGGACTCTGTTCAACTCCACTACCAATACCTCCATCTTATCAGGGTTTAGTCGCAACCAGCTGGAGGCCATCCAGTCATTTATCTCGGCCAGACAGATATTAAGCACCTCCACAGCATTTGATGTTCCTGGGGCAAAGGAAAAATATAGCTGAGTATCATCAGCATAGCAATGAAAGCTCAGACCATACTTCCCTAATGATCCCACCAGAGGCAGCTGTACACTAGAACAACATTGGGGCCAGTACTGATCCTGAGGAACTCCACAAAAAGGCGACTGGGTGTAGATGAGGAATTCCCCATCATAACCCGTTGCCTCCTGTTGGTAAGAAAGGACTCAAATCATTTGATGACAGTTCCGGTGAGTCCACATAGGTCCCTAAGGTGGACAAGCAACACACAATGGTCCACAGTGTCAAATGCTGAAGAGAGATCGAGGAGAACAAGAATTGTCTTGTCTCCTCGATCTCTAGACCTGAGGAGATCATTTTGCACCTGAACAAGTGCTGTTTCAGTGCTATGTCTGGCATGAAAAGCTGACTGGAAGGGTTCATACAACTCGTGAGATATGAGGTGCTCTTCCAACTGAAGCGCTACCACCTTCTCAACAACCTTCCCCAAAAATGGAAGGTTGGAGATAGGACGGTAATTTGCCTTGGTCTCCAGGTCCAAAGATGGCTTCTTTAAGAGGGGTCTCACCAGAGCCTCCTTCAAGGCATCCAGAAAGACATCCTCAGAAAGGGAACACCGTACAATCGAGGCAAACACCGGGCCAACGGAGTCAACACATCTCATTAAGAAACGCGTTGGCACAGGGTCCAGTTCACAAAAGGTATGCTTCATATTGGTTGCTACCTCGATAACCTCACTAACCTCCACTGGTCTAAACTCTCCCCAACCAGATGGAGTGCACTCAGAACACATCAGGCAATCACTGCCAGCTATAACATTTCTGGCTGAGGAAGCCACCTGCCGGATCGAGGATACCCTGTCTGAAAAGAACTGAGTGAATTCCTCACAGTCTATGTTGGAAAAAACCCTCCCGGGCTGCAGACAGGCAGGAAGTAAAAGCCTATCCACAGTCCGGAAGAGTGAGGCTGGCCGGTTCTTCCCGGCGGCAATCTCCCTAGACAGAAACACTGTCTTCTTGCGGTTGATTGCCTCCTGATATGCACCATAATGGGCACGTAGGACCAGTTTATCCGCTTCCAGATGGGATCTCCTCCAGCAGCGCTCCAATCTCCGACCCATCTTCTTCATCTCCCTGAGCTCATCATCGAACCATGGTGACCTCGGGTACGAAGTTCTGGGTTGTACATGGACGGGTGCGAGGGAGTTAATGGTGTCGGATAACACTCGATTATAGATGTCAATCCCGACAGCAACACCTCCCATGCATGCATCACCCACACTAGACAATTTCGCTGCCACCAAAAAACCCTCAGGGGTCAAACCCGCAAAGGACGACAGCTAATCATCTCGACAGGGGAAGGGCTTATGGCGAGAGCCCCAAGCGTGAACTGCACCATGCAGTGATCGGACCAGAGGACCGGATTGATCCTGAGATATAGGAACTTACTGTCCCAGAACAGGAAGACCAGAATCTTTAAGGGCACGGAGGCAGTAGGAAAGTAGGGAGGAAAAAAAAGAAATTATTTAAAAACAAATAAAGAGAGAGAGGAACGAGTAAGTATACAAAACAACAGTTAAGGGGCCACAAATAAGACATGATGGGAGTGGTGCAGTGCAGTGGTTGCTGAACAGTAGTCTTCCAGGAGACATTCTGGAGGATATGGTGTTGTTCCATCTGCAGGCACCTCTCTGGGATGAGGGAGGAGGTTGATCATCTCCAGGCTGAGTTGGCCAGGATTCAGGGGACCACCTTTCCCACCCAGGGACCACCAGGGCCACCACTGCTGCCTCAGAGGTTGCCAAGAAAAAGGAGGGATTGGACCACAGTGGGCTCAGGGAGGGTGAGGGTGGTGAAACAGTGGCACATCCCTCCAGTTGTACCGCTCCACAATTCAAATGCCATTCTGGCAGAGAGTGGTTACTCTATAGAGGCACCAGCAGTGGAGACCAATGAAGATGCTGGGAACTTCCCCAAAGGAGACCCACAGGAGGGTGGCATGGGACCCCACAGGGGAAGGAAACAACTCCTGGTATGGACTCCATTGTTAGGAGGGTAGAACTGGGGGAGGGAGGGAGGGGGAGGGAGGTAAGGTGCCTGCCTGGTGCCATGGCTCGGAGGGACAGGGAGCAAATCCTCAGGGTCACGGGAGCAGCTGCATGGGGGAGGGATCTGGATGTCATTGTCTACCTAGGGACAAATGACCTAGCTGGGAAAGGGATCAGAGCAGTGCAGGAGGAGTTTGTGGAGTTGGGGAGGGGCCTTAGACAAGTAGCATGCACAGTAACCTTCTCCGAGGTGCTGCCTATCTATTGCATGGGTGAGGCTAGGATGCTCCACACCATGGGATTCAATCAGTGGTTGAAAGACTAGTGCAGAGCACAGGTTTTGGCTTCACTGAGGACTGGGGGTCCACCTGGAGGGATGCAGGCCTATACTGGCACAATGGTTTACATCTATCCAGGAGGGGAACCAGGATCCTAGGTGATAGGTTTCAATGCTTCATTGGCAAGCATTTAAACTTGCCAACGGGGAGGCACTGAAAAGGAGTAGGGAAATCCTAGACCCCCCAAAAAATCAGGTTAGCTAGTGAGGTAAACACCAAGATAGAGAAGTCAATAGGAAGAAGGGCAGGGGTAAATGGAGAAAAAGACAAAGGCAGTAAGGACAGGGATGGGGCAAAAAGGGGTAAGGCCATCAAAAAATGGAGGGTAATGAGTACCAATGCCCATAGTCTAGGTATCAAGCTCCCTGAACTGGTGGCCTTGATGGAAGAGGGATGCCTGGATATAGTGTCAGTCACAGAAACATGGTACACAGACTGGTATATGACTAGAAAAACAACATACCATGGAACACAATCTACAGGAGGGACAGGGAGGATAGAAGAGGAGTAGGAGGAGTAGCCCTGTAAGGGAAGGGATCAAAACAACAGAACTAAAGGGTAACCAGAGAGGCGAGGAGGCACTGTGGTCACCCTGGAGACTGGAAATTGCACCACAATCTGCACAAGGGTTGTATACAGACCCCCATCTCAAGGGGAGGAAATGGAAAATTATATGATAAAAGGGATCCTTAGGATGGCAGAGAAAGGGGAGATATTGCTGATGGGGGACCTGAATATGCCAGATGTTAACTGGAGCACCTTTGCTACAATCACATCCAAGAGCAGGGCCATTCTTAATGCCCTACAGGGGGCATGCCTCAGAGAGCTAGTGTTGGAACCCACTCGGGAGGGAGCAATCTTAGACCTGGTACTCTCAAATGGGGATGGAGACAGGATCTCAGATCTAGAAGTCAGTAGCCATCTGGGAACAAGTGACCACCAAACAGTGTGGTTCATGATAAACTCAGCTGTAGAGTCAAGCCATACAAAAGTGAAGGCACTGGACTTCAAGAGGGCTGATTTAGTCAAAATGGGAGAGTGCCTCAGAAAAGCACTAGCAAACAGGCAAGAAGGAGGGGCTGGAGCAACAAGAGGGAAACCTCAGAACTGCCATCACGAAGGCAACAAGCCTTTGTGTGAAGTAAATAAATCAAAATGACAGAAAAAAACACTATGGTTCTCAAAAGGGGTGGCGGAGAAGGTTAGGGAGAAAAAGACAGTATTTAGGAAGTATAGGAAACACAGAAGGAACAGGACAGAGAACTGTACCAGTTAAAGCAGAAGGAAGTGAGGAATGCAGTCAGAATAGCAAAGGCCCAAACTGAGGAAAACATAGCTAGCTTGATTAAGAAGGGGAATAAAATCTTTTGTATGTACATTAGGGAGTGAAAAAGACAAAGGGGGTGATACTGAGGCTGAATAAAGAGGAGTGTGGGTGGGTAGAGAGGGACAGTGAAAAAAGAGGGATACTGAACGAATACTTCTGCTCAGTATTCACAAAGGAAGAGGAGGGGGAGGTACCTAATCCAGTCAATAGAAGTACTCTGGATAGGAGGGTGGCTATCAGTTCTTTCACAGAAGAAAAGGTTCGGAAAGAACTTCTAAAACTGAAAGTGGACAAAGCAAATAGGGCCTGATGGGTTTCACCCCAGAATTCTAAAAGAACTAAGGGGAGGACTAGTAACGCCATTGACTAACCTTTTTAACAAATCATGCGAAGATGGTGTGGTGCCTGAGGACTGGAGGAGGGCGGATGCGATTCCACTTCACAAAAGTGGGAGCAAGACAGAGGCAGGAAACTGCAGACCTGTTAGTTTGACCTCAGTGGTAGGGAAAATGATGGAATCACTTCTGAAGGAAAGAATTGTTGAGTACCTAGAGGCCAGTGGGGCACAGGACCCAAGGCAGCATGGATTCACAGTGGGAACATTATGTCAGTTGAATCTTATTGATTTCTTTGACTGGGTGACCAAAGTAGTAGACCCAGGGAGGGGCTATGAACATGGCCTACCTAGACTTTAGCAAGGCATTTGACAAAGTCCCACACAAAAGATTAATAAACAAATTAGCCAGCATGGGAGTGGGTCCCAGGGTGGTAGCCTGGGTAAAACATTGGCTGGTCAGCAGGACACAGAGGGTAATAGTAAACAGAGTCCACAGTGAAGAAAGAGGAGTTACTAGTGGGGCACCGCAGGGTTCAGTACTGGGTCTGGTCCTTTTTCATGTCTTTATAAGTGACATTGCAGTGGGACTGGAAGGAAAAGTATGTCTCTTTGCAGACGACACACAGATCTGCAACAGGGTTGATGCACAAGGTGCGGTGAAAAGGATGAGAAGGGACTTGGCAAGGTTGGAGGAATGGTCAGATGTATGCAGCTTAGATTCAATGCAAAGGTGCAAAGTAAAGCACCTGGGAAACAAAAATCCAGGGGAAGAGTACACAAATGGGGGGCAAGATACTGACAACAACAAAAATGGAAAGGGACCTGGGGTAGTTATATCAGATGACCTAAAGGTGGGCAAGCAATGTGAGAAGGCAGTAAGAAGGGCTGGGGGGATACTGGGATGCATAGGGAGAGGCATCACCAGTAGAAAACAGGAAGTTGGCATCACCAGTAGAAAACAGGAAGTTGGCATCACCAGTAGAAAACAAGAAGTTGTTATCCCTCTGTACAGACAGTTGGTGAGACCACATCTAGAGTACGGCATGCAGTTCTGGAGACCCCATCTATGCCAAGACATAGACAAGGTGGAGGCTATCTAGAGGATGGCAACCAAAATGGTGCAGGGTCTGCACCAAAGGACATACGAAGACAGACTAAAGGAATTTAATATGTATGCCCTCAAGGAAAGGAAGGCGAGGGGGGGACATGATAGAAACTTTCCAGTACCTCAAGGGAATCAAAGTCCAAGAGGGTAGTATCTTTCAGAAAGAGATGTGCAAGAACAAGGGGGCATAATTTGAAGATGGGGGGGGGGGATGGCTCAGAGGTAATGTGAGGAAGTATTTTTTTCATGGAGAGGGTTGTGGATGCATGGAACAGCCTTCCTGGGAGGTAGTAGAGTCGAGAACAGTGGGGGAATTCAAGAATGCATGGGACAGGCATAAGGCAATTCTAAAGGGGAGTAGGAGGAAGTAGGCTGTTGGTTAACTAGGATCTGCAGCTTATCCATTAGGTAGGGAAACGGGCAGACTAGGTGGGCCAAGTGGTCCTTATCTGCCATCAAATTCTATGTTTCTGTGTTATAGTGCCCCTAGCCTAGGCTCAGTTTTCCAAAACAATGCTGAGATATGAATATCTCAGTTCAGTTAGGAATCCAGCTTGACCCCAAGATATTTATAACTGTCAACTATACCTAGTGTTATTGAGTAAAATGTTCTAATCATTAACGGTCATTCTTTACCCCGTAATCCAAGATTCAAACACCATGGCTTGTCTTTTTAATGTTGACTTACTCTTACTTTTATTTAGACAACTTTGTATAAATACATCATATTGTATTGCCTCCTGTATCTTTGAATTGATTGACATATTCATATTGAAAAGTTTACTTCTAAATTGTTATAATTCTACAGTTCTGTACAGTCAGTATAAACTAAAACAGTGCATAAAGGGTGCTTCATTTTTGCTTAATGTGACATCAGTCTTTCTCCATTAATTCCCTTAATCTCTAGTACTAAGCACTAATTTCAGGTATAGAAGCAGAAAGTAATCAAATCACTAGACAGACCATAATCAGAAGTTTTGTTAACTTTGTTCTTACTGGTACCACAAATTTCTTGAAAACGCACTGAAAAAATAAGATTTACTCCTCTCACCTTCTCTCATGTCTCCCGCTGTCCTACTTTTGTTGCTACCTCCCAACCCCTACAACTCCATCTCTGGTTAGGTCTGTTGTCTGTCATCTTGAGGCAGTGCCCACCAAGAATATCCCAACAGTCTATTAGGGGCACATGATCTAAGATTACTGGGACCATAATGTTGTTGTTTCTGCTTTTCCTCTGTTTTCTCCAGCAGTATAGGCCCAAGGCATTCAGAGTATGGTGTGCTGATTAATCAACCAATCAAAACTTTATTTAACCAGGTAGAGTCATCATTGAGCAAGCTCATTTTCAAGAAGGTCCTGGCAGAAGGGAACAGAGCAAGGAATAATACAATTGGACACTTAGTGCAGGCAGGTACATACAGTAAAAAAAAATAGCAACAACAACATCGAATAATACAGAGTATGCAGATTGCTAACAAATTAAATTAAGGGTACACCAGCGTGTGGGGTGGATACTAAACAAGACAATAGAAGTAACAGGGTGTGATAAGAAAATTATATTAACAGTAGAACAAGAAGGCATGAATGGACTGACCAGGAGGGTCGACCCTTTGTGGGGAAGGATGGGGGAGGGGGGGTTTCAGGAGGAGGAGGATGTCAACACTAGAGGGAGAGATGACACAAACATAGTAAGGCCATGGTGTAAGAAGAGTATACAGAGGGAGATATGCAGACAAATGCTGGAATTGTAAGTAAGTGCTAAGTAAATGGAGAGGAGGGCAGGGAGGCCAGTAGGAGAATCACCTGTGGCAGGTACATATGACCTTCAAGATGCAGATACAACCAGCACCCTCCCTCTCTGCTCCATGTCACTCATCTTCTTTACCACATGTGGTATCCCAGGTGACAACAGCACAACAGGGCAAATCAACCCCTTCCCTGAGGAAAGCATCTTTGGATGGTTTAGTCCTGTTACTGCTGTTCCTCCGACACTTCAGGTTAAAAGTGCAAACCCGGCTCACCAATGTTGTAAGTGTCTGGCCTTAAAAGATTCACTTTGGGCAGTAGACAACTTTGAGAATATTTTGAATGGATGGGGCTTACCTTGGCTCCACAGAGCACAACAGGGCTGCTGCTGTTTGGTTCTGCTTTCTTTAGCCTCCAGGACTAGAACTCTGTGCTGAGGGATCAGAGCAGACCTGCAGGAGTCAAGAGTTTCTTTGGTGCCCCTCCTGCATCACTATGCAGCTGCAGATCCCACTGCTTACAAAAGGTGGCTGCCAAGCATCAAAGGAGTGAGTGATCTAAACACAACCTGAAGATGCACTGCTCGGGGCCCTGAACAAAAACTAGATTACAGCATGAGCTGTGCAAGGTAGTTGGGGGCTCACCAAAATATTGTAGGATAGGAGACCTGATTGCATGAACATTTGGGGCTGTGCTCCTCAAGACAGTCTTGATGCTGCCATGTTTGTGAACCCTGACCCAGTTTCTCCAGCAACTGAGCTCAGGGGCAGCAATTGTCTGCCAATCCAGTTGCAGGAATGGTAAACTGTGCCCAGAAATTCAAGTATTACTGGTGGGCTTGATTAATTCAGTTGCTCTTTTGTCAGTCAGTCATCTCTCAAGGATCAGACCTCCAGGACTGCCTGGTCTAATTGATAGCCCTGATGAACAATGGGAGTTGATTATTTGTAGAGAGAAGGGCAGGGGCTGTGCTACCCTGAGTCAGATACGTGGGAGGTTTTCATGGGGGAGGATGGTTGTCCAGGAGAGCTCAAGCTAATCTGTGACAGACTGTACATCTGAAGACTAATGAACTTTGAGTAACCACTGATCACTTGAAGAGAGCAGAGAGGCATTTTTGTGCTAACCAGTATGTCACTCTGTGCTGTGAAGTACCAGCATAGAGAATGAGCTTCAGCCAAGCTGTTGCATGGTCAGCTTGTGAGCACCATAGCTAGGAGTCAGGATGCCACTGCCCTGATGGTGCAGAGGCCTTAAAGTGTGGGTCAGTCAGTGTAGACATGCAGTGGTCAGACTGACAGAGAACAGATGAACCTCCTGGTGGGGACAGCTAAGCAGATACCTTAGAACAAATAAAGCTGGAGAACAGAGATACAGCATGGATACTCGAATGAGACTACAGAGACCAAATCAATCAGGTGCTGGACCCATGAGTACAAACAGGGCTAGTCCATGCAGCCAGTGGAAGTAAGCTATTATTGTGATACTGCTCAACTGCATTGGTGATATGCAACAAGTAAAGTACTAATATCTTGAGTTCATTGTTTAAGTTGCCATTTTAGCAATTGCATAGCCTTTGGGATTGAAAGTAATAACACAGTAGTTGCCTTTTGTTTAAAGTGCAGTTCCACCAGTCAACCAGCTGCAACATTCAGTGGGCCTATGCTAATTTATCACTAAGTTCCCAGTAGCTTATATGGGAGCTCCCACGATTGTAACAAGAGGCAACAGAGGTACCATGCAGGAGAGGGAAGTAGCCTCCAGTACAGGGCAACATCTGCACTTAGTAATGTGTTGTGGTGGGCAGGGGGACTGAATACTAGGGCTGCACCTGGAAGGGGCATGCTATTGACAGCCTGGGGAACCTTTTCTTTTGGCCAGTCAACTCAGGGCATGGAGTAGCAACCATTGTTATTCAGGATGTTGTGGGCTGAGTCTGCACAGGGCATCAGAAGATTTGCCTCATTTGGTTTTACATACTGCAGCTAACCCATATTCCTTCTTTGGGGTATACCCCTAAAGAAATTTGTGTTTTTATTGAAGCTGTTGTTTTTATTGTCTACCCAAGAATCAGTGCATGCTAATTAGAGGAACTGTTTGTCATTTGCTAGGGGTCTGGAGAAGTGACAACCAAAGTGTGGGGGGGGGGGGTTGGCAGGTACAGCAGAATCCCAGGGGTTTACACTGATCAGTCACAGACACTTAAATGTTCCCCTGGTTGAAGGCCCCACACGATTTTTACAATCTGGATATGAACCACATTCACAAGTGAAGGAGAACATGAACATGACAAACACCAAAACTGCTACGGTGACCTTGTGGTGTTGTAAGGTAGTGGCACCTTTACCCCTAAGCCAATTGGAAGGGTGCCCACTTTGCAGGGTCTTTACATATAGACAGCATTACAGATTTAGCTTTTGGGTTTCCTGTGACTCAGTTCATAATTTCAGATAAAAATTGTTTTTCCTTTCTTTTTAATTTTTTTTTGATTTTCAACATGATTCATATAATAATAAAAAAATACATTGTATATTATACACAAATAAAAATGGAGAAGTTAATATTTGATTCACTCTTCTCAAGGGAACCACAACTACAAAGAAATAGTATAGAGGAATAATTTTCCATTAGATGATCAACTTAGCATGACAGTATTAGATCTAGTGTTATTCAAAAATCGAAAAGGATTGACAGTATAATATGGGACTGTGTAAAAAAAAAAAAAAAAAAAAAAAAAATCAGCAGCCGTCATTTGTGCCAGCTGAGTACTCCAGATGGGGCCATATTCAGAGGACTCCAGCATGCCCTCCATATTCAGCCATGCCCAGGTGCTAAAACACTGCTGCTTCTATGCAAATGAGTGGGTCCCCTTATGCAAACTGGCACATCAGCATTTTCAAAGGTTTATGGTGGTGGTAAATGATTCCCTGAGTGACACTGTTTACCGCTGCTGAAAAATACCTCTTAACTGGGTGCTAAGCCCATGTCCCCCTGCCCCCAGAAGGCAGGGTAGCTATTCAGCAGCTGCTGCACCTGTGCCAAGCTGCCCCCCCCCAGTCTCCCAGTACATGTGTATATAGAAATCCCTGGTGTCCAGTGGTTCTCCCCCCATCTCCTGGACTTCTGGTACATGTGTATATAGAAATCCATGGTGTTCAGTGGTCTCCCCAGAACTGTCCCACACCACCTACTGGACCCAGATCTTCACATCCAACCTCCCTGCACCCCCCTTGCCTCAGTGTTCACCTCTCACTTGGACACTGAAGTATGGTGATAGCCCATCCTTCCTCCCACCTCTACGTCTGGCTACTGTGTGAGCTGTCAGTGAGCACACATACCGTAGAAACAGCTGTTTTTACAATATATGTGCTTATTGACAGCTCGTATGGCAGCCAGCTATGGAGGTGAGAGGAGAGCTGTGATGGTCACTGTACTCCAGTGTCTGAATGAGCGGTGGACACTTGGGTGAGAGGTGTGTGGGGAGGTTGTATATGAGTTGGCGGGTTGAGTGGGGGTTGTGGGACTGTTCTGGGGAATCACTAGACACCAAGATTTGCTATATACACATGTACCAGGAGATCAGGGGGAACCACTGGACACCAGGGATTTCTAAGTACACATGTATCAAGAGATTGGTGGAAAACACTAGACACCAGGAATTTCTATATACTGTACACACATACTGGGTGATGGGGGGGCCACTGGACTACCAGGGCTGTCATTTTATGGAGTCAGGGGCACTAAAGGACTGCTGCACCCCATGCAAATAAGCCCATAGTGGGCATGCAAATGGCCCCTTACCACCTTGCATGCCCAGTGAGCTCATTTGCATGCTCAGATTAAATATGGCCCACAGGGGACTTGGAGTTATCCAGTTTTGGGCAGCACTATCACCTGTGGGCCACATGCAGATCTGGTCCTTGCTTTAGGGCAAACAAGCCAGGTGTCTCTGCTGAATGGGATCAAACAAGAGCCATCAGGTCAGCCAAGGAGGGTGCTGTGCCAGACTTTGTGCCACCCCCAATCTTATCCGGGGTCAGGGCTCCCTCAAACAGAAAATGCTCGAGAGATCCAGTGGTCTGACAGGCATTCTTAGGAGATGAGGTAAACTCCTTCCCCTTTTTATCAGCTGTCTTTTAGCCTTCTTCTCGGCACTTGATTTAGGTAATGACTGAGAAGACTTTCTCATCAGGTACACTTAAGTTTTACATGCTTTTGGATCCAGCCTCTGTAGGAGGAAATGCAGTTTGAGTCCTTCAAATGGACCCCATTAAAACAAACGTTATTTTGCACTAAAGAGCTCCATTTACATTGTAAAAAAAAGTGACACTGTATTTAGACTTCCCTTTAAGTAACCTTTACTTGAATCAGTGTTGTTTAGATAATGTTGTTTCTTTGCTAAACTAGAATGTATGTTGTGTGTGTTAGGGATGGGAGAACCTCAAATGGTTCTGAGGTTCTAAAAGGTTCTGATAAGCAGAAAAAAAACGTTTGGATGCTTATCCAAACGTATTCAAACCTTTTATAACCTTTATTATATTATGGTAACCATATGTGAAAAAATCATTTAAACAGCTTTAATTCATATATATATATATAGTATAGATAGAGGTAAAGAAGTTAGTTTTATGCATTGTTAGCGTCAGTGAGGCTGCGCTGTTAGGGGTTGTTTTTGTTCTCCTGATTTCGCCACCTCAACACAGGTGATTGGGATCGGGCCAGCCCCAACCTCACCCCACATGTAAAGCAGCAAGTATAGGAGAATGGGGTGGGAGTTAGGACCCACGATCCCAATGCGCACCCCAATGCCGTTGGGGGTGGTGTGGGGTCCAAGGGTTTTCAACCCAACAGCTAATTTCCACTTTTGTCGCTGTGGAACAACCCTAACTAATGCATTAAACTGAGTTTTTGCCTCTAATTTCCTTCTTTTGAGAATGATAACCAGAAATAGTGAATGTAATGCAGTGGCGGAGCGGGCTCTACGCTCCGCCACATGATATGTTGTGGCATACTAACAGGGACAGCAACGTAAACAGAAATGCTAACAGTGGCGCAGACGTCAATGGTAAGTGAAAAGGGTACGGATCCGCAAGCGGAAAGGGCAACAGTAACAGTAATGTAAGCGCACAGGCTGGTTTTCCCCAAAACCTGCATTGAGAAAGACAGTGAGTACAAATAATGTATGCAAAATAATGAGTATCGGCGAGGAAAATGAGATCTTGGAATACTAAATACATTATATCTCAGGAACCGTACGACGTAGAAAGAAAAATTAAAAGTCATATTATTTACAACTGTCCTGGCTAATTTAGATCTTAGCCCCATGAGGAGGCTAAGAAGTTTTCCGACGAAAAGTCCATATCTCGCACCGTTTCCGAGATACGGGCCCTGAAAGGCGCGGCGAATGCCGTAATGTTATCCTATGGGAAAAAAAGGAAAGTTCGGAGCGCCATAACTTTTCCTCCCTGTAATGTTTTTTCACCAAACTACTGAAAGGCACATCTGTGGGCTGTTGGCTGTCTTCCCTTCAAATTTCAGGAAAAAAGATCAAACCGTTATTTTGCAGCAGGGTGCCAAAGGATTCCTGTAATGCTTCAGGCACCGTAATGTTATCCTATGGGAAAAACCGTCAACTTTGGAGTGCCATAACTTTGCCGCCATGTAATATTTTTTCAATACAACACTGAAAGGCACATCTGTGAGATGTCGGCTGCGTCCCCTCCAAATTTCAGCCCAAAACTCCCAACGGTTATTTTGCAGTGCAGTGCCAAAGAATTGCTGTCATTTTCCCACAGACTAGAAAATTACTGTCGCAATTTGCGAAAGCTTTCGCAAAAAAGTTCGAGCACGAAAGTAATTTGCGAAAGTACTTTTTCCAGAAATTTGAAAACATATTTCTGGGGGTGTTTTACCACAAAATAAAGACATGGCAAGCATCCTCAGGGCCCGAATAGCTAAATACAAAAAGAATTACGTTGCTAGAGGGTCTCAAATTTAAATGCCAACCATTTTTCTGATCACCAACTGAAAACAAAATGGCGGATTTGTGAAAGTAACAGGCCCATTTGCGAAAGTAAAAATGCATTTGCGACACTGTCGAACTTTTTGTTAACTTTTCCCATTGACTTATAATGGGAAACTGTTTTTTGAATAACTTTTGAACCGTTTAATATTTTTTCACCAAATCTTCAAAAGGCACATCGGGAACCCTGCCTGCATGTTCCCTGAAGATTTTGGGCTGGTCACGCAAACCGTACGACCTGTATGTGCGACCATAGAATTCCAGAAAAGCGTAAACACGCGCACAGATCATGCTTAATAACTCCACAACCGTATATCCGATCAGTACGAAACTTGGTAGATCCCAAGGGCTATGGGTCTTGATCATACATTCCAAATTTCAGGCAAATCTATCAAATGGTTGCAAAGTTATTAAGGTGCAAAATTTTGGGTTTAACATGGAAATGGCTCCTCAACCCTAACTATGGTAGCACTACCGTGCTACCATAATATATATGTGTATATATGTATATGCAATTAAACCACTATTCAGTAGTGCTAAAATGCATAAGTAGTGAAATTAGATGAGGAGTGAATAATGTGACTCTGGATGTGCCTACTGGAAGATTATGATGATATGGTCCAAAGGCAGGCAAGCCCCAGATCTCTATTTTTTTTAAACCAGTCTCCTGAGTCTGACGTTTTGTAGAAGGGAACAATGTGTTTGTAATGTATGTCAATAATTATGTTCAGCAATAGCTCTTGGTATGGAACACACCAGGTAGGGCATCCTGCAGAACGTGAACACTAACTGAAGCATCGTACTGGACCAAGACTCATGAGTGACGTGACATGATAACTGAGTGTCCTGATTCATGATGAAACCGAAGATTAAAAAAGAAAAAAAAAGGTTGCACCAAATAAAGTTGAAGTGGTGTGATTCGTGATGACCATGAATGTGATTCGTCGTGACGTGATGCGAGTCGTGATGGCACTAGCAGTGCTTCTCAAAGCACCAGAAACTGGATGGAACTGAGCTTCCACAAATAGCTGCCACTGAAAAAATTTGAATGACCTACGGCTGTACTTCCCTGAACTGTCTGACTGAGAAATGCATATGCTACAAACAATGTTCGCTCTATGATTATAGCTACTGGATTAAGTACAGCCAGCTTGTGAGGGCAAATATTTGAGTCCATCTGTTAGTAGGGCATCATGCAGAACCTGAACACTAACAGAAGCATCATACTGGACCAAGGCTTGTGAGTGACATGACATAACTGGGTGTCCCGATTCATGAAACTGAAGATTCAAAAAAAAAAAAAAACAGGATTGCACCAAAAAAAAAAGTTGCTTCTTCTGTAATCACAAAGTGTGGAACAGGTACTGTAGGTGTATTTTTGTGGGACTTCTATGTCAGTACAATCAGAGGTAAACTTTGTTATGCAGCCTTTAGATATTTTCTTAGAAATGTCTCTTATGAGAACAGAACAAAACATAGTATGTGTTTAAAGAATGGCTAGTTTCTTCTTAATGTCCCAAATGGGACAACAAAAACTCAAGAGTTGTAATGATACATGTTTTCTCTTTCTGAAGAAGACAAAATGTAAGTGTTTTGCGTCGCAGAGCCGAGGATACTGTCCCTGCTGAAAGGGTTTGGTACTGCTGTGGTATCGTTCTAAAACAAGCTCCCAGAAATAGTTGGCAAATGTGAAAATTGTGACCGTGATGACTGTGAATGTGAACGTGAATGTGACCGTGATGACTGTGAATGTGATTCGTCATGAGGATGAGGAATTTTGTAACAGTGGCAGCACTTCCCTGAGCTTCAGATACTGGATAGAACTGAGCTTCTTAATGACCGTGATGACCATGATTATGATTTGTCATGAGGATGAGGAATCATGTTACAGTGTAGCACTCCCCGAAGCTTGAGATACCGGATGGAACAGAGCTTCCAGAAATAGTTGCCAAATGTGAAATTCATGACCTTGATGACCGTGAACGTGATTTTATTTATTTAATTTATTCCGTGTGATGTGATAGAATGCTCCACCCACTGAGCCAAATGACTTTCTGGGGGAGTGGGCACACAGACAGTATGCAAGAAGTGGAACTGGTGCACTGACCACTGGCTGGTAGATTTTATTTCACACAAACAATTTATTTCATGCATCAGCTATGCTAAGGGCAGTGCTGCAGGCACTGTTGCTAGTATACACACAGAGGTTCTTGGGGACCCTGCCTGGCCTAACCCTCTCTAACACAGTACTTTTTTCCTTCAAGGAATTTTTATTTATTTATTATTCCACGTGATGTGATGGAATGCCCTGTCCACTGAGCCAAAGCCTATACCCTGCTGAGCAAGCACAGGGAGGAAGATGTCAGATGACTGACTTCTTGGGGAGGTACACAGACAGTATGAAAGAAGTGGCACTGGTGCACTAATGACTACCTGGCAGTCTTTGCAGATTTTATTTCACACACAGAATTTATTTCACATGACACCTACACTAAGGGCGATGCTGCAGGCACTACTGCTAGTATACCCACAGAGACTCTGGGGGAGCCTGCCTGGCCTAACCCTCTCTGACTCAGTACTTTTCCCTTTCAAGGATTTTTTTTGCATTTTCTTTCTTTATTCCACATGATATGACAGAATGCCCTGCCCACTAAGCCAAAGCTTATACCCCGTTGAGTGAGCACGGGGAGAAAGATGACAGATGACTGACTTCTTTGGGGGGGGGGTCACACAGACTATGCAAGAAGAGGCACTGGTGCACTGACGACTGTCTGGAAGTCTTGGCAGATTTTATTTCACACACCACCTACACTAAAGGTGATTCTGCAGCCACTGCTGCTAGTACACCCACAGAGATTCTAGGGGACCCTGCCTGGCCTAACCCTCTCTGACACGGGGGGTGGTGGTCACACAGGCAGTATGCAAGAAGTGGCACTAGTAAACTGATGACTGGCTGGCTGATTTTATATATGCAGCACTCTAGTTCTTACAAGTTTCCCTCAATATCTCTCTTCAAGTTCCATCCTGGCTCATCATTTAATGTTCATGTTCATGAAGATCCCCTGTCCAAGTCTCCTCTCCCATACATTGTACTCCCCAGTCCACTCCACACCCGAATCCCCAACTCCCCCCCCAAAGTCCCACACACAGTCATTGTTGGCAATCCACTCCCAAGTACCCAACTCCCAGTCCTTGACTCCCCATCCCCAACTTCCCCACATTCCCAATCCCTTCCTCCTATAAGTTCTTCTTTTAGTTAAAAACTTCTGCTTTTGCTTTTTTTGCTGTTTTTTTCAGGAGTGGCATACTGGCAATGGACTTCTTTGCTTGCCCAAGGGGCAACAAAAAATACAAGCAGCACAAGCACAGACGAAAACAATCAATTTGGCAATCCACAAAGCAAGGAGCAGCCAAGAGAAGCTTCTGCTCCTTCTCCATGCTCCTGATTCCTCTGCATAGCTGTAAGGTTGACCACGTGGGTTGCTAGAGCAGCGACCCAATCAGGTGGCACCTTAGAGACATGGACATCTCACCCATCCATTGAGGGACCAGAGTCTTGTCTCTGGTCCCTCCTGTGGGTTCCTCCTGCTCTGGCAGTTTTGGCACTGCAGTTCCCATGATAGGAGTCTTCCATGCTGATCTGAACAGCCAAAAATGTTTGTCAGCCATTCATTTCCAAACACTTCAGCATGTTTGGGTCGGTTTGTATTTTCGATGAACCTGTGTGTGTGTGTGTGTGTGTGTGTGTGTGTGTGTGTGTGTGTGTGTGTGTGTATGTGTGCATGTCTGTGTGTGTATCTGCCTCCATTCACTGCCTTGGCCTTTACCTTGGTAGATGACTTCCCAGCCTCATGTTCCTCTTTTCTTCTGCTTACCCACCTCCTCGTACCCCAGACATATTTAATCTGAGGTAGGGTAGCAAGGAACTGCCTACACAAACTCCCTACCAGGATGTCATAGTTCAGGGAAGTGGCAGGCAGTCAGTTCACTGGAACTTGAGAGTGCCTTCATCATTCTGTCATGCTGCAGGGATTTCTCTGTTGTTCCCTTTCACAGAGATTGCATACAGCAAGTGTTCTTAGGTGCACATGTACACACAGGAACACATTGACATGCACCAGAATAAGTCTGCATCTCCTACCTTCCTGTTATCTCCAGCTACACCACCACCACCTATGGACACCCAAGTGGCAGTAGTGCACCAAAGATCACAGCCCTCACCTCCTTACCAGAGAAGGACAGCATCTTCTGGGATGCCCAGCCCTTCTCCTACTGCCATATCTCTATCTTGAGCTTATTCCCGGCCCTGGATTTCTAGCTATTTGTGTGGAAGACCTACCATGGTTTGAAAGGGCCAGCTAAAATAGATTGTGCTTTCACCTGAAGGAGGCATAGCACCTATTCTTTTCTGTTGCCAATGTGTTTGGTGTCCCCAGTGTATTAATGAAGTGTGCTACAGTGCTCTTCATAGAATCTAGTGGTGTTCTTTTTTCTGTCAGTCATATGTATTGAATATTATACTTTATTTTCAGACTAATCTCTGCTGCTGTTTATGTAACCAGATCTCATGCTATGTTTACACAGCAAAATGCATCTCATATTTTATCAAATTGGCATTGATATGCTACTGTCTTTTCCTGGTCAGGTGAAAAGAATAACTGAGGTGCTGGAAATCTTCAGGCATCAAACACAGCACTGAGAATTCAGCCATTGTATGATGGTATCATCACGAGTTTTAAGAAATGTTATCAAATGAGGCTATTAAGTGATATAGTAGCCACAGGAGAGGGAACCAAGGTGACGGAGGATTTAGAAAACATTAACCTGAAAAATATTGTAGAACTGGCAAGTGAAGCATGGGCAGAAATAAATGAAAGTATCATGAGTCCCTGCTGTAATGCAATACTTGGTTCTGCTTTTGAAATACTTTTACCCACTGATGAAGAGCTGGAGGCAGATGATACTGACTGAATAGCTAAGCTAACTACTGACCTCCAACTGATCAAAAACTCACCTGATGCTGCAACAATAGTTAACAAGTGGGTCACAAAAGAAGACAAGCTATCTCATGAACAGCTGTCAGATATGGACATTATGTCTGGTGTTGATAATTTCCCACCTAGCAATGAAAGTAGGAAATCCGAATAGGATCATAGTGAAGATGCATACTTCCAAGAATAGCCAGCAAACAATGAGACTATCAGTGGTCTGGAGACAGGGCAAGTGATCACTGTAATATGTGACACAAAGTTTTCAATTTCCCCACACAAATTCTTAATGAGGACATTCCTACATTAACTACAGTAAAGAACCATCCAATTCCCCACACATACTACATCTACAGTTGGCAATAATGTCCATTATTCAGGCTTATTGGAGTATTTTTTAAATGACATGCATGTAAAGTGCAACACTGTAAATGTATGATTAGATGCTGATAAACATTTATTGAACTGCATACATTTTTCCCACGGTCAAAACTAGTGCTTAAATGTACAGTTTTGGACCACCAAACAATTATATCTTTAGTTTCTCCTCCAAAAGTTTCTAATAAGGAATGATAAAATACTGAGATAGTTGGGTTCACCTGTAATATCTGTAGGAATAATTTTTTTTTTACTAGACATGAAGAGTGTTTCTTCTTCCTTAATGATTTTCTAGTAAGCTTTGCAGATCAGAGTACATCTGAGCATCAGCATCTGGTACTTCCCATTATATTTAATTATACCATCTCAATTTGTCTTGAAATAAGTTATTCGATAAAGGTAATAAAAATGATTTATTTAAATTTTAATTACGTGACAAAATTGATTGTCAGAGAGACCCAAGTGATTCATTAGTTCACTTCTCAGTGTCTTTAGGAATAACAGAAAGGAAGAGAATTTATAATCAAGTCAGTTTCTTCAGTGATTCTTCTCTCAGTATCTGCCAACTCTGGGATATATTTTGGATGGGAATGATTTCTTAAAAAATAAACTAAATATCCCAATCTTGGATGTGTAGGGACCACCTTCCCCCCACTTTGTATCACAGTGGACCCAGGACATGTACATGTAGTGGGAGATTGGGGTGGAGCAGCTTGGCACAGGTGCAGGCGGCTGCTGTACAGTACTGATCTCATGTGTACACCAGGTGGAGTAACAGTACTGTGTATTGGCACAGTAGTAGTAACATGAAATGAGTACCCACATGAAAGTTGGAACAAAGGATGTACTGATACATGTATTAAACCTGAAAACAATGCTCATCATTATTTGTATAAAATGATAGTTCAGATGAAATGCAATTTTGCTCTGCTATCACTAAGTCAAAAATCTTTAACTCACAAATGTAGTGCCATTGACTTGTTCTATGATTTGCATATGAATCATGAAGTCTGTATGTCCAAACGAGTCAAAGAAATAATTTTTACAACAAAAACAGACAGACAAACAAACTGAAAATTGTTGAGCTCAATTCATAAATGAAGGTAGAAGTCAGAAGGCCTGAGTCGTCCTTTGTGCAAGGGTCTTACTAATTGAAGATATGTATACCCTACCCTTTCATGAGACCAAAACATTTTAGATAAAATCTGCTGAATGTCTATTAAACATTTCTTCAGAAAGACTTTGGGTGACATCCCAGTCCAACTGGACTACTTTTTTGACATTTACAATTCAGTGGCAAACATTTTGATTTATCTTTCTTGATGAGATATACTGAGTTATGACCAAATAAATACTGTAATGAGAGCAGGGATGAGGGGGTGGAGTGATGGTATTCTCCAATCAGACTTGAAAGGCTGATGTGGGCACATGGGTTGTGGTAGAAACATTCTTTTGTAACATGACTAATTATGATGCTCCTGCATTCCCCTCTCCCAGTTTAAACCCTGAATGAGAGATTGATATCAAAATGCTGTCTGCAGATCAAGAAGCAAGATAAAATTTACTCAGTGTTTATACCTTCAATAATAGAACCCTCCTGTAAGTGTCCAACTGAGGAATCTAACAATGTTAAACAATAGTGGAAAAGGGGGGCATCTATGGTCAGTTCCTCTTCATATTATACAGTGATATAAATACGGTATACAGTATTTGTTACTCCCACTGCAGAAGGATATTCATTTAAATGTTTTTTAACCCAATTAATATAATTTTTGGTAAATCAATATGTTTTTATGGTATCAAAGAGGTAATTAAACTATGTCAAAAGCCTTTTCGGCATCTAGCACAAAGAAGGCCAAAGCAATATTGGAATCTGCTGTCTCAGATTTTACTGGAATTATTGGAGGCCATTCTTCCAAAAAGAAACCCCATCTACTGTGGGACTATTAAATGACTGATCATTTCTGCTAGACACCATTAGTGATGGGCGAAGTGGCCCCAATTCGCTCTGTGGAGTGATTCGCAGAGTGGAGGTGAAGTCGCACAGTGCTCCCCAATGCGAAGCGGAGTACTTCTCATTATTATTGGGTAATGCGAGGTCCATTGAAAACACTGACTTCACTTTACTCCGCCTTCCCAAACCACTACTCCACCAATTCTTAATGTGAAGTACATTGAAAACAATGTACTTCGCCACACTTTGCCTTGTTTTTAAGCTCCAAAGGCGAATTTTGCAGTGATTCATGGTATTTCAGGTCACATGGGCTCTAGATTGTTCTGCACAGCCTCAGTTTGGGGTAGTGTGTATAGGAAGCTGTAGGAGATAATCTGTTCTGAGAGCTCTCTGAGATTCAAACCTTCAAAAAGCTGTTAAAAAAGCCTTTTTGAGTCATTTTTTTAGCTGAAACTTTAGTTCATTGATTATAAGAAACCCTTCTGTGCTCATATCATTGAGTGTGTATTGTTTGTGTATGGATTTTGAATGTTAATGTACAAAATTCAGTCTGAGTACTGAGAGACAGTGGAAGTGTGCTTTGGGGGAGGGGCGTATCTGTAGTGTAGGTAGATTAACTTGGATAAAAAGACAGTGCTTTCTGTTTTGGTGATATTTTTCTTGTTTAACTGTCTTAATGTACATGCAGTAATATTTTTAATATTTCTTGCCATTTTTTTGCTGATTGTTTGGTGTAACAGTGCATAATTTTAGTTTGTTTAAAATATGTGGTTATTTTACTGAAGTTTCAATTTGCTATGCATTATTTAGTGTGTGTGAGTATGTGTGTGATGTGTGTCATCAAATCTGACACCTTTTATTATGCCACATAATAATTTCAGCAATGTGAAGCTACTATCCACTGCAGCTGTGTGATTTTTGTACTACTTTGTGGTATCTTTAATGGTACTAGTACTAGTGACTGTTACTGCCACAGTGCATAATTTTAGTTTGTTTAAAATATGTGGTTATATTACTGAAGTTTTCAATTTGCTATGCGTTGCTTGGTGTGTGTGTGTGTGTGTATGTGTGTGACGCGTGTCATCAAATCAGACACCTTTTATTGTGCCACATAATAATTTCAGCACTGTGAAGCTGCTATCCACTGTAACTGTGTGATTTTTGTACTTCTTTGTGGTATCTTTACTGGTACTAGTACTAGTGACTGTTACTGCAGCAGTGCAGTACACTGCCCCCCTTCCATGGCCTGCACCAACCGACAAAGGTATGCTTTTCCAGATTTGAATTTCTGATGGTGAGCACTGGTTAGATGTTGCGTCTTTGTGTCTGCATCTCTTCAGTGCACAGTGCAATCTTAATCTGTCTGTGCATTTGCATCTCTTTAGGGCCCAATCTCCATCTGTAATATAAGTCACAGTTGTTTCTTTGGCTTTCCTTCAGAATACTGGACAGGTGTGGTGCTTAATTCTGCATGAACATTGTACTCATTAATATATGTTTTTTAAGTCAGGACCACCATCACGAGTCACTCATGATACAAATCATGTTTTTCATCATCATGGTCACAAATGCAGTCACAAATCACGATTCACGATCATTTACGTTACAAATCACAACATTAATTTTTTTTCTAGTTACTTGGATGTATTGTAAGCCTGTTTTGTAGTACCTCTCCAGGCTTCACCACCCCACCATTGTACTCATTGATATGTGTTTTTAAGTCTGGGAGTTTTAAGCTACAGCTCATCGGTGAAGTACAGCTGTAGGCATTCACGTTTCTTCATCATCACATTCACAAATGCAGTCACAAATCATGATTCATGATCATGTCATGAATCACAACATTAATTTTTTTTAATACTTATTTGAATGTATTGTAAGCCTGTTTTGTAGTATCTCTCCATGCTTCACCACCCCACCATTGTACTCATTAATGTTTGTTTTAAAGTCAGGGAGTTGGACAGTATCTGCAGTACATACACAGACTGGAAAGAAGACTGACTGCACACATGCAGTTTAGTACAGTATACTTGCACTGCTCAGAATACAAAGTGTCATGCATACGGAAGACAAAAAAGGGCATAATTACATACAAGGGTTGGGGATGGTGGAAGAATACATTTTATAACACAGCAAGGAAGGTGTGGGGGGGCACATGGTGTGAGGAAAAAAAAACTAATGTGGGATCCCATGGTGATCCAGCAGCAGTTCCAGCATGGACATAATTTGCAACTGATGTCCCTCTATGTGATCCAGTCGCTGCTCCACAGCACTCACCCTCTCATTGTTATCCTTGACAGCACTTCAGAGAACTGCAAAGTCAGCCTATGTTACATGCAGTTCTCTGGGGTCCACACATTCTACAGGCTGACCTACTGGTGGTGGTGGTGCTGGTGGAGCAGCAGATGCTGCTGCGGCCCTCCTCTTCTTAGGGATGCTGCAATGCACAGCTGCATCCTCTGTCACAGAATGGCCAGCAGGTGCAGGCATGGTCCATTCTGTGGCAGCCTGCCACTCCAACTGCTGGTGATTGAGCAAATGGGTGTGTTGGCCCCCAGTCCTACCAGGTGAGTCCCCTGGGGGCCACGGCACACCTCCACCTCACATAGCAGCACTTGACCACACTGCTGTCCCCCCGACACAGTCAAAAAACTGCCAAATAATGGAGGTGCAGGGAGGACCAGGCACAGGCAGGGGATGGCCAGATGAACTGGCAGCCAGCTGGTCATGGTGCTGAACAGGGATGAGATCCATACCTGGGCCTGGGGGAACAGGCACATCCTGCTACAGAGGACCTGGTGCTGGACTTGGTGGTGGTGGTTCAACTGCCTCAGAGTCAGTACAGGAGGTGGTTCTGGTCCTGCTTCTGTGGGGGGGGGCACTCACAACATTAAGTGTTCCAAAAGGAATAGGTGCCCATGCCCTCCACACATGCACACAGTATGATGCTTACCACTTCCACGCTCTCCCAGAGCTGCCCCCGCCCCAGACATTCCCTCACTCTGGTCCATCTCTCCTACTGAGCTCCCTCAGTCTGAACAATCATTACTCATACAACACACACACACACACACACACACACACACACACACAGACACAGACAAGCAATTAACTGCTTATAAAGGTAATAAAAATAAAATTTATAGAAAGAACAAATTAAGTAAAAAAAGAGTATGGAAAAGACAAAAAAAAATTAGCTTTTAAAAAAGCTATTGGGTATAAATCAGTTTAAATCTCCTCCTTGCTCTGATCTCAAAGTATCAGCAGTCACAAAACCCACTCCTCTCTCTCCATCTGCACAGAAGAAAGTAAAAGTGTCTGCTTGTATGACTCACTTTCTTCCTGCCTAGCTAAAGAGCATGTGACTTAAAGTACTGTAAGCCATGTGATGTTGGGGGGGCTGCCAAATCTGAAACACTAAATGGATCACTTAGAATTATAATGAGGGAGCAAGTCCATTAAAAACAATGACTTAGCCTTACTCGCATTGTCATTCTGCCTTAGCATGATGGTAATAACAAAGGTGGAGTTGCATTTGCATTGCCCACTCCACGTAGTGGAGTGGAAATGTGAAGTGCCCACTTTGTGTTCACTTCACTGGCGGAATTTAAATTTGCTGCATCTCTAGACACCATAAATATAGCCAATATTTTGACATCTGAATTAATAAGTGATAATAGGTCTAACCTGTTTTTTTTTAAAGAGACGTGTTTTCCTTCCTTAGGTATCATCATGGTCACACCCTGTCCAACTGAGTTATAAAATAATCTTTTTTACATGTGATTCTTCTAACATTTGTTACATGGATAGGCTTTATACTGGAGTTTCATTTCTGATGGAATTTGTATAACTGTCAGGGGCAGGTATTTTATTTTTATTTGAAAATGTATTGGCTATAGTAATTTCAGGACTTAGAGTCCCTTGTGATGGCCATCTTATATGCTACCAATTTTGTAGGAATTCTGACTCCTTTTTAAAATATATCCAAAGTGACAACAGGTTCTATGATTTATTTAGAGTAAAATTCTTGGTAGAGATAAAAAAAAAATCTATTCATTTTTTTTCTTTACCTGCAGTGGGAATGTCCAACTCCTTACACGTCGTCATGGGAATAGTGCATCTTTCCTCTATTTTAAATCTGATAGCAAGTAATTTACTAGCTTAAGACCAGAATCCAGATAAGACAATTTTTATCTCCTAATGCCCAGTGCCACCTTCTCTTTCTTAAGCTTGTCATTTTCAGTTTTAGTTTTTGCCTAATTATGCCTGATCTCTTATCTGTTATTATAACTAAGTCTGGATTCTAAATTTCTTGGACTCTGAAAATTTCTTCTTCTCAAACTTGTCTTTTTTATACTTAGATACATTTCCTATAAGGATCCCCCCGCCTCCTTAAGGAACATTATAATTCTCCTATGTAGAAGCACCTAAAATTTCAATTTGGATTATTAGTTTCAAAAACATGGAAATCAAATTTTCTATTTTTGTGGCTAGCCAAGAGTTACTTAATAAAAAAAGTTACTTGTCCATCTAGAAAAGAATTGTCCTTCTTACTACATTTCCTTTTAGGAGTATTGAGAAGAGAATCAGATGCATATTTACCTCATAAAATCTTTGACCTTGCTGGTAGAAATACATATTTGATTTAACTTTAGAACCATCCCTGTGAAGCACAGACAAAAAGTAAAATCCCTTACATTTATTATTTCTTTATTTAAAATTTGGTGGCTGAGATAAGCACACTGAACTAGGGCTCATTTTCAGGTGTGAGCCAGGAGAGGGGATACAATAGGGAGTGAAACAACAAAAATAGTGTGACAGCTGGGTTGTGTGAAATTAAACTTCCACCAGCTGAATTTTGGCAAAAGTCAGAATTTAGCTTTCACAAAATTTCTGAATGCACTTTGGCAACTTTTGCAGAAATTCTGACTTAGAATGTCAAAATGAATTTATGACTTGTGGATTAATGTATTGAAGAAAAATTCTGCAGAACTGATCACTGAACTGAACAATAATGTCTTTCTGCAGTTTAATACACTAATCTGCAATTCATACAGTGCATTCATTCCACAGCTCAGTGAGTCACAGAAGTGTGCAATGAATGCATGAATTGTTGATTAATGTATTAAACTGCAGAAAGAAATTCCACACAACTCATCACTGAACTGTACAATAATTACATGCATTGCAGATTAATGTGTTAAAAGTGCGGAATAGAATTCCTCAGAACTGCCATTCTGCAGTTCATGTGTATTATTCTGCAATTCAGAATGAAAATTCTGCAGCACAAGGTGGAAATTCATCAAACACATTTGAATTATTCTAATTTTGCCAGAGGCAGAAATTCAGAAAATTTCATAAAATTGACACATTTTTTTGAAAATTCCACAAAAGAAATATTCATAACGTCTTCCCAGCTCTAGTGACTGTGGGTGTATGAACATGTACAAGAAAATCACTGCATAAGCAGAAAATTTCAGAGGAGCACAAAAACAAAGTAAAAAGTATACATGTGACATTGGTTTTAGGGTAGCCATGTTGAGAGGTAAAGGACCATGCCACCTATGTTAGGCTGGATATTTGTACAGACCAATGAGTCATCAAATTCAGATTACAGGGCACATTGAGTTGTAAGCTATACAGCTGAGTAGGCAAAGATGGGTAAACTATGTAAACTAGCCGAGGGATGATGGATAGGGTATGGGTTGTTGTAATGTGTAGAGAAGAGGAAAAAGTCTATCTGCAGGTACATGCTTTAGTGAAGTGTGTAAGTAAGAGTGATTTGAGACAGTGGAGGAAGGAGAAGAGATGGGGAAAGGGAGGCTGTTCCAAATTGCAGGAAGTCAGAGAAAGCAGACTGGCTGCTACAGATTTATTGGGAGGGATATGGAATGAAAGGGTAGCAGATGAATGGAGGGGGTAGGAGGAGGGGATGGCAGGGCTAAGAAGAGAGGAGAGTTAATTGGGAATAGTGGCAAATTTGCATTTGGCCATGAAGAAGAAACAGTGTGAGAGATGCCAGGCCTCAAGAGAGGGGAAGAGAGATTAGCATATTGAGAGCAGTAATGGGTGATGGAACAATAAGGGCAAATCGGCTGAAAGAATGAAAAAGAGGGTCCATCTTGGCAAGTGTAGACTTTGGTGCAGTACTGTGGACTACATCTGCATAGTCAAACAGAGGTAGTATCATCTTAAGGGTGATCTCATGGCAGACCAGGAAAGGAAGGCATGATTTGTTTCAATGTAACACACCAACCTTAGGGCAAAGTTTCTTGTGCATGGCATCAGTATGGGTGGAAAACCTGAAATTCTGATCCAGACACACCCCCAAGTACTTGAAAGTGCATACCTGTTTAAGCAAGTTGCCATCTACAGTTGAGAAGACAGGTGTATGTTGGAGCCTTGCTAATTTTTGTCTCATGCTGAATGTAGGAGAGATAGCTTTTAGCATTTAGTGAGAGCCGGTTTGCATGGAACCAGCACTGGATGTTATGAAAGTCATGCTGGAGTAAGGACTCCAGCTCCACGATCAAGACTCCTGAAGCAAGCAGAACTGTGTCATTTGCATACATAGAAATATAGAAACATACAATAGAATTTGCTGACAGATGAGGACTGCTTGGCCTACTTAGTCTACCTATTTTTCCCTACCTACAGTATCACTGCAGATCCCATTTGATCTCAGGCCCATTCTCCCTCCAACCCCCTTCCATTCTCCAAAGATTCCTTTATGCCTGTCCCATACATTCTTGAACCCCATCACTACTTTCACCTCAAACACCTCTGCTGGAAGACTGTTCCAGGAATCTTCCATTCTTTCTTTGAAGAAGTACTTTCTCGCATCTCTCCTGAATCTGCCCCTCTCCAGCTTCATAGCATGTCCCCTTGTCTTTGAGAACCTTTTTTTTTCTGAAAGATACTTCCCTCTTGTACCTTTTTTACCCCTGTGAGATATCGAAAGGTATTTATAGGTGTCTGTCACAAACCTCTCCTGTCTTGCAGTGTGTATATATTTAGGTCCTTTAGTATCTCCTCACAGGGCTTCTGATGCAGACATTGCACCATTTTCATTGCCGTCCTTTGGACTGCCTCCACTTTGTCTGTGTCTTTTCTCAGATGTGGTCTCCAGAACTGGATGCAGTAATATCTAGGTGTGGTCTTACCAGTGATCTATACAGAGGCAAAACCACCTTCCTTTTTCTGCTATTGATACCCCTCCCTGTTCACCCCAGCATCCCAGTCACCCTCCAAACTACCTTGTCACAGTGACTGGCCACTTTTAGGTCATCCAATATGATCACCCCCAGGACTTTTGGTGGTTGTCAGTACCACTCCACCCATTTTGTACTCCATCCCTGGGTTTCTGTGCCTCAAATGCATCATTTTGCACTTCTTCACATTGAAACCCAGCTGCCATACCCTTGAATACTGCTCCACTTTTCTCAGGTTGTTTCTCACACCCCCCCTTCCCAGAGTGTCCACCCTATTGCAGAGTTTGGTGTCATCAACAAGGAGGCAGACCTTCCCTTCTGGCTCCTCTGCAATGTCATTTATAAAGTCAGTAAAGAGGACTGATCCCAGCATTAGTCCCTGAGGCACCCTGTTGGTCACCTTCCCTTCCTTTGAGTGAACTCCATTTACTAACATCCTCTGCCACCTATCCCTTAACCAGTTTCTTACCCAGTTTACCACCTTTCAACCCACTCCAGAGTTTCCCAGCTTGCATACTAGTCTATGTGGAACGCTGTCAAACACCTTACTGAAATCTAGCTAGGCTACATCCACCACTCCACCATGATCTAGTTCCTTCACCATCCAATCAAAGAATCAGATTCATTTGACATGCCATCCTGCCCTATAAATAAATGCTGCCTTGAGTCTTATAACCCATTGGATTGAAAATATTGCACAATCCTTTGTTTCTTGGCTGGCCTATAATTGCCAGCCTCTTCCCTTCCACCCTTTTTATGAAGTGGGACTACATCTGCATTCCTCCAGTTCTTCAGTACCACTTTTGTTTCCAATGAGCTATTAAATAGGACCATCAGAGGTGCAGCCAGTACCTCCTTGAGCTCCCCAATACCCTTGGGTGGACCCTGTCTGGCCCCATTGCTTTGTCTATTTTCAGATCTGTGAGTCCCTTCAGGACTCTTTCCTCTGAAAGCAGACTACTGTCGACCTCCTTCCCTCCCTCCAGTGCTCATGTTACATTTTTGTGGCCCCTTCCCATCTCTTTCCTCTGTGAACACTGAACAAAACTATTTGTTCAGGATGTCTGCCTTTTCCTGTTCTCCTTCTACATGGTCCCCCACTTCCATTCATAAGCTTACAATCCCAAACCTGGTCTTTCTTTTTTCCCTTATATACCCCAAAAAATGTATTGTCCCCTTTTGTTACTGCCTTGGCTATTCTCTCTCTTAAATGTGCACCTTTGCTCTCCTTCCTGCTCTCCCTGCTTCCATCCGTTTCCCCTGATACATCTCCCTATCCTCCTCCCTCTGCATCTCCTTGTACCTTCTGAATGCTACCCTTTTAATTTTACCTTTTCTGCCACCTCTTTTGAGAACCATAGCAGCCTCTATTTCCTCTTGCTTTTGCTCCCTTGCTTGATGTAGAGATTTGTTGCCTTCACTATGGCCCTTTTTAGTTTCCCCCACTATTCCTCCACCCAACCCTGGTCATTTCTCCCTAACAGTTCATCCCTGAGACATTCAACCATCTTTAAAATCTGCTCTCTTGAAGTTTGGGACTCTCACTTTTGTGTGGTTTGATTACACAGCGTCCTTATATTGAACCACATTGTACAGTAATCACTGGTCCCAGGTAGCTCCCCACCTTGATGTCTGCAACACCATGCCTGTTTCTAAGTACCAGGTTCAGTATTGCCCCAGCATTAGGGTGTTCACTGACTACTTGCCTGAGGAACATCCTCTTCAGGGAATCCAGTATTTCCCTGCTTCTGGGTAAGCTGTAGCTGAGAGGCTCCAGTCTGCAGTCCCCCACCAGCAGCATCTCCTCCTTTTCTGCCATCTTGTCAATGGCTTCCATCAGTACCTTATTTTCATTTAACTCCCCTTTTGTTTCCTTTTTGCTCTTCTCCAAGTTCTTATGTCTCCCTTTTTAATGCACCTGCTCCCATCCCCCTTCATTTCTTACACCATGCTTCCTGTATTAATTTGCATACCAGGGGATTCCACTCCTCTTGGATTCTCCCTACTCGCTACGTCAGCCTGGAGGGACAGGCAGTTTCTGCCTCCCTGATGTCTTCCTCCACCCCCTTGGCTAGTTTTAATGTTCATCAAAGTGACATCTAAACCATCCACCATGGAATGTGGTTCCCCTTCAGGTAGAAACATAGAATCTTCTTTAGGGATATCTCTATCATCAGGTCACACCTATGGAACTTAGCCGTCAGGCATCAGGATCACATGGAATATTTTTCTGCAGCAGTCTATTAGTGGCCACCCACATTACATGCCCTATATAAGCGCAGGCAGCCCTGCTCCCTCATCATTTCTTTCCCGCCATCGACCATTCATGCATGCATGGACTCCACGGAAGCTTCTTCACTCAGTTCGACTGCAAAACTACTTACCTTTTTCTTAGTACTTACCTTTGAGTCACTTTATTTTTAATTGATTCCTCTTGTATTTATATGTTGAGAACTACTCCTTTGTCGGCTCTTTTCTGTCACTGTGGAAAGAAGATTTCTTCAACTGACGATCACAAACTTTGTATCTGCTGTCTTGGGTCTAGCCACAACGCTCTTGGCTATGAGCTCTGCCTGAGCACCCGGTGCTGATGTAAATAAGCCCTGCAGAAGTTCCTCATAGAGCAACAGGTAGCCAGTGAAGAGCAGGGGTCTTCCGTGCCCCCCCCCCCAAATCACCAGCAATGTCTTCAGGCTCTCAGGCCACTGAGGCTTGGAACAAGTCCTCGGAGAAACACTCTCATCAGGACAAGGACCAGCCTAAAGACTGTCCCCCCCCCCAATGGTGATCCCGGTCCCCTTTGGAACCTTTCTCCTCTTCTCCTGGGATCATGCCATCATACAGTCCATGCGGGCCTCTGCTTCTGTCATGCCACATGGAGGAGAGTTCTCCCAGCCTTCTCAGGGCTTCAGAGGGACTGTCAACCTCTGGGTCATGGGCCCCAGCCCTGCTGTCGAGACCTCTCGAATCTCAAGGTCCACTGGTGCTGGGCTCCACGTCTTCTACTATAGTGAGTGGCAGCTCATAGCAGCTGGGTTCGGCACCCCTCTGTTGATACCTGTGTTGACAACAGTCCCCTTTCCCACCATCAATCTTATTGCAATTCTTGCCTCCATTATCAGGTCTCTCATTCAACAGTTGGTTCCACAGTCTGGACTATCATGGCTTGCACCATCGAATGCTGTCTCAGCATTGACACCAGTTCAACCTGCCCGTCCTGTGCCTCACAGAGAGCTGTCAGTACTCTAATCTTCGGTCCCTGCTTCAGAACAGGCTGATGCTGAGGAGGAATACCATCCTGATCTCATCCTCCCTGAGGAGGAGGATGAGGAGGAAGACAGTGAAGTGGACTCCTCAGACAGGTCTACTGTTTTCTCCAGGAATGAGGACTCGGTCAAACACACCCCTGGTCCCTCCCAGAATACCCCTCCTTCTTCAACATCATGAAGCAGCTCTCCTTCACTATGGGGTTCCAGACTGAGGAAGAGGATATCACAAGGAGAAATCTGTTGGATTTCTTGGAGATCCCAGAATCCACACCAAGTTAGTCCTCCCCTGCTGCCAGCACTGAATGATGCTACCACTGATGCCTTGAACAGGCCCAACCTGGTACCAGCCATGCTCAGAAAGGCTGGCAAGCTTTACCAGGCACCTCAGGGGCTGCCCTTTTACATGTCCCAGCCAGAAACCAACTCGGTGGTAATTAAGGCAGCTCTTGACAAGACTAATGCCCCTAAGCACCTGAGTTCCTTGCCCCCTGACCAGGAATCCATGATGTTAGACCTCTGGGGTAAGAGGACATTTGCCTCTGCCATTCTAGCCTTAGAATTGCCAATTACTTGGTTCATTTGGTTAGGTATCACAATACCCTCTGGAGGAAGAGCAAAGCTGCTGCTCAGGCCCTCCCTGAGGGTTGCCACAGACAAGAGCTTCAAAGTTCTCCAGATCTCAGAAGATGTCAGTAAGCATCTCCTCAGAGCCACATATGATATTGCTGACACTGCATCCAGGGCAGCTGCCTCTGGCATTTCCTCCAGAATCCACTCCTGGATTGGAGTGCTCTGACTTTGCAGATGACTTCCAGCAAAAGGTGTTGAATGTCCCTTTTGTGGGTCACAGTGTTTTGGGGCCTGATGTGCAGGATGTTATTAATGACCTGCAGGCCTTTGGCAGGAAAACTAGGTCTGTCCAGTCCCTTTATCACACCCAACCAAGGAGCAGACCGAGACCCTCCTTTCGTAAAGTTTCTCACAAGCTGGTTCTGGAACCAAGCTCCAGGGCAAACACAGGGTCAGCACTGCCTTACCTGCCCCCTCCTCCACTACTGGTTCCTCTGCTAAGCACTCCAGTTAAGGCAGTGTGGCCCTGGCCACCAGATCATCCTCAGTATGGGTCCTTGACAGACCCCCTCCTCTTGTTCCAAGCCAAGTGGTGGTGGTCAGAGGTCAGTTCTCCCTCCATCTGTCCCAGTGGAGAACCAATACTACAGATGCTTGGATCCTGCAGATAATTAAAAAAGGTTGTGCTCTAGAACTTTAAGAACAGTGTCTAGATGTTCTCCCTGTTACCACCTTTTATCCTCCAGACCATACAGAAGTGCTGAAGGAGGAGATGCTCAACTTGTTGCACAAAAGGGCCATAAAACCAGTGCCCAGGTGATAAAGGAACAAGGGATTCTACTCCAGGTTCTTCTTGGTTCCCAAAAGAACAGGGGACTTGAAGCCCATTCTAGACCTCAAGGAGCTGAACCATTTTATCCAGTATAAAAAGTTCCAGACGGTCACTGTACATGGCCTTCTTCCTCTAATCAAGCAGGGCAACTGGCTATTCTCCCTTGATATGCAGGATGCCTATCTGCATATCAGGGTTTGCTGCCCCCTCACAGATGATATATGTGGTTCCTATTCTGGGGAAGCATTACCAGTTCAGGCTCTTGCTTTTTGATTAGCCTCTAGCAGCAGCCCCCTGGTGCGAAGGCCTCTATGTGTTATCATACCTGGATGACTGGTTACTGAAAGCCCAGTCCAGGGAGCTCCTGTTGTTAACTCTAGAGTGCACACAGTAGTTGTCCCAGTCCTTGGGTATCGCTGCCAATCTTCCCATGTCTGTGCTGACCCCATCCCAGTGGTTACAGTACACTGGAGCAGTTCTGAACTGTACTCAGGGCAAGGCCTTCCTCCCCCTAGACAGGGTGGACCACCTCATTGCCTAGGCCCAGGAGGTGGATCAGAGCCAGTATGTCCCAGCCAGGAAATATTTGAGGCTGCTAGGCCTAATGGCTGTGGCCATGGTTTGACGTCACTTTGGCCAGGCTGCATATGTGGGTCCTGCAGTGGACCCTCAGGGGCCAGTGGGATCAGAGCTCAGATGATCTAGATCAGATGATTCTTGTCTCCTCCATAGTCTGCAGAGTGCTTTACTGGTGGATGGACCTGGCCAAACTCTTAAAAATGGTTCCCTCGCATCGATGACCCGGGTTTGGGAATGAACCCAGGCCAGTGGGGGTTGGCAGGAGAGGGAGAGGATTGAGCCTCTGGAGGACAGCTCTCCTCTCCCATGAGGGAGTGGGGTCCATGCTCAGTGCTTGACTGGCCTCTGGCAAGCACCAGCAGTCAGCAAGGGGGATGGGGAAGTGGTGATGTAAGTGGTGACGCCATGATGCCTGGGCATGCACCTCTCCCTCACGAACAAGGAAAATGCTCTGCAGGCTCCAGGAAGATGGAGCACCAGGAGTAAACCCCTCATGGCCTCGCACCAACCTCCCTTCTAGCTCCCAACAAAATCTGGATTGTTGGACTGTAGCTGCCCCACCTCATCCCCGCCTGGGGGAAAACCGCAGCTCCATGGGGCGAGCGAGAAGGGTGAAGGTGTGGGCAGTCTCCATAGGTGCTTCCAATGAAGTGAAGCTTGGGGAGAGAGGTGGATAAACAGAGAGATAAAAAAAATGGTTCCCTTCCTTATCTCCACTCCTCAGTAAATCCTCACCACATGTGCTTTGGTTCTGGGTTAGGGAGCCCACTTCTGTCCTTATCAGAGCCAGGGCCTCTGGTTCCAGTGGAAGACTCACCTCCACATAAACATCTTTGAAATGAGGATAGTTCGGTATGCCTTCCAGGACCATCACTCCCTGGGCCCTCTGCCAGTGCAGTCATGCAATCTCAATGTGGTCTATTACATCAACAAGCAAGGGGGGGACTCATTCCTATCCCTTGTGCCAGTAAGCGATAAAAGTCTGGTATTGGGCTCTGGAGCATGGTCTAGAACTATTTGCCGTCCAGGTGCCAGGCACCAAAATGCCTTGGTGGACAGCCTCAGCAGGTCACAGTCCAAGATGTGCAAGTGGGAGCTGCTGACCTCAGTCACAGAAAACCTGCTTGACAGGTGGGGTTGTCCAGAGTTGGACCTTTTTGTGTCCCTACTAGTGATGGGCGAAGTGGCCTCAATTCGCTCCGTGGAGTGATTCGCGGAGTGAAGGTGGATTTGCAAAGTGCTCTACAATGCAAAGCAGAGTACTTCGCATTGTAAGAGGCAACGTAAAGTCCATTGAAAACAATGACTTTGCATTACTCCACCTTCCCCAAACCACTACTCCACAAATTTTAAGGAGAAGTACATCGAAAACAATGTACTTCACCTCACTTCGCCTTGTTTTAAGTTCCAAAGGTGAATTTTGCAGTGATTCATGGGATTTCAGGTCACATGGGCTCTAGATTGTTCTGCACAGCCTCAGTTTGGAGTAGTGTGTGTAGGAAGCTGTTGGAGACAGTCTGCTCTGAGAGCTCTCTGCAATTCAAACCTTGTAAAAGCTGTTAAAAAAGCCTTTTTGAGTCATTTTTGCTTGCTGAAACCTTAGTTCATCGATTGTAGGAAACCCTCCTGTGCTCATATCATCCAGCGTTTGTTTATGTGTGGATTTTGAATGTTAATGTACAACACTCAGTCTGTGTACTGAGACAGTGGAAGTGTGCTTTGGGGGAGGGGCGTATCTGTGGTGTACGTAGACTTAAGTAGGAGAAATAGGGAGTTCTTTGTTTTTTTGTTATATTTTTCTTGTATGACTCACTGTGTTAATGTACACACAGTAGTATTTTCAGTAATTGTTGACAGTTATTTGTTGATTGTGTATGTTGTTGTCTGGACCTGGTGCAGCAGTGCATAATTTCAGGTTGTTTAAAATATGTTGTATATTACTGAAGATTTCAATTTGCTACACATTACTTATAGACAAATTTGTGTGAGTGTGTGTGCAGTGCATGACATCAAATAATACACCTTTTATTGTGCCACAGAGTAATTGCAGGCACAGCAGTGTGAACCTGCTGCTATCCACTGCACCTGCGTAATTTTGTACTGCCAATGTGGTATATTTTCTTGGTTTTGCACTGCCGTGATCTGCAGTCAGTGCTCCCCCTCCCCCCCCACTGGCAAAAGGTATTCTTTTCCAGATTGGATTGTTTGTGACTTGAGAGCACCACTGGTTAGTTAAGGTGTTGTTGAACTTGTTGTGACTTTGTGTCTGTATCTGTTGTTGAAGCCACAGCAGTTTTTTTTGGCTTCACATCCAGCGTTGCCCCGGCCCCCACCCAGAGTGAATGTTCCAAAATCTAAATTTGTTTAGAATATTCTTGTTGATCAACCAAAATGCCCACAAAGAGATGTGCGAGCAAAGCTGTTTCTCGCTATGGCACTGCTGCCAGTGATAAGATTGTCTGTGGGCATGGTAGTACGCAGTCGCAGAAGTGCATTGCTGATGTGAGGAAAGGTATTTCTCCTTCAGTGTTTTTTACAGTGCAATCAGTAGCTTTACTCATAGCTGGAGATGATGTTGTCCCAGCTAGCGGTGTTAGTGCAGTTGCCGGTGGTAGTATGAGTATTTCTGCCTCAAGTTCCACTTCTGACCATTTATCATGCCCAAAAATATAGTGGAGTTTGAAGTAGTGCCAGTGAGTGACAGTGTAGATGATGTCATACTCCCCAGTAACATCATAGTAACTGAACATGAGGATTCTGATCATCATGTCAATGACAGCACACAATGTGACATTTCTTCCACCGCGGTTCAGGTCATGCATTTGCCATGCAGTGATTAACAGTGTGGTGAAAAAATTTCAAGTGATGGTGGTGCTGATGATGATGATGTTGCTCTAGTTGCAACATGCAGTCCATATGCCAGCATCCAAGCAGAAGATGTGGATGATGTTGATGAATATGATGATGATGTCAGTGACCCCTGTTGGGAACCAGAGAAAAAGAAATTCAAGGTGGCTGTGTCTGGGTCTGTTTGCATTCCCTACTTCCTGTAAAATATGATTTACCAGTTTCAGTTGATGATGATGACCCAGTAATAATGATAGGTAGTCATGGTGGTTAGTTGCAGTCCAAGTGTGTCCTGCCCGAAAAATCATGTAGCAACCCCTCCCCCCCCACACTACATGGCTAAAAAAAATGGAGTCCAATAAGCAGCGTCAGGGGGAACATGTTAAAACTAGAGCATCACAATCTCTTGTTTGGGATTTTTTGTACGAGATGCAAATGATGAGTGATTTGCAATCTGCCAGGTTTGCCAGGTGTGTGTGAGTCGAGGTAAAAAGGGGCGCCATCTGGGCACAGGGGGACAGCATACACATCTTAAGAACAGGCACATGGCACTGTGGACCCAGCACAAGATGGCAGCTAATACCTGTACCGCAGTGGGGCGTTCACCCTCGTCATCAACCATAACGAGCATGTTATCCCTTTCCATGACTGTAATATGAAGTAGAAAATTAAATGTGTGCAGTAGTGATGAAATAACAGCAGAGGATTACTACAGACATGATGAGGTGGAGGAGCAGAATGATTTTTAAATCTTGTCCAGTGGTGATGACAGTAGCAGTTTTGGTGGTGGTGGTCAATGCAGTATGTGTAGTGTTAGTGGTACATCAACCCCTGTTGGTAAATCTGAGAAAATAACTGCATTTCTGGGTTTGTCATCACCTGTGTAACCATCTTCATCACACGTCCACACTCCACCCTCTGAAATTCACAGAGCAGAACCATTTGTCATCACACCCCCTGTAAAACGTTAAGGTCAGCCTATCTTACAGACTGTTTTTGCGCATAACCTGAAGTACCCACCCAATCATACAGTGTCATGTGCACTTAATGTTGCTGTAGCTGAAATGTTGGCAATTGATCTTTTGCCCTTCTCCTTTGTGGACAATTCTGGGTTCATGCGGTTTGCTGCATGTGCCTATCCAAAATAGAAACTCCCATTCAGGACATACTTTTCAACCCATGCTGTCCCCAAGTTGTACTGTACTGTGTCTGACTCAGTAAGACATGTACTTCAACATTCCTCCTCTCCAGTCATCGATTTAAGCTTGGATATGTGAACAAGTGGCAAAACAGTGGGGAGTTCATATCTGTGTATAACTGCACACTGGGCACAGGTGCCGGGGATTGTTTGTACTGTTGGTAGTGTGACTAATCAGTGTAGTAAGGTGGAGTCTAGTGGTAGCAATCTTCCAGGAATTCAACAGCATGCAACGATTGCTATGCACAATCTGACCTGTTCACACACTGGTAAAAACATGTTGGACCTGGTACTGATGGAAATTGACAAGTGGCTGAACCCCTTGTCCCTGAGAGCTGGGTTCATAGTAAGTGACAATGGGTCAAATGTGGTGAAATGCATCATGAATGGTGGCTTTTTTTGGCTTCCATGCATGGCCCACTATTTAAATCTTGTGGTACAGGAGTTTCTGCAGCACCCTGATATAAAGTAAATGTTGACAGTTGTACGCCATATCTGTTCTCACTTTTCACGCTCTGCAAAGGCCCTTGAGCAACTTCGGCAGTTGCAGATCCAAAACAGCCTCCGATAGCACCACTTGAAGGTGGAAGTTGTCACCCAGTGGAACTCCACTTTATACATGGCAGAGAGGTTGTGTGAACAGTACAAAACCATCTTAGAATATCTTGTCATTCACACTAGCCGTGACAGTTCTGGGGCCTCCATGTCTATGACAACTGAACAGTGGCACCTCACGGACTCTGTAATAACAATCTTGAGGCCTTTTGAACATGCCACACAGGGAGTGAGTGGAGAGTCTGCCTCCATTAGCCAATCAATTCCACTGCTGTGGATGATGAGGCAGACATCGATAAATGTACAGCATAGCTTTGATGTTGCCAGAGACAGTGCTAGCAGTGTGTTGCTGAAACACATGCTGAAGGTATTCAACCAGAATCGTCACATCTTGAGCATTCAGTGTAGTGCCAGTTTTGCAATGGCAACAATGCTGGACCCATGATGCAAATGTGGAATTGCATCAGTACTGGAGGGCGGGCCTGAACAGGTAAAAACTGTCAGTGGGCCACTGGTGCACTTGGTTCATGGGGCACAGCAGTCATGTGCCAAGGTTTGCAAAGCTTAGCAGCATAATCAGGCTGAAGGTGAACCTGGAGGAGTAGTATCAAGCATATCCTGTAAGGGGAAGGGGACTGCAGTTCCAGGTGGTCTGTTATCAAAAGTGGTTGGCATTAACCCACTTTGGGAGGCTTTGTCCCAAGTGGGGATTTGTGACATAAATGATTACGAAGAAGCAGATGACGCATCAACCACTGGACTTAAAGCAGCACAGCAAATGGTTGACTCATATGTGTCTGAAAACAGGCATCTGTCAATCACTGATGATCCCTTTTTATACTGGAGTGGAAAGGTCGGTGAATGGCCAGAGCTGACCACTGTGGCACTGAAGTATCTGACATGCCCATCCTCCAGTGTGAGTGTCGAGAAGATATTCAGCTCAGCAGGTGCAATAGCTCAGGACTATTGTACATACCTCTCTCCTGCAAATGTCAGTTTGATAACATTCATAAAAATGGATGAGAGGCACATACCAGCTCAGACTGCAACCTCAGTATTCGTATCCCAACATACTCATGGTCTTGTTGATGCTGTTGTAGAAAGCGGCTATCCTGGTGGCAGTGGCAGCATAAAACGGCCTACCACTGATGTAGGTGATAACACAATGGAGAAAGAATTTCCCAGTGGTTAGAATTTAAACATAGAAGACTGCAAGGGCAGCTTTTTTATGAGGATGATGATGAGGTTAAGGTTGGCAGGTTTGAACTTAAGTGGTTAAAAGGCTGTCACACTTCATGTATGATACATGTTTTCTTTTTCATAAAATAAAATCAGTGTCCCACTCATAGTGACTCAAATTCCATATGTCACATCACATTTCTAACACAGAGCACAGTATATCCTGGCCCTTGGACTACCACCACCATAAGACCGCTGTTCGCCACTGCCACCATAGGGAATATGACCATGTGTCCCCCTGGACTAGCACCACCATAAGACTGCTGTTAGCCACTGCCACCACCACCAGATGCAGGAAGATGTGAGAGGGAATGTCATCATGTGCCTCAGCTATAACCACCACCACCCACCACCACCATTGTGCCCATGTTTTCCATTACATGTCTTGACCATGCCAAGGCAGAGGGAGTCAAACAGAAGACCACATCCATCAACCACAGGCACAAGGCTTCTTACTATTAAAACTATAAAGTGAGTATGTGTACTAATGTTTTTTATGCTATTCAATGTCCTTTAGCTGTGTGTTTTGTTTTCTGTTGCTTTTCTGAGCTGCAATGGTCAAACACATACAGGCAACTTATTTTGTTTTTTTACAGGTTAACAACAATGTCTCTCCTTCGCTGAAGGTCTTTATCAAAGGTACAGCAGCAGTACTGTCTACAGGAACCTATGGGATATCCATTTCCAATCCATAGCGGTACGTATATCAATTTTATTTCATTTGTTCCTTTTTTTCATAATAGTGCAACAAATCTAACTGATGATTCATAAACTAGGTGATATGTATGTCACAAAAAATATTTCTGCAAACACATCATGCACTGTATTCCAAATTTGCAGCTGTGTAGCCATGGCAGTGTTGAAAAAGTTGGACTCAGGTCATGTTACTTGACAAGATGTGGTTTTAAAATGTAACTTGAGTTGAGACGCAGGAACACTGACACAGTGCATTTGTTACACAGCCTGGTACTAAATTAAACTGTGATCTGATGATTGCAGTGGGACAGCATGCTATCTGTGTTAATCCAGATACCCATGATGGAACAGCCACAGCTTAAACATAATGTCTTAGTGCTGCAATCAAACTATAATAAGTCTGTCATTTCTTTTTTTAGGAAACTTCCAGATGCTTTGTTGTGTCATAGTTGCTGTATCAAAAACGTCTTCAACATTATGCCCCCCCAGGCTGGGGCAGACAAGCAACAGGCAGAAGTCATTTCAATCGATGACCATGGCCATCGTTACCAGACTAGAGAAAGATGCAGATGAAATCTGTGAAGAAGTAACCAGATAATAAACCATTGATGAGACTTACCTGCAAATTTGCCTCCCCCTCAAAAAAAAAAATAATTGCCTTCATTGGCTTGACAGTATCCCATTTCCAATTTCGATGCCAAAATTTCTCATCAAGCACTGGAATGTGCACACCAACAGTATGTGATCTGTGATACAAAACAATACAATGAGTACATGTATATATGTATGTCAACCACCACCTAGAAAATACATACACATATATATATATATATATTTTTTATATATATCAACTCACCAAGGCTACTATTAGTGTACACACAAAGGGCACCCTTCCATCTGGTTGAGGTGATCGCATTGCATTTGCAGGAATCACAGCACACTTTGTACCAGCAACAGTTCTCTCACGGTCATCATTTCTGACGGAACACTGAATGGATTCATGTCATGTTATCCCTCCTTTACATGGTTTGGCAAGACACTGTGCATCATGACATCATCATCACAGAGTATGTAAATTTTCTGGACATAAGACAGTTGCATTTTGGGGATGCATAAAAATTCTGGGGATTCTGTGTGACCACTGCACGCATGAGTGACTGTGCAATACATTCTGGGGGACTTTGCTTGTGGTGTAATGCTCCCATTTCACTTCATCAGCACTTGGGAATTTTCTGGACACAAGACAGTTGCATTTTTAGGATACAGAAAAATTCTGGAAACTCTATGTGATCACTGTCTGCATGAGTGACTGCGCAATACATTCTGGGGGACTTTGCATGTGGTGTAATGCCCCCATTTCACTTCATCAGCACTCGGGAATTTTCTGGACACAAGACAGTTGCATTTTGGGGATGCAGAAAATTCTGGGGACTCTGTGGTGACTGAGCAATACATTCTGGGGGACTTTGCATGTGGTATAATGCTCCCATTTCATTTTGTCAGCACTTGGGAATTTTCTGGACACAAGACAGTTCCAATTTGGAGGATGCAGAAAAATTCTGGGGACTCTGTGTGACCACTGAGCACGTGAGTGACTGTGCAGTACATTCTGGGGGACTTTGCATGTGGTGTAATGCTCCCATTTCACTTTGACAGCACTTAGGAATTTTCTGGACACAAAACAGTTGCATTTTTGGGATGCAGAAAATTTCTGGGGACTCTGTGTGACCACCGCATGCATGAGTGACTGTGCAATACATTCTGGGGGACTTTGCATGTGGTATAATGCTCCCATTTCACTTCGTCAGCACTTGGGAATTTTCTGGACACAAGACAGTTGCATTTTGTGTGTCGTGAGCACATAATGTCATAATTAAATTATAAATTAAAGCAGCACTGCAACAATGTTGTTAACATTTTGACTTATACATTGTAATGCTATTTTAGATTGCCAGCCACTTACCTCCTGACTTGTATGATACCCTTCTTTTTACAGTGTGTGTCTGCTTTAGTACTTTTTCTCATGTCTGAAAAAATAAAAGGAACACTCCTTTTAATATGGCTCAGACCAGGTTTTCATCAGTATTTGCAGCTGTTTTTGAACAAATATTGTTCTATGAGGTCAGGAAACACTGCCTGCTGCATAATTGTTAATTTTACTCACAACAGAAGTGATATATAAACAACTGATGGACAAAAACAGTGGAAAATACTGATGAAGACCTGGTCTGCACTGTATTAAAAGGAGCACTCCTTTTATTGTTTCAGACATGAAAAAAATTACTAAAGCAGACTCAAATATTGGAAAGAATGGTATCATACAAGTCAGGTGGTAAGTAAAGTGGCAATGTAAAATAGCATAAAAAAGTATAGATCATAATTTTCACCAGATTGTTGCACTGCTGCTTTAATGTCTGTTTCAAAAAAGAAATATTTCTGGAGCCTCAGTGATGTTTACTTTGTGTCATGACTCATGAAGTGTTTGTCAAAATGCAGGACTGAGCAGTGCAAGTATGCTGTGCTAAACTGCATCTGTGCTGTCAATGTTCTTTCCTGTGTGTGCAGACATTGTCCAGCTTCGTGCAAACATATATATGGTGTAACTTGTTGCAGTATGTAAAGAATAAAGATAAGAAAGAATATATGACGTATATTTTATTTGTACCATCAGCACCGGCGGAGTAAGTGATATGATATTTTTTAGCGGTCTAGGGTCACAGTGCACCTTAGTCACTCACAGTGCACACATGACTTTGCAGAAATAATAGCACAAAAACACATGCTCTCCTAAAAGTCATGTGTGCAGTATGTGACTAAGGTGCACTCTGGCCAGACACCTGTGAAAAAATATCATATCACTTAGTCCACTGATGATGATGGTGACAATAAAATGTATGTTATATCATCTTATCTTTAGTCTTTATACCATAAACATTGCAACAAGTCAGCATATATATGTTTGCAAGAAGCTAGGCAATGTCTGACATCACACACACACAGGAAACAAAAGTAACTGCACACATGCAATTTATCACATTATACTTGCACTGCTTAGTCCTGCTTTTCCACAACAACTCCACAACAGAAAGTAAACCTTACTGAAGCACCGGATTATAATAACAGGCAATAAGGAGCAAGTATGTATATGTGTGTATGTATGTATATATTTAAAGGGAATCAGTCAGTAACAGGAGCTCCCACCCCCTGCAAGGCTTACCCTCCAGTTAAAACTTTTAAGTATGTTGTGGCATTTTTCTCGTGTTGCAACATACTTTATTTTAATAAAGAAAAGTCTGTGACCCAGAAATATGGTGGACTCTATGGGGGCTCCATGTATGTGAAAAGATGTGGCAACGCACCATGCACTTCAATACAAAAGTATTGACGCGTGTGGTGCATCACCACACCTTTACACATAATGGAGCCCCCATAGAGTCCTCCATACTTCTGGGTCACAGGCTTTTCTTTATTAAAATAAAGTATTTTGCGGCACGAGAAAAACACAACAACATACTTAAAAGGCTTAACTGGAGGGTAAGCCTTGCAGGGGCGGGAGCTCCTGTTACTGACTGCTTCTCTTTAAACTACTACTGTGGCCCTCCCTCTGTCTGTTATTAAACAAAAGACAAAACACTACAGCGGTGGGGGGGAGGTGTGGTGTGCTGCAAAAAAAAGCTAATGGGGAAATCCCGATGGTCCAGCAGCAGATGGAGCATCGACACAATCTGTAACTGGTGTTGCCCTGTCTGCTCCAACTGCTGCTGGACAGCACCCACCCTCTCATTGTTTTCTTCCACCGTGGCCTACAAAAGTGCTATGTCTGCCTGAGTTGCAGGCATTGTGGGGTCCACTGATGGTGGTACACCAGGTAGATGATGTGGTGAGGATGGTGCTGGTGGCAGTAGTGGAGCAGCTGCTGCTGTGGCCCTCCTCTTGCTGTGATAATGCACAACAGCAGCACCCTCTGCCACTGTCACATAAGGGCCAGCCAATGGAGGCCTGGCCCGTTCTGTGGCAGCCTGCCACTCCACCTTGTGGTTCAACATATGGGTGCACTGGCCCCCAGTCCACAGATGTGTCCCCCAGGGGTCACGACATACCTGCACCCCACAAAGTTGACATACCAGAAGGCTGCTGTCCCCCCTACACAGTTGAAAACTGCCAAACTGGGGAGGACCAGGCACGTGAGGGGCAGATGCAGTGCCGGCAGCATGGTCACGGATCTGGTGCTCAACCTGCTGCTGTGGAGGCAGTGCTGCTGAAGCTCCTGCAGCTGCCACCGATGGTAGTGGTGGTGGTGATGGCGGCAGACTTGGTGGACGTGGCACTGGTGGTGGTGCTGCTGCTTCTGGGGGGAGGACCAAAGACTCTTGAGCAGTCCAACACCACCTGGCTATGCCCCCTACATGTGCGTACTACTCCTGTCCTGCCACAGGCCACACCCTGTCCCTGCTCCATTGCAAAAAAATCACTCCTTCCATCTCTGACAACTTCACACACACTCACACAACAAAACTTATCAAACAAAGAAATCGCTCACCACAAGAAAAAATGAACTGACAAAACAGTACAAAAAAACCCTAAACAATTAGCTTTTAAAAAAGCTTTTAGGTTTTGATCAAGTGTTTCAGAACAAGAACAATCCTCTCCTACACAAAATGCCTCCACTGTCTACCTCTGCAAAGGAGAAAGTGAAAGTATCTGCTTGTATGACTCACTTCCTTCCTGCCTGGCTAAAGCATGTGACTTACAGTACTGTAAGCCATGTGATGTGTGGGAGGGCTGCCTATATTGTTGTCCCTCTGCCTTACTTTGTGTTAAGGCAGAATGACAACACAAAGTCATAATAACAAAGCAAAGTGAGCATTTCGCAATGGTCACTCCGTGTAGTGCTGGGACAATGTGAAGTGGTCACTTTGTGTTCACTTTGTCAGCGGAATTTAATTTCACTGCATCTCTAGTCCCTGCTCAATGCAAAACTGCTGCATTTCTGCTCACTATATCAAGGGCCTGGAGTTTTCTGTTGAGACGTGTTGTCCCCCTCTTGGAAAGGGAGGTTTCCTTATGCCTTCCTTCCCTTTCCTCTGATTCAGAGGGTGTGCATCAAGTTAAAGATGGAGGATGCCATCCTAATTCTGGTGGCTCCATTCTGGCCTGGGCAGATATGGCTTCCATTACTGCACTAGTTGGTTGTGGAACCTCCAGTTCCCCTGCCCTTTTGCAGGAACAAACAAAAGCTACAAAACTCAGCACAGCTGAGGCAATTTGTTGCAAAAAAAATCCAGCTTTTAATAATACTAAATAGTAAAAATGCCACAAATACATACAGGCAGGACTCCCATACACCCTCTACCGATTTTGCTCTCTCATGAGCATCATCAGGGGGTAATAGGCTGGGCTGTGCTGAGTTGTGTAGCTTTTGTTTGGACTTGGAGTGACTTGAGTATGCCCCTTGCTTGCTTTGAGCTGTTTTACTTCTTTTCCATTTGCAAGAACCTGTTGACACAGGCTCAGGGGACTCTGGCCCACCCAGACCTCAAGTCCCTCCACCTGCATGCATAGCTCCTGAAGACATAGCCATTGCTCGGTTTGATGTGTCTCAGCAGGTGGCTGATGTCTTGGTGGCCACCAGAAAACCTTCCACCAGTGCCACTTACTCTATGATATGGAAGAGGTTTGCTGTCTGGGCCACTTCTCATAGCCTGGTCCCATTCACCTGTCCAGTGAACCAGATTCTGGAGTATCTCCTAACCTTGTCTGATACAGGACTAAAATACTCCTCTCTTAAGATGCACTGATCAGCTATATTGGCTTTTCGTGTGTGTATTGACGGCCGTACGGTGGCACAGCTGGATGTGGCCCATACTTTTCTGTGAGGCATTCTTCACTTGAAGCCTCCTATCCATAATCCATTTGTGGCTTGGGACCTGAATTTTGTTCTAGAGAAGCTGATCCTACATACTTTTTAGCCAGCTGTGTCTTGCGAGCTATGCTTTCTGTCATGGAAAGCATTATTTTTAGTTGCTATTAGTTCTGTCTGAAGAATCTCAGAGCTACAGGCTCTCATGTGTGAGTAGCCTTATTTGATTTTTCATAAAGGCAGAGTCTCTTTGTGTACTGATCCTAAGTTTCTTCCTAAGGTGGCATCTGAGTTTACTTTAAGTTTATCTACCCACCTGTCTGTTTATTATCCAGAGCATGACAATCCAGCGGAAGCATTGCTCTATACTTTGGATGTGCACAGAATGCTACACCACTATACACACCATATGAAGGACTGCAGGAAGTCTTCTTAGTTGTTTGTTTCTTCCCCCCCTGGCAGAGAGGGCACTCCAGTTTAAAACAGTGCCTGTCCAAATGGTTGGCCAACTTTATTGTTTTTTTTTTTTATTACAGGAAGTACAGTAAGAAAATTCTTAGTAAGGGCCATTCCACCAGGGATGTGGCCTCTTCAGTTGCCTGTTTCAGAGGAGTGTCTGCAGCTGAAATTTGTGCTGCTGCCACTTGGAGTACTGTCCACACATTCTCCAAGCACTACAGTCTGAACAGTGCTTCCAGAAGAAGGGCAGGTTTCTGCCTAGCTGTGCTTCAGGGCTTTTTTCTTAGGCCTCTGTCCTCCCACACTGACTGTCCTTGCTATCAGCACTGCTTTGGACTCATTCCATAGGTGTGACCTGATGACAGAGATATCCCTGAAAAAGATAGAACAGTTATATAAGAACTTACCATAACAGTAGACCTTCAAGGGAATCTCTGTCATTAGGTTATGCCCTCCCTCCCTCCCTCCCTCCATCCCTCTTTCTCTCTCTCTCTTTTGCTACAGCTCAGCTGTCCTGTTGCTCCAGCCTTTCTGCTAGCTGAGCACCTTATCTCTCTCCTCAGTTCCCTGGTGGGACCCCTGTTTTCTATGGCCTCCAGCTAGTGAAAAGAACTGAGGAGGGAGCAGGGCTGCTGCACTTACAGTGTATAGGGTATGTGACATCAGAGCCTGACATTGCATGGGTGGCCCCTAACAGACTGCTGTAGAAAAAACTTCCATGTGATCTTGATGCCTGATGGTTAAGTTCCATAGATGTGGCCTGATGACAGTGATTTGCTTAAAGAGCTACTGTTATGTTAAATTCATACATAACTGTTCTATTTGCTGGCAGAGAAGGACCACTTGGCCCACCTAGTCTGCCCATTTTTCACTGCCTATAGTATCACCAAAGCTTCTACTTGATCTCCAGCCCATTCACTCCCCCATCCCTTTCCCTAAGGTTCCCTTATACCTACCCCTTGCATTCTTGAACCCACAACTGTTTTCACCCCAACACCTCCACTGGAAGACTGTTTCAGGAACCTACCACTCCTTTTTGTGAAGAAATACCTCCTCACATCTCTCCTGAATGGATATATTATGAAATTCTGAAATGTGAGATCTCAAGGCACAGAAGCCCGAGCCTGATGTCCCAAAACACCAACATCCTAATGACTGACAGCCTGACACTGGACTTCTGCTGTGTATGAGGGTGGACGGAAGACTCTGCCCCACACCCCACTACAATAATAAAATGAGCTCTGTGTCATGGCAAGTTCCAGTGCCGGGCAGTCAGTTGTCGGGATAGTGATCTGTTGGGCAACCAACGTTTTGGTATCTCGGGCTCAGGCTTTTGCAGCTCGGGATTTGAAATGTCGGCGTCTCATGTTACTCCCCTCCTGAATCTACCCCCTCCATCTTCTTATCATGCCCCCTTGTCCTTGAGCACCATTTTTTCTAAAAAACACTTCCCTCTTGTACCTTGTTTACTACTGTGAGGTATTTATAGGTCTCTATCATATCTCCCGTGCAAATATTTATGTCTTTTTATTTCTCCTTGTAGAGCATCTGATGCATACCCTACACTATTTTGGTTTCCCCTCCTCTTGCCTGCTTCTAGTCAGTCTATGTCCTTTCTGAGATGTGGTCTCCAGAACTGAGCACAGTACTCTAGGTGGGATATTAGCAGCAGTGTCTACAGAGGCAACACCACCTCCTTCTTTGTAATGTTGTTACTTCTCCCTATGCACCCCAGCATCCTACTTACCCTCTCAACTGCCTTGTCACATTGCCTGGCCACCTATAGGTCATCCAATATGATCATGCCTAGGTCTCTTTCCTTCTTGGTTGTCTCCAGTACTACTCCACCCATTGTGTACTTCACCTCTGGGTGTCAGGGCCCCAAGTGCATCATTTTGCACTTTTTTGCATTAAAACTCTGCTGTTATACCCTTGACCACTTCTCAAGTTTTCTCAGATCACTGCTCGTCCTTTCCACACACACCCAAAGAGTTTCTACCCTATTACAGAGTTTGATGTCATCAGCAAAGAGGCAAGCCTTCCCTTCCAGCTCCTCTGTAATGTCACTTATAAAGACAGTAACAAGGACCTATCCCAGCACTGATATCTGAAGCACCCTGCTGGTCACCCTCCCCTCCTATGAGTGAACTCCATTTACCACCTCCCTCTACAGCCTATTTCTTAATCAATTTCTTACCCAGTTTATCACCTTTGGACCCACTCCTAAGCTGCCCAGCTTGCTTACTAGTCTCCTGTGTGGAACAGTGTCAAATGCCTTACTGTAATCAAGGCAGGCTACATCCACCACTCCATCCTGATCTAGTTCCTTAGTCACCATGTCAAAGAACTTTATCTGATTCATTTGACATGACCTCCCCCTCATGTATCCATGCTGACTTGAGTCTTATAACCCATTGGCTTCAGTATATCCTATAATCCTTTTTTCAACAGTGGTTCCATTAACTTTCCCACTACTGAAGTCAGGCTGATTAGCTTATAATTGCCAGCCTCTTCCCTGCTACCACTTTTGTGAAGTGAGGCTACCTCTGCCCCCCTTCAGTCATCTTGGACCACTCCTTTTTCTAGCGAGCTATTAAATAGGGCCATTAGAGGTGCAGGCAGTACCACCCAGAGCTTCCTGAATACCCTTGTGAAGACTGCCTGGGTGACAGAGGTACGGCACTTGATTTTACAAAAGATTGCAGCAACACAGAATTTTGTAGATTAATAAGGTATACATTTTGTATCATTGATTCAATGTTTGGTGAATGAAGGATAGTGCTTGTGTTTACTTTAAATTTAACCTTTCTTTATTCCTACCCTCAATAGAGGAGTTGGGCAGTGTTTAGGGAATAGAATGCCCAGCATAAATGGTGAGAAAGAGTGCTGGAGGAGGAGGCTGGGGAGGATGGCGGGGAATGAAACACGCTGTGCACCGGTTGTTGTGAGAGGCTGGCTGATATTTGGGTTGTAGGAGGAGTTATCCCCCCACATTGAACCATGGGCAAAGCCCTCCCATTCAGTGTTTGGTGATTAATGGATAGTGCCAATATATATTTTAACTATGGCCTTTCTCTATTCCCACCCTTAGTAGAGGAGATGGGCAGTGTTTAGGGAACAGAAGGCCCCAAAAGAGATAACCTCCTCCACCTTATGGAGAGTGTGGACAGTAGCATGCAGGAGAGGGAAAAAAAGCCTATGGAGGAAACCTCTGTCCTCTAGGTATATTAAGAGGAAATAACCCTAAATGCCTGATTATTTTCCTTGTTCCAGATAAGAGAAAATGCTCCTTGCTGTGTGTTCCTTCTTGGTAAAGGAGCAGGATGTTGTTTTGGATGCTAATGATGCTGCATCGGTTGAAGAAGCCTTGGGAAGCATATGGGCTTGGTGTGAACTGGCATAGGAGAGTTCTTGGATACTTTGAATAATGTGGTAGTCATTGCTGGATGATAGTTATAAGTCAGGAGATGTGGAGAAGATTTTGAGCACATTGAGGAGTAGAATGTTGAAAAAGCTGATTGGTAATGGTTCTTCATAATCAGGAATAGGACTTTGGACTGATCTGGAACTTCTGATGGTGGTTGAGATCAAGATGAAAAAAATGCTAGTATCTGAGAGGATTAAAGCAGAATGCTGATGTAATTAACCTTTCAATGCAATGCAGGAAGAGAGCCGAGATGGTGTTTGAGCTCATGTTCAAGTAAGATAACTGGCAGCACATAGATCCTTGATAAGTTTCTGCATTTACTTCATTGACAGAGGATTGGTAAAGGATTTTGGATGATGTGTTATTGATTCCAAGAGGGAAAGCATGAGTAAGACAAGAAAAGAGGGCACATCTGACATAGATAGGAAGACTTGGAGACTAAATGATTTGTACTGTCCTTTGTAATAATGAAGTATGGTGAAAGTACAAGAATGAACTGAGGAGAATTTTCTCTGGAAGGTCGGATGGTGTGACTTTAAGGAGATTGGCTTCTGACTGGGATTGTTAAGGCAGAACTTGTAAAGCACATCAGCTTGCTTTGAGAAGGGAAAAATGAAAGTATGTGAGTACTGGGAGGCACTTCTTGGGTTTTACAAGATGGCCCAAATGTGAGAAGATGTCTTCCAAGTGATGATGCAAGTTGGTCAGGAACAGGCAAAATTACAGACCTCGTGAAGCTTGTCTTTCTAATGATCTTGCTTGGAAATGATGAGATTGGAGACTCGTGGAGGAAAAGTCAGGATGGAAGTTGATGAGGGATATGTGAGTAAAGTCTGAGAGTTAGCATTGAGGGAAAGAATCAGCTGTTCTTCCATGGGTAATACGAAGCCATTGGGAAGATTTGGTTATAGATGATGAAATAAATCAACCTTCTTGAAGCTACAGTATGATGGAATACAACAAAGCCATGCCTGATGGATGCTATATACTGTTGGTTGAGTGGCTGATTGATTGACAAAGTTGCAGACTGAAGATGTCCCCAATGCAGCAGCTTCTGGAGGGAGGGGGAAAGAAGCAATGTCACCAGTTCTGAATTGCAGATACATAGAAGCACTGGGGAGCAGGGAGTGAAATGCTTAATGAGAGGCGAGCCATAAGATGGAGGTACATTCGACTGCAATCCTGGGAAAATGTCATATTTGGTCCTTGGAAACATGAAACAAACAGTTCAATGAGTGAAAGTGATAGTAGAGTGATTGACCTTGGATAGGATGGGACTCTGATGAATGGTGACAAAGCATGGGACCTTATGGGAAACAGAGGGAGAAACAGAAGCAGGGCTTGGGCAGCCTTCACCATTGGAGCTAGTACCAGGAGTGTGCTGTCTTCCTAACGTATCTTGGAGAGATAGAGAACTTGTAGGAAGACTACCTGTGCATTTGGACAGTACAAAGTTTGACTGAATGAGAAAACTTGCTGAGTTGGAGTGGTAGGTTATATGACTTCCACAAAGGGTAAGCTAGAAACAAGGAAGCTGCAGTGAGCCAGGAGAATACTAGCAGCACAAAGCAGGGACAAACCGTTCACTCTTGAGATGGATTTTCTTATCAAGTGCTTCCAGGTCATGCAAGATACCCCAAGTGGCGACCAGTAGCAGTGAGTGGATGGCTAATGTGAGGAAAAATGACTGCAGAGAATATAGCTAAAGTCTGCTGCTTTTGTGGATCTGACATAGATGGAATGCTTTGGATGGCAGGTGGTTGTAGAGCATGGAAGATTGTGTAAGGAAAGGCAGCAAGTATTGTACATCTAAAAGGTGGAGTAGAGTACAAAGGCAAAGTACAATAGGAGAACTGCTTAACGTATCTCTGTTATGAATGACACTGGATGAACCTGAATCCATGAACTGCAGAAATCAAGGCAGGAACTGAGTGAAACCAGCTAGGTAGTTGCAGGATCTCTGGCATTCGGAGAATTACCAGTCACTAAGTCATGTGGTCTTCAACACTTTATACTGAAGATGAATACTGAGGCATGTGCATCTGACAGGTGACTCAAGATTAGAGATGGGCGAAGTAGCCCCAATTCACTCCATGAAGTGGAACATGGAGTGAAAGTGAATTCGCGGAGTGCCCCACAACGCGAAGTGAAGTACTTCACGTTATGATGGGTAACGCGAAGTCCATTGAAAACAATGACTTCGCATTACTCTGCCTTCCCAAACCACTAATCCACCAATTCTTAAGGTGAAGTACATTGAATGCAATGTACTTCACCTCACTTCGCCTTGTTTTTAAGCTCCAAAGGTGAATTTTGCAGTGATTCATGGGATTTTGGGTCTCATGGGCTCTGGATTGTTCTACACAGCCTCAGTTCAGGGTAGTGTGTGTAGGAAGCTGTAGGAGACAGTGTGCTGAGAGCTCTCTGTGATTCAAAGCTTCCAAAAACTGTTGAAAAAGCCATTTTGAGTAATTTTGTTTTGCTCAAACTTAGTTCATTGATTGTAGGAAACCCTACTGTGTTCATATCATCAAGCATTTATTGTTTGTGTATGGATTTTGAATGTTAATGTACAACATTGGGTCTGTGTAGTGTAGGAGACAGTGAAAGTGTGCTTTGGGGGAAGGGTGTATCTGACTGTGGTGTAGGTAGATTGAAGGGACACTGTCAGCTTTACGCCTTCATTTTTTGGTAAAAACAAGCAGTATGCCTCTTGGCCACATACCACTCAGGGAGATGCTTAGAATGCCCATAGGGATATATAACGGCTTTTTACCTGGTTTCTTAAATTTTACCTAAATAGGTTTTCACTTGCCTTGCTCATAAACCCACACATACCGGAAGCACTTCAAGGTCAGGACCGCGTGACTGCCACAAGCACGCTCCTGATGTACGATTATTTTCATAAGGATGAAGTACAGTCATGTCGTGCCAGTTCTTTGCGTATATCTCAACTATTACATCCATCTGGCAACACAAACCGAGCACTGGAAATATATTATTTGCATTTTTAAGCTGCGGCCCAAATCCCACACATGCGTACCAGATGCAAGACCAAAAGATCCGTACGTGCGCAAGAGTGTGCCATTGGTATGCATGCGTGGGATTTCGGCTGCAGCTTAAAAATGCAAATAATATATTTCCAGTGCTCAGTCTATGGTGCCAAATAGATGTAATAGTTGAGACATATGCAAGGAACAGGCACGACATGACTGTACTTCATCCATATGAAAATAATCTTACATCGGGACCGCACTTGTGGCAGATACGCAGTCCTGACCTAGAAGTGCTTCCGGTATGTACGGGATTACGGTGGGCAAGTTGAAAACCTATTTAGGGAAAAATTAAGAAACCAGGTAACATTTATTTTATATCCATATGGGCATTCTAAGCATCTTCCTTAGTGGTATGTGGCCAAGAGGCATACTGCTCATTTTTACCAAAAAAACAAAGGGGCAAAGCTGACAGTGCCCCTTTAACTTGGAGAGAAAGACAGTGCTTTCATTTTTGGTGATATTTTTCTTGTATAATAACTGTGTTAATGTACACACAGTAATATTTTCAATAATTCTTGCCATTTCTTTGCTGATTGTTGTGGAGCAGCAGTGCATAATTTTAGTTTGATTAAAATACTTGGTTATGTTACTGAAGTTTTCAATTTGCTACACGTTAGTTAGTGTGTTTGTGAGTATGAGTGTGACGTGTGTCATCAAATCAGACACCTTTTATTGTGCCACATAGTAATTTCAGCAATGTGAACCTGCTAGCCACTGCAGCTGTGTGATTTTTGTTGTTCTTTGTGGTATCTTTACTGGTACTGGTACTAGTACTAGTGACTGTTACTACTGCAGTGCAGTACACTGCCCCCCCCCCAAGGCTGCGGCTCACCCCAACTGGCAAAGGTATTCTTTTCCAGATTTGAATTCTTGATGGTGAGCAATCTTAATCTGTCTGTGCATTTGCATCTCTTTAGGGCCCAATCTCCATCTGTAACTTAAGTCACAGAGTTGTTTCTTTGGCTTCCCTTCAGAGTACTGGACTGGTGTGGTGCATAATTCTGCATAAGCATTGCCCTCATTAATATGCATTTTTAAGTCAGGACAATCATCACCTTCACAAGTCACTTGTGAATGATACAAATTGCATTCTTCATCATCACAGTCACAAATCACGATTCACCATCACTTCACGAATCACATTTTTTTTTTACTGGTTACTTGGATGTATTGTAACTTTTGTAAGCCTGTTTTGTAGTATCTCTCCAGGTTTCACCATCCCACCATTGTACTCATTAATAAGTGTTTTTAAGTCAGGGAGTTGGACAGTGTCTGCAGTACATACACAGACTGGAAAGAAGACTGACTGCACACATGTGCAGTTTAGCATACAGTATACTTGCTCTGCTCAGAATACAAAGTGTCACGCATATGGAAGACAACAAAAAAAGCATTATTACATACAAGTATCGGGGATGGTGGAGGAATACATTTTATAACACAGCAAGGAAGGTGTGAGAGGGCACATCATGGTGTGAGGGAAAAAAAAAACTAATGTGGGATCCCATGTTGATCCAGCAGTAGTTCCAGTATGGATATAATTTGCAACTGATGTTCCTCTATGCGATCCAACCGCTGCTTGACAGCACTCACCCTCTCATCGTTCTCCTCAACAGCACTCCAGAGAACTGCCAAGTCAGCCTGCATTACACACAGTTCTCTGGGGTCCACATGTTCTACAGGCTGACCTGGTGGTGGTGGTGGTGGTGGTGGTGGTGGTGGTGGTGGTGGTGGTTTGGGTGCTGGTGGAGCAGCAGGTGCTGCTCTTGCCCTCCTCTTCTTAGGGCTGCTGCCATGCACAGTTGTACCCTCTGCCACAGAAGGGCCAGCAGGTGCAGGTATGGCTCATTCTGTGGCAGCCTGCCACTCCAACTGGTGGTGATTGAGCATATAGGTCAGGGTGCACTGACCCTCAGTCCCAAGGTGAGTCCCCCGCGGGCCACAGTGCACCTCCACCTCACACAGGTGGCACCTGACCACACTGCTGTCCTCCCCGACACAGTCAGAAAACTGCCAAACAATGGAGGTGCGGGGAGGACCAGGCAAAGGCAGGGGAGGGCCATATGGACTGGCAGCTAGCTGGTCATGGTACTCAGCAGGGTTGGGATCCATACCTGGGCCCAGGGGCACATATGCATCCTGCTCCAGAGAACATGGTGCTGGAGCTGGTACTGGACGTGGTGGTTCAGCTGCCTTAGAGTCAGGAGGCAGTGTTGGTCTTGCTTCCGGGGGGGGGCACTCAGAATTTTCGATTGGTCCAACAGGAACCAGTGGCCATGCTCACCACGCATCTGCATGGTACGACATCTACCAGTACCACACTCTCCCAGAGCTGCCCCCGCCCCAGACAGTCCGCCAGACCCTCACCCTGGTCCATTTCTCCTACTGCGCTCCCTCATTCTGAGCAATGACTACTCACACTGTCACATAACACACACACACAGTCACACAGACACAGACCAAACAACTAACTACTTATAAAGGTAGGAATAATTTACAGAAAGAACACATTAAGTAAAAAAAAAAAGAGTACAGAAAAGAAAAAAAAGTAGCTTAGTTATAAAAAAGCTGTTGGGTCTATAAATCAAAGTTTAAATCTCCTCCTTGCTCTGATCTCTAAGTCTCCTCAGCAGTGACAAAACAACACACTCCCCTCTCTGTCTCTGCACAGGAGAAATTGAAAGTGTCTGCTTGTATAACTCACTTCCTTCCTTTTCCTGCCTGGCTATGGCTAAGAGCAGGATGAAGTCTATTGAAAACAGCAGCTTCACCTCACTTTGTGTTGTCATTCCGCCATAGCATGAAGTGGTAATGACAATGCGGAGTGAGCACTTTGCATTGGAGTGGCAATGCGAAGTGCCCACTTTGCAGGCACTTCGCCGGCGGAATTTAAATTCACTGCATCTCTAGTGTGAACCTGCTATCCACTGCACCTGCATTAATTTTTTTATACTGCTTCGTGGTATATTTACTGGTAGTGGATTGTTACTGCTATGCACTAATCCTACAACTGACAAAGTGTATTTCTTTCCAGATTTGGATTTGTGACTTGTGAGCACTGGTAAGGTGGTGGTGTTGTGTCTTTTCGTATGCATCCCTTGAGTGTGCAGCGCAATCTTAATCTGTCGGTGCATTTGCATGGCACCATTAATTCTGAGAGACTGCATTTCTTGTTATGCTCTCATTTCACTTCGTCAGCACTGTGGAATTTTCTGGACACAAGACAGTAGCATTTTGGGGATGCGCATTCATTCTGGTGACTCTCTGTGAGAGTGTGACCTGACCATTGCACGCATGACTGAGTGTGCCATTAGTCCTGGGAGACTTTGCATTTCTTGTTACACTCTCATTTCACTTCATCAGCACTGGGGAGTTTTCTGGACACAAAACAGTAGCACTTTGGAGATGCACATTCATTCTGGTGACAGTGTAGGTTGATGCTGCCAATATTGTTGTCACTCCACCTTACCTCACATGTAAGGCGAAATGACAACACGAAGTAATAACAAGGCGAAGTGAGCCTTCCCTATGGGCCACTCTGCATAGTGATGCCACGCAAATGGCCACTTCGCATTCACTTCACCGGTGGAATTTAAATTCGCTGCATTTCTACTCAAGATGGTAATGACTGGGAGTCATGTGATGAGCTCAAGCTGACCAGACATCTCTCTCAGAGCTCTGTGATCCACAACAACCAAACCATGGCAAATTAGAATTAAAAGGGCAAAAACATTACACCTTTGCACTTTTACTGCTCCATAAAGCAAGCAACTAACTGATTATTAAAGAATCATACTTTTGGGACATGGCAGAAGAGCAGCAAATGGACTTTACTGGGACACAGCCCCAGCAGCAGCAAGTCCCTCAGCCAGCTAACCAGCAGAAACATAACTCACCATCACTAAAGACATTGCTGGATTCAGCTACCCTCAGCTGCTTCATAGGCAAAATTGAACTTTTCTTCTTAGACTTTGCAGCACTGACGCTGTCCATCGGGGAAGTGAAACTAACCATTGGGGATCTGGCTGCAGATGTGAAGTCAGTAAAACAAAACCTGGAGTCGCTAACAACCTGAATTTCAGATGCAGAAACCAGAATTAGCTCCATTGAAGACCAGCAGCTCAGGGACAGCAAAGCACTACTGGACCTAAGGCAGAAAGTTGAAAAGCTAGAAAACTGAACTTGAAGAACAAGAAAGCAGATACAGGAGCAACAACCTAGCCCTGGTAGGCATTGCAGAGATGGCTGAGGGCAAAGATCTCACATCTTTTACACAGAAACTACTCCAGGATGTTACTGGTCCCCCCAGAGTCAGGGGCAGCCTACAGAGCAGAATGTGTATTCAGATCACAAAAACACCCTCCACCTAAGGGTGAGAAACCCAGAGCTATAATACTCCGCTGCACAAATTTCCAAGAAAAGCTGCACATCATGGCACAGGCTTGCAGGAAGGGAGCCCTAAGCTGGAAGGGCAAACGCTTCTTTATCTTTAGTGATGTAACACCCACTGTCCACGACAAACAGTGGGCTTACCAGGACATAAAGAAAGCCCTACATCAAGCAAATATCCAATATGGCATTTTACACCCAGCAAGACTAATAGTGACAATCTCTAGAACATCCCATGAATTCCCCAGTGCAGAATCTGCCCGCAGAGATCTACTAAAGCTTCTCTCTCACATTTTCCCTTCACACCCAAACTCAACCAAGAATGCCTAAATAAGACTAAAGAAGATACTAACCTCAGGTAAGCAGCTTGCAAAGAAATATCAAGTGCCCTTAGCTGAACCTGACATCCCTTCTGAATCAAACTGGTCATCTCAGGATCCCAGGCGTGTTTCTTCTCTCATTCCTCCTGCTTTTGCATAAACAGCTTAATGCAACTAATTATTTCCTCAGAGGGGCCTCATCACACTTAGGTGACAATGGACAGCACTTGCAGGAAAGGGAGGGGGGTCAGCACTCCAGGCTACTCTTACCTTGTTTTTTACGGCTGCAGTGGGCAGAGCCTGCAAATGTTTTGCATGTACAAAAGGGATGATGTCATGTTTTCTGTCCGTGGAACCAACTGAAGGTGTAAATAGTCTCCTCCGCCTTACCTCCTCCAAGAAATGTTTTCCACACTCAAATAAATATGCTTTCATGTTAGTCAATGGTTGCAGGGCACTATTTTCTTTCTTAAATGGGAGGTACAAGAACTGAAACCTGAGTAGTGGGAGGCAGTATTAGTTTTTGGGGGGGAGTAAGATCCACCCCCATCTCCACCTGAGAAGCTCCTAAAGATCCACACCCACCTTTTTTTTTGGTTCATGTGGGAGGGGCATGAGATGGATCTATCATGCTGGAACAATTGACTATCAGAGCTGCCTGGGGAAGTAATTAAGGAGTGGCAGAACCAGACATCATGATTTTCATTTTTTTAACTCTAAGCATGTCAACATTTGGCTCTAACAGTATGGGCAGGTTGGAAATAATAAAATAGACAAAAAAGGATCAAGCTAGTGCCTTGTCCTTTGTCAGATACAGTACATGCAGACTGAGGGTCACAAATCCTGTATGACAAGTTCATCAAATGGATGTTGTCCATGTAAAACAGAAATTGTGTTATTGTCATGTCTATAGCATCGTTCATAGCCAGTAAACTATTATTTACTTAGATACTGTAAACGCCAGGTTTTAATTCCGAAATACAGTCTTGATAAATTAGTTTTTTCAGCATTTCTGTAAGATTTATGTCTCTCTGATGCAAGAGTACACAGCACAGAAACTAAAGGGGTTTGCCTAATTGATTGTTGTTTGCATGAAAAGTGGGCGTGGCAGTGGCATGCAAGAGTGAAGTCTAACAATTGTTTCTTGGGTATTCTGGGGCCTGAAGTTTCACAGTAATGTGTGAAGAGAATAAAGTCTTGTGTTGTGTGCATTTGAATAGGTTTAATGCTTTGAAGTTAAAAGATATATATGCATAGTGTCATGGGCACCTGAAAAGGAAGGCGATATTACTGAAATATGAAAATGCTATTCTGATGATTTATTTATGTGTAAGATTTTAAGTGTAGTTCTGCCTAGGTCATAAGCTATAAAAAGTACATTTAAAGATGGATATATTAGTCAAAGTTTGTAATAGCAAAATAAAGCGAGAAAAATAATATATTGTGTTTTTTTTTTCTTTTAATTGTTTAACCAGGAGTGGCACAATAGGCTGAAAGCTTGTTTACGGGGGCAACCTGGGAGCACATGGAAGTTAAGTGACTTTGCTCAGGGTCACCCAGTATGCAAGTGGGGACTGTGGGATTCAAATCCAGATCTCCAAATTTGCAGCTTAGTGCCTTAAACCATTGTGCTATACTGCCTCCCTAGTTATGGCAGTCATCTGTTTTATGGTTCATGATGTTGGTGTAGCAAGCAGCAGTACATTGCATAGCTGCAGATGTAAAATGTCAATAAGTAGGTCATGCAATAGATGTGCTGTGCGGTAACTGAAGCAAGAAATGTATTTAGGATAATAAAATATTCCTGTTAGAAAACTGATAAATGGGTGACATTTACATCTCAAGTTGCAAGGAGATCCTTATGGGGTGTCAATGTACAACATAAAGTAGTTATAGATTCCAAGTTGTCTGAGTAATTGCTTTGTACTACCACTGTTACTAAATTTAAATTATTCTATGAAGGAAATTAAGTTTATGTAACTGTCTGTAAATGTATTAAAAACATCTACTTGTCCTTATAATGAAATACTGCCACCTTCTGTACCATCATGGGGATTTGCATATGTTTCCCATGGTGCTTTGCCTTATTGGGGCATGTGCAATTGTGTTTTCTTTAAAAGGTTGCTGTCCGGCCAATATCATCCGGGATAACACATATCTCAGTGGTATTTGCTCTGGGGTTCTTTTGTAAACCTATATTGCTTCCTATTCCTTCCATTAAAATGTACACCTCCGTATATTTTCCTAATAATGTGTATGCCTTCCTCAGAACAGAAACTAAAACAAATCTTACTACTTACAAGTCATTATGTTGTTTCTAAATACCTCCTTAACAATTCCACACAACTTCACTAACTTCATTATGCAGCCGTGGTAGATCTGATCAGAATTTGTTTCTCTTGCTGTTTGTTAACCCCTTTCACTGCCAAGAGACAAATAACTGCTTTTTTATCCACAAATCCTTGTTTGACACTGGTGAGAAGGGGTTAAGGCATGAAAAATGGCGGTCAATTAACATCTTTTGTTCTGTCTTCTTCATCAACTGGAATTCCCGCTTAAGATCCCCACTGGAACCATAAAATCACCATTTGATACTAGTGACTACATATGGGTCCCGGGACAATGCCCAGTTGATTGAAATTCCAACCATCCTCATCCCCACCCCCATCCTAGACCTTCGAGCAGACCAGCTATCTGGTGCAATGGCCTGGAACCAAACACCCAGCCTATACACAGCAGCTCCCTAATGAACTCTCCACTTTCTTGACTGTCCTGCATAGCCTCAACCTGTGGCTCTCCTGCTTACTCAGGAAAGAATCAAAGATGCAGGTCACAGCCGACCTACAGACAATCATTCCTTTATATTTCAAAGCAGTAAGCCTAAACTTCCACTGAAATCACTGTAGGCTTTTATTATTATTATTTTTTATATATAACTACAGGCAAAGAAGGCATGGCATTGCCAGCAGCCAGTTGAGTTCCAAATGCTGTGAGCTGTGCCTGATGCAATGCACTAGTGTGTGTGTATGGGGGGTTGGAGTCCAACATACAGAGGGGTAGAATAGGAAAGGTAATGAGCTGCACAGAGAATTGAAAATGTGAAAATAAGAAGTGCACTGTCAACCTGAATTCCTCTAAAAAACTAATTGCTGCAGAAAAGAAACTAGAGATACTAACCTCCCACCTGGATGGTCTATTTTAACATGCTATCAGCCTTGCATACTCTTGTCGAGGGGGTTGGGGTGGGATGTGGTATATGCCCACGGGTGATCACACGCTGTCACACTGACATCTAATTCATAAACAGCAAACTCATGACAAACTATATTGCAATATATTAAAACAGTTTATACCCCGCCACACACACGCACATATGCACACACATGCACGCGCTCGCGTGCACACTCGCTGACTTGTAAGGTATTCTGCTGCACTTCTCTTGTATATTATGAGAACTCGCTAATAAGTCATGCAATGGGACTGATTGGCAACGATACTGTTGCAGTAACCACACAACCAGAGGGGTTGAGTATGCAGCACACTAGGCCCCCCCCCCCAATTAGGCAGGTACACTTAGCACCAGGAAGTAAATGAACAGCAAGTTCCAACAGTGGTAAGCAGCTGCGCAGCCTAACCCACATTGCCCAGTCCTTGGTAGGATCTGATGGGGGATGGGGCAAATTGAAACACAGCAGGGGAGTTAACGCTATGGATGGGGCCCCTCACCAGAATATCACTACAGATCCAGAGGCAGTGAGTAGATCCTCCCTCCACAGCTCCATTTTAACGGCATCAAGCCCATGGCCAACTGGCAGGGTTCAAAAAATGGGATGCCAAATTGAATGCAGTACTGACTGGCTGACTTAGGACTCACCGTTCCCTGGTTTGAAGCCAATAAACCACTTTGGGGGGGTTGTTTCTCACACAAGCTCTATGTTACCTGTCAACATGCCTGATTTATCTACCTCATATTGTTAATTCTAGATATAATGGTAAAGAACAATGATTGTATAATACTTTACAAGAATGTTTTGCCCTTGCTCAGCTACTAAAACCTTGGATCACAGATAGAGAGCAGCACTGGATGAGAGCCTTGCATGGACCAAAGGTCTCAGGGGCTAGTCCCCGCCTATCCGTGTCCCAGACCTCGGAGTCTGGGGTGATAGGCTCCAGCAGGCCCCACCCTTGTTATTCTCTGTCTATAGTTATAGTTGGTGTTATAGTTAGATTATGTGTTAGTAATAGCCTTAGTAGCAACCCTATCATCACTCCTAGAACTTGTCAGACATGTAGTTGGTGTGTTTTTTACATATGCTTTTGTTAAACCAAGCATTCTCCAGCAGACAATTAAGCTTCTCAGTCAGATACTGTTGCTAACCTCCTCACCACACCATCTTAGAGGGGGTGTCACCAGGAGCAGAAGACTTTGAGGTAAACAACCCAACCCTAAACCAACTACTGAATGCCAGGCCCCATCGGGTGGGCAGGGACAGGGTACACTGACCCCTTCTCTGCCCACCCGGCATCCGAGGCTTATACCATGCCCACATACCATATAGGATAGCATCCCTAGGCTATAAGCTCACCACATGGAATGTTAAAGGGGCTCAGACTGAAGAAAAATGCCACCAAATTCTCCAGCATCTCAAACACCTACGCACAAACATTGAATTCCTTCAGGAATCACACACATCCCCTGCCCAAGCCAACTTATGGTGAAGGGAGTGGGTGGATCAGGTCTACACAGCAGGGGCCAATACTAAGTGAGCCAGAACAACTATTCTTATTCACCGCAATACCCCCTTGCAGTTAACTAGCCACATCTCTGATCCTAATGGGCATTTAGTTGTCCTCAGAGGGGTGCTAGACAGGACTGAGATCCTGCTGGCATCAGTGTATGGCCCTAATAAAGAGGATCCACAGTTCTTCTCCTCCCTTTTAGTGGAACTAGGGTCACACCAATCTACACCAGTGATCTTGTCAGGGGGACTGGAACTTAGTTCAAGATACTGCACTGGACAGGTCCAACTCGGTTAAGTACAGTCTCACCCCAAATCAACGGGTCATGTGGGAAATCCAAGACTCCCTGGGGCTCATAGAAACGTGGAAGGTTCTCCACCCTGGAGACAGAAGCTACACCTTCCTATCCTCTGTGCACAACTTGTCCTTGCATCTGGATTACTTTCTCACCTCTCCTGACATCCTCACAAATCTAACCAAATGTGAAATTCTTGCTAAAGTCATCTCTGACCATGCACCAGTCCAACTCTCCTTATCACCCCTAAACCCCTCAGACAGGAATAGAACATGACGACTAAACACCTCCCTCCTCAAGGATCCACAAACCCTTAAGAAACTACAATCTAGCACAGAACACTTCTTTAAGGAAAACACCAATACTGTAGACAACTATGCCTATGTGTGGGAAGCATATAAATGCACCCTTAGGGAGAATGCATATGAATAACAGCCACAAAAAAGCAGACAAATGATCACAAAGTAGCAGAGCTGCTCCAAGACATCAGGACAATGGAGCACAACATTTCTAGATCATCTCTAGAATGTGACTGGCTCAGGCTGAACTCAACCAGAGCCAAGTATGAGGAACTCTTAAGGGAAAAGACAGAATTTGCCATATTCCATGCGAGAGTCTCATACAAAGACCAAGGGGAAAAGGCGGTCAAACTCCTCGCACTTAGGTTAAAGCAACAAGAAACCCTAAAAAGAATAAAAGGCATTCACTTCTCCCCTTCGGAGCCTCTAGTCACAAACCCCAGAGCCATAGCCAAAGCATTTGCTGAATACTATGGGTAGTTATACTCAGATGATACCTCGGCAACAGCCTTGGACATCCAGAGTTTCCTCAAAGCATCCTGCTTACCCCAAATACCCCAGGAGAGCATGGGCAAATTAGGAGCAGACATTGCAGCAGTAGAGGTGGCTCAAGCAATTAACCTCTTCTTAGATAAAGCTCCAGGTCCTGACGGACTGCCGAGCAACCTCTACAAATCCCTCCAACAACTGTTGGTCGAGCCTTAAACTACTCTCTTTAACACAGCAAGACACAATAACTGGCTAGAGCCCTCCTTGCAGCAGGCAACAATTACTATTCTCCCCAAGCAGGGCAAAGACCCAGAGAGCATGGAGAACTACCGGCCTCTCTCTCTTCTCAACACAGACATCAAAATTCTGGCCAAGATCATTGCCAATAGGATAGGGGCTATATGGGGTCATCTAATTGGGCCAGAGCAGGTGGGCTTCATGCAGGGCCACCTTTCCTCAGACCATATGGCAAAATCTCACACCTAATTGCTGCAACCAGGGACTCAAAACATCCCGTGGCATTGATATCCCTAGATGCTGAGAATTCCTTCGACAGGGTCTCTTGGACCTTTCTGTTCCAAACATTGGGTCACTTTGGCTTCCTGGAATCCCTTATAGACTGGATCAAGTTCCTATCCTCCAATCCATATGAATTTATTACTTGCATTGGGGTTTGTTCAGATCCCTTCAACCTGCAAAGAGGCACACATCAGGGCTGCCCTCTCTCCCCATACCTCTTCAAACTATACCTTGAACCCCTAACAAAACAGATCCTTCAGTGTGATACAATTAAAGGAATCAAGGTAGGCCAAAACAGATACAAACTTTCTGCCTATGTGGATGACATCCTACTCTACATAGAAAATCCAGAACAGTCAATCCCAGCCACTATCCCAATACTAACTGAGTTTGGCACCCTGTCAGGTTATAAAATGAACATAGAGAAAACCATCATAATGCCTCTCAATCACTGGACCCTAAAATCTCAGATCCTTCAGTGGGGAGGAACCTGGGCACCAGACTCCACTAAATACCTGGGATACATGTCACCAGCTGACCCCACAAAATTATCACCAAGAATCTAGACTCTACCTTAACAGCCATCAGACAGGATCTACACCATTGGACGTCCCTCCGCATGACACCCTGGGCTAGAATCAGTATGGTTAAAATGACCATCCTGCCAAGACTACTCTACCCACTGGGAATGATCAACCCACTTTTGCTCATCAAATGGTTCACTAGGCTTAAATCCCTCCAGACACCATTCCTCTGGGGAGATAAATCCCCACACAGAGCTTATCATAAACTCTCTCCACCTAAGTGGATGGGGGGATTACAACGGCCTGACTTCTACCTATACTATTTGTCCTTATATGCTAGTAAATTCCTGAAATGGTTGCCAGTGATCCCATCAAACTACGCTGACTCTTATATCCCCCATTGGTTGTGGATCGAGACAGAGGTATGCAACCAATTCCATATCAATCCTAAAGCGCTGATCCATATACCGCATGCTAAACTACCTAAGCCAAACAGGGACACTCCCATTGGGACCTCCCTACTGGTAAGTAAGCAGCTACACAAGATACTTCACACCCAACCCCTATTCCTCTTGGAGCAGCCTATTTCAGATAACCCAAACTTCAAAATACAGAACAAACTCATTCCTCACAACTTCCTACTACCCACCCCCACCCCAGTCCTAAAACAACTTATACAAGAGGGAGCTTTCATCCCATTCAGCACCTTCTCTGAGTCACTCCTCAACATAAAATTCTCCCCACACTCCTTCTTACAGCTTCGCCATGCAATCATATCTACCCTTGGCCCCAGACCTTGGACCTTCCCCCTTACTTCTCCATGGGGGAACCTCACCTTCCTCGCTAATCAGCTGCATGCCACCTCCCTGCTCTATAAAAAACTGCAGGAGATATCTACCCCAAAGGACATAGGCCGGTGCCCCCACTGGAAGAAAGAATTCCCATAACTCAAAGACCTCCCCACCTGCCAACACATGTGGAGGAATCTGCACAAATACATCAAATTTGATGGGCTCAGAACAATGCAATACAAGATTGCTCACAACATGTATTACACACCAACCAAACTCCATAAGATGGGTCACCTCTCTTCTCCTAACTGCAATAAGTATCAATTAGATAAAGGAAACCTGAAACACATCCTATGGGATTGTCCGAAAGCTAGACCCCTATGGGAAGATATCCGCAGCCACTTAGACTCACTCCTAGGGTTCGATGATACCTTTACATCTCAAATCTTCCCACTGGGCTTAGACATTGACTCAGTCTTTGGCCATCACAAATTTCACATGTCCCTCATCTCTGAAATAGCCAAAAAGGTTATACTCAAACACTGGCTTGATGACTCGACACCCAGCTTCAGGGAGTGTCATAACTCCATCCTGGAAGCACTTAGAATGGAGAAAATGATTAGCTCCTGCAACAACAGACTGCCCTACTTCTACATGGGGACCCCGAGAAACTCTTCTGCTGTTGGAATGACTCCTCCCCAGGCTACAGTGGAGGAATAAGCTCCCTACTCTCAACAATCTTTACATGACCCACTGCTGAGAAACTTCTCCCAACTGCAGTTGCTGAGAGGGGGGTTGCATTATGCACCACCCAGGCTACAACAGAATGAAGAATAAGGAAGCTTGACATTGTCTGTACTGTTTTAATGACTTGTTCGCAATCTTTAATTGTCTGTGTAACTGTATCCTTGAATATCTTCTCAATAAAGTATATTATATTTACAAAAAAAGATGTTGATGACTGGTAAAGAGTGAATTATGAAGGATATCACATCTGAAGACATCCAAGGGAGACCCTGAGGACCATCTTGATCTGTAGATGTAGACCAATAGGAGTATCAGAAGCTAGATGTAGTATACCTATAAAGGTGTTTGCAAGGCTGACACATATCAGTTGAAGTCCAAGGTGGACCTTGTGGGCTAATCAGGTCTGAATTAAGGAAAAACAGGAGTAGTGGTAGAAGCTTGAATGAGCAAGGAGGATGTAGAAACATCAGTGGAGATTGGTGCATGTAGGAAGACATCCAAGGGGGGACCCTGAAGACCTTCCTCGAGTCAAAAGGATGAGAGTGGGTAGAAGTGGAGATGCCCGAGTGCTAATATGTGGCTACATATTGCACTTCGGAGAGATGGACCCCAAGCAGAGGAAATACAGCCTGTTGCAAACCTTGAAAGAATAGGGGATTATGAAGTACTGTATATTCCATACTATATATTCTCTCACAAGTTTGTGCAGAAATGTCTACCTCTGGCAACAGAGAAGGAGAACAAGCACCAGACAGCTGAGTCTGGTGACTGGACCCTGTCATAAATAGAACAGCTCCAGTGAGGCTGCATTCAGTTTGGCTTGTAGATTGCTATGGTATGATTGATGTGAAACTGGTAGACTCCCATCTCTGGTGTACAACGTTGCACCCTACTTGCACTCGTAGACTTCCAGAAGGAACGAGTTAGTGAGATGGAGTCCAGAGGGCTGTTGGTGATGGCTGTGAGAAGAAAAGAAAAAAAAAGCTGCTAAAGCATTACTGAACATGAGATCAGGCTACTGATAATGTGACAAGAACCAATGAGAGTTAACAACTTGGTTCTTGGAGGGCATTCTGATATATGTCAATGACATAGAGATGTTAAGGCTACATATCTTTTCTATGGTTTTGAGGAGGCATGGGTGATATGGTTAAGGAACAAGTTTAACTTGGCGTCTTTATGGTGACACTGTTTCAGCTTCCTCTAGCTATTTTGTTATTACTCTAGTGCTGATGAGATGATTAACAGATCAGGGAATGCCAATAGCCCCACCTGGTTGAAGCGGACGATGAATTAATCAGTGTTGCATTCTTAAGTACAGGTATTGACATGAGCCCAAGGGATGAAGCCATTGTAGATGAGTATCGTATTCAGGACAATGATGAAGGAATTTAAGTGGTGAATGCATTTAAAATGGGTTACATAGGGGTTAAGACTTTAACCTTGAATTCAGGACTAATGAGCAGGAATTTGCCACCAGGATAGCAAATGAAAGAAAATAGGTGATGCTAGGTATACAGGGATGCATGGGTACTTTGTTCACTCTGAGAAAGTGATCAGAGTAGTAAATGCCAATATTCGTGAATGTGAGCAGTTAATTGTCGGGTGGTAGCATGCCTCACCTGGCCCTACTTTTCAGGGATGTCCCTAATTGCAGCACAAATTTGTCCTGTGTCCCTCAGAAAATTTGTGTCTTTGGGACAGAAGAGTGGGATTGTAAGCATAAAATAATGGTGGACAGTACAGATACAGTCTTGTTCCTCTTCAGAAAATACAGCATGCTATAACCCCCTTAATCTGTCAGCTTTGAGTGACTAATAACGATTGTGAGGATGTGTCCCAAATTTTATATATGAGACAAGGTTGAGAGTAATGGGTGTTAGTGATAAATAAGTAATCACAGAATAGAAAGAAATTGCAGGAGTTCTGCCTGAAGGCTTTGTTTCCTACTAATCCTGAGTAGATGCTGTGCCATGTTCATACTCCCGTACTTAGACCATATTTTCGGCCACTGCATCAACAAAATAAAGGGCACATTTTGTTTTGTTTTACTGTATCTCTGACAGATTTTTTACCTCAAGCTGTAGCACAGTGAAGCTGATTGAGCTGTCCATGCATGTTCTGTCCAGCTGAACACTTTTACTGTGCTTCGTATACAGTAATGTGTATTTTCTCTCATGATAATTGCTCTATTTATTGAAATTTAATTTATGTTGATTTTATGTATGGCGCCCAGAGCCTATGGGATTAGGCATATTTTAAATAAAATTAGCCTTGCCTTGTCTTGCCTCATTCATTTTCTCTCTCTCTCTCTCTCTCTCTCTCTCTCAAATCTCTTCCTCTATAGTCAGTCTTTGCTCCAATATTACAAAAAAAAAAAAAGAATTTGTTTTAGATACAGGATGCCGCAAGTACCACAGTGAAGAAATTAAGCAAGTCCTCCCTGGAAAAAGATGTACAATTTTACAGGTGATGCCAGTATTATGCTTCAGGCAGGTTGCATCAGTCATTGCACTGGTGGAACTGGTGTTATGCTTCATGTGGGTTGTGCTAGCTCTGCAGACTTTGTACATATTTTTGTCACCAGCATCCAGCAGTCAGCATCCTTTCTCAGGCTGTAGCACAATAAAGCCAAAGGAGCCATCTGTGCATGTTCTGTCCAGCTGAAAGCTTGTATGTCGCAATGCAAGTCTGAAAAAAGATGAAGCTGTAGCTTTAACTGGATGGACGCAAGCTGCATTGTGAACCTGGAAGGATGGATGGTTTAGAGGGTGCAGACAATGGCTCTAAGGAGGAGCAGGGAGAGAAAAATGACTCTGATAATGGGGAGAGGAAATAGGAGAGAACCCCCAAAAGAAATGAAAGAGCAAAGAAATGAGGAGGAGAAGTGGGATAAAAGGGGAGAGCCAGAGAGACACATGAGGGAAGATAAGGTAGGAAGAAGGGGGTGGGCAACTGCCGAGAGAAGCTACGGCAAAAGAAAAGAGAATGGAGAGGCAGCAAGGGGGAGATGAAGGAGGAACAGGCAGAGAAAGGAGGGCATAGCCATACAGACCACACAGCTGCCCCAGCTCAGTGAATGAAACACACTGAGAATGGGTTGCTGTGAGAAGCTGGCTTATACTTGGAATGTGGGAGGAGTTATTTACCCACATTGAACTATGGAGAATGCGTGATTTTGTATAATGGAACTGAATCAAATATAAACAAAATGTACATGCTGATACATTGTAATATTCAAGCCATGAATGAAATTATGTTAGCATACTCCTGTGGGTTCCCCAGTGGTATCCGGTTAACATAGCACTGGAATAATCACACAGAGAAATGCACCCAGTAAAAATAGCATTGGTGAAAGCAGCAACATGGAGAGAAGAGTTTGGGGATGTTACCGTGCCCCCCCCCCCGATTGTCACCATCCCAGAGTTAAGAATAGTAAATCATGTAATCATGCCCCCTGACTGTCATGACCCCCTTACTGTCACCCTCCTAGGTTAAGAATCATAAATAGTGCCCCAGACTGTCACACCCCTGACTGTCAACCTCCCAGGGTTTGTAATCATAAATTGTGCCCCCCATCCTGATGTCACCCTCTGCAGCTGTCATTACCTTGCACTGCATTTCCACAGCGCGATTATTGGTGTTGATGATTTGTCTGTGATTATTGACCACGTGGTAATTCCTGAGCAGTTTTTACCTGCACCTTTCACCAGTATTTCTTCTACACCATCTCATTGGTTCAAAAGTAGAAAAATCATGCTTAAATCTGCTTTTTGGTGCTTCGGTGGCTTCCCATGAGTCTTTTTTAAATATTTTGCTCAGTTTGGATATTACATTAAAATGCAACCAGCATTTGACAGCATGTTTTATTTGCATGTCTTAATAAATGTATCAAGAGACACTAGACTCTTTTTTTTTTCTCTAGGCATGGGCAAACTGGCTCTGGTGCAGTTATGACCCCCCCGAACTGGGCTGACTAGGATGTCTGGAAAAACTGAGCCTTTCATGGCTCGACCCAGATTGCCATGTTGGCTCGGTTCAGAAGTGCGGTTCAGTTCAGTATAACATTCTTAGCGCCAATATTGCATGGGAAAGGCAGTGCAGGGTGCAGAAAAGTGAAGAAAAAATGCTTTTTTTTCCCGATCTCTGCCAAAGACTCCCGAGTCCCTGGACCATTACATCACCAACAAAGGGAAACACTCATGATCCTGGGGCACTGAAGGGAGCCAACCAATGAGGATCTCTGTTCTGTCATTGACACATGTTCTAGCCAATCCTCTGTGTTAGCCACCTCAGGAACACCCTAGGAAACTGAGTATTGAGCACGTTTGGGGCTTTGCAGTCAATGGAGAGATCTGTGTGTGTGCTTGTGTGTGGAGATTTCACAAAAAACAGCCCGCAAAAATTTGGGAGGGAGAGAGGGAGAGTAGAGACTGAGAGAACAACAAATTCAATGACAGAAAACAGCACAGTGCTGCAGACATTGCAGCAGACTAAGTACTGATTAAAAAGGATTTTTATGTCAAGAAAAAAGAACAGAGAGCGAGGGAGACCAACAAATTCAGCAACAGAGTAGATAGCACCAGATTGCTGCAGACATTGCAGACTCAGCAGTAAAACAATAAAACACCCATTTTTGTTTAGTCAGGGAGCGAGAGAGAGTATATACTGTATTTATAGAGAGAGAAAGAGAGAGAGAGAGAGAGACTAGACTGTGTTGTCCATCTCTGTGATGCTCTGAAAGGTCATACTGCCCTTGACCCTGTGTTGCCCATCTCAGTGCCATACAGTTTGAGAAAGGTGAGCGTCACATTACAAACTCTGTGTTGCCCATCTCTGCGCTGCCCTGAAAGGTCATATTGCCCTAGACTCAGTTGCCCATCTCTGTACCATAGTGCTATATAGAATGTGATGGGGGGACATCATGTCTCAGACTCTGTTGCCCATCTCTGTGTCTGAACTACTACTAGGTCATATAGTGCCTCACGTATTGTGAGAGGGGGTGTCACATCTCACACTCTGTGCTGCTCATCTCTGTGTCTGAACTACTAGTAGGTCATATAGTGCCTCGTGTATTTTCAGATGGGAATGTCACATCTCAGACCCTGTGTTGGCCATCTCTGCTAATACTGCTAAGTAAGCAATAAAGTTGGACCCCAAAAAGCTGATTCAGAATGAGAACCTGTTATGAAAACAGATCACATGGCCAACACCAGCAGTATGGCTGAAATTGGTACATGTAACAATACAAATATTTCCCAAAAGCAAATTCAGAAAAAAAGGAAATTCACTGTTGATGATATCATTAATACACCTGATGAAAATGAAGCAACACAAGCAGAAAAAGACAAAGCAATTCAACCAGAAAAAGATGAAGCAACATAACGAGAAAAAGAAAAGAATGTTGGTGAATCCCCTGATCAAAGTAATGCAGCACTGTTGGCAGCATTGCCAGAAAAATCCGATAAAGTAAAACAGAAAAAAAAGTTAGCCAGAACACTTTGACCTAGAAAGTCAATGTTAAAGGAAAAGGCTCTATCTAGTACCACTAGACCATGATATGCCACTCATGCATATTGGGTTCCTTCATCACTCAGAAGCCACTGCCTGTGATGAAGAAGAGGTTGTAAATGTACAAGAACAAGAGCACGATCATGATGTATCACAGTTACTCTCTTTCAAAGGCGATGAATCAGAATGTGATACTGACAACGTCATGGATGCCACCTGGGTTCCCCCACTCAAAAAGAAAAAACACATACAGCAAGCACCACCAGAAGTCACAGCCAGTAGAGGAAAAATAATCAATAATCAAGGCAGCTCTTCTGGGGACAGCCACAGTGTGCATGAATCAGGGTCAGAAGCAACTGCCACGAAATCTGCTGCCGTTCCTGGTATGATGACAAAACGTTCCACCTCAGTTGTGTGGAGCTATTTTCACATAAGTACTGAAAATGAATGTGTTGCTGTCTGCAGCTTTTGTCATCAGGAAATTAGCAGGAAGAAAGTGAGGGGCCAGTTCAGACCAACATCGCGAAAAAGGCATTTGCGAAGAGCACATCCAACAATTCGGCTGGGCAGCAGTCCTGAGCAAGGGACAAATATCTGAGATGAAAATAATCCTAGATACAATAATGATGGTGAAGAGACTAAGAGATAGGGCAGAAAAAAACATGTTCAACTTCACTGGCAAAAGTATTGAGACAAGCTATCGGCTTCGCCAGTGCAATCCCATGGTTTTTGCGCCCCTGCATGAACTAAGCTGTAAATATTTTGTGACTGTTGGTGTTCCAAAATTTACAAATCTATGCAAAGTAAAATAAAATTGCCTGTTCAAGACAGTGAATGTGGTTTTGTGCACCTGACCACAGACATGTGGATGAGTTCTCAAACCACTGATTATATGTGCATCACAGCACATTGTGTATCACGATTGTCTTCAAACGCCACAAGCAACAGTGAACAGGAAGGTAGACAAAGAATGGCAGTTCTTTGTGTTAGCATGTTTGGTAAGCATCACACCACTGACAATATTGTGAAAGAGTTGCATGTCAAGATTTCTGAGTGGTTAGAGTCACTGGGACTCCATCCTGAATTTGTGGTTTCAGATAATGGCACCAGTATTATTAGTGCATTGAAACATGGTGGTTTTACTCACATTCTGTGCTCTGCACATGCATTAAATCTATTAGTACAAGCTTTCCTTTCCAGTGACAACAGTGTGATAACACTAGTGAAAGCTGCAAATAAAATCGTTGGTCATTTTAGTCACTCTGTAAAATCATGTGGTATCTTGTTGACCTCCAAAAAAATGGCTTGCCAATACAGCAACTAAAATGATATTCTGACAAGAAGGAACTCAATGTTTCACATGTGAGAGACTTCTTACACAAAAGAAAGCAGTCCAATAATACAGCATGGAGCACAACGTAGCAGGTGGTGTTGTGCTGACTTCATTCCAGTGTGGTCTCATGGAGCATCTTTCATTGCTCTTGACTCCCTTTGAGGAAGCAACTCAATAAATTAGCAAAGAGAATGCTACCCTAAGCCAGGGTATTCCGATCATACATTTATTGCACAAGGAACTCAGGCGGCTGATTAGAGGTTTTGAACAAAAAATCAAATTTGTTGTAACCCTCACAGACTAACTGATTAAGCATTTCCAAAATTGCAGAAGACTTCACAATCTCATAACAGATAAAAATGTTCTCCTTTCAACTCTTCCTGACTCTCGGTTAAAGTTGTAACAGCCACCTCCTTCAGATCTCAGTGACTCTTATCTCGAATACAAAAACATGCTGATTTCAGCAATTGCACAGGAAAAGGATGGGACTATATTTGACATTACAAGTGAATCATGTGATGTGGATGCAGCATCTGATATGAACATACAAAATGCCAGCAGAAACAGACCACATGGTCTATCGAGTCTGCTCGATTGTGCAGTTAGCCCCTCAACTTGCAGCTGCCCCACCCTTCTCTCCCCTCCCCACAGTCATCCCCCCCACTGTTTCCCAACTCCTCTTGAAGCAGTCCACTATCCTACAGGAAACTACCTCCTCAGGTAGAGTGTTCCACTTGTCTACCACCCTCTTTGTGAAATAATGTCTTCTGATTTCCCTCCTGAATTTTCCTCCCTCCAACCTCAGTTGGTGCCCTCTAGTATCCCTCCCCCTTCTGATCTGGAATATCTCTCCTTCATTCACCTTGTTTAACCCCTTCAGATACTTTAAGGTCTCGATCATGACTCCCACATCCCTCCTCTCCTCCAGGGAATACATGTTAAGCCTGTTCAACCTTTCTTCGTAGGATTTCCACTCCAAACCCTGGATCATCTTAGTCGCTCTGTGCTGCACCCATTCCAACAGTCTGATGTCCTTCTTCGGGAATGGGCACTAGTACTGCACTCAGTATTCCTGGTGTAGCCTGACCAGTGACCTGTACAAGGGAAGGATCACCTCACTACTTCTAGAGGAGATCCCCCTTGCCATACAGCCCAGCATTCTGTTGGCTTTAGCTGTTGCTCTCCTGCACTGAACCAAGTTGTTCATATTCCCCTTTATAATCACCCAGAGGTCCTTTTCCTCCTCAGTGCTCCCCAACTGTACCCCTCCCAGCTGATAGCTCCTCCTCTGGTTCTTAGCACTGAAGTGCAGTACCTTGCACTTCTTGGCATTGAACCCCAACTGCCATGTGTCCAACCACTCCTGTAGTTTAGTCAGGTCTCCCTGCAGTCCCCTCCACCCCTCAGTGTCATCCACCACAGCTCCCATCTTGGTATGGTCTGCAAACAGACTGATATTACTCTGGGTCCAAGTGAGATATCTGCTATGAATATCCCAAACAGCACTGGTCCCAGTACCGATCCCTGTTGTACCCCTCTTGTTACCACTCTTGGCGATGAGAGTTTCCTCTCCACCACCACCCTTTGCTGCCTGCCCTTGAGCCAGTTAGTGGTCCATTTGACCAACTTAGTACCCATCCCTACATATTCCAATTTCCCCTCTAGACTCCCATGCCGCACAGAATCGAAGGCCTTGCTGAAGTCCAAATACAGGAAATCCACTGTATGTCCCCTGTCCAGTTCCCTGGCCACCCAATCATAGTACTCAATCGGGTTCGCCTAGCAGGACCTGCCTGAGACAAACCTGTGTTTTTGCCTGTCCTACAGACCACTGTCCTCTATAAATGGCACCAGTCTCTCTTTAAGGATTGTCTCTATGAGCTTCCCCACAATTGATGTGAGGCTTACCAGTCTGTAGTTACCTTGATCATCTTTTGGGCCACCTTTGTGAATGGGTACCACATGAGCCAAGCTCCAGTCTTGTGGTACATATCCTGTGTTCAGAGAGGTGCCGAACAAGTCAGCCAGTGGTCCTGCCAGGCACCCTCCCAGTTCCTTGAATACCCTAGGGTGAATGCTATCAGGCTGTGGTGCCTTGTCCAGCTGCAGTGCCCTCAGTCCTTCCAGAATCCTGCCCTCCATAATTTCCCCATCTGTCACCCCCTCCCCTGCCCACTCCACCACTCCTATGAGGTATCTGACCTCCCCTCTCTACTGTGAAAACAGAGCAGAAGTACTGATTTAGCGCCTCTGCCTGCTCCTTTCCCTTCTCTACCCACCCCCTGTCCTTCTTCTTTCTCACTATCTGGTCCCTGTTCTTTCCTCTCTCCCCAGTGTATCTAAAGAAGTTCTTCTCTCCGTCCTTAATACCTTGTGCCAGCCTCAGCTCTCTGGATGCTTTGGCGGCTCTGACTAGTCTTGTAACCTCTCTGGACTTCTTTGTATATTCCTTCCCATCTTCCCCCCTTCCTGATCTCTTGAATCTCTTAAAAGCTCTCTTCTTGGCTCTCACCCCCTCCATTACCTCCTTGGTAAGCCAACTGGGATTCTTTGCCCTTCCTTCCGTACTTTGTACCCTAGTACGTGTGCCAGTGACCTCTGCCTGCCCTGCTTTAATGAGATCCCATTTTTGATGGGGTCCATGGTGTTTGGTTTCCCCCAAAATGGCTTATCAGAATTTCCCCCATCTTGTTGCAGTCTGCCCCTCTAAAATCAATTACCCTGGTTCCAAAACCTCCTGTATGCTTCCCCATACTGAGTGTGAATCACACCGAGTGGTGATCACTCCCAGCCAGAGGGTCCTCAACCTCCAGGTCCCTTACAGTTTTCCCGTTTGATAGTACAAGGTCCAGAGTCCTTCCCAACTTAGTTGACTCAAGCACCAGCTGCACCAGGAAGCTATCTGGAAATGCCTCCTGTATAACCTGCTCCCTAGCACTTGTGGTGGTTGTGCTCCAGTCTACCCCAGGTAGCTTGAAGTCCCCCACCACCACTGTGCTTCTCTTCCTGCAAACCCTCCTAATCTGTTTTGCCAACTCCCTGTCCAACTCCTTCTCTTGAGTTGGTGTCCTATAGACCACCCCTATCCTCAGCACCCTGCCTTTTGGATCCTGAATTGCATCCACAGGGCCTCTGTCCCACCTTCCTCCCCCTCTTCCCTTATGCACCTTATTCCTTCTCTTACATAGATTGCCACCCCCCTTTTCTGTTTGCCCTGTCCTTCCAGAATAGCCTGTATGCAGAGATCATCATATCCCAGTCCTGGTATTGGGTGGCCCAAGTTTCTGTAATGGCCACAATGTCCACCTGCCCCACTGCCAGGAGAGCCTTTAACTCAGCTGCTTTGTTTTCCAAGCTCCTCACGTTTAGTGACACTACACTCCACCCTGCTCCTTTGCCTATCCCACCCTGATTTAGCCCCCTTTTTGCTCCTACCCTGATGGCCTCCCCTACAGCTTGGGGGGTAGGTTTGTCTGGCTCGCCTCTCTGGAAACCCTGCCTACCAGCTGACCACTTGCCACCCCCCTTTCCTAATTTAAAGCTACCCTTGTCGCTATGTACCCGCCCCTTGCTTCAATACTCCCTTCCCCTCCCTGTTCAAGTGTAGCCTGCCCCCTGCATACAGATCATTATTGTCCCAGCCTCTGCCCAAGTCCCCCACTAACCCATACATATGGCACCATTCCTGCAGCCAGGTGCTGAACTCACCTATCCTTCCCTCCGAGAAAGCCACTGTTGTTCCCACCTCCTCACACAACTTCTCCAGTTGCTTGAATCTCCCCTTTACTACCTCCATCATCTCCCCTGACATTCATACCCACATGCACCACAACATGCGGTTTCTTTCGTCCCCTCCCTGTGCACTTGAAAATGGCCTGCCCTGCCCTGCCTGCCATCAACCTGGGAATAGACTCGACCCATATTAGACTATGTCTTTCTCCTTTACTGCCCCATCTGATTCCTTTCAGTATGGAGTCCCCAACACTAGCACACCCCCTTCTCCATGACCCATTCTCCCCTTCCCCATTTTCCTCCTTGTCCCTATCTAACATTTGCCCTTCCTTGCCCACACGTCTCTTCACTTCTCCACTATGGCCCCCAACTCTCCCCCCTGACTTGTGTTTCCCCATCACCCTTAGTCCCCTGCTATCATCCACCTTCCCTTCTTCATCCCTCAGCCCCTGCCCCCCTTTAGCTATGCGCCCCTTGCCTGACCTATCAGCACTGCCCCCTCCTTTACACCCCTGCTACCAACACTATCCTTTTCAGTTGTGCTGCTCTCCTCCTGCCCCTGCTACCTTCCTCCAAATGCCTGTCTCCTGAGCTCTCTATTCCCCTACCCCCCACTTCTGGTGCTCCCTTAACTCCCCCTCTTCCACCATTGTTGCCAGCACTGCAGATCTGCTGCCTGCCACTCCTGTATTGCCCTGCATTGTCTCCTTCCCCCTGTCCCCTGACCAGCTTCCACTGCTTGACCCCTTTTTCAGATGTGAACCTGCACCCCATTCCTGTCCCCTCTCCCAATCTGGTTTTCTTCTGTTGATGTGCCCCCCTGTTACCTCCTGGGAGAGGCCCTCCTGCCCCCTTTTTCACCCTCTCCACCCTCCCCCTCATCCTACCATGGCATCCGTTCGCCTAACAAAGGGTTTACTCTTCAACTGTTCCCTCCTGTTGTACCTCCTGACTGTTTTGCCACATCAGGATTGCACACCCACACCCTAGCAGCCCATTGGTCATCTCATACCATACATACCCTACTCAATATCCAGCTGATATCCCCCCAATTTGAGCTCCCCTTCAATTGACCTAACTTTGGTGCAGCAGAACAAAGTTGCCCTGTACGTACAATTCAGCAGGAAAAGCTCTAAAAAGCCCCCATTCACTCACTCATGTGCCTTCTGCTTCTGTCTGGCGATGTTGAATTGAACCCTGGACCAATTAGTGGAGCACAATCTCCATCGCTAACTGCATGCCCTGAATGGTCTTGTGTTTAAAGGGACTCAAAGTAGCCCACATGAATATGCAGAGCATCAGGAAAAAAATGGCAGAGCTTGAAGCGGGTCCAGCACTACAAGCCAGATATTCTCTGTATTACAGAATCCTGGCTAAAGCCCTCCATTCTGACCCATGAGAGCCCTACCAGGTTTCTCCACATTCAGGAAAGATTGGCTCTTGAAAAAAGGGAATGGAATGTTGATTTACACCAGAACGGAACTGGTAACCTGTGAGTTACAGGACATTGAACTCTCCTCTGCAATTGAACAGCTATTCCTCATAGTGACCCTTGGACAGGTAAAGAAATGACTAATAGGGTGCATCTACATAGCTCCCTGTATCACTCCTGCTTCCTACCCGGAACTCTTCTCGAGATTAGACACTCTCCCTCATAGGGACATAATCATATGTGGCAGTTTTAACCTTGATTGGCTAGGGGATAACAAAACCCAGTACCCAGCTGCACTCTCAGACAACAATCTAGAACAATTTCTTGACCATCCAGTGTAACTGAATACAACAAGCATGTGTCACTGCCGAATGTTCACTTGCAGGTATTTGCAGTGGTGTGTAGCACTTGGATGTGGCTTAAAAATCGGTGACAAAGAAACAAACTGAAGGACACAGTTGAACAATTGGTTCTATTCCCTGAAGCAGGCAGTATAAGAGTACTGGTGTTAAATACTTTGTCTGCAGAAGAGCAAGTCTGTAACTCTGTTTGGCAAAATTGTAAGCATACAGTATACTCACTGTTCAGTCAGAGAATCACAAATTGTAGGAGGGACAGGAACATTCTGAGGCAAAATCAGGGACATCCCTAAAAATCAGGGAAAGCTGAGAGGTATGGTCCCTCTTTCCCCTCTCTCTCCCCCCCTCTCTAAGGGCACTTTTTGTAAACCAGTTTTAGCTATACAGAAATACAATAAATGAACATTTATGATGACGATCATTTTGTTAAGAATGCAGTTATTTCACACCAGAATATTTAATAAAGAATATTAAGAGCCCAGTTATCAACCCATTTCCTCCAGCAGCTCCATATGAAGTCTGAACCATCCATTGCTTAACCTGAAATGAATGATGGTATGGAAATATCCGAATTATCAGTCTCGAGCATGCAGTCTTCATACACATGTGTGAGGAGTTTTTGGTGTCTGCCAACTTCAGTATAGAAGTCAGCAGTTAAGCCCAACCACCAGTGACAAGGTAAACTCCTGAGATTGGGTAACAATGACGCAGAGCCATTACCTTTACACAGAGTAAAAAGAGACATTTTTAGTGATCTGTGAGAATTGTCAAGCTTTAACACAAGAAAAGCCCTTTATATACCAGAAGTTATATTATACTGTCCATGCATTCTTATGTCTAACATCATACGTTCTGTTATGACACCGAGCAAAATAATTTTATTGCAAATCTCCCCCCCCCCCATCAATTCCAATCATCTACCATGGTTATGTTGGTCAAGAGAAGGGGGGATTGAACTAGTCTAGAAATGTTAATATATTCCCCTGCAATCTGATTTTTATAGAAACAACAACTTATGGGTTTAGTGAGATTAGAAAACAAAACAGAACTCCTGTGATAGACAGGTCCAGCCCATTAAAATTGAATCGAGTGTCACAAGCTTGTATGTATCATCAAATTACAGGATATTGCTAATTTGCTGGCAGTATAGCCTAGAGGTTAGAGTAACGAGCTGTGAATGAGACTGGTACACCCAGCAGACCACACCTGGGTTTGATTCTCACAATCTCCACTTGCATACTGTGCGACTCTGAGCAAGTCACTTAACCACCCAGTGCTCGGGTTAGAAACCCTAACACATGGGCGTTTGCTGGTATTTGCACTACAGATTTTCAACATGGTCTTTTTGTGACCCCACCTCATAAAAAGCATTTGGGACCTCTGCTCATGAACAGTGGCACTGTGATTTTGTTAATCTGTCCTGAATGTTGATTTCCCACTGTGACCGCTCCATTCTGCACCAGATGTGCGAAAATACAGTTCGGGCAGGATGTAAAAAATGACAGTTGTACCTACAGTACCATTCATAGGGAGATGTGAAGAGATGGCAATGTTGAAAATCTGGAGTGAAAATATTAAAAATTCTCATACTTACGAGCGTATGTGGAAACTGTTCAATGCACGCTCATAGCACAGTCATTTCGTTGATTTCTTTCACGAAATTTTCAGCATAGGCATCTTGTGACTTCTGCTCATCAAGAGTGTCACTATGATTTTCTTAATCTGTCCCGAACATTGATTTCCCACAGCGACTGCGCCATTGTGCGCCAGGTGTACAAAAACACATTTTCGGCAGGATGTAAAAAAATGACAGCTGTACTGTTCATAAGGAGGTGTGCAAAAATGGCAATCTGAAAATAGAGTGAAAATATAACAAATTATTGATGCTACGAATGTGTGTAGAAACTGTGCAATGCATGCTTGTAACATAATCATTTTGTGGACTTTTGTCACCAAATTTTCAACATAGGCATTTTGGGACCTCTGCTCATGAACAGTGTCTCTGAATTTTGTAATCTGTCCCAAACATTGATTTTCCACAGCGATCATGCCATTGTGTGCTAGATGTGTGAAAATACATTTTGGCCAGAATGTGAAAAATGACAGCTGTACTGTTCATAAGGAGATGTGAAAAAATGCGAATGTTGAAAATCTGGAGAGAAAATATTACAAATTCTCGATGTTACGAGTGTGCATGGAAAATGCGCAACTTACGCTCATAACAGTCATTTTGGAGAATTTTTTCACCAGATTTGCAACATAGCCTTTTTGGGAGCCTACCTCATGAACCGTGACACAGTTGTTTTGTTATTTAGTCCTGAAAGGTGATTGCATGCAGTGACCACAAAATCACCTTTTGGGACTGAATAGCCACATGACAGTGACTGAATTCATGAGGTGGGGTCCCAAGAACCCCATGTTGAAAATTTGACACCAAAATTCTCAAAAATGGCCGAGATATCCGCCTAAATTGAAAAAAAAAACATTTATGCAGCTTACTGGCATTTCTTCAGTTCGAGGTCATTTTTGAAGAGTGTAGATGTGTTCCTGCTCCACTGAAGGTCAACGCACTGGACTCTGGAGGTAAGTATGGGGTGAGGGGGGGGTGTAAGGAGGTTGGGTGCACAGAGGGTGGGTGCAGGTTGAGGGAGGGGGCACCGGAGACATCGAGGGACTGTTTTCTGTTTCCACAGGTAAACAAAAATTAAAAAAACACAGCAGGACGGTTTTTACATTTATAGGGATGATTGGCATCCTGGGGTGGGCTCCCAGTGTGCCACCTGAGTGTTTGTTAGGGGGAGGCCTGGAGCCGACGGGGATTGGGTTACCCTGTCGGCACATACACTGTGTCTGTGTTGGGAGCAAGAGCCGAGGGGGCTTGGGCAGCCCCCTTGGCACATTGCTGGGTTGGGGGAGAAAGTATGCCAACAGGGAGTGGGCTCCCCCACCTGCAAATGAATTGGGGAGGGGGCATGCTGATAGGAGGATTATGCACCCCCGACGTCGGTGGGGAGAAATTGGGTGAGTCAATATGCTAAATACGGACACGTTACCACTGCTGATTGCAGAGGTGGTTTTCTTTGAACTGAAGACCACTGCAGCCGAACTGCTGTCATAGACAGCTCACACATCCATTGGAACAGTACAGTTGCACCTGCTACATGGAGCACTGCATTGGACAGAATGGTCACACACCTCCAAAAAGTCATACTGTCCCAAAACTTTCCTTGCGCATGCGTGCAATCGAACGAAAAAATGGGTAAACACAGCCTACTGGACTGGATGCTGACCAATTAACAAGCACCATATCAAATCAGCTGGGATCTTCCCAGACTCTTTAAGTGACCATTCCCCTATCTACTGTGTTTGGAAGAATACCATCCCTCGTACCCCCTAAAGTTATACATTTGCGAGACCTCTCTAACTTCAACACTGATACCTTCCTAAGTAACCTGAATTCAGTTAATTGAAATCCCATCACTTCCCTCCCAGACATAAACCAAGCCCTGGATTACTTCATGAATACCTTCTCCTCAATCCTTGATTCTCATGCCTCATTCAAACTAAGATGAGCCAAGAGCACCCATTCACCCTGGCTTACCCAGGAATTGTGGCATCTAGGCATCAAGCCTGGAAGATCTTTAAAAAATCAGGCCTCAACTCTGACTGGCTAACCTACTGTCAGCTAAAGAATGCTTGCAAAATGAAAATCACTGGGTTAAAATGTGATTACTTCCAATCACTACAGCTTAATAATCTCGCTAACCCTAGAAGCTTCTGGACACATGTCAATACTCTGTTCAAGGGCAAGGAGTGTATCACCCCCCTGACTATGTTCAATAATGGTACAGTATTATCTACCCCAATAGAAATTGCCTCTCGTGTAAATTAATTTTTCATGGACCTCGACAGCTATAAACAGGGCCTTCCAGAAGCTCCTGTTCTCCCTTAAGATACCAGTCCTGGTGCACTCTTATGCTGAGGTCCTCAAGTTCCTAAACAAACTTAACCCCGATAGTTCACCAGAATTTGATTCGCTACCACCAAATTTCTTAAAATTGTCACCTCAGCTATTGCCCACCATGTAGCATTGTTAATCAATTGGTTCCTCATCTCACAAGCTATACCTGACAAATGGAAAATAGTGATAGTAGTCCCTGTACACAAAAATGGCCCCACTAACCAAACTGATAATTGCAGACTGATCTCCATATTGTGCCCCCTAGCGAAAATTCAAGAAAGAATAATTTATAACCAGCTTTACTCCTTCTAGAATTAACAATTGCCCTCACTATCTCTCAGCACGGGTTCCAGAAACTGCATGGGACAGAATCCGCTCTCTTATGGGTCACCACAGATATCTTTCATGCCATTGTCAATCTCATGAAAGCATTTGACCTTGTTAACCACCAACTCCTTCTATCTAAACTACACAAGCTTGGCCTTGACTCAAATGCCCTCTCATGGTTTTCCAACTACCTGTCTTATTGGCAACAGTACGTCAAATGGTCTGGCATTGCCTCACCCCTGGCATACATTTCAGACGGTATCCAACAAGGGTCAATCCTAGGCACTCTGCTATTTTCCATATTCATTAATGAGCTCCTGAACAACTGCGGTGATGCATCAATACAGTTATATGCAGATGACGCTATTCTATATAGATCAGAAAGAAGTATCTCTTCTATTAAATCTGGACTTGAGAAAGACATTTGGCTACTTGAAGATTGGTTCAGGCATAACCTACTCATACTCAACACTAAGAAGACTAAAAGCATGTTGTTCAGACACACCTAGTTCGATTTGTCTGACAAAATACCCTTTGCAGTCATCACCTCCTCAGGCACGTCCCTCGAAGAAGTGGACTCCTTTAAATATTTAGGCATTACCCTGGACGTAAACTTATCCTTTGAAGCCCATGCCCATCAAATCATCAATACAATGCACCAAAGACTGGGCCAACTATAACAAATCGCACCTTACCTGACCCCTTATTCCCAGAGAACCCTTGCAGTAGCAACGTCACTCCCTGCTCTTTTCATGGTGCCCCGCTCCTTCTTTCGGCTAAGTCCACTATTCTGTCCAAGTTAAAGCAAACCTATCATAGAGTTGCTCACTTCATTGCTAATACACCTGCTCGAGCACACCACTGCGATGTCCTCAAGACCCTTCAATGGCCGTCCTTCCTGGTAAAGCTGGATTTCCCCATACTCTGCACTATATTCATACTTCTAAACCTCCCCTCACCACCGATCCTCTCTAACTTGCTCACCTTGAAGCCCACTTCAAGATCCCTATGCTCTTCTCATCTCCCTCTACTAAATCTCCCCAGGACACAGTTAGCCATTGGGGAAAAAGTCCTTTACCATATTATGCTCCTCTTCTGCTACCCTCCCCTCAATTACTATTGTCTAATTCCAGACCACTCCTACCATATACACTGTCATATTAATCCATTTACTTGCATTACACTTGAACTGTAAGATGAATGATTCACTGCATAACCTGTTCTAACAACCCATGTGTATATTTTTCCCAACTGACATCAGCACTTTAGACTGTTGTTAAACACTACAGAACTTCTTGATGGCTTGTTAGAATACACCTCACTATTTTGCTCCCTGAAATGTGAATTGTAATTACTGATATTGGTCACACTTTGAGTGCTCTTGTAACATGCTATTGCTGTATTGCTCATTATTACCCTGTTTGTCATTATCTTTGTCTATATGCTGGAAATGTATTTCCCCGGGTCGCCCTGAAAAAGGGATTGTTAATCTCAGTGGGCCTACCCGGTAATCAAAATTCAAATAAATAGATAAATATGTATTGCGGTATGTGTTTTTCTATTTGGGAACCCAACTGGAGTGTACCATGTGGATCCCCGCCAGCTTGATGACTGCGGGGGTGGTGATAGGGCTGGGGACTGGCATGTGGGCTTCATGGCAGGAGTAGGTGGTGGTTGGAACCAAACAGCTCTATAAAAAAAACAGTAACTGCAGAGCTGGGGGAGGGTCCTGCAGTGCTGGGGGGAGGAGGGGGCAAGGTCAACCAGATAAAAAAAAAAAAAAGTTAGAAAACACAAAGTGCTAAAACATAATTGGCCAGCAAGGCAGGAGTGTGTGGGATGGTGTGGGGCCCATGCTGTTTGCTATAACACCAAGTAGGCAAGCAAAATAATATCAAATGAAAAAAAATAACCTCTCATGTCAAAAGGACAGGAGGGATGGCTGGAGCCTCATGACATCCTGCTCATACTACCTGTCTCCCACCAAAAAGCATGCTAGACTCAGTGAAGGTCTGCACTCTGCACTCTGCTGTTGTCATTCTGCTGTTGAATTTGTTGGCCCCTCTCTCTCTCTCTCTCTCTTTCTTTCTTTCCAATGTTTGGCACACTGCCTCCTTTCACTGCAAAGTGCCAAATGACCTTCATGCAGTGGTCTGTATTCACAAACGTTTTTGGGACTAATTCTCACACTGCAACTCCAGTTGCGGACCGAAATCTCCGCATCTCTAGAGATTGCTATTCACATTCGCAGCAGCTGTGGAAGATGTTACGGCTGGTCCCAGCAGGCATAACATTTTCTGTAGCTGCAGGAATTTCTACAGCAACCCCACCTGCAAGCTGCCATAAATCATGGAGCCAATCCTATACCGGCTGCACTTTTGAGAATACCATACTGAATGAGAACTTATGGTTTTGCAAGTGGCAACCCACTTGCGCTGAATTTTTCTCGCAGCTGTGGGATTTTCAACAGTTTTGTGAATCCAGTCCACTGTTTGCTATGAATGTCATGTGGTGGCTGACACACAGGATTAGCAAGAAAAACAGTCAGTTTATTTTACTGCTGTTTGCTGTTTACTGACCTTGAAAAATGACACGAAATTATAGACAATGTTTTTGTAAAAGGTTAATTTTTTTTAACAATCTAAAAGAATAATTCTAATGCTTTTCTCTTACTCAAATACACAAAAAAAGGTCTACAATTCATCATAGTAAATCAGAATCTTTTCGGAAAAAATCAGAGCTGGAATCAGAACCGGGTCACACATGACTCTCCTGTCCTTAGTTTTCTCAGTGTGTGGTGCCAATCCTCATCAGGCAGACCTGTCTTCTGCAGTTTTTTTTCTGGCATGGACTTCACAGTAAGGCTCCTCATGGGGTTGGTTCTCTAGGCTTGGAGCTGGTTTAATCCTGGCATCAGTGCCAGTGTCAGTTCTGGCCTCTGTGTTGCCAGCTGTGACGATGGCAGCACCGCTGGCCTCCATGCCCATGTTGCAGCTGAGCATGACAATGGTGTCAGTGCCAGCCTTGGGGCTGACATCACTGTTAGCCTCAATGGTGACAGGGCTGTTGGTCATGGTGCTGAAGTTTGTGCCTACCTGGGCGTTAAGCTTCCCAGCACCATTTTCATATAAGTTGCGTTTTTCCCATGCAGTGTACGTCTTTTTCACTTTTCTTGCATTTCTCCAAGTAAGGCTTTGTATTTTTCATGCAAGCCTACTTAATCACTCATTTTGCATTTTTCACACAGTGTGTGACCTTTTGTGTGTATCTTTTGGTACTTTCTCATGCTAACCTATGTTTCATTGTCTGCCCTTAGTGCAATGCAGTTGTTTGTTTTTTTTCATTCAGTCTGCATCAGCCTTACACACCTTGCATTATTTTTTGCACATGTAACCAACCAAGTGATGTCTTCTTCTCTCATCTTCCATTAATTTCACACAATTTGCAACTCCTTTCATGCATGCTTGTGAAACTTTACATGCCAGTTTGTGCTATTTTGTCAGAAATTGTCATGCATTTTGTGCTACTTTTTTCTTACACAAACTTGTGTTATGTTTCCGTCTGGGCTTCCCAAGTCTGCATCTCCTTTTATTGCATCTGCTGCATTGCTTACTATGGGGCTTCTCCACCTGCAGGTGGGGACCTCCTGGGGATTGCCCTTCAGGTTCTTAGTGGACTATTTTCAAGCCTAGGTCACATGATATGATGTATGTTGTTGGTTTGGTAAGACTACCCTAAGGGGTAGGATTGGAAACATCAGGGCTCATGGTAAACAGGAAGGCATGAAAACCACCACTGGGTTGCAGGATGAAGCTTGAATAATTTATTATATACACTTAATCAGCAGCAATAAAATCTCTACAGATTCATCAACATTTCAAAGACACAGCAGCAGTAAAAACTCTCCAGATCCAACGGTGTTTTACATACACAGCAACCGCTTTATCAAGGTGTTTTACTTTTCGGCTTCAAGTTGTATTGTGACAAGTGGTAGAGTACTTGCCTCTCTCCTCTCGATACTCTATGGGGTACCCTCATCCACATATCCATCCATTTACCTTACCTGGGGAATCCTTGAAATTCTGCATACCTGGGCAACCGCAGCCCACCCCTGAAGACCAGCATGCACCACACACTAATTATTAAGCTGGTGCACCAATCCCAGGCCCCTGCCCACATGCAAGTAATAACACATGGCATAGTTGGACCAGCAAATACCAGCATGCATCCAGTCCAATGCCCTACATGCTGGTCCACTGGATCCCTTGTTGCATGTAGGGTGAGGAATTGTATACTCTTAAGGGAATTAAACAATGTGCAATTGCCCTAGCTGCTGCCCATAACCTTCACTGCAATATTTGAAAGCTATGGTCAGCAGGACAAGGAGGCAGTTGCCTCACAGTGACCATCTGCTGCTGGTTGGAGGGGGGCCAATAGCAGCCATAGCAGGGTCCCTGCCTACATATATATTAGTAAATCAGTAAAAACAGTGTTCTCAAGGATAGCTGTGTTGGTGCCGACCCCAGACTGTCAAATCCAAATCTGAGTAAACGAGTTTCATAGTGGGTTGCACTTGGGTTGAAAAAATGAATGCTCACTTCAATGATCACACAGGTGAGTTTTATTTCACTAGCCTAACATGAAGACGCTTGAAGACAAATGCCCCTGTGTGATCATTGAAATGAACATTCATTTTTTCAGCCAGAGTACCACCCACTTCAAAGCTCCTTTTCCCTGCCTGAATAGCCTGCACACCCTTCACTTAGTCTGCAGAGCTTGGTTGGTGCATTGCACGTAGCCATGTCCTGCCTTGTTCACTCCCCCAGTTGTTCTGCATGCTCACTGCTGTGCTTGGACAGGGGGTCTGGTGCAGAAAGGCTGCATCCCTTTTCACATATGCTGAGGGGGTCTAAAAGGACACCCAATGAATGTGTGTCTATGGCACCTAGGACAGTGCACAGGGCTAATTGAAATGTCATACTTTCATTTAAAAAAATCAGTTTCTAGTCTTACTGGTTCAAACATTACCTTTTTTAAAGATGATTTCTTTGAAAATGACTACTTCAAACTGCTGGGGAAAAGGAAATTAGTATTTTGAAAGGAAAAGTTGAGAGTCAGCAATTTTGATATATTGCTCTATTGTGTAGCTACACCTTCTAGGGAGTTATGGGGTCATTAGCTCACAAGATTCAGGGGACCCAGCTTGTTCATGGCTTTAAATGTTAATAAAAGCAATTTCTAATCAAATAACCACCTTAATGGTAGTCAGCCCTGAAGTCATAGTGATGGAGTAATATTCTGTAACATTTTCCAACAGGTCAGAAGGCTCACTGCAGCATTCTGATCAGCTGTAGCTGATGCATTTGACTACAAGGCAAGCTGTTACAGAGTGCATCTCAGTAGTCAAGCCTGGAGGGGAAAACAACTCGCAGCAGTATCTGCAGGTGAGCATGCTGAAGGTAGGGGCACAGCCTGGCAATATCCTTGGGATGGTAAAAGCAGTCCCTGAGAGCTGCTGCTACCTAAGATTCAAGTGATAGGTGCTCATCAAGGACTGCCCCAGGCTGCAAAGTTCCCCCTCAAGCAGAACCTCTTCCAACATGGGCAGCATGAGACCACATCTGTGTGCTGATAACCTACCTATCGGAGTGTACCAGTAACATTGCCCTTGTGACACACCAGTCAGTTGATCTGAGATGTATATAAATTTGTTGGACTGGGAAGGTAGGTGTAGCTCTGATGAAAGTGTGGCAGATATGTTAGCAGCATGCCTGCACATGATGTCCTTGAGCATATGGTAACTCTTCATCCCGACAAGGTTGCAGTCTGCACCTGTTTTTAAAAAGTTGGATGTTCATATGAAATTAGTGTTAGCACTATGAATTCAGCATTCTGCTAAAGTTTGAAGCTGCAGAGGAATGAAATGAAATTATAAAATTCATAGTATGGTAGGACAAGTGATATAACGTGCTGTGACTGTTTAATGAGAGAACACTGATAAGTTAACTGCCACTGTGTGGTGTGACTTCTTGAACATTGGTTAAAGTATTCACTATCATTAAATCTGAATCTTCACATTGAGGAAGTGACCACCAGAACAATTGTGGTGGTTTTGGGCCTACCCATAAAACACCTTCTTTTTTCCTAGGTTGGGCACCAGCCAGTCAGAGGCCAGTCAGATGCTAATCTTCTCCATGCAGCATTCTGAAAGTATCAGTGATGAGTTCAGATCAGGTGAAAGAACAGATGTAGCTGGATATCATCCACATAACAATGAAATCCTATGCTGTATTGCATTATGATCTACATCAGTGGATTGCACACCTTCTAACAAGAGTGACTGGAACCACTGGCAAATATTCTCCCAAAGTCCCCCGTGCACTTCCAGCATATTAACTAGATCCCAATAATTGACAGTGGCAGACACAGGTGGCAGGCCAAGGAGTATCCAGTATCAAAATGGAAACTTCCCATTGATCCCTCACTAGGTAAAGATCATGGCAGACCATGACCAGTACAGTCTCTGTGCCATGTTACAAACGAAAAACAGACTACAATGGCAGTACATCATATGCCTCAAGGTGTTCCTCCGGCTGCTCAGCTACCACCTTTTCTACCATCTTCACCAGAAGTAGTGAGTTGGAGACTTAATGTACAGTTTATCAGGTTGTCTGGCTCTAATGATAACTTCCTGAGCAGTGGCCACACCACTGGCGCCATCAAGGGAGCAGAGAAAAAGCCCTCTCTCAATGAAGTGTCAACAGCCCTGTAAAAAAATGGAATCTATGCTTCCTCCTTCTTGAGAAGTTGGGTTAGAGCTAAAGGAGGTGTAGTGTAGACCTGTGATCCCACATGCAATATCCCCATTATCTACCTGGCAGTATTCCAACTAGGAGAAGACAGCCCTCTGTGTCCTCTCAGTAGTGCTCCTGCTGTCATTTGCTTTTGGAAGGCAGGCAACACATTCTCGGATGTAAACAACTTTGGCTATAAGGAACTGATTGAGCCAGTTGTACCTCTCAGTGGAGACAGGCTTGCTGCACTGTAGACAACCAGGATGAAATGACTGCCGTTGGTACCAAGCAGACAAGGTCTAGTGTATAGCTTCACTTGTGAGTGGCTGAAGAAAATTCTTGCTTGCAGCAGCAGTGCAGTGAAATTGGGCCAAAATCTCACTACCTTTTCTTTACCATATAAATTTGCAGGCATATTCCAGTATTACTTGGTGGGAAAATATTCAAGTTCCATCAGACTTTGAGTATTTTAATAAAGTTGTAATACATGTTTTTTTCTCAAGCAGAAAAAAAAAACAATTTCCACATTTGGCTTAGAAACAGCATTCTAGACTTGCAAAGTTAGGGTAAAACAAGCATTTGTCAATGCCAAATGTTTGCTTGCTGGCATTGGCATTGGTAGTGTAGGAGTTACAGAGCTGCATAATAGGAATGCCAGTGAAGTATTGAACTGAAGCCAACCCTATCACCTCCCTGCAGATAGTGACAGGCATTGGGATGTGCCTTTGGGTCATCAGGCATAACGGCCATGCCATTTCACCACACCCTACTGTGCAGACACCGACAAGTGTCACGGTGTACCTTGGAGTCTTTGGCCCTTATGTGCACCCCATTCCATCAGTAAATATTGTGAGATGGGTGCGGTATAGTAGAATGGGGTGAACTTTGGGGCCGAAGAGTCCAAGGCACACCTCAATGCCTCTCAGTGGCTGCAGGGTGTGGGTGAGTGTGGAATGGTATGAGCATTGCAGGTGACAATCCCAAGTCACAGCCCTGATGCCTGTCATTCTCTACAGGGTGGGGTGTTATGGTAGGAAACCCTAATGCCTCAGGCATTCGTTGGTATTTTCACTCCAAATTTTCAATCTTGGGTTTTTTTGGGACCCCCACCTCATGAACAGTGGCAATATCAGTTTGTTAGCCGAAAGCTGCTTTTGCACAGGGACTACGGCATTTGTCACCACAGGTGCAAAAACACATTCTGAACAGGATATGAAAAATGACAGCTGTACTGTTCATGGGGAGGTGTAAAAATGGCAATGCTGAAAATCTGCAGTGAAAATATTAAAAAACTGGTAAAGTCACGAGCGTGTGTAGAAACTGTGCAATGTGCATCCGTAATGTAATTAGTTTGGGAGTTGTTTACAGCAGATTGTCAACACAGGCATTTTGGGACCTCCGGTCATGAACAGTGTCACTGTGATTTTCTTTATCAGTCTTGAACAATGATTTCCCACAGTGACCACGCAGTTCTGTGCTGAAAGTGTGAAAACACATTTCAGCCACGTTGTGAAAAATTACAGCTCTACTGTTCATAAGGAAGTGTGGAAAAATGCCACTGGTGAAAATCTGGACTGAAAATATTACAAATTCATGAACTTACGAGGGTGCGTGGAAACTGCGCAGTGCTCAATCATAACACAGTTATTTTTAGGAATTTTTTCACCAAATTTTCAAAATAGCTATTTTAAGACCTCTGCTCATGAACAGTGTCACTGTGATTTTCTTAATGTGTCCCATATATTGATTTTGCACACCGACTGCGCCATTGTGTGCTACATGGGTGGAAACATGTTTTGGGTGAGATGTAAAAAATGACAGCTGTACTGCTCATAAGGAGGTGTGATAAAATTACAATGTTGAAAATCTGGAGTGAAAATATTGAAAATTTGCGAACTTACGAGTGTGCGTAGGAACAGCGCAACGCATGCTCGTAAAAGTCATTTTTGGGAATTTTTTTCACCAAATTTTTAACATAGCCATTTCAACACCTCTGCCCATGAACAGTGTCACTATGATTTTCCTAATTTGTCCCAAACATTGATTTCGCACACCAACTGCGCCATTGTGCGCTACATGCGCAGAAACACATTTTGGGTGAGATGTGAAAAATGACAGCTGTACTGCTCATAAGGAAGTTTGTTCAAATGGCAATGTTGAAAATCTGGAGTGAAAATATTGAAAATTCGCGAACCTACGAGCGTGCGTAGGAACAGCGCAAGGCACTCTCGTAAAACAGTCATTTTTAGGAATTTTGTCACCAAATTTTCAACATAGGCTTTTCGAGAGCCCACCTTATGAACATTGGCACTGTCATTTTGTTAATCAGTCCCAAAGGTGATTTCGCACAGAGACGTGAAATCACTCTTCGGGCCCGAATAACGCCATGACAATGACAGAATTCATGAGGAGGGGTCCCAAAAACCCCATGTTGAAAATTTGGTGCCAAAATTCCAAAAAATGCCTGAGATATGCAGCAAAGTTGAAAAAATCCTATTCATTACATTATACAACTTACGGCATTTCCTCAGTTAGCGGTCGGCTTTGAAGAGTGCAGGCGTGTTCCTGGTCACCGAAGATCGTCACGCCCGATCTCCGGAGGTGGGTAATGGGAAGGCAGGGTGCACAGTGGGTGGGCGCGGGTGGGGGGTAAGACAACAGCGAGGAAAGGTTTTTTTCTTTCAGGTTTTTTTTTTATTTGGACTATGCAGGACTTTTGCCACGCTGGGGTGGGCTCCCAGCGTGGCATCTGGAAAGCTGTTGGGGGGGCAGTGGAGCCGATGGGGGATTGAGCACCCCGTTGGCCATAGCACCTGTTGCCACGCTGGGGTGGGCTCCCAGTGTGGCACCCGATAGTCTGGGGTTAACAGTAGAGCTGATGGAATTGGGCACCCCCATCGGCCATACAGACTGTGGGGGGGGACAGTAGAGTTGACAGGGGATTGGGCACCCCTGTCAGCCATACAGTTTTGCATGGGGGAGGTAGGAGCGCAAGAGCATGCAATGTGCGTGCGCGCATGTGTGTGTGTGGGGGGGGAGAGCACTGCTCACTCAAGCATTGCTCTCCCTTTCAACTGTATGGCACTGCATTTTGGATCATCGCACTATGTTTCTTGCACATGCGTGCAAGCAAACTTAAAAATCATAAAAACTGATGGTGCACAGTATACGAGCTACCTAGAAAGGTAGAGTTGACATTTATGCTAATATTTTTTATAAATTGTAGCTGAAATTAGCCTTTACAGAATATAGAGGATAATGTATGGTCCTTTATCGGTAACAGGTCTATTAACTGTCGAGAGGTTGCCAGGGTGATCGTGTAAACCTCGAGAGCAAAGCTCGAGAGGTTTATGTCGCCATGGCAACCTGAGACAGTTAACAGTGACCGGATGCCAATAGAGGGACCATACATTATTTTTTATAGTGTATGGTCCCACGTAAAAAGGAAAACGGCTGCTTACTGTTTGAAATATAGTCATTGCCACGGCTGTTCGGTGCTTCCCTAACCGCTGCGTTCATCCCTCGGTTCCCAGTGTGTAAAAAAAAAGCATGCACATGCGCAGACTGATCGCCATTGTTAACCTATCGATATGACGTAGCATCAATAGGTTAACAACATTTCTACATCGCTTCGATAGGTTAACAAGCTTAGGAGATCATCATTTCCTCAGGTTAACAGTGTTCTACCATACATTATAAACATTTTTTCATTGTACTGCTGCATTAATCCTCCACCCATCTGTGAACGTGCTTCAGTTTGTGTTTGTCCTCACTACGGAGTCTTCAGGAGAAGGCCAAAAGGAAGATAAAATGCATCACAGTTTTGATTATTTTACTTTTTTAATGTACATCTATTTATTCTTTATTGATTTCGTTTTTGCTGACCAGGAAAGCGGGCAAGAAAATACTGCCCATTTTGAGCCTCATCCTAAGGAGTGTTTCAGGTGCAAACCAATTGAAATTTACTAGGTTAAACTGCAGGTGGTATTTTATTTAGTAGATCAGTGAAATTTGGCCAGTACAGTGGACTAATTCCCCTACTCTTTTTGAAAAGTGTCACGGGGCATTTAACGTTCGGCAAAACAAGCACCAAGAAAGGCGGACAGGCCCTTGGTCTAATGTTTCATCCTGCTCTAATGCAAAAGATGGATTTAGAAAAAATAGTGATGAATAAAAAATTAAAAAAGAGGTCTTATGACTGAACTACACTGAGGCAGTTCTGATGACAGAACCACACTGAAGTAGATTTGATGACAGAACCTCAATGGTGTGCCTGATTTCCCCCGTTTTTGTGTACTGCATACTTCTTGTGAAAATGCAACAATGCCCTTACTAATTTAGGTTCATGTTTGTAAAATAACATTTCTCATATCCCTTAATTTGTCTAGAACAGCAGCAGAAATCCAAACCATGGATAAACTTTGTAGAGCAGGTGATGCTTTGACTAAGCCTCATTTTTGTCATAAAGAGTGTCTTTATTCCAAATGAACAATGCTGTTTTTCAGAAATTAAATGTGACCTTTAAAATACTGGTGTTATAAGAATCTGTGTTATTACATTTGTATGGGAAAGAAAAATTTAGACAAGGGAACCTTTTACAAACCTTAGGACATAGACATAGCTCTTTAAATCCACATAGTAATGTATAAGAATGTACCACAGGCTTGCAGACAAGAAGTAGTAAAGTGCTGTCAGTACACCTCCGCTGTACTGCCCTCAGCGGAGCTGACTAAAAATTACTGATAGTACTGTAGTGAAGATAGCTACATAACAACAGTATGGTTATCTGATCACTTATTTAACTGTTTATTGGAGTAACAGGACTGCAAATGGCAATTTAGTTTACCTTTTTGATAACATTTTATTGTCTACTTGCAACTATAGATTATCTTCCCATGTGCAGTTTAATGGCTTTTAACTGTCACATGTGTAGAAAACTACAGTATAGACAACTCCTTGTCTTGTTGATTATAAGCAGGCCATGAATAGTTTCCTCTAACAGTGATTCCTGTACTGAGCTTACCCACCTATTTTTCCTTGATAATCACTGGACACTGGATATTTCTTGAAAGTCAACTGATGGACCACCGGCAGCGAACTAGATTGACACCAACATAAACTTTTTATCCTGTACAATAGACAGTCAGAATATGCTTAGAGTGGAGTCTGTCTGGTGTACAGAAGGCTGGATATAAGAAACCTAATTACAAGATTAAGTATCATTTTTGTGTATTTGTGCTGCGTGACACAGCTAGTGTTTACGTTATCTACTGTTATCATTTGACAGTTCAGAATATTAATCTGTACAGCTGTAGCTCACCATCTCCATCTCACTGCATTTTGAAGTTTATCTTTTATTTCAATGTGGTAATCAGGAAAGAAAACACAATACACTGTGCATATAAATGGCTAAACAAACTAATATTATGAAAATGTTTCATATGTTTAAACTATTGAATTAGTGTTTGTAATGCTTTGATATTTCTTTCACCAACTTTCATGCAAACCACCTTTTATCTTTTTTATTTTTATAAGGATTTTTGTCAGTCACATTAAGATTAAAGAAGCATATTGTATAGCCTACCATTATGCTGAACATATTTAAACTATGTTAATTGCTGAAAGTGTTTACTTTTCACATGCAGTGTCGTGTTCTATTATTTTAAATTGTCTATTGACTGATTATGCAGAATAAAACATTTTGTATTCCTTTTATAGGCTACACTAGCTGGAAAGAGTTGCTTTGAAGAATTCATTTTTTTTATTAAAGTACATTTGTATTTATGCAGTTGGATATGCATAATTTAATGTAATATTTGTTTTATGCCCTAGACAAGTTCAACACCTATGCTGTTCTGAAAGTCAAAAACATAAAGAGCACTACTGCGACCAGGCAAGGATGTGAGCCGTATTGGGAACAAGACTACATGTTGTAAGTGCTATGGATGTCTTAAAGGGCCATGAAAAGTAATTACAAAGAGTCATCCACCCAGCAATAATGTGAACAGCAACAGCTAGTATTCTCCCGAGTGGCAAAAAAAAAAAGATATGAGCTCATTCCCCTTCATGGTAAACCCAACAGTCTTGGCTCCCAAAAGTAAACAGCATGTGCAGGGAGAAACAGAGGTGTCCACCCCAGGAGATAAAAATTTTATAGTGAAAAGCACCCCAGAATACATGCACCTATAATGATTGTAAGTTGCATAAATCCTCTAAATGAGATCAGATAGTCAAAGTTCATAGCAGTCTCTAACACCCCCCCCCCCGCGAAATTGAAAGTCCAGTCCTGTGCACCCATATTTGAAGATCATTTGTAGAGGACTTTTTTTTTTGACAACCGGGAGCTGGATGATGGCTTGAGCCTGGGGTCCAGTTGTTATTAGACCTGCACGCTATTTTTAGAAAGATAAACTGTAAGGACAATAAAACTAAAACTATTTAAATGTGTATGCTAGGGTTAAAGCTCAGAAAGTTGGAAAAAAAAAAACAGTTGGGGCCAACGTCTCTAGATCCATTGTAGTGTCCTCAGATCTAGTGAGGCGCAGGTGTGGAAGGAAAATATAATTGGATGCAGTGCAACTAGTGTCTGTGTTCACAGTTTCTGTGCAAGGTTCATCTGTGATTGCAGAGAAGATGAAGATTCTGTGTGGGGTAGGCAGATTGACTTTCAAAGAGATCGTACATAATTGCTTTGCACTGAATTGCAGAAAACATTACTAACATTAACAAAGTAAGGTAATGAATAGAACAAGTAAACAATGCATTAAAAAGTAAGATATAATACACTGTCATCCGTCAGTTCACTTGGAAATGCCCTTTGTGCAGTCAGCACACCTCTCACATTGTCATTGTTTGAATGTGGAATACTGTCCACCAAAATGGGAGGGGGAAAAATGTGAGTCTTGTCATACCATGTAGATGAAAGCTCAGTAAACACTAGTTTTCTTCTAAATATTCATTATTCACAATCGCTGTACCTGAGCGGCTATAACAATAATCTGATGATGACTGAAGTGCAGGATAAAAAAAAATTGGTCAGTCAATGCTGTAATTGTCGCATGTTGCACTGTGCATGCCATCGGAACACCCATGTTTCATTAGTTAGCGCTCAACGTTCTGTACACATGCATATATTTTAACTTTTACGTATCTGGGGCAATATGAGTACATTTTTCACCTTTAAATGTCCCATTATTGAAAACCTATGTAATGTGTGGGAACATTCCATGAAGACTCATGATCTATCAGGCAGCTTTTATCAGAGTCTGATGTTTTGAAAAAAATCATGTTGAACACAAACTGAATGCTGGGAAAGTGAAAATCTAAATACTGTTACCCAAGAGTATGTTTAAAAAGCGATCTTACTGCAGAATAGCATAGATACTAGCCACTCAAAACCAACGCAAAGAAAACTTAAGCCAGACTTGTGGCACAACATGCACAGCCGATGTCCACTGAGACGTGGACAACACCCACATGCTAACTCAGCATGCACAATTAATTTCATAGCGTTCATGGCAGGGATAATCAACATCTAGCATTGACGTAATCCTGCACCCTTGCATATTGTACTGTTACTAAGGTTAGCACGATATACGTGGCCCTGGAATTCTTTTGAGATGTCAGTAATGTATACATGCACCAATGCTATCTGCAAGTCAAGGTGCGGCTTCCAATGCTCTCAAAGGCATTGTTATACACAATAGTTTCTGGTAATGATACTACAGTAATTCTTCTATTCATCACCCTGTGCCAGCACTGACTGTACATGAATGTCTCCTTGATGAACACTAGACAACCTAGGTACTTCGGTGAAACCACTCTTGAATGTCCTTGCCTAATCACTTGTTGCTGGTAGCGAGACTATAGTTAGCATTCCGGCACGGAGGCCTTGGCCACCTATGAGAACCCGCGAAGGTCACAGTTGCCCGCATTAAATGCATGGACCAAAACTCTGTAGCAGTCACTGTCCCACATACTTGTTTCTCTGAACTATACCATACACTGCCTTCCAAAGATTGCCATGGGCCACTAATGACTGGATGATAATGTCTCCATTAGCCACTGGTAGCGGATGGTTATGTGCAGCCCCAACACCTTTTGTTTTGGGGCTCACACACCGTTGTGGCCGTGAATGCTCATCCAATGAAACAATATATTCCACAAGTGCCTTAGGTAGCAATGATTCCCAGTAATGTATTTCTACTTGTGATTATGAATTTGAATGATATCTCAGTACATATTCATGGATGTGCATTGACTGTATGAATTAATTTACAACAACCCCCTTATGTTATGAAACCTTTGTAGAAGTCATTGCATCATGTTGCAGTCTTAATCTGCTGGTGCGTGAAGTCTGGAAGAAACATAGAAACATAGAATTTGACAGCAGATAAGGACTGCTTGGCCACCCAGTCTGCCCATTTCCCTACCTGATGGATAAGCTGCAGATCCTAGTTAACCAGCCGCCTACTTCTTCCTACCCCCACCCCCTAGAATTGCCTTATGACTGTCCCATGCATGCTTGAATTCCACCACTGTTTGTGACTCCACAACCTCCTCTGGAAGGCCATTCCATACATCCACCACCCTCTCTGTGAAAAAATACTTCCTTAAATTACCTCTGAGCCGCCCCTTCTATCTTCAAATTGTGCCCTTGTTCTTAGCACTCTTTTTTTTGAAGATGCTACCCTCTTGGACTTTGTTGATTCCCTTGAGGGTACTTGAAAGTTTCTATCATGTCCCCCTCCCTCCTTTCCTCGAGGCTATACATATTAAGCTCCTTAAGTCTCTCTTCATGTCTTCCGTGCAGACCCTGCACCATTTGTGCCCTCCTCTGGACAGCTTCCATCCTGTCTATGTCTTTACGAGATTGGGTCTCAGAACTGCATGCAGTACTCCAGATGGGGTCTCACTAGCTGTCTGCTACAGAGGAATAATAACTCCTGTTTTCTACTGGTGATGCCTCTCCTATGCATCCCAGTATCCCCAGCCCTCCTTGCTGCCCTCACATTGCTTGCCCACCTTTAGGTCATCTTGATATGACTACCCCAGGTCCCTTTCCATTTTTGTTGTTGTTAGTATCTCACCCCATTGTGTACTCTTCTCCTGGGTTTTTGTTTCCCAGGTGCATTACCTGCACTTCTTAGCATTGAATCTAAGCTGCCATACATTTGACCATTCCTCTAGCATCAACTCTGTTGCAGATCTTTGTCATCTGCAAAGAGACATACTTTCCTTCAGTCCTCTGCAATGTCACTTATAAAGACATTGAGAGGACTGGTCTATACTGAACCCTCTTGGTACCCCACTACTAACCCCCTTTTTCAGAGTGGACTCCATTTACTATTACTCTCTGTGTCCTATTCTCCAGTCAATTCTTTACCCAGGCTGTCATCTTGGGACCCACTCCCAAGCTGGCTAACTTGTATATTAATCTTTTGTGTGGGACTGTGTCAAATGCCTTGCTAAAGTCTAGGTAGGCCATGTCCACAACCCCTCCCTGATCAACTATTTTGGTCACCCAGTCAAAGAAATCTATCAGATTTGTCTGGCATGACCTTCCCACTGTGAATCCATGCTGCTTTGGGTCCTGTGCCCCTCTGGCCTCTAGATATTTAACAGTTCTTTCCTTCAGAAGTGATTCCATCATTTTCCCTACCACTGAGGTTAAACTAACAGGTCTGTAGTTTCCTGCTTCTGCCTTGCTCCCACTTTTGTGAAGGGGAATCACATCTGCCCTCCTCCAGTCCTCGGGTACCACCCCATCTTCCCATGATTTGTTAAAGAGGGTAGTCAGTGGTGTCACTAGTTCTACCCTTAGTTCTTTTAGAATTCTGGGATGAATCCCATCAGGCCCCATTGCTTTGTCCACCTTCAGTTTTAAGAGTTCTTTCAGAACCCTTTCTTCTGTAAATGGGCTGGTATCAACTTCTGTATCCAGAGTGTTTCTACTGTTTGTTTTAGGTACCTCCCCCTCTTCCTTTGTAAATACTGAGCAAAAATATTTGTTTAGTATCTCTGCCTTTTCACAGTCACCCTCTGCCCACCCTCCTCCCCTTTATTAAGCCTCACTATCCTCCCTTGGTCTTCCTTCGCTCCCTGATGTACCTATAAAAGGTTTTATCCCCCTTCTTAACTGAGTTGGCTATCTTTTCCTCGGTTTGGGCCTTTGCTGTTCTGACTGCCTTCCCAGCTTCCTTTTGCTTTAACTGATATAGTTCTCTGTCCTGTTCCTTCTGTGATTCCTTGTACTTCCTGAATGCTTTCTTTTTCTCTTGAACCTTCACTGCCACTTCCTTTGAGAACCATAGTGATTTCTTACCTTTGTTTATTTGCTTTACACAAAGGCTTGATACCTATGTGATGGCAGTTTTATTATTCCCATTTCTTCCACCCTCCTTCCTGCCCATTTGCTAGTGCATTCCTTAGGCACTCACCATTTTGACAAAGTCAGCCTCCTAAAATCCAGTACCTTTGTCTTTGTATGGCTTGACTCTATTGTTGTGTTTATTGTGAACCATACTGTTCGATGGTCGCTAGTTCCCAGATGGCTACCCACTTCTACATCTGTGATCCTCTCTTCATCTCCATTTGAGAGAACCAGGTCTAAGATTGCTCCTCTTAAGTGGGCTCCAATACTAGTTGTTTAAGGCATGCCCCTGTAGGGCATCTAGAATAACCCCACTCTTGAAGTGGCTGCACTGCACTCCAGTTAACATCTGGCATATTCAGATCACCCATCAGCAATATCTCCCCTTTTTCTGCCATTCTAAGTATACTTTCTATCATTTCCTTGTCCATTTCCTCCCCCTGAGAGGGAGGTCTGTATACAACCCCTGTGTATTGTGGTGCCATTGCCGGTCTCCAAATTTACCCACAGTGCTTCTTCTCCTCCCTGTTTACCGTTTTGTTCTGTTGCTTTGATTCCTTCCATTATGTAAAGAGCTACTCCTCCTCCTCTTTTACCCTCCCTGTTCCTCCTGTAGATAGTGTATCCTGGTATGTTTACATCCCAGTCATGGTTTTGCATGTACCATGTTTCTGTGGCTGCCACGATATCCAGATGTTCCTCCTCCATCAAGGCCACTAATTCAGGAAGCTTGTTACTCAGACTACGGGCATTGGTACTCATTGCTCTCCATTTTTTGATGGCTTTACCTTCTGTTGCAGCATCCCCCACTGACCTTTCTACCTTGGTCTTTTTCTCATTTAGTACCCTGTTTTGTAGGGGGAAGCCGGGATTTTCCTGCTGCTTATCAGTGCCTCCCCCCTTGACTAGTTTAAAAGCTTGCCAATGAAGCATTTAAACCGATTGCTCAAAAGACTTTCTCAGAAGTTCTTAATAATCTCCTGACATACATCAAAAAGCTTGCGATATTAAGCACTAGCATGGTTAATTTGTCGTTGACAGATTATCATGTGAGTCACTGAAAACCTCAACTCCAGGTTGACTGAAATGGGATTAGTGCTTTTCAATCAGTAAGCATGTTGGAGTTGGTGGGATGGCAGAGATGTTAGGCTGAATTCACCTTGCGTCTTCAAGAGACAATGTCGTACGTGTATCAACTGTGAGAGTGCACGTCATTCTCCTCTGCAGCACATCTGACATCATTGATGGGATGTAACCATAGTCCTTTTTTTCCTTCTTTGGCAGCACTGTCCATCGCATGCCTTTCTTGTTGTAAAGACGTTGGTAACTAATACAGATAGAAAATTATGTTGGAATGTTTAGTACAAGACATTATAAGCTATCATTTATTTCAGTATCCAGTGGCAGCATCTATGATCTGACAGCACCATAACCATCGGTCAGACGTGGACAAACACAAACAATGTCATTTTCAATTGCATGTCTCAGTGTAGGTCACAATATGTGCAATGCATTCATTACTGGACATGACGTGTTACGTTTTATCATGACCAATGATGACTATGGTAATAAGCCATTAGCAATGAACATAATATTATACTGAATTGAAACTGTGGAAACCTTTGGAGCAATGTATAAGATCATGGTCTATCAGAAATAATACATTCCAGCCATGATATTTTTTGTTTTGTGTTCCTGTATTTATTCTCCTAACTAACACTTTGATCATGGTCACATTGTGTATTTGAAATAATGACAGATGCATAAACCCACTGTAATGAAAACCAGCTTTCATGGCACTGACTGAGACAGACCCTGGGAGGCCTGGGCACTTGAGCACATAAAAAAGGGCAAATGACATGCAAACTGTTTGATAACAGACACTTGGAACTGTCAACTAAAGGCAGTCATGCACACCTATCACTGCCAGCTGCACCACGAAAGACAGAGCATAGACTGAAACATAGAAAAGTGTTAGCGCAGAATGACAAAGAACAATATGTATGTCTCCCATTATTTTATAAATCATAGAGCCATGTGATACTTACATTTTTTCTCCTTTGGTATTGTAAAGACATGATCTGGAGACATGATGGTTGTAGTCAAGGGCAGCAATAAAGTTGCGTGCACGGTACACGGGAAAAGTGTACGCATAACACTTTGCACAGTACATTAGGATATGTTGTTGAAACTGTTCAAGGTTGGCGGTGCTACTGTGGATGAAATGAGACAAAATAGAAAGCATCAGCAATCACACATCTGAGCTGACATCAGAGTATCTGGTGAGCAGTAAATTGCGGGAGCTGTTAAATGATATTTGTATGTAAGTACCGGTAAGAAATGAAGTATTTCAGTGAGTTAAGTAAGCACTTGTCCATCACAATTTTTGCTAGCTCTCTATGTGGCACTGAGCCTGCCTCAAGCCATGGCTTCTCACGCATGGATTCCAGCTCAGAATGACTGCATTCTCCAGCCCCTACTCCATTTCCAAAATTCCACTGATGTACGTCGGTGACGTGATGTAGTATGCCTATCCAGCGGCCCTGTAAATTAAGAATAGTGAATGAGTGCATGGCAGATGATGTGACAATACTATACACTGACAGCTGCGGAACGTGAAGTGTAGTTACCATGAAGTCACTGTAGTTGTGAGATTCTTGGCAGCAGTGCCAGAAGTGATTGACTATATCGCAACACCAAATCCACAGTACTCTACATTGTCGTTGCTGGCTAGCCTTGAAAAAGCCAAACAAAGGAAACCATAATGTAAAATGACACTGGCACAGACTATGAACATTATTATCGCTGTATGGCTACGGTGCACTTACTGCCATGATACGTTTCCCAAGATTTTTGGCACCATACCATACATCGTAAGAATGTCTTATTTCAGGGTATTCATTTCCTAGAAGAAAAAAAAATATTTAACACAGACATTAAACAGGATGAACTCAAGTGCAGCCATGTACAAACCTAACCTAACTGTAGATCTATACAGGACAGAACTGTGGTGGACCCCATTGCTGACCCTTATGGGAGAGGACACTGAGGCAAAGCAGTACTGTTTGTATACAGCAGATAAGCACATTTTCTACCCAGCTGATCCAGTGCCCCAATCTCCAGCCACTTTTCTCTAATGCTACTTGCCTACGGAATCAAACGTCAGGCTGTTATCCAGGCATAGCACATCGCCCGTCCTACATGGATTACGGGCCACCCGTCAGTCGCATGGAAAACTCTAGAAGGGTGGTATGCCATAATGTGATCAGAACAAATGAATACAGCTGGTAGTACAGGCACCCTTTAGAGCTGGCCAACAAGCCTCACCTTGATAATGCCCTGCAGTACCTTGCCTGCCACAGTTGTAAGGCTGACAAGCCTGTAATTACCTGTCAACCTGTCGACTGTGATGGTCTTCACAGGTCACGTCTGCATGTACTCACCCCTTCCCATCTCTGTCCGGCACATACCATATCCTTGCCGCTTGTTGTCCTCCAGACTGCAAGTGAACAGACGAGTCTGTGTGCTCCCCTGCAATCAAATCATTTGATGAAAATCCCCCTCGTATGTGATCCTCTGCTCCATTGCGCTTCCACATCTCTCACGGTACTGTGCTGTCCCATGCCACAATTACTGCATAATTACACTATATTGCAAGCAGCAAGCCGCTTGCATTGATGGATTATATGGCAATGTCTGCAATCAATACCCAACTGTGATGCAGAGAATCAGTTAGCGAATGAAGCCAGAGGGCCGTGCGAGCAAGGATTCACTAAATCTAATTTACTAAGTATCAAACCATTGTGCATTATGGTTCATACTGTCACCAGACCGTATTAGACTGTTATCTGTTACCACTGTAGGAGATGTGGAATTTGAAATAATGTGTAGATGCAGCATAAACATATGTTCTGATTTGGGGTGTACGATGTACAGAATGCAGGAAGAAAAGAGCTGTCTTCTGTCCAGTGGTTGCTTCCGGAATACTATGCTGAGAACATTGTCCCTAACTGTTATGGAAGCTCAAGATTCTGGATTGGAAAGACTAGAATTTGATGGTGCATGCAGCAAAAGGGAACAAAAACATTCACAAATAATGTTGAGATTGCCTTGCATGTTTTCACCATGAAAAGAAAATGGAGTGAGATACATACGCATCAGACATGAGATGGGACCATGGGCATCTGTGACAACTTCCGAGACCTGAACCTGGCTCTGTCGAAAAGCATCCATAGTGCGTTGGAATGCCAACTTCTCCATATTTTGGGATTTTAGTACTGTTTTGTGTTTGTCCACAACTACCATGGAAAGAATTTGGTTGGTGTCTACATCCATGGTGGTGTATGTGCAGTACTGGGCACAATGTCCAGGACTATCCATACGTCCATCACCTGTGGTCGAAGAGCAATTTGTTACTAGGGTGACATGCTTTGATTGTATATTGATACTGTAAGCACGATGATCATTAAGGAAAAAAGAAAGTGTACATACCCATGATAGCCACTGGTTTAATTCTTGCTGCCATGAGCTCCCTCTCCATTCGACACCAATAGGTCTCAATCACAGACATGGTGTACAGTCGTTGGTAATGGTAAAACAAAGAGGTGCTGATAAAGGCATGATTCATAAACTGATACATGAGAGCAATTTTTCCAAAGTTATTGCCCGACATCAGTATGGCACTCGCAGTGATCAAATCACCTGCATTTACTTCATTCCTCAGTTGAGGCTGACTGCGCCATTTGTATGCTATGTGCCCTGCAGGACATAACTGTAAATGAAAAAAAAAATGTAGTTAATTGCGCACTTACACAAGTAAATTGATAAGAGAGATCTATAAATGCACATGCACAAACCCAAGTCAAGGTTAAACATGTTCCTGAAGTTCGTGTCTTAACGGTTAATCCATGGCAACATGATTTGCATGATGTGAATTGACATTTCTGTGCAAGTTCAAGGATGTTGTCCATATGCACCATAAACATGGGTTGTTTGACAAGAGACTGTGTGAATGATAAGTCTGCGGTGGAAGTGTCTGCACATTCCATATTGTCATTGTTACAATTAGACATCTCCTCATCACACAGTGTAAGGACATCTCCCCTCAATCGATGACTCTTGATGTGTATTCAACAGCAGATCAGAACTAAAAAAAAAAAAAAAAAGGGCAAACATGCCAGTTTAACACCATGTTTGTGATAATGGTGGCAATACATGACTGCAACATAGACTTGGAGCAAAAGGAAAGGTGGACAATGTTACCGCTGGTCATTCACACAGTCTTCAGGCGATATCATCTGTTGTTTGTTACTCCTGACATTGCTGCATGCTACAAAAGTAGTGTCACTGCCCAGGCTAATGCTCAGCCTGCGGAAATAAATACAGAATACGTGAAATGTTTTATAAAACATAAAATAAACGCGGCTTTTATAGGTGTGTGTGTGTGTGTATGTGTATGCATATGTAAATGTAAATGTCTGTGTATGTATATGGAAATGTCTGTATGTATATGTAACTGTGTGTATGTATATGTAAATGTATATTTGTATGTATAGATATACAAGTCTGTATGTGAGTGTAGACACTGGTAGTTATAGAAAATTCGGGGCAGTAGTAACATACATCAAGGTGTACTGAGGAGGAATTAGGTAGTAGCACAGTACAGTCAGTGAAAATGACATAAGTGGAACCTCAAAGTTACCATTGGGTAACTTGATGTAGGAAACGTTGTGATAAATAACAGTGTATATAGACACAAATCTGCATGCAATGATGACTTACTGGCTTGTAGGCATGTAGAGAAAATCATTGTTGAAGTGTGTTTCTGTGTACCCGTAGAAAGTGGCTGTTTCTGGTGCATCTGGGGTGGCCATGTGACTTGGACAATTGTGATCAGCATCACACCTGGGTTTGAAAAACAGTGAGTTGGAGACAGATGGAAACACAGAAGAGTCTGCCAAAAGCTCTAAAGTGAGATGATGACACATTCAATGAAGCTTACATGTTGTTGGAGGCAATATCACTAAGGTCGCAGGAACGATCCTTTGTGGTGCCTTTGATGGTATCTGCTGGAGAGTAGACCATCGCCATTGTTAGTCTTCATTGTGGGGTAGAATGTAACATTGGTTCATTGGCCATGACATGTCTCATTTCATTGTTGATTTGATGATACCTGATGCGAGAGATACATAGTTAAAAATCTAACTACCACAGGTGACAGAGGGGAAAAAAAAAAAAAATTATACTGTTCTCATGAAGTGACATATACTCACATGTCAAGCAAAAAGCATGCAACCTGGGCATGTGTACTGAATTTTAGTTCATTCTTTAGCAGTACCCAATGCACTGTTTCTTCACCAATTGCAATACATGTCTTTGATCGTTTTTAATCCAATTCTTTTTTCTGCCTTTTTCTTGCTGAATCCGTCAACTTGACTGGACGACCCCTCTTGGAGCATTTAGGGGTATTCATAATTTGGGTGATAGCTGCTGCCATGTGTGCACAAACAGTGTTCCTGCAATGGATGTAGGTGAAAAAATTGTGTCAGTTTCAATACCACAGAAATAACAGTATCGGGGCACTAGATAAGGACAGCAACAAAATATATAGTTTCCTGCTTCATAAGACAAACGACAGGTAATCAATTCAGAATGACCATCGGTGAGGTACGGAATTATTTAACAATCGGTGTTATATAAACAAAGTGACATTTTCCAGTACTAGAAAATAATGCGGTACCCTGCTGTACTCATATGATGTGTTTAAAAATTACTCTGGACTGATACAGCACCACTGCACAAGTATTTCAACACCATATGTTCAGCCAAGGGGAAATGTTCTAATTATGCCCCAATGACATCAGTGCAATTCATTGAGATAGCAACTACATACAGTTGTGGCACATGCAGCAGTATCATAGATGGTTGAGCATCAAACCTTAAGGATGGATACATGGTTGGAAGGGAGAATAGGGTAAGTAAGACTGTACCAGTACGTTTGTGCAGTGCTTAAGTTAGTTCACATGATGGATGCAAAGTAGTTGAACTGCCCATTCAAAGTGAATATTTATCAAGGTCAGACGAGGAGCATGCATGTTCGGCTCTATTCTGTCTTGCAAGATAACCACATAGCTGACTAGTAAGGTGGCCATACCAATGCCATGGAACTATCAATAGAGACTTCATGGGATGTGATGTCCACCAACATTTGGAGTAGCACCAGCAAAGACACAATCCATGAGCCAGCATTCATGGAGGTCATCAGTCGGTGTTCATCACACACCAGCAAACATGCTTGGTGACAGTGCAACAGCACTTGTTCATTTGGAATTCTTACAGCGAGTGACTTTGCTGGACTTCACAGAGGTTATTTCCTCGCCAACACATATTGGTGGTCATTCATTGGACTTGGTGTTTCCTGGGGGAAATGGAGATATTCAATTAGGTGGTGGTGCTCCAGTGGGAAGCATAGGAGAGGGGGAGTAGTGGCGAATGCCAGAGGTGCTACTGGAAAACAGGAAAAATGATGTATTTTCTGTTGAATTAATAAAGGTGAATGTGTAAGTGTGAGACAAGTGCCAGTCCCAGAACAAAGTTCAACAAACTAACATGCATACTAGTGTATCAGGATATTAATTTAGAACTATGTATGTATGTATGTATGTATGTATGGATGGATTTACTGTTTTGTGCTGCTAAAAAAATCTATTCTGTAAAGTCACTGTGTGGTGTGTTTATTTTGTGGTGGTACGGGTATTCGAAAATGGGAGGGAAAGGGAACAGACAGACACTAATAAAGAATTGTCTTTACATAGCCAGGCTGCTAAACTAAGCAAGAAAGGAGGCAGTCACCATGGAATGGGACAGGGATAAAGAACTGGCAACTAAACTTAGTTATGTTGGTAACAGCTGAAGTTGTTAACTTTATCCACAGTTTAGTACACGTTTCAAATCCCAAGCCTCTCTCTTCCCTCCTTTAGTTACATCTTAGAGAGTTTATGCGATACGAGCTCCAGTAAGTAGACTTGAAATATTTTCTTAGCTGGTAGTGCTTGGAGGTGCAGTGAGGGTAAGACACAAGGCTGATACCTTCTTATGAGATTCAGATGTCAATAATTCTACCCTCCCACACCCATCCATACCACCTCCTCTGCCAGGCTGTTTCAAGCATCCACCACCCTTTATGTGAACAAGTGTGTACTCACATCCATCTTAACCCCCCCAAGCTTCATAGGATGCCCTTGTGTTCTGATGCTCCTCCTCCTGTGTAAGAGGCTCCCTCCTCTACCTTGTTCACACCCATGAGGTACTTGCAGATCTCAGTCTTGTCCCCTCTCAGTCTCCTTTCCTCCAGGTAGTACATGTTGAGCTCCCATAGCCTTTCCTCATATGGTTTGTAGTGCAACCCCCACATCATTTTAGAAGCCCCCCCTGGACCACTTCCACCTTTTAGAATGTCAGCGTACAATGTGGGACACCGGTTCCATATGGGGCTGAGGACTTCTTTGTAGAAAAATGAAGAGGTATTACGTTTCTAATGCGGAACAGTTTAGAGATATGGCAGAGTGTACTGCACATTACAGGTGGAATCACTTAGCCATCCTCATATTTGAATCAACAAAGTTACTTCACTCCTGGCCTTAGCATGTTCAGATCATGATTTCATGTTATTACAATGGACCGCAACACACCTCAGTCCCCAGACCCCAGTGATGGCCCTAGGTATCCCAGGGTCCGGTGCAAACCTCCTTGCTGGGACCCCATATCAAAAGTCACAAAGCCACCAAGGAACATGCTCATCCTACCATAGCCTCCCTATATATTCATTTTGAGCTGGATCTGTATCACTTTTGCACTTTACATGAATTAGATCATACAGGACCAGGAAGAAAGGAGGACAACTGAGGCTTTGGACCCCTCTGCTCTTGGGGCCCTGTGCAAATGTACAGTGCGCACCATGCTACGGCTGGCTCTGCCAAAAGTAGCTATTCTTCTGCTGACAAATGAGATTCTTAAAAGCTACTGAGTTCCAAAAAGTGTGTCAATACACATGCTGCATTTTCACAGTGCTTCAGTTTCCTTGTGGGGCATGTAGTGCTGCAGCCATTTTGTGGCGTGTCCACATACAGATCGTATGCAGCATCACTAGTGGGTTGGCTGGCTCCGCACTCCTGGTACATGTAATTTAACAAAACAAACTCCTGCTCCTCAATCTAGGCAACACTATAGGGGGTGTGAAGTATCCACCCATGGGCAGAAAATGCCTGCAACTTTTCAGCTCCCCACAGCCGCAGTGACTGCAATTACTTAAAATGGATAACTTTGCCGGCCCAGTGGCACTGAGAGTTGAGGTGCAGGATGCCACACCTCGCACCACACCAGCGACCCTGGTTTGGGAACAAGCCTGGGGCACCGTGGGTCAGCCGGGGAGGAGAAGAATGAAGCACCCAACGGCTGCTCTTCTTCTCCTCTGGGGGAGGTTCACTGCATGCTCCCGTCGCTATACCACCATCTAGGGAAGCATGGTTGGTAGGTGCGGTAGTCGGAAGAGTAGCATGGGCATTGTGCAGACGTTGGCAGGGGTTAGAGCATTCCAGCTCATTGGCCCCATTGCACGCCGACATCTAGGGAGAACATGGGAAAAACCCTCTGTCTCTTCCAGGCGATGACACCTCCCTGCTCATCTCGGGCCCATAGCGACAGACCCCGATGTACAGGATCTGCATATCAGCATGTTGGACTTGGGGAGGCAAGTGCGGGGGTGCCTCCTCACCCCGCCTGGGGGGGGTTATCCGGGTGCCTTGATTGCTGTGCAGATCCGTGGTACCCTAGGGGCAGATCGTGGTGAGACCAGGAGAGAGCAGTTCAGAGGATGTCTGAGAGAGGGGAGAGACGAGGTAGTTAGGAGCATAAATACTAGATTAAAAAAAATGGATAACTTTCTTGTGTGCTCACACAATGGCAGCCACAGCCACTGTGTACAAAGGTAAATATAGATGTAGTGAAGATCACCAGGATGAAGCCCAACTCTGCAGAATTCTGCAGTAGAGTTACTGCAGCAAACAATACAATTTCAATGGGAGTTAATCCCATTTGTCATGCAGGAAACCTGTGACACTGCGCTTCATCCTAGTGGGCTTCACTGTACCGATAGACTGTCATAAGGAAAAGTTTAGGGGAGATTGTATGCAACAAGATATAAGATTTCATTGACATAACAGTCTGCCCTTATGATAAAAATCCTAATAAACTACATGATACTCAGTAAGTGAAAGACTACTGAAAAAGTCGGTGTCAAGGGAGGGCTTTTTCAGGATGGGCCATACTATTGCCTCCTTTAAGGGATCCATAAAGATCCCTTTCTCCAATGAATCTCTCACTATACCAGCGAGGACCAGGCCAATGACCTCAACACACCCCATGAGGAGGTGAGTTGGGCCCGGGTCCAAACTACAGCAGGTTGGCCGCAAAGTCTGAATGATCCTCACTATATCCAAGACTACCTGTTGGCTGAAGGTGGACCAGGCCAACTTGGTACTAGTACCACCCGATTGATCAATGCAAGGTCCAATGGGGAGGCACTGGCTGATCTCATCCATGATAGAGGACACCTTAACTGCAAAAAACTGCACAAACTCCTCACTCTTTTCCTGTGACAATGCTCGACCAGAACGTAGACAGGCTGGATTGCACAGTCTGTCCATGGTCTGGAAGAGCCGGGCTGGTCTATTTTTCACTGCAGCAATTTCCCTGCACACGAACTCTGCCTTCTTATGGGAAATTGCTGATTGGTAGGTCTTATAGTGATCTAGCAATCTAAGTCTGTCCTCCTACAGGCGAATTTTCAGCGAGTGTCTGTCTCTCCAACCGTCACCCTCATCTCTTCAACTCCCAAAGCGCCCAGTCAAACCAAGGGGCACCTGGGCAGAGGGTGAGAGGGTGAACACGAACTGGAGCAGTGACATACATGGCCCCAGCAACAGCCTTATTATAGGCTAATACAAGGGGCCCTGGGTCAGTGCTATCCGCTGGAATTCCTGAGAGGTCCAGTACAGTCATTAGGCCTTCTGAGGTAACTCCTCTCAAAGGACAGTGCTGTACAAACTCCTTTGGGGCAGTCCTATTTCAGGGGGCTGCAAAACTGAATCTCAGGACGTGATGGTCAGACCATCCACTACGATCCACCTCCATATTGGAGATCTCCATCACCAGATGAAACAGTAAGTCCAGCGAGTGCACCCTCCACCAGCGAGTTGCAGAGGTAATAACCTGTGTCAGGCACAATGATTCCATCAATTAGAGAAGGTTTTGTCCAAATGGCGAGAGTTCATTGTTGACCCAGGCGTTGAAGTCCCCCAGAATTAACCATCTGGATGCCTACAATACCATCTCGGCAATGAAGTACACAACCTCCTTCAGGAACACCTTCCCATGACCTGGTGGACGGTAAATGATAAGGGTCCTGTAGTTTGCACCCACACCCACTATGCACTCAAAGGGGTTGGCCACTTCAACTGGCACCTGCCTGATCCCCAGTTCCTGTCTAAAACAGACAGCAACCCCCCAACCCACGGTCCCCTCTCAGCCAGTGTATCACTGAGAACACAACTGGAACAGCTGGTTCCAAAATGGAACCCACATTTTCATACAGCCAGGTCTTGGTGATGCAAGCCAGGACTACAGAGGCCACAAAATCTGCAACCAAGGTGGTCTAATTCCTAATTGACCTGGCATTGCATAACACCACCTGAGAGGGACAAGAATCCAAGAATGGCCACGATTCCTGCCTGACCAAGTCAGAACCCTTGGGTATGGGTACAAGGCAAGGAGGACCTCACTCCTGAGCCCATTTCACTCCAGGGTGCCTCCTGGTCCTTACTGTTCCAATCCATCTACCCTTATCCCATCCCCCCGCGAGTTCCAGGAACTTCCACCACCCCATCTCCTCAATATGCCAGACACCAGGCACCTATCATACACCTCGAATGGAAGTGGGGGGGCAGTCAAAAGGACGAACATCCCTTAGTCTCGAGGGGGAGTACTGCCTGACTGTGTTCCAGTCTCCCCAGCACATTACTTAGGCCTACACAAACACACTGGCAACACTAATCCAATCTCACCCTCAGTCACTCAATCAACCCACTCACCCAGTCAAATATATTCTTTACTTGTATTAAAACCTTCTTTTCCTTAAGCCTTACTTACTTATACATTACATTACATCCCGCTCCTATCCCATAATTATCCAGTTCACACTATTCCTCCTCCATCATCAAAACAACCCATACATTTAGCAGCAAGTATCTTTAAAATATTATTTAATGAAAACAGTCTATGACGTCTATAGTCCCCAAATGCAGTCTTGATATATTTTTCCCCAGTAGTGCTCTCACCACTCCAGGATAAGATCTTCAATACTCTTCAGCCCTCTCTCACAGGGCTGATTTGTAGAAATTCACTATTTAATTAATTTTAACGAGTTGATAATTCACAAAAGTTATGACCAGAAAGCAGAAATCTCCAGTGCGAGAGCCACATGTGTGGTTCCCCAAAATTATGACTGACTCCTTTATGGGCTCTCGCCCTCTCTCTCTATCTCTCTCTTTCTGTGTGCTCTTTTCACTGCCTCAAAAATGCTCCCTTTACCCTAGTCCCCCAGCTATTCACTCCTTCTGCCTCCACCAGCCATCCTTGGCAAGGGGGAGAAGTCAGGACACAGACCGGAGGAGGCAGAAGGGGCAAATAGCTGAGGTGCTAGGGGAAATGGAGTGTTTTTGAGGCAGTGAAAAGAGCATGCAGAAAGAGAGAGAAAGAGAGGGGGAGAGAGCCCATAAAGGAGTCAGTCATAATTCTGGAGGACTCTATGGTAAAGGGGATCATATGGTAGTGGTGAACTGGGGACAGGACAAGCAGCATCTGGGTAGAGTGCATGCCTGAAATGACAGCAGATAGGGTACAGCAGCATATTGATTGTTGTGTACAGAAGGTGGTGGGGAACCACACATCATCGTTCACCGGGGAACACATGCTCTGGATGTAAGGCATATACAGGAGGTTCAGCACATATTCAGAGCAGTGTGGAAGCAACGTCAAGACGACGGAAGCAAAGTGCCATTCTGAGACATTATGCCATGGACAAGGGCATGTACAGACTGAGAAGCAGGACCATGGACTTCAGCGGTGGCTGAGAGAATGGTGAGTCAATGGGGTGCATGGCTGTGTGGGAAGTGGAGCAACACATGGTGAACACAGATCTATATGCAGGGAGAGGCTACACTGTAGTAAGGAGGGTTTGTAGGTATTACAGCACAGACTGATGGAATGCATCATCCCAGAAGTATCATTTAAACTTGCTTTGTTTTGGCTGGGGAGGCATTCAGAATCAGTAGAGAATGTCAAGAGGAACTATCCTCATAAAAATGATGGGACCAACTATGTCTATGATAGGGAGTGGAAGGTTAGAGTAAGCAGGCAGCTGGGAGAGAGTCAGGGTGGAGGGTGGTATCACTAAATGCTAGGAGCCTGCGGAACAATATGACAGAGCTGCAGGCTCTCACTGTTGACAGAAGTAGAGGTGGACATAGCAGCCATCAGCGAGACGCGGACAAGCCAAAAACATGGCTGAGCATTGGCAATCCCAGCATTTAAATTATTCAATATTGACAGAGAAAAAGGAAAAGGGTGGGTAGTAGCCATTTACATAAGGGAAGGGAGTGGATGTGTCAGGGAGGAGGGGGAGGAAGGTCTTTTTGAGGTCATTTGGAACAATGCCATGTCCCAAAGGGGTCAATGATTCCGAATGTTTTTTTTTTTCTTGACCCCAAGCCAGAAAGAGGATGTGGTTAGGGAGCCAGGGGAGCCATTAGGGAGACTCTGTGCCAAAGGGAGCACTGTGGTGGTGGTGGTAGATGTTACTTTACCAGGTGTGGATTGGAGCATCCCTGCCACCACATGCACCAGGGATCAGATCCTCCAGGAAGCAATCCGGACTCAAAGGGGGCTAGTGCCATGTCAAAGGCAGCAAGGCAAAGGGAATGAGCTCAGTCAATTAAGGAAAGGCAAAAGTATTTCTTTGGGTCGATCTGGGGAAAAAAGGAAGTGCAAGGATCACATAGTTAGGATCAGTACAGGCAGTGAGTGGGTCCGAAGATGCTGAAGTACTGAAGGAGTACTTCTTTTCATGGTTTACAAGAGAGAGGGATTGGGATTGGGCCATTCCTGCAGGGAAGGGGTGTGTGGGGGGGAGACAGCCACAGATGGGGTCATCATGGTGGAAAGGCTGCTGGGGGGCCTAAGGTCCCTGTGGGTACACAAGGCACCTTGGCCAGATGGGTTACATCCCAGCATGCTTAAGGAGCTGGCAGTGGTCGTGGCATAGCCACTGGTGGATCTGTTAAACACCTCGCTCAATACAGGATGTGTGCCAGAGAGTGGAGGGTGTCTGCATTTACTGTGGATTGGAAGCCTGACTTTGATTAATTTCATTAGGAAAGACAGCAGGAAAGGCTTAAAACACTCCAACTTTAGAAAGCCGGTGAAGTAGGAACTCACCCAAAAACAGAGACATTTACGTGTTTTTTCTGGTGTGTGACCCAACAGTAGGTTGCAACACAATAGTCATAGCAAGGATGGTACGATACAGGTTGCCCTTTTAGTGAGCAGGGTATGCCTCAGCTGTAAGACATAGTTTGTAGAGTGAGATAAATAGAATGTGTTAACACAGTCAGAGTTCTTTCACCAGCAAGTCCTTTGTTTGAGTCTCACATCACAACCTGGTTCGGTGATCTCAGCTTAGTTTCTAGTGGGCAAGGAATCACTGCCATAAAAAACAAACTAAAAAAAACCCTCAACACACATGCTTTATCAGGATTTGGCAAAGTTGGCAGTGTGCGTTCAAATGTTGCCCTAGAGCAAATAATCATGAAGACGAAACTATGTTAAGACCACTGTGAGGTGACCTCTCCACATCTGTACAGCATTCTGGGCTACTAATAAAGTTGAGAAAAGATACCCATACACTTTCTTTGCAGTATGACTGTGAAATATCTGAGTGCAGTAACAGGAACACAAATAGGAAGATGGAAGCAATCAGGCTTCTAGCTCCAAGGAGCTAAATACAAGCCCTTTCCTCCCAGAAATCTGTTAAATAAAAAGAGGTAAGGCCTCTTTCTATATACAGAATTTTGGGGCTTTTCAACGCAGTTATATGACTGGCTCCCTTCAACCACTCTGTGTCGGCCAAGTGGTTGCCAACAAAACTGTTTATGGCTTGCAAAGAGCTTTGGGATACTGTTTATGAAAGGCAGTGTATATGAAAACAGTTTATTTTCTTCTCTTCCCTATTGTGACCCTGTAGCATAGGGATCTCTTGCATTGTACACACTTGACCTGATCACTTGCTACAGATACAGAGTTCCAGTTTCCAGTGACACCTGACCCAAGGCTTTCTGAATTCCTTAGATCAGTTTCCACTTTCTTTTTCACAGTCTAGTTGCCAGTGATTGCTCAGATGAAGCTTTTTGGTGTCAGTCATGCTTCAACTTGGTCTTCTAGCTCAGTGGACTGATGCACTGAGACTTCAAGCGATCCATCACAAATATACTGTAATCCCAGGAGAAGGCAACTAAATGCTAAAAATTGCATTATTTATCCAAGATAGCCCACTGAGATGCAGAGTCTTGCTTTAAGTGGAGTCCGTATTCTGGTATTCTACCCACTTTCACAGATGGGAGAGCCAAATCATGGTAAGATACAAAGACTTGCTAAAGGTCACAAAGAAGGTCTGTGACTAGGATGAGATTCTGTTGTAGCCTAATGACTGACAACTACTGTTCATCTTTAATTCAGAGCCCATATTTGGTTTGGCTTGAATCTTTAGCCAAAGACAATTAAGTCATTTGAATAAGGATGTAGCATGCTACAAATGGGGATAAGAGACACCCCATCACCACCCCTCACCCATTCCAGTCAATCCCAGTCTGTTCAACCCTCCCCCTGACTCCAGTCAGAAAAAAATAAAATAATCTGTCTGGACCTCTTACAGTTCCAGGAACATTTTTTTTTTCCTTAAATGTCTGGAGTAGTGGTGGAAGAAATTGTGCAAATCTGTTTTGGAAATGTTTTGCAAAAATGTGTCATTTCTGTGAATTTTCATGCAATTTCATGATACGACTATATTATATTTAAAAGCCCAATTTCCACATAGCAATACATGTCTAATGAAGTTATACACATCCTCATTCAATGTGGCAAACTGAATAGAGCTACTGGTCAGATGAGTCATGTAGATGTTAACGTGATATTGGCACTAATCATGTGCAAGCCATTTGGGTTTTGGAGGAATTTGAATGAAACTATGCAACTTTCATAATAACTTTTTCAATATGTCTATATAAAACAAGTGTAACCTCAATGAAAAGCACCATTTTGGAGAGGGAGGGAGGAGGAGATGTTTCTTGTGTATGCTTTGTGTGTTATAATGACCATGCTCCAGTGTTGGTCTGCAGTCTCTATGCATTTGAAAGAGAGCTGTCAGAACAGTCAGACCTACAGAGCCTGTCGTCTTGTTCAATCCCTGATCAAAGAGAGCCTAATATATATTTTTCTTTTTTTTAAATATGCAAGGAAAAAGTTGCAATTATTTGTTATGTTATTATTTCAGCCGGGAAATGAGTGGTGCTGTTCTGTAAACCATATCTTAGAGCAGAATCTTGTGGATCTGGATCCGTAGGGGTAGTTACACTCGTTTAATTCTAACCCCATATTGTTTTGTTTTGTACAACATCAATATGACAAGCAAATAATTTGCGCCATAAACAGAAAAAAAAAACCAAAACGCAGTATGCCTTAGTCTACAGTCCTGAAACTAAAACTGTGATTTTCATGCACCGAGGATGGGTAGCCAATGTTAGAATTGTGCGGTGATGGTGGATATGTGCAGTAGTGAGGAACTTGGATGGTGTTCCTGTGGCTGCGATTTTTTTTCAGCAGATGATGGCCTGGAATGGGCTCACAGTGTCATGATGGACAGGGCGTATTATGCAGCCATGGAAGCACACATGAAAAAAAATGCTAAATAATTGCCGAAATGAAACATGAGTATGGACAGTAATTCAGTGTTTCTCTGTGACAGCTAGCAGTATCTCTGTCCATACGTACATGTACGGTTGCATAACTTTTGGAATCAACACTGAAATATTACTGACAGTAAGTGTCACCCGATGCCCTGTCCTTAGCCTAATTATGTTGTTCATGTAGCGGCCAAAGCAGCATGGTCCATGTTGAATGGTACACTGGTTCAGGACGAAACGCTATGAGTTGCAAAGTTGGGTGACAAATTTACTGTGATGGATACTGCTACTGCACTGCTGCAGCTGAACGGAGCAACTAGAAGTACCTCGATCTGCCAATAATGTGGATATGTAGAATAACATAGAATAAGGAAAAAAACATGACAAGAGGACACCACGCACGGCAAGACACAAAGTGGAAGAGAGCCAAGAGTCAGACAGTCGGAACTCACCTCAGAGTATCACAGCGGGAACCAATCTTGAATGAAGATGTGTGCTGCAAGGGGATATTGATCAAGACGGAATGCGCGAGCACAGGGGACAACAGCATTTAAGTACACGCCTGAGAACAGTGACTGCCTTGCTGTGTGATGTCACCACGTGGGGACTGCAGCCGGGATGGGGGATGTTGGTGTTGGGCCGCAAGAAATTCAGAAAAGATTAAAAATCAGGACCATCAGAAGGACAACAAACATGGTGCAGGCTTAGTCAGGTAAGGTGTGGGCAAATCTGCATTATGCCCAGCAAGCAATGAATGGTGTCACCACCACACTGCCTTGTCATTGGTCTAGACTGCTGAGCCCATTCTGTTTTCAGCTGCAATGGGCTCGGCAGTGTCACCCCCCTTCCAAAATCCCCTTTCACCATAGCAAAACTTTTGGTGCCCAGGCACGCATAAAACATAAAAAGGAATTGCCTTCATCATCATCCACTTGACCGGCGCAAGGTCAGTTGTAACTTTAGCAACATCTCATGGCTGTAGAACTGTTACACACAGTTCTACAGGTATCACTAGAACAGAATGCAGCATAGTCAGTGTCAGACAGAAATTGGTGATTGATCAGGCTCTTCGGAGCTGTGTACAGGAGGGACTAGGGCTGTGGAGGTAGGGAAGATCTACTGGATGCTACTGGATACTAGGGAATGCAACTGGGTTGAGGATATAGAGGTGGTCCACTTGACCACTAGGAGGGCCAGAAAAAATGTCTTCCCACAAGTGGCCCTTATGTACCAGATTGGGGAGAGAGATAACATAGGTGATAGCCATGGTCATCGATGGATGGCACAGTACCATGAAGTTGGCACTGTGCAATTCACAGAAAGCCATGGGTGTCACACGACAGGTGTTAATAAGTGCAAACCTCATTTCCACCCCATTAACATCTGTTGGCTCTTATTTACACGTTGACTTAGTCACGAGGGGAGGACTTACTAAATCAGCACTTTGTGGTCAATACTCAAAACATGACAGTCTGCAATGTAAAAGCTGTCTGCACCCTGATGTGTAACACCTCACATTATGACTGTGAGTCATTGGGCATATGTTTTCCTAAGTTTCTTATGGCGTGACAGTTGATCTTTAATGTTCAATAGCGCCATTACACATCAGAACCATCCACTGCTTAACCTTGATACAAAATGACCGCCTACATGAAAACTAGTTTTTAACAGGAAAAGCATTTAGATATTTTGTACATGTGCATTATTAACTAGGGTATTGCACCGTTCTGATAGAGTGGACTAAGGGGCTGGATACCTTACCTCTACTTGTGCTGGCAACTTGAGTTTGGCAACAGACCAGGGTTGCTCATGGGCTGTGGCAGCTCTCCTCCCTCAGAGAAGGGGGATACTGAGTTCCACCATTTGACTGCCATCCAGTGGAAACTAGGCAGCAGAAAAGAAGGACCTGCATTCATGGGTGGGAGGCATGATGTTGCAACCAACATTTGTTTCAAGATGCACGCTGCATCATACACAGTTTCTTGTAGGCAAAATAGGAGGACACCATCCCCAGCTTGCTCAGCATTCCCCACAGGCACCACGTGGCCCTACATGGGAGGCCACCTGCCAAATAGGGCTCTAAACAAGCGGTGGTTAGCCTATAGGTGCACAAAACAGGTTGTGGTGGGGCTGAGGGGATACCACCAGGACCAGGGATGACAGGCAATAAACAGGAATAATAAAAAAAAAAAACTGGGATATTGCTGTTTTTGACCACTAACTGCATAACTGATTTTTAAACTGAAGAAGCGCCAGGTACTCCATTGTTGTGGGGCCTTATTCTCTTGTGAACATAGCCACAGGTAAATTGAGCATTCTCAAATCCTGTAACAACTCTTAGATATGAAAAGGATAGTGCAAAATGGCGTCATTAAGGTGCCGTACTCTTTGCAAAAAAGAAACCACTAAAGAAATATGTCTGACACCACTGAAAAAACATTGGTTATGAATGTGTCTGGTGGGTCTCTCCCATGGTCCATTTTTTGTACTGAGTATGGCACCTTAATAAAGTCATTTTGCACCATCCTTTTCATATCTAAGAGTCTTACTGGTTTTGGGATTGCTCAATTTACCTATGGCTGTGTTCACATTCAGTTTAAACCAATAGCACTGCTCTTGTGTGTGTGTCTTTTCTTCTGACTACATGTATTCTCATGTGCAGTGTGCAACCTGGACTGATTTAAAGCAGAAGTGTGTTCACTAAGTATGCTGTGTGCAGGAAGGGAGTGGGTAGTCAGTGCATAAGCACATTTACACCTTCCACAACTACTGGACCACCAGTTGAAACAAATTGATTTGCTCAGAAAAACTGGCACATTTTAAAAGGAAACATGCAGAATTAAATAAAACAAGGAGGCAGAGGTAGGGTTGGGGAAAGCAAGCAAGTGAACTATTTATAAAGTGCTTATTTTCATTAGTCTCTAAGCGCTGTACAATGTATCAAACAGTAAAACACTGACAGCAAAACCACATTCTTTTCCTTTTCTTAACTGACAAAACAGCCACACTCCGCAGTTAATAATGAAAGAATAGTAAAAATGCCAAGCTTGGTGGAGACAGCTGGTATATTTTCATGGGTTGCATCTAGCATCTTTTTTTCCCCACTTTCAATTGCATGCATGTGTTCCCCAATTGTAGTTTTAAAAAACCCTCTTTGTTTTAGCCATGTAAAAGCTGCAACACTTACATTGTGTAATTGAAAGGGGGGATTGCACTAATGCTTGAGCCCTACACAATTGGAATTAAAAAAATTAAACCGAACATGAGTTCACCTTCCTGGGCATTGAAAAACTGATTAAAACAAGGAGGAGAGGCAACTATGATTACGTCTTACTTAGAAAGGAACAATATTGGATATTTTGTCTTCGGGCAATGGAAAACGGGGAGCTTAATGACAGAACAGAAATCAGCCCCTTTTGGACAAATAAATGGCCTTATTTGTGACAGTTGGTCCCATATCACTGGGTTCTTCATTTGGGATTTGGGATAAAGTTTGTTTGGGGGTGGCACTTGCCGAGAGTAATAGAAGAAAACATGAAAGAATAAGTGAAGTAGATCTAAATTTGGGTTTGGTTTATTGCCTATCTAAACCTACTGTGCATTTTCTTTTTTTAAGATATGCACCATGATTGCCCAATAATTACTTGGGAGTTCACGCTAAAATGAATATGAATAACTTTTTTTGCTATAGTTTGACTGGAATGTGTAAGCAGCATGTTCTTTTTGGTTCATTGGGGTGGTGCAAATGAAGCAGTGCATCTTTGGTGCCCTGGTGGCATTTAGTCATCAGGGGCACACGTCCTTTTCAGTGTCTGTAAATACTGTAATTTTGTCTGTGTATATTTATATTTATTTGTGACCTGATGTCTGTGCTAAGTACTGTATTCATTACACATGTGAGTAAATGGGCTCTGCCACTTTAAATGTGGGCATATAAAAGAGATACCTGTACATAGTGATGTCATCCTTTGAGAAAGCACCCTGTGCATCAGACATGTCAGGTGACATCATTCCTGAGCTGAGGTACAAGCTGTAACACCAGTCGGTGGACTGGAACTGTTTGGACTTCACAGCACTTTATGTAGTTTATTGTATGTAAACTACTACGTGAGTGACTGTCTATGCATGGATTTTTTGAAGAATTTTGAAAGCTGATCAATAGAGAAGATTTTGTAGTTACTGAAAGTCAACTTTGGTCCATAGTCTCCATTTCTGATGAGCAACGTTAATTAACGGGCCTGTAGTAGGTACTGGTTTTAGTGACTGCTTTAAATCTGTATTACTTTTGACCAAGGCACTACAAATCCCTGGTTGTAGTCAGACTCCTTTTCTGCATCTACAAGTAAACAGTGGAACCAAAATCATGGGCACTCCTGCAAAGACACCTCACACCGGCAGCGGCTGAGATCCTGGAGTCACACCCAAAGCAACGACTCAGCCGATGGAAAGGAAGAACCATCCAACCTGTTGGTCTTGAACAGGTATGTTCCCCTCCTCACAACACCACCTTCTGTAGTGCCATCGACAGTCATAGAGACTCCCTGCCAACTGCTTGCTCCAAAATTGGCTGCAGACCCCGTGCAGTCCCAGGCCCCTTCTCCTCAGTCCCAGTCCTGGGTCTCAGTAGTGGCATCAATGGTCCCCTTTCCCTCCCTAGGATCTTCCAGAATGGAAGAAGGCAGTAAGCCTCTTGCCTCTCACCTCAGAGCACAGGCTCAGCCAACCGAACATTCCTGTACCTCCATGACTCGACTTCTCTAACTCACAGACCTACAGTCTCTTTGCCTCTGTCTGGTGGGGCAGAAAACTCAATGGCTATGTGAACAACAGACTATCTCCATATCCAACCTCAAAAATGGGACTATTTCCTTTCTGTATTGTGGGATGGGCTCATGCTTCCTGCCATTAGACTTTGACTCCAGCACCACCCTCTGGGTGCCCTGAGTGACTCCAGCAATGCCTATCTTCTGAGGAATTTTGGCCATGAACTGACAGAAGACTTAACAGAACTGTATAGTCTGATATCCTTTTTGTTGCCCACATGTTAATTATCTAATCTCAGAGCATGCTTCTTAGAAAACAGGTGAGGGTGGCTGCTGGGGTGTAGGCAGCACTTACAATGAGGCATGAATGCCTTCGGGGAAGGAGGATTGGAACAAATTAAAGAGGTGCCCCACTGCAGTGCTGCTTACCTATCCCAAACTCCTCAGTGCCATCCAAGTTCCTGTAGCGGCTGCTCAGGCTCCACCCCATCAGTAATACACTCCATATAATACACCAGGATACTGCCGTCACATTTCTTCGGATTTGGGGCTGGGAGGTCAGATCCTACCTAAAATGACAGATGATCTGGATCGCATGTCTGTCCACCCCCCACAAGTTGTGCAACAATTCTTGATCATGTGATCATGCACATGTTCGAGAAAGCCTCTTCCTGCAAGTGTTGCAGTCTCTCCCTCATGGCAGTGCAATTGTATGCATGAACAATTGCACACAGAGGGCTGAGAGCTGTTGCAAGCCTGTAGCGGCCCAAAGCTTACTTAGACACCACTGGATATCCTTCTGTTATCACTACACATTATGGCTCTTTTAGTTTTTGGCCAGTCTAGGGGTATGCACATTTAGCAGGGCTGCAGACCACCAAAACCTACTAATCTGACTCTCCCAGAGGAAACAGCATCACAAGCAAGTAGGAACAATGCCAGGGTGTCAATCAACTAAAAGATTACCTGATACCCTACCCTTTTCACATCTTCTCCCATCCTTTCAAAACCCACTCCACTTGTCCCCCTTCAGCATGCTGGACTCCAAATTAACGATATAAGGGTGGACCCTACCTGGCGCACATCCCTCTGCACACATACAAGCACCCAACGTGGAGCTGACGTAAACTCCTTTGAGCAAGGCAGTGGCTACTGATATCCTTGTGTGCCCTTTGCCCGTCCCCTTCCCCCAGTGGGCAGGGTCAAAGCAGCAGCACAGACAGTCCCTAGAAAGGACCCACTGTCGGGGCTGACAATAACAATTTATTTATTCATTCATGCATTTAACCAGTATACAGAGCAATAAATGGCTAGTTTCCAGATACATCCTGGGGGATAGGGGAAATTGGAGATACAGGTACAGCAGTGCAAAATTACAACTGAATTATTTTTAACAAGGTGGTAAAACAATTCAAAGAATACAAGATACAAAATTGTGAACATAAGTGCAATACGAACAGTAAAGTGCAAAGAGTGCAATTTACAGAGACCAGAAGCAGGAACAAGAGAACATGAGGAGTTACAGGCAAGCAGTGATGCATGGTTACAAAAATCAGGAGACAAAGGAAATAGGTTACAAAAACAAAAAAAAAACAGGGTGCAGCCTGAGTACTGAAATATCAGTTAAAACAGGAGAGTGGAGGGAAATAGTCTTAGTGAGTATTTACTGTAGGAGATAGAGTGCTAAGTTGGGCATAGCTAATTGGGCAATGGGGGCATAGAGAAGGACCCGAAGCTTTAAGTGGTATAGCACTCTGATACGGTCAGGAGGATTGGCATGAAGAGGAATGGGATGAATACACTCGAAGGAGGGAAGAGAGCATTGGGCGAAGGCGCATTGCGGATGGCAAAGGGAAGGGCATTCCAATTTCAAGGCCAGCGGTAGGAAAAGGCAGATTGGCCAACAATAATGGAGCAGTGGGGGACAGTGAATGAACGAGAGTCAGCATTCCAAAGGGAATAGGGTCTCAGTGAAGAGGCAAAGATGAGAGAGGAAAGATAGGTGGGGAGATTCCCAGACCAAAATTTAGCCATGAAAGCAACAATGTGAGCTAGACACCTGGACTGCAGTGAAGGGATGGACGTGGTTATATAAATATCGCAGTGGTGAATATGAGCGTGGCAGGATAGTATGAAACAGCAGAAGGAATTTAAGAGTGTCCAGTCTGGCCAGAGTAGCTTTGGGGGCAGCACTGTAGACTATGTCTGCATAGTCAAAGGTAGGAAGGATCATTTTCTGCACAATAGTGTGGCGGGCTGATGGAGGAATGCAGTCCCCATTTTTATACAAGGCTTCAAGCTTGGGGAGTAGGTTTTTGTGGATTGCTTCCACATGTGCTGAAAAATCCAAATGGTGGTCTAGCCGGACCCCGAGGTATCTGAAGGAAGTAACATTCTCAGGGTACCATCCAGTGTGTAAAAAGCTGGGGATGCATTAAGGGAAAACAGCCTGTCTGGTGCCGAAGGACATGGAGATTGTCTTTTTGGCATTCAGGAAAAGTTGATTCGACTGGAACCATTTCTGAACCAAAGTGAAATCCTGTTGCAGTCTAGACTGGGCATCACCGGGATATTTGCAAGATGTGTAGAGGACTGTATCATCTGCATACATATGGATTTAGAAAGTGGAACAGGCAGAAGTGAGGTTGTTAAGAGAAATGGAAAATAATATAGGGCCAAGTACAGAACCCTGTAGGACTCCAGTGGTGATTGGGAGTGGTGAGTAGAGGGAGGAGGCAATCTTGACAACTTGTGGAAACCCCAGCCTCTTCTGCCATGGTCAGTCACTTCATCAGGCAACAAAGGCACTGGAGGAACTTCTTGGATAGTTTGCTGACCAGATTGCCTCTCTACCCTCCATCACACAGTTTCCCTCCTAATTGCCCATAAACAGGTACAGAGGCTGATGGCTGAGGGCGTGCCTCAAAGGCAAGCTGGCTATGTAAGGGATGAACCAACACTTTTCTCCTGTGACTGTTTTTGCTTTTCACCCCTACCTGCTTACACTGCTCCCCCCTGTCTCCTACGTTTCCCTCCCATGGGGACCAGATGACCCTACTACAATGGATCTAAATTTAAAGCTGCACCCTCTCTTCCTAACTATGCCCCACTCCCCCGTGAGACAAGAAGATCAACTCCCTCTTCTATTGGGATAGCCCCCTTTAGGCCCTTTAATACATATGGGAGGTATTGGGAACCTCTGGCCTTTGCACTCAAGGAAGACTCATTCTGCTCTACAGAAAGTAGGATTATGGACTAGGGGAAGGGGGAGCTTGGTAAATGGTCCATTGGACCAAACTTGTATTTTCTGTGATACTCCAGAACTTTCCAGGTGGCTAATCATGGTATCTGACAGCTTCAACAGATGTGGAAAGTTCCAGGGATGTCTGTAGACACCTGGCTCTCATTTCCCAGTCTGTTCAGAGATTTCTAGGTTGCACCCTTTAGGCTGCATGCACATGTTTTATCCTTACTGGTTTGTTCTGACACTGTATTACTCGGTTTTACTCGGTTTTATTAAAGTGGAAGAAGGCACTAGGCCCATCGAGACCACTTTCCTCACAATCATGGGGGCAAGTTTTTTTTTAACTGCCCAGTAATAATCTATCAAGTTGGACCTTGAATTTTTCCCAAGATGTTTCATCAACTATATACTGTTATGGTTTATATTTACAATGTGTTCTTTGCTACAGTGCTGACAATTTCACAAACCTTTAACTTGTCTCACTGCTTGGAGTTCTGCCAGGGGACATGAAGGTGTGATGCTACTATCACCCAGATGAGTGGATGGGCCTCCACTTGGCAAGGCTGAATCTGGGGGAACCCCAGACAATTGGCAACACTCCCTGCTTGTGTTCTGTATGACACCCGAGCTGAGATTCACCACTCCACTCAGCCTCCATGATGACAGACTTACAGTGCCACAGGTGGAATGTCAGGGGGCTTCATTCCCCAATCAAACATAAGCAGGTGATGACTCATCTTTAGTGGCTCAGGTCCCAGCTGGTCCTTCTGCAGGATAAGAAACTCACAGACCTGGAGTTCCAGGAGCTCACATGAGGGTGTGGGAACTTAGAAATCCACACCTCGACATCCTCCAAAAAGAGAGGTGTCTTGATGTTAGTGCACAAAAACCTGCACTGGTCACTCCGTAAGTCAGCTGTGGATGGGAAAGGCCACTGGGTGATGTCACTGTTTGATATCTGCCATTGACTGCTTGCTATGGGAAACCTCTATGCCCTGAATGTGGATTCTCCACAATTTTTTCACACACTAACTGATGGGATCATGCAGTTTAATGACTCTCATGCCCCTTTCCTACTTGGGGAGGGACTTCGGACTTCAGTTTGACTCTGGACCTGAAAATAGACAGGAGCCATGGGAAGCCTGAATTGCACTCCTGTGCAGCACAGGCTGTAACGCTCTGGCTATCTGATCAAACCCGTGTTTTACATATGGTGCCTTGACAACCACGGACCTGGGACTATATGTACTATTCGGCAGTGCATGGCCCATACAGTCAGTCAGACATTTGGCTTGCCTCCCAGCAGCTTTCCCTGATGTTCACAGCTGCGACTATAAGCCCACTGGTCATCTCAAATCATGCCCCTGTCCAACCAGACATACTACTAGGCCACACAATCTACCAATCCCCCGGTTGGAGGATGGACCCCTTTATTACTGCAGGATCCACATTTCAAATCCTGGCTCATGGAGGCAACAGAATTTTTCTGCCTATATGACAATGGGGCCTCATCAGTGGCCACATTGTGAGAGGGGTTCAAGGCCACACTGAGACGGCACATCATAGGGTATGACACATGCTGCCAAAAAGATCAAGACCAGGAACAGGCCATCCTGGAAACTTAGCATGCCCAGAAAGAGGCAGCGTATAAGGGGGACCCTGAACCCCAAGGCAAATACAAAATCATAGTTGAATTAGGACATCATAGAAATGTGCCATGACATAAATACTCTCATAGCCAGAAAGGCAGAACTAGTGATCCTCTGACTCAAGCATTGCTAATGGGAAGGGGAGAGAAAAGCGGTAAGCTACTGGCATGCCACTAAAAGAAACAACAGGTTGAAAGGCACATAACCTCCCTTCACAATGCTGTGGGCACACTCTGCACCAACCCACTCAAACTAAATGAAGCCATGGAGGAGCTCTACATGCATTTGTACTCATCCGTATCCAGTCTGAATGCCACCTGTGACCCAGCTGAACACCTTCCTGTCCACGCTATGGCCACCTGGACTTGAGCCTGCCCATGAAGCTGCCCTGGACCTCCCATTCACTCAGAAGGAGATAGAGGTGACATTAAAAGCACTTAATCTGCACAAAGCTCCTGGAGTGGATATATTTCCTGTAGAGCTATGTAACGCCCCCTTCCCCAATTTGGGGGCTTACCTGTTATGCTTCTGGGTGTCTCCCGCAGTCTTTACATCCTCCGCGGCTCCTTTTACCATTTCCCCCCCCCCAGTGTCCCTTTGATAAATGAGCCATGCGGGGCTCGCAAATCCAAGTTCGTGTAGGCACCCTGCGCATTAGACCACTGTTACTCATTCATTGACAGCTCAGTCTGTGGGCCGGCCATGGAGGAGTGAAGAGGGCTGTGCTGGTCTGCCGGCGCCGCTGACGGGATTTAGGATGGGGTGGGAGCAGGGTTGTGGTGGGGACATCTGGCTGCTGGGAAGACTGGGTGGGGGGGCACTGGATCACCAGGGACTGGGAATTTGGGAATCGGATTTATGGGAACTGGGGAGGGGATCTGATTCGGGAAGGGGTTTACAATTAAAAAAAAAAAATACTAGATCACCAGAGTTTTTTTTTTTCCTTTAACAGCATAATATTAAAATAAAGGAGGAGATACGAAGGGATGCGGGTGGAGGGGGTTACTGACTGTACATTTCGCAAGGGCGAGTATGTTATCAGGTGGAGGGAGGGACCACTAGCCACCATGGATAATTTAATTATTTATAATTAATTACATGTGGGACAGGTGGGGGGAGGGACTGCTAGCCACCAGGGATTTGTCTCTAGTCTCTACATGTGGGACAGGTGGGGGGAGGGACCGCTAGCCACCAGGGATCTACTACTTTTAACTTATACCAGTGATCAGGTGAAATTTTGCTCATGGACGGAGGCAAAATTTCGTCGTGGAAGGCGGAATGTGAAATTTCACTACGGAAGGTGAAATTTTGCCGTTCTGCCAGGGGAAATTTCACCACTCCGCCAGGTGAAATTTTACATTCCGCTATGTGAAATGGGTGGAATATCGCGGATTTCTCCATGAAGCAAATTCTGCCCACTTCGCCCACCACCTCTACTTACATGTGCAAAACTAGTGAAAGTAGCAGAGGCACTTTTACAGACACATGATGACACTTTCATGCCCTGCAAACAGCAATTTGTCTTGATGTATTCATGTCTTTAGTGTGCTATTTAATCACTGTAGTGTTTACAGTAACTAATTTTGGACTTTCTGACCCTTTTATGTTCAATGGGCATGATCTACTTAAGAGGTTCTCAATATTAGCCTGCAGGTATTGTGGGACTATACCTTTGACAAAGCACTGGTGGTACAGTAGGGAGTGAAATGTATCAGGTTTCTTTGGGGGCTCCTTTGCTGCTTTTACCACTTTGGCATATGTAAACTGTTTTTGTACTTTCAATGAAGAAGCAATTCAGTAAAATACTTTTTTTCTTCTTCTCTTGTATTTCCCCCCATTGGTTTTGGAAGTCAGTCCTATTTTCCTTTGATAGCCAGCTGCCTCACAAGGCTGGACAAATTGGACCATCAATGGCTTAGATCAGTTTCTTTCAAATCATTGCAATGAATGAAGAGGCCATTGGCAAGCCAACAGGCTGTTCTTCATGGAGAAATGCAGTATCCCTTATCACAACACCCAGACTGTTTAATGGGAAATAAAAATGTATGCCTCCTCAGACTCGGGACTCTGACTAGCAAGTCACTTATCAACCCCCCCCCCCATGGCCTATCCGATTCTCCCAGCACACCCACCTCTGAAAAAACAGGCACTTGTGCCTCAGAAAGAGTCATGAACCACCTCCGTTGCTCCTTACCCCATTACCAAAAAAAAAAAAAAAAAAATAGAAAATAAAAAATGAATAGCTCTTTGGTTAATGGCAGCAACAGTCTAGCAAAGTAGTGGGAGCAGCAGCAGGTGAGTAGCTACAACAGCACAGCGGCTGGATTCCTTAACTTCAAAATGAAAATTTTCGTAAATTCAGGCAGGACCGGGTTCTTCTCTTCTTGACTGATAATCCAACTGTCCGGTAACTGCTGTCAGAGTCCAACTGACCAACCCAGTATTTTTTAAGGGCAAATGCAATGGAGCTGCCAAGGAGGCTACAGACTGCACCAACAACCACACAGTCCCTCTTACAGACACAAGGATTGACTACTGACTGAGCAGTCTGAGTGGACTGGACTACTGGGCTTCCAGAAATTGGACTGATGGCGAGTGGACTCAGCAACTGGGCAAGCAACCAAGTGAGAGTGTGTGGATGGCGGGAGTCTGTCCTGAGGGGCTGTCCGGTCGGAACTCGCTCGCTCACTTCTACTTGCACTCAGTCACACAGGGGGCTGCAGTCCCATACAGCAAGCAGGGTAGGGAATTTGAATTCTTTCGCCATGACCTGGTGGCTTCAGCAAAATACACACACACAAAAAAAATATGTATATTAAATGTGTTTATAATGATCGGCCACAGCCTTAGCACCAGTGCAGATGTGGGATGATTGATGAATTTCCAGAGCCACAGAGGGCTGGTACTCAGTCTCGGCTCACAGTAGGGGCAGGGGCCGGGGCAGGGCACTGGGCAACCGGCAACAAGAAACACTGGTCTGACTCCAAATAACCTCAACCTTTAAATCAACACCAAGAAAGCCAGTTTAACTAACAAGGCAGGAGTCAGTCTTCAGTCAGGAGAAACAAGGTGGCTATGATGATGAGGGGATACGCTTATAACTCCCCCCCCCATTAGCCTGCCTTGCTTTTCTTAGTCGGACCTTTGCACGGGACAATAAAAAATTAAAATAAGGTATTTCACTAGTTGTTATTGCTACAAAGAGAGCAGACCTTGAATCCCTGACCCGAGAACAGAGGTGTTAATGGCAGGGCTGATCAGGATGGTCTCCTTAATTAAATTAACAGCAGATGGGAGCTGGAAGTTCCACCGGAGTTGTAAAGTAGAGTCATTATCAACGTAGAATAATGCAAAAAACATGACAACAGGACACTACGCACGGCAAGACACAAAGTGGAAGAGAGCAAAGAGTCAGACAGTCGGAACTCACCTCAGAGTGTCACAGCGGGAACCAATCTTGAATGAGGATGTGTGCTGCAAGGGGATATTGATTGAGATGGAATGACGAGCACAGGGGACAACAGCATTTAAGTACGCGCCTGAGAACAGTGACCGCCTTGCTGTGTGATGTCACCATGTGGGGATTGCAGTCGGGATGGGGGATGTTAGTGTCGGGCCGTGAGAAATTCGGAAAAGATTAAAAATCAGGACTATCAGAAGGACAACAAACATGGTGCAGGCTTAGTCAGGTAAGGTGTGGGCAGATCTGCATTATGCTTCAACATGATTATGATATACCGAGGCAAAGAAAACGAAGTATGAAAACTGACAGTGCCCCTTGGGGATGGGTATAAGGCAGTAGCCTTTTACAGATAAAAACCTGGATAAAAAAAATCTCTCTTAAAGTTACCAAAAAAAAGATCTGGAGTCTTACAAAGTCACCACATGCCGTTCAACATAATTAGGCACAGAATACAAAAACGTTACTGATAAGAAGCCCTGGACTACACGAGCATGGAGTGTGAACTACTCTTTAACTGAGAACAGATAGTCTTCGGAGCAATACTGTAGTTTATGTATGGATGGACCAGTACAGGAAATTTACACTAAACCCACCAGCACTTGACTTGTTTAGTTTCCATTGCCTTAAACCCCTGCTTACCATAACTGCCAAATATATTATTCGGTATGAAGTATTTGCACTTAAACAATGCTAGGGCTGGTTAATGTTTATAAAAAATGTCAGGTGAATTAGATTACTTTCTATTGATGAATGATATATAATCAAGACAATGTTGAGGTCAAGTAGCCCTGGTATACTGACAACTACTTGGGCTAATTCTGTATTTTTCCTGTGTCTTGGTGCATCTCTTATTATTTAACCTATTTTCATGTTTGCTTGCATGAGCAGTGCACAAGAAACATATTGCGGTAGTACAGCATTGCAGAGGTGTGGCAGTGTTGTGGACAATCCAGCGGATGCTTTAATGGGCATGCCCATCAGCCACAAATTAATGCTGAAGCTGCTGATGATGATGGCAGTTTCAGAATGAGCACCACACTTGAAAGAAATCTGCCACTGCAATCAGCAGCAGTTTTGTCATTGCAGCGGCAGTCCCCCCTCTTTCCCAACCAGTCACACAGCAGGATAACAAATTAGCTCCCTCCTACTGCTGCTACCTGCCCCGCAACCTCTGTGAAATCAGCCGCTGCAGTCAGGGGCAGTTTCATCATTGCAGCAGCAGTCCTCCCTCTCTCCCAACCAGTCACACAGCAGGGCAACAAATTAGCTCCCTCCCTTTGCTGCTGTTTGCCCTGCACTCTCTGTTCTCCATCCCCTGTCAACAGTGGGGTGCTTAATCCCCATGTCAGCATGTATTCCTCCTCCCCCATTAATGTGGCACACTGGGAGCCCACCCCAGTGTGCCATAAAATACTTCTTTAATGTTTCTGACATGGGGATGCCCACTTCTGGTGTCGGATGCATGGCTCCCCCAACGCCCCTCTGTTCTCAGGGTGCCCAGCCCTCAGGTCTGCATTGATCCCCCCTCCAATACTCTGGCACACCGGGAGCCCACTCTAGTGTGCCAAAATCTGTTCTGTAATATTTCACCTGTAAAAAAGAAAACAGTCCCATGACGTAATTTTTTTTTAAACCTGAAAAAAAAAGAAAACGATTCCTCGTGATTCCTGCTGGCCCCCCTTCCCCAACCCGCACCCTTCCTCTGTGCACCCCATCTCCCCCACAGCCCCTTACCCATACTTACCTCTGGACATCAGGAGCAGTGATCTTCTGTGGACCGGGAACACGTCTTCACTCTTCAAAGACCAACCGAGAACTGAAGAAATGACAGTAAGCCCTATAATAGCAGTCAATGGGGGGTTCAATTTAGGTTGATATCTTAGCCAGGTTTTGGAGTTTTGGTCCCAGATTTTCAACATGGGGCTCTTCGGACCCCATCTCATGAACAGTGTCACTGTCATTTGTTTCTCAGTCATGAAAGATGTTTTCACGGTCACTGTGCAGAATCATCTTTTGGGACCGGTTAATGAAATGATAGTGCTACTGTTCATGAGGGGGGTCCCAAAAAGACCTTGTTGAAATTTGGTGAAAAAATGCCAAAAAATGACTGCATTACAAGCATCCATTGTGCAGTTTCTACACATGCTCATAGCTTCATCAATTTTTTTTATAGTTTCACTCCAAATTTCCAACACTGACATTTTTTCACACACCCTTATGAACAGTACAGTTGTCATCTTTTGCATCCTTCCTGAAATGTGTCTTTGCAGGAGTGGCACAGAATGAAGCTGTCGCCGTGTGAAATCAACTTTTGGGACAGATAAATGAAATTCCAGTGCCACTGTTCATGAGGGGAGGTCCCAAAATGCCATGTTGAAAATTTGGTGAAAACATTCCAAAAAAGTACTTTGTTACAAGCGTGCATTGCATAGTTTCTACGCACACTCGTAACTTTGCCACTTTTTCAAATTTTCACTCCAGATTTTCAACATTGCCACTTCGCCACAACTCCTCTTGAACAGTACAGGTGTCATTTTTCACATCCTGCCTGAAATGTGTTTTCGCACCTGTGGCGCCGAATGGCACACTCGCTGTGTGAAATCACCTTTTGGGATTGAGCAACAAAATGATACTGCCACTGTTCATGAGGTGGGATCCAAAAAAGCCCATGTTGAAAATTTGGAGCAAAAATACCAACAAACGCCTGGAGCATTTGGGTTTCCAACCATAATGCCCACCCTGTACAGACTGATAGGCATTGGGGGTGTGACTTGGAGTCGTTGGCCTTAATACTCACCCCATTTCAACCCCACCCCCACTCTGCAGTCACTGACAGGCATTGAGAAGTGTCTTGGGGTCTTTGGCACTAACATTCATCCCATTCTCCTATATTACATGCATCTCAGCTCGTATCCTTACGGAATGGGGTGCGTGTAAGGGTCAAAGACCTCAAGGCACACTGCAACACCTGTCGGTGTCTCCAGGGTGGGGTGAGGTGGAATGGCATGAGTGTTATGGCCAGTGACCAAAAGGTACACCCCCAATGCCTGTCAGTCTCTGCAGGGTGGGGGTAGGGGGTTGCGTTACTTCAATGCTTCACTACCATTCCTATTATGCATCTCTCTAACTCCTGCACTACCAATGCCAATACCAGAAAGGAAACATTTGGCACTGACAAATGTTTGTTACTTTCTGTTGTAAGTCTCATGCAACCTATACACTGACATGTCTATGAGCAAGGCTTCACTGATTGTTTTACTTTGCCTATGATCTTTGTTTATCTGGCATCAGTTGGTATTGGGATGTCACTGCAAGTAACACAACTTTTCAGTTCTGTCCAATTCATTTCTCCCAAGTTTAGGATTTGGATAATGCTGATAGGAATGCATCTTATTCCTCTGCCAGAGCATATTCATAGTATGTACTGCTGTGGTCTCTCATATGTACTGCAAAACCTTCCGGTACACACCATATTCATTGAATACCTTCCTTTTACCATTCTGATTGTATAGTACCACAGTTAAGGTGGCATTCTGTTGCGCCAAGGATCTCATGAACTATTTCAGTACTTTTCCTACACATTTGTCCTGTCTCTGATAGAGGTGGGCAAAATACCCAAAAATCCACCTCACAGTGTAGTAAGGCTTACAGGAAAGCCAACAGAATGTTGGGGTGTCTAGGTAGGGGTTTTACCAGTAGGAGAAATCAGTGGATCCTTTAATTGTACAGGACCCTACTAAGGCCATACCTGTAATACTGCATAAAGATTTAGTAAAATGCATAAACTATCACATCACCATACCACATCCATTAGTTGACAGCTACCATCTGAGCCTCATCTCAAAAAAAAAAATTGCATCACCCTCTCCATACCAAGCTGACCCTCACCAACTCAACATCACGTCTTGTCCCACTAACCTGTAATGATCATAGCCAGCAGCCCGATTACTGCATGTTTAGACTGGATCCATCACTGGACTCTATGTCTTCTTCTTCTTGCTTGTGAGTGCAGCATTCCTCCCACTTCTCTTTTTATCTGGGCCAACTAATGACTTCCCCTGCAAAAAGAAGAGACAGTATGAGGTGTTGCACCATACCATTCCTTTCTTTCACAGGGATTGTGAGTAGTAGGCCCAGCTGAAATAGGATGGAGAGGGTGGCAGGGAGAGTATGCTTATGAGTGAAAAGGAGACCATGCCCAGCAATAGCTCCAGTCTTTTGGGATTATTTACTTATCTGGAAAAAAAACGCTTTTTTTATTGGATTTGACTTCAAGCATTGTCTGTTTCTCTGCCATTTCTGCATTTATATTCTCTCAGCATGTTCCTGTAGTTCTGTTTGTTTCTGCTGGTGTCTTGTGAATTACTCATGGTATATGCCTCCCTTTTATCCCCATTTATGTCATGTAGCTCTGACACAATCCACATATTTGAATGTTTGTGGTGTTTTCTTGTCTGTAGGAGTCATTACTGTTTGATGCAGTACAAATGTATTTTGAGGGTGTCTGTTGCTGACATTTTACCCATAAATAAGGTTTCTCCCTAGGTACCTGAGCTGTGATTGCCCCAATCTTTCCAAAAATCCACTTTGTGCAGGAGAATGGTGTATGCCTCTCCCTTTGTTTTCCTCATTCTCCAGAATGTTTCTACAATGGTGACTCACAATGGTATGGACACTCTTTCCTAAAGTCTCTCCAGTTCCAATGTCTCTGACAAATCATCCTTACTGTTAAAGATCAGATCCATGGTTACTTTCTCTCCATTGTTTCCCTTGACATATTGTATCAGATAGCAATATTCAATAATATATTTCTTTACCTGGTTTTAGCAGTCCCCTTGCCAGCCTGTGTCTGGGTAGTTTAAGTCTTCCATGAGCAGCATATTTCCCTTGGCCACTACCTTTCAATCGCCTTTTCACTTTTGAAGTGCTGGTTCTTCTTCTGGTCTAGTGATCTACAACATGGTCAAACAATAACTGTGTCTTCTCTTCCATTTCCAGCTCTTACGCCACAGTGCATCAGTCTTATCTGTGTTGAGATCCTGAATTTCAATTACCTGAAATTGGCTTTTGACATATAGGCCGAACTATTCAAAGGAGTTACACCTGGCGCAACTGAGTTGTGCCAGCGCAACCCCAAAAATGTGCCCCGGGGCAATATTCAAAAGTGGGAATTGCACAGTGCAATTCCTGATGTGCTGGGGTGCAAAGATAATGTATGCCGCACATCTCCAGGGTGCGTGCCCATGCATATGCAGCACATCCTGATGTTCAGCCCAGGATGTGCTGCGCATCTGCCACCACAACCCAGAGATGTGCCACATACCTGAGCTCAAAGTTGTGCTTGTAAAAAAGGCTCAGCTGCTGGCCGTGGGTGACAACCCCCCCCAACACCATGCACAGGCACCCACAATAGTCCCTAGTGGTCCAGTGGTTCCCCCCTTCCCTCCCATAGCCCCGATCACTGTGATAGTAACTAATTTAATTTCTCTGGTGGTCCAGTGGTTCCCTTCCCACCCATTCTCGCGAGACAGAAAATATATATTCAGAGAGTCCTGGTAGTCTAGTGGTACCCCCTTCCAATCCCAAACCACCTATCACCAGAAATCCTGGTAGTCTAGTGGTCCCCCACCCCCCACCCACACAGGACACTCCAGCCACTTCAAGTCGTCGGCGGGCAGCATACCCATCCGTGATACTCGGCTTGCTCATCAATGAGCTAGTACAGTATAGCTGCAAGCTCACGCTGGTCCACAGTCCACACTGTGGACCAAATGAGCTTGCAGCACATACTGTAAGCTGTCATTTGACGGGCAGCTGAGGAGTTACATGGTGGATATGCTGCCCACCGATGACGGGGACTCAGGCTGGGGGTCCTGTGTGGTGGGGGGTGGGGGACCACTAGACTACCAGGGACTGGTTTTGGTCACTTCAGTAAACCGTGGTTTGGGATGAGGAGGCGGGTACCACTAGACTACCAGGGCTCTTTGAATATATATGTTTGGTAATCAGAGGTATGGAACAGGAGGAGGAAACCACTGGACCACCAGGGAAATTAAATTAATCACTATCATGGTGATTGGGGATACAGGATAGGGAGAGGGGAACCACTGGATCACCAGGGATTTTGAGGAGTCACTGTTAAGTGAACAGTGATATGGGATGGAGAGGGGGTACTGCTGCAGACCCTGGTACAGGGACCGCATGCTGTGCAGGGCACCAGACACATTTTGCTGCCCAGCCCTGCACAACACATGCAAATGGGGCTATAGTGACATGCAAATGGCCCCATTTGAGCCTTGCATGCATTATGGCCCCATTTGCATATTGGTGTCTGAATATCAGGAATTTGAGCATGGTGTATCTCTGATGCACTGGTGCATTTCCCATTCCTGGTATTCAGACCTGTCTGGGGGATGTGCCGGTGCACTGTATTTGTGCAGCGCACATTATTTGACATATTCAGAAGAGAAGCGCCATGGCACATCTCTTTTGAATATATCTCTTAGTTGCTCCAGTGCAACTTAGTTGCGCTGCACCACCACTTGTGCCATTGCCATGCGCAATTATGAATATCGGGCCCATAGTGTTAGCCATTCCCGTATCTTGCATTGTCTATGGATCATGTACAATTTGTAGGCTTCTACCTCCAATTCCTACAGATCATGGTCACACCGCAGTTTCTCTGTTATTTTCATTGTGTCCAGTTCTCCATAGTAGTCAGTGTCTCTTAATTCACCCAATTCATTTCTTGGGCTTTATGCATAATTACAAGTACAACTCCATTTGCTGTTTGTTTTTGATCACCTTCCAAGTCCATGTGTAATCTAACTTGTCTTGTTTACCCCCTTAGCAGAATTTGATTGCTCGAGGGTACTTTGTTCATTTATTTCTCTGCTCCTATTCATTTTGAATTGGCTAGATTCCTCCAGCGTTCCACCCTAGAAAGTCTTCTTTTTAATTGTGTTGGTTTGCTTTTTCAGAATGCTTACTCTTTTTTGATTCTGGTGCAGTTTGTCCTTCTCAAAAATATATTGTCTTACTTATTATGTTTCACAGCGGGGAAGATATTGGGATCAGTGAACATAAATTAAGAATTTCCAATTTTCATAGTGATATTATTATACATTGCAAATGGACTACGATTGCCAAAATGGGTGGTAACATATTCATTTTAGTATGAAGATTTAAGAATTTCTAAATAAACAGTATTTTTTAAAGTCCTATAAAAGTATTAGCATTATAAATGACTGAAAATTGAAAACTGTGCCAGTATTGCTACATTAAGATGTCCCCTGACTCTGAGCTGCTATTTAAAAGAAAACATGTTTCTAGCCCTTGTAGTTCCAAAGTTAGACATTTCTAAAAATAAATGGAATGATTTTCAAAAATGTTTTGACACAGGCACAGTTCCTAATTTTGGGATCTCTTTGCATCACAATAAATGTGAAAACATTTTTAAATACTTCTTTCAAACGTTTTGAGGCATTTGCAGCAGAATTCCTGCTTTACAATAAAAACAAGCATTTGTCAATGCCGAATGTTTGCTTGCTGGCATTGGCAGTGGTAGTGTTGAAGTTACAGAGCTGCGTAATAGGAATGGCAGTGAAGTATTGAACTGAAGCTAACCCCACCACCACCCTGCAGAGAGTGACAGGCATTGGGTGTGCGTTTGGGTCGTCAGGCATAACGTCCACGCCATTTCACCACACCCCACTCTGCAGAGACTGACAAGTGTCACGTGTTCCTTGGGGTCTTTGGTCTTTATGCTACCTCATTTCATTAGGAAATACGTGTGAGATGGGTGCGATATAGAGAATGGGGTGAAGTTTGGGGTCAAGAGTCTAAGGCATACCCGATGCCCTCTCAGTGACTGCAGGGTGTGGAATGGTATGAGCATCACAGGCAAGAACCTAAGTCAACAATTCTGATTCCTGTCATTCTCTAGAGGGTTGGGCGATTTAGCTGAAAAGCCTAATACCTCAGGCATTCGTTGGTATTTTCACTCCAAATTTTCAACATGTTTGTTTTGTGACCCCACCTCATGAACAGGGGAATATCAGTTTGCAGCCGAAAGCTGCTTATGCACAGTGACTACGGGTATTTAGCACCACAGGTGCAAAAATATTCCAAACAGGATGTAAAAATGACAGCTGTACTTTTTCATGGGGAGGTGTAAATGGCTATGTTGTAAATGTGTAGTAAAATATTTAAAAATGGTGAAGTCACTGACATATAGAAACTGTGCAACACACACCCGTAATATAATTAGGTTGGGGATTTTATAGCAGATTGTCAACTCAGGCATTTTGGTGCCTCCGATCATGAACAGTGTCACTGTGATTTTCTTTATCTGTGCCGAACAATGATTTCCCACAGAGACCACGTGATCTCTGCACTGAAAGTGTGAAACACACTTCGCCATGTTGTGAAAAATGGCAGCTGTACTGTTCATAAGGAAGTGTGGAAAATGCCACTAGTGAAAATTTGGACTGAAAATATTACAAAGTCATGAACTAACGAGGATGTGTGGAACTGCACAATGCTCACTCAGAACACAGTCATTTTATGGACTTTTGTCACCAAATTTTCAACATAGCCATTTCAAGACCTCTGCTCATGAACAGTGTAACTGTGATTTTCTTAATCTGTCCTAAACATTGCTTTCGACACCAACAGCACCATTGTGCGCTACATGTGCGATAACACATTTTGGGTGACATATGAAAAATTGCAGCTGTACTGTTCATAAGGAAGTTTAATAAAATGGACATGTTGAAAATCTAGAGGAAAATATTAATTTGCAAACTTACGAGCATGCATAGAACTGTGCAACGACGTCAGAAAAGTCATTTTTAGGAATTTTTTCACCAAATTTTCAACATAGCCATTTTAAGACCTCTGCTCATGAACAGTGTCACTGTGGTTTTGTTAATGTGTCCCATACATTGAGTTTGCACACCTACTGCGCCATTGTGCGCTACATGGGCGGAAACACGTTTTGGGTGAGATATGAAAAATGACAGCTGTACTGCTCATAAGGAGGTGTGGAAAAATGGCAATGTTGAAAATCTGGTGGAAATATTGAAAATTAGAAACCTACGAGCGCATGGGAACTGTACAATGCACACTGTGAAACAGTCATTTTAGAATTTTCACTAAATTTCCAACATTGCCATTTTAAGATCTCTGCTCATGAACAGTGACACTGTGATTTTCTTCTTAATGTGTCCCATACATTGAGTTCGGACAACGACCGCGCCATTGTGCGCACATGGGCGGAAACACATTTTGGGTGAGATGAAAATGACAGCTGTACTACTCATAAGAAGGTGTGGTGAATGGCAATATTGAAAATCTGGAGGAAAATATTGAAATTTAAGAACTTACGAGCTCATGTGAGGAACTGCGAACGACGCTCGTTAAACAGTCATGTTTTGGAATTTTGGCACCATTTCAACATGGGGTTTTGGGCCCCCTTCTCATGAATGATTTCACTGTCATGGCAGTATTTGGGCCTAAAGGGTGATTTCGCAGTCACTGCACAGTCACTGCGCGAAATCACCCTTCGGGCCCGAATAACACCATGACAGTGACATCATTCATGAGAACGGGTCCCAAAAACCCCATGTTGAAAATTTGGTGCAAGAATTCCCAAAAATGGCTGAGATATGCAACAAAGTTGAAACCCCCCTATCTAGCCCATTATACAGCTTACCGACATTTCCTCAGTTCGCAGTCGGCTTTGAAGAGTGCAGACGTGTTCCCGTCCACCAAGATCGTCACAGGAGTCCGGAGGTAAGTATGGGGGTGAGGGGGTGGGGAGGCTGGGTGCGGTTGTGGAGGGGGTCAGGAGACGACCACTGGACCGCTTTTGTCTTACAGGTACAAAAAATAAAAAGACGCCGGTGGATGGTTTGCCATGCTGGGTGGGCTCTCAGCATGGCACAAGGACTTTGGGGGACGTTTCAGCCAACGGGGATTGGGCACCCCTGGCTGGCAAATTGAGGGAAAAAATGGAAGACTCAGGACCGCTTGCCACGCTGGGTGGGCTCTAGCGTGGCACAAGGACTTTTGGAGGTATCAGCCGACGGGGATTGGGCACCCCTGCCGGCAATGACTCATTGCCACGCTGGGGTGGGCTTCCAGTGGCACCAACTACTGGGGAGGAGACAATGTAGCTCAGCCAACGGGATTGGGCACCCTGTCGGCTATACACTGCGTGCGGGCGCCACGCTGCATGGCTGGGGAGGCTTCTTATCGCTGCTCACTCAAGCATAGCTCCCCCTTTCAACTGTATGCCACTGTATTTTGGAGCGTGTCATAGACGGCTCCAAAATGCATTGGCTTACAGGGGCCGCGCCTGCTAGGACACTGCCTGAATTGGAGGAGGAGGTAACACACCTCCAAAATCTCCGATGATGGCACTATGTTTCTTGCACATGCGTGCAAGCAAACATAAAAATACATATGTGTTTTTTCAGTGCAAGCCTCATTTTTAGTGCAAATCGTGACAATTGCAACAAAACATTAAACTATGATTTAGAGGTCTTAAGTTTTGTTGCAATTATCGCAATCAGGATCAAACGTGGCACAAGTTGTTGCTACACGTGGGGGACTTGAAACTCCTGACCAATTTCTTTAAAAGAAGCTGACTTTGGAAATGTTAGGGATAGAAATACAGTTTATATACATGGATTTTCCCAGGCTCCTAGGCTAGTCTGTTCTAAAGATAATTTCTTTGAAAAAGGCTCACTTTGAAAACATTAGGGATTGAATTATATACAGTACGTTAATAAACTTATGAAATTATTGATAACTCATATTAATTTTCTATGATGTTGTCCTAACCCCAAGCATTCGTTAAAAATAACTAAGAGTCTAGCTCTAGCAGTTTCAAAGTAACCGCTTTTTATTATAGATAATTTCTTAGGAAAGGGGCTAATTTAAGATCTGCTAGGACAAGAAATGAAATTGTTTATTTACGACTTTTGGGCTGAAATTTACAGGGTGGCGAGCCCTTGCCCTACAGATGTGCCTTTTGCTGGTTTGCTGAAAAAAATTACACCAGTTCCATAGTTACAGCACTCCAAAGTTTTGGAATTTCCCATAGGTTAACATTAAGGCACCCGCGCCACCTTTCGGTGCCTATATCTTGAAAACAGTTTGAGATACGGATGTTTCATTAAGTGCAGCTTAGTATACTAAGCATGCATGGAGGTGGCCAGGTCATGAATACAACTGTGAAGGATTTTTTTTTTCAAAGTTGCTATGGTTACTGAGATATTGCCACATTTGCAGTACAAGGGTTACTTGGAATGTCTCTAGGCATGCGCTATGTGTCTGTACCTATGGGTAGGTCTGAGCGCAGGGTCTAGAGGGCCTACGCTCCCACCTATACATGCCATTTTGCTAAACTGGGAGCACAGGGCCTTCAGGCACTTTGCATCTGCAGTTATGGGTGGGTGGGAGCACAGGACCCAGTGGGTCTGCACTCCCACATACAGTATGCATACAAGTAACATTACACTTTATTAGAAAGAAGGGAAATTCATTGCAAAAAAACTCCATTTTAATGCAGCAGTTATGGTTGATTCCACACCGACAAAAGTCTGGAAATATGATGTTAGGGTTACCAACCCTACCACCCACTCTTCCACCCTCCACACACCAACAGGCATTGGGGTGTGTATTCGGGGTCATCGGGCCTAACATCTATGGAGGGAGGGATGGATGTGCAGGGCTCAGAGGGCCCCGTGCTCCCATAGGAAAATGAGGATATGATTATTGTTTCTCAAAAAGTAAGGACATTAATTACAAAAAACTTAATTAATGCACTAGTTAAGGTTAAGGCAGCAAAAGTAGGGAAATATTGTGTTTGGGTTCCCAACTCTAACACCACACCCCCACCCTGCAGGCAGCAACAGGATAAACCATTATGGTGTGCATTGGGGTTGTTAACCCTAACATTCACCCCATTCTCATATACTGTACACATCTCAGCTTATTTAGTTATGTAATAGGGTGACTACTAGAGTAGACAACCCCAAGGCACACCCCATGCCTGATTTGTGAAGATGAAAACTATAATGTTTTTTACCTGTTGCTGCTTGCAGGGTTGGGGGGGTGTTAGGGCTGCGAATCGGAACACCACATTTCCCTACTTTTGTTGCTTTAACCCTAACTAGTGCATTGACCACATTTTTTGCAATGAGTTATACTGGCATGGTAGTGCCAGTATAGTTTGGGTTGCTCAGCCACTTCTATGTTAAACCCCAAATTTTGCACTTTAATAACTTTGCCACTGTACAATGGATTTGCCTGCTATTTTGCATGTGCAGTGGGGCACCCATGGCAAGTTGTGTTATGGTCGGATGAGCAGTTGGGGAGCTGCAGAGCACCAAAAAACATGCAAAAACTTCTTTTTGTGCATTTCTTTGCTACAGCCCACATGATTGGTCTGTCTGCTGTGAAATCTTTAGGGAAGATGCAGTCTGGGTCACTGGTGTGCCTTTTGAAGATTTGGTGAAAAAATATTAATCCGTTCAAAAGTTATTTAAAAAAAAAACGGTTTCCCATTATAGTCAATGGGGAAAAAATATATGTGCCTCTTGAAAGCATTGGGATGCTTTCACAAATGTCCTATGCTCGACATTATGGCTGCCATCTTGTTTCAGTTAGCGGTGGCTTAAAACGTCTGTAATTCAAAAAATTCAGCCCCTAGGTAAACACAGATGGCTGTGTTTACCTAATCAGGGGCCGAGGATCACACTGGGTGCATCAGATTTTAAATCTGATGTCCCAAAATGCAATTTTCACAGTCAGCCCCCCTGTACTGTCACAATTTGTGAAAGAATAGGATGCAGTACTTTCGCATTTCCGAAAGTGTCGCACCCAATCTTTAGCAATTTGCTAAAACTACCAGCACTATTTGACCCCATGTTCTCCCTATGTCAAAAAAAAAAATCTTTTCTGGCCACTTTTGGGCCAAACTAATGCTCTCGCCATGTTCCTCAGTCCCTCTCTAGGTAAACACAGGTGTTTACCTAACAAACAAGAAAACCTGCCCCAGCCCTGACATCTTTTATGTTCGATGCAGAATCCTGCATCGAAATCTTCGATGCAGGATCCTGCAACAAACTACTGTTCTCTGCGCCAGTAAATGTTTCTTCATCGGGGTGTCCAATCCCTGTGTTGGAATCATGTCTCCTCCTTAACTCATGGCACACTGGGAGCCCACCCCAGTGTGCCCCAAATTAATTATTTATAATTTGCCAATGGGGGTGCCCAATCTCCTTGTCGGCATCATGTCCTCCCCATCTCATGTGGCACACTGGAAGCCCACTGCAGTGTGCCAAAAAGTTAGTGTTCTTTTCAAACTTGCCAATGGGGGTGCCCAATCCCCCAGTTGGCAGCATGTCCCCCCCAAACTCATGTGGCATACTGGGAGCCCACCCCAGTGTGCCCATAAGTTTTTTTTTCTTTGTTTACTTGTAAACAAAGAAAACCATCCACTATTGTCTTTTTTTTCTGTAAAAAAGAAAATGGTTCCTCATCATCTCCCCAGTCCCTCCTCCCCCCACCGCACTCTCCCACTGAGCACCCACCTCCCCACACCCCCCCTCACCCATACTTACCCTCCGGAGGTTGGGAGCAGCGATCTTCTCAGGATTGGGGACACATCTGCACTCTTCCATGCCGCACTACGATCTGAGGAACCAAGGTAAGCCATATAATGGGAGTCAATTGGGGAGGTGTTCAACTTATGTTGATATCTCGGCCAATTTTAGGATTTTTTTCATACTTTAACATGTTTTGAACCTCACTCTGGTGAATGAGTCACTGTCATTTCTTTACTCTGTCTCGAAAGATTTTAGGTTGCTGTGCGAAATCACCTTTTGAAACCGATTAACAAAATGACAGTGCCACTGTTCATGAGGTGGGGTCCCAAAAAGCCCATGTTGCAAGTTTGGTAAAAAAAATTCCAAAAATTGACTGTGTTATGAGCGTGCATTGCGCAGTTTCTGTACACACTCGTAAGTTCGTCAATTTTAATTTATTTTCACTCCAGATTTTCAACGTTGCCATTTTTTCACACCTCCTTAAGGAAAGTACAGCTGTCATTTTTCACATTCTGCCCAAAACGTGTTTTCACACCTGTGATGCAGAATGGCGCTGCTGGAGTGCGAAATCAACTTTCGTGATGTATTAACAAAATCACAGTGACACTGTTCATGAGGAGAGGTCTCAAAAAACCTTAGTTGAAAATACGGTTAAAAATTTCCAAAAAATTACCGCTTTATGAGTGTGCGTTGCATAGTTTCTATGCATGCTCGTAACTTTGGCAACTTTTCTTTTTTTGTTTTAGTCTTTGGTAACTGGGTAAGGCCCACTAGGCACAAGTGCCTGTTTTCAGGGGTGACCTGGGAGCACTGGGTGGTTAAGTGACTTGTTTAGAGCCACACAGTATGCAAGTGGAGGCTGTGAGAATCGAATCAAAGTCTGGCCTGCTGGATGTACCAAGCTCATTCACAGCTCATTACTCTAACCTCTAGGCTATACTGCCAGCCCAGATTTTCAGCATTGCCATTTTTTCACACCAACTTATGAACAGTACAGCTGTCATTTTTCATATCCTGTCTGAAACATGTTTTCGCACCTCTGATGCAGAATGGTGCAGTTGGTGTGCAAAATCAACTTTCAGGATGGATTAACAAAATCACAGTGACACTGCTTATGAGAAGAGGTCCCAGAAAAACCCATGTTGAAAATTTGGTTCAAAAATTCCAAAAAACACCACTTTATGAGTGCCTGTTGCGCAATTTTTTCTGAAATTACCCATAGGATAACATTGAGATGCCTATTGCGCCTTTCGACACTCGTATCTCGAAAACGATTACAGATACGGATCTTTTGTCACTTGTAGCTTTAGCATGGATGTAGGTTAGAAAGTCATGAGGACCACCAAAGTTGAATTTTTCACCTAGCTGCTACGGTTTCCGAGATATTAGCAACTGTAGTGTTCATTTTCGTGCCTCTAGAGCTGCATTATGTCCCCAAACTTATGTGTAAGTGGGAGCGCAGGGCCCAGTGGACCCTTACTCCCACATATGCATACCATTATGCAAAAAATGGACAATGTGAAGGGAGCGCAGGGCCTGGGAGGCCCGCGCTCCCACCAACATATACCAGTTATCAGTTACATGCCCACACAATGTAAAGCATCATGGGCTGCATATGCAAATCACCACAGAATGTTATGCTGGTCCAACTTTAAGCAGAATTGCATGGTGCCGAAAGGCCACTCGCACAGTTTACAAAGGGTGCTAACAGAAGACATAGACACGTGTTTTGTCCTACCAGGACTCATCAGTATGCCTCATCTGTTTGACACCCCAGTGGAATGGACCAGCTACCCTAACACAGTGTGTCTTGGATATGTTGTGGTGAACCCATTAAAATAAAAAACTATTTAAAAGACAAAGAACCTCTGTGCGCAAACACTGAGGCAAGGGTTACCCCAAAGGGCATTTGGCTGGGAAACCAAGTTTCAAGAAAATACAAAATCACACATGCCCACACAATGCAAAGCATCATGGGCTGCATATGCAAATCACCACAGAATGTTATGCTGGTCCAACTTTAAGCAGAATTGCATGGTGCCAAAAGGCCACTCACACAGTTTGCAAAGGGTCCTACCAGGACTCATCAGTATGCCTCGTCTGTTTGACACCCAAGTGGAATGGACCAGCTACCCATTAAAATAAAAAACTATTTAAAAGACAAAGAACCTCTGTGCACAAACACTGAGGCAAGGGTTACCCCAAAGGGCATTTGGCTGGGAAGCCAAGTTTCAAGAAAATACAAAATCACACATGCCCACACAATGCATAGCATAATGGGCTGCATATGCAAATCACCACAGAATGTTATGCTGGTCCAACTTTAAGCAGAATTGCATGGTGCCGAAAAGCCACTCACACAGTTTGCAAAGGGTGCTAACAGAAGACATAGACATGTGTTTCGTCCTACCAGGACTCATCAGTATGCCTTGTCTGTTTGACACCCCAGTGGAATGGACCAGCTACCCTAAGACAGTGTGTCTTCTGTTAGCACCTTTTGCAAACTGTGTGAGTGGCCTTTCGGCACCATGCAATTCTGCTTAAAATTGGACCAGCATAACATTCTGTGGTGATTTGCATATGCAGCCCATGATGCTTTGCATTGTGTGGGCATGTGTGATTTTGTATTTTCTTGAAACTTGGCTTCCCAGCCAAATGCCCTTTGGGGTAACCCTTGCCTCAGTGTTTGCACACAGAGGTTCTTTTGTCTTTAAATAGTTTTTTGTTTTAATGGGTTCACTACAACATATCCAAGACACAATTGTCTTAGGGTAGCTTGGTCCATTCCACTTGGGTGTCAAACAGACGAGGCATACTGATGAGTCCTGGTAGGACCCTTTGCAAACTGTGTGAGTGGCCTCGCACCATGCAATTCTGCTAAAGTTGGACCAGCATAACATTCTGTGGTGATTTGCATATGCAGCCCATGATGCTTTGCATTGTGTGGGCATGTGTGATTTTGTATTTTCTTGAAACTTGGTTTCCCAGCCAAATGCCCTTTGGGGTAACCCTTGCCTCAGTGTTTGCGCACAGAGGTTCTTTGTCTTTTAAATAGTTTTTTATTTTAATGGGTTCACCACAACATATCCAAGACACACTGTGTTAGGGTAGCTGGTCCATTCCACTGGGGTGTCAAACAGACGAGGCATACTGATGAGTCCTGGTAGGACGAAACACGTGTCTATGTCTTCTGTTAGCACCCTTTGCAAACTGTGTGAGTGGCCTTTCGGCACCATGCAGTTCTACTTAAAGTTGGACCAGCATAACATTCTGTGGTGATTTGCATATGCAGCCCATGATGCTTTGCATTGTGTGGGCATGTGCGATTTTGTATTTTCTTGAAACTTGGCTTCCCAGCCAAATGCACTTTGGGGTAACCCTTGCCTCAGTGTTTGCACACAGAGGTTCTTTATCAGTTACATTACACTTTCTCAAAAAGAAGGGAAATTCATTGCAAAAAACTTTGTTAATGCATCAGTTAGAGTTGCTAGCACAGTGACAAAAGTATGGAAATGTGATGTTAGGGTTACCCCACCACCATCCACCCACCAAAAGACATCGGGGTGTGCCGTGGGGCTGTCAGGCCCAACTCTCACCTCATTCTATGTGTAAATAAGCTGACCTGCTACAGTAGGAAAATGGGGTGAGAGTTAGGCCTGACGTCCCCATGGCACACCCTGACATCTGTTGGTGTGTGGAGGGTGGAGGTGGGGGATGGTAGGGAGGTAACCCTAACATCACATTTCCATACTTTTGTCAGTGTGCTATCAATCCTAACTGATGCATTAATGACATTTTTTGCAATTAATATGATTTATATCTATACTGATTTGTTGCTGCTGTACATTTTCTATGTAAAATTTACTGTTTTCTATTCTTGGCCCTATGCACTAATGGGCAGAGAGGCTACATGCCACGTACCTGCGATGCATACCCACTCTGCACCCATAGCACCCCCATTGTCCTTGGCAACTTCGTTGATAACATAGATAGAACGGCCACTCCTTCTGCACTTGCCCTTCCCCTCAAACATGGAACCCCTGCCTACCACTTAAGATCTAGTGCTGCTCAGGTCCACCTGGTTCCTAAGACCCGCACCCTCACAGGTGACTGGGCCTTCTCCGTCCATGTGCCTAGACTGTGGAACTCCCTTCCCGCCCTAGTTCATGCCTCCCCCTCCCATCCCTGCTTCAAAACATCCCTATGGAACTTCCTCAAAACCGCCTCTGCCTGTCTATGTACTATATAGGTCCAGAATAGTCTTTACCTCACCCCTGATTCACTATAGGAGTCAGTGAGCTGATACACCAGCCGATGTTAATCTCTGCTGATAACCAGCGTAAGGCACTTTCTGCCTTCTGTTGGAGAGGCGCTCTTGTCATATCAGTACCTGCTTCTAGCTGCATTCTCTCTCATATTAGGCGCTCATGTACTTTCTTGTAATTTTGATGTATTCTTTGTTATGATGTTACCTGTTGTTATTCTACCTCTCAATGCTGTTATGTATCTTGTTGACGTACTGCCAACCTTACCATTTAAAGTCTGTTGTACCATTTGCTGTACCACTCACTTGTTTGTGGGCCTGTATGTTACCTTGACTCTGTATTTTGTTTCTTATGTACTCTGTAACCTCCTGGGTCACACCTGAAAATAGGCACTTGACTTGTTGTCTAGTGTGCTTACCTGGTTAACAAAAGCAAATAAATAAATAAATGCTAGAAGCACTAATGGGTTGCACACAGCTCCAATGCACCCCATCCCCTGGGACCGCTGACAACAATGCGCTGGGTGGGCTGTGGGTATGCCAGCATGACACGCCATGCACTAAGGTGCATAGTGCTGGCCACAGAGGTGTGGAGGAGGGTGCCTGCTATGCCAGGTGGAACCCTACCTAGGTGCCCTACGTGCCTGGCCCCAAGCACACGGCCACCCCATAACCATTTCCCCAGGTTACCCTGGGCCCCACACAGTGTAGCCCCGTCCCCTACCAGCTGAAGATGTCCCCTGCTGCAACACAGTGCAGCCATGTCCCAGAATGCAAACCCCCCTCAGCACCAATCCCATTGGACAGCTGGCATACCCCCATCCCCGTCTTATATAAGGCCCCTTCCCTCACACACACAGTGCATCCCCATCCTGACTGCCTGCAGGCACCAGCCCCGCACATTGCAGCTCCTTCCCAAATCTGGGACATAGCCCCCCTGCCCATCACAGCCAGTCCCAACCCCAGTACTGCTAGTCAATGCCCCCCCTTCCCTGCACACATCCAGTGGCTAGGGCCACCAATGGGACCCCCCAATCCCAGTGTCCACACAGTCCTTCCAGTGGACAGTAGCTCCCTACCCACCCATGGCATCAACAACACCCCCCCAAATCACCGCATACCTCTCAGTCAGTGCCGTGGCCCAGGATGGCCAGCAGCACAGCCCTCAGCACACCTCCTTGCCATCTGCCATCAAAGTGCTGCTGGGATCACGCTATCCATACATAGGGGCATGCTCCCAGCAGCACTTGGATGGCCAGTGGCCGAGACGATGTGTGGAGGGCTGTGCTGCTGGCTGTTCCTACACGCGCAGTAAGGGTGGTACAGCAGCAGGGGGGGTGGTGTCAGTGCTGGGGGGAGGATCTGAGGACCACCAATGCTGGGGCAGGACTTTTGGGTTCATGGGGGAGGGATGGGTGTGCAGTACTGGGCTGCGCTGGGCATGGATGACCTGCCATGGCAAGGGGGTACACCTCAGGTGAGGTGTGACAGTGGGGGGGGGTCCTGTAAGACACCAGGGCTAGGGCTTCCCTAAGTTGGTGTTTGGGAGCAAGTGCACAGAGGTCACGGCATTGGGGCTGCCATGTGTTGGGGCAGGGGGTTGGTTACTGACAGAAGTGGGGATGGGGCAACACTGTGTCAGGGCAGGAGAAGCTCCAGGATATCTAGGGTGGGCCTGCTGAACATTGGGATGAGATTCACAGGCAGGGACCATGGGGGAACTACAGTGATTGCTGCTGCATGGGTTTGGGTGTTCTCCAGTGCTATTCACGCACCCAGACCCACACTGTGCCATGCAGGGGATCCACCATGGCACCCATGCCAGGCATCCAGTTGGATGCCTGACTGGGTCTGCGACTATGCCCGTAGCTGCCCTGCTTGGACGTGTGCACTGGGGGGTGGGCTCGTGGACAGGTGGTGGCCATTGCTGAATATGGCCAGTGCACTTCTCTGCATGGAGCTACGTGGGTGGGATATGCACTTCTGACACTTATTTCCCACCCATTGGTGCATAGGGCCTATTGTATGTAACTTGATATTCATAATATTAGGATACTGTTGAAGATGAGCTTAGGTCTTTTTTTTTTTTTTGTAAACTCTGTTTATATCTACCCATTGGGAGTTCCCCCTGCCACCTGGAAACCCCCTCACCCACCAGCACGAGAAGGCGCAAGTCTTACCCCCATGGTGGGGCTCCCCCTCCGCAGCAAGGGTGGAACTGAGATCGACCTGTGTTCCCTCAATGAGCCTAGATCAGGCATCATTTGAGAAGACATCTGTGAATCCCAGTGGTGTCATGCTGCTCAGTCTCAAAGGGCTTTTTCTCTCATTGTGCAATTCCTGATGGAGCCGACTTGCAATGATATCAAAGCATGTTGAGTGTGCCCCGGCCCCCAATGTGCAGATATCTGCCACTCCACCAACTCCTGCATCAGTGCTAATCCCTTGACCACCTCCCTCTAGCCTTCACTTGGGGGGTCATAGTGTTGTGGGGCTCCAGATCCCTCCTCCCTCGAGGAGGGCAGCAGTTCCAGTGGTGCTCATCCTCCTTCCCTTGCTGGCTTTCTGATGCAATGAGTTTGCTCTCAAATCCGGGCCTTCAACACCACAAGTGGTAGTTCTGCTTATGTGCCGGTGGTCTGGTAATGAATTTAGGCTAAATTACATTGTCATCATTCTGGTTTATTAATTTTATTGAAATATACATAAATATTGAATTGTTATTTAGTAGTTTTGGTTGCAGTACTGTAGATATTGTATACATTGTCTCCCAACTGCATTACGTTTTATTACTTTCTCTTGTATTTATTTATATCAGCATATATTTATATATATATATATATGTATACAGAATATAGAAGTGCAACCAGAAACAAGCTATTGTGTTTAATTTTTATTTCATTGTTTCTTTTTCAGTGAGATAAATGATCTGCAAAATGGACTTATCGTAGAACTGTGGAACAAATGTTTAATATGGGATACACTTCTAGGCACTGTGTGGATTCCACTTACAATGGTGGAATATGCTACTGAAGTAAGTTACTGGTGAATGCAATCAGTTTCTGTAATCTGTTGTGTTGTTTTTGCAGTGAATTGGACTGTCTTTCACTAAGTGTAAAATCACATTTTTGTGGGTTTGCTTGCAAAATATAGGTGAGCTTTGCCACAAAATTACAGAGGACTAGCCAGGCAATGTAACTTTTTTTTGCTTTATTTTCAACTGCTTCAAACAGGCATTACAGAGCAAATCATTTTTGATTTGTGAAATTAAGATAGTTCCTCTTGCGAATAAAAAAGACATGCATACAGTTCATGAAGTTTGAAATTGATTTTTGGTAGATACAATTCACAACATTATTTTAATTTTTACACGAAAAACATAGTCAATAGCTAGAGGTTGTACCCGCATACTCAATATGAGCTGAAAACTTCCATGAGACCCCACTAGGAGCTAGGTGCTACTGGGCCAGAGCCTCCAGTTAGAAGGCTCCCCTCTTCAGCTAACCCATTAGGGTCCCATTCTCCAAAGCATCCAAGGCAGAACTTCACATTGCCTCAAACTTGTCCTTTTCCTCATTGGCACAGATGTGCGCCTTTTCAAGTTCCATACTGCCTAGGAGGTTGCTGATCCAATGTGTGACCGAGGGTGAGTCCATCTTGCTCCATTATTGCACAGAGATCTTCCTTTTCATGATCAATGCAAGGTGCAATAGTGGCCAATGGTCAGATCTTCCCCACTTAACCTCTGTCCCCAGCAGGAGCTTTAGGCGAGCTGGGAAGTTTGACTCAGAGAATAGCCTCCATGTTGCTGTGTACCCCCTTCCTGAAGTCCTAAACATTTTGGCAATTAAGACTCATGTGAATGTAGGTGCCAATTTCCCCTCTACATTTGTGACAGTTCTTACAGTGTTTGAGCTTATGGAGTTTGTCAGGATATAAATATATTCTATCTGTGGTCATTTCAATGTCAAGGTCCTTCCCCCAGGCCTCTTTGTAATCTTCATTGTACTGGGATTTGCTCTCTCTAATTAGCCTATAGCAGGCAGATAAGGGCTTAGACCTCAGTTGGGAGTTGTATATTATATTCTTCATTGGAGACAGATCTGGAACAATGAGTGCCCCGGGTGTCCTGCAGTGAATCCCTGACATAAAGGTATATGAAAAAAAAATACCTTGGGGACATCAAATCTTTTTCTCAGTTCCTCAGAAGATGGCAAGACCTCCCATAGAATTCCTTGACCATATATACTCCCCTTTTTGCCCACTTCAGCAATCCCTGATGTACAAATGTAGTATATCCCTTAATCTCCTTGAAAGCCAAGGTAAGGGAAATCAATGTACCTATTGCATCAAGTACCTCAAGGGAATCAACAAAGTCCAAGAGGGTAGCATCTTTCAGAAAAAAAGATGTGCAAGAACAAGGGGGCACACTTTGAAGATAGAGGGGGGACAGCTCAGAGGTAATGTGAGGAAGTATTTTTTCACAGAGAGGGTTGTGGATGCATGGAACAGCCTCCCTGAGGAGGTCGTGGAGTCAAGAACAGTGTGGGAATTTGAGAATGCTTGGGACAGACATAAGGCAGTCCTAGTGGGGGGTAGGAGGAAGTAAGCTGTTGGTTAAGTAGGATCTGCAGCTTATCTGTTAGGTAGGAAAATGGGCAGACTGGGTGGGTCAAGCGGTCATTATCTGACGTCAGATTCTATGTTTCTATGTTTCAATGGGGACACCCAATTTTTGTGGTTTTTGAATTTACAAGATGACAACCAGATATTCTTTGTTAAGTTAGTAAAGGGTTTTCTAACCCTCTCCTGCTACTGTTCCCCCAATGCTGTGCTCAGCTTATGCTCCTACAGGGATACCTCCCTCAGGTCATACTCTTAGATTTGCCTCCAAGGTGGTCTGCCCTCTCTGGCCACTGGGTCAAGAAAGGATAGTTGGGGTGTTCAAAAATAATGTTGGATATGCTGAAGAGTCAGTTCCCCCTCCTTAGTCGTTCTCTGTAGGGTGGCAGCTGTAATCTTCGCTGGCTTTCCCCTCCATAAAATTATGAAGCATGCTACTGACCTGCCTCAAGAAGTTTTGTGGGACCTTAATGGGAAATGCCTAGAGAAGGTATAAAATCCACGGAAAAGTGCACATTTTTAGAGTATTCACCCATCCAATTAGGGATAGTGGCAGCCCCGTCCCTCTTTCCAAGTCCACTTTGATCTTTTTGAGGATTGGGAGGAAGTTTTCTTCTTACAGTCTGCTTAGTTGTTTGGGAACCCTAATCCTTAAGTACATAAAAGTGTCCACCTCCTGCATGGCCAGTCCAGCCTCTCTTCTGTTTGTTCTTCCCCACATACAGGATTTTGCTTTTACCTCAATTTCTTTTATGGCCCAATAAGTTCTCATATTTATATAGTATTTTTGAAATTAGGGGCAAAGTCTCCCTCAGGTGCCTCACCTACAGGAGGAAATTGTCTGCAAAGAGGGACAGTTTATGATCCACAGTGCCTGCCTATAATCCCTCTTTCTCCTAGGCTGTTCTCAAGGTGGTTGCTACTGGTTCCAAAGACAGTTTATAGAGCACAGGAGACATCTCTGTCAAGTCCCCCTATGCAGGAGAAAGGGTTGTGTCAGACTACCATTGACCATCACCTGCACATGGGGGTTTGTGTATAATATTTGCACTCATCCCTTGATGGCATCTCAAATGCCAAAATGCTCCAAGGTGTGATGAAGATACCCCAACTTTACACGTCTGAATGCCTTTTCATCATATAAAGCAAGTATCCATACCAGCGCCTCCATCTCTAGAGCACATTAAAGGTTCTGGGGTTATTCCCTTGCCTCCTTTTCACCAAACCTGAATGATCCAGATGAATCACCCCTGGTAGGACTTTTTCAAACCATGAGGACTTGGCTTTTACTGTGATTTTATAGTCCACAGTGAGAAGTGAGATGGGATGGTAGGAGGAGCATAGGTAGGATCCTTCCCTAGTTCAGTAACGGCACCCACATCGGAACGCTCTTATAGTCCAACAAAAGACCTTGTAGAAATCTATAGAAAGTCCGTCTGGCCTGGGCACTTCCTCCCGTCTGGCCAGCAATCCCCACCCTCACCTCCTGCCACTCCAAAGGGGCATCCGTAGATTCTTTCTGCTCAGGAGTCAGGGCCTTGATGGGGGCTATATTGAAGAAATCCAGATCCAACCTTGCTGAATTGCACTCTGAGGTATAAAGCAATTGATAGTAACACCTGAACTCATTCTCTACAGTTAGGGATTTGGTGGAAGAGCCCCCCACCACCACCACCACCACCACCATCTGTATGCTTGGAACAAAGGCAACTTCTGATCTGGACTTAAGGTGACACACCAACCATTTTCCCACCACATCACCTTCAAAATATGCCCCCACTCTGCTTTTATTATTTGCCCCTCTAGTTCCTTAATATTTGGAAGATTGTATTCTGTTTTTGCTTTCTGAATATATGGTGGCTATAGGGTTTTTGTGTGGACATTCCTTTGAGCTGTGATAGGTTTTTCCAGATCTAGTAATCTCCCTCTTCTAATATTATTCTTGCAGTGTACAAATGAAAAAATTCCCACTAAGGGTGCCTTCAGGGCTCCCACCATACTGAGTTTGACATTTACCCCACTTTGTTATTATAGAGAAAGTCACCTATATATCATTTCCACCACATGGGCTCTAAACTCTGCATCTTTCAGTATGGTTGGAACCAGCTTCCACTGCTTGGGTGCCACCCAGATCCCCCCCTCCAGTATGCAAGAGAATCAATGGTCACATAATATTATATGCCCAGGACTGATCCCTTCCCCTCCCTGGAAGACACCCAAACTATTCAGAATCAGCTGAGTAGGTGGTGTTAGCATAAGAGAAGAAAGTACAATCCATCACTAAGGGGTTTTGAAACTCCACACATCAATGAACTTCTGCTGTTCTATAAGGGAATATAAGGTTCCTGCACTTTTGGTTGGCCTGTAAGGGCCTTGGAAGACCAGTCCAGGATTCCATCTAGTATGCAATTGGCATCCCCCCAATTATCCATCCCTCTGAAAAATATGACATTTCTCCTGCAAGTTTAGTATTGAAATCAGCTGTATCAAAGTTAGGCCCAGAGGTGAAGCACAGGTTGTATTACTTGTCAGTGGACTGTCGGATATGCAAAAGTGAGAAACATCCACCGGAATCATCAACCACCTTCAAAACAGATGTTTGCACATGAGGCTGCACCTAAATTGCTGTTCTTCAGGCATGTGAATTAATTATGGATCCTGTCCAAATTCCCCACCCCCCCAACACACACATTTGTTTTCCGTTAGTCCTGTATTTCCACTGGTGTGGCATGGATTTCTTGCAAGTTTACTATGTTCGGATAGTTTATTTTCATTACCCCCAAACCTTGCGATTACAGGCCACTGACATTCCAGGACATCACCTTGACTGAATTAGCCATAGCTACAAACATATACATTTGACAGACCTTCATTGTTAGTGTTCCCATGAGGTGAGCTAGACTGCCTGATTGTTAACCAATTGTTTCTGACCACAGCCTTGATAGCTACTTGTCTACTGCCTGTGTTTTTAGGCTGAGCACTCCTCCAACTTGAAAGCATTATCATCCCCTCCCTCCCAACATAACCTCACTCCTTTTCTCCCCCAGGACCATCCCCACACAAGGCCCCCCTGTTTGCCACCAACTGTGGTAGGTTTAGTCCATTCGTGGGATGGAGCCTCACCCATGAAGGTTCTGTTACCCCCCCGCTCCAGTGGAATCCCCACAGGCATTGGCACTGCCCCGTACCATGCCCAGGTTGGCCACCTCTGAGCCGAGATCGGTACCCAATGTCTTACAGTGACATTATCTTGGGGGTGTCTGATGGAGTCCCCAGGAGGCACCCCAGCATCTGTTATTGCCAGAACAGTCAACACTTCTGGCTAGGCCAGATATTTATGTATTTATTTATTTATGTCTTTGGTAACCAGGTAAGTGCACTGATCCATTGAACCGTTTCCAGACATGATGCGGGCCACAGATGTGGCTACAAAATAACATAATCAACAGAGACAAATGACAGAAATAGCAACAGAACAGAGTAACACATATAATACATAATGTAATACAAGATTTGGTAACGTACCTCCAGACGAGGTAATTAATACATGATTGAGACAAAGCAGGTCTACAAGCATAGTTTCAGTGTTCAAGGTCTATCTAAGATGCCTACCTGTTGTAACAGTGGGCAGTAGGCTAAATTAGTAGGTGCATGGAAGTTTACATAGAGCATACAAGCTGACAGTGATCTAGGATAATCAGGTGCATAAAAGCTCAGACTTGCTAGAGAAATATCAAACCAGTGGATCAGTAGTACTGCAAAGAGATAAGAACAGGTTAGGAGAGCAGAGAGTACTGTGAGGTACGATGCAGATAGAGAAAGCTAGGGAGCAATAAGGAGGCGAGTTGGAGGAAGGGGAAGGGTCCTAAAAGATGGCACAGTAGGCCTTGAAGCTGGCAGAGAAAGCTAAAGAACAAACAGAGTGGGAAAGGCCAGAAATGTAGGGTGATGGAGTTGTCCCAACAGCTCACCAGGTCCTAGCGTCTTGATAGCCTGCTCCCTCTGGTATTGTCTTGGGGCAGTTACAGCCTGACCCAACTAGAAGTCAATTGCACAGATTGGTTTTGAAGGACAGATGGGTGGCAGAGGAGTGGATGAATGCAGGTAATTTATTCCACAAGGTGGGAGCAGAGACTGAGAAAGCTTGACCGCCCATGACAGAAGATATAGGTGACACATTGAGTGGGGGAACAGAGGTTACACTGAGGCTCTTAGGTACCACTCTGTCTGTGAGAAGAGAAGAGTAGGGTGATGACTGGGGGCGTTTGCAATTAGACAACCCATGGTATAGTCAATGGGAGCTATCCAAGAGACTGGTAGAGAGCACAGTGGTGGGTGGCGTAAAGAGCTTAAAGCACAAAGCAGCATATGGAATTGTAAGTGGAGTTTAAATGTGTGTGCAATGAGGAGGACATGAGAGAGTAGACAGGGGAGCAATAGTCTAGCAGCAGCAGAAGATTGCCTAGCGTAATGGCAAGGTGAGCTTCCATGGATAGTAGTTGCTTTAGCCTGTAGGCAGCACCAAGTCTTTGGTGGATTTTCCACATGGTGTTGTTGATGTGTTCCACAAAAGTAAGAGAGAGGTCGAGGGTAACACCAAGGTATTTGAAAGTGGGGACAATGTCAAGGGGGGGGACTTGCAGGGGTGTGAACCAGGAAGGACGAGTTGGCTTTGGCAGCCTTGGTCAGGAAGGGTTTGGAGCCAACGAGCATAGCCTTAGTCTTCTTGTTGTTGACTATAAGTTTGTTGGAGAGGAACCAGTTGTGAGCAGCGCCATAGTTGACAGAGAGGGTGGATGAGATAGATTCAAGTGAGTTATCACTATGGTAGAGGACTAAATCAGCGGCATAGAGGAGTGCATTACAGCTGAGGCTATCTGCTGGAAGCACATTTGTAAACATGGAAAAAGGCAAAGGGCCAAGTATTGAGCCCTGTGGGACACCAGTACCAACAGGTAAATTGGAAGAGTATACTTTGCCTGTGATGGCAGTCTGGGATCTACCAGCTAGATAACTGTGGAACCAGGATGTAGTGTTAGATGAGCAATCAAAACTACGAAGCGTGGAGCTGAGAAGCTGGTGGTCCACTAGTCCAAATACCTTGGATAGAGCCACAAAAACTGCACCTGTGGTCTTCTCCTTGTCCACATTTCAAAGTATGTGGTTTGTAAAAGGTGTCAAGGCAGAAGAGATACTATGATGTTTGCGAAAACCGTGTTGGAGGGTCATAAGAGGTTGTACTTTTCCAGGTGTTCACATAACTGGTAATGAATGATTTTTTTCAAGTAATTTGCTGAGGTGAGGGAGGAGAGAGATGGGCCTGTAGTTTTCTGGAGCAAGTCGGTCCCCAGTTTTGAAAATAGGGATAATATGTGCAAGCTTCCAGCAGTCTGACACAGTGGAAGATGAGACATGAAGTGTTGCCTCTTTGAGTGGACACCAGTATGTGAAGTGTTCCCTTGCCCCCTCTGTGGCACATGTCTCTAACCAGTATCTTCCCTTAATGCAGGCAGTTAACCTCCACAGGTTTCCCTCCTCTCTCAAAACTGAAACCTGGATTTAGAACAGCACAAATGTGACCCTTGTTATTATAACAACATACAGTCTAACACTTAAGCATTCTAAGACAGTTACCCAGTTGTCCAGACTCACTCTCCTTTATGAGAAACAGTGTTTCCTATGATCTCTTTTGAATTTCCCACCCCTCAGCTTCCATCCATGTCCCCTTGTATTTGAGCTTAATGCCCTGGTGAATAGTTTAGAGTAGGGCACTACATTAATTCTCCTCAAGTACTTGAAGGTTTCTATCATATCCCACCTTTCCCTCCTTGTCTCCAGTGAATACATGCTTAACATCTCAAGACACCCTTCATACAGTAACCCCTATAGCTCCTGCATCATTTTGGTTGCCCTTCTCTGTATGGTTTCTAGCCTGTCCCTGTCCTTTGTAAGGTGTGAGCTCCAAAACTGGACACGGTATTCCACGTGGTGTCTCATCAGAGAACTGTATCACCTCCCGATGCCTACTGTTGAATCCTCTCCCTATATACCCCAACATTTTGTTGGTCCTACTATTACTGAGTTGCATTGGCTGGCTTGTTTTAGGGTGTCACATATGATAACTCCTAGATCCCTCTCCTCTTATGAGGCACTGAGCTTGACCCTATTGAGCCAATAGGCTGTCCCCAGGTTATTCTAGCCTAGATGCATCAGTTTACACTTCTTGGCAGTGAACTTCAGCTGCCAAACACTAGACCATGTCTCCAACTTTTTCAGATCTTTCTGTAGGTTCCCAGCTGCTTCCTCATTGTCCCCCTACCACCTAGCTTAATGTCATCTGCAAACAGTTCAAATTTGCCCTGGATACTTACTCCTATGTCACTGATAAACACATTAAACAGGACTGGTATTAAGTCCGAGCCCTGAGGGACCCCACTCGTCACCTCTTCCTCCTCTGACTTCTCCCCATTGACAACTACTCTCTGCTTTCTGCCCCCCTGTCAGTTACCCATCTACATAACAATGCAATTTGCTATGCCCCAATCATTTAGCTTCTTCAGCAGGTGGTTATGTGGCAAGGAGTCAAAGGCCTTGCTGAAGTCGAAATAGAGGAGGTCCACTGGTGTATACAATAGTTTTAAAACAAACTTTAACCTATAATGTGTGACTGTCTGTCTCCTCAACACTGCTATTCTACTTGAACATGCATTAAAGTGAGAAAGGGGGCGTCAACCCACATGGTACTGCCATGTCAGGGACTCTCTTCCCTCCGAGCCCTTGCTGGTAATCGGCACTCACAAGGATGCTGCCTGGTAACCCTCCTCCACGGCCATCTCGTCCTGTTTGGCTGTCATGCTGGCAGTTCATGCCTTCATCTTGAATGGGTTTGGAGTCTTGTCTGAACTGCTAAACAAAAGTTGGAGTTGTGTCTTTTGTACCTTTGAGATTGTAGCTATTTTGTATAATCCAGTGAACACTGTTTAGCCTTGATAACTGCACAGATAGTAGAGTGATAGTGAGTGTCTATGAGAGAGCTCAGCCACTAGACATCCACCACATTCACCAGCTTGGCCATGTCCCCCGCAATGCAACATTTTTGATAACTACAATTGCACAAGTCCACAAATTAATTAGACAAACCAATATGTACAAAATGCAGTCAAAGACAACTAATGAAATACTGACTGTAAGAAATATGTTTAAGACTGAACAACTTGTCTACAACGCTACCATTTTTTGCTTCTTTTTTTATACTGTAACACCCTCAACAGCCTATTACCTCAATGTTTTCTGTATTTAAATCTGATGATAGGTTTCTTTATATCTGCATATCACAGTCACAGCCAGAGAGTATGGTCAGAACTGATTACGCGTCCAGGAAAAATGTAATTCAGGTGTGCAAGTTAAGCATTGACATGCTTGTCATGCAGCACGAATAAATATTTTTAGTTTCTAAACAAAAAGACACCAGTGCAGCACATTTTGGGCAGAGGGTACACAACAGAATGCTGGTAGTAAATTCAAGCTTTAAAAAAGCATAGAATGACTGTAACTTGTTCCCTTTAACCCACTGCATCATGGACAGTACAGGTGTGCATGTACAGTATGAGTACACACGTGAGCAAAAAACACAATAGGGTGATGGTTATACTAGATTAACCCCACACCTGGGGGCATAGTTAGGCATGAAACCAAAGGCTGAGTGCCTTTTTGCCATTGTAAGTATGGTAAACCTAGTACAACCAATGGCCCAGAGGGCAGTTGTGTGGTGTTGTTGCTAGTTAGCTGGTGCTGTGTATCTTCCTGATAAGGGTGCATGAAGTGCTCCGGTGATAACTTCAGTTTGGTTTCGATGGGGGGCTAAATTTGGTTTGGCTTCGATGCTTCAGCTAAATCACTTTGGCTTCCAATGTAGTAATTGGTATAGGGCATAAAAACACGCTACCAAAAAAAGGGTAAAAAGCCTTGAAGTCAGCAATTGGCATGAATTACTATAGCTTATGTGTGGCATGTGATGTTGGCATGCCATGGCTGGGGATCACCACAGTGCCAAACACATGCGACTGCTAAGTACTCCCATCAGAGATGTATGAATTCATACTTTCCTTTGCTGACCTCAGATCTCCCCCTGCCCTTCATTCCAATTGCTTTGTTAGTTCCACATAGGTTTTCAAAATAAATCCCCCAAAAAAATATATGTATCCCAAAGAAAACTGCAAGTACTGCCATACTAATCAAGAGCAATGCTTTGCTTCCCTTCCCAAATTTGCATGTCTACTTTTTTTTTGTAAATATTTTATATGTTTCTTTTTATATTTTATTAACTTGAAGTGCTAAGAGCTAGGCAAGGCAAGGCAAATTTTATTTAAAAGACGCCCATCCCAGAGGCTGTGGGCGCTGAACAATTAAAGATCAATATTATACACAATAAAATATATTATATAACGATATCTCAAACAGAACAAAAAACATCTACAAAACAACCAAAATAGTGTAAACATTAATTTAAACAATGACAAATATTAAAGGCCAGAACTAACCTAAACAGAGATTCTAAAAAGAAGCAGGAAGTATACAGTTCAGTTTGGGAAGACCTGATTATACAAGAAGGCCTTGAGGCGGGCCTTAAATACCTCCACAGAAGGGGCCTCCCTAACAGCTGGAGTAAGCGAATTCCACAGGACAGGAGCAGCGACACTAAATGCTCTGTTGCCTGCTGTTCTTAACCTCATCCTGGGAATCGCTAGAAGGCCCCTAGAGGAGGAGCGGAGGGAGTGGGTCTAGACAGCAGGAATGAGAAGGTTCTTCGGGTAACCAGGGCCCAGGCTGTAGTAATTCTTAGTTTCCTTACCTGAGCTCAAGGCCCCATGCCCTGTAATCCCTGCTTTAAAAAAAAAAAATGTTATAAATATTTCTTTTTCTATTTTTCTATTTTTCTATTTTTGTTAACCTGTAGTGCTCACTGCTAAGAGCTATGGGAATTTTTAGTTTCCATAGCTAAGCTCAAGCCCCCCTGTAGTCCCTACTTTTTTAATTTTTAATAAATATTTTTAAGTTTTTGTTTATTTATTGCTAACAGGTAATGCTAAGAGCTGTAGGAATTCTTAGTTTCCTTGGCTGCATTGAAGCCCCCCTTTCCCCCTCTAGTCCCTCTTTTTATTTTGCAAATGTTTTATGTTTTATGTTTTATGTCTTTTCTTTTTTTTATTTTTTAACATTTTTTGCTAACACGTAGTGCTAAGAGCTGTTGGAATTCTTGGATTCCTTGGCTGAGCTCAAGGATCCCCATAATCCTGACTTTGTTTTATTTTTTTTGTAAACAATTGTAATTTTTTCATTTATTTAAAATTTTTCTTACATTTAGTATTAAGCTTTACTGTAGCAGCTGCTGCTCAATGGCAGCATCATTCTGACATCCTCTCAGACTGCAGCAAATCCCATGTTGCCTAAGGTGACCATTGTCATCCTTTGCCAGTGGTTTAGATGACATCACAGGTCTAATTTAAGTAGCATTGGCTGTTCATAAGCATGTGAGGTTGAGGCTGAGTTGATCCGAGGCAGGCGACATCTGCCACCTGCTCAAACTGAGCTTGCTGGGGATGACATGGTAAAAGTCATTGTATTATCTTTTGGAGGACTTGAGATGTCAGAGTGTGTCCAAATCCTTTCCCTGCTAGTGACTACACTGCTGGGAGTGGTGGGGCTGAGCCAGACTGTGGTGCTGGCAGTGCCAGTGGGAGTGTGGGGAGACTTGCCTGCAGGAGGCATAGGTTTAGCTGATGACACCTGTTGGAATTTGAAATAATTGAATGAACAGATGAAGTTGATGTGTGGTAAATTCCATTTCAGAAAGGCTAGGAATTCAATGTGTCTGGATCTAGCCTGAAGAGATGTGGTGAGACAGTATATCCTGTTGTGCTGAAACACCTTTCGGAAGCAACCAATGTTGGGGAACATCCCAGAAAGTACAAAACCACTTAGGCAGTGCAGGCCAAATCACTTTTCTGTCCTGCCAGAATTTGATGACATCAGTATTGTGGCTAGACAGTGGCTCTGTTACAGTAAATATGCTTCCATTATGTAGTCTGGTGTCATGGTCGTGTCTTCATCCATAATGTCTGTACAACATTGGTATTGTGTGTCAAACAACTCCCATATGTCTTTTGTTGTGTCTCCTGGAATTGGATCATTGATTTTTCCTTCTCATTTGATGTAATCATAATCATCATCATCACCATGTTGATGCTGATGCTCCCTGGCACTGGAAGAATGGGAAGTAGGCCCACGAGGAGGAGTCGGAAGTTGAGTTTTGGCTTTTGTGCATTTTTTGCACTGCTCTATCTGAATTATTTTCAAGACTTTCTGTTTTTCATAGTCGGCGTGTGCAGGTGGAGTGCAGACATGTTTATATCTGGGATCCAGTAATGTTGCCACACCAAACTGGGTGTCCAGTTGAATGCTTTGAAATTGTTCTTTATGTTGTGTCAGAAACATCTCTGCCACTTCCCCAATGAGGATTGCATCCAACTTTGGATACTGCTGAGATGATGAACTAGTAGTATCTCCATCACCACCACCAGCACCAATACCTGTCCAGCACTACTATCCTGATCACCACTGCTCTGACTGCTGAAGTCATTATCATCATCTTCATCACCACTGATGCCATGACCACTACCACATCTACCTGCACCACCACTGGCACCAGCATGGCCGGCCTTGCTTTGTTGGATTGTTGTTCTGGTAGATGTCTTATAACGTTGTATGTGTTGTTCAAGTAGACTCACCATAGGCAGGACCATGCTATAAGAGTAGTGGATTCTGCAAACAGATCTTTGGTGGCCTGTTCATAAGGTCTCAGAAGCAGAACCGGCCTCTGCAACACACACCACTGCACCCAGACAGGTATCTCCCACAAGTCACATAATCAAATTCCATTGTCCAGAACACAGCTTTCTGTTTCACCAGTCTTTCCACCATGTAAAAGAGAGTTCCACCTTGTCAGCACATCTTTAATCAAGCAGTGTTGTGGGACATTGTGCTTCTGTTGGTAATGTCAGAGGAACTCAGCACATTTGGGGGAGTGATGGAAATATCTTGTAATGTCCCCAACAGTATCCAGTGTTTCTTATAACTGTGCATGTTTCTCAAGCACATAGCTGCCCACCAGATTCAGTGCATGTGCGAAGCAAGATGCGTGGCAGAAACCCCCATCATTCACGGCCTTCAGCATGTTACTCCTACTGTCTGTCACAAACATTCCCACCTTCAGGTTGTGAGGACATATCCAGATGACCAGCATTGACTGTAGGAAGCACAGAATGTTCTTCCCACTGGGTTTCCCCTCCATGACTGATACATAAAGTAAGGCACTCCCTTTAGCACTGTTCTGTCTGTGGCTGTCTGCTTCACAATAACTACTGCAGGGGCTGATGTTGGTGGTGGAGGTGGAGGTGGGACAGCAGTGGTGCTGCTGGTGCTTGACACAACCCAATAAGCAGTGAGATTGAGGAAGCTTTGGTTTGCAGTCCTCCAGATGTCATTAGTGAAATGCACATATCCCCTTCTGCCTGCCATGGAAGCGTCACCATCTACGTATGTATGGCCTCATACATTGCAGGGAGAACATGTTGAGAAAATGTGAAATGTGATGGAATGCTGTATTTGGGTTTCATCTCATATAAGTGTCTTTGAAAGTTTGAGTCTTTTGTCGTGGAGAATGGTTGAAGATCAAATGCCATCATCTCACTTATCAGTTGAGTGATTTGCACAGCAGCTGGATGAGTAAGTATCATTTTTGTACTGGCATGTAATGACTCCTGCAGTGTGGTTTGTTTGGTGGCAATACATTCTGGACTAGCACTAGTGCTGGTATTGTGTTCTCTACCACTAATATCTCTGCCTAGTGGTGCTGCTGGTGGTTTTGCTGGTTGGCGTGGTTTCTGGAAGGATCACCACTAGTGTCAGTTGACTTTGACTGCTGCTGCCATGGGGGCTGCATAATCTGAACAAATCATTTGATCCTGCCACCCATACCTGACTGCTGCTGCTGCTGAGTATGAACTTTGTGTGGATTGTGAAGAGATGTGACTGATAGCAAGATGCCATGTTAATGCTTTAGATGATCAGCCAGAGCATTGGTTCTCAATGTGCATGTGGATTTACTCCTGCTGATCTTTTTCTCACACATATCGCAACATGCTGTCAGTGGATTTGTGGGGGCATCCCAAAAATTGTCCTATACTGTGGAACATCTCTTGGGTTTCTTAGCTATATGATCACCAGTCTGTGGGGGGGAGCTTAGAAGAACTAGGGTGACCACTGCTGGATTTATTTTTCCTGATCATGGGGGAGGAATGATGTGGCAGCTCCACATGAACACTAGAAGCTGCAGCAGTAGCACATTTAGCACATGGGACTAGAAACTTGGCCTGGGATTTTGATTTCCCTGTTTCATCAAGTTGCTTTTGTTCTTTTCTGTACTTCATTACTTCTCTTACTTTCCCATTCTTGTCCTCCAGCACAGGTGGTGGTGGTGGCAGCCTCCAGTTGTCAGAATCATAGTCCTCATTGGAGCAGCTTGTGTAACTGACAGCAGACTTTCAGTCTCCACTTCCTCTTTCCCTTCTCCTGCTTCCTCCTCCAGTGTTGCCCACTTCTCCTCCACAATTTCTCCTTCTCCACCCCTCTTCACTGTATTCTCAACCAATGCTTCACCCCTCCCTTGCCCTTTTACTTGTGCCTTCTCCTTTTCCTGTACTTCTGCTTCTCCTTCTGAATCACCAGCACTTTTTCCTCCTCTGGTACCTCCACCTCCAAATCCTCTTCCTCTCTGGCAGTCTCCTCCACTTCAGCCAGCTATGCTAGTGGTCAACATATTGGCTTGCTATTATAGAACAGAGAGTTTGGTATACCATAAGAAGCAATTCGCCCATGTACACCAACCAGTTGTTTTTCTTCAGGTGACAGGATAACAGTAGTACCAGACACCCCCCCCCCCCAGACTCACTCCCTGAATTGTGGCCTTTCGGTACACTCAGAGAAGGAGCATCACATAATGCCTCAAGCCAGCAGTGACCAACTAGTGATTACTAGTGTTGCTCAGATAGTATCCTAGAAATTTGGATACCAACAGATACCTTCCAAATGGCCAGATAGTTCCTGTGGTAGGATAGTAGGCAAGGCAAGGCACATTTTATTTTTGGACGCACAATCCCAGATGCTTTGGGCGCTGTACAGATACAAAATACAAAAGGCAATAAAAAACATGTATAAGAAACATAAATAGATAAAATAGCTAAATAAATATAATAAAACAACAGGCTTGTAACAGGATGAAGCTGATGCCTGCAAAACAGAAAGTCATATCTTAAGACTGTACTTTACAAATTAAGTCTGAGAATGCTTGATTAAATAAGTGGGTCTTGAGGCGGGATTTAATGCCTCAACTGAAGGGGCCTCCCTAACAGCTGGAGGGAGTGAATTCCACAGGACGGGGCCAGCGACACTAAAGGTTCTGTTGTCAGCTGTTTTTAGCCTTGTCCTGGGAAACATGAGGAGGCCCCTAAAGGAGGAACAAAGGGAGTGCACAGGTGCAGCAGGTGTTAGAAGGTCAGTGAGGTAGCCAGGGTGAAATCCATGTAGGGCCTTAAAGGTGAGCAAGCCCTCCTTGAAGACAACTCTCCACCTGACTGATAGTCAGTGCACTTCACGCAAAACTGGGGTGATATGGCTGTATTTAGACTGTCCAGTTAACAGCCTAGCAGCAGCACTTTACACTAGCTGCAGCCAGTGCAGGGCACCCCCAGAGACCCCAAAGTAGAGCATGTTACAGTAATCCAGCCTAGATATCACAAAGACGTGTATTAAGGTGGGGAGGTCCTCAGGTGGAACTAGGGGTTTGATCCCAGCGATATTCCTCAGATGGTAAAAGCTGGTTCAGACAGTGGACAACACCTGAGATTCAAGGGTCAGCCTGTTGAGAATAACGCCCAGAGCATGCACCCTAGAGGAGGCCTTAAATGGTGTAGGCCCTAGGAATAACCCTGTTGCCACACCAGAAGCCAACCTATCATGCCTTCTGTTCAACTCCACCACCAATACCTCCAACTTATCAGAGTTCAGTCACAACCAGCTGGAGGCCATGCAGTCATTGATCTCGGTGAGGCAATTATTTAGCACTTCCACTGCATTGGATGTCCCAGGGGCAAAGGAAAGATACAATTGGGTATCATTTGCATAATCAATGAAAACCATAGTTGTACTTCCTAATGAGTTCACCCAGGGGCAGCATGTACATGGCGAACAGCACTGGCGACAAGACCAAACCCTGATGTACCCCACAAGACAGGAGGCTTAGGGAGGAGCAGAAATTCCCCATCACCACCCATTGCCTCCTGTTTGTGAGGTAGGACTTAAACCAGCAGATGACAGTGCCAGCAAGTCCACAGTACTCTCTCAGGTGGTTGAGTAACACACAGTGGTCTACAGTGTCAAATGCTGAGGAGAGATCGAGGAGAATGAGAATTGATCCTTCTCCTCAATCCCTAGCCCTGAGACGGTCATTGTGCACCTGAACTAATGCAGTTTCCATGCTATGCCTAGCACGAAACCCAGACTGGAGTGGCTCTTATAGATCAAAGGTCACAAGGTGCTCCTCAAACTGTTGTGCCACAATCTTCTCAACAACCTTTCCTAAAAAGGGCAGGTTGGAGATAGGTCGGTAATTCGCCTCGATGTCAGGGTCTAAGGATGGTTTCTTCTGAAGGGGTCTCACCAGTGCCACTTTCAAGGAATCTGGGAAAACTCCCTCTGATGAAGAGCACTGGACAGTCAAGGTGAACACTGGCCCAACAGAGTCAGCACATGCTATCAAGAAAAACGTTTGCACAGGATCCATTTCACAATATGCGTGCTTCAGATTGGAAGCAACCTCAATGACTTCAGCCACCTCTACTGGTTTGAACGCACCCCAGACAGGCAGAGTGCCCCTCTGACATCCAAAGTGATCACTGTCAGCTATATGGTGGCTCACTGGTGAAATTCCTTGCTGGATGGTAGACACCTTGTCAGAGAAGGACCAAGCAAACTCCTCGCATAGGGTGTTGGAAGAGGCTTTCTTTCGGCTGTAGACAGACTGGATGCAATAGTCTGTCCACAGTCTGAAAGAGTGCAGTTAGTCAGTTCTTCCATGCAGCAATCTCCCTTGACAAGAACTCTGCCTTCTTATGGTTGATTGCCCCCTGGTACTCACTACAGTGAGCATGCAGGGCCAGTTTGTCCTCCTCCAGCCTGGCCTTCCACCAGTATCGCTCTAACGTCTGACCCACAGTCTTCATCACCTTGAGCTCCTCGTCAAACCACGGGGATCTCAAGTGAGAGAATTTGGGTCATACACGGACTGGTGTGAGGGTATCGAGCACAGTGGACATTGGCTTGTTATAGGCGGCAACAGCTTCACTCAGTCCCCTCGCACATGCAATATCCGCACTAGATAGATTAGCCACCACCAAGAAACCCTCCAGGGTCAGTCCTCTCAAAGGGCAATAGCTGACCATCTCTCCAGGGGGAGGGCTCTGGGGGGCCAAAACGAGATCTCCACCATGCAAGATCGGACCAGTTGACCCGGTCAGTCTTGAAGTTGTTAATCTCAAGCCCCAGTGAGAACACCAGGTCAAACATGTGGCCACCCTGATGGGTCGCAGAAGAAACCTCTTGTGACAGGCCCAGACTGGAGGAGGTTAAAACCTAGCCTAGAGGATTCGTCATCGGCCCTTACGTAGTACTATCTGACCATGGATCCTACCCTCTAGGATCCAGCTCGGATCCTAGTTATCTAACCTAGGATTCCTGGATCTTAACTAGGATCCATCGCTATTTGATCCAGGATCCTAACTATTGGACCTAGGATCCCTGGATCCTAACTAGGATACCTGGATCCTAACTAGGATCCATCACTATCTGACTCTGGATCCTCTATCTGTCTTTGGTAGGATTTCTAGCAGGATCCAATGTAGGATACCAGCACTATCTGACAGATAGAGGTAGGATCCACAAAAGCACTATCTGAGCAACACTTGAAATTACCCTTAGTGCTCGCCACAGTTTGGGTGTACAGGTTGCTGAGCTGGCACCCCATCTGGCACTGCCAGCTGCTGTCATGTGGTTCGCACAAGATGTACAGGTGGAAGTCTTGCCTGTACATCGTTGGAATGGGATGGAGGATCCCTGACATCACTGCCATGTAGGGGAAAGCAAGGAACTTGGAGGAGTAGAAGAAGGAGGAGTAGGACTATGAGCACTGGAAGATCTATGTGATCTTTTTCAGGGATATCTCTCTCATCAGGTCACACCTATGGAATGTAGCAGCCAGGCATCAGGATTACATGGAAGCTTTTTCTGCAGCCGTCTGTTAGGGGCCACCCATGCTGATGTCCAGCTGTGATGTCATATGCCTTATATAAGTGCGGGCAGCCCTGCTCCCTCCTCAGTTCTTTCCTGCCATCTACCATTCACACACAGACTCCGTGGAAGTGTTGTCACTCTGTTTGACCACCAGAACTACTTACCTTTTTTCTTTGGTACTTGCCTTTGAAACACTTTAGTTTAAAGTGATTCTTGTGACGTTTGTATATCAAGTACTAATCCCTCCTTGGCTCTCTTCCATCGCTGCTGCTGCAGAAAGAAGATTTTTTCAACTGACAACCACAAACTCTGTGTCTCCTGTCTTGGGTCTGGCCACAGCATTCTTGCCTGTGACTTCTGCCTGAAGTTAAACCTCACCACCAGGCACTGACGTAAGAAAGCCATGCAGAAGTTCCTCACAGAGCAATAGGCAGCCAGCAGAGAGCAAGGGTCCTCAGGGGCTCCCCTCCCAATCACTGGTATCTTCTTTGGGCTCTCAGGCCACCAAGGCCTGATGGCCCAATCTAGTAGAATATTATGACTGGGTTACAAGAGAGCTGGATAAGGGTCACGCTGTGGTTGTCCTATACTTAGAATTCAGCAAGGCCTTTGATTCAGTGCCTCATGGGTGGCTAGGGGGGAAACTGACTTCTGTGGGAAGGAGGAGAAATTGGCAAACTTTATTGGGAACTGGCTGAGGGGGAGGCAGCAATGGGTGGTGGTGGGGGCTCTCATCACCTAGGCCAGTGATGAGTGGAGTACCTCAGGGCTCTGTGCTGGGTCCGGTGCTGTTTGGGCTGTTCATTTTGGATATCTGACAAGGAGTTGGGATCAGGATTAGTCTGTTGACAGACAATACTAAAATGGGGGCAGTAGTTGATGAAGTGGATGGGTGGAAACAACTACAAGGGGACCTAACCAAACTGGAGGAGTGGTTGGAGAGGTGGCAGCTGGGCTTCAATGCAAGAAAATGCAAGATTATGCACTTCAGGACAAAGAACCCGAATAGGGGTTATTGGTTGGGTGGGATGGGGCTGGGGGACACTGAGGAAGAGAAGGACCTTGGGGTGTTGTTAACGGGGTGCATGAACAACTCTACTCAGTGTAGGAAAGCCGCAGCTAAGGCTAACAAGATGCTGAAGTGTATTACAAGGGGATTCTCATCCAGGGATAAGGAAGTGATCCTACCTCTCTACAGGTCATTGGTCAGGCTGCACTTGGAGTACTGTGTGCAGTACTGATGTCTGTATCTTAAGAAGGACATTAAACTGCTGGAGGGGGTGCAGCAGAGGGTTGCAAAAATGTTATGGGGGATGGAGGGCAAAGCATATGAGGACAGGCTATGTGAACTGAATGTGTACACCCTGGAAAAGAGGAGGGATAGGGGGGCTATGATTGAAACATTCAAGTATTTGAAGGGGATAAATAAAGCCAGTGCTGATGGGTTGTTCAAGCTGAGGAAATGTAAAGACACAAGAGGGCATGGGCTAAGATTAGAGGGTGAAAGATTTAGGAGACAGTTGAGGAGACATTACTTCACGGAGAGGGTGATGTCGAAGTGGAATGCCCCACCAGAGGGGTGACATCATGTAAGACCGTGGGAAGTTTTAAAAGGGCATAGGACAGGGAACAAGGGAGGGTCTGGGTGAATAGAGCTGAGAACTGAGGGAATAGTGCTGAGAACATTCTGAAGATGGGGGAAGGGATTGGGGTAGCTGCAGTCTAGTGGTGCTAGCTGCACACTCAAGCAGACTTTGATAGGCCATGAGATCTGTTTCTGCTGGCAGTTTCGTATGTTCATATGCATGTTCGTAAGGCCCAGGACAAATCCTTGGGAAAACACTTTTGTCATGACAAGGACTGGCCTAAGAATCTATCCCCCCCCATCGGCGATCCCAGTCCCCATTGGATTCTTCCTCCTGTTTTCCAGGGATCACTTTATCGACTGCTTTGGTGTTGACGCCTCACTCCATACAGGCCTCTGCTCCTATCAGGCCCCCATGGATGAGGAGTCTTCCAGCCATCACAGAGCTGCAGAGGGGCCATTGTCCTCTGGGTCATCGGATCCAGCCCTGCTGTCGAGTTTGAAGCTTGAGGTTCTCAGACACTGGGCACCAGAATTCTACTATGGCTCCACTCCCACTCCATTGATGCCTGTGTTGACGACGATTCCTTTTCCTGCCATCAGCCTTAACACTATTCTTTCCTTCTTTACAATGTCCTCATACAATAATTTGTTCCATGGCCTGTGTCGACATCACCCACACTTTTGGGTGCTGCCTCAGCATTGATGCCAGTTCACTCCATTTGCACCATGCCTTCTAGAGAGCCATCGGTACTCTGACTGAGCCTCTGCTATAAAGCAGGCCAATGTTGAGGAGGAATACCACCCTGACCTCATCTTCCCTGTGGAAGAGGATGAGGAGGAAGACATTGAAGTGGAATATTGTGATAGGTCTACTGTCTCCTCCAGGAGTGAGGACTCAGTTAAACGTACTTACAGGTCCCCACTGGAGGACCCCTTTTTCTTCAACATTATGAAGCAGTTCTCTTCCACTATGGGGTTCCAAAGTGAGGAAGAGGATGTCACAAGGAGGAATCTGGTGGATTTCTTGGAGATCCCAGAATCTCCACCCAAAGTTATTCCTTCTCTGCTGCCAGCACTGAATAATACTGCCACTGCTACCTGGCACAGGCCCAACCTGGTACCAACCATGCCCAGAAAGTCTCATAAGCTTTACCAGGCTCCTTAGGGGACGCCCTTTTATGCAGCCCAGCCGGAAGCTGACTCAATAGTAATTAAGGCTGCTCATGATAGGACTAAGGCACCTAAACACCTTAGTTCCCTGGCCCCTGACCAGGAATCTAGGAGACTAAACCTCAGGAGCAAGAGAACTTTTGCCTTAGAATTGCCAATTACTTGGCTCACTTGCTGAAGTACCAGAATACCCTCTGAAGAAATTGCAAAGCTGCTACTCAGGCCCTCCCTAAGGATTTCCAGAAGCAAGACCTTTTCAAGGTTCTCCAGGCCTCAGAAGATGTCAGTAAGCCTCTCCCCAGAGCCACCTATGATATTGCTGATACCACACCAGGGCGGCATTTGCCTTAGAAGGCACTCTTGGTTTAGAGTCTCAGGCTTTGCCGCTGATGTCCAATAAAAGGTGCTGAATGACCCTTTTGTGGGTCACAAACTCTTTGGCCCTGATGTGCAGGATATCATTAATGACCTGCAGGCCTCTGGCAGGGCCATTTGGTTGATCGTCCCCTTTATCATACCCAGCCCAGGAGAAGACACAGGCCCTCCTTTCACAAGGTCTCTCACTAGTCTGGTTTCAGAACCAGCTCCAAGGTAAGCACAAAGCCAGCTCTGCCTGCTCACCCCCTCTTTCACCTCTGGTTCCTCTGCTAAGCAGTCTAGAGGAGGAGGTGCAGCCCTGGCTACTGGTTCAGCCTCCGCCTGACTCCTTGACAGAACCCCCTCCTCTTGTTCAAAGCCAGGAGGTGGTGGTCAGAGGTTGTTTCTCCCTCCATCTGTCTCAGTGGAGAACCATTACAACAGATGCTTGGATCCCGCAAATAATCGAAAAGGACCATATTCTGGAACTTCTAGAACAGCCTCAAGATGTTCCCCCAGTCCCCACCTCTTATTGTGCTGACCTCACAGAGGTTCTCAGGGAGTAGGTACTCACCTTGTTGCACAAACGGTCCATAGAACCAGTGCCCCAGGGTAAGAGGAACAAGTAGTTCTTCTCCTGGTTCTTTTTGGTTCCCAAAAACGCAGAGGACTGGAGGCCCATTCTAGACCTCAAGGAGTTGAACCTTCTTATCCAGTACAAAAAGTTTCAGATGGTCACAATGCATGGCCTTCTTCCTCTGCTCAAGCAGGGCTACTGGCTATGCTCCCTCAATATGCAAGATGCCTATCTGCATATCATGGTTTGCACCCCTCACAGACAATACCTGTGGTTCCTGTTCCAGGGGGAGCATTACAAGTTTAGGGTCTTGCCCTTTGGCTTATCCTCTATACCACGGGCATTTATCACATGCTTAGCAGCTGTAGCAACAGCCTTTTGGTGCAAAGGCCTCAATATATTCCCATACCTGGATGACTGGTAACTGAAGGCCCAGTCCAGGGATCTCCTGTTGTTGACTCTAGAACTCACTCTACAGTTATTCCAGTCCTTGGGCATCACTGTCAATCAGCCCAAGTCTCTGCTGACCCAATCTCAGTGGTTGCAATACATAGGAATGGTCCTGGATGCTATTCAGGACAAGGCCTTCCTTCCGCAAGACAGGGTGGACCACCTCATTGCCCAGGCCCAGGAGGTGGCTCAGAGCCAGCATGTCCCAGCCAGGACATTCTTCAGGCTACTAGGCCTAATGGCCATGGCCATTGTTACAGCCCCCTGTGGCCAGGTTACACATGAGGATCCCACATTGGACCCTCAGGATTTAGTGGGATCAGCACTCAGATTATCAAGATCAGCTGGTCCTTGTCTTCTTGCAAGTACGCAAAGTGCTTCACTGGTGGATGGACCCAGCCAATCTCTTGAAGGGGGTCCCCTTTCTTATCCCCACTCCTCACCAAATCATCACCACGGATCCTTTGGGTCTGGGTTGGGGAGCCTATCTAGGTCCTTATCAGACCCAGGGCCTCTGGTCCCACTGGGAGACTCGCCTGCACATAAACATCCAAGAAATGCCTTGGCAGAGAGCCTCAGTGGGTCACAGGTGTTGACCTCAGTCACAGAAGACCTGTTCGGCAGGTGGGGTCATTCAAAGTTGGACTTTTTGGCATCCCCATTTAATGCAAAACTGCCATGTTTCTGCTCACTAGATCCAGAGCATGAAGTTTTCTGGTGAGACATGTTGATCCTCTCCTGGAAAGAAAGATTTCCTTATACCTTCCTACCCTTTCCTCTGATTCAGAGATTGCTTATTAAGCTACAGATGGGAGGGGGGCACCCTAATTCTGGTGGCTCTATTCTGGCCTTGGAAAATATGGTTCCCATTACTGCAACAATTGGTTGTGGAATCTCCGGATCCCCTGCCCCTCTGCAGGAACCTGTTTACTCAGGTTCAAGGGACCCATTTCCATCCAGACCTCAAGTCCCTGCACCTGCATGCATCACTCCTGAGGATGTAGCCATAGCTCAATTTTGTATGTCTTAGAAGGTGGCTGATGTCCTGGTGACCACCAGAAAACCTTCCACCTGGGCCACTTACTCAATGAAAAGGAAGCAGTTTGCTGTCTTGGCCACTTCTCATGGCCTGGACCCCTTCACCTCTCTGGTGAACCAGGTTCTGAAGCATCTTCTGACCTTGTCTGATGCAAGACTTAAATACTCCTCTCTTAAAGTGCACCTGTCAGCCATATCAGCCGTTCATGTGCCCATTGATTGCCGTACTGAGGCACAGCGGGATGTAGCCCATACTTTTCTGTGAGGCATTCTCCACTTGAAGCCTCGTATTCATAACCCAATTCCAGCTTGAGACTTAAATTTTGTTATTGAGAAGCTGACCCTGCTTTTAAGCCAGCTGTGTCTTGCAAGATAAGCTTTCTGTTGTGAAAAGCATTATTTTTAGTTGCCATTACTTCCGCTCAAAGAATTTCAGAGCTACAGGCTCTCATGTGCGAGCAGCCTTATTTGATTTTCCACAAAGACAGGGTCTCTTTGCGTACTAACTATGGATGGGGGAACTCGGTGAAGTTCTGACCCTTATTAAATAAGAACCAGAACACGGTGAAGTCCCGATTTATCCTGATTAGTTCTGTTTATTGACCAATATTTAAAAAAATATGAAAAAAATGCATAAAAATGGCCAAAGTCGCTCACATTTGACACAGGCCCAAAGGAAATAATGTAAATGATTATTTGTATAAAAATTAAAGTAAAACTGCTAAATAAAAAAGTAATCTGTCACTATTAGCCACTTCATGGCTGGCCTATAATGATGGCATGACAGCTAAAGGGGAGGTTCTGATAATGGGAAACTTCAACATGCCAGATACAGATTGGTCAATGCTAGCAGGGACATCTGCCAGAAATAGATACATGGTGGATTCCTTGCTGAGGGAGGGCCTCAAACAACTGGTACAACAACCCACAAGAGACAGGGCTATCCTAGATCTAGTACCGACTAACAGGGAAAGGATCACAGATATCCAGGAAGAAGGTCACCCGGGGCTAGTGACTATCACATGGCATGGTTCAGTTTGGCCACTAGAACAAAATCATCCCATTCCAAGGCAAAAATATAGGACTTCAGAGGAGCTGACTTTGATAAGATGGCCAACAGAGTTAAGCTAGCCCTGGCAAAAAGAAATACAGGTGAGGTGGTACAGGCAAAGTGGGCAAGCATTAAAGATGCAATACTTGAAGCAACATCCCATTGTGTTAGTGAGAAAAGTAAATGCAAAAGAAGAAGAAAACCACTTTGGTTCTCAAACACAGTAGCAGAAAAGGTCAGAGACAAAAGGCTGGCCTTCAGGAAATATAAGGGAACGCAGCAGGATGAAGATAGGGAGGCATACCAAACTTTCCTAAGGGAAGCAGGAAAGGCAGTAAAGCAGGCAAAGTCCCAAACTGAGGAAACACTAGCACAAACAGTAAAAGAAGGTGACAAGACTTTCTATAGATACATTAGTGAAATAAAAAAGTCCAGAGGGGGTATTGCTAAGATCAAAGAGGATAAGGGGGCATGTGAGGAGGAGGACCATGTAAAAGCATCTGTCCTAAATAGATACTTCTGCTCAGTATTTACTGAAGAGAAGGTAGGGCAGGGCCCACAGCTCTGCACCATGGACACAGGGGGGAGGGAGGGGGGTGTGCACTAGTCCCTTCACAAAAGAAAGGGTCCTACAAGAGCTCGATAAGCTCAGGGTGGACTGTGCAATGGGACCTGATGGCATGCATTCCAGGATACTGAAGGAGCTAAGGGTGGAACTAGCAGAGGCATTATCAGAACTGTTTAGTGAGTCTCTGAGCACAGGAGAGATCCCAGAAGACTGGAGAAGGGCTCCTGTGATCCCGCTTCACAAGAGTGGTAGCAGGAAGGAGGCAGGGAACTACTGACCAGTCAGTCTTACCTCAGTAGTGGGCAAGATTATGGAGACACTCCTTAAGGAAAGGATAGTGCAACACCTGGAATTCATAGGAGCATAGGATCCAAGACAGCATGGGTTTACAAAAAGAAGGTCCTGTCAAACTAATCTCATAGATTTCTTTGACTGGGTAACCAGAGTGGTGGACCAAGGGGGAGCAGTTGATGTTGCCTACCTTGACTTCAGCAAAGCTTTTAATACTGTTTATTTATTTATTTATTTAGCTTTTGTTCCACATAGAAGATTGATTAATAAGCTAGGTAGGCTTGGTGTGGGTCAGACGTTGGTCAACTGGGTGGCAAACTGGTTGATGGGCAGAAAACAGAGAGTGGTGGTAAACGGTATACAGTCAAAAGAGATGTAAGTCACAAGTGGGGTACCTCAGGGATCAGTCCTGGGGCCAGTCCTCTTCAATATCTTCATCAGTGACATTGCAGATGGACTGGAGGGTAAGGATTGTCTGTTTGCAGATGACACCAAGATCTGCAACAGAGTAGATGATCCAGATGGTGTGGGCAGAATGAGACGAGAGCTGGATAAACTAGCAACATGGTTGGAAGAGTGGCAACTGGGGTTTAATGCAAAGAAGTGCAAGATAGAAACATAGAAACATAGAAACATAGACTTTGATGGCAGATAAGGACCGCTAGGCCCATCTAGTCTGCCCATTTCCCTACCTACAGGATAGGCCGCAGATCCTAGTTAACCAACAGCCTATATCTTCCTGCCCCCCCACAAGAATTGCCTTATGTCTGTCCCATGCATTCTTGAATTCTCCCATAGTTTTAGACCCCATAACTTCCTCAGGAAGGCTGTTCCATGCATCCACTACCCTCTCTGTGAAATAATACTTCCTCACATTGCCCCTGAACCGCCCTCCTTCTTTCTTTAAATTGTGTCCCCTTGTTCTTGCAAGTCTCTTTTTCTGAAAGATGCTACCCTCTTGGACTTTGTTGATTCCTTGAGGTACTTGAAAGTTTCTATCATGTCCCCCTCTCCTTCTTTCCTCAAGGGTATACATATTAAGCTCCTTTAGTCTCTCCTCATACGGCTTCTCTGCAGACCCTGCACCATTTTAGTTGCCTCCTCTGACTGCCTCTATCCTGTCTATGTCCTTATGGAGATGGGGTCTCCAGAACTGGACACAGTATTCAGATGGGGTCTCACCAACTGTCTGTACAGAGGATAACAACTTCCTGTTTTCTGCTGCTGATGCCTCCCTATACATCCCAGTATACCCCGGCCTCCCTACTGCCTTCTCACATTGCTTGCTAACCTTAAGGTCATCTGATATGATTACCCCAGGTCCCTTTCCTGTTTTGTTGTTGTTACTACCTCCCACCCATTATGTATTCTTCCCTGGTTCTTGTTTCCAGGTGCATTATTTTGCACTTTTTGCATTGAATCCTAGCTGCCATAGGTCTGACCATTCCTCCAACCTTGCCAAGTCCCTTTTCATCCTTTCCACGCCTCCTTGTGTATCAACCCTGTTGCAGATCTTTGTGTCATCTGCAAAAAGGCATACTTTTCCTTCCAGTCCCTCTGCAATGTCACTGATGAAGACATTAAAAAGGACTGGACCCTATACTGAACCCTGCGGTACCCCACTAGTAACCACCCTTTCTTCAGAGATCATGCATATAGGGAAGAGAAACCCTGAAGCCACCTATAGGCTGGGAGGAGAGTTGCTGGCAGTCACAAGGGAAGAAAGAGACTTGGGTATCATCATCACCAATTACCTGAAATCATCCAAGCAGATCTCTAAAGCAGTAGGTAAGGCTAGAGGGATGTTGGGGTGTATTAGGAGTATTACAAGTCAGAAGAGGGAGGTAGTCCAGAAAAGGGCAACCAAAGTGGTGCAGGGACTGCATCAGAAAACATATGAGGACAGTTTAACTGAACTCAATATGTATACCCTAGAGCAAAGGAGTGAGAGAGGTGATATGATTGAAACATTCAAACACCTTAAGGGCATTAACAAGGTGCAAGAGTCTAACATGTTTCAATATAAGAAAAATAGCAGGACAAGAGGACACAGCATGAGATTAGAGGGATGCCGATTAAGGGGTAATATGAGGAAGTTCTTTTTCACAGAAAGGGTGGTGCATGTATGGAATGGCCTACCTCAGGAAGTGGCGGATTTGAATACAGTGCAGGGCTTCAAACAGACGTGGGATAGGCATAAGGGAGCAATACAGATGAGTATGAATAGATAGGCCATTGACAGAGCAAAGGCCTATGGCACATTCATAAGGTAGAAAAAGAAATGGGCAGACTGGATGGGCTTTGCAGTCCTTATCTGCCGTCAACGTCTATGTTTCTATATCATGCTTGGGCCCTTGATATGAGTGTGCTGGGAAAGACGGAGAGAGGGAGACAGACAGATGTAAATACCATTACCTAAAATACATCATAGCACCACCAAGCACTGCAGGCACTGCCAGGCAGCTAAGATTTAATTTTTTATTAATGGTGCTGCTTGGGTATTATTTTGATGGATGTTCCAGTCAGAGCTAAACAAGTCAAAGAAATGGATATGAATGATCAAATGAACAGCACTAAGAGGGCCCACGCACCCTACCCATGTGAATGATGCAGCTGCTTTGCATGTCCCAATGTACTGTGGTATATGGTACACTACCTGGTCCAAGAGGTGGTAATGTTTTCTAGTACTATCACTACTTCTACTGAATCTGATCAACATGCTGAGGATGCTGAATCTTTAAAGAAGAAAAACAAAAGACATAGTGATCACCACCCAGGCAGGCAGCCAGTCACTCATCGCATTGGTCAAGTGCAGAGCAGTCATAAAAAAGTTTGCCACTGCCACCTGATGAAGACCTGATGACAAACAACATAATGACATCCTTCCTAGTTCCACAATTGCTTGCTGCCAGCCACTGCCAATTATTTAAAGTATCAAAAATAAAGTATAGCAGTATAATAATCTCAGCCCAGTTACTGTAAGTTAGATGTAACAAAGCTAGCATACCACACACACAAACAATAAAGGAATTCTATGAATTATCAATTCAGTAGCATTTTTTTCTGTGAAGTATTTGAAGCCAAATATTGGGGACGTGAGAAATATACAAAGAGTATTCAGTTTCTGAACTTTCAGGCATCTGCTAAGCCATGACTGTATGAAAATTAAAACAGTACAGTCAGGACTCAGGATCAGTTGCTGAGGGCAAAAAAAGTGACAAGTAGTTGTAAAGAGTAGGACAGGAGTAAGGACAAAAAGTGATAAATAAGCAGTAGTTGTGACTCATGAGGGCAAAAACTGATGGTAGTAGTAGAAGACAGCGGTACCCTACTTCCAGATCAGATAGTGGTACCAGGTACCACCAAGTAAGTTTGTGACATGAAGTGCAGTTGCTTGCTGTATTTGGACTCACTGATGTTATTTTGTTTTCTATTCTGTGCTGCTCATATGATCATAGTGGCCTGGCCTAGTCCATCCTTAACTGACTTGTTGCAATTAATTGCTACCTTGTAGTAGACCCTATTCAAAAAAGATTTGCACCACGGGCGCAAATTCTTGAAAGTGCTTTGTGCATAGGGCCTGCTCAGAGCAGTCAGTGTATGTTTTATTCAAGTATCATATTTGAAATTAAAGTGAGGAATGTTGACTTTGAGAAATGTGAGGCGCTCAGCATTATCTGGTGTCAAATGGGATCATGTGTCAGTAATGACGTTACCAGTTGAACTGAACAACTGTTCTGAACAGACACTAGTGTGAGGGTAATTCATGTGCTTCACTGCAATATTTACTAAAGCAGGTCACATACTTTGTTTGGATTTCCAGTATTTCAAAGGATCAGCATTCTAGCTGATATTGGGCTCTGCCAGGTACATTTCAACAATGGTCTGTGCTCAGGCTTTGTTACAAGAGGCAGATGAATATGTTAAAATAACATCTTCTAAGTGACTCCAGAGACATGAAGCTGAACCAAGTGACTGTGGGACAGTGCTATCATGCTTGGCTGGTGGTGAAGAAGAAGATTTGGCTACAGTGGCTGAGGAGGAAGAGGGAGAAAATGCTGCAACAGTACAGGATGGGCCACCTGATGCTGTGCTGCTGTGTCGTGAAGAAGATTCTGAATGTGGTGCTGCTGTTTACTGTGTTCCAGGACAGCACACACCTCATCAATTATTTCTTATTTGTGTCGCTTGAAACAAGTGTCATCATTATCATCACTCAATAGTTGCTTCGATTTGTATCATAGGTCCAAGATTGTTGCTTTAATGTAGTAATCAGAATGAAACATTTTACATAGTTAATCTTCTGCAACTTTTTTGATCATACGTCTCGTTGGATCTTCTTGTATTCTGGAGGGCAACCTGCATGTGTCAGCTCCACTGGCAGCCTATGTGATCATGGTACTGTCTTGCTTCTCTAACTTTTCCATAATCAGATTCAATCTGAATTTTGAAATTTGGATTGGGGTATCACCTGGCTCAGAACTGCTGTGTTTGCACTAACCTACCGGGTGATTTCTTCGAAGGGCTGGAGCAGTACAATGAGAAACTCCAGCATGCCCACTGTGGTGGAGTGATATATACATCTGCATCACCAATTTTGTTTTCTAAGGTGTACTGCCTGACAGCTTTCTTTTGTTCCAGCAGCCTTTGGAACATATAGAAGGTCAAATTCCATCGACTAGAAATGTCTTGGATCAGTCCGTGCAAAGGTAAACTGTGCTCCTGCTGCGTTTTTTCAAACAAGTGATGGGCTTTGCTTGTGTGACTGAAAGGAGTGCATATTCTTTTACCAGCGCTAACAACAGCCTTAATCTCCCTGTCATCATCGAGAAAACTGTGAACTATTAAATTTAAGCAATGCTCAAAGCAGCGGATGTGAACAAAACCCCCCCTCCTCCAAGGCTTTCCTTATGTTGGACCCATTATCTGCAATTATAAAGCCAACTGACAATCCTTGTGAAGTGAACCATTGCTGTGATGGTTTTTGGAGCTCTTCACTGATGTTGTATGAGGTATGTTTAGACAGCAAATAAAACATTCTTAGAACAGCAAACTGTGATGCTTCACTGCCCTCACTCCCACGTGAATTATCGAAACATGCTCAATGGGCCGTGACAGACATGAAGGGTTCAGGCTGACAGCTTGTCCAGATATCTGTTGTGAGATGCACCATCCTCCCAACAGCATTACACAAGACGTGTCTTAATTTTTTACATACTACATCATAAAGATCAGGAATCCCTGTTGCCGAGAAGTATTTCCACGATGGTATACCATATCAAGGTTCAAGGTACTCAAGCAGCCACCGGAATCCTATATGTTCAACCACGTTATATGGTAGCAAATCAACAGCTATCATTTCAGAATTCTTTTTTTGTTATTGTAACAGCAACAGGGCGAGTGGAGTCATATTTAGCATTCCGCTCATATGTTCCTGAGATGGTAAGCTGTCTCCTTGAAGGAGTAGGGCCTTTGAACACATGGTGGTCACTTTCAGTTACAGTTGGTGGAGTCATTCAAATGGCAGCAAGTGGTGGTTGAGGTGTAGTGCTACACGGGCTGCCACTGCTTTCATCTCTGAGCATTACCGCTGAGTGTACTGAGTTATCACTATCACTTTCTTTTCAAGACTCACAACTGACCTTCTCATGATCACTAATGTTATGACATCTGTCTAGGTGCCTTTTCAGCACTGAAGTTCCCAATGCTCCTTTCATTTTACCCTCGCTGATTGGCCATTTACAAATAGTGAATGTTGCTATCAACTCATTGGAAGCGCTAATGGAGAAGTATGACCAAACAAAAGATGATATTTTTTTTTTTTTCAAAGGAAGGCACAACAACTCTATCATCTTTTCTAGGGCCCCCTCCCGGATTTGTCCTGGGTCTGTTCCTGATCTGGTTTATTTCCACTGCCCCCCTCCTCCACAATTGAAACATTTCTGCCCGTTCCTTCCCAATCTGCAATTTTCATCCCCTCCAGTAAACCTTCTGCTGCCTCAGCACTCTCTTCATCTTCTTTATCATCAGTATTACCTTCATTGGGTTCAAATTCAAGAATCGGATGAGGGACTGGCAGTAGCATAGTATACAATTGCTCCATACCGTTGGGTGCCTCTGAGGGTGGTACTCGCCACGTCTTTAGTTTTTTTTAACTGCATAACTTTTTTTTTTTTTTTTACTTGGGACTGATGATGATACGAGACATTCACCTTATTTGGATTCAAGCATTCACTTGGAAGAAGAAACCTTATTAAATGTGAAAAAATTCCTTTCTGGGGTTTGATTTTGTTTTCCCTCTTCAGGCCGATTCCTTTCTTTTGCAGTGCCACTGCTTATCTGATAACTAGTAGAAAGTGCCTCATCAACATCTAATGTGAAACCTGATGTCCTTCTGATAACTCCCACCCACACAGACCAGGGACAAATTTACTGTCGTGACTCATGACTATACAGCACACTGACAGCACAGCAGTCCACCACCACTTCCTTCCAAGATTGCTGGATTGGCTCCTATAATACTTACTGTTAAGTGAAAGTGACCAAATTCAGCAACTGTTAAGTGTTCCTCAGAATCTGAATTGGAGATGCAGACACTGCTAGTGCATTAGCAACACGCAACACAGTACAACACTATGGGTTGGTTAATGCTTATACGTAATGTAAGTTTGTAACACGATATACTACAAAACTAATAAGGAATAATGAGGACTGAGTGATGATGATGACACTTTTGTATAGTGCTTGTGCTTTACTTGTGTTGTAGTGTAAACACTCAGCCTGCTACAACTCACAGTCAGATTATCCCCTATGCCACCCACAGCCAGCAGCACAGGGCAGGCGCATTAACTTGTAGGTTGTTTGAACAGTATTTTTTTAATTCATGAAATTATGATTGAACATAGGTGATGACGATCATTATTCGTGATTGGATTGTACACACAGCAGCACTGCAGTCAGGAAAAAAATATTTGGGATTTCTGGGATGTCACTTTTATTGTGGGCCACCCTGCAGTCTCTTTCCCTCTCCCCTCTTTACATCACAAAGATTTATTTTGCCACCCTACTGCCCTTGCTCTGTAAACACAGCCGCACTAAAGCCCATAAAAAAATGATTTGGGATTTCTGGTATGTCACATTTATTGTGGGCCACTCTGCAGTCTCTTTCCCTCTCCACTCTTTACGTCACAAAGATTTATTTTGCCACCCTACTGCCCTTGCTCTGTACACACAGCCAAACTGAAGCCAGAAAAAAATATTTGGTATTTTTTGGATGTCAGATTTATTGTTGGCCACCCTGTAGTCTTTCCCTCTCCCCTCTTTATGTCACAAAGATTTTTTTTTGCCATTCTACTGCCAAGAAAAAAACTTTCATTTGGTAATTTCTGTAACTGTAATCTCTGGGACTCCTCCCCCAGTACTCTGGATCTGGAATGGCACAAGTCAGTATCACCCCTCTAGATAGTGCTGTCCTAAGGGCTACTACCCCTGCCTGCATGTTGCGTGCCTAGACAAAGGTTGAGGGGCCTGAGCTCATTGAACGGGTGCCTTCACCTAGAGGAATGGTTCTGGGGTAGCGTAACTGCTGTTGGCATTGCCCTCCAGGATGCTATAACTCCAAAACAACCCCTCTAGTGGCTTAAACAGTATAGCAACAAAACATTTACATGTGCCATATCGCAGTAATGACTTGCTCACACCCCTTGCACTTACCACCAGGGCTGGATCTTCTGCAGCTGCCCTGGAGATCTGTAATGCAACAGTTCAATGGCAGTACAATACCTGCACCAAAAAGGTACACACTAGCCAGGTTAAATGCAAAAAAAAAAACAAAATCTGATTTATTCAGGGGGAAATGAACAGGGGTGGAACATGAAGCTAGCAGATGATTGACAGATCTGATTAATTCAGGCTAAACATCCATGCACAGTGAGCCTCTTGTATACAGTCACACAACTCTGGGTACCCAGTTGTTAAGCAGGCTAGCCTGAAGCGATGCCCAGGGTAGACCGGTGTTGCAGCTGTTGTTGGGGCCCTTAGGAAAGAAAACAATTAGCATGCACATCAACCCAGAATTTGTAATCCGGAGCTGGGAGGCTCAGTTCATTGTAAGAAATCCATAGAAACATAGAATTTGATGGCAGATAAGGACCGCTTGGCCCACCTAGTCTGCCCATTTCCCTACCTAACGGATAAGCTGCAGATCCAAGTTAACAAACAGCCTACTTCCTCCTACCCCCCACTAGAATTGCCTTATGTCTGTTCCTTGCATTCTTGAATTCCAAACATCCATCCAAATCCAAACAAATAAATCAGATGACACCCAATAATTGCAGTTTTGTTGCAGGGAGCTACCCTGTTTGGTACTCATGCTACCCAGACCGGGAGGCAGGACTGACGAGATGAAGACCTCTGGATGGTGTTCTGGTTTGTCAGGGGAAGCCAGGCCCACATGACTCATCGAGGTGGCTGCTACCTGTTCGATGGTGTGGTGCAGGAAGCTGAATCCCTGAGTAAGTCTTTCATCGGAAATGTCTCTGTGATGGTAGCAGCAGTCTAGGCTGAGGTGGCAGGGCCCAGTCCAGAGCAGGCAGTTCAGATTTAGTCCATTTGAGTGCTGGAGCAGCTTCCAGCTAGTATAACACACTTGAAGGTGGGGAACCAAATCATGGCCCACACAGCACATTCAGCACACTTTTAAGCAACACAGCTCTTAGTCACAGTTCGGGTAAAGTCCAGTCGCAATTTAGCAGAAGTTCTGTGCAAACCTCTCAATCCATGACTCACTTTGGTACCTGGCAGGCCGATCACTTCTGGAGCAAGTCTTTGGTCCCAAATTCAGGTAATGATCACTCTCTTTCTCTTCAGGCTTCAGATCTCAAACCAAGGAATTAGATTTAAGTCCAACTTTCACATTCACAGGATTTCTCACTGGAAGATGTGACAGGCAGGCCAGTGCAGCCTTCCCGCTGATTCTCCTGTGCTCCTACGCAGGAGCAGCTGCTCGATGGCGCGAACTGTTCACTTTCCAAACTCCAACTCACAAGTCACTGTGCTGCAGGCAGTTCTGGGGATTTCCTCTGAGATCCAAAAGGTTTGGTGGGCTGAGGGAACTGTCTGTTACAGCTAGTGCTCCCCCCAGGTTCATTTAGGCACCAAACCTTAAAAACTACAATTCCTACAGATTTCAATTCCACAAGACCTCTGGGGACAGGCACCATTTTAGGTCCCCTGAGGTTTGATTGGTCCCACTCTGGCAGTCCAGAACCAAAATTATGGCTCTGATGCAAAAAGTCCAAGCTGCAAGAGAAGGCAGGTTAAAAAAACTTCTATACTATTATTAATAAGGCAGATAAACAGTAAATGAAAGCAGTTCCTAACAGAGCTCCCTCTGTGCATGTAGCAACTGCAGAATGGAGCAGAAATACCACTTGCTTGGCCGGTCACAAGCCCTAAACTACTCGGACCCAGCCCAGACTAATTTCTAACACAGCATAATGACTCTCTTAAAGAGACAGACATGGAGGCTTTCTATAGCACTCTCATGCAAACACAGCTACTGCAGACACAGGACACCATCCTGACAGTGGGCATTAGGCAGCCAAGGAAGACATTTTAGTAAACCCCAATTTGTAGGGGGTTACATTAGATTTTGCCATCCAGCACTTTTTGTACACACAGCTACTGTCTGAGGCCAAAACAAAGTTTCATTTGGGATTTTCTTTAACTGTAATCTCTGCCCCCCGCCCTTCAGTACTCTAGAGTCTGGATCTGGAATGGCCCAAGTCATATTTTGCCAGCCTGCCCTTTTGTACACACAGCTACACTGTCTGAGGCCAAGAAAAAAAAAACTTTCATTTGGGATTTTCTGTAACTGTAATCTCTGGGCCATCACCACCAGTACTCTCTCCTCTCTGGATCTGGAATAGCACACATCAGATTTTGCCAGCGGCCAGCCTGCCCTTTTTGCACACACAGTTACTAATGTCAGAAGCTGAGAAAAAGTTTCATCTGGGATTTTCTGTAATCATTCATGGTCCCCCATACTCCCGACACTCCCTCCTGTCACCAACTGACTGACTTCACCCACCCCACTTCCTCCACGATTGAGAATCTCTCCCCATCCCTCCCCTAACTGTAGTGCTTTTGCATTTTGGCACTTCACCCCTCTCTCCAGTCTCTCCATCTCAACCTCTCTTACTTCTACTGTGATCCTCCTCCTTTTGGGCCACGTGGCGCACTCATCAGCCTTATATACCAGTGAGTGCATCATGTGACCTTCTGTTGCCTGATTGGATGCAGCCGGCTGCCTGTACGTCCCAATGACATCCCCCAGGCAACAGACAACAGAATCGTGGAAATTGCATCTCCACGGACCCGGAACTGGACTTCTGTGGCAAAGTCCATATTTATCTGGGTCCGTGGATTGTGGGTTCGATCCGGGGGTCTGGATCTCCCATGGAACAGTCCACCCACCTCTAGTACTAACCCTAAGTTTCCTCCTAATGTGGTGGTTGAATTTACCCTAAATCAGTCCATCTGCTTGCCTGTTTATTTTTCAGAGCATGCCAGTCCAGGGGAAGCATTGCTCAATACTTTGGATGCGCATAGAATTCTGTGTTAATATTCACACTGTACAAAGGAGTGCAGGAAGTCCTCTCAGTTGTTTCTTTTGCCCCTGGCAGAGAAGGTGCTCCAATTTCAAAACAATACTTGTCCAACTGGTTGTCCAACTATTATTTTTTGTGACAGGAAGTACGATAAGGAACTTCCTGGGGTTGTTAAGGGCCATTCCACCAGAGGCATGGCTATTTCGGTTGCTTGTTTCTGGGGTCTGTCTGCAGGTGAGATTTGTGCTTCTACCACTTGGAGTACTGTCCACACTTTCACCAAGCACTACAGTCTGGACATTGCCTTCAGAAGAAGGGCAGGCTTTGGCTTAGCTCTGCTTAACACCTTGTTTCTTAGGCCTCTGACCTCCTGCTACCCAGACTGTTCTTGCTCTCAGCACTGCTTGGGACTCATTCTATAGATGTGACCTGATGGCAAAGATATCCCTGAAGAACATAGAACAGTTACATAAGAACTTACTGTAACAGTAGATCTTTGAGGGAATGTCTGTCATCAGGTCATGCCATCCCTCCCGCTATTACCCTTTTCTCTCTCTCTGTCTCTCTCTCTCCAGCTCAACTGTCCTGTTGTTCTAGCCTTTGTACTAGCTGGGCACCTTCTCCCTCGCCCCTCAGTTCCCTGGTGGGACTTCTGTCTCCTATGGCCTCTGGCTAGGGAAGGAACTGAGGACAGAGCGGAGTGGCCTGCACTTATGTAGGGCATATGACATCGGAGCCTGACATCAGCGTTGGTGGCCTCTAATAGACTGCTGCAGAAAAAACTTCCTTGTGATCCTGATGCCTGATGGCTAAGTTCCATAGGTGTGACCTGATAACAGATTCCCTCGAAGATCTACTGTTATGGTAAGTTCTTATATAACTGTCACTTTCTGCATTGATCTGGCCAGTTTCAGCACCACCAGATGCATCACTGGACAATGACTGTGACTGACTGGGAAAGCTCCTGCTTATAGTGAGTATACAACCAGCTGAGTTCTGCAGACTAACAAATTCCCATGGTTTGTTTGAATGCACTAGTACACAACTCACTCTAGTACACCTCCCAGTCTCATAACTACTACCACTACCAGCAGCAGCACCAATACCACACCCTGTCGCTGTCCTTCTCCCTCTAATATCCTCACCATGTACATCGCTCCCACCATGGACCATACAGCTACGACTGCTGCTTACAGAACTGATACTTGTTGTGGGGATGGGCACCATAGTGGAACCTTTCCCTGCTGTCTCCAGTCCTCCCTGCTTCCCTTCAGGATGTCCTTGCTTCATCTTTATGGCAGTTATAGGCAGTTTTCTGCAATCAAATAAAGCCTTTCACAACTACCACACCCTGTCTCTGTCCTTCTCCCTCTAATATCCTCACCATGTACATCACTCCCACCATGGACCATACAGCTACGACTGCTGCTTACAGAACTGACACTTGTTGTAGGGACAGGCACCATAGTGGAACCTTTCCCTGCTGTTCCTCCTCCTCTCTCAGTCCTCCCTGCTTCCCTTTCAGGATGACCTTGCTTCATCTTTCTGGCAGTTATAGGCAGTTTTCTACAATCAAATAAAGCCTTTCACAAAAAGGGCTCGCAGGCAGTCACTGCATGCCTAGCCTGTCATGAAAACTGAACTGCAATTGGATAAAGTCTTTCACAAGATTTGGGGAGCTCTGCCTCGGGCTACTTCAGGCAGGTCAGACATAGCAAACACTGCCTGTCATGATGAGAAAGCTGCGATTGGAGCAAGTGTTTCACAAGATTTTGGTTGGAGGGGGGCTCTAGCTCCCTCAGACGATCTTGGCATGGCACACACTGCCTGTCATGAAGACCAAGTTGCAGTTGGATAAAGTGTTTCACAAGATTTTTGGTAGGAGCTCTGGCTCTTTCACACAGGCCAAGCATGGCACACACTGCCTGTCACAAAGACTAAGCTGCAATTGGATAAAGTGTTTCACAAGATTTTTTGGGAGGAGGATTCCACCTCTGGTTACCTCAGGCAGGCCATGAATGGCACATGCTGCTTGTGTCGAAGATGAAGCTGCAGTTGGATTAAGTGTTTCAAAAGATTTTTTGGCAGGGATCTGGCTCTCTCAGGCCGGCCAGACCAGGCATGGCACACACTGCCTGTCACAAAGACTAAGCCGCAAGGAGGTGAAGTATTTCACAAAAGTTTTTTTTTTGGGGGAGGGCTGGAGCCTGGCTGGTGGCACTGTTTCCTGACCCGCAGCACTGCCATGAGCAACCCACAAACAGTCACCAAAGCTACAATTTCATTTAAGACTTGGGGCTTAGGCACCCACCCAGTCAAGAAAAGTACCAAAAACTTTGGTTTGGAAGATTTGAATACAACAACAGCACAACTGGACTGCAGCAGCAAAGGCCTGGGGTGGGGCACCCCCCCCCCCCAAACTTGCCTTCACAATGCTGTTCTTTTCTTTCCCTTTACCTGCTTAAACAATTCTGATTCTGAACTGCAGTGGCAGCTTTAACTCCAAGCAACTGCTCTTAGAGTCTGGAGAAATTAATTTGATAACCATTTTCTGACAAAAAGACAGCACAGTTCAGAGAAAGAAAGAGAGACAGAGAGAGAGAGAGAGAGAGAGAGACTACACACAGCAAGTTCCTTCCTCCACTGATACCAGAGCTGCAATGGCACACAGAGCAGCAGAACTCTGTTTTGCTGAGATTCCATTTCCATGATTGGTTGCTGAAGGTCAGGTGGTTGCCAGAAAGTGTTGCACATGCTCAGTATGTCCCCCCACCATTTACTAGTCCATTTTTCTTCCCCTTTTTCCCTTAGGGAGTTTCTGGGTTAGATTATTTTGATGGGCCTATGCAATTTGGTATAGATTTATGGTTGTGCAACTTCAATAATTTTTGTCTGTTTGCCTCTGTTATCCATGGGATATTCCACCCTGTAGTAGTACAAAGGCAAGGAACCATAGAAGTGGGTTCCATTCCTAGAGGTGCTGTGGGAATGATTCCTTTGGCTAAAGGTACCTTAGGAAGAAGCCCACAGAGAGTAAGAGACAAGCTGCTGGAGGAGGAGGGGAGGATGATGGGGCAAGGAAGAACGGTTGTGGAGTAAGGTAAAAAAGAGGGAGGCCTTTTATGGCCTGAGCGGGGGGGGGCGTGGTTAGTTGCTCGGCCCCATTGATCCACAGGCATTGCCTTACAATTTGATGGGCCTATGCAATTTGGTATAGATTTGTGCTTGTGCATCTTCAATAATCTTTGGCTGTTCACCTCTCTTATCCATGGAATACCACCCTGTAGGGGTACAAAGGTGAGGAACCCTTGAAGAGGGTTCCACCCCTAGAGGTTCTGCAGGAATGATTCCCTTGGCTAAAGGTACCTTAGGAAGGAGCCCAAAAAGAGTGTTGAGCAGCGCAATGAGGTGATGAACGTTTATCTGAATCGAATACCTGTACGTAGATCAGTGGGTGGTGTGGACAGGAGCTTGAGCATAGTAGGCAGGAGATAATGGATGAATAGTGACCCGCTTGTAGGTCTGAATGTAAGCCATGGAGGCATGACTTCCTAAGGAGAGATGGAACAGCTACAGGGAGAAAAGGAACAGCTACGGGGCCACCATCCAACTCCATCCAACAGCAGAACCCTAACTATATGACCTAGGGAATATTACTACACCTATCTAGGTATTATGACCCTTGGCAAGGAGGAGAGGAAAAAAGCCTTTTGAGGAGGAAACCTTTGGGGATCCAAGGCTTAGGTCGACTTCCCTCCATGCTTCGAGAAATTTTAGTTTAGTGACAGCTCTGCTACAGCAATTTAGTAGGCCAATCCAGGGGTGAAATTCCAATTTATGGGAACACTCTCACTATCTCCTTCCAATGGGAATGCCGTGAAGGGTTGCTAGTGATCTCTGCAACACGACATACGTTGCAGGTGGTACCAACCTCCAAGGCAGGAGGAGGAGAGTAATGAATGCTGAGGCACTCAGCTGGCCTACCAGTCTAAGAACAAACTAGGTAAACCAGAGGCAGTCATAGGGAGAATAGCTTAAAGGGTGCCTCTAAAATTGCTCAGGCAGCTAAAGGGGCCCTGCTGGTGAGCCACAACCCTTGCTGCTGAAATCTTAATTTCTACATCTAGAGGTGCCATCAGTATGGTTGACGACTGACGGTCCACCCAGAGTGAGGACATTCCCACTATGGGCCAGATGAGAAGGGCCCCGCTCCAAGTTTCATATGCTCAAATTGCAGACTTTGTGGTACAGAGTGAGACCATTGGCTACAGGCTAGTCCTGAGCCATGGAAGTAATGTACATGGGTGGTATGTCTCTGAAGTAGAGAGAAAGTAAAGTCAAGATGTAGCATGGGACCCACGCATGGGTCATGCTCAGATATTCGATCACGATGATTAGACCTTCACGTAGGTTGGATTGAGGAATGGTGATCCTGATATGGGTCTAGATAAGGCAAATAGCAAGTTGTAACAACAGGAGTGCATGCCAACCAGGTCCATTAAAAGCCAAATTAGGACTGAATTAAATTGTACTCATGGGAGAGATGGTAATGGCTGGCAAATCCAGTAGGCAAAGTGGTGAGGTTCGAAAATGAATAGACTTGAAAGGATGATTACGTTAATGCCATGAAGGCTGGTATGATGAGGGTTGGTGAAAACCAGAGGTATTGTTATGGATGCAAGAGAAGATAAAAGGTCGGGCAGAGCCAGTGGCCGTTGGTTAGGGAGGATTGACTAGAATTGCTGATTGCTTTAATGCCATGAGGGCTATGTGGAGCAGCAATTGAAGGATGGGCAAGCCAGCAACTGAATAAATATATGATAATTATGAAGCTGCTCCCACTGCCTGGAGCCACGGTGCCTGCTGCTACAGCGCAGTCCCCCACTGTAGGAAAAACAGAGAAACCACAAACCAGGCACTGTGACACTGAACAGCAAATTAAAGTTTAAGATAAAATAAATTGATTCACTGCCAGCAGCTGTAGCTGGGCCGACAAGTCATTTAGAATGAATAATTGAGGGTGGGGGTGCTGTTGAGCCACCAAACAAGACGGCTGCTTGAAACTAGGGTTGTCAGAACCCTCTGAAGTTCTGGGTTCTAGTTCTAGTCTAGAACTTTTGAAAACGTTCTAGGGTTCTAATCTTTTTTAGAACTCGAACCCTATTTTTTTATTGTGCTGCCAGTAATGAAGATAGTAATAAAATACATGTAAAGGAAAAACTGTTCAATATAAGGGGGAGAGAAATTATCATGTGTGACATTGATAGGAATACAACTAGGTTTATCTATGGTTTCTTCTGTTTGCTAAAGCCAGCAACTTAATACGTAACAGGCCCACTTACCCACCCATATGTTAAAAGTTTTCCTGCTGTAGCTGCATCATAGTTCCTTAGTGAAAGAAAGAGGCACATTAGCCATTTATGTACTCAGTTATATATACTCATCATCATGAATTATGAGAAAAAATAACTGATATTACCTAATCTCAGCTATTTGCTGCTTTCTGTTTTAAATGAGTAAATCAAAAGTTGCTATGTTTAAAAGAACGCTTTTATAACAAAGTCAAGCCAAGGTACTACAGCAGTAGCATGTGGAACTGTTGCAAAACATATTATGTCATAACGCAGTCAGTCAAGACATTTGAATAAAAAAAATATGCCAGTCGTTGCTGGCAAAAAATGCATGCAATTTTCTAAGATAATGCATACATATACCAACATTTTTGTTGGCAGATTGAAGTAATACATACAACTTTCTAAGATGATGCATTTGTGCAGCTGATACTTCAATAAAATCTGCATTTCAGTCACATAAATAAAAAAAAATGGTTTCCTCACCACATACTAACTTAAGGAACATTTACTGTAGCTGCAGCAGTTGGTATGTGATGTTTAAGGGACAGCGTCTGTCAACCCCATTATGTATCAAATTATCACTACTTGTAAAGCAAAAACACTTTATGATAGGTCACATTCTGTGAAAACTGCTGATGCAGATTTTCCTTTATTTCTGATTCCTTTATTCTTTTTTTTAAAGGGGACAGGACAATTGTGCTAGGTGGCAGCAGTTTGCAATGTATTTAATAAGAAAAAAAAATATATATATATATATATATATATATTATATGTACACAGTAGGTTCAGTCTGTCATCATTTTTTTCCTCACCATCCCCAGCCGATCACGAATCTGTAAATGAAAGGACTGAAACAACACCCACCTTTCACTCCATCACCTATTCCACTTTTCTTCCACCACCCTCATCTGTGCAGTAGCACCCATACCACCCTTATACCCATGTTAAAACCAACCCACAACTCTCACCCATGTACTAGCATCCATTGTTGGTTTATGGCTAACATTTCTGTAATTGAAAAAATAATAAACAGCTACCAATTAGAACTCATTATTTTGTCCTCTTTAAAATTGAAAAATAGACCACCCCCGGTCCCAGCCCATGCTGATGCACCACAAAGTCACAGAAGGTAAATCCAAAAATATATGTTTGCATTTTAACTATAAATAATATGATGCAGAAAGGATTGACGTGACAGTGTCCCTTTTATGCCAAATTTGGGCCTGTTCCCACTGATGTTAAAATTGCCCTGTATATAAAACTTGTTGACTTTAATTTAGACCCTAGCTACAAAGCAGTTTGCCATGAAATGGTGAAAGTTTTGGGGGGTATATAGTCCAAGGTAGTAGATCGAGAAAGGAGAGAGACAACCAAAGTCATCACAGTCTGTAAAAGTTTCCTTTTTGGTGCAGAGAGACTCTGTCCCACACAGTATTTACCAGCCACCACCATCTGAGTTGTCATCACCATCAACATCCACAACATCAATCACTTCAGGATCAGTTTGTATACTCTTGTAGGGATACAAAAATCTTGACTTATTAACTTTAATAAAAGTTAACGTGTGTACATTTTCTGGCAGCAACCTATTTCTGGTGTCTGTCACAATATTGCCAGCTGTACTAAACATGCGTTCTGAAGAGACACTTGTTGCAGGACAATCAAGATGTTTACAGGCTTCATCATACAGCTCTGTCCAAATTGACTTTTTTGATCTCCAGTATTCAGAAGGGCATGCATCAATAGGAATAGGCAGTTCTTGCAGGTAACTGTCTACCATGATGGACAGAGACCGCTCAGAAGAGGAATCAGCAGAAGCTGGTATGGCAGCAATTTGGGAAAGGTTTTGCCACAGATTTAGCTTGCTACTAAGCGTTGAAGAAGTGGCAGTTGTGGAACAACTACTGTTAATGTTTGGTGACTTTTCCAGTTCTGTATCCCTTTGCAAAGATGAACCTGCATGTTGTGGTGATGACAACCTGAGGGTACTGTGCGTGTCTGTGTTTGACTCCTGTGAGTGCTGCAGCTCATCTAGCAACAGACATTTGTATTGCTCTATATAATCTGTTTTTGGAAGATGTATAGCCTTGAACCTGGGATCTAAGAGAGTTGCAAGGATGTAGTGTTTTGATTTCATCATTGTAACTAATTTGTCATTGATTTTGAAGCTCTCGCTCATTCTCTTTACGAGATTCCCATGATACAGGCGACATGTTGTCTGCGCTTCAGATCTGTCTTTTTCTATTTGTAGATTTAGAACACTAAGATGATGTGAAATGAGCATTATGAGTGAGATAACCTGACTCACAGATGCGCCTTCAGAAGACATGTCCCTTGTAGCTGTCTCAAAAGGAGCTAGGATGCAGCACACTGTCTCCATTAATTTCCACTGCAGCACAGACAGCATAATGCCATCTCCAATAATGTAACTGGAGCAATAATCATGTACAGCTTGCTTTTGCTCCAAGAGGCGCTGCTGCATATAAAGCGTTGAGTTCCAATGAGTGGAAACATTTTGAATCAGCTTTTGCTGGGGCAGCTTGTGTTTTTTTTGCAGTTCAGACAATGTCCGTATAGCCTTGGTTGAATGTGAAAAGTGAGTCACAATTTTTTTGCAAACAGCAATCATACCATCCACTTGTGTTTCATTGCTGAGAAATCCCGTGACAATTAAATGTAAGCAATGTGTAAAGCAAGAAGCATGCAGAAATCCTCCATCCTGTACTGCTTTCAAGATGTTGGCTCCATTGTCACTTACTATGAAGCCACATTTTAGACCATGAGAATAAACCCATTCGTCAAGGAGCTCATTTAGTTCCTGCAAGATGTTTGCAGCAGTATGACTTTGCCCAAACTTCTTTATATGCAGCAGCACCATCTTTTGGGGTGCCTTTGTTTTTGAAGAAGCCCAAGAAAATGTGACCCAATGAGTGGTAAGGGACATGCAATCTATGTTTTGAGTGCTGGTCCACATATCTGTTGTGACATGAATAACCCCACCCTCCGCAGTTTTAAGTGCAAGCATCACTGTCGCTTTTAAAGCCTGATAAATGTTTGGTATTTCAACATAGGAAAAGTACCTTCGATGAGGAACATTGTAACAAGGCTCTGCTAATGTCATGAGCTCCTAAAATCCTCATGATCTACCAAAGAGTATGGGAGAAGGGCTCCGGCTAACAGTTCACCAATTCTGTGATTAAGATGAAGGGTCTTTGGATGATTTCTAGTAAAGGTATTCTTCCTTTCAAATGCCTGAGACAGTGTTAGCTGTTTACAACATGTCCCTGCTGGTTTATTATACACCGTGCTTCGATGGGCAGATGGACGCAGAGATGGTGGACTAGGACTTATACATTCAGTGCCATCACTGGATGTGCAACTGGTACTAATGGTGCAGACATTGGTGGTAACAGTGATCCTAGGGCTGGCAGTGGTTCTGCCTGCATCAAGTTCAGACAATTCAGTATCCATTTCAGATTCCTGACCCCTTCTCACGTGTGGTCTGGAAGATGGAGGACATGGGTTTTGGATGATCAAGCAAAATTGAATGCTTTTTCAGATGGCGTTTAAGAGCTGTAGTGCCAAGGCATGACACAACTTTACCACGGCTTACACTCTGTTTACACAGGGAATAAATTGCTCTGCATGGATCAGTTTTACTGACAGAGAAATAATTCCACACCTCAGATGTGACAGATTTTGTTTGAGTGCTAGGAAGATAGCTAAAGACTGTTTGTGTCTATTCACCTGTCCTAACAGAACCCGGGACATGCTCCTTGGTGCTAGAAGAGTGGGCAGAAGACTCTGATGGATTTTCATTGCTGGCCAACACAGAAGTGGTGGATTCAATGGATATGTCCTTTTCATTTCCAACAGTGCTGGATGTATTTGCAAGTGCACTACCTGATTCATTGTCAGCAGACTTGCTCATTTCACTTTGTTGAGGAAGTAATGATTCGTCACGAGACACAACAGTGTCTGACTGAGACAAAGAGCTACTGTCTGAGTCAGAGAGGGACTCACTGTCACTTGAATTATTGCTGCTAGTCACAGGGATCTTAACAGCATGAATGGCATACCTTATGGTGCCTCTCCGTGTGACCCCAGCAGCTGTACAGGTTTTCTTAAAAGGTCCCCCTTTACCACACTTCACTGTTGCTCTTTTGCTGTTTCTTGAATTTTTATCACATGAAACATTTTGGTTATTTCTGCTAGCACCAGGATTACCACTACCACCAACACCTACTCCAACACCATCACCAGATGCTTCATCTATGTTGATGTCAGCCATAACAGTACCAGTATACTGCGATGAACACACCCACACCCAAACAATTCCTGTGTAAGAAAACAATGTGATCTGTGATCGCTGGCTACAACTCCAAAATTTTATTTTGGTTGTGTGACACTGTGATGCAGTCGACTGAAAGTAATTAAAGAATATGACGGTTTGCAACTAAAGGATCCCTGGTTCAAGGCTTACAGAATGATTGGGCTGCTGGGCATAGGCATGCACATAGCAGTCAAGGGGCACACAGCAGCAGGGTGATGGGCTGACCACAGGAGACGGAGTCACATACGCAACTCAGGGAATGAGAATTATATTTCTATGCTTCTGTCATGTAAGGTTAATGCCACCACACAACTGGCCACTGGGCTTCTCTCGGTAACACAGACTGGGTAGGGTACAGTGCAGTCAAGGTGCACACAGCAGCAGGGTGATGGGCTGACCACAGGAGACTGAGTCACATACACAACTCAGGGAATGAGAATTATATTTCTACGCTTCTGTCATGTAAGGTTAATGCCACCACACAACTGGCCACTGGGCTTCTCTCTGTAACACAGACTGGGTAGGCTACAGTGCAGTCAAGGGGCACACAGCAGCAGGGTGATGGGCTGACCACAGGAGACGGAGTCTCATACGCAACTCAGGGAATGAGAATTATATTTCTACGCTTCTGTCATGTAAGGTTAATGCCACCACACAACTGGCCACTGGGCTTCTCTCTGTAACACAGACTGGGTAGGGTACAGAACAGTCAAGGGGCACACAGCAGCAGGGTGATGGGCTGACCCCAGGAGACGGAGTCACATACACAACTCAGGGAATGAGAATTTTATTTCTACGCTTCTGTCATGTAAGGTTAATGCCACCACACAACTGGCCACTGGGCTTCTCTCTGTAACACACACTGGGTACTAGGGTAGTGTACAGTGCAGTCAAGGGGCACACAGCAGCAGGGTGATGGGCTGACCACAGGAGACGGAGTCACATACACAACCCAAGGAATGAGAATTATATTTCTACGCTTCTGTCAAGTAAGGTTAATGCCACCACACAACTGGCCACTGGGCTTCTCTCTGTGACACACACTGGGTAGGGTACAGATTTATTTGCCTTTTTTTTGCCTCCCTTGTTATATGCTTGTTGCTGGCAGCTGCTGAGTGTGCACCACTGTGCAGTGCTGCAGTTTCAATCACAATCACATTTCACAAAGGTTCTTCTTTTTATTTTTTTATTCTCTCTCCTGAGTCCTGATATTGATTGATCTCGGTCTCGATCCCTATTCCCCAATCCCTCCCAATTCTTGATTAATCCCTCCACCTGAACCTCCCCCTAGTCCCACTCCCACACCCGACCGTTAATTTATTGAGCCTTTTTTTCAGCCTTTCTCTCGTTCTCGGTCTCTCAGGCCTGCTTAGCCCTTTTTCACAGGAAAATGGATGATGGAATTTTTTAAATAATTCAATAGCACTGCAGCAACTAGCAAGTGCTGCACTCCGATTGCGGCCACACTGACCTGGGTCCTGGTCAGTAAGTAGTATCGGGCAAGAATGCTTGCTGCGATAGTAGCAGTACGCTACTGTTAAGTAGGCTGCTGCCTCCTGAAATCCTCAGCAAATGGCGCTCTGTCTTGGTTTGCATCTGCCTAAATAAATAGTACCCCCACAGATCCCGTGGTTCGCGCAGCTTACTCGACCCCCATTTGACCACATAATATGGGTCAGGTGGTGAGGAGGATGACTTCACTTGAGCGTACGTACGAAAGTACATTACGCAAGCTCAAACTGAGACAACTCGCAGTGGATCTTGCAAGACTGGCAATGGCAACCCCAACAACAACACTGCTGCTGCTGCACCCCCCACCACATCGGGGCTGCCACTTGCCTGCTGCTGCAGGGACATGCCTCCTCCAGTCCCCACACATACCCCTACCCGCCCCCCACATCGGGCTGCCTGCTGGGACGTGCCTCCTCCGCCCTCCTCTCCACACACACAAGTCATCAACTGGGACTCAGATTTGAACCCTTTTGCGAACCTTTTAGTGTTTGAGTTCTAAGTTAGAACTCGAACACCAGAGTTCGAGGAGGGTTTGAATCTTTGACGAACTAGTTCTGACAACCCTACTTGAAACGATCACTCCGTCCTACTCAGGACCCTATCTCTCTCAAAATAAGCAGATCCTGAACGCTTTTACCTGCAAGTAGTGATGCATGCAGTGAGAGGACCCATGGAACCAGAATAACTCCAAATTATATCGCAAGGGACTGAGATGACCTTACCGGAGCAGTGTGAAGTAGGGTGCAGGCCAACCGCCACAGTGCAGAGGGATCCGCAGGCCACAGTATAATCCTTTCATCAACAGTGTGGCTTCTACCCATCTATGAGCTTGTCTGCCCTTTCTGATTGGCTCTTGTACCACATCAGACTGTTCTACCTCGTATACTCCTCAGTGTGCCCCATCGCAATTGAGGCTGTAGCCTACTGCCCTTAGCTGATTAGCTGATAAGCTGATACTGCTTGTTCTTGGTAACCCAGCCTGGTGTTGGTGTGGACTTTGCTGGTAGAGTGCAGCTACAGTTGAGGAATCTACAGGCCACACATCTATGCTGCTATGGGTTCGGCAGCACCACCGGCCAAGAGAGCGCAGGGCCTCAGTCACAGACTCTCTCAATTATATTACAAAAATGTTGAAGGCTCACCAATGCGTGTTGATGACATCAGCAATGCTCTTACAGGGAACATGGCAGATGTACGAGTTTTGGAGGACTGCATGCATATCTCAGAGCAGCGCACTGAGGATTTTGAATGCCAGCAACAGAAATTACTATCTTGAATCCAGGAACAAGACACAAAAATTCAAAAGTTATGGGAAAGGGCAGAATATCAAGAAACAGGGGGTGCATGAACAATATCCAAATCCTGGGAGCTCCTGAAGGGCTAGAGGGCAATAACATGGAGAAATGTCTCATGGACTTTATCCCCAGATGTCTGGGGGATAGATAGAGAGGGCCCATTAAAGTTGAAAGGACTCATAGAACAAGAGGTAGAGTTGCTGCCCCAGGCTCCCCGCCCTGACCCATTATAGCATATTTGCTGTGATATTCAGTTAAAGAGCAGATATTACATATTGCTAGGGAATATGGAGCTCTTCAGTGGAGGGGTTCCCACATCTCTTTTTACAGTGACTTTTCTAATGAAGTGGCTACTAAATGTAAGGCCTTTATTCCTAGTCAAGCACAAACTTATAGACCAGGGCTTTTGCTACTGCTTCAGGAGGCTGGCTAGCTTACAAGTGGCCAAGGATGGTAAAGAATGTTTAGCAAACTCGCCACAAGATATTGAACTCTGGACCAAGCAACACTAGCCCTCCAATAACCTTCAGACTACACTTCCCAGAAGCCTCTGGACACCCGGTGGCACCGCTACATCTAGAAGGTTCAGCAATGCTGAAACACATTCTCCAGGGGACCACAATACAGGAAACACCAGTCCACCCAGTAAGTCCCCCAGCAACTTCATAGTGAATGGAAGCCCTTCTGAACAGCGACCTGGGGAAAGACAACCTGCTCTTCCTCTCTATGTGGATCTGGGGAGAGGCAGTGAGTACCTGAAATGGTCTCCATTGGCCTAATGACAAAAGACATGACACAGCTCCAGGAGCCGTAATCTGGGACACAGTGGAACCCAGGTAACTACAGTCTCCCCACTCACCAAGTTTCCAAAGGAGGACTCTGCGAGTCATGAGGAAGACAAAGAAATACTGGCCACCCCTCAGGACACTATGATGGACACTTCCACCTCAGCAAACTGGACAGATGTGGTGGAAAATGCTACTGAAGATGCTGCAACAGTGGAGGAGCTGGCACACCTGACAGCCCACATTAAATCTGGACTAAGATCCTTCACAGAAGTGGCAGCGGCTCCTCCTGGACTGGCAAGTACTGAGCAGATGTACTCTTCTAAAATACCTGAGGGCTGAAGTTGCATTTGGGAAGCTTATGATTGTATGCCCCCAGATGTCTGGACTTACTCAATTTTGTATCTCACTATTTGCGTTTTGTTCCATATGCTATGCTTGTAGAGCTACATGTACTCCTCCTGCACTTAAGGAGGTATTATTTGGGATTGAGAGTTCTGGGTGGGGTGTTTCACAGGGTGATGGTATTGCCTCCCTCACATTGCTGGTCTTGCCTCTTGGGTGCTACCCGAGAGCTGGCTGGGGTTGGGTATCAGGCAGGTAGGGAGGGGAGAAGGGTTCCTTACTGCTTTCAAAGCCGACTTCTTCTTGGCTCATAGCCCCCCCTCCACTGAGGAACTGTAGTGGCCTGGTGGTAATATAGGTATGGGGACCTATGAAGGAGTATACAATACCTGCTATATCACCTCTCTCGCAGTGTTTTGTTACCCCCTCCACACATCTCTACCCCTGCACAGGACTGAGGCAGCTGAGGACTGCTACGGGGAGGAGAGATTTTTCCAGCATTGCTCACTAATATACTGCCTAATGGACTACCCCATCCACCACTAAGGAAGGACACTCCCAGGCCTGCCACTTCCTTGAAATAGACTTCTACAAGCTCATATCTTTGGTTAATCTTGAGACATGTCCCATCTCATTTACATTACTTTCCCAGGTTCAATGCTTTGGAGGGAGTTTCTCTCACACCTCCCTCCCTCTTTGGTTTGTTTTAACCTGAGCACCTGATGCTGGGATCTACAATTCCACTTTACTCGAGTCTGGGGTAGGACGGGTACCCTTATTGCAAGGCACTTGCTCTCCCCACTGGACATGAAGTTAGCATGGCAGAAACCTGCAGTCGACTGAGGTTTCAGTTCGCACCTACCATTAGTACCTTTTGTGTACTCACAGCAGCACTGTGCTGTTCTTAGTAAGGTGGATTAGTCTACCCCTTACTCTGTCTTCCATTCATAAGATAAACAGATCTAGTTAACAGCTGTAACTCCCCCCAATTATTGGGGAGGGGTAGGAGGGCCATTTGGCCCCTGTGACCCAGGCCCAGCTCACCTCAAGAGCCACTTAACTGTGCACACTTTGTTTAATTATTCTTGAAGTTGATATATCTGTCTTGGACAGAGTTAGTTTTATACTTTGCTGATTAAAGTTTTTCTCTTTGTCTCCTTTTTCCAGTTACAGAACACCAACATTTGTCTTTTTCTTGGTGACCAGTGTTTCAGTATGGGACCAGGGCATCGACTGGTTCCCCACTGGGCATGGCACCTACTTCCTCATCTGGCCATTTTGGTTAAACTAGAGGCTTGATACTATAGGAGATAAGTGGATGCAAGTGGGACTACTTGGTTACTATGACCAACGCAATGCATCGGGGTGGACATGTGTCTCATGGAATGTCAAGTGCCTTAATCATCCAGTTAAAAGGATGAAGGTGCTCCACCATCTTAAATCCCTTCATGCAGATATAGCTGTGCTTCAAGAGACACACCTCACAGCCAGGACAGTGGGATGGCTGAAGAACCACTGGGTCGGACATGTGATGCATAGCTCTGCCTCGTCCAAGTCGAGAGGCGTAGCTATCCTAGTGAATAAAGCCTGCCCATGGATAGGGAAGGGTGTTAAAGCAGATAAACAGGGACATTGGGTGGTTGCCCACTTTGCCTTCCCTTGGGGAAAGTTAGTGTTTGTGAACATATATGCCCCAAATAAGACTCTGAAGACTTTTTCCCACAGATCAGCCACACAATAGCTTAGCATAAAAAGGATGAAGAGACCATCCCAGTTATGTTAGTGGGTGACTTTAATCTTCTTAGACAAAACGCAACCCACTCCTGAGGCTCACCCGAAGAACAAGGCAGTCCTTGTGGAAATGCAGAATGAATGGGGCCTATGTGACCCCTGGCATAGGGATAATCCCACAGGGAGGGATTACACCTCCCCCCCCCCCCCAGTGCATGGCACATACAGCTGCATTGACTATCGGCTGACTGACAAAGTGGCTGCTCAGAGTATGTTAAGCTGCCTGCTGCGCCAGACACTGCTTGTGGCTTCAGCGACCATGGAGGCGGTAATGCAGATACACAGGATGCTGCTGGCCGATCGGAGGGTGCGTCGGCTCACCAGGGCAGCCAGACGGGTCTGCCGTTAGTTTTGCCCCTGTTGTCCCATTTCCCCCGATGTACTTTCCCCTATAGTCCCCACTACCACTGTACAGTTCCTGTTCTCTGTCCCCTTCCCTCACTGTACCTACCCTTTCCCAGCCCCTGGTGTTTTGTAACTAGTTTGATTACAAATATATTTTTTCTGACTTACCTGCCTGTGTCTGCCTTGCAGGTGTTGTGAGGAGCCATGCTGCAGTGGCCCAGTGTCTGTTCATGTAGTGTGCATGTGACAGGGCACGTGTTGTGCTTCCATGGTTCACTGCTTTGTGCTGTGGTGTGTACCACTGTGGTAGTGTCCTTTCCCTGGGTTGGTGGCTGTGCCTTGGGGGCCCATGGGACAGCTGTCAGGTGTGAGTGGCAGTTGTGTGTGGTGGTGGCACACAGCCATGGTCATTGGTCAGGTACTGTCCGCACGCTGTGTTGGGGTCCCTGCTTGGCATTGTGCGGCCTGTCCCATGTGGTCTGCCATGCTACCTGCCACCTGGCATGTTCAGTGCCTATTGTGTGGTCTTCCTGTGTACCTGTGTGGCATGTGTGTGCTTGGCTGCATGGTCCTGGGTGTGGCCTGCTATGGTCTGGGGGGGACATGGCCAGTGGCTTGCGGGGGGGGGGCTCTCTTGGTGGAACTCCATTGGCCGTTGGCACCTCCTGTAGCCTGCTATCTGTGCCACTATTGTGTTCTGGGGTCACATGTCCAGGTGCCTGTGTGTGCCCTGCTAGTGGAGGCCTCCTGTGGCCTGTCACTGTGCTTCCATGGCTCTGTCCATTGGTCTGTTCTCTTTGCCATGCCCCCCTGTTACTCTGCTGCTCTGCTCTCACAGTTGCAATGGAGCATCTCTGTTTGTGCCATGGCGCACCTCTGCTATATTCAGCTGGGTTGTGCTGGCACAGTTCGGCCTGCACAGCCTCTGAATATGGCTTCTGTTGCACCATGGTGCATTGGATTTGTGCTGCGCTGGACTTGCATTGGACTTTTGTGCATTTTTGAATACCTGGGCCCATATGTCTATAGTTCCCTTGTTTTGTTTAAATTCGATATTTGATTTGTGTCTTCGTAAATGTGGTGACCAAGTGGCAATTCAGGATATTTTTCTGTGTACATTCAGTTTTTGAGGGTCTATGAAGTCAATGAAAGAGTGACATCCCTTTGTAAGCTTGTGAGAGCCTCGATACTGTTGTACTGGGTCTGTATACTTGAATAGCACTCCAGTGTTAGTGACCTCTTGATTTGATGGTAGGAGATCAGGGATTTTATGGTAGCACTTTTCTTTTTTTCTGTTGTAAATCAGTATGCAGGCACGTTTCCTTGAACAACTGATTAGATCCAGTGGTAACAGATAATCGTTCTCTGTGTCTCAAACTGTTCTGCTGTTTTTTTTTTTTTTATCTTACTTGTGCATTCATTTATCCTAACACTTCCCAGTGCAATCGTTCAGATGTTTTCAAATTCAGGTCAGCACCTGTTCTCTGAGTTTATTACTCTGGGGTAATAAATGTTCTGTCTCACTCTGTGTTTGTGGTAGATTACCAGTAAATACAACTAAAAATACATTTTTGTTTATTTTCAGTGCAGTATTGTGTAAGTCTGGTGGAAGGGTTGGGACTGATAATTTTGATAATTTATAATATAAATGTTCATGTGCACGGGATTTGGTTGGTGTGGTTCTTGCCTTTCCGTATTGTTCACTAAGGGGTTCTAACATGGGGTGGAAAAGCAAGCAAGCAGGTTGCACACCTGGAACAAGTTGATTAAAGCTGGCTCATACAGCTAATTCATGGGGCATTTTTTTCCTCAGCATACATGTTTTCTTTGTTTTTTTCACACTGAATAAATGTCTGTCTGTTGGATAAGAAGTGTAGGGAATGGGGAGCGGGGGAGGGTATTGACAGTCACTTACCTTGTTGTGTCAGTACCTGGTGTGACATACTGAAAAGTCAAAATTAGTTTAGCAATGGAAACCCACCTGTCTTTTTCCTCAGCCACCTCCTGGACCCAGCTCCTGGCCACCGGGGTACAATTCTGTATGAAGTGAACTGTGGAGCACATTTGCTGCAGGCTATAAGACTGAACTTGAATTCTCTGCAAACTGCTGCTCTCTTTGAGCACAACTCACACAACTGTCTATTATTACATGCGTACCTTTAGGGACACAAAGGTATAACAATGTCTTCTTCAATAACTGAACAATATTCCCTAGTATTAGTCCCCCCCCCCCGACTGCCATCCCTTTATTCATGTAATGTGACTGTGGGGTATAGTGGTACCCCCAACCTCCAATGTCCTCCCCATAGTTTTCTTTAGCTTTCTCTTGTGTCTAGTGGCACCTCACATCCTCAGATTGCTCCCTATTGCTTTTTGCTCTGGTTCCCTGTTGTGTAGTGGGGTATGCCCCCAAACAGTGACACTATTACAGCAAACATGTCGATGCCGACAACATTGATGTGTTCACTGTAATAGTCTGCCTGAGGCCCCAGCACTCTGTCTCCAAGTCCTGGCCCCCCCAAATCCAACTCTGACTCGGAGTTAGAATCCTATAGATTGGGGGGGCAGCGACCCTCACATGGGGGGTTCAGGGGTGGAGCCAGGGTCTCCAGTCACATTTATGTCATCTTGCGGTCAACATAAATCTGTTGCTGTGATGATGGCACCCCCACCCTCTGATGTCAGCCCCTATAGTTTCATCATCTTTCCCTGGTGTCTAGTGGACCCCCATCTGCTGATTGCCATTTTCCTTATTTCCCTGATGTCTAGTGCCCCCCCCCAACACACACACACATACTTCTATTGCAGCCAAATCCTAAAATAGAGAAAATGGTCCCTTGATGTTGCTGTTGTTTTCCTTTTTTAATCAGGTTCATTTCCTGGTGCAGTCAGAGGATGGGGAGAAGGGAGCAAAGGGAGGATGAGGAGATGGGAGCAAGGAGGCACAATTAGTTCTATAAGAATATACAGTGCATAGTATTACTATCTTATTGTTCTTCATTTACAAAAATGTACTTATGCAAATAATACATGTTTAGAAATGAAATGTAAAACAAAGTGGTTTACCATGATTCTGAGGCCAAAATGTAATTAACTACTGCTGAAGTTAATTACATCCCAGCAGTTAATTACCTCCACATCCTCAGTATTGCACTCAGTTACAAGACTTCCATGGGCTGGATATTCAGACTGCACAGGCAGTGGCACAAGCCTGGGTGCAGCGTAAACATGATGCACTGGGGCCAGGTCCAGGTGATATTCAATGGTGCTGCATCATGGCGCAGCACTGTTGAATATGGCAGGGCCAGCACACATATTGCACATGGTGCAGTGGCACTGTGCTGGCACAAGCCACTTCCAGGGAGCATGGGGATGCACCAGCGCAAGTGCAGGTGAGCTAGGTGCATCACCCGCGATATTCAGCAAGGAGCATAGAAATGAGGCCATAATATATGCAAGGTGCAGTTGGGTCCATTTGCATGTCATTATGGCCACATTTGCATGCCTTGCGTAGGGCAGCCTGGTGACTTGCGCCTGGAGTCCTGCATGGAATGACGTGGGCAGTGGGGATCCCAGAGCATCCCCCACCCCTGCGATCATGGTATCAAGCTGTAACCCAGTTCCCTGGTAGTCTAGTGGACCCCCCCACCTCCTGATTCGCTGATCGCGGTAGCCATATTGTAAATCATTCTCTGGTAGTCTAGAGGTACCCCCGCCTGTCCCAGATCACTGGTAATATATTGCTTAAGTAATCCCTGGTAGTCTAGCGGTACTCCCTTCCCACCTGTGTCCCAAATCACTGGTAATATACTGTTCAAGTAATCCCTGGTAGCCTACTGGCACCTCCCCCTTGCTGTGATCTCCGGTAAAATACCGTAATAGTAATCCCAGTCCCTGGTAGTCTAGTGGTACCCCCCGCACATTGCCGCAATCATGGTAAATCCCCATATACCACATCCCTGGTGATCCAGTGGCACCCCCACCCTCCCACCCACACACCTTGCCCACCCTGCCCCCCCCATCATCAGCAGGTGGCTGCAACCCACCATGCTGCCTGGTTTGCCCGCAACATGACAGGTATAGTTTGGGCTACGAAGCCCATTGGTCCACAGTGTGTGGACCTATGGGTTGAAGGACATACTGTACTAGACAGTCCTGAATATGTGAATGACTTCATTTACATATTCAGGGCTATCTAGTCCAGTATGCCTTGTAAGCCCATTGGTCCACACTGTGGACCAATGGGCTTGCAGCCCATACTGTACCTGTCATTCAGCGGGTGGCTGGGCAGTAGGCAGGCAGGTTGCAGCCGCCCACCAGTGACGGGGAGGACGAGGTGGTCAAGGGGTCTGTGTGGGTGCCACTGGATCACCAGGGACATGGTATACGGGGATTTACCGTGATTGCGACGATGGGTGTGGGGTACCACTAGACTACCAAGGACTGGGAGTACTATTAAGGTATTTTGCCAGTGATCATGGCAATGGGCAGGAGGGGGGTGCCACTAGACTACCAGGGATTACTTAAACAGTATATTACCAGCAATTGGGGACATGGGTGGAAGGGGGGTACCACTAGACTAATAGGGAATGTTTTACAATATGGCTACAGGTAATTGGGGAATCTGATGGGAGACGAGTACTATTTGACTACCAGGGTTCTGTGGGTGCTTGCGGACGATGTTCTGGGTGGGCGGGTGGCTATGCTGCGCCATGCAATACAGCATCCCACCTGTGGGTGGCCGGGTTTGTTCTTACTATTCACGGGCTCAACTTTGAGCCCCCCTATGTGGCGCAATGCAGGGTTGTGCCAGCATAAGCGCTGCACATCCTGGGCTGAATATCGGGATGTGCTGCATATGCATGGGCACGCCCTCTGCATCTGTGCCACATACCATTACATTGCGCCCCGGCACATCAGGATATGCACTGCACCTGGCAGCCCTTTCAATATCCAACACATTGTGCCATGCACAACCCCTTTGAATATCTGGGGCCATGTGTATTTGGATTAGAAGGCCTGATCTTATTGTCCATTTAGAAAGTGTAATAAGCAGTTTCAGATGGGACTTTATCATTTAATGAACTGGTAAGTTTTTTTAGTTTTTGGTACTAATTCACAGTTAAAATGGTCTTAGAAGAGCAATGGAAATTAGTTTCCATAAATTAGTCATGAAGCACATGAGTTAATAAAGCTGCTCTAGCTTAGAAACCTTTGTCTTTGTAACTTGTAATGAAATTACATTATATTTGAAATACACATTTTGCCTTTAATGCAATACATAAAGTACATAATGAAATGGTTGAGTTTCCAGAAGTTGCAGAATACAAGTATTAATAAAGCTGTTCTAGCGCCATAGTCTTTGTCTTAGTAACTTGTATTACAACTAAATTATGGTTGAAATAAAATCATTACCAGCATGCTGTCTTTAACTTAATCCAGATCAGGAGTTTACATAACAGCAGGTATTAGAAGTGGCTACAGTCTGACTTGTAATCTTTAAATGCAGCTGTTGGTCAAACACCAGCATTAAAAGTATTTTCATGCAACTATATCCTCCCTTTTTCTAATTGCAAGGGATTCACACTGAAGTGTTATTATTGCTGTCTTGTTAAGTTTTATCTCAAGACCCTAAAGGGACACTGTTGACCCCTTAGGCCTCAAAATGTCCCTTGTTTAAAAAAAGCATTTTATGATTACTAACATTCTGTAAGGATTGCTGATATAGCTCGTAGTGTGATTCTTATTCTTTTTTGTTTTAAAAAGTGAAAAACAGACTGCCCACCATACTGGTGTTACCACACAAAAACATATCGGTTTATAGTCCTTTATCAACTCCCACTGCATCTTTCCTGGACTTGGGAACATGCTTAACATAGTCTAGCCACTCTTGATGTAGTGGGGGTTTAGGTGACTACTGCCTCATGAGTGAATGCACTGTTTGGGGGTGCTTCTAATGTTCAGGAAGTATTCAAGAAGAATAGATTCAGGATTGTAAACAAAACAAAGTTGTTTATAAATATACATTAGCACGCATTTCAGTGCAACTAAACAAGAAGTCAGAAAAAACAAACAGCAACATCAGTGCATTTTAGAGAAGGTAAGCAATCATAAAATGTGGGGTTTGAACTAGAAATAATATGGTGTAAAACAGGTTGACAGTGTCCCTTTAAAATGTCTGCTTCACACAGTTGCAAACACATACTATGTATCTCATTCTGTGTCCCAGAATATGACTGTAACAGTTTAGAGGTGGAGCACAAATGCTTCTTTGATGTGCTCCTTTTCTAGTTTGACAGCAGAGAGGAACCCCTTACCAGTGTCCTTCATCTGCATCAATCCCGTGATGTTCAAATCCATGGAGGGCCCAGAAGTCATACTGATGCCCCAGGCAAATCCCGATCCTAAAGATCCCATCCTGAGAACCAGAAGGCACCCTGACAGAATCGCCATCCTGACAGAGCCGTCACATCTACTTGAGGATGGAGCCATGGTAGTTAGGTGAGGGAGAAGCTGAGCCACTTTCTCACTCTTTTCTCACATCAGTGACTCATGCAGCAGCAGCTGGGATCTGTAGGCAATGCATCCCGTTACCTGTTCTAGGAGATGAGCCCAGTCCCTCACCTCATGGATCGGGGTCTCTAGCAACCCTACTTCAATGGTGCTTCCTCCTCTCCCAACTCCTTCCTCCTGTACAGCCTAATTGAGTGGGGGAACAAATTGGGTTTTTCTGAGCAGGACTTCAAAGCACAGAAAAGAGCTCCTCCGATCAACTGGTATTGATGTGCATAATCACTCTTTGGCACACTGCCAGTTGCTTTTCCACCATGAGACCCGCACATATTTCCAGCTAAACTGAAAATGAATTATAGTACTGCATTTACTAAGGACAGGGCTTTACTTTGTATTGTGCATTTGTAATAATGGGATTACATTTTAGCAAATGAAATATGTTTCCATTATTGTTGTTTGTTTCAGGAAAATGCCGAATCTGTTCATTGTGCTACAATACATCTATTGTTACTGTATATACAAGCTTTTTTTCCAATAGCCTGGTTCCTCCATGTAGCATATGCTATGGGCACACTCTTTCATTGAAGCTAAACTAAACAGGCTGCACATAATCAATTACATGGATAGCTGGCACCTCCATAACTCTGAAGTGGATTAAAAATGCCAGTAGGGTTAAACAGGAACAGCCAAGTCAATGGAGCTCAAAAGAAAGAGCCCAGCTGGAGATAACTGGGGAAGTCTTCTGGTACCATACCTTAGTATACATAGTAAAAGTAGGTGTATAGATTACAGTACTGCATCATGTAGCAATGCACCTAGCAGTGGCTGCAGATGCCAAAGGAGGACTTGTTTCTCATCACCACTGAACTGAACTGCACAGGAGGGAGTACCATTTTGAAGATTTGGGATGGCAGTCCAGAGTGATGGAGAGGATGAGAAAAAGCAACACAGCAGCATTCTCTTCAGCCAAATGCTACTGTATCTAACAACCTGGAGATAATTTAAATCAAACAAATGGTAGGATGCGATCCTCTCTGCAGTTTGAAAATGCTGCCAAGTAACCATACACAAAGCACCTTTCTGCAAGGATACACTCTCTGGTGAGTTGTTGTGTGGGACAATACAGTATTTGAGTGATGGATGAAGGTACCATAGGTGTGAAGACACATAACATCACACCGTGTGGCTTTTTAACTGTGAAGGAGCAGGTTTTCTTGCTCTTGTCTGACTGTCTGGAGCAGGTCCCAGTCCACCTGTGGAATATAAAGAACAAGCTTTATTACTGACTAAATTGATTACATGATATATGAAATCTACTCCTACGTTCTCTAAAAGTTACAAAATGGCTGCTGTATACTGTAATTACTATCAGGTATTCCAGGATGAAATAATTTGTAAGTTACTGTTTGTTAGCAAATGGTAACCAGGGCAGCATCATGAGATGCACTCTCTGTTTTTTTTTTAAGGGGACTCTGGGATAGCAGCATTCAGACATCCAACAGGCAACCAAGGAAATAAAATGCAACAATTACAGTTGCATGGTTCATTTAGGAAAGATGCATTCTACAGCATAGATAATCAATAGGTGTTTAAAGCGGTAGGGCAAGTTGGTACATTCATGGAGGGCAAGATATGCTGAAGTTCAATTATGGCGGGATGGGAGGGCCCTGCGCTTCCACAGGCAAATAACAATATGGATTAGACTACCTCAAAATGTAAGGAAATAAATTGCAAAAAACATCATTAATGTTCTAGTTAGGCTTAAAGCCACAAAAGTAGGGAAATGTGGTGTTAGGATTTCCAACCCCAAAAATCCACCTCATCCTGGACACACCAACATGCATCTGGGGGGGGGGGGGTGCATTGGGGTTGTCAGACCTAACATTCACCCATTAAATTAGTAAATAAGCTGACATGGGTACAGTATAGGAGAATGGGGTGAGCATTAGAGCTGGTAACCCCAAGGCAACCCCCTCCGATGCCTGTTGGTGTGTGCAGGGTTATATTTAGGTATATATTTATAAAATGGGTAAGGACAAATTATGTCTGCTGATTTGTTGGAACACATCACATAACCATACATATATCAGAGAGTGACCGCACACCTGCACTTTTACACCCCAAAAACAATTTTGACATTTTATAAGATAGATAAACCACTGAGGTGTGCGGTCGCGCTCTGATATATGCACGCCTTGAGTGGTTGACGCACTCGGCCTATGGCCTCGTGCATAATAATGCACATCAAGGCATGCGTATATCAGAGTGCGACCGCACACCTTAGAATGGTTTATCTATTACATATATATACACACAGTGTATATATATACACACACAATAGGGGTGAGTGGTAGATGAGTGAGATAAAACAGTGTATCATCCGCTGCAGTGTGATATTTTTATCCTCTGCTCTACTGTGATGATATCAGCCATTTACACACACAGGTCACAAAAGGTCATCACTCTAGGCAGCTTTCCTCTCAGCATGCAAGAAACACCTGTGCTGTGGCAAATATTGTCACTCCTGCAGGGTGAGCTCTGAATATCTCACAAGTGCCGAAGGCAAGAGTAAGCTATCCAGAGCTCACGATGCAGGAGTGACAATACTTGCAAAAGCACATGATCTGATCATCATGTATTTGATATATACAGTAGGGCCAAGAGTTTTAGAAGTTTTGGTATGCTGTCTTGTGTTCTGTTCCTGTTTGTGTTTGCTCATTCTGTGTGTGAGCTTTTCTGAATGGGCTGGCAGTGTTATAAACTCTGGGAGACACATGAGTGTGTTTTGCAATGCTAAATGAGTTAGTTTTAGGTAGGAGTGAGAAATATACTTTTGTGAGGCTGTATTGTTAAGAAGTCTGGTTGCAGTGAAGCTGAGAGCATCACAGGAATTGTAATGAGCTGAGAAGCAGAGTGTCAGAACAGCTGATACTGTTTTCAGTGGTAATTAAGTTAGCTGCAGGCAGAGTGCAGAGTGTTCTGTGAAATTGTGCTCATTAGGATTCTGGCTGTAGTCAAGCTGATAGTATCACTGTAATTGTAATGGGTGAGAATCAGAGTTTGAGGAACAAGTGAGAGTGTGTTTCAGTGGTAGTTGAGTTAGCTGCAGGCAGTAGTTTAGACTGTTCTGTGAAGCTGTGTTAATTAGAATTCTGGTTGCAGTCACAGTAATGAGCTGGAAGTTGGTGGGGGGGGTCGGGATAGGTGTGTTCTGTAATGTTCACTGAGTTAGCTGTAGGCAGCAGTGAGACCTCTGAAGTAGTTCTGCATTTGTGTCTATGGTAACAGCAGAGGTGTTTCTTGCATGCTGAGGGGAAAGCTGCCTAGAGTGATGACCTTTTGTGACCTGTGTGTGTAAATGGCTGATATCATCACAGTAGAGCAGAGGATAAAAATATCACACTGCAGTGGATGATACACTGTTTTATCTCATTCATTTACCACTCACCCATATCGTGCATATACATACTGTATATATTACCACACCAGAATAGTTAGGGTTGAGAAGGCAGTTTAATTTTAAACCCCAGATTTGGCACCTTAATAACTGCAACCATTCAACAGATTTGTGCAAAATTTGGAATGTGCAGTTTTGTATGATAGATTTCTTGATCTGCCAAGTTGCGTTTCAATCGGACTTGCGGTTTTTCTGCAGTGAAGTGCTAACAAATGCTTTTTTTGCACTTTTTTACATAGTTTTGATCATCGTGATGCAGCCACACCACTTGGTATTTTGGTTTGAAATTTTCAGGGTAGAAAGAGGCTTGGTCAAGGAAGAATCCATCATTAGTTTGGTGAAAAAATATTAATCCATTCAAAAGTTATTTAATTTTGAATTGAAGGGTTCTGAGCATGTTCAGTTCTGTCCAAGATTTGTATGTATGTTTTGTAAAAGGGGGTTGTGCTCCCAATCAAAGATTTTGTCACCTTGAGAAAGAGGATTTATAAAATCCCTGTTCGTGAGGAAAATTCTTTATTCATGAGCCACCATCTTGTTTTCATTTTTCCCCTGAAACAAAATGTTGTAGCTTGCCCCACAGTTGACTTCTTTTGTAAATTAAGCATGTATTTTGTTCAGGGTGACACCCTCTACAAACCCATGCCTTTGGTTTCCTCCTTTTTGGCCAAAAAATTGCTGTTTTAAAGTTGTTGTTTTTTCCCCCTCCACCCTCTCCCCTTCAACCTCTCCTTCAGGCCGCCAATGGACCCGCGGCTCACTCCCACCTCCGCTTCTAGCCACCTCCACCACCACCGCATATTGCAGCCACCCTTGGGGTAACCCAATGTAACCCTTCACTGGGTGGGTCCTCCTCCTCTGAGGGAAAAGATGCCAGTGGGGTCTGGACAGTGCTCTCCTTCATTGGCCCCCCTGAGCACTGCTGCAGTGGTCTTCCAGGGCTGCTGGGGCTTATGTAGCAAGGGAGACCCGGTGGCCATCATCTGGTCAAGTGGGTAGCTTTTTCTAATTTTCTCCCGGGGGGGTGGCTTACCTCGATGTTAAGGCTTATGCCAATGTCCACCACATCCCCCAGTCAGTGGGGCCCAACACATTTCTGTACTTCCAGCTTCTGCTAGGAGTCAGGCACCAGACTGCATCCCCTCCCTCCCACCGGGAGAAAGCGAGCCATCATCGGCCACTCAAGCCTCCTACCCCCCGGCCAACCCTCTGGCGTCCTGGGTCCATTCCCAAACCCAGGTCACCAGCATCACAAGTGGAAATCCAACCACTGCACTGACAGGCTGCCAACTGTTTAAATGTTTGAAATTCTTCATTCATGACTTGCTTGTAATCCTTGTTCGTGAGGTGACAAAATCCTATTTCATGAGCCAATCCCCTTTTGTGAGTAAACAAAATCCTTGTTTTGCGACTTAGGGTTCAGATAGCCCTTATCTCACGAACAAGGATTGGCTCCGCGAAGGGATTTTGAATAAACTCCACAAAGTGGATTTTGTCAGCTGCATAAAGGGGATTGGGGTTTTGAATCCCTTTCATGAGCTGATAAAATCCACTTTCTCAAGCTGACAAAATTCCCTTTCACGAGCCAATACCCTTTCACAAGCTGGCAAAACCCTTGATCGTCATTTCACAACCTGATGTTCCTTCTCACGAACAAGAATTGGCTCGCAAAACCTCACAAAAGGGAATCAACTTGTGAAAGGGGATTTTGACAGCTCGGGAAACAGGATTGGTTTAAATTCCTCGTTTGCAAGGTGAAAAAATCCCCATTTGCGAGCTATCAAAATCCACTTTTGCGAGACAATCCCCCTTTGACAAGCTGGCAAAATCCTTGATCACTACTTCCAGACTAGATGGCCAAAATCTGATGATCAAGAATTTCTAGTGAATAGCAATTTTGATAGCTCGTGAATGGGGACTGACCTTGCGAATAGGGATTTTGCCACCTCACGAACTAGGAATTGAAAAACGTTGCCAGTGCACTACAAATAAACAGTTTGGTCTTTTGGTTTGAAATTTGCAAGGTATAAAGGGGTGTGCCAGAGATGTAAATTATGTTGGTTAGGTGTAAAATAATCGGTTCCATAGATATGCCATCATGAATTTAAGATTTTTCCCATAGGATGACATTGCGGCACCCACAGTGACTTTCGGTGCCTGTATCTCTGAAACAATGCAAGATACAGGTTTTTCACTACCTGCAAGTTAGTCCATGCATGTGTGGAGGTTTCAAAGTCATGATTACAACCGCTGTGGAATTTTTTTCTTAGCTTGTATGGTTACTGAGGTATTGGCAAATTAGTGTTATAAGGGTTAATTTTCAGTACTATAGGGCTGCTGTATAGCTCCATAATGTGTAAGTGGGAGCGCATGACCCGGAGGGCCCATGCCCCCACAGACACATATTGTTATGCACCAATGGACAGCTTGGTGCCACCAACCCACCAACACATACCATTTACCAGTTACAATACACTTTTTCAAAAAGTAAGGAAATTCATTGCAAAAAACTTCATTCATGCATCAGGGTTGAAGCAACAGAAGCAGGGAAATGAGACATTAGGATTGAGCCCTTAACCCCCTACTCTACCACACCACCCCTCATCCTTCATACACCAGCAGGCATCAGGGTGTGCCATGGGGTTATATAGCCTAACTCTCACACCATTCTCCTATGCTGTACCATGTCATCCTGTTTACACATGGAATGGGGTGAGAGTTGGGCCTAATGACTCCATGGCACACCCCTGATGCCTTTTGGTATGTGGAGAATGGGGTGGTAGGGTGGGGGGTTAGGGGCTCAACCCTAACATCTCATTTCCCTACTTTAGTTGCTTCAATCCTAACTAATGCATTAACAAAGATTTTTGCAATGAATAAATATATATATGTGTGTGTGTGTGTGTGTGTGTGTGTGTGTGTGTGTGTGTGTATATATATATCAGGATGTGGACATGTTCACCCCTAAAGATTTCACTTATGATTATTTATCACTTATGATAACTGTTAGGGGAGGGGGTACCGCTAGACCACTAGGGATAATTTATAATGTTTATATTCATACCTATGCCCGAGATTGGGCTGGAATCAGTCCACTGGTCCACCAGGGATAATTTAAAATGTTTATATTTATACTTATGCCTGCAATCAGGCTGGAAGCTGTCCATTGGACCACCAGGGATAATTTAAAATGTTTATATTTATACTTATGCATGCAATCTGGCTGGAAGTGGTCCACTGGACCACCAGGGATATTGGACATGTTTATTTTTATACTTATGCCCACGTTCGGGCTCTAAGCGGTCCATTGGACCACCAGGGAAATTGGACGTGTGTTTTATTACACATATGCCCACGATCGGGCATTGGGGCACTTTGCCGCATTGTGCAGGGGACGTCAGTCCCCAACGGCTACAGCCTGGCAGGGAGCCAGGTGCAAGTCACCAGGGATCGGCGCAGCTGCATGCAAATGGGGCTATAATGACATGCTAATGGCCCCACTTGCACCTTGCATGCATTATGGCCCCATTTGCATATCCACAACTGAATATCATGGTTCCTGTGCCTAGCGGAATGGCACTTGCACTGGCGCATCCCCCTGCTCCTCTCTTGCCACTTACGCTGGTGCAGTGCCACTGTGCCATGTGGGAGGCCATGTTGCCCTATTCAAAGGTGCTGAACCATGGCACAGCACTGTTGACTATCACCCAGCACACTCCCTGGCGCATCCTAGTTGCGCTGCACCCAGGCTTGTGCCCCTGCCTGGTGCACTCTGAATATCCCACCCCACAAATATAACAAATCATGTAAAACATTACACTTTAAAATATAAAAGTATCAAAGGAATAAATAATAGCAGTAGATAGATCCTTATTTCTCATATCATTTTGTAATACTGTATTTCCTATGACATTTAACTCTTTACATATTTTATACAATTCATTCTATTGCACATTTATCAGTTTTTATTTTATTTTTGTTCACAATTGTGAAGTATTTGGTTAGTCTTTCTATAGTCTGGGTATCCACAGTATGTATTAAGATGGTGGTCAATAGTTGTAAACTAATATTGAAATGGTAATTAAGAAAAGGCTTGAGCTAATATGCCCTTTCCATTTTGTACCAAGTACATTTCTATACGACATGGTTTAAATCTTCTATTCTACCCTCTGCACATAAGCAATTTTCTGAGCCCTTATATGTCTTACATTGTCTACATTCTAGAGCATTACTGGATAATCTTTCAAATTTATAAATGTTAAACATTCTCCTTACTTTAGGATCCATTAAGATATCTAAATGTGGCTTAAGACCAAAGTATGTATTATTTGCTGCATACCATTTTGAGTATGCTAAAGAGCCAATACTTTGTAAATCCTTTTGAATCCAGATTTGACCTATCTTTCTGGTGATATATTTATTATAGTTATGACTAATCGTTATTCCTTTTTGTACATATTTAATTAGAGTGCCTAACTGATGTTTTTTCAAGAGTGAGAGTACATTATTGTACCATAGATCTCTCCCAATACCCCAAACGGCCATTCTTGTTTTTCCTTAAGACATATATGTGAGATTCTATTTGAATCTTGTTTTAAAATACACAGACAGAATAATACTTTCCCAGTCTCCATTTTCGCAGTTGGATCCACTAGTCCTAATTCTGCCCTTAGGTAAGAAGCTGGACATCCTGGGCTGTTTCTTAATATTTTATTTAATGGTATGCTTAATCTTTCACTGTTGGTAATCTCCCAGATATCTGCCCCATAAAGGAGCTGAGCTTCATATTTCATGTAATAACTTGTATCAAAGGTCTTATACTGGAGCCTCCATACTTGTAATTGAACTTGTTTAGTCCAGTTACCATTTTTTTAATGTAACCATAGTTTTGAAGTAATGGTCATTTCATTTAACATTTGCACTTATTTCAATACCCACGTAAGTATATGAATTAACTACCTCTATTCTTACTTTTCCCATTATCCAACTCTCCTCTTTTGTTTACTTAAATTATTTTGACCAGCGATCATTATTTTGTTTTTTGTTACATGAATCTTTAATTTTAATGACTGGGACTTAGCATATAGATAATTTATCTGTTTCTGTAGTCCACTTTGGGATAAGGACAGGGGGACCAAATTGTCTGCATATGCCAGTATGGCACACCTATTTTATTTTGTATTCAGTGAATCAGAATCCATTGAATTAATATCTCATATTAATTCATCAATATAAAGGGCAAATAGAAGGGATGCCAATATGCACCCTTGTCTCACTCCCTTATTTATCTTAATAGGTTTCGAAAGTTTACCTGATAGGCCTAATCTAATTTTAGCCCAGTTATTATAATAAAGGCAGAAGATTATATAAATTAGAGATATATCAATTCCCTTTTTTGATAATTCAAGCCATAATTAGTTACGATCAATGGAGTCAAAGGCCATAGAGTAATCTACAAAAAGTGCATACAAGTTTTGCTTACGTATCTTTAATATTTTTCAAATAGATGATGCAAATAAACACATTACCCAGAGTTGAAAATGTTGCTCCAAATCCAGCCTGTGTAGGAGCCAAGCCTCATTTTTGATTAATTTGTAATTATAGTTTTTTCTAACAGAATCTTTGTAAATATTTTTAAGTTAGTATCTAACAGGCTGATTGGTCTATACATGGCTGGGTTAGCATACTCACCTTTTTTATATAGCGGAATGATTATAGCCCCCCTCCATGAGTCTGGATAATTGTTTTCTTCTATGCACTTATTGAAGAACACTGTTAGAAATTACTCTGAAAAACTTCTGCCGGTACACCATCTGGGCCTGGAGCCTTACAAAGCTTTAATAAATTTATGGATCTGTTTACTTCCAATGTATTAATGGTTACTCCAACTCCTCCGTCTTGTTCTCCAAAAGTAGGATTAACAATTCCTCCTTGGTCAGAAAATATTTTCTCAAAATAATCTATCCACACTGCTTCAGTAATATAAACCTCCACCGAATCACTTTAGTTTCAGGTTCCCTTTGTAACTAGCTGCCAAAATTCCCCGTTATCTTTTTTGATTACTGCATTTAACATTTTCTCCCACTGTTTTTTAAAATATACTCTCTTTTTTTCTTTTATTAGCTCTTTATGTGCTTTCCTTTTTGGCACCTATTTCTCTTAATAAGTTTTTTTTTCGTTCTCCCAGCCTTTACAAAGTTTATGTAATTTTCTTATACCTTTTTTAAAGGATTTACATTCCCCATCAAACCAAGTGTCTCTGTTTTTATATTTTTGGGTATGAATAATGGTCATTTCAAGCCTTTCCTTAATTTCCTCTAACAGCTGGGTCATATTTCTACTTAAGATACAAAATGTATAATTCTGAAGTTGCAAATGGTCCTTTGCTGCTATTGAATTGGCTAATATTTCCGTAATATCTATTTCAACTTTCTCATTCCATTTCAATCTCTTTTTAGCTATAATTTCTATGCTCCCATTAGACTTCTGGTAGTTTCTCAATACATTCCCAAGCCCACTTAATATGTTGGGGAAATGCCCACCCTCCGCCCTTTCAAGTACTTCCAATCTCTTACAAGCACTGATTGGCCCTGTCCAAAAGATCGGGTCAATCAGTGAGGATCCTTTGGCAGAAACATAGCTGTATGCTCCACCTTCATCACCTTTCAATCTTCCATTTAAGGGGAACAAGTTAGACTTCCTTAGAACTTTAATCAATTCCTGGCCTGAATCATTAGTTTTAACATCTTGTGTTTGTCTTGGTATTACCATTTCTCTATTTCCTACTGCAGAGAAAAAGGAATTATCAATAAACCCATTGTAGGTACCAATTCTTATCCCTCAACATTAAAATTTCTTGCTCAGGATATTTTAAGGTTAGCTGCTCAACAACATTTTCTAATTCCAACCACATATCTATGTTAAAGTACTTGGAAATTTTTGGTGGACTATATCCATTTATTAAGAGGACGTGGCTATCTGATGTAGAGGTTAGTACCACCACACAGAAAGATAAGATCTGAATACACTCAGTTTTACAAAATGTATCTACTTTTATAAAGGTAATAATCCCACCAGAGCATCTTCCTGCATTGTGGGATTTAATACCTGGAGTACTGAAAGCTTCAAAGCCATTTATTTTTACATTTTCTTTGTTTTCGTACCAAGTTTCTTGAAAACACAAAATGTCAATGTGCATAATAGACTTCAATCACTCATCATCCTGTAATTTATTTATCAACCTGCAATATTCCAACTCAGAACCAAGAGTTCATTCGTGTCTACCCCCGGGATTGAATCCAGCTCTTCACCTTCTCTCTGTACAGTATATCTACTATTTCTTGAATTTGTTCAGGCATATTTAACCATCAGTCCGGACTGTGATCCATATGAGTTCCATCTTTTAAAATCTTGCTAGATTTCCCTTGGTTTGCTTCTACTTGGGGGAGCTGGAGCCAAGCACATTGGAATCAACCAAATTAATTCCTAAAAGGTCTAAAATTCCTGCTTTCTGAAGAATCCTGTCCACAATGTTCCTATTTTTAACTGTTATGTTAATTTGACTATGAGTCCCCATTCTTTGAACTGATTTGATCCCTTCCCTTCCTAACTCTATTTTAAGGCAATTCCTAATCAAATTACAGAGTGTACCTGTTAGCTTGCAGTTATTATTTCCTTATTGCCTCTAAGCCGAACAGACTCAAGCTAACTGGTTGCTTCTGAGTTGAGTCAGCTATTGTCAGTTTATTAAATAAATGTCTATTAGGGAACATAATTGCAAACTCATTATTTCCATTTTTTTAATCCATTTGTCCCATTCATCCATGCGTAATTTGCATACCTTGGCAAAAAAAAAAAGAATATAGCCACCATAGTTGCCACTACTAGGGGAATCATTTTAATGCTCTCTATCTCATTTGGATCTAAGTCCAGATCCAGATGTAACTGTATCTTTTTAACATCAAACTTTCAGCTGTTCCTTACGAGATCTGATTACCCCAAAAGACAGGTCCTAATAATCTAATCAAAGGAAGAGTATCATTGTCTCCATTCTCCTTTTCTATATTTACAGAGCTAGGTTGATTAATGATACTTTCATTATTGCCTCTAAAGGGATGTTTAACAGTTATTTCCTTTTCTATTGGAGCCTTGTTTTTACTATCCGGGCTTTCCAAACTTCCCATGTCATTCCCCTTGATGGTGCCTAATTGATGATTAAGTTGTACTGTTTCTGTTTCTAATTGACTAAGACAGGTACAAATTGAAGGGAAAGTGGGTTTTTCAAAATCTTCTTCTGTTAGAGTTTCTTTGATATATTCTTTCCCAGTATGTATCTCAGGAGATAGTATTTCTTGACCTGATTTTTTGGTAATTTCATTACCTCTATTATCTGACGGTTGTCCTATTAATAACATGTTCTCTTTATTAGTCCCTTTATTTATCTTTGTCTTATCTTGTTGTCCCTTTTTCTTCTTTTTTCCTTTCTTCATATTCTGCCTAGTCTGTCTATTCAGTCTCTTCAGTTTATTTCCCTTCAGCTCTTTCCCTTTTTTCTTTAATGTTTCTGCATGGTCAGTCACATTTTCAGGGAACAGAACTGAGCTGAAAGCTAGTCTTATTAAATGTAGTTCTTTCTTTTCCTCCACTACTTGTGATTCTTCCTGCTGTTCTTGATGTATTAATTGTCCTGAACCACTATCCTCTTTCTGGATAACTAGGCAGTCTATTACTTGATCTATTTTCTCCTTTTTAATAGCCACATCAACTTTGATAGATTCCGTAATATACTTATTTATAATTAACTGCTCCAGTAATAATATATTTGCTCAGTATTGATTCCTTAATAAGTTGACCAGGTCTCTGCTCAATAAACAAGGTTGGTATCCACTATTTGAACCACCATAAATAATATTTTTACTACCTTTACTACCATCATAATGTGACCTCTGATTGTGGCAGCAACAGTAGCAATTATTCCCTAAACTGGTCATTCTTATTAGTGCTTCACACAATTGTAATCCTAAAACAACAATTTGTAAATCTTCTGTTATTTCAAGTAAAGTACCTCTTCCCTTATGAGTACTCTGCGATTCACCCCATACCTTGGGAGAAGTCTGGGTATCTTGTTGAATCTGCCTGATCTGTAGATCAGAAACAATAGGTAAAAAAAGTCGAAATAGAATCCTGTGAGCCAGACATCTCTAATTTCCTTGAAGGAGTCAAAGAAATTGAGGGAGTCAAGTGAGCTGAGTTTTGCCCTTTATCACTGTTGTAGAAAATTGACTCACTTAAGAAGGACTCACTTAATAGGGAAACCATAGGTACTGAATCCACTAGGGCTTGCTCTGCCTGAATCATGCATTCTGGATTAGAGATAGTTGGCAAATCACATATGTTCAGTTTAGATGTAGAGGTTTTATTAACCAACTTTTTATTCCTTATTAAATGATCTGTAGTTTTTGTTTGCTTTTTTTTTTCTTAGATCCCACTTTTGTATCTGCATCCTCATTCTGCTTCTCCACTAAAAGTGGTGAGAGATTAAGGTTTTTCAACCTCTGTAATCTTGAATTTACCATCTTTTATCAAATACTATCAGCTAATACCACTACCTAAGAGAATAGATCCACTAATGCTCTAATGCTTTATATAAAAAAATCTAAAAAAAGTCTCCAGCTAAGTGTAAATATGAGCTGAATAACAAGGGATATAAGAGTGAGAGTAGAAATGATTACATCAAAACAATATGAGAAAAAAAGCCCCTAAGGATCATAAGACCCTGGTTCTTACAACAAAAGTGCTTCATGTGACAGTAAATATATGGAGTCTGGATTTCAGAGATCCTTCTCTTTAAAATCTTAAAGTTCTCCAGAATTCAGCAAGATCTCCAGCTGCTTTTCTTGGCCTCATTCCAACTTCTTTCTATCTCCTTATGGGCTCTTTTAGACACTTTATTCTTTATTCTTCAGTTTCAGTTTCAGTATTCTTGTAACCATCTCAGAAAGCTGAATTAGGAATATACAATGTCTCTCCACATGAAAAGGATAAGATAATGCTAAAATACACCTGATTCTCAGTTCAAAGTCCACTACACGTTTGTTCTTCCCTGAGGATCTTTGTAGAAATGCCACTAAGATAAAACCCAAATTTTGAGAAATCAATTCCTGATACAAAATGAACACTAAAAGCAATATAACAAATAATATAGAAGTAGATAAATACTTTGCTTAATCAAGACTTAAAAAAAATAGTGTCCACATAGATTTACAATAAAATGTCAGTGGAAAATGTACTTTATAGCAGATAGTTTAAAAATCATTGATCAGAATATTGCGAGTGGATGGGGCATCGAGCTGCATGGTCTGCTGAGATGCTGAGATAGAATTATCTCATCAGAATTGCAAACAAAAGCGAGGTAATGTAGACTCAACTTACTGACCTATTCCCCGATTCACACACGCACGTCCAACTACCAGAGAGCCAGGTTCTGATCTGATTCTCTCCACGCAAACCCTATGCCCTTAAAGCGGTGCTCACATGGGAGAAAAGATCCAATTGGCAAGCTGGTCTGTAACTCTGGTGTGAAACTTAAAATTAATATAATATACAAAAAATAAGTTTAAAATAGGCTTAAGTACACATCTAACATTTAATTGACATAATATGTGTATAAAACTACAGCTCAGAGTCAGTAAATAAAGAAAAAAGGAGTACACATGGAAATGAGCAAAAATTGCAAAGGTATTAACAAAGGAAAAGGGGGGTAGTTCCAATATACTCCTTTCCTTAACTTTTTAGAAGTCCAAGTGACTCAATTCAAACAGTGGGCTAGGCAGAAAGTTTCCTTTATATCCTAGAAGCTAGAGCACTTGAATCCGGTCTCAGCTTCACACTCCGGTGCTGCTGACAGACTCTTTCTCTGATTCTGACCTTCCTGAAGGGCCATCCTGAGTCCCGTGATCTGTCTGACTCCATCACCACTGGCCATGCCAGCCCAAGCTTCTTCCTGCGGGAAACAGAGAACACCAGGGAGCACAAACGCCAGACCAAAGAGACATAAGAAGGTCCAGTAAGGCTCTTTATTATTCAAAAAATGGTGGCATACCTTTACAAAGAAAGGGAAAATATTTTAAATAGCCCTGCTATCGTGGCACTCCTTAGCTCATGTAGTGTACAGCCTCCTCAGTCTACTCCCACTATCAAGTGAATCAGTCAGCTGAGCTGATCACTTTCTCTCTGACGTACAGCAGAACACAGACCATGCTTTTTGCACATTCTTTGTGGCACTGCAGGTTGGTGGCCTTACCTCATAATTTTGGGTGAGTAGGATTGGGGATATACTGTAGTACCTACTACATCGGCATTTTGATGCCACTGCTGGAGCAAATATTCAACCTGCAACTCTAAGCATAAAACATCACCCCAACAGTATTTCAGCAAATACAGTGGTAGTTATACAAAAGGTTAACATTACTGTCATATAGCACAGTTGCAATAAAAAAAAAACAGTATAGCACAGTTGCAGTAAAAAATACGTATTATTCAATGTTTTTATTTAAATCACAACTGCCTTATGCCACTGTACAGTTGAACAATTATATATATATATATATATATAGCTACAACTGTACATCTGTAGATATGGCAACAAGCAGGACCCACATAAAACAAGTTGATTTTTCTCATATTGGACCCTATGCATTATTGGAGTGGAGTGGCTACGTGCACATATCTGGGGTGCACAGCCACTCCACACCCTATGTGCCCCCATACAGGATGCAGCAAGGGGGTGCACAGCACCTACATGCCTGATCTCCTGACTGTGCAAAGAGCAACACGCCAGGGGCAGGCGAGTTGTGGGCTGGCACTACAAATCATGCACTTAGGCATGTAGTGCTGGCCATGGGGTGTGAAGGAGGGCACAGGGTACAACAGGGAGAATGCTGCCGAAGGCCCCCTATGAGCCCTCTGCACACCACGGTTCACTGCCTGAATGGGACAGTTAGTCTACTCAGCCAACAGGACCACTGCTGTCTGACCACGCCATGGCCACCCGGCACCACCTGGAACAAAGCAGTGTTCTGCAGCCACCTGGTGCCCCCCATACCCACATGGGCATGAGCCCATGGATGCACCCCCCAAATGCACCACTGATCAACCCCTGCCCTTGGCCACCCAGACATATTGTTGGGTAAAGTGTCCCCCATAGGCCAACAGACCCCCCCCCACCCTGTCCCTGCAACCTGCTCTGGGGCCACATCATGGGAAGGCCAATGGCACTGCCCTCCTTTCACCACCATGGCTGCTGGCTATTGGTCTTCCAGGGGATGTGCTGCCAATGTATGCCCTTCTGCGGAGGTGATCCACTCTGTGTCCTGGTCCAGGCATCCAACTGGATGCCTGGCCAGGTCCATGTCCCCTCCCCTGGCCATCCTGTGGAGTTCTGAGCACTGGAGGATGGGGCCACGGACAGGTAGCAGCTGATGCGTATCTGTCCACAGGTGGGGTACGTGCAGTTTCCACAGGCCCCCCGGCCACATAGTGAATATGACCCATTGTTTGTCAGATAGAAAATCAGTTTTAAAATGAAAAAAGATAAGTAAATAACCATGATATGATAGGATTAAAAATCAGAGGATAAACAATATACAGAAGTTCAATAGTGAACTCATGAACTCGCTGTCATTCAGAAATATATTGCAAACAATAGCTGTTATACAAAACAAAATCTGTCCTTGGATGTGGTAAATCTGATCCAGTGTTAACTCATTTACTTGAGTTATATACTATAAAAAATAGTAATATGGTCATTTGTTGATGTTTGTGTGAAAGAGAAAGAAAGAGAGAGAGAGAGAGACTGGGATGGGAAAACTATTGTTTATCGTATGTTGCAGGAACTGCACCAATTCGTTATAACAGACATCAGTTTTTTGGCAGTTTGTACTGTATTTGTAGATTTGATTTTGCAATCAGCTGTAGAGGTTTAGCTGCAAAATTGGTTGTGCACTTGAAACCTGCTCAGAAAAATTACAAAGCCACTGCTCTTATCTAACTGGGCCAGCATAATATTGGTTCGGACACCTGGTAATATAGAAAAAGGAATCATTATGAAAATAATATTTATTTAATAGTAACACTAATATAAAACAAAAATAATATAAAATAAATGTCAATTATTAAGTACTTACATTACAGCAAGAATGCAAATAAGACAATAAGTGGTCCTAAATGTAAATATTTAAAAAGCAAATGCTGACCTTTACTGTTCCAGATAAGAACTGAATGCAGAGCTGAGTCTCGGTCCTTCTCCATGACAGCAGGCAATATTTAAACAGGAGACTGCATGCCCTGCTTTGCATAAAATAGTTATACAGAAGTGAGGAACTAGCCAGAATTTATATTAATCACAAAAAGTCATGAAAAGACAGGAATATGGCAAATACATGGTTCCAGTTTACCTGATTAGTGGCACAGGGAAACTGTCAGTTTGAACGTTTACCCTGTACAACATTTGTAACCAATCACTAGACACATTAAAAATAATGCATTTAAATGGTTGCTGTGAGATTCCAGTTCCACACAATACACATTATGTAAATAACTTAAAATTTTATTAAAATATATTATAGGTAACTTCTGATATCCAAATGCAACTAATACTATCCTTGCGATGTCCGAATTAAAAAAAAAATCGATCTGACAACTCTTCGATGCTGGCACTTCTGAGGTGGAATGTTTTGGAGTGCCATGCTTTCCTTTCAGAGTTATAGCATTGTGATGTATGGTGGTCTGACTCATGGGGGAAACCTATAGTTACCTGAAACCCAATCTAAAGCTTTTGAATGCAGCATTAAGAGAGCATTTTAATATACTTATGTAATATTACAATCAGCTCCTGCATGGTGGTGGTTTTAGTTCATTCAAGATACTTTACACTTTATGCCTTGATCAGTTACAGTAAAGTTGCATACATTTTTCCCCTGAAAACATCAGGAAAATGTAAACATATATATCAAATTTAGATACAGCATACAAATTTGTCAGCTATGGTCTGCAAGTGTTTCACAGTTTTTCATTATTCATGAGAAATAACAAGATCTTTGCTCATAGTCTTCAGCAGTTTGTACAAAGTGACAGCAATAGACTTCATAAATCGTACTCCTCTACTGCTGACATCATTTAATAAATTAAGTGTTTCAGAAACTGGGCATTGCACTTGAAGTCAAGCCGAAGAAGCAGATGAAATGCACAGAATGGAGGTATTATTTTTGTACACATGACATTTGTAATAAATACATTGGTAGAATTATGGATAAAGTGAAATATCAGCTGAAATGTGTGCTTTATATGTTACCCCAGTGGTGTCGGGGTCTCTTAATGTGAAGCAATAAAATGAAAGCAAGCATGTAAAAATTATGCTTCTGTTATCATGTATCCCATATGAATTTCATTTTAAACCTGGCTATCACATAATAAAAATGCACATCTCACTATGGGCGTAGATGTATCAGGAATTTGCTTTAGTGTAGTACAATAAATTTGGAGTAATTGAAATGCAACCCTCAGGACCCTCCTAACTTGTACGCAGACAAGGCAATAAACCAGAAGTTGGCAGAAAAATAAGTATCACCCATGGCATTAGGGTAAATACTTGGCTTGGGTATCTAAGAGGTTGGGGGCTTAGGGCGCAAAAAAAGTTTATATTTACTCCAAGCTCAGGGAGAGGGGTGCCAGGCCTATGCTATGTCTCCTATCCGAGTGGGCCTCATAACAATTCCACTCAGACACACATATGGATTGTCCACAACCGGAAAATTGGGATTGTATTGTATGGTTTTATTTATGACAGATGGTAGCAGAAAATTGGGTGGTCCCCAAAGTTTGGAACTGTCATTACAGACAACAGTACTTGCAGTCAAGAACTTTGCTTTCTCACAGAACAAGCAGTATTTGCATTTCACACATCTGCATTTCTACAGAACAAATCATCCTCACCTCTTGCTAGGGATCTTTGAACTTCTTTACACAATGTCTGTTATGTGGGGGTTGCCACACACTTTAACACAAAAAATTCCCTTAATGAGATGGACTAAGTTAACACCTGAAGGGTAACCTGTGCCTATCAGGTAACCAGTTAGCCCTGACCAAAGCTCAAATGAGGTTCTGCCTACCCTGGCCCCAGCCAGCATCTGCCATTTCATCATAGACACACACTGGATCTTTCAATCCTACACGGATTGCTAAAGGCCTCCACACATTAAATACATGTACTTCAGCACATATTTGTGTGAATGAGGTCCTAAGTGAATGTAATCTAGCCTTAGCAAGGGCACATACATCACCAGACAACTCCAAAAAACTTGAAAATGCTACTATACTCACGGTTTGGCATTCCCTTTTGTTAGAGGCATCTGACAGTTTGTGAAGAAAACGTTTTCCCTTTGAAACACCATAGCTTTTACATAGAAACTCTTTCAGTCTCTCACTCTGGGCAACTATGGCAATCTTCAGTCCATCGGGGGTTGCCCCTTGGGACCACTGATTTCTCAGTCCCTTTTACCATTTCCACAGAAATGAACCCACTGGGGTTCCAATGGCACAGGTTTCCACCACTTCTTGTAGGCACACTGTTGTTCCACTCACTAGAGTGAGAAAAATGATGACCAGAGGTCCTCCACCCAGCTCAGGGAGGCTGGCAGGCACCTCTCCAACTCAGAACTCCACTCTCCATGGCTTCAACTCACAACCAAACTCAAGATTCTAAACTGCCCCCCCAAAGCTGAGTTAAAAGGCTTATGCTGCTGTGAGAGTTATAATGACATCACTTATTTTCTACCTAGCCTAGCTAAATAAACAATGAGGTGTTTTTAGAGAGCTTCTAATAAACTCCCTCCTAGCTGCCCAGATACCTACCTGGTCTAATATTGATGGGATTCCAGTAACCCTAGGGAACTGGGTGGTTACACTCATCTCCAACAGATGAACCTTGCTGTCCATCGCAAGGGCTTTGCACTGTAACACAGGCTATCCAACCTCCAGGCACCCTATGGAAAAAGGGGACCAGGCTCCCCCCTACCCATATCAAGGCATAGGTACAGTAGGTTGCACCAGAGAGCAGAGGCCCTCTGAAGCAACTTCAGTTCTACCTGACAAACTATTTTGGGACTCTTTCCACTGGCTCCAAGGAACTGCCTGAAGCATGCCCTGGCAGAACAGCACTAGTGACCCCTATCTAGATGAGGACCACCAGCTTGTCTACCCCCCATCCCACTTGGGAAAAGCTATCTCACCTACTCTACCCACAGGGTAACCAATACCCACACACTTTTCACAATTACACTGTACTGCTTTGGAAACATACATATAGCATTGCTATGCTTTTCCCAAACCCCAGTACTACACACTTTAAACCTGAAAAGCATGACATGTTTAACATGTCCTAGTTAACATTTCAAAACACCCCAAAATGAGGACTCTGCTGAGTCCTAAACATCCTCTTCTTGTCTTCTTTTCTTCTTTTCTCCTTCCAAGCACACCTGTAAAAGAAAACATCCAAAAAACACAACCTGCAAGAATAACAGTAACCACACCTTCCACCAGCAAATTCAGTCCAATCCCAAAACAATTTTTTAAAGGGGTTTTCTGCAAAAGTCAGTATAAAAGTGCCAAAATAACACATACAAAACATTTGGGGGAAGGGTTCCCTACAAAGTCCAAACTAAGAGGAAGTGTCCTGAGTGCACAAGGCACTCACATTCAAGAAAAGTCATTGTGAGCTGAAGCCAAGTCATAACTGTTTATGTCATAGGCTGGAGGCCTGCTGGAATGTTTAGTGCAGATCCAGGTGTCTATTGGACCAAACAGATTAAGGACAAATTCTCTTAAGTGGGCAAGTACATAACATAAAAAGTAAGAGGAAAATCTGATCCTACCAATTCAGACATGCAGGCTGACAATTCTGCATCACCTCTCTGGATCTGGGCTGGATCTCTTCTCCATCTTCTGCTGAAGACAGATCTTCAGAAAAAGCTCTTCCACACCACCTCTGGACCTGGCTGCTGCTGATCAAGGAATAAAGCTGCAGGCACAACATCCCTCATTGCCCCCAGTGGGGACACTGTCATGCTGCTCCCATGGGGGATGCTGTTGTGTTGCTCCCAGGGGGATGCTGTCATGTTCCTCCCAGGGGGGACAATGTAGTCAGGCCTTTGGATCTTCTTTCTTTGTCAGATTGACTGCAGAGTTGGGTGGTTGACCCACCATGATGGACATCCTCCAGTGTTGCTTTCTTTCAAGCTGGCATCTTCTGGTGTTGGTACTCAAGGGTGGTACCACTGGGGATGAGGACCATAAAAGACTGTCTTATCAGGGTGAACAATTCTGGAAGCGTGGACTGTCTCATTTACATTTCTATCAGTCACTCTGACGGAATCAAGATGGAGGGTTTGACCCAGTCATCACAACTTTAGCCGGTCTTGGCAAATTGTGATTCCTATAAACATACACAAACCAGCTTTAATGGTAGCTTTGGCTTCTTCCAGCAACCATTCTTTTCTATGGTCCTTAATTGCTTTCCACATCCATCTTTTCCAAAATGGATACTTTAGTCTGTATTCTGCCTCAGCCCTGCATCTGAGCAGGTGTTCCTCTTTACTACTGTTAGGTAGACTTAGCCCTAAGGCCTGACTTGGGGGAGGTCAGACCTAGTCAAGCCAGTCTTGGATGTTCCAAACTGGGAAATGGCATTCCATCTCTGTACTTACTTCCATTTCTCTTGAGCCCTGCACAGTCTCTGATGGCTCACTTACATTTAGGGCCAGTTGCCTTACTAACCAGTTCAGCTTGTTCTTTTTCCACTTGCTCTGACCAGGAGCTGAAAGCTGGTTCAGACCCTGACACAGTCCATTCCTCTCTAGTTTCTGAGGCAGTCACCTCCCATTGAAAGATTTCTTCAATCTTGTCCTCAACAATCAAGCTTGGACTAGGGCCTGCTGCCCATGGACTCACAGACTCAATTTCTGGCTAGTCCCTCTCAACCTCTTCCAGGGCTGAAAGGTCTATCTCTGCCTGCCACTGTGAGTCTCTTTCGGTCACACCCTCAAAGAATTGTCTCACAAGCTTCTCTGGTTCTTATTGTCTGCATGCAGCTGTCCTCTGTAATGCACAGGTTGTGCTCTCACCAAGAGTCCACGTCAGAGCCAGACATACTCTTTTGGTATTTGCTTGCACAGCATCACTGTCCATACTCATTCCATACTGTTTTCTATAGTCCTTGCAATGTGGAATCATTAGAGCATCTCTCCTGGTTTTCATGCAGATCACATACACATTTACAGAAACATTTGGCAGGGCAACATGGGCTAGTGCTCCTTCACATCTGTAAAGCCTTTCAAACTATTTCAAATCTCTCTCTCTATCTCTGTCTCTCTCTCTGCTATCCAGATCCCTGTATAGAGTAGATACCCTGTCTTTTTGCTAGCCATTGTGCTTTGTAAAACAACACACAGATCCAAGGTTACTGATCTGTTCTACTGCACACTGACACACACGGTCTGATTTTAAAAAGAAAATGTCTATTTTTTTTTCTCTGTGCTAAAATCTGCTGCCTGGTTTTGTTTCATTCTATTTCCAAAACTTTTGCACATACTCTGGTTGTTTTCCTATCAGGGCCTCTGCCTCAATATGCATTTCATGTTTGTTTACAGTGCTTTTTGACTAGTCCCCCTGACCTCAGTCTGGATGCTCAGGTTTTTGCTCTCTGCATCACGCACACTCACTTGGGCTGCTTTGGTTCTCTACACAGTGATTCACTCCCACTTTGCACAACATTTGCAATTGGACTCAGAAAGTCTGATTTAATCTGCACAGTCTTTGCACACACACTTAAGGACTTTTCTCAGTACTGCCCAGTTAACATGGTTTAGTTGCTTGCACTAGCTCCAGGTACTAGCTCAGTTCTTTGCTCTCTGGTTACAATTTAGCTTGCTTTACTCAGACACTTGCTGACTTCGGCATGCCATTCTGACCAATACTACATTTTCTGTTCCATCTCATGCAGCATAACAGGAGAGGCACCCCCTGTTACTGGATACACAGTTTTCTGATTCAGCTTGACACCAGTAGAGGTCCACCATGTTGACATGAACTGGGATTTCATTTCCACTTCTGCAGAACACCTAGAGAGACCTTCTGTGCCAGCAGATGCTGGTATTTCTGTTCCTACCCCTGCAGGCCATAAAGAGAGGCCATTTACAGGGATTACAAAGATACCAGGCCCATAAAGAAGGGTAATGCTCATCTGAAAGTACCAAGGAGTTCACAGGAGCTGAATTTATTTTGTAATTTTTTTGCAGCATTTTTTTCAGGGCCTTGCTGCCCACAGCTGTCACATACAACATGCCATAAGCCAGGAACCTAACCTCCATGGCAGGCATAGCTCCTTGCTCTATAAAGGCATAGTGTAATTCCATAGGTAAACATTACCTGAAACATTTATCAAAATCAGCAGAAGCAAAGAAGAAAATCCAGAAAACAGAGGTTATAGTTCATAGTACTCATATTTACAGCTGATTGGACTAAAGCACAGGGAGGTCATTTTAATTTATGTTATTGGTAATTTTTGACCAGTGAGCTACTACTGCTACTTTGTAGGTCTTAGGGGGAGGTTACAAGGACCTTTTCTGTAATTTTCAGAATTGGGTATTTGGAAAAGTTTCTGGCATGGGACTAGTTCCCATAATCTAATGATCATTGAATTATCCTCCTTACTAACCATTTCTCTCATACTACGTTAAGTAGTTTGGTCAAGATAAAGAACTAGGTCCTGGGTATCCATGGGCAGACTAGATGGACCGTTGGTCTGTTTATGCTATCACTTTCTTTGCTTCCATGTTTCTAACTAAGATGCCACACTATGGCTCTGTTGCAAGGTGTAGGAGTACCATTTCCTACTCTCTATATGACTGCTGGGTCTGAGTCCGGGGGTGTGAGAGGTACAGAGAGGTGACTCTGTGAACCTGTGGGAGAATAGCAGTCTAGTTATCCAGTGTTTGTTTTGGTCCCTGGGATTGGAGTCACTGAATAAGGAAGATCAGTGACTCCTTTACACTCACTCTGGTACCTGCAATGGGTCAGATTTTGGTCTATGGAGGCCATAATCAGTACAAAAAGGTAAAGGAATAACTGCCCTAGATTGGTGATGCAAGGCCCTGTGGCAGGTTCACTGGAGGCATGCTCCCAGTTACTTGATGGCAATGATAAAAAGGTTCCATTGGAGGAGTTTTTATATGGTCAATTTGACCTATAAAAAGGCCAAGAAAAGTATAGAAACAAGTCATTTGCAGGGACTTGTTCCTGTCTATGCTGGGGGTAAGTATTAGGGCCTGGGACCCTATCAAACTTAGAAAATTGTAATTTGAGTTAAAATAGCATTTTCTTTTAAATTCTGCTCCCTATGAGAAACACAAAAAATAGTTTTAGGGCAGTTAGGATTATTCTTCCATGTCTGATATACAGCAGCTTGTGTCATCATGTTTTTTGGCACAACTGCCTCTGGGCCTCAAGATTGTGGGTTCTTGTCCCACACCCGGACTAGGTTCATTCCATAAATGCTCCCATCCAAGTGCAGTGCTAGGGGGATGCTGCACTGTTGGGGTGTGCTGTCCTTCAGATGAGAAATGAAACTGAGATCCCTTCTAACCATCTCTGGTGCTGTCTTGGTGGGTGTTCAGGTGTAAGTAAAAGAACCAATGCACTCTTCACAAGAGTCACAGATTTTCTCTGTTGTACTGGCCAACATTCCCTTTCCCATAAAACTGGTTCATGCAAATTGTCCAAGGCTGTGTGTGGGTGTTGATGTGTGGAATGACTACCATCACATGTTCAGTCATTTCAGTACTAGTCTAGCATTGCTTGTAAAGTGCTTTTGGATACACTATGTATTAAAAGTACTACATAAATTAAGCAATAAGGCATGACCAGGGGGTTAGATTAACAGTCTGTTAATCACCCCTAGGGGTGTAATGTGGCACGAGGTGCAGCCGAGTGCCATATTGCCCCAGGGGGTGATTAACTGACTGTTAATTTAACTCCTGGGAGTGCCTTATTGCTATTATAAAAATGGTTCCAAAAGAAATGTGTTAAAAGTATACTTTTTGAATGTTTTCCTCATTTAGAGGGAGATTTTTAATAAAATAGTTCTTCCACTAACAGTTTAAGAATGCTGGTTAAAAAATCAGAATGCATCATTCCACACATTCAGCAGTGCTAGAGAATGGAATGCTGACAGGAAGAATCCATGTGCCATGGTGATCAGGCTGTACATGACAGTATAACATGGATTAATGTAAGGCTGTTGGAATCCTAACAGCCAATCAGATTGCAGAATTTCTGAGAGCCTTTTTATAATGCAGATTCTTCATCTTCTTCAACTAGTAGTAGTAGAAAAGGGCTGCCCCCACCACATATTAAAAGAACACATCAAGGAACAGCTTGCTTAAATAAATGATACCAGCTGCCTCTACAGAGGCTTGCTCAGCTTCTCAAGCACGTACTCGTATTAGACTAGTTGGCAGTCCCACATTCCTCAAGTAAGTTGTACAGAAAAGGGATGTATACAAAAGGAGTCATACATGGAATAGAGCAGGCAATGTCTGTGCTCAGGTGTAAAGCAAAGATATTATGTATTAGCAACTATAAAGTCTTACCATTACAGAGCTCCAAAGAGGAAGTGTCATATTGTTTTTAATTAAGCATTAAAAAAGCAATGTCAGTGTTCAGGAAGTAGCATGCATGCTTGCCTCCAGGGCTGGAAGACTGGAAAGTTGTGGGTTCTGCAGTAGTGCAGTATGAGGGGTATGCTGCACTGGTGAGGTCCTGCCCTTCAGATGAGACATTAATCTGAGGTCCCTTCTGCCTATCTCTGCTCACTGTCCAGGTGGATGTAAAAGAGCCCCTGGCACTTATTGATGAAGAGTAAGGGACTATTTACTTAGAAAATTACAACACAAAACAGTACACAGAAAACGTTACAGAAAAGTTAATGCAAAAAATCTCTCAATCGAGAACTTAGAACAAATGTAATAAACTCAAGAAAAGAATAATTCCTACAGTACTAAACCCTCAGCAATTCACAAACCTCACATCATCCGATTCCCCATTTTTACGGTTGCCTGGCCAGAGCTCTGCAGACGTTATGGCATCATAGGAGGTTTAGTGGGGCACTGTGGAAGCACAAGACTGGACCACTGCCCGGTGTGCTTCCAGTGCTCTGGTGCATTTCCACTAATGCAGTTTATGCAGCCCTTCCCCTCTGTGGGTTGCATAAGCACACACCCTTGCAATCACGCTATTTTTTCTTCCACAACTACGGAAGTTACGGCCACTGTGCGCAACATAGCATCTCGGGCTCAAACTTTACATGCTCGAATATCACACATGTGCAGTTCTGTCAGAGCCACCATTTTGCAGATGGCAGACTCCAGTGTGGAGGGAGCTACGATAATTATTTTACTCGCTTTTACCGAACCACTGTTGCTCTGAACAGCCGTATCGGCTCTGACCAGAGTTTGTTTTTATGTGTTTACAATGCAGTATCAGTTCTAACTACTTAAAAGAGAAACTCAGTTTCAGCTAACCAGCAACTGACATGCAGTGCTCTTCCAACCATTGTACAAAGTTCCTTCAGCTTCCTCCCAGTGTTGATGCCATACATTTTCAAATGCATTTTTAGTGCAACAGTTCTTCATTTACAGTACTGTACTATACACTACTGTATACTGTAATGAACTTGTGAATGCAGGAATTACACATTGTAAAAAGCTATGTGAAATTATTATATGGGTTGTAAGTAGTAAAAGATATATCTAACTGGCATATCAAAATGAGTCTTCGAACTATAGAAACAAGTGATTTTTGAAAATTCCAACTTTGCCACAAGGCATGTGCACTAATGCAGGGTGTTCAGTATCACTCGTGAGTCAAAGTTATGATTTTCAAAATTCTCATTTACACAGTTAGATGTCTTGTTTTGAAATAACACTTAAGATTCATATAACCAGGCTCATTACAACTTTCAGCCCATATCGTAATCTCACATTTATTGCTGCAGAACTTGTTTATATTTCTGTTAGTGTTTTTGAGATTAGATTAATTTAATTTTTTATTATGGTATTTCTCCCTGTCCTGGCCGGCACTCCTATTACAATCTGCTGTCCCCCCAGTGTCATCCCCCAAGGATCAGACCCCCTCTCTTGTGCTCCCATGACTTACCCTTTGTGGCAGAGTGGTGGGGAGCATCTTAACCCATATGAAATGGATCCAGCCAGGGAGGTGCCTTCATCATGCTGCATGGCCAGGACCTTTTCCATTTTCTCCTGAAGTGAGGTGTGCAATGATGCCCACAGAGAGAGCAGGTGCGTGTCTGCACATGCTCCTGCAAGCATCTACCCCATCTCCTCCCCTTTCCGTAGAATTGGCGCACTGCCCCCCAGCCACTGATAGGGGCCAGTCAGATGCTGACCACTGGTGCATCCCCTTCCCAGAGAAGAAGAGCAGTCTATTGGATGCTCACTCCTTCTCCTCCCCTGCCAACCCTCAGCGGTCTGTGCTCATTCCTGAAAATGGGTCTCTGGTGTAGCGTGAGGTAAGGCAATCCAGTGCCTCAGCCCTCAGTGCCACTGGGCCAGCTCTAGATGAAATTAATAAAACTATCTTTTAAAAAAATGCTTTGTTGTGGCATTGATGACCTGGGTTCAGAAATGAGCCTTGGTAGTCAGAAGGTCAGGGGGGAGGAGGTTGGCTGAGCATCCCATGGATGCTCGACTACTCAGGGGAGGGAGGGAGTGTGGTCCATGCTAGGGAGGAGGATGTCAGTGACATAATGCAGTGCATCAGTAAGGCCTTGCTGACATCAGGGGGCAGGACATAAAACTCTGAAAAACACCCTGGCTGCAGCAGGATGCCATCCTCTGCCCACTGCAGGCCCCACACCGCTGACTGGGAACTTCCTAGATGACCCACACTAAACTGATGTCTGGGGAGGGGAGTAAGGGCCAGACCCCCAGCAACCCTTCCCATGAGGGGTTATTCATGGTAGAATGGCAAGTCAAGGTAAGTCCCAGAAATGGTGGTGATGTGGGTTGGCAGAACTGAAGGGAGTAAAAGTGTAGTAAATCAAAAATGCAACACTGCTGTGTTTTTCATTTATTTTGCCTAAAATCTGTAGTTTGACACTTTGTTCCATACTGTAGTTGGCATTACTAAACACAGCCTCTGTACAGTATTTTCATGATCATGGCCATGAGCAAACTGTTCTAGACATCATTTGCACAGTGATGACAATTACAGCTGCTTGTCAAGTCTTTGCACATAAATTCTAATTTGTCCTGCTCATGCCCCTCATGCAGAAATTTCATTTTTCTGTAGCCTTTGTGTTATTAGTTGCTATAAGTTAAGTTCTTGCTGGCAAAAAAAAAAAAACATTTTTACTAAGCTATCAAACTGTGCTCAGGTTGCATATGAACAGAGCTGCATGATACGTTTTTAAATCGTCTCAAGATTTATGAAGGTTCACTTGTTAGCCTTTCACTATATCTGCTATTTGGCTAACGAGACAAAAAAAATCAAAACAATTATTTCCTTTTATATTATTATTTTTTGGGGGGCCAGAAGACTTTGTGAACCACAAATGGTGTACTGTAGTTTCTGAATCTGTCACAAAGCACCTTAGCATAGTTAATAACCCTGGCTGCTCAATAAGTGTCAGATGACACAAGCTAGCCACGTACTGTACTTTACAATTGATGAACAGAGACGTCAAGAATGGCTTCTTATTTTTATTAAGGACATCTCAAACAAAACTAACAGAGAAACAAATAAGTTCTGTAGCATTGTCATTCAGAGGTAAATCTGGCACCATGGTGCATTCAAAGTGAGAAGTTCAGTGCAATTCAAACTTATCACTGCAATGTACAGTACAGTGCTGTACTGCACAACTTTAATGAAACTGTTGAGCAGAGAGCTATACAGTAAGCTGAAGCTGAATAGCAGCTTGAGACAAACCATTAGGAAACTTTTATAAGTTTGTTGCACTATGCAGTACACACATTAAGAAACACATTAAAAAATGCTAACTCACTGAGTTTTAGGAACAGTTTAACATGACTTACAATGTACCTGCTAAGTCTTCGAGTCTTCCTCATTGATGTTGTGCCATTCACTTTGCAGAGTTAAGCCTGTAGTAGCAGTCGCTACATCTGAGTGGTGTCATTTAGTCAATATACATTGGAAGTCTTCTTTCATGCTAGGAGGAAGAAATTTCATTGCAGGCTTGTGTCCCTTTTGCTTTCCTGCCTTTTGCCAGCTCTAGTTTAACAGAACAAGTTCCAGTCTCTCCATGTTCAATTCAGGGCAAGATAGCTCTAACTCTTGTAAAAGTAGTGTGGCTTCAACAATAGATTTAAAGGGTTTCACTCCTTTATTTGTGTGAATCTTAAATCTCGCTCAGTTTTATGTGCACATTTTTCTCTTTCCCCTGCTTTTATTTATTTATTTGCTTTTGTTAACCAGGTAAGCACAATAGACAACAAGTGCCTATTTTCAGGTGAGACCCCGGGAGGTTACAGAGTACATAAAAAACGTAATACAGAGTCAAGGTAACATACTGGCCCACGAACAAGTGGGTGGAACAGCAAATGGTATAAATGGCTATACAAAGGTAAAGTTAGCAGTATGTCAATGGGATATATAACAGCATTGGGAGGAAGAATAACAACAGGTAACATCATGGCAGAGAGTTGGCAGTATGTCAGCAAAATACTTAACAGTATGGAGAGGTAGAATAACAACAGGTAACATCATGGCAAAGAATACATCAAAATAAAAGAAAGTATGGGCATGTATTTGCATGCCATGAGGGCCTATCATGAGACAGAGTGAGCATCAAATTAGTGCAGCTAGAAGCAGGTACTGAATGACAGGGAGCGCCTCTCCAACAGAAGGGCAGAAAGTGCCTTATGCTGGTTATCAGCAGGGAGTAGCAGCGGCTGGTGTGTCAGCTCACAGTCTCCCATAGTGAATCTAGGTCGGGGTGAGGGAGAGACTACTCTGGGTATGTATAGCACACAGACAAGCAGAGGCAGCTTTGAGGAAGTTCCATAGGGATGTTTTGAAGCAGGGATGGGAGGGAGAGGCACGAACTAGGGCGGGAAGAGAGTTCCACAGTCTAGGCGCATGGACAGAGAAGGCCCAGTCATCTGTGAGGGTGCAGGTCTTAGGGACTAGGCGGACCTAAGCAGCACTTAATCTTAAGTGGCAGGCAGGGGTTCCATATTTGAGGGGAAGGGCAAGTGCAGAAGGAGTATTCGCTCTAACTGTGTTATCTACGGTTGCCAAGGACAAAGGCGCAGGTTTAGGGGGAGCTACCCAGTCGAGAGTAGAGCTCACAGCTATGCGTATATGACGTGCAGAGAGTGTGAAGCGGCATACATTGTTATAAGCAGTATCCCATTTTGCTAGGCTAGAATTCGGGACTGGGGCAAAGGCTACAAGCCCATAGCAAAGCATGGGAAGGAGTATCCCCCTGGCTATGGTGAGCCGTGCAGCCGGGGTGAGGCAATCTTTGGCTCTGTAGGCAAGTCCAAGCTTGCCGTTCATGGCTTTGCAGATATTCTGAAGATGCACAGTGAGATCCAGTTGAGGATCAAGGGTTACTCCTAGATACTTGACTGAGTCAGTGACTGGCAGGAGGGAGCCATTTGCACCATAGATAGTTAGGGGAGCAGTGCGGGAAGCAGTTTTGGGCACAGAACCAAAGAGCATGGCCTGGGTCTTTTCCAGGTTTATGGTGAGCTTGTGTCCCTTAAGCCAGTTCTGGATACGATCGAAGTCTGAGTTAAGGCAGGAGTTGATGATAGTAATATCCTGGGAACTGGACAGTACAACGAGGTCATCCACATATAGAGTTGGGTGCCCGTAGGTTGCAACTGAGGGCAGTTCATTTATGAAAAGGGAAAACAGAATGGGTCCAAGAACGGATCCTTGGGGACCCCAAGATGAAGTTAGAAGAGGATAGAGGGCACGGTTGAAGCAGGTATATTACTGCCTTCCGCTAAGGTAGTTGGAGAACCAGGCAAGGGCACGGGGGAGAATCTGAGAGAATGAAGAGTGGAGTGGTGGAGGGAATGGTCAACCCGATCAAAGGCCTTTGAGAGATCGACGAAGATGGCTTCGGTCAGTTTGCCTTGGTCAGTCGCGGACCTGATCTCAGATGTAATAACGGCAAGCACAGTCAATGTACTGTGCCCCTTCCTGAAGCCATGCTGAGCAGGGGAGATAACTACATAACCCTGAAGGTAGTGGAAGAGTTGTGCAGCAACTGCCCTTTCAAGGAGCTTACAGGTAGCAGAGAGTATGGCGATGGGGCGATAGTTTTTCATATCTTTGGGGTCGCCTTGAAGTAAATCCTCTGTCCTACAAATGTTGTCTCTGTTTCCAAGCTGTTTGGAGAATCATTTGCCTGACAGAATATAACAGCAGGAAGATAACCAATGGGTGGGGTTGCACTTGGGGATCAGGCGGCCATGAGCTGAGTGAGCGATGTGGTCTTTCTGTTTTTATCATTGTAAAGTCTAGGATTTTTAATGTTGTGAAACAGATGTATACAACATTATCCTCCACTGACTGAACACTTCCTCCCCACCCTCCTTTACTCCAAGGATGATGAAGCTGTTCCAGCGGCTGCTGTTCTCTAGGTCATCCAGTTTGACATTCATTAATCATTCACTTTTAAGGAAATGCAACAGCACCTTGTCATGTGTTCGATGGAAGCTGGCAGGTCTGATATTGCCACCTCTATTACTTTCACTCATTAAGTTTTTAAATCCATTTTTTATGTCAGCTACAGATGATTCAGTTCTTTTCATAGTTTTTTGTACTTTATTGAGTGGCTAAAACTGCTCCTTGTCACAAACATGCTGAGTTGTATTCTTGATCATCCTCTGAGATCAGCACAGGTGAGAGCAGCCTACTGCTGGTGGTGGAGCCCATCTCCACATTGCCATTCTTCGGCACCTTTAACTTGGCTGCTTGGGTTTGTAGTTTGTCTGTTCTTGTGCTAGACCTCTTTAGCGAGAGTTGGTAGTATTATTTTTTCAATCTGTTTGCTCATTTCAGACTATTTCTATGTTTGTTGCTCTGTATGGGAAAGGAGCTCGATGGCTAAGAGGCCATCTTTCATGTGATGTCACCAGAAGTCTCAAGAACTTGTTTTAACTAGTGTTTGTAGTCTTCTCTGGCCAAGGCTAGAAATAGGTCTCAGCTAATCAGAAAACAAATTTTTCCTTCTTATTTTGTAAATATAAATTTAAATAGCTGGCCCACTGCTAGAGCAGTAGCACCATTGCATGCGGTGCTGAGAAATTGCATTTGAGAACGAGTTTGGTACATCAAAGGGTTGGGTAGGGCATCCCACAGACAGCTCTCCTTCTTCTGGGGGGGAGACTTGTGGCTCCCCTGTATATCAGTAACATCCAGTGGAAGCTGGGTATGCAACAGCCAGGGCCACTCTGCAGTGGGGAGGTGACAGCGGATGTCTGTAGTCTGGGTGCAGAAATGTGCCCGACCAGTGCTGATGTCATTGCACATGCATGCCTTAGGAGAAACTCAGGAAGAAAACCCCTTGGCCAGCTGCACCATGAAGCCCCCAGCCCTCCATCCAAATAATGCTTCAGAAGTAAGCCTTGGCTTGGGCCTCAGGTGAACCTTGGTCCCTCCCCTTGGGGAGTCCTGCTGCAGGAGGCAAGTTGCATGTCTCCCAGTCAAGCAGCCTAAGGGGATGCTGGGTGTGAGGTCTGGGTGCTGAAGTGGGGGTACATCCCCAACGCTGAAGTCAAGGAGATAAAAGAGTTAAAAATAAATATTACTCAATGAATAAATCATTGCAATATATGTATCTGTATGTGTGTAAGTCTATCTATCCATATATAAATATATATATATAAATATATATATACACAGTATATAACTATATATATATGTGTATGTGTGTGTATATATATATATATATATATATATATATATATATATATATATATATATATAGAGGCAAAAAACTCCGTTTAATGCATTAGTTAGGGTTGTTCCACAGCGACAAAAGTGAGGAAATTCACTGTTAGGGTTGAAAAGCATTACCGTGCTACCATAGTTAGGGTTGAAAAGCCATTTCTATGTTAAACCCCAAAACTTTGCACCTTAATAACTTTGCAACCGTTTGACAGATTTGGCTGAAATTTGGAACACACGGTCAAGAACCATAGGCCTTGGCATCTGCCAAGTTTCGTACCAGTCGGATACACAGCTGTGGAGTTAAGTGTGATTTGTGGCGTGCATTTACATTTTTCTGGAATTCTCTGATCGGCATACCGTTCATGGTTTCATGACTGGCCCAAACTCTTCAGGAAGATGTGGCTGGGGTCCCAGATGTGCCTTTTGAAGATTTGGTGAAAAAATATTAAACGGTTCAAAAGTTATTCAAAAAACAATTTCCCATTATAAGTCAATGGGAAGAGTTAACAAAAGTTCAACACTTTCGCAAATGCATTTTTACTTTCACAAATGGGCCTGTTACTTTTGCAAATCGGCCATTTTGTTTTCAGTTGGTGATTAGAAAAATGCTTGGCATTTAAATTTGGGACCATCTAGCAACCTAATTCTTTTTGTATTCACCTAGTCGGACCCTGAGGATGCTAGCCATGTCTTTATTTTGGGGTAAAACACCCCAGAAATATGTTTTTCAGATTTCTGGAAAAAGTACTTTTGCAAAGTACTTTCGTGCTCATGAAAGTGTTGCAAATGTTTGTGAAAGCTTTCTCAAATTGCGACAGTAATTTTCTAGTCTGTGGGAAAATGACAGTAATTCTTTGGCACTGCACTACAAAAGAAGAGTTGGGAGTTTTGGGCTGCAATTTGGTGGGAACGCAGCCGACATCTCACAGATGTGCTTTCAGTGTTGTATTGAAAAAATATTACATGGCAGCAAAGTTACGGCACTCCAAAGTTGACAGTTTTTTCCCATAGGATAACATTAAGGCGCCCGATGCATTACAGGAATCCTTTGGCACCCTGCTGCAAAATAACGGTTTGGTCTTTTTTCCTGAAATTTGGAGAGAAGACAGCCAACAGACCACAGATGTGCCTTTCAGTGGTTTGGTGAAAAAATATTACAGGGAGGTAAAGTTATGGCGCTCTGAACTTCTCTTTTTTTCCCATAGGATAACATTACGGCATTCGCCGCGCACTTCAGGGCCTGTATCTCGGAAACGGTGCGAGATACGGACTTTTCATCAGAAAAATTTTTAGCCCCCTGACATAACTAGTCAGGACAGTCATAAATCATATGACTTTTAAATTTTTTTTTTTAAGTTTATATTCCAAGTCCTCATTTTCTGCTCCGATACCCATTATTATGCATACATTCTTTGTACTCACTGTCTTTCTCTATTCAGCTTTTGGGAAAAAGCAGCCTGTGTGCTTACATTACTGTTACCATTGCCCTTTCCGCTTGCGGTTCCATGCCCGTTTCACTTATCGTTGATGTCTACGACACCACGTGTGTCATCCTTTGCGTTTTCATTTGCTTGCATTTCTGTTATTTTTCGCCATTTGTGTCTACCATACTGTTTCTCTTTCTGTTTCACTTTGCGTCACCATGCCCATTGACATCTCTGTTTGCAGGCACCATGTTACTATGTGACAAGACATCACGTGGCACACCATTCCTGTCTACGCCACCGTGTTCGTTACCCTTTCTGTTCTCATTCGCACTTGTGTTATCTTGTGCGCCACTGTTAGCGCTTCTGTTTGCATTGCTGTTCCTGTTATTATGCCACAAGACATCATGTGGTGGGAGTCCGCTGCTGCATTACGTGCCGGGAGAGCGGGGCCCTATGTGCCTTATCCTTTGCGTTTTCATTTCCGCTTGTGTTTCTGTTATTTTTTGCCATTTGTGTCTACAGTACTGTTTCTCTTCCTGTTTCACTTTGCATCACCATGCCCACTGACATTTCCGTTTGCAGGCACCATGTTACTATGTGTCAACACATCACGTGGCAGACTGTTCCCGTCTATGCCACTGTGTGTATTGCCCTTTCTGTTGTCATTTACGCTTGCGTTACCATGTGCGCCACTGTTAGTGCTTCTGTTTGCATTGCTCTTCCTGTTTTGGGCCCCGCGCTCCCGCCGCCGCAGTACATTCACTATTTCTCATTATCATTCTCAAAAAGAAGGGAAATTAGAGGCAAAAAACTCCATTTAATGCATTAGTTAGGGTTGTTCCACGGCGACAAAAATGAGGAAATTCGCTGTTAGGGTTGAAAACCCTAACTCCGAATTCACCCCAGCACCACACACACATACACACATGCAAGTATGGGGAGGACCAAGTCAACACAGCAATGACAGACATCCAGCAGCAGGTGACAGAAATAACAAACCATTGTCTAAATGTACTACGAGACATCCCCACCCACCTGACCAGGTACTGCATGCTCAGTGGAGATCAACAGCAAAACTGAGGCCATGTACACCAAACATACACATCCCTGATTGCAGCTGCACACAACGTACCACACTTAGTAGTTGCATGGCCTTACCTACCGATGCCCCACACCACACCTGGTACTGTGCCGTTAGTCATTATAAATGCTGAAGGTGCATGGTGACAGTTGTAGAAAGGCTTTAACACTAGTGAGTATACATTAATTAAGAGAAGCACATAAATTAACTACAAGACACTAGCATGCTCAAGATAAAAGTAGTGTTACATTTAGTATGTGATTTACATAGTGGTACATTTACTGCAACGGTTTACTCAAGATAGAGAGGCTGATGTAAACTTATGGAAAAGCATTGCCTGTTCAACTCTGTGAAATTCGTACTGCCAGTATCAGATGCATTCTTATTGATGAAGGTGTACTGCTGATGTACATACATAGACCTTCAGTGTGTTTCAATACTAAAGATGCAGTAAGTATTCTTTGTAAGAAACAGTGTAATTGCATGGATCAGGCAAGCAACTTCTAAATATCATAGCACTACTGAGCCAACAATGGCGTACCTGTATAGGAGATGTATATAGGATATATTTTCCTGTAGGCACTTACGGTATGTTGTACCTGATAAAGACAATCTCATTGCATCTGTGATGACTAACTTATTCAAATAGTAATACATTTACTATTGTTGCAATGAGTGATCTATGCCACTTATGGACACAGTGTAATTTTTTTAACAGTTGTTTCATACTCGGGCTGTATGCCTAGTGTTTGGGTTTGCCACACTTCTGTCACTGATGCTATCAAAGTGATAACTATGTTAATTGTGGTACAACAGGAATCAAGTAGGTATTGTGTAGATATAAACAGAATGTCTTTTAGTACTGATTTAACTCACAATGGGGTAAGTGTACTAGGACAGCAGGGGTTATTCTCTATCACTGACTCTGTCAGTTATAATCACACTAAGGTTTCGATGACTGTAATGATCAAGTTACACTGTTCATCTTCATGAGTTCATATTCACAGCCATTCTCCAGTAACTAGACAGTGTATGGTGTAACTGGGTGGGACACTGTGTTCAAAGCTGCTGCAGTGCCTAGCAGAGGAGAGTATCTACTCATAAAGACAATTAAGCAATAAGGCATGACCAACAGTTATGTTAAATGGTCTTTTAATCACCCTGTAGGGGTTTAATGTTGGATGAGGCATAGCCGAGTGCCACATGTCGCTAGACAGTGATAAACTGACCATTAACATAATACCTGGGAGTGGCTTATTACTATCATAATAAAACTGTTTTTTAAACAACATTAAACCATGTTCATCATATGGTTAGGCTCTACATGTATGTTGATAAAAACTAAACATAAGGCTGTTACAATGTTTACAGTCAATTAGAAAGCTGAATTTCTCAAACCCTTGTTATAATCAGAGATATTATACCTGTACAACTCCTTGGTTTTGCTGAACTCTATTGCTCAGGTGGCCCACCACATGTGGTGTGGTCTGGTGTGGGGCATCGGTAGGTAAGGCCATACAACCACTAAGTGTGGTACATTGTGTGCAGCTGCAATCAAGGATGTGTACGTTTGGTATACATGGCCTCAGTTTTGCTGTTGATCTCCGCTGAGCATGCAGTACCTGGTCAGGTGGGTGGGGATGTCTCGTAGTACATTTAGACAATTGTTTGTTACTTCTGTCACCTGCTGCTGGATGTCTGTCATTGGTTGTGTTGACTTGGTCCTCCTCCATACTTGCATATGTGTGTGTGTGTGTGTCTGTGTGTGTGTGGTGCTGGGGGTGGGTGAATTCGGAGTTAGGGTTTTCAACCCTAACAGTGAATTTCCTCATTTTTGTCGCTGTGGAACATCCCTAACTAATGCATTAAACAGAGTTTTTTGCCTCTAATATATATATATATATATATATATATATATACATACATACATGTGTGTATATATACATATATACACATATATACATATATATATATATTATACTGGTGCAGTAGGTGTTGTGCCTTGCATTTGCCGAGCTGTCAAATCTTGTTATTCTCGGTCAGATAGTCCACTGTGCTGTACAACAGGGCCAGTTGGAGTCAGTGCTAACCCCAATATGCTATTTTCATTTCACTAAAGTAATCATGTAGATGAGCCCATTGGTCATGCAAGGGGTTGTGTGGCCATTTGCATGCTCATTATGGGCCCATTTACATAGGCTGTGGTGAGTTTAGCATGGTCCCCATCCCCCGGCCCACAGGCAGCCCTGTGGTCACCAATCACCAGCCTGAGTATAAATAAAGGATTTCCCCTTGTGCTGATGGTCCCCCCCATGATTGCTGATCACTGGCCCAAATAGAATAAAATAACATTTCCTTGTGGTGGTCCCCCCCATGTGATCGCAGACTGCCGACCTGAGTAGATAAATAGAATTCTCCTGATGCTAGTGCCCCCCCCCCCATGATCACTGATTGCTGGCAAGTATAAAATATAATTTTCTCTAGTGCTAGTGGTCCTTCCCACTGATCACCAGTCAAACTGAAACATACAGTTTTCCCGGCATCCAGTGATCCCTCCCACCAACCAATCACCTGACCAACAGTCAAACTGAAAAATACAGTTTCCCTGTTGTCCAGTGGTCCCCTCCCCGACCTGATCCATCACTCCATTTCTCAAACACTATTCCCTGGTGTCCAGTGGTCCCCTCCCCGACCTGATCCCTCACCCCATGTTTCAAACACTGTTCCTTGGTGTCCAGTTGTCTCTCCCCCCAACCGATCCCTTGCCCCATGTATTAAACACTATTCTTTGATGTCCAGTGTTCCCAACCCCCATCTGCACCCATGCTCTATATAGCCATCATTATTCCCTGGTGTACAGTGGTCCCTGCTTCCCAATAGCCTGTAAAATAAATGAAACCCATTCACTGGTAGCTAGTAGACTCCCTCTCTCTATCCCCGATCACCTGTAAAATAAATATCTCTTCCCTGGCATCAAGCAGACCTTTTGCCTCCCTCTGCCTGGTGGTGCCCCACACTCCGTCCCGCCCCCATCTCAAACCCAAGCTGGTTACACAGCCTTCCTCTCTCCACCACAGCTGGCCACCAACTGAGCTGTCAATGAATGTGTACTATATACAGTACACATTCATTGATAGATCAGTCAGTGGCAGCTGTAGTGAACAAAGGAAAGGAGTTATGGTGGTTGCCGGCTCGGGTTTGGGATGGGGAGGAGTGGGGTGGTGGAGCACTACCTGCTGAGGTGGGGGGTGGGGAGTTCAGTAGATGCCATGGAAGAGAATTTGGTTATTTTACCGGGGATTGGGATAGGGAGGGGGACTACTAGATGTTTTGTGATGGGACTCAGAAAATTATTATCTTGAAAGTTTGGAATCAAAATTAAAACAAAAATACTAAATAAGAAGCACTGTGTGTAGTGCCAGCCTTTACTCTAGTGGGTAGTGCTTTGTTATCCTATGCCAATGATTTGAGTTTGGGGGTGAGCTCAGTGAGCCAGCTAGATGAGACAAGGCTGGGAGGATGGAGCTGTTATGTGACACCACCCCCAGGGAAGGAAAAGTGTGGGGTTGCCCACATGGGCCCAAGTACCATATAGTGAAGAAAACTCTTCTCTTGGCACAGGGCCCCACAGCTCTGCACCCCTGGGTGTTACAGTTGATGGCCCTGTGTATTGGCTGATAAATTGACTCTTTGCTCTATGTGTCTATATCTGCAGCCACATGAAAGTGCAGGGTCCATGATTCTGCAGCCCACCAGACAGCGCCATGAATTCTTGACATCTGTCGCTGTACTTCCTTTAGTGAACAGATTCTTCCCTTTGTGCAGAGCCCAAAGGGACCTGCGTAAATGTGGAGACAATTCCACTTTCTCAAAAAGAAGGGACGTTCTTTACAAAAAAATGCATTAATGCACCACTTAGGGTTCAACTTAATGCAACAAAAGTAGGGAAATGTGGAATTAGGGTTTCCAACCCTAACTCCCTACCTCCACCCCCTAAGAATCAAAAGGAAAAAACATTAGGGTTTGAGGTCTCCAGAGTCTTGATGAATCAGTGACGGGGTCTTCCTTGGTGTTGCCAACCCTAATGTCCATCCCCTCCACTTCAACAAATTCTGTTGGCAACATGTGGTGAGAAATACTTCTCTTCCTTTGAAGAATGCATCACTATGAGGCACTGGCTTGGAGCCATACATTGTGCTTTGGACAGGAGCCTGTGGGGGGGGGAAGCATTAAGGTTAACAACTCACAGAAGGCCCCACCACTGATTCGCCAAGACTCCGAAGACTCCATAACCTAATGATTTTGTTTTTCCTTTTGCTGCTTTTGGAGTGGGGTGATGAGTTAGGGCTGGAAACCCTACCCCCCAATTCTCTACTTTTGTTACATTAACTACATGCATGGAACTTTCTCTCCATAGGGTCTATTAGCCCTGATTTTTAACAGCCATGTGGTGATGTCACAATGCTGATGTATTGCTGTGAGTAGGGGACTTAGAACTATTTAATAAGACAGTGAGAGTGTGGTCTTCCATTTAGTAATTTGGATGGCTGCATGACTCATATTACTCCGCCGTTCTCTCCATTTACCACAGTGGTGTGAGTGTGTGTGTGTAACCCTGCCTGCAGTATATAGTACTCTTTCTAGAACCCCTTAAATATATGTGCCTGTTGAAAGAGCTTAAGGCAGTAATGGCTGTGGTTTCTATTGAAACACATTCATCATTTTAAGGACATGTAAGATAAATAGCTATGGGACAGCTAACTTCCATAAACAATGAAAAGATTATTTCTTTTCAATGGCACTTCTTTTCCTGTACTGTAGTACTGCATTCCATTGTAAAATGTCAGTCTTTGCTTCAGCTTGATTTACCATTATAAGATTTTACCTTTAAAGAGTTTGCTCCTATTATGTGCTTATAATTTTTTATTGCTGCATATTTATCTGATTCTGTGGTATATGTGTTGATTTCCTGCAAAATGTGTCTTTAAAATGAAGATATTTATAATAATTAGATAGTTAATGAAGTTGTGTGCCTCTTCTAGTATTTTAATGGTTTCAGCTCCCCCTGTTTTCAGATTACCTTGCAACACATTTGAGTCTTAACCTTTGATTATGCTGGTCATTAATCTTCAGCCTTCTTGTGTGCTTTTAAATACATAAAAATTGGCATTTTATTTTCTTGTTCAGTCCCGTAAAGGCATTATGTTTTTGCAGAGCTTTTTATAAATTCCTCGCCTCTTTCATTTAATGTTTCAGTCCAATGTCCACCTCCACATTTACATTTTTTTTTATTTCTATTCGATCAAGTTTCACATCATGTAAGGCTAGCAACAGTGGCAGCTCCAGCTTCTGTTAGTTACCAAGGCACTGGCTGGGCACTACTGTTGGAAGCCAGGGCACCTATTGAATCTGGAATGGAAAGCATATGTACATATTCATGCTTGCTTCTTGGAGTATTTGAACTAGTGATGAATGTTATGGTTCTAAAAATAAAAATGCAAATTCTATTTTATTTTTTTACAAGGGATGGCCCTGCTTCTCCTGTCTTGGGGGTGGGTGCACGGATGGCCCGGCTTCTCTTGGCTTTGGATGGATGGCTCTGCTTCTCCTGGCTCGTGGAAGTGGGTGGGAATGGCCCTGCCCCCTGCTTTCTTCAGCAGGAGAAGCAGGGTCACATGACCCAGAAATAGGGCCAACCCCAAGCCAGGAAAAGCAGGGCCACCCCCTAAGCCAGGAAAAGCAGGGCTTCCCCGCCACCAGGAAAAGCAAAGCTATTCCCCCTGTGGGCAGGAGAAGTAAAGCCTTCCCCATCACCTGAACAAGAAGAAATGGCCATCCCAGCCTTTTGCAGCAGGTATCCACTTACCAAAATGGTCCTCAATGGATTGGCCACCCACAGTGGCAGGCCAGGAAATCAAGGGCCATGCATTCTCTCTTTTGAGTCTCTCCCCATCCCTCCCCTCAGCACTGACACATTTCCAAATAAACCCAGTCACTTACCTTAATGAAAAGGCTTGTTCATTTGGGTTTCTTTCTTTCTTTTGTTTATGCAACTCAAGTTCAACTCTACAATTAATAAAGACATAATTAGTCCAATAATACAACTTTGAATCCTTGAAACACATATTTAAACAAATCATTGTTCACTCTAAAAGCATGTAACAGCCTATCTATATTGTTTTGTTTCCAATATTATTTTCCATTAGATTAACCAAACTTCATTATTTTTCTGATAGATACAAAAAACAAAAAATGCATATTAAACTTTTCTGTTCATTATAATGCACTATTTTCTTTCTGTCCCCATATGAGGTATATCCCCTTTATAACTACAGCAATACCAGCATACCTAAATCAACAAGTTCCTAAACGTTTCTTTCAGGGCTTCAGTCAAAAAAGTTATCCATTCTGTAAAACATAATCAATTTGAGCATTTTTAACTTTTATTTGCTTCTACTGCAGCAAATATGCTATCCATTATATACTAGTCACCAAAAACAGTACAATTCAGTTTTACCTTCAAATCAAACACTTCTAGTGCTACATTTTGCCCTCTAATGCTCTAATTCATTATGTTTTACAGATTGGATAACTTTTTTGACTGAAGCCCTGAAAGAAACGTTTAGAAACTTGTTGATTTAGGTATGCTGGTATTGCTGTAGTTATAAAGGGGATATCACCAGCAAGTGTATGTTGTCTTTGTAAAGACTGTGAAAGTGCTTTACCCCCTCCAATTAGTGATGATTGTATGTACTAGTCCATAGGGCCATAGGGGGGTTAGCCGAACTACAAGATCAACAGAAGAAATTCAATATAAGTGTGTTTCATTCCCCACTAAGTTTGGAGTTGCAACTTAATGAAAAGACACAAGCAGTCAGAACCCTGTCTTTCTGGTTCTGCAGGCAGTTTCTTTGTTGGCTGTTTTTGCTGCTGGCAGGACTTTTACTTGAGGGCCTGACTCTGTGCTGCAGTTACTGGCTGGGCAGGGTGGCTAGCTGGTGTTGCACTCTCTCATTACTGACCAGACTGTGCCCTAGTATTTTATGAAAAAAGCACACTATAGTACAACTCTTTTAAGGTTAGCTATACTGCTGGGTTTGGGGGGGGGGGGCTTCTGTGCTGCAACTTGCAAGCAATGGCAATGCAGTTCTGGTTTGGTGGGCACAGTTGACTGGGTGACTCCTGATTCAGGCAGCTAGGCAGTCACCAGAAGCCAAACCGCAGTGCCACTCCCTGCCCCAACACTGGGTGCCCAGTTATGGGGTTGGATGGTAAACTGAAATGAAAGTAAGTCGCCACTTGCTGCTCAACACTGTTGCCACCAGACTTCCCCAATTCTGATCCCAAGTGCCAAAACCTAGAGTCAGACAGTAAATGAAACAAAGTAAGCAAACAATGACAGCCAAACCCCGGTGCTGCCAACCTTCCATTCTAACATGAGGTGCCAAGCCCCTGGTCCAACAGTCAATGAAAAAAGTAAGCAGACAATGGGAGCCCATCTCCAGTGAAGTTTTAGAAAGAAACATTAGTTGTTTTCTGCATTAATCTATTGCAGCATCGCTCCCTGCTATTCATTGTACTATTGCACATTTGTGTAGTTGTCACTTGTACATCAAATAAAAAGCAGTGCTATTCCATAATCAGCAATAAAACTTTATCCCGCTTAATAGAAAAGCATATGGGAATTCTTAGGATGAATACTAAAAACAACAAAAGTGCAGTAGTGCAATGAATATCAGGGAGCAATGCTATGCTATATTGGGGAAAAAACAACTAACATTTCACCCCAGAAGCAGAGTTTTATCAGAGTTAGTAACTTAATACAGAAATGCCCTTATATTATCTGGCACTAGGTCTGAATAGCATATGTATGAACAGTGCTGTCAATAACAGCACCTTCCATACAACACTATGCAGGACAGTGGCAGGAACAAATGCCACAAGTAAAGGCAATGCCACTGGTAGTGGTCACCAAGCACACTGATCACTGCTACCAGTCCAAACACTTATTTTAGTGGGGGCTCTGACCCCCCCCACACACCTCCCTTAACTAAAATAATCAACTCAGAGTTGGAGTTGGATTACGGGAGAAAAACAAAATTTTGGATGCCAGGATTAGAACCCTGATCTCCACCACCATTGTGGCCAAGCAGCTCCATGTCTCAGTCTTTTCTGCCATGGGAGCAGCTCATCCACCATTTTTGATTTCTCAGCCCTTGTCTTCTTCCTAGTACTACGGACAGCGACCTGGGTAGTGCTTACTGCATGGTTCAATGTTAATATTGCGCAACTGAATCAGCGCTGCACATATGAGCACAGTCATGTTAGCGCTATGTTCTCATAGCATATAGTGAAAAGAGCGAAATAATAGCATTTGACTCAGTCAACAAAAAGAAATACACCCTACCTTTCTTCTTGGAGAAATACTGATTTTGGGTTAAGGGTCACATACGTTTGTGTGTTCCTGTCTATTCTGTTCCTCCCATTGTGTTATTCTTAGCAGTTCCCCCCACAGTCTCTTCCTGTCCCTCGTTCTCCCTTCCTGTCCCACACACTCCCTTCCAATGGCACAGAATAACAGCAGCATGAAGTGATTGCGGTTAAAAAGTTAATCTTTATTCAATATGCAATACAGCCAATTACTGATTCAGCAAAAAGTTTAAGCAAGCATTTAATTTCATGAAGTGTAATGACAGCGTCAGTTCAGTCAGAGTCAATTCATAGTAGTGGCAGTGTTTGGGCGTCTAGGCCTGAAGCTGAAAATTATAAGCTATCCCCCTCAGATACTCATTAGGCAACTCTTGAATTTTTCTCCACAACGCCTGACAAAAGTGAAAAAAACATCCATGCATTGCAACAGCAGGGAAAGCAAGTTTAAATCCTTTAATTGCTGCAAGTTCAAAATCAATTAATATAGTCTCAGGATGCAATGTGCCACACAACCTTTGTAACTCTGCAAAAACTTTGTTATATGAGGCAGCAGTATGATTTGCCATCAGAATATAAACCAGTGGGATGACTTTGTTGTGTTTGATAACGTATTGTGTAGAGCTGAGTGAATATTGATGGACAACATTTGAATGTTCCATCTGCAAACCAGTGAGGTAACGCCTTAAGGTGTGCTAGGTTGGTAGTGGTAGAAAAAATCAATAACCTGTCAGCAGATGGACCTGAATCGTACATCAGGAAGTTCTCTTTCTGTAAAGTTTGCACACATTCAGGGGTTAGCACAAGCGATGCTACATCTGCTGGCTCAGTGGGAGGTTGTGAATTTACACGTCTGTTTCTCCTTATTGTACGTTTTAACAAAGCTACAGCTGGCAGTTGGCTTGAAACAATAGGTGACATTTGTGAGATACCTGCAGCCGTAATTTGGTGTGTTGTCTCACAGATTGCTGTTGACCGTTCTTTCATATCGGTTATCACTTCCTTCACAGAAACAGAAGCGGGTTCAGGCACATGATTGTGCTTCCCAATTAGTTTTATGACCTTAGCCCCATCTAAATGCAGCCATGCACTACAGAACCCCTTATTGTATGCCAAGCATTTCCAGTAGGATTTTGAGGATGTGATGCGCTCTCGCCGATAAATAAAACCATCAAGGGTAGTTAAATCACTGCCCTTCTGGCTCTTCATGATGTGCACATCCTTTTCACTCTCCATCTCCAAAAACATTAAATCTGATGGGCTAGAATATCCTGCATTTTTATTACCCCAGGTTTCACGCTGTTGTGTACATGAGCTACATTGACAAATGCTATTTTGGTTCCGCACTGGGATGACAGCGCTATTTTGACCCGTGCTATAGTCAGTGCACTATATTCACTGGATACCTTACTGCACAGCACTGTTTAATCCCTGTCGCTGTCTGTGATATGCCATTCGGACATCACTGTTTTTTCCTTATGCTAGATTTGTAGCACTTTAATAACCAGTTATTAATATTATCCACCACCAGTGATATGTACAAATACAAAATTTAAAACAATGAATATGATGCATCCTCAGGATATGAGGAGGCACTTATAAAGTTAAAGCTGGCAATTAAGGTAATGAATAGTATAATATGAAACCTGGTATAAACTACCCAAAATGCATATTTTCACAGTTAGTTAGTGCATGTAATTATAAAAAAAGCTTTTCATATAAACTACAATATCAGGACATATAAACCATATAGAAATCCATTTTGTGGATGTTGGAGTGAAGCAATGAGGATATAAAAATTGGCAGTTATTAATTTATATATCACTACTCTTGAGAGACATTTGCTTTAGGACTATGGAACCAATAAACTCTGCAGTACAATGATTCCAAATATCAGGAATCTATTCTAAAGCATTAGATAAAAAGTAGGGCATTATTATATCAGATGCTCAGCCATAATGGATCTAATACCTTGGGGGCTCACTATAGCCCAGGTGCGAATGATTGCTTTGAACCTGTGCACTTTCTATAAGATTTCTATAGACAATCTTTATTTCCTGTATATAAAGATGGCAGGCATACTTTGCAATAGAAGTGTTTTTTTTTATTGTATTACAGTGGTAGTTGTCTAAAAATTGCCTACCTTGAGGTACCACTGAGGTACCAAAGTTACAATTTGCATTAACTGTAATGTGATTCTGCCTCATTCTGCCTCAGTATATCTAGGTATACCTCAGTACTGAGAAACGTCTAGGTATACCTCAGTACTGAGAAATTTTTCTATGGCTGTCACTGCATGATTATGACTAAATGAGCGTCTGATATAATAATGTCTTGCTTGTTATTGTTGTTTTAGAATACATGTCTGACATTTGTATTTTATATCACAGAGTTCATTGGATCCACAGTGCTAGAGAAAATGTCTCTCAAGAGAAGGAATATATATATGGATGAACACCTAAACATTTCATATCATCAGTGCTTCACCCCAACATGTGCAAAATGGTCTTCGATATAAATTAATATTTTCTGATATTGTGGTTTATATGTAAAGCTTTTTTTTAATACTTTCATCTACTAATCAGCTATTAAAAAATATGCCTTGTGGGTAGTTAATACCAGGTCTGATGTTATACTTTTCATTACCTTTATCACCAGTTGTAACTTTATGAGCCTCCTTGTATCCTGAGGATGTGTCACATTAGTATCAGACTGCTAATGTCTCTTTCATATATGATACTGTATGCCATTTTACATGTAATATGACACATTTTAAATAGAACCTTTAACAACAAAACAATATGCTAATTCCTGATATCATGAACATTTACTCAAATCAATTTGCTGCCATATTGGCTCTGACTAGAATTTGTTCTGTATACTGTGATAATTTATTTCGTTTTCATTTTCCAGGTAAGCACCGTACACTAAACATGCAGTGTCTAAAGGCATATAAAATGGGAAAAAATATTTAAAGTATATACCACCCCAGTTAAAAAGTACATACCACCAGTACATGAAACCCAATGGTACCACACTAATTACCGAATCATTTAATACATCATATGCCATGCCTTCCTAACCAATTGTACAGATTCCTACACCAATTAAGTTATTTACCACAGGACACAATTAGAAGACACCCAGACATATAAAATCCCTATCCAGACTCTACCTGGCTAAAGCCCTAGGCCATCCATGTGGAAGCTGCCACACTCCAGACTGCAGAAACAATGCTGCTTATTTACCACTGTGGACCAGACTCCAGCCACTACAGACCACATATAAGATGGTGCTGATGTTCCTCTGGACCACAGAATCCAGCCATTCCCATGCACTGTCCCAAAGCTGCTCTCATCTGCAGACTCCACATGCACCCATGCACCATGGTGCAGCTGAACTGAAGGACAGGTGGCCTCAGTCATGCCTCCTTTTAAAGGAGAACCCTACACTACAGAAACACTAAGGGGGCAAGAAAAAAAATGGATGCTGCAAGAATACCACTACACTATGGGGAAAAAAGCATTAGAACAGAAAACAGAAAGGCAAAACCCTTGGCATGATTGCAAATGCAATCCAAAATGAAATGAAAATTCCTATCTTAATGTATTTTATGAAATAAATGACAAGCGTGCTATGGTGAAATATACTATCTTAAGGGTCTAATGAGGTTTTAATGTACCTCATCCTTCAAGTCTGTGGAATTATTACTACATTAGGCCCCCTCAATGGTATATTTCCTCATACACCACATTTTTATTTATATTTATACTGTCCAGGGTCAAGGATATAGTTGGAAACAGCTCACCAAGAGGGACAAACTATTGCCTGATAATTGGTATAGCACCCACAACAGAGGGCAGTATGACTACTGGAAGCAGTAGTTCATCCTGAGGGCTCAATATTTTCTCACTCCAAAGTAATCTCAGTCAATATCTGTTTTATAAAACCTTGCATGAGTTACATTTGCACCTCACTATTCTAATCATTGTTTCCTGCATGTGGTGTAGTGAGTAGCGGGTAGTCCTGTTGCCATTAGATAAAAAAATAAATCCCTGGTGCAAATACATATAAAAAAGCACGCACACACACACACACACACACACACACACTACAGTCCATTAGAGGGTGGTGAAGTGGAAAAGAAGAAGCGGTGGTTTTAATGCTGTGTTTTGATTTGGTTTTGTTGGTTACTCAGGGAGACAGAAATTCAGGTAGAGGAGTGGGCATGGAGATGACAGGAAGGAGCTTCCAGGTGAGAGGGCAGTTCAAGCAGTTATGAAAATGGAGGCATGTACAGGAAGAAAAACAGGTCTCTGTTTTTGGCAGTACTTGTTCATGGAGTGTGATGCTGGACCAGAACATTGTACAGTACTAAACTGCAGACTGAAAGGTGCAGGTAGGAAGTAGTGCTGGCTGGTGGGCAGGGGGCCAGCTCATGAGGTGTTAAATATATGCATAAATTATTTGTAACAAAAACTGCATTAATGTAACATTTAGGGTTCAGGCTAAAGCAAAAAAAGCAGGGAAATGTGGTTTTAGGGTTTCCAAACCTAAAACCCCAACGCCACCCATAAAGCAAATCAGGGATGGAGTCTTCCTAGGGGTTGTAAACCCTAAAGTTCACTCCATTCTGTGCACTCCATAAACTTACACACCTAATGTGGTGCACTTTAGTGTTGACAACCTCTTGGAAGACACTGTCCCTGATTTGCTTTAGGAATGGTGTAGGGGGTTTTAGAGCTGGAAACCCTAAAGCCACATTTCCTTACTTTATTTAGCCTAATTCATCTACGATATCTGATATTCTAAAGTTTCCTTTTAGATAATGTAATGGTAGCCTTTTCATATCCTCCATCTGGTTATTTCCATAATGACTTTGTATTTTGTCTTTTTTAAAACTTAATAAAGATTATAGAATTTGAAAAAAAATAATGGTAGCCTTATTTTCCTGTTGGAGAGTGGGGCCCAAAGGGCCTTGTGCTTCCATGCATCCTTACTTTCTGAGATAGTGTAATCATATCCTTATTTGTCTGACAGAGCACAGGGCCCAGATGCATATATGTATATTTATAGGGAAGCAAAGGGCCCTCTGGGCCCTGCACTTTCATTTGTAGGACAACAGCAACCAAATTGTCGTCATAGCCTTCCTATTCCAAAATTCCTAAAATTCCAAACCGTCTGGTCAGTAGTCAAATTCAAAGAAATACCATTCAAACTGATGGGAAAAAAACTATGAAAAATTCACTTTTTTCAATATCCAGCTCTCAGAAACTGCATATCCAACCAAAACAAAACTTGGCACATCCAGAGATCTACCACATGAGACCATGCATGCACAAGTTCATGCAAATCCATCCAAAGGTTGCAAAGATATTAAAGTGCAAAATTATGGGTTTAACTTAGAAAGCCCAGTTCAACCCTAAATATAGTGGTGCAGTTGGATGTATGTATATATAGACATATTCACAGCATTTTTACTATTTGAGCATATGAACCTTAGTACATCTGCTAGTACTTTACACTACTTTCAACAACATGAAAAAAACCTTAAATCCTAGAATCTGTTTGGTGAGAGGTGGTGGGGGGAGGAGAGACTTGCAAGAGAGATGCAGTTTTCAACTCGTGTTTCCCACCCCACTTCCAAACTGTGTTAATCCAAAAATCTCCCGTCTCAGCAATGTGCAATGAGAGGCTTATAGTTTATGTAATCAATGTTTTAAATCTTTATTATTAAGTTTCTATGTGTATATTTTCTCTTTATATGCACATTAGTACAGGGACAAAGGATAACTGACAAGCGAACTATAATAGCCAATCTGATTTTGTTATGGTGCAAGTCCAATTCACAATATTGGTCTAAAACATTATCATCTTTGAAACTGAAATCAAACTTGAAATGAGTTGGGAGGGTGTGAGGGGGGAACGAGGGACAAACCATGGCAATCCAAATCAAATTCCTGGACTTGCTAAACAAATCATGAGTGTTATACATGTTCTAGGCACCATTACATGCAAAAAAAAGGGTTGGGAGGAGAGATAATTTACAGCTCATATTTCCCACTCCAATTCCAAATTGTATTTATCAGAAAATCCCATCTCAGCAATGTATAAGGTGAAACTTATTATCCAATTTGTAAGGTAAATCTTCAAAATTAAGTTTTATTTGTGTATTTACTTCTCCTTTCCGTGGACATTTTGGTAAGGGACAGACGATATCTGACATACTACAGTATTCACTCTGAATTTATTATTGTGCAAGTCCTGCAGACTAATAGAACACTTGTAGTTATTTCAGCAACTATTTTGTGATTTCCATTCCATGCTACCATATTGCTTATGGTCTTATGTTTTTCAACATTGATTTATTTATGTACCCTTCTATATGTGTTAATACTAACTGCAAAATTACTCATTTTACCTTCTCATCTCCTCGCTCCCCCCACAGAGGCTCCCACATCCTCACTGTTGCCAAGGTTTTTCTCTTCTATACCAGTTATCAAAGACAACTATTTCAGTACAGCTACCATAACAGAAGTAACTGGAGGGCAGAACTACGGGAAAAAATGGACCATGGTGCATCCAAACAGAAGGTGTAATTTTAGTTAATTCATATTCCCAATTTTGCTCTGTAAAAATGGTGTTAAATCCAATTCTTTATTTAACCCATGTGGTGCCAGAGTTTTCAAATTAAAAATCCATCTACATTCTGTTTTAAGGAGTTTTTTTATCTCCTTTTCATGGGGAAGGTAGAACCCAGTCCCGACCTTGAAATTTGAATACCCTGGGATTGCCTCTATGGTCACAATGGCAATGTCTGGCCACTGCATTTTCTAGCCTATTATTGGTGATCACCCTGAAAGTTTTCTGGATTCTTTCTTTTAATATAGTAGACAAAATAACTAAATGTGTACTATTGACTGGTGGTAAGGAATAAACAACTTGGGCATTGACAGAAAATCTGAGGTGGTACTGTATGTTAGATTTCTTTTATATTTTATCTGCATATAAGTCAAGTATGAACTGTAGTACTGTTATTAGAAAAACAATGATGATAATTTTCATGTATTCTCAATATCGAGTTTATAGCTGCATGATGGAATAAAGTTGTATTTCTTTTGCATGTAATGATGCATAGAATATACAGAACACCCATAATTTGTTTCACAAATCCAAGAATTTGGTTGGATTACCATGGTTTGTCCCACATCTACACAATTAGTCTTCAGGACTTGCACAATAACAAAATCACAGTGATTACTATAATGTGTTTGTTGGCTATCCTTAGTGCCTGTACTAAAATGTGCACATAAAGGAGAAGTAAATACATAAATAGAAACTTAATTTTGAAGCTTTAACATAACAATTGGATAAACTATAAGTTGCTCCTTGTACATTGTTGAGAAAGGGGATTTTCTGATAAAAAATACAGTTTGGAAGTGGAGTAGGAAATATGAGCTGTAAACGATGGGGATGGTGATCAGAGGGCGGGGGTGCCACTAGAGACCAGGGATGATAATGTAACAATAATGGGGATGGCTATCGGAGGGTGCCACTAGACACAAGGGAAACTTACAATAACAACAGGGATGGGGATGGGGGGGCACTAGACACCAGGGAAAATTATTATACCAAGAGGGACAGTAATGGGAGGATGGAATATGCCAGTAGATACCAGGGAAAGGATGCTTCCCTCATGGAAAAGGATCTTTATTTGTCACTTGTGATATGAAAAAAAGATTCTTTTTTCATATCACGCAATACAAAAAAAGATGTTTAAACTGTAAAAACACACATTTCAAGGGGATTTCTTAAACAGTTAAGTGCAGAATCCAGCTAAGGGTATCTCGATAAGAAAGCCACATGTGTTGGTTGCTCCCTAGAATGTTATGTTGGGGGGTTCCCAAATTTGAATTTTTACAAAAAATGAAAAATAAGATGGTGGCCAAACAAAGAATTATTTTCTACTTATGAAAAAGGATGACATCAATATGAAAAAAGAATTATTTTTTAGTTTCATACTGCTATCTTGAGGTGCTTACTGAGCACGCGCAGAACCAATTTATATAAAAAATTAATTAATTAAATAACTTTGGAATGAATTAATATTTTTTCACCAAACTAGCAAAAGGCACATCTGTGGGTTAGTCCCTTTCTTCCCTGAAAATTTCAGACCCAGTTTCCAAACTGTCTGGGCAGTAGCCACATTCAAAGAAATTCTATTCAAACCAATGGGACAAAACTATGAAAAATTCACTTTTTTACTATCAAGATCTTGAAAACTGTACATCCAACTAGAAAGAAACTTGGCACGTCAAGAGATGTGCCTTCCAAGAACCTGCATGCAAAATGTCATGCAAATCCATTGAATGGTTGCAAAGATATTGAAGTGCAAAATGTCATGTCTAACATAGAAAGTCCAGTTCAACCCTAAGTATAGTGGAACTACTGTGCTACTAAAACGAGTGATGATGAATTCACTATGTGTGAAAATGTGAGATTTTACACATAGGCCCTGTCCACACTACACCGCTCAGACCCCGTGACAGACAGAAACCATTACAGCCGGGGAGTGGTACCGTGTGTCCACACTGCAGCAATGACCGGTACGAGACCAGTACCTCCAATCCACACCTCGGGAACCAGGCGACTGTTACCGCGGTGCCCAATCCCCCAATGCAACTCGCACTGTGCTACGGGCCCTGCAGGGGACCGTTACCACCCATCCACACTACCGCCGGTAATGTTACCGAAGTGGGACTGGTTTCATAACCATTGTTGAAACCACCTCATATGTGGTTTCAACAACAGTTACATAAACGCCTTCTGTAACGTTACAGGTGTAAACGCAAACCATTGCAGTAATGGTTTGGGCACTCTGTAACGTTACAGAGGCGTAGTGTGGACAGGGCCTTATACACATAGTAGCTCAGACAACTGGATTTATCACACTCTGTTTATGTCTGCCTTATTGCATATTATAGGGGAAGAGTAACACCCCTATAGTTAAGTAAAACATTTAATGTTAAACCCCTGACTTTACATTTAAATAACTTTGGCACCATTTTACAGAATAGCGAAACAATTTACATGTGGGGCCAGGGTGGCAAAGTTTTGAGGTGTGAAAAGTGTTGTGCTGCCATCTTTTTTGGTTTCTGAGATCTGGAATGCTGATCTTTGGAAAACTGAAGAATATTTTTTCCCCATTAGTTAACCTTTTTTTTTTTTTTTTTTTTGCTGTCATGCACAGACTAGATGGAATAGAATTTTTCCATGAAATTTTCAGGACAGAAGTGGCCTGTCCCAAGTTAATGCCTTTTGAGGGTTTTGTGAAAAACAATATGAAACGGTTCCAGAGCTGTAAGGATTTAAAATTTGTTTTTAGATAACTCAGTAATACAAATGCAGAAAAAAACACAGGTCATGAAGATTTATTTTTCATGATTCACTTGTAGTGCTGTGTGGAATGTAGAGTCCGCTGGCAGAATTAGCCGGAATGGCCATTCCACCAGCAGAATTTCTATCAGAATATCACTGGTTCTTTTGCAGAATTCCACCTGCTGTGATCTGCAGAATAATATTCTGCTGAACAGCATTTTTTCCATGGAAAATCATTTCACCACCATTTCCATGGAAAATATTGAGATCCATGGAATAACATTCTGTGGAAATGTTCAGAAAACTCGTTCCTCATTTTTCTGCTGCAGAATTCCACCATTCCTTTTCCCCAGTGAAATTCAATGGAATTTTGGCAGAATTTCAAACATTCTATGAAATTTCATTCCACCAGAATTTGAAAATTATGCACAGCACCATTCACTTGTCGTGAGAAAGGATTTACTCTCCATGAGGAAACAAATACCGATCATGATGGCAGCCATCTTGGTTTTTCTCTGTTACTAAAAATGTTGAAAATACATAAAAATAATGTAGTTTCAAAAACTAACACCTGAACTTATGTAAATGGGAATAATTTAGCTAGTTTCTGTTGCTATATTGTTTTTAAATATGCCTAAAAATAATGTTTCTGGGCACCCTAAAATCCTGGGTGTCTAGCTTAGTGACAGGGGCCATTTTGCCGCATTCCTGGTATGAGAAGCCACAGTTGGAGACATGCTGCCATCTTCAGTTGCAGCAGTAAACTGGCAGTCACCTGATCTCTCTCTCTCTCTCCCTCTCTCTCTCTCTCTCTCTCATGTCTGTCTATCTATCTAGTATAATTTAGCTAGCATAGACATGGAATATCACACTGTTACCTAAGTACTCTAGTTTGTATTCAATATGATTATGTTTTGAGGAAAATCTATTATACTACAGATATATTATTTGAAGATTTTCTTTTTATAAAAAGTATTCATGTATACAGTATGTCCATTAAAAGTAATTATTACATTATTTTCACATAATTTTTGCAGACCTATTATAGGTAATTTAACAATTAAATAGTTGTCCTTCTTTATATTATAGGAACATTGTGTGTAAACAGGATGCAGTATTCTCATGTGTGATAATACAGAACTACAGTATATGTCTGTTTTTAAACACTGCTCAGTTGCTGGAGATGCAGAACATAAACAAAGCCAAAGACAACCCTTCCTTCCTGTTTTCTTCTGAATACTCCATCATGCTGGACCTATTTGATCCTAAGCCCGCATCCTTCTTGGTGTCTGTACTGAAGTCAGAATAGCTAGAGTAGCCTGCCAATGTCCCCTGTGTGTACTTTGGTCAATAGTGGGCCCCACGTTTCCTCTTCCTGATCCCCAATTTCAGGACTTGATACCTTAAAGTGGCTTTGTGGTCCTTAAACAAACCTTGTGCAGCCTTGTGGTCAGTGGATTGGTTATGTTTCATGCTACATTCCACTGAACAGGCTATGCTGGCCTGCTTGCCCTGTGGACATCGACAGCAGGTTGCAGCAGTGCTCGGGGTAGCTGCCAAGTACACCAGGGAAAAGTTGAGCTCTCCTTTCCAGATTATACCCATTGTCCTTTTACACCCTTTTCATAGTTTAGTGTGCCTTTACTAATAAGATCCTGATGCAGGCTGGGGGGGCACAAGCCAGATTTTGCACAGTTGAGGGGAGTTCAAAACATTTTTGCAGCAATTGATTTAAAATGTTTTTTCAACCCCAATGCCACTGTCCATAGTTATAAAGTCCATAGCAAAATTCATTTTAGGAATTGTTTCATAAAAATAACCAATATCCATACTCATATTATATTGTGCTTGTTCCTTCGTGCAAAAAGCCTGAATATTTTTTTTTAGTGCAAGACAGTATCAGCCATTTGGCCACTATGAACATGCATTTTTTAAATGTCCTGACATCCTTTGCTCTCTGCATTTTGTATGCTGCTTTATAATTGTTATTGTAAATTATATCCCAACTCCACCTGCAGTGTGATGTATAGCCTTCAGTCCAAAACAAAACAGCCCAAAAGAACATTCTGGGCAAGGAATCCTTTCTAAATTGTGTTTAAATGGGTCTCTAAATCATTTCCACTTCACCTCTGCATTTTCCTTCTTTCTTAAAGACAGCCCCCAAGTACTGTATATTGTAAGAGGTACCCTCACCATTGCATGTCTAAAACTAGAAAGCTGATAACCCTCAAAACATCCCCTCTCCCCCCCCAAAAAAAAACACTAAGAAAGCAAAGCTTTCATGATGCATGTCGGATGACTCCACAATCTTATCTCTGAACCGGTGAACTATTGATATTTATCTTTATATGTGCCCTGTACATGCTCACAGGGGCACGTCTGCTGAAAATGAGCAATTAAATTTGTGCCCACCCTCATAATTGTTTTAGAAGAGCCTCAATCATCACCAATTACAGTACACATCTGGAAAAACAACAACAAAAAAAAAGTTTAAGTTTTTTCCTCCAGGCACTACTGCCAGACTATTGAGCTCCCATAATGGGTTGAGCCCCCTACTTTGGTTTGTTCAGTGGTGTTGTACGGTTTAGAAATATACATACTGATGTGGAGGGGTGGAGTTTAAATCTTACACTGCTTATTCAAAGCCATTCTGTCATACAGCTTAAGTTATATGCAAGGTGTTGGCATGCAGAATTATGTGATCTTGTGAAACTATTAATTATCAATTTTATATGACAGCTTTTTATTGTTAATATCTATTCAGGGTTCTTTCAATATCATCATCTCGCTAAAGCCTTCACTCACCCCTCCCCCCACATCAATTGTTTTTTTTTTATTTCCAATGTGTTGGTTAGCAATAAGTGCTTTTAATATTACTGTGTGCAGTTTTATACCCTCTGCAATTATTTTATTCAAAACCCTTTTTTCTTTCCCCTGAGCAAACTTAGTTTCTAGTTTTTAACATTTACAGGGCTGGATATTTGTCTTACACCCACAGAATTACAACTCATACATCATCAAGCCAAACCAGTTGCCTGGAACTGATAGACCCTTTCACAATATGTAAATCAGACTTTTTTCCCCAACAGTTTGTTTCTGAATTCTTGTTGAGCTTGAGCCTTCAAATTGCAAGACCCTCAAGGGTGCATGACAGACGTTTACAAAATAAACAGGCTCTATTTTTTACCTGAACCTTCTGCTTTTGCAGATGTACTTGCTCAGCCAGCTGTTCCTTAGTGCTTACATCTCAGTATTTAGTCTCTTAGAAGAGGTTCTGCAAAGCTTCTTAAGTAATATGATACTAAGTATGTATTTATGCAGTATGTTGGTTAACCATCCTATTCCTTTTTGTCTCCCTTCTTTTAGGTAGTGCACGTCCCTCCCAGGGTTTGACTCTCACAGTCATATTAATTCCCCAGTGCACCAATGCAGCAGTTATGGAATTAGTTTCAAGCTTTTGCCTGACTATCTAAAGAATTTTGGGTTTCATTATAATTTAAACCTCTTTAGTCTAATTATTTGTTTTTGGTGCCATCTCACTTTTTCACTTATTCCATGTCCAATGCCACTTTTTCATTCATGAAACTTTTCCTTTTCACATTATCACTTTTCACAATGGTATGCCACTATAGGTTTTGCCACTGTTAGCCCCTGCTTAGGCATGACTTTCACTGATCTCTATATGCCTTCTTCCTCACCTCCTCTGATTATTTTTTGTAGATTAATTCATTGATTTCTCACCCCCCCTCTATTTTAATAAGTGTTTCCTCCAGACACTACCCCCAACACTATTGCACTCCCAAAAAGGGTTATGCCCCCTACTTTGGTTTGTTCAGTGGTGTTGTAATTTGTGGAAATATAGGTACTAATGTGGAGGGGTACTATTTAAGCTTACACTGCTTATTCAAAACCGTTCTGTCATACAGTTTAGGATATATGCAAGGTAATAGCATGCAGAATTATGTGGTCTTGTGAAACTTTTAATTGTTAATATTCTATGGCAGCTTTTTATTGTTAATATATATTCAGGCATCTTTGGCTATCACCATCTCACTGAAGCCTTTGCTCACCCTTTTTTCACATTTTTTTCATTTCCAATGTCTCAGTCAGCAACATGTGCTTTTCATGTAATGGCATGTAACTTTATACCCTCTACAATTATTTTATTCAAAACCTGTTTTTCCTTTCCCCTTGAGCAAACCATTTTTAGTTTTTAATATTAACTGTGCAGGATATTTGTCTTACACCCACAGAACTGCAATTTGTACGCCACCAGGTTGATACATAAAAGGGTAGTTGAGGTAGGTTCGGGACATGCCCCTAAGGAAGATGTTCTTATGCCTTGACATACTGGGGCTAGACATTTTCAGTTGGGTGAATTTTGTTCACTGTTATTATTTTCTAACTACATCATATTACCTTTGCCAGGACTGTTGGAGTGCTCATTTTTGTATGTTTGGAGTTGTCTTTTTTCATTTAATTCTTTGGTAACCAGGAAGGTGCACTAGGCACAATACCTGTTTTCAGGCATGACCCAGCAGCACTGGGGAGGTTAAGTGACATGTTCAGGGTCACACCGTATGCAAGTGGAGGTTGTGGCAATCAGACCTTGGTCTGCTGGATGTACCAAGCTCACTCACAGCTCATTACTCTAACCTGCAGGCTATACTGCCAGCCTAGTTTAACCACACTTGGTCAGAACTTAGTGCAGGCCCAGTTCTACTGCTCTTGTAAATAAAGGGCTGATTGCTAGACTCTTACTCTGGCCTGGACATTAATTTTATTGCTTATATGTGTCATTGGTGCCTCAATATACCCACATTAAGTGTTCCCTAAACTCTTATGTCCTGTACGGACCCCAGCTAGCTTATTCTATCTAACAGAAAAGCCCTGCATGTTGCCAATCACCATGGAGAAGTGGGGACAGGATGGTGGTCACATAAACCATTTACATCCATGGAAAATAATTCTGCAGTTTAAATGGTGAACTAATGTATTCTGTAGATTACATAGACTTTATTTCAAGACAGATACAGTTTACATTTTTCAAATATTTCATGGAATTTATACAAGAAAAGCATAATCAGCAACTCTGGCCAGATTCCATCTGCAGAGGTTAAACGTGTCACAGCCATACTTGTTTATTAATATGTTTTATTACTTTGATATATGTGTTTGGTTGTTTTAGCCAATTACTTCTTAGATATTATTCTATGGTGTATATGCCACCCATCATAACTGGCAGTCCTTACTTGGAAACCCTGGATAAGTAGTAGTAAACTTTATTTTTATGGAGGGCTTCACTGGTTTACACACCATTGGAGCATTAACATACCCTGTTTACAAGGTTTCCCTGTTCTTGTCTTACATTTAACTTTTAAAATACACATCAAAAAATAAATTATAAAAATAAAAAAAAAACACATAGAAGCCATAGACAATATAAAAATTCAAGCGACTTACAGTACTCAATAAGTACAGTATGAGCCCTGAATTGCTGTCGCCTGAAGTATATCTTAGGCCCAAGTGACTATTTTCAGAAAATATAATGTCAAATGACCAAAGAGTCTGGATGACTCAGTGAATTGGCAATGTGCTACATAGGATTTCACATCTAGATCTGAATTCAAATTGAATCGTATTGCAATATATTTTTACATAGCAGCACAGTATTGTAGTACTGTGGTGGAAGGACAGAGGGTCTTTTCAAAGAGATCAGTGCTGGGTCACACACTGCTACTTTCAATAGCAGACTTGCACTTATGCCTATCAGAATTGCTATACCATGTATTAGATAGTCTAACTGTTCTGTATAGCAATGCAAATGTTGGCCAAGTTTGTTAAAAAGTTATGCAAATTGAATTTGCCTCATTTTTTACATAGATTGCTATAAATCATAATTTTATTGCAGCAACAGTAACCACCTGGTTTTGTCCATCACTCTCTGCATTCTGCTCACAATAAACATTCCCAATGAATTGCATTATGTTCACAAAGTCTGATCTGATTTTATTTTTGGCCATAAATAGTGCATCTGTAATTATATTACAAGACCCTAAAAGACGATGAATTTCAATCACAGTTGATAATGATTCATGTCTACAGCTGTAGCACATATCTATAGATGTAATACACACAATGCTAGCACTATGAGAGATCAAGTCAAGCGCTACTTTGAAATCATCAAAGCGCCCATTTCAAATAATATTAAAGTATAAAAATAGCTGCTGAAAAATATGTGCCACAGCATTGTTTCAGTGGCAAACTGCATTCCTGTTGGCATCCAGAAAATGACTGCAAGTGAAAACAGCAACAGCAACTAGTCAAAGACTTTCATCATTATTAAGAACTGTATTGGTCATGCATACAGTACAAAGAGCATACAGTATGAAGAGAAACACCGGTTTTTCATTTGAAAGTCTGTCTTGTGTACTTCCTGTTAAAAATTACACTGAAAATTCAGATTGCTTGAATCCCTCTTGGACATGAACAACACACCTGAGAGTGGAAATATATTACAGTCTCCATCATCCTCACTCAATATTTTTCAGTGCTTCTCTGTCTGCGCATGTTCTTAGAAGGGCTAGCTCGGGAGACATCCGCAGCCACTTGAATTGAGTTCCTAATATAATAACCCAAGACAGGATGGATGGCATAATGCATTTGTATAGTCATGTGTAAACACAGCTGACATAGATGGCAGTGACCTTCACCTGTGTGCATAACCTGACAGACAAGAAAAGAACAGCACAGCTCACCTGTCAGATTCAGGGACACTAAAAGTGTGGAAAGGTGACAAATGAAGCTTTCACAGGGAATAGCAACCTAAGTATCAAGTCAGTTGAGCAAGGACACTAAAGTCCTCCTTCCACTCTTGAAAGCTGCACGTCATGTTAAACAGCAAGTATTGAGCAAGGGCTGCTGAGCCAGGGGACTGTCTGTGGTGTCCAGGCCCCCAACTTGGTGGTGAGTAATCTGAAAATGAGCTACAAGATAAGAGAGCACAGCTCTCATGCTTGATACACATGGTGAATTAAGGAATAGTGTTGCTTATCAGGTTGCGGTATTGCAGCCAAGGCAGTTTGTCCTGGATTTCCCAAGAAAGAGGCTTACACAGTAGTGGTGGGTGCTCAGATCAGCCAATATCAATTATTTTTATATATACTGCCCCATATATCATAATTCCATAAAATCATATTTACAAACTTAATGATCGTTGGTTCCAACTTTCCAATGTCTTTCCAATTTTTGTACGTTATTTTCCAGCTTATGTGCATTTCATTTTATACAAAAGTTCCACACATTGATTATTCATTTCTTACGTATTCCTCTTTCTTTATCTTCTCACCCCCCAGACGTAGAATCTCAGGGGCCCTTCTCCTTCTCCTTGGGAGGTAACAGTGTGACACCCATTACCGCATCTCTTCTCCTCTTTTCTTTGTTCTCCATTTGTGTGTGTTCTCCCCCTTCCCCTCACCTCCTGGCAGCTCTTATAATCTTTTCACCACTAGCCCATCTCCAGCTTGTGTTGGATGACGGCCTTCCCCACACTTTACTGGGCCCTTTTCCTTGCTAACCAAGGCTCCACCTCCCGTCTTCAGTACTCCCCTTGGCCTCTGAATTAAACAGGTCAACCCCTACGTCTAATAGGTGTACCCCATCTGGTCTATAGAACTTGTCCTCATGCTCTTCTATGCCCCACCTAATGACCCTGTCCCCGTGGGTTATGAACCATGTGCCTATCCTTCTGTTCATTTTTCTCCTTACCCTGACCATTGTGAGGTGGCTGTGTGCATGTCTCCATACCCTTCGGGGTGCCATGTCTGACCACGTCAGGGTTACTTCTGGCCACCATTTCTTTATTATGCCCATATCATACTTCATCTGTAAATAAATGTCCAGCCATGGCCTGGATCCAATGTCATTTCCTCCCAAATGTATAATAATCATGTCTGGTTGCAGCTGTCTCTCTCTCTTATATTTCTCAATGTTGGAAGCAGCTGGGCCCATTTCATGCCCCTGATGCCCTGCCATGTCACCCGGCATTGTCTGGGGTCTTGGTAAAGTTGTCTGCCCCCTTCCTTTTTGGACACTCTCCTTTCTGCCCAATAAAGATAAGAGTGTCCGCATATCCATACCTCTAGCCGCCACCCCTTATCTGCTGAGAGATCAAAGCATGTGTGATTAATGAGACATTCTTGTTGTCCATGCTTCCTACTGTATCCCCTTTTTGTCTCCCCCTGACGCATTCATCTTTGCAAACTACCCCCAGCCCTCCCTTAACCTGTGGGGAAAAATTTGGAGAATTGGTTACTTATTTGTTTAATGGTCTTATGTATCATTTATAACAGTCAGACTTCCACCGTCCGACCCCTTGCACCTGTGCAATGGAACCCCCTGTGATGCCCGCCCAATTTGGAATGAAAGTGAGGAGAAATTCTTGGGGTTCTCCCTCAGGAATGCCATGCACTTTTTAAGCATCGCTGTCACCTGATAACCTGTGGCTCTTTTCCAATCCCCATGAATAAAGAACTGTCCTGCTTGGGGTGGATGCAATGTGGCATAGGCCCACAATGCTCTGACCGGGAAGCTAGCCAGCTCCTCTTGTCTGTCTAGTCATACCTGGGCCCCCTCACCCTCCTGGTCTGTCTTTGATTTTCTGATCCTTATGTCAATTGCGTGCTCTTGCCAGGTAAGGTCCTCTTGTTCCAACCCACCCCCCAGGCTTCCCTTGTCATGCCCTACTGCTTCGCTCACCCCTTAGTGCACCTTAATACATTGTTGTAAATATTGTTCGAAATAATAATGTTTCAAATTCTGTGCTGCAGATGGCTGCCACTGCCTGCCTCATACCTTCCATCATGCTCTGTGATACTAGTTTCCATTCATCCTCTGCCTTCATGCCAAGCCTTCCTCAGCCCTGTACCATGCACCATACTAACATGGACTTTGTTGGGTTCTGCCACTGTCTAAGGTTGCACACTATGCTGGTGGCTGCCAGGTGGACTCTGATGGTGGTGTGTGCCATTCCCTTTTCCCCATTGGTGCACTATGTACTTTCCCACTTGGTCGGCCATGACTTGCCCACTTACCTTCATGTGGTGTTGTTTCCTGAACTTCTGGAATGCTCCCCAAGCCCCTTCATAGGTTCTGAGCATCCTGGTAGACCAGGAGTTCTGAAACAGGACCTCGGCTCCTTCCAACCAACTTCCCATATGTCCTCTGGTATTGGCGTCTGTCACACCTCTGCCTTTGGTGCTGAGGCCCGGAATCTGTCCAGCTGCAGATGGGAGAGGCTGTCAGCTATAGTGCTTTGATCCCCTCTATGTGACTAGCCCTGAATGTCATGTTAAGCCTCTGCCCTTGCAATACTAACTGCCTTAGTACCCGAAGCACTGGCCCGGTCGATGCCCTTCTGTTGTTGAGGGCATCCACCACTGCTCTGTTGTAACACCAGAAAGTCAACATTTGGTTCCAAAGCTCTGGTCCCCACACTAACATGCAGGTGCAGATTGGTGTGATTTCAAGAAGGGTGATGTCCCTGGTCAGACCTAAATCTGTCCATCTCTGCGGCCATGCTTCGGAAAATGATTTTCCTCTACAGTATCCTCCCATCCCCAGCCCCCCCACGGCATCCGTATACATTTCTAGATCTGTATTAAATACCCAGTCATCTTGCCAAAAAGATGTGCCATTGAATGCATCTAGAAGTGTGTTCCATATCTTCAAGTCCTCCCTTGTATCTCTTGTGATATCCACCCAGTGATGCGGCTTAGTTGCTCTCCGTGTGGCTTGTGCTATTCACCTGGTGAATGCTCTCCCTGGGCTTATGGCCCGGCACGTAAAATTAAGATGTCCTATCAGCTGTTGAACCTGCCTCAGTTATTTTCTCCTTCCTTGCCTATGATCCTTCAGGAGCCCCCTCAACTTAGTTAGCTTGCCTTTCGGTAATCAAAAGACCTCTTTCTGTACATCGATCTCTATGCCCAGGAACTCAATGATCCTGCTAGGTCCTTCCATCTTGTCTGGTGCCAATGGCACCCCCAGGTTTCTGCACAGTGTCTGAAAGCTCCTGAGAATCTCCTCAGTCTCTTCCCTCCCACTCCCAATTAGAAGGAAATCGTCAAGGTAGTGGATTACTGTCCTATACCCTGACTGTCTTTGAAATATGCCTTGTAGGCATGTGCTAAATAGTTCAAAAGAGGGACAAGCAGTGGAACAACTCGTAGGCATGACTTTGTCAAAGTAATATTCCCCATCTAGCTTAAAGCCCAACTGGTCCCAGTCTAGAAGGCACACTGGAAGGAGCCTGAAGGCAGCCTGTATGTCGGTCTTCACTAGCCATGTTTGTGGGGATGCTTTAATGATTTCTACTGCCTCCTCCAGGGTAACATAAGTCACTTTGGAGTGGCTTTCATCGATGTAATCATTCACTGACTCCCCTTCTGGGAACGATAGGTGACGTATCACAGTAAATTCCCCCTGTTGTTTCTTGGGCACCAATCCTAAAGGGGATATTCTCAGATTATCAAATGGGGGTACCCAAAATGGGCCCTCTATCCTCCCTGCTTCCTTCTCTTTTTTGTAGTTTCTTCTTCAGGATTTCTTCCTTCCCCTTTGCGGACCCTACATTTTTGTTGTCCCGTCATGTCCTGGGGCACTGACAATGCAGGCTGGAACCTTTCTTAAATGCCTTAAGTAGTTTCTGTGTTGCTACAGCTGTAGCACTGAATTAGTCAAAGGAATTTTAAGGGTTTTTAAAAATCTCTATTGAGAATTGTGAAACCTTTAGTTAGGGATTTTGTTTTGTTTGTTAGTGTGTTCACTGCTACCCAGATAAGGTTGTCTCATCTGATAGTGTAGTTGAAAATGTACCAGATGGCACTTAAGTACTGTAATAGGAACTGGCCTCCTTCTGTAGGTATAACAAAAAGAATTTTAGAGGATGTTTTTTCCCTAAATTTTGTGAAGGATAAATAGGGAATCTCACAAAATTTCTTGACAAATTCGGAGCTACTACTGTATTTGGTCCATGTGTCCCTGTAACGCTATTTTCCAGCTCTTGATACTGATTGGTGTCCTTGCCATGTTAAATACCTGGCCTTCCCCTCCACTTTACTAGGCTGTTCTTTAATACTTGTCCCCCCCTCCAAAACCCCCCTCCCCCCAAAAAACCAAGCTCCTAGCTGACCCCAAAACCCCCCTTGGTCCCCCTGAAAGGACTGGCTGGTGCTGTCCTGCACCCCATTGGGTTGCCCCCCCGGTAACCCAGTATGTCCTGCATCTGGAAGCTGGGTGGGTTCCTCCACATTTTGAGCCTGCATGGCGGAATCTACACTATGGCCAGGAGCAAAAGGCTTGCTTATAGCCCAGCAACATTTTTGTATCAGAGGGGTCTTCTCAGTTTCCCCATCTGGTGTGGTGATGCATCCAGATCCTTTACCATCTCCCATACCTTGTTGGCCCATTTTTCCAACTCAATGATAGCCTTGTAAGCTTCCTCCTTAGTTGGCTTGTACTTTTTCAGTGCCACTGAGACTTTTAAATCCTCTTTGAAAACTTATTTATTTTGCTTAGTATTTGGGGAGGATATCTAGTCTTATATCTGCTGCCTTTTAATTTGTGTATTTTAACTGTTTATTTTTTGTTTTAATATTGTATAAACACTTTGATTTTTGAAAAGCACTTTATAAATAAAATTTGATTTGATTTGCTTTGACTGGTCCGTGACGTAATCCATCCACAGATCCAGTTGTTTGGTATCCCACCTAACGTCTCCAAAACTGCCATCACAGAGGCAACAAGCCTTTGTGTGAAGCAAATAAACAAATCAAAATGAAAGAAAAAGCCACTATCGTTCTCAAAAGAGGTGGCTGTGAAAGTCAGGAAGAAAAAGATAGCATTCCGGAATATAAGGAAACACAGAAGGAGCAGAACAGAGAGCTGTACCAGTTAAGGCAGAAGGAAGCAGGGAGGGAAGTCAGAATAGCAAAGGCCCAAACTGAGGAAAAGATAGCTAACTCAGTTAAGAAGGGGGATAAAACCTTTTATAGGTACATCAGCGACATAGAAAGACAAAGGGAGGGATAGTGAGGCTGAATAGAATGAATGGTGGGTGGGCAGGGGACAGTGAAAAGTAGGAATACTGAACGAATATTTCTGCTCAGTATTCACAAAAGAGGAGGAAGTGCCTAATCCAATTAACAGAAGCACTCTTGATAGGGGGCTGATCCCAGTCCTTTCACAGAAGAAAGGTTCTGCAAGAACTCCTAAAACTGAAGGTGGACAAAGCAATGGGTCCTGATGGAATTCACCCCAGAATTCCTAAAAGAATTAAGGGAGGAACTAGTGAAACCACTGGCTACTCTTTTAATAAATCATGGGAGGATGGTGTGGTACCCGAGGACTGGAGGAAGGCGGATGTGATTCCCCTTCACAAAAGTGGGACCAAGACAGAGGCAGGAAACTACAGACCTGTCAGTCTGACCTCTGTGGTAGGGAAAGTGATGGAGTCATTTCTGAAGGAAAGAATAGTTGAGTACCTAGAGGCCAGTGGAGCACAGGACCCAAGGCAGCATGGGTTCACAGCAGGAAGGTCATGTCAGACGAATCTAATAGATTTCTTTGACTGGGTGACCAAAGTAGTAGACCAGGGAGGGGCTGCGGACATGGCCTACATAGACTTTAGCAAGGCATTTGACACAGTCCCACACAAAAGATTAATAGTCAAATTAACCAGCCTGGGTGAGACCAGGGTGGTAGCCTGGGTAAAACATTGGCTGGACAACGGGACACAGAAGGTAATCGTAATGGAGTCCACTCTGAAAGGGGGTTACTAGTGGGGTACCGCAGGGTTCAGTATTGGGTCCAGTCCTTTTTAATGTCTTCATCAGTGACATTGCAGAGGGACTGGAAGGAAAAGTATGCCTTTTTGCAGATGACACAAAGATCTGCAACAGGGTTGATACACAAGGAGGCGTGGAAAGGATGAAAAGGGACTTGGCAAGGTTGGAGGAATGGTCAGAAGTATGGCAGCTAGGGACCAAGGTAGACAGGTCAGTGGGGGATGCCGTTACAGAAGGTAAAGCCATCAAAAAATGGAGAGCAATGATTACCAATGCCCGTAGTCTGGGTAACAAGCTTCCTGAATTAGTGGCCTTGATGGAGGAGGAAGATCTGGATATCGTGGCAGTCACAGAAACATGGTACGTGACAGAACCATGACTGGGACATAAACATACCAGGATACACTATCTACAGGAGGGACAGGAGGGTAAAAGGGGAGGAGGAGTAGCTCTCTACATAAGAGAAGAAATCAAAGCAACAGAACAAAATGGTAAACAGGGAGGAGAAGAAGCACTGTGGGTCAATTTGGAGGCAGGCAATGGCACCACAATCCACACAGGGGTTGTATATAGACCCCCTTCTCAGGGGGAGGAAATGGACAAGGAAATGATAGAAAGGATAATTAGAATGGCAGATAAAGGGGAGATATTGCTGAAGGGTGATCTGAATATGCCAGATGTTAACTGGAGTGCAGTTGCAGCAGCCACTTCTAAGAATGGGGTTATTCTAGATGCCCTACAGGGGGCACGCCTTAGACAACTAGTATTGGAGCCCACTCGAGAGGGAGCAATCTTAGATCTGGTTCTCTCAAATGGAGATGAAGAGAGGATCACAGATGTAGAAGTGGGTAGCCATCTGGGAACTAGCGACCATCGAACAGTATGGTTCACAATAAACACAGCAATAGAGTCAAGCCATACAACGACAAAGATACTGGATTTTAGGAGGGCTGACTTTGCCAAAATGGGTGAGTGCCTAAGGAATGCACTAGCAAATGGGCAGGAAGGAGGGGTGGAAGAACAATGAAGAATAATAAAAACTGCCATCACAGAGGTAACAAGCCTTTGTGTAAAGCAAATAAACAAAATGAAACGAGGTAAGAAACCACTATGGTTCTCAAAGGAAGTAGCAGTGAAGGTTCAAGAGAAAAAAGCATTCAGGAAGTACAAGGAATCACAGAAGGAACAGGACAGAGAACTGTATCAGTTAAAGCAAAAGGAAGCTGGGAAGGCAGTCAGAACAGCAAAGGCCCAAACCGAGGAAAAGATAGCCAACTCAGTTAAGAAGGGGGATAAAACCTTTTATAGGTACATCAGGGAGCGAAGGAAGACCAAGGGAGGGATAGTGAGGATTAATAAAGGGGAGGGAGGGTGGGCAGAGGGTGACTGTGAAAAGGTAGAGATACTAAACAAATATTTTTGCTCAGTATTTACAAAGGAAGAGGAGGAGGTACCTAAAACAAACAGTAGAATCACTCTGGATACAGAAGTTGATACCAGCCCATTTACAGAAGAAAGGGTTCTGAAAGAGCTCTTAAAACTGAAGGTGGACAAAGCAATGGGGCCTGATGGGATTCATCCCAGAATTCTAAAAGAACTAAGGGTAGAACTATTGACACCACTGACTACCCTCTTTAACAAATCGTGGGAGGATGGGGTGGTACCTGAGGACTGGAGGAGGGCAGATGTGATTCCTGTTCACAAAAGTGGGAGCAAGGCAGAAGCAGGAAACTACAGACCTGTTAGTTTAACCTCAGTGGTAGGGAAAATGATGTAATCACTTCTGAAGGAAAGAATTGTTGAGTATCTAGAGGCCAGAGGGGCACAGGACCCAAGGCAGCATGGATTCACAGCAGGAAGGTCATGCCAGACAAATCTGATAAATTTCTTTGACTTGGTGACCAAAGTAGTTGATCAGGGAGGGGCTGTGGACATGGCCTACCTAGACTTTAGCAAGGCATTTGACACAGTCCCACACAAAAGATTAATATACAAGTTAGCCAGCCTGGGAGTGGGTCCCAAGATGACAGCCTGGGTAAAGAATTGGCTGGAGAATAGGAACAGAGGTAATAGTAAATGGAGTCACTCTGAAAAAGGGGGTTAATAGTGGGGTACCATAAGGGTTCAGTATTAGGACCGGTCCTCTTCAATGTCTTTATAAGCGACATTGCAGAGGGACTGGAAGGAAAAGTATGTCTCTTTGCAGATGACACAAAGATCTGCAACAGAGTTGATGCACAAGGTGGGGTGGAAAGGATGAGAAGGGACTTGGCAAGGTTAGAGGAATGGTCAAATGTATGGCAGCTTAGATTCAGTGCTAAGAAGTGCAAGGTAATGCACCTGGGAAACAAAAACCCAGGGGAAGAGTAAACAATGGGGGGTGAGATACTAACAACAACAAAAATGGAAAGGGACCCAGGGGTAGTCATATCAGATGACCTAAAGGTGGGCAAGCAATGTGAGAGGGCAGCAAGGAGGGCTGGGGGGATACTGGGATGCATAGGAGAGGCATCAGCAGTAGAAAACAAAGAGTTATTATCCCTCTGTACAGACAGCTGGTGAGATCACATCTGAGTACTGCAGTTCTGGAGACCCAATCTCCGCGAAGACATACAGGATGGATGAAGCTGTCCAGAGGAGGGCACTAAAATGGTGCAGGGTCTGCACGGAAGACATATAAAGAGACTTAAGGAGCTTAATATGTATAGCCTCGAGGAAAGGGGGGGACATGATAGAAACTTTCAAGTACCTCAAGGGAATCAACAAAGTCCAAAAGGGTAGCATCTTTCAAAAAAGAGTGTGCAAGAACAAGGGGCACAATTTGAAGATAGAAGGGGAGGGTGGCTCAGGGTAATTTAAGGAGTATTTTTCACAGAGGGGTTGTGGATGTGTGGAACGCCTTCCAGAGGAGGTTGTGGAGTCAAAACAGTGGTGGAATTCAAGCATGCATGGGACAGTCATAGGCAAATTCTAGGGGTGGGGTAGGAAGAAGTAGGCTGCTGGTTAACTAGGATCTGCAGCTTATCCATCAGGTAGGGAAATGGGCAGACTGGGTGGCTGCCGGTCCTTATCTGCTGTCAAATTCTATGTTTCTATGTTTCAATGCAAAGAAGTGCAAAATAATGCACCTGGGAAACAAGAACCCAGGAGAAGAATACACAATGGGTGGGGAGGTAGTAAGAACAACAAAAAAGGAAAGGGACCTGGGGGTAATCATATCAGATGACCTTAAGGTTAGCAAGCAATGTGAGAAGGCAGTAGGGAGGGCTGGGGGTATACTAGGATGTATAGGGAGAGGAATCATCAGCAGAAAACAGGAAGTTGTTATCCCTCTCTACAGACAGTTGGTGAGACCCCATCTGGAGTACTGTGTCCAGTTCTGGAGACCCCATCTCTGCAAAGACATAGACAGGATAGAGGCAGTCCAGAGGAGGGCAACTAAAATGGTGCAGGGTCTGCAAGAGAAGCCATATGAGGAGAGACTAAAGGAGCTTAATATGTATACCCTTGAGGAAAGAAGGGAGAGGGGGACATGATAGAAACTTTTAAGTACCTCAGTAGAATCAACAAAGTCCAAGAGGGTAGCATCTTTCAGAAAAAGAGACTTGCAAGAACAAGGGGACACAATTAAAGATAGAAGGAGGGCAGTTCAGGGGCAATGTGAGGACATATTATTTCACAGAGAGGGTAGTGGATGCATGGAACAGCCTTCCTGAGGAGGTTGTGGGGTCTAAAACTGTGGGAGAATTCAAGAATGCATGGGACAGACATAAGGCAATTCTTGTGGGGGGGTAGGAAGAAATAGGCTGTTGGTTAACTAGGATCTGCGGCCTATCCTGTAGGTAGGAAAATGGGCAGACTAGATGGGCCTAGCGGTCCTTATCTGCCGTCAAAGTCTATGTTTCTATAGGTGGCCATCCTTTGTCTGAAAAATTAATTATAATATATCCACCTCACTCCTCCTTTGGCTTTTGCCCGCCGTATTATGAGCTGATAGGTTATCAAGGGGATCCCCAACTTGGGCTTCTTCTCTAACACTATGGCTGCATACGTGGCAAAACCCACAGACCAGCTGTCCCATGTCTTGCCTTTGGTGAATTTGTCCTCCTCTTTCTTCCCGAGAAGGAACATTGCTGCTGCCATCTCTGCTTTCCCAATGCTGTCCTTTTCATCATATTTAAAATCTATCTCCCAACTTACCAGGGCAAAAACGTCTACGTACTCTCCCTTCCATATCCTTTCTTTTGTTGCCATGGGGACATGCTCGCCTATTCTCATCCCTGGTGAACCAATGTCCCGTGACCCCCCCAGACAGCATACCAGCATCTGATATGCTCCCAGTTCCTGCCCCTTCCCCCCTCCCTGTCTTGAGTTCTCCTAGGGCTTTTTCCAGCTGCCCTAGACCATCTTGTCCCATGACCATAATCATTTGTTCTACATATTCTTTTATGCTACTGCTCACATTACCTCCCACATTACCTGTAGTTAGGCTCAGTGGTGCTCCGATCACCTCCTGAGTCTGTCCTCCCACTGGAATCAGTGTTGCCGGTTCTGGACTCCACATCTCAGGCAGCAATGGGGTGATTGGGCTGGGCACTGGGATAGGGATTTCTGTGGCCTGGGGTGGCTGGCATGGGGCTCAGGGCCCTTGGCTCTGACCCTCCCATCTTAGCGGTGGCCTTTTTGGACTGGGCGATCTGGCCAGCCTGCACCCCCTGCTGCTGCTCCCTCCTGTTCCCCCTTTTCTCTTTCCTTTTGGTCCCTGTGCCTCCAGATCCTCTACCATCTCCCATACCTTGCTGGCCCATTCAGCCAACTCGATGATAGCCTTGTAAGCTTCCTCCTTAGTTAGCTTGTACTTTTTCAGTGTCATCGTCCTCTGCTCTGGTTCTTGTTCCTAATGCTAGTAAAAATGCTATAAAAGAGAAAGCACATGTTAATCATGGTGGGGGGGGGGGTCTACCATCCCTGGTTATAAATGGTTCCTTTCTCTCTTTGTCATTGATGGGCCCCCAAATGTACCCTGATGCAGTGCCCTTCCAGGCTGCTGTGACACCTTCCTCCATGGTCCATAACCTCCATGAGTATGGGTGCATGCCCTATCCCTCTGTCATGCCTTCTTTCTTTTGGTCTCTGTGTTTTGTTTTGTTTTTGTTGTCCTTCTTGTCTATTTATTTATTTGTTTATCTGTGGTTTTCATTAGATATTTGGGCTGTCCCCCATTGCATTGTTATGAGTATTCTAGCATTTAATTATGCCTTTTTCACATGTTTTTGCACCTTTCTAGGTCCCCTCTCTGGACTCGTGGCCTGGTCCAAAATGGCCACTGCATGGGCTTGTCGGCCTCTTGTTCTTCCCCCGGCTCCTTTCTGCCCTTCCTGTAATGCCCACCAGCTTTGTCAGCTGTTCCCGCCTCGTTCCCTCTCCTTTTGATTTTTTTTTTTTTAAACCTTCACATTGCTCATGTCCCCTGTGGACCTTGAGGCCTTGTAGTAACTCTCCCCCAAGCAGCCAGTGTGGCCTGTTTTAGGCCTTGAGCCTCACCTCTTTTGGTGTCCTGAACCTAGCTCCCATGCCACCAGGGCCTTCCCAGTCCAAAATGCTGTGTGTACAGGCCCTCCGTGCCCCGTGCTCCTGCTCTGTGCGTGGCCGTGCAGCAAGGCCCCCTTATAGTCCCATTAGTGTCCCTTTTGTGTGCCTGCTTCAGAATTGGGCCCACTTGCTTTGCTTTTGTTTGTTTTTTGTTTTATATACAAAACTGTGCCTCTTCCCAAATGCTGCCTCCCTACCAGAAAGCCCCTGAGCTAGATTAAAAGGATCCATGACCTAGCTGGATGCCTTCTCTTTGTGCTCTGTAGCAAATGCCCCAACTAGGCCTCCATACATGGTCCCATGCATGGACCCCATTCACTGGCACAAACATGTGAGCCTCCATTTCAATACATCTTCCCCCTTTGCTTGCCCCTCTCCTCTCTTCAAAATCTCTGCCGTACCTTTGGCTGTTCTGTCTTTGACCCCCCACTCCTCCTGCTGGTCTTGCCGCGTGGTCTCGCAGGCCAGCGCCCTCCCCCTCCCGGGCAGCTTGCAGTCTTGATGAGTTAGCGGTATGCCTGAAGAAATGGCACTGAGTCTGGCATTCTGCTCGGCCTTCCCATACAGTCCCCAAGCTGATAAAGCCACAGGCCTGCCTCTGCTCACATCGGGCAATGGGCCCAAGCCCCGGACACGGCCGGACACATACCTGTGTGGTATCTCAGACACCCCTTCAGTCTTGAGCAAAAAACACTCCTTTCCAGGCTCAATAACCCCCCGCCCCGATGACAACCAGGAACAAAACTGAGCCACAAACCGAAGGGGCAGAACAAAATGGCGGCTAGCACCTGAAATGGGGTAGCATTCCCCCAGCCCCCCTGCACGTGGGACTTCTGCTCCAAGGGCGAGCTGCGCTCTCTCCAGGCCCAAATCAAAATGAGTCTAACAGACACAGGCAGAATTAAACCTTGCACATACATTTTTATTTTTGAATTCAACTACTTTTACCTTCTCTAACTCAAAACCAAGCCACAGAAAAACAATCAGAGATTCACTACCAAGCAACAGAAAAAAACAGGCAAAGAGTAACAAAAAACAGCCCCTGCACATAATAGCCCCCAGTGAAATTAAACTGCTATGCTCTGCATTCCCCTCTCTCTGATGCAGGTGTCTCCTATGTTATCCTCAGGTAATAACTCTGTATAGTCCAGCTTACCCACCTCGTGGCATTCCAGGAGAAATGCTTTGTTCTCACCAGCACCAGTCCTTGCTCTTCTGGCTCTACGAAGTGTTTTAAATCCTGTTTTTTATATTGTCCCAGCTTTCATTAGTTATCATAAACCAGCACTAGCACCTAGTTTGGTACTGGGTAAGCTAGATTAAACTATGAAAGATTGCTTATCTGATGTGCTGCTCCCAGCTTTTTTATTAATCTGGTGAGTAGCAAGCTAAAAAGAGTGCTCTCCCTTCCCTGCGGCCCCTTAAAAGGCCAGCATAGCCCCTCCTCTTCCTGCCTATCCTAGTCAATTGTTTGCTACTCCAGCCCCTCAATAACTCCACCCCTTCGTGATGTCATCTCCTTGTTCCCCCTCCTCCCTTCTTTTCCTCTGAGTCACCCCCTTTAGCTCCTCCCCTTTTATTTTATGTCATTCATTTGACCCTTCTTGGGTGGTCACCAGGACAACCTGGTCTGCCCTTTAGAGGCAAACTCCATCATCACAAGGGATCCTATCTTGTAAAAGTACTCCATGTTCCCCACATGGACATGACTCACAGAGCCACTTCAGTAATAATAATAAAAATAATAATGATAATAACCATTCCGCCTGTTACAGTGTGAGGGAGGAGGGAATGGCCTGTAGGGTGCTGCTTGGTGGATACAGCTCAGGTACAGTGCTGATGTACAGATTAGTTTGTTAAAACATATATTCTTTGTCTTTAAGGTTCATACTGGAATGTGTCCAATAAATTAAAGTTTCACTTAATTTTAGACACCATAGTGCTTTTTACTCAGTCATTTGAGATACCATTTCAAACTACTACCCCAAGTTCTGTAATGTTTTTGTTTTCCTGAAATTCAAAACCTTCCTTGGGTCCAAATGTGGAATTATTTGTCTGTCTGTCTGTTTATCTATCTATCTATCTATCTATCTATCTATCTATCTATCTATCTATCTATCTATCTATCTATCTATCTATTCATTCTCTCTATCTATAACCCTTCCTTTACCTGCACCAGACTTAGACTTGCTCACTTGGTACCAACTTTTTGAGGAAGAGGGTCCTGAATTGGACATCCAAGATTCTATCTCATTTTATTTTGAGGGTATCATTTAGAAGATGGCTGTGTACTGGTCAACAGTCCCAAGTCTGGCACCTTTGCCGGTGCTGCTACTGCCGATCAGTCCGTTAGTCCTTCATTAGGGGAGTTCTTTCCTATGGCTACAATGTAAGTGGCAAAAACTTTTATTTTATGTGTTCAAAGAGAGCTGCTGTTTCATGTAGTAAATAATTCTGTATTTTGTGGCCTAAGTGTTGGATGGAGTCCAGCTAGTGAAACTGGAATAAAAATGGAGGCAGTATAGCGCAGTGGTCTAAGGCTCTGAGTTGCAAATCTGGTGACATCCAGCAGACCAGACCTGGGTTTGAATCCCACAGCTTCCACTTGCATACTGTGGGGCCTTGAGCAAGTCACTTAACCTCCTTGTGCTCCCAGGTCGCTCCTGTAAAAAAGCTTCCAGCTTAGTGTGCTATACCTGGTTAAACAACAAAAAAAAAAAAAAAAAAATAGACAGGTTTGTTTTATGGAGGTTTCAGTATAGCCTAAGCATTTGTGGTGGAGTGCCAGGCTGTACTTGACTGGCTCAGAGACTGAGATAAAGATGTCTTCTTTGAATTAAAGGATGGGGATACTTAAAATCATATGCACTAGGGACCTATCAACTTGCTTAGATTTGCTTCTAAAGCCAAAGCAGCAGCTTGTTATCCAAGTTTTGAAGAGAGCTCTAACTGGCGGGATTTCATTTTTTCAGCTGCTGCCCTTATCTGCTTTAGTTTATTTATGTAATGAATGTGTGTATCTGATTTAAAATGTGTGCCATCTGTCTGCCCATGGCCTGAATTGTAGCAGTCTTCCCTTTGTATTATTGCTGCCATACTGCAAATGGCAAAATTGGTTACTAACCTTCTAATATATATATATCACAGTTACCATTAAAAGACAGCTGCACTTACCCAGATCAGTGTCTATTACTTGATGTCAGATAATGGTGACATATATGGGGAACTATGCCATCTGTATACTTACAGTATGTTGTCAGGTGGGGGTGGGGCAGCACTTTTTAAGTACTGTACACTAGAGTGTCCTTCATTGGCATTGACTACATCCAGTAAGTATTTCTCATATTGGGACTATTTAGGTTTGCTTTGTGCAGCATTAAAAATAGCATTTTTATTGCTTGAGTAACACCTTCCAAAATAAATGCACACAGACAAAAGAAACAAAATATCATATTTGGCTAGGGAATACTAAAAAAGAGCTATATCTGAAAATATTATTCAAGAAAGTAAATTTTGTAGACTGGTGTCTACTCTTCCAAATACCCAGGTCAGGGCATCATACAGAAAGTCTAAATTATGGAGGGCACAAAATCTCAACCTCTAGGGGGTCCTGGGGCATGCCTCCGGGGAAAATTTTGAAAAACTGAGGCCAAATCGTGCATTTTGGTGACTTTTAGCAGTCCAGAAAGCTGTTCCCCAACCAGCTAAGTGCCATAATACTGATTAGATGAAGGATCAGTTGTTTTTGTACCTTGTTCATTTTACTTATAATGTTACCTTTTGTATTAATTTTTTTTAAGAATTAGTAAGAACTTGTGCATGTTGCGAGTCTTTTATCATGAAAGACTCACAAAATGCACAAGTTCAGTTTTACCATATATTAATCACATAACTACTTAGTCCACTTGTAGCTGATCCATTAACTTCTACATGACAGGAATTCACCATTTCAATTTTAATGTGTGTATGTGATCCCCAGGGACCAATCCTTTTGCCCATTCTGTTTAATGTCTTCATTACTTGACATTGTTGAATGGCTGGTGAGAAAGGTCTACTTGTTTGCAAATGAAACCAACATCTGCAACAGTGTAGATACTCCAGGCAGACTGGAGAAGGTGATGTGAAAGGGAACTGTATTGTATCTACACAGAGTGATAAAGTTGCAGGGAGGGTCTGCGGCATACTGTTGTGCAAACAGGCAGAGGTATCACTAGCAGATATTGAGAGGTATTGATTTAGTTATTGTATGAACTCTGGTGAAGCCTCACACAGAGTATTGTGTGGGATTTTGTAGGCTGCATCTTTGTAAGGACTTTGATAGGGTGGAGCATTCACTGCACAGAATGGCGAGTACATGGTACAGGTCTTTCTGTGGCTGAAACCATGAGTACAGATTCATTAAAATACCTCAATATATACTCGCTGTAGTAGATGAGGGATTATTTGGTAGGACATGGCAGATACATTCAGTGTGTGTTATGCACCTTCAACTCAGGGAATCTAAACATAAAATGAGAAATGTTTATAATTGTAGAGAAGTATGGTGCTTCACATTCATATTCATATATAGCATATGAAAGTACTGCACTGATTAGTACTGCTGCTTGATACTGCAGGCACTGTATGATACATTTCAAACTTTATTGGCCTGCCTACATGAATTCATGAAATACAGCTTAAGTTGGTGCACCATCTCATATACACTTTTCAAACAGTATGTTGTTGCAGCAATGCATATGAAAGGTATGCCACAAAGCAAGCTGCATTCAGTCTATATGCAATTATTTATTTATTTATTTAGTTAAACATCAGTTTAGAAACCTTTGAGCCAGAGGCTCATTTACAAAGGTACCTCGTCACAAAGAGGACATCAGAACAGTAGTACAAGGGACACAGTACTTACAAACAAAAAAAGTTACAGTTCAATTACAATTTTGTTTCAATAGAATACAATCTCCAACGAAGCAAAAGATAACAAAAGGTGCAAAACTTATGGTCGGGGGAGAGCTGGTGGGAGTAGAAGGGAGGGAGATAGGGGAGGAGGAATTAGTAGGGAAAGGAAGGGGGGGAGCCGCTCAGTGAGCATTGTCAAACAGAGTATGTATTTTTTTTTTTTTTTTTTTACACTAGGCTAGTGGCAGTTGCATTTGCGAGAGCTAAGCAGGAAGTTTCTGAGCCTGGGCTTAAAGCAAGCTAAGGTTAGTGAGTTTGAGACACTGGCAGGGAGGGAGTTATACCAGTGGGGCATCGGTGAGGGAATGCCCTCTGGCCTTGAGAGGTCCTGGCTCTCGAATAACTATAGGTAGTCTTGACGAGCTGCGCGTGATCAGGGTCGGTGCAGTACGGGCGAATGGGAGTTGGATAGGCCTATGGGGGGATAGGCCACGCAGGGCTTTTAAAGGTGAGCTGGCATGCCTGATACATGAGTCGCTCTTCCAGGTTGAGTAGGGTAGCCAGGGTGTACAGCTCACATGTGTGAGTGAGTCTGGGAGCACCAGTGATAAGTCTGCAGGCCTTATTAACTGTGAGGCAACCTTGTTGAGGGCAGTCTGATCTGCTGAGCCATAGACCGAAGGCCATAGTCAATGAGAGACATGACAGAGGAGGTGACAGCCAGGCGGAGGGCATCAGGAGGGTGGCATTTCTTGTGCCGATGAAGAATGCCTAGCCATGAGTTGGCGACAGAATTTAGGGCAGATATATGTCCATGGAATGAAAGTGCAGGGTCAAAGGTTATACCAAGATATTTATAGGACTGCACCTGGTCAATGATGAGATTGGATGTGGAGTGGACAGCTAAGGGAAACTTGCTGTACTTATTTTGGGGGTGGGAGAAGAGCATCGTTTTTGTTTTCTTAAGGTTGATAACAAGTCAGTGCTCAGTGAACCAGGTAGCTGCAGAGTCAAAGACTAGTTGCAGGGAGTTCTGTAGCAGCATGGGGTCATTGTGGGAGGCAACAAGAACAGCATCATCAGCATAGAGAAGCATCTTACCTGTACAACTGCTGGGTAAGGAGTTAAGAAAGAGTGAGAATAGTAGGGGTCCAAGAATTGAGCCCTGTGGCACCCCAGAGCCAATGGGGCATGTTTCAGAGAGAGTACCATTGACTTTCACACATTGGGAGCGGGCGGAGAGATAGCTGGTGCACCAGGAAACAGGTCCTGAGGCAAAGCCTATTAGGTCGAGGGTGGAGAGCAAAAGAGGATGCGAAACGGTATCAAATGCTTTAGACAGGTCAATGAATATAGCACCAGCCAGGGCACCAGAGTCCAAGGAGGCATGGAGGAAGTTGGAAAATTCAGGAGTTCTGTATTGGTACTATGACCTGCTCTGAACCCGTGTTGTTCAGGTCAAGAACATTATACTTACAGAGGTAGTCAGAGACTGGGACGCCTACAATTTTCTCTAGCATTAAGAGGGGGGAGAGGATTGAGATGGAGGTAGTAGTTACCTGAAGAGTCCTGTCACCACCTTTATGGACAGGGGTAACTGTGGCAATCTTCTAGCAGAGGGGAATTGTCCGAGACAGAGTGATTTGTTGAAAATGCACATAATAGGTAAGAGGACCTGATCCAGGACCTGACGTAAAAGGCAGGGATCAAGTGAGTCATACCGATGGTGTTACGCTTAGGGCTTTTAGCAGGTAAGGCCTAGCTTCTTGCATGGTGACACGACGAGGTGGAAAGAGGCGGGCAATGGGTGGTGGTACAGATGGAGGAGGTGGACTGAAAAAGTTACCAGGAAGTACTGAGCTAAGGTCGGTAAAGGAGTTATTGAGGTGGGTGGCAATGAGGACAGGGTCAGAGGAGACGGTACCATTGATGTTGAGAAGAGAAGGAGAGGGGGACTGGGAGTGACCATTCAGTTGCTTGATGTTGTCCCAGAAGCACCTGGGGTTCCCCCAGGAGGAGGTAAGAGAGGCTTGGTATTATTCCGCCTTTGCTTTGTGGATGGCCCAGGTGCACTGGTTGCAGGCAGCAGCATAGGACTGCCTGTCACTTGAACGCCAGCAGCAACGGCGGTGCCAAAAGATTGTCGCTGGTTAAGCTGCCAGTAGGGCAGGGGTGATCCAAGGGCATGCTTCACTTTGGACCTCCCTAGCAGTTATGGGAGCAAAGATATCACAGGCAAAGTTGAAAGTGCTTACAAAGAAGGCCAGGGCCAAGTCAATGTTGGTTGCCCTCGTCAGAGGGGACCAACCAGTGTGGGCAAGGAAGTGCTTAAGGCTCATGAGTCCCCAGGCCTAAGCTCGCCTTCGAGAGGTGGTTTGACTGGGATGAGGGCCGAGGGGTTTCCCAGTTGAAAAGCACAGGGAATGGTCACTGAGGCAGTCAGGGAGGATTTGGATGTTGTGGATGCTGGATTGGCCTCTTGGTGAGGACCACATCCAGGAGGGTGCTTGTCCCACCCCCCCAGGGTTTTTCTAGTAGGCTGTGTGACCAGTTGAGTTAGGTCAATTGAATCGAAAGCCTCACGGTGGGAGGAGGACGAGGGGTAGAGCCAGTTTATATTCAAGTCGCCCACCAAGATTTGGTCCGACGAGTTGGGTAGGGAGGTGAGGTAGTCAATTAGTGGGCCCAGGGCCTGGGATTGGTTCTTGGGAGGTATGTAGGCTACGGTTAGGAATAATGGGCCTCTAGCTGGGTCAGGGGACAGCTTTAGAGTAAGTGCCTGGGCCTCATGGTCCAGGTCAGGCAGGGGAGTGGTAGCCCCATGAGAGAGATCCTTCAAATAGAAGACACACCCCCACCTCTGCGACCACGGTCCAACCGGTGGAGGTGCCGGGGAGAAAGAATGAGTTAGGAGTGGAGGGAGGGAGACAGCCAGGTTTCAACCAGGGCAACAACATCAGGTTTATGAAGCGTCACCCAGCAGTATAGAGAGTCCAGTTTTTTCAGGAGGCTACAGATGTTCATAGAAGCAATGCGCAGCCCAGGAGATTTCAGGGGGGGACCAGTGCTGCCAGGCCCGGCATTGGGGTGGACATTGCCTGACAGGAGCAGGAGGAGGAGGGCTGATCTGGGGAGTGCACAATGGCGGCCCCAGAACTTGAACAACTTTGGAGAGTAAAGGGTTAACTCTATGCAGGAGCACAGAGCATTGAGCTAGAACATGGTTTACAAACCTCTGTCTCTGATACATGTCAGTGTAACCATCAGATTCTTATGAACAATACTAACTGACAGCTGTAGAAATTGTGTTAAAATCTGTAAGCCATAGGCAACAATGCTTGGGTAAAAAAGACTGAAGTCGAGAACCCAATTAAAATCTGTGTGGATAGTGAAAATATATATACAATGACAATAACTCACTTCAGAAAGAAAAAACTCACCTGAAAGGTACAAGGTACACCTCTGTGATGCAACACTGTACCTGCAAACCCACAACCCAAAAGACTAGGTTCTGAGAGGGGAGGCAGGGAGGGAAATCAGAATCAAGCAAGACTCCATTAGAAGAAACAACATTACTATGGGGAGTATGTTTTTCTTACATGAGGTCTTGCTGTATTCGGACCATATGCAGACTACCAAGCAGTACCCCCCTGGAGGAGAGGATAACAGAACCTTACTTTGGGAACAAGCTCTGCAGTACTGCTATGTCAAACCTAGCTTCACTCCTAGTCTAGGTATCCATGGAGTAATGCTTGGTGAATGTATGTGCCATTTTCCAGGTGGCTGCTTTGCAAATTTCCACCAAGGGAAGATCCCTGGCAGCTGCCAAGGAAGCAACTGTACCCCTATTTGAGTGTGCCTTCAGGCCTGAAGGTGACTGTTTGCCTAGTTTTGAATAGCAGAACTGGATACAGGAGACAATCAACCTGGCAATAGATCATTTAGTGGCAGGCCTACCCTTACCAATTTCACCATAACTAAGGAATAACTGAGTACAATCATTCCTATGGGGGGGGTAAATTTAAACACACTTTGGAAAAACATAATGAAAACAGGATGAGATGCAAGGGAAGATCACTCCCCTGCAGATAGAAAAACAGACACAGCTGCTAAGTGAGCCTGGAGGGCAGCAGGCCTATGGTATAACCCATTAAGGTGAACCAGATAGTCCAGTGTTGTGGAAATACCCAGTGAATTTGGCTGTTTGTATTTCTGAGAACACCAGATAGTGAATTTTTTTCCATTTAGAATTGTAAGTTTTTCGAGTGGAAGGTTTCCTAGAAACCTTGAGGATATCCATTACTCCCTGAGAGAGATTCAGATCTGCATACTCCAACTCTTCAGGAGCCAGGCCTTGAGCCTGAGAGAGTGAAGGCTGGGATACCAAATCCTTCCCTGAGAGGTGGTCAGGAGGTAATGCCTGCTGGGCAGAAACAAGGAAGAAAAACTGCTAGAGGCAGAAGCAGAGGATACCAAGGTTGTCTGGCCCATTCTGATGCCACCAGAATCCTAGTGCATGGCTGATACCTGATTTTGATCAGAACTTTGAATATTAGAGGAAAAGGAGAAAAAGCATAGAGAAACTATCGGAACTGGGACCCACAAGAGAATTAGAGAAAAACACAAACAAGCAAAAGAATCAAATGTATTTCAGTTCCCAACCGTGCTGACTGATGGGAACCGAAAAAGCAATTTCTACACTAAATCTACCACTATCTACCTAGTTACACTACCCGTACCATAGACAGAGATTTGATACTGAAAATAAAGAAAAACGGTTGATTTAACTGATTGATTTTTACCAAAACCATGCTGGCGAGTAGGAGAAATCTCCGGTGCAACATCAGTTAAGTGGAGTAAATAATCTGATGGTTGCACTGACATGGTCCAGAGGCAGAGGTTTGAAATCCGAGCTCGAGCACAACGTTCTATGGTCTTGGATAGAGTTAACCCTTTCCTATCTGGAGCAGTTCAAGTGCTGGGGCTAAATGCATATAATAAGAATGCAGCTTGCTTTGTGGCATATATTTATTAAATTTTGATAACTGGGTATGCCCACTGAGCCCGAAGGTCCCTTTTTCTGGGGCAACCTGGACTTAGCTAAACAGTACACACATTTCACATACAGAAGTAGGAGTCAGAATACAGCAAGACTTCCTGTTGTTTGAAATAATATTTGTAACTTTTGGGGTAGTATTTTAAAATGATGATGTTACTGCTGTCTAACCCATCATGTCACACTACAGTGCCATGATCTGCCCACTGTCAGTCCCTTAGTTCAGTGTTAACTAACCAGTCTTGTGCTTGCATCTGTCTTAAGTTGTGGTCAACTGTGTGACCTACCGTCGATTAGTCAAGTTCCAGAAATAATCTCTGATTTTGTCAAGTTGAACAGACTGAGATCTCTCAGCTTCCACAGCAATTACCATAAGGTCGTTAAGACGTTCTTGTCCCATTGTTGTTCTTAAGTGATTTTTAATAAATTTCAATGCAGAGAAGCTTCTTTCATTACTGCATGATGTCACAGGGAGAGTGAGAACCAGTCTGTAGAGTGTTTCTATTTGACAGTATACATCTTGCATGTTACAATCACATATAAATTGATACACATCAACTACTGTAACTGGTGGTGTTGTTTCTCTAGATACTGTAGTCGATGGATCAGGAGTTTATACTCCTGTTCTACCAAATGTGCATCTCTGTCTCCTGCATAATATATTACTAACTTTTTCAGGTTTTCAAGCTTTTCAGTAGAAGGATTTGTTAGGCAACTAACTTGTTTTAGCAATGGAAGTGTTTCAGAGCTAAATCTGTCAGTTATTCCTTGTATGCAAAGATCTAGTGTTGCAAAGTAGAACTCATATCGGAGTTTATCTTTTCTAGATGAATTTGATTCATTTTGCCAGATTACATTGACTATTCTGGACACCTTTTAAATACGTGGCTCAACGTATTCTACATCTATTTTGGATGCTAGCATCTCCGTTTCAAGCCATATCTGCTCAAAGCTTTCATCAGTCCTCAATGATAGTAGCTCAGCTTTGCAGTCCTCGATCATCTCAGCTGCCACAGATATGTCTGATTCAATAGACTGAAGATATTTTGAGGCTACATTTGTAATGGACAAAATCTTGTCGAATGATATCAAATAGAAGCAGAAATGAAAGTCTATTGATCTGCTGAAGGCCATGGATGTGCTAGCAGTCTCTCTATCAAAAGAGCCATCTTCTTGAATTTTTGCAAGAGTTTGCATCACAGACTCAATGGTTGCATGCAGTGCTCTACAGTTATCAATTCTGCTAGACCACCGAGTCCCAGAAAGTGGCTTAAGAGTATGCGTTCTATGAGAACTATGTAAAGCATTGTCAGTTAAGAACTGTTGCTGTACAGCAAGAAAGAGATTGTGTCTTTTAGTGGAACTTTCAATAAATGTGTATAACTGCTCAAGGACACCAAAAAAATTACGATTAGGGGTAATTTTGCTGCAAGTGTCAACAATTACCAAATTTAAACGGTGTGCATAGCAATGAACATAATATGCTTTGGTGCAAGTTTCTCTAATTCTGGCCTGTACCCCTCTGTATGCTCCAGACATTGTTGCACAGCCATCATATCCTTGCCCCCTTACATTAGAAATACTAAGATCACATTGTTGCAGTGTTTCACAAAGGTAGTTTGCTAAACTGTCACCTGTTCCTGTTTTTGCATGAATTACATTAATTAATGATTCATAAATTGTGGCATCTCTGCGAACATAGCGTAAAACCAAGGATAACTGTTCTTGTTTTGAAGCGTCTGGAGTTGTATCAAGGCAAACTGCGAAATATATAGACCGTTTTACTTCATCAACTATTGTAGTCCTCACATGTCTTGCAATACTCATGATTAAGTCATTCTGACTTTGAGCTGACAGGCAACTTGGGTAGCCCTTTGGGTTTTTAGAAGCCAATTCTAAGTGTTGTTTCAGCACTAGGTCATATCTTGCAAGTAAAGATGCTATTTCTCTGAATACAACCCTGTTCATTGATTCCTTAGACTCATCATGTCCTCTAAATGGTAGTCTTAAGCAAGCCAGCATAGCAGTAATATCAACAAGTCAGATGACAGCATTGTACCTAGTCTGTCTCTGATTTGATTTTAGATGCATTTGTTTTTCCCTCTGTTCAGATAACTGCTCATCTAGTGGTTTAGTAACAAGATGGAGGAGCCATTTTTCGACATTTTCAAGATGTTGTTTGCTGCTACTATGTCTACTGAAACCTCTGTCTGACGCCAAGGCTACTTTCCAGTCTTTAAACCCTTCAGTAGAAAATGCTGTGTCATGTTTTGCTGTATCAATTCCAAAAACTCTGCATGGGAAGCAGAAAGCTGCATCTGATGCACTATTGTATTCTAGCCAATTATATTTTGAGAACCATCCTTTGTTAAAAGATCTTTTCCTGTTTCCAAACTGTGTTTGTGGGTACTTGTGTAAACACTTCTGAATTTGCCCTTTATTGATGTACTCCTCCCTAGCTAGACGATCCTTAGGTACTGTAAACTGTGTCTCCATCTGCATGTCAGCAGCTGCGTCTGTTAAAGAAGATAAACATAGTCTTAAAGGAAAACTACACCCAAAACCTGAAAAAATATATGTTGTGCAGAGTGTTTTAATTTGTATGTGAAGTTCTAGTGTTTCCTTCCCCTCTGACTGGTTTATGGAGTTTTTCACAAAATTAGCCTGCTAGCTTTATGATAGTTTACGACCCTGGGGTTCTCCATACCTGATAGTGTAATTGTTTTCTGGTTCCCACAGTGCATCTTGTCTCACGTGACTGTGATGTAAGAGAGACCCAACATTCAGCACACGTATGCCAAACAAACTAAATATCTTGGAAGCTTTACAAGCTGCACAAAAATTACCAGCAGCAAAGTTTTTCAGGACAGTAAAACCTTTAGGATGAGGGTGGTCACCAAGATGAATTCTACAGATTTTAAAATATAGCCATCTCTGTTGTGAACTGATTGTAACACAATGCTTTCTGCTGGATTTATGGTCTCTTCTACATCACCATTACATGAAACAAGGTGCACTGTAGGACAAAGAAGTGCAATAAAACTATTTGATATGGTGATCTCCAGGGGTTGTAAAACTACCCTAAAGCTAGCAGGCTAATTTAGGAAAAACTCCTAATACAAGTCAGAGGGAAGGAAACACTAGAACTTCACATACAAATTAAAACACTCTGCACAACATATATTTTTTCAAGTTTTGGTTGTAGTTTTCCTTTAACTCTCTCTCTCTATATATATATAGATATATATCTATCTGTAGTTGAACCACACCATCCAACAATGGGGAGTGGCAAATTCTTTATTGTAGTAGCAATTAGCTCTTAACACTGACATACCTTGTTGTTCTACATTATCTTCAACATGAGTAACAGCTGCACTGCTACTATCCTGACTGATGCGATGTTGGTTAATGATGTTATCTTGCCCTTGTATATTTGAAGTACTGGAATTAGTTTTGAAAAATGTAAAAATTTTACTTTGCTGCATTGTTTATCACCTCAAACTGTCTTCCTTCTTCCTAGTAAAGAAATAAAATAACTTTATTTGACTAATGAGTCTGTGTGTTTTTTATTGTTGTTTACGTATAAAACTTGAAGTTTGTGAAATGAATAGACACCAGATTCAAAACACATATGGAGGGGAGATATTCAGAGGAGTGGCACCATAAAGAGTTGGTAATTTGTGTTTCAGTGGGTAACTGAAGTGATATAAATCAATGTTGGTCAGAAATATTCTGTCTGTATCCCAGCTGAGTTGTGTCACATAAAAACTCAGCATTGTTATTTGCCTATATAAATAATCCAGGCTTGTGCAATGGATATAAAATAAATATGAACATATGAATCTGCCAGCAGAAACAGACCAACTGGTCTATCAAAGTATGTCAGAGTGTGCAGCTAGTACCCTAGATTGCAGCTACCCCAACCTCCTCCCCACTGTCCCTCCTTTACCTGTCACTGCCCCCTCAATGCAGACCCTTCCTCTTGCTTTATCCCACTCCTTCTTAAAATGTCCTACTGTCATACATGCCCTCTGGTGGAGCATTCCATTAAGACACCACCCTCTCCATGAAGTAGTGCCCCCCATGTCCCTCTTAAATCTTCCCCATCCAATCTTAGCCTATGCCCTCTCATTTTGACTCTCCCTGTTTGAACACCTCCTCAGTGCTATGTTTATCATTCCCTCTCACATATTTGAATGTTTCAATCATATCCCCTCTATCCCTACTCTACTGCAGTGTGTACTTATTGAAATTCTGCAGCCTGTCATCAAAAGCCTTTTATTCCATCCAATGTAACATATTTGTTGCCCTTGTTTGTACCCCTTCCGATAATTTAATGTCCCTCTTCAGATAAGGCCTACAGTATTGCACACATAACTCCAAATGCGGTCTGACAAAGGATCTGTAGAGGTGCATGATCACCTCCCTATATCTGGATGTGCAAACTTTTGCAATATAACCCAACATCCTGTTTGCCTTACCCATTGCTTTCCTGCACTAGGCCAAGCTGCTCATGCTCCCTGTAGCAGACACACCAAGTTCCTTTTCCTCCTCAGCGATTCCCATCCTCATCACCCAACCATTAGTCCCTCCTATTTTTTGTTGTTGCCCCGAAGTAACTAAACTCAGCTGTGATAAAAACAGGTGATTTATTTATTTATTTATTAGCTTTTGGTAACCGGGTAAGTGCGCTAGGCAACAATCCTGCCTATTTTCAGGCACGACCCGGGAGAGCACAAGACAGTGGTTACAGAGTACAGTAGTACAAAGAACATCAAAGTTGTAAATAAAACAGTCAGGGTACACTTAAGACAGTAATTGTAATTAACAAACATCAGGGTTCAGAGCAGCAAAGTCATATACAGTGCAAAAGAAAACATGAGTAACACTAATCAGGGGTCCGTACCGACAGCCTGCTGAGGGGAGAAGCAGATTAAAAGCATTTTAGGAACATTAGCAGTGTCCAAGGGCATGGAGATGGGAGAAGAGCGAGTTTTTAAAAACACGATGTGAAGCTGAATTTTTAACCTGAAGGGGGAGTGTGTTCCAGAATTTGGGAGCGGAAGGGAGAATGCCTGTTCTCCCAGTTTTGTTGCGCAAGGTCTGGTAGAGAGCATAGGGATAGAGGAAGACCTGAGGATACGTGTTTGGGAGGCGGGAGTCAGCAGGTTGGCCAAATAAACGGTGCAGGGGGGTCTGGACAATGAGTCAATAAAGCAGCCCAGGGAGTAGGCACGGAGATCCTTAGGTGACAGCCAGTTTTAACCAGCATAGAGGAAGCAGTGATGAGTAAGGTGAGGGGCAGTTAAGGCAAATCTGCAGATGTTATTATAGACGGTGTCCCATTTGCTGAGTATAGAAGAGCAGAGCATATTGGAGCTGAGGTAAAAGGATTCCCTTCACAACTGATAATCTGGCTGAAGGAGTAAGGGAGTGGTGCACGCAATATGCACCTCCAGTTTTAGCATTGACAGCTTGGCAAACCGTATTGACATGTTGTGACAGGTCAAGGGAGGGATCAAGAGTGACCCTAAGGTATTTGAAGGACTCCGTGTTTATGACTGGGGAACCATCTTGTCAGTGAACCAGGAGCCTGGGGGCAGTGGAGGGGAGTTTTTTGGAGGAACCAAATAGCATGGCTCGAGTTTTTTCCTGGTTAAGATTTTGGAGGTTGCAGGAGAGCCAAAGTTGAAGGACTTGGAAATCATATGAGAGAGTGGAGTTGATGTCCTCAACCGATTTAGACCCAGAGTAAAGGACAATGTCATCAGCGTACATGAGAGTGCTGCTGTGCCGAGAGATAGTGGGAATATCATTTAGGAAGAGGGAGAAGAGGAGAGGTCTGAGAGTGGACCCCCTGTGGAATACCATGGGAGATGTTTATGGGGGAAGAAAGGGCTTTGTGAAAAGTTACCATCTGTATGTGATTATCAAGATAGCTATGGAACCAGGATAGAGTTGGGTCAGATGCTCCTACGGATCGGAGCCTTTTTATCATGAGAGGGTGATGCACCATGTCAAAAGCTTTGGACAGGTCAATAAAGACAGTGCCAGTGAGCCAACCATGGTCCATATTACTTTTAATGTCACTGGTAAGTTGTGTCAGTGCCGTGGTGGTGCTGTGTCCAGGCATAAAACCGTGTTGGCAGAGGGTTTGTAGATAAAATTTGGCAAGGTGTTCAGTGAGCTGTCGATGGACTATTTTTTCCAGAAGCTTACTGAGAGTGGGCAGGAGAGAGATGGGGCGGTAGTTGGACATTAGTTTGACATCTCTCTCTTTGTGAATAGGGATGGTTCTGGCCATTTTCCAAGTAGTTGAGGCAGTGGACGTATGGATAGAAAGGTTGAAAAGCCTGGTGACAGGCTTGGCCAGCCATGGTGCAAACTGCTTGAGTATGCAAGGATGAATGCCATCAGGCCCCTACCCCCCACGTGCAGGAAGGGAGTTAAGTAGCTTGCGTACTTCAAGATATGTGGTTTGAGTGAGCCTCAGGGTGGGTGGTGTAGAGGGCAAGGAGGAGGAAGGAGGACAGTAAAGAAGAGGTATAGTTGGAGTTGCATCAGGTGGCGCGGAAAAGAGGGCATTGAAGGCATTGGCAATGGTGCCCAGGTTGTTGCAATGAACGCCATGAATATTCATATTGGTAGGATTCTGTGGCTTGTCATTTCCAAGAATTTCCTTAATTTGGGACCAGTACCTATGGGGGTTTGCAGAGGAGGATTTAAGTAGGTTCCTGTAGTAGGTACTTTTGGCCAGGCGAATTTCTCTTTTGCAAGTGTTCTGCAGAGATCAATAGGCTTCGAAGTCAGTGCAAAGGTGGGAAACCTTCCATACGGACCAAAGTTTATCCCTCTGTTTGAGCAGTTGAAGCAGAGGGCACTTTAGCCACTTGGTCATTTTCCCTGCCATCCTGCGAGTGGTGACAGGGATGTGTAGGTTTTGTAATGAGCGGAGGACAGAATTGAAATAGTCGGTAGCTATGTTAATATCATCAGTTTGGTAGAGAGGGGACCAGTCTACAAGACGGAGATCAGTTAAGAAATCATCCACGTTTAGGTGGGAGAGGTTAGGAAAGGTTACAGTTCTAGAGGGGAAGGAAGGGTAGATGGTGTTCCAGACACAATAAACAGGATAGTGATCACTAATAGTGTCAGGAAGGACCCCAGCAGAGATGGCATAATCCTTCCTGTTTGTGAGTATCCAGTCGAGCAAGGTGGCACAGTCACCCCCCCCCCCGGGATACCCTAGTGGGTTCCTGGATAAGCTGGAAGAGGTTAGCCTTGCTAATCAAAGAGGATAGGTTGGCAGAGTTTTTCTTGGACCAGTCGAGGTTAAAGTCGCCAAGGCAGATAATGTCATTTTTGCCTGTTACCGTTGGCAGGAACTCCAGGAGTTCAGAGAAGCCCTGTTTGGCATTTTTTGGAGGGATATAAATACAAAAAATGTGTAGTTTCTTAACTCCCCCCCCAGGAGCAGGAGGGAGTGTAGAATTTCACAATTAGGTAGTATGGGGGCCTGGATTAGGGTGATGTTCAGGTGGGTTTTGTAATAGACAGCAAGGCCACCCCCCCTTTTTGCACCGAGTCGGTCAATTCGTATCATGTTGTATCCTGGAAAGGAGCACTGTGAGTCAGAGACTGATGGCTTTAGCCAGGTTTCAGTGATGGCAAAAATGTCCGGGACATGCACACTTACCCAGACCTGGAGATCAGGGAGGTTGGCCAGCAGGCTCCTAGAGTTAAGGTGGGCCAAGGTTAGGCCCTTGGATTTAGGGAGGGTGGTGACCAGGAGGTGCAAGGATGAGAAGGGAGCTTGAGACGGGCCAGGATTGACCTCAATGTCCCCAGTTAGAATAAGAGAGAGGATAAATATCCATAGCGGACTAATGAGGTAAGCCCTGACTGAGCCACTGGTGGGGAGCTTAAGATTAGAATGAAGGTATCTGGCTAGGTGCCGATTGCTTGTGAAGCTGAGAGCAGTAGGAGGAGGAGGAGGAGGGGGAGTAGCAGTAGCAAGCAGGTTAGAGAAGTAAAAGTCGTCATGTATTTTAGTAATGGAAAGAGAAGACAGAGTATTAGGACAGGAAAGCTCTGAGAGGATAAGAAGACCAAGTGACCCCATTAGGAGAGCAAGCATAGGTAAAGGGGACATTATAGTATTAGAGAGTGGAGAGAGATCTAGGGGATAGAGCAGCTGAGTGAGACAGTAGAAAGCTTAAGTCACCAGATTAAAAGTAGCCTCCAGTGCCAGGTGGAATTGAGTATTTAGCACTGAAAGCAGGTAGCACAGACAGATCAGCTCCCCTCTAGTGCCCAGAGGATATAAGGAGCTAATGGAGAAGTAGGCTGTTTGTAAAAAAAAAAAAACACGATAGCGTCAAGATATTGCGAGAATACACACTATATATTTAACACCAGCCAGGCATTCATTTATATAACTTCAGTTACCCAATGACACACAAATGACCACCAAGCCTTTATGATAACAGAATTATAGATTGTAACCTGCTCTAATCTAAATGCAAACCAGATGGGGTTATTAGCACACTTGGAGTAAAGACTATTAGCCCTACACAAATTGCTCTGCCTGGGGCATGCACCAGCTACTACAGGCAATTAAGGAGTTCAATGCTTAACCAACATGCTGGGCATGGCTGATTATAACACTTACTAATAGGGATAGGAATATATTCACTTTAAGTTGATGCAGAGCACATTAAAAGAGCACAATTTAAATGACATCACATGGGAAAATGACAATATGACTATTACTGCTACGCTGGCTGAATGAAGACTGGAGAAATAGAGAGAATAGCATATAAAAAATGAAAAGCTGCAGCAATAGAGGTAGTGGTCATTAAAATGTCACAAAAGGGGTGGACTACATAAGCAATAATACCCAACAGAGTGGGTGGTATTGTGCTATACCAGACCGCCCAAGGGCATAAACAGGCACGGCGCCGCAGGCGGAGGGCCTTATAGCCCCTGGAAGGTCTGGTATAGCACAATACTGCCCACCATGGAGGATATTATTGTGCTTAGTGAGAAAAACTGAACACTGTGTTTTGGGGCTTGTGGTTCTCTCTCACAGACTACATCCCGAGTGTCTGTCACAGTTTTTATTTTTTTTGTCCCCATTATGTGGACAGAGATTACAATCGCAAAAGGAATGGATGTTTGAACAAAGCTGCTACCTGTTTTGATGTGTAATCAGTGTGACAAAACAGAATTACAAAAAAGATTTAGTTGACAGTTCTCTTCTCCCTCCCTACCCCGGAGTTGCTGTGATCTGTTACAGGGATTGAGAGCGCAATCTCAAAAAGACTGGAAGTTTAAAACAACTGCTTCATACTTTCAAGTATAGCACAAGTCTCGGGTCTCCAGAGCTAACGGATGAAAATGACTGCTTTTTCTTTTAATAAAGAGGCAGTATACGGTCCCCCAATCATCAGCATAGACCGTGACCAGGACACCTACATGCATTGGTGGTGGGTGAAGGCTTGTCACGGGGATGAACAGATCGCTGCGCAGAAGTAAGTATTGGCAGCAGTATGTGGATGAAGTCCGAAGGTGAACTTCCTGCTGTTGTTATGTGGGGAAGGGGGGTGGGACGCTTGCATTCATTTACTGGTTTCTGTGCCGAGGACATTGGCTGACTGCTTCAGTCTTGCTAAGCAAGAAAAACAATATGGCTGTGGTTGCCGTTTTGAGAGTTCTACTGGCCCAATATTTATAGATCTATATGAGGCAACAGAGACTGGTACTAGATATTTCCCAGTCTCTGTTGTCTCATACCTGACTGGCTGATTGGCACTGTTGGCAAGTTTTTAAAATATGTGGATTGCATACAAAATTATGCTCATAGCAGCCCTGGACTCTCACAGCTGTATATAAAGGTAGGTGTGGACATGAGCAGGCTGTGAATTGTCTTTGCAGGTCACCTTTAACTTGCAAGCAGGTAGCAAGGATATGATGGCCGTAGATCATGCAAATAGACCAGTACTGCAACATAATACATACATTGCATGACATGAGATAATATCTGTACCTGCAGAAGTTATTTTTCACAGCATTACCATGACTGCCAAAAAAAAAACACAGTGGTACTAGCATGGCAGGACAGATGAGATGACTGAGGACTACTGTGTCAGTGGCTTGTGAACACATAGACACATAATGGATGATGTAAGGAACTGACAGATGCACATGCATGACGACTGACCTGAAAGATGACTGGCCTGAAAGACTGGCAGTGACTGTGAACCAATATATGAATAGCCAGCAGTAAGACATCATTTGCTCTGTGTAACATCTTCAATTATTCAGTACACTGTGTACTGAATAATTGAAGAACCGAATGTACGCCCATCGCATTACCATCATACAGAATGGAAAACTTAAAGTTACTGCAATGTAAACCTTCACAGCGAGATTAACATTTTGAAACACAATGAAGTATGACATTTCTGAACAACAACAACTTCAACCGCCTCCCCTCATTCTAAAAGCACAAACTAGGTTTGTACGTTAAGGCCCAGATATTCAAACTGCACCAGGCTGTGGTGCAAGCCTGGGCGCAGCTCAACTTGGCTGTGCAGGGGCGTGGACTGGGCGATATTCAATGGAGCTGTGCCATGGCTCAGCAATGTTGAATATTGCACCCTGGCCACCTGCAGTGCACATGGCGCAGTGGCACTGTGCCAGTGGCCAGAGTGGAGCAGGGGGATGCGCTAGCGCAAGTTCCATTGCGCTAGGTGCAACAACCACGATATTCAAAAGTGCACATGCAAATGGGGCCATAATGTATGCAAGGTGCAAATGGGGCCATTTGCCTGTCATTATGGCTCCATTTGCATGCAGGTGCGCTGATCCCCGACGACTTGCACCTGGTGCCCTGCCAGGCAGCAGCCGTTGGGGACTGACGCCCCCTGCAGCGCGGCAATGTGCCCCACAGCCCTATCGCGGGCATTAGTGAAATAAAGAAAGATCCCTATATCCCTGGTGGTCCAGTGGACCGCTGTCTGCCCGATCGCAGGCTTAAGTTAAAAGATAAAATAACCTGTATCCCTGGTGGTCCAGTGGACCGCTGTCTGCCCGATCGTGGGCTTAAGTAAAACATTACTGATTCCCATATCTCTGGTGGTCCAGCGGACCCCACTCTCCACCCACCCACTGATCCCCACCGCCCCGCCCCCCCGGTCAGCGGCGGGTGGCAACACCCACCTGCCACCCTGCCGCCCGCCGACTGACACCATTGGTGAGGCTGTACACCCATTGGTTCTGGCGTGAGCCAATGGACATGCCAGCCATGCCGTACTACACATTCAGATATGTGAATGGATCCATTCACATATCTGGAAAGTGTAGTATGGTATGGGCTGTGACCAATGGGCGACAGCCCCACCGACAGTGTCATTCAGTGGGTGGTGGGGCAGGGTGGATGGGGTGCTGCCAGCCGCTGACCAGGGGGAGCGGGCAGTGGGGATCAGTGGGGTGGGAGGGGTCCGCTGGACCACCAAAGATATGGGAATCAGTAATGTTTTACTTAAGCCCACGATCGGGCAGACATCGGTCCACTGGACCACGAGGGATTTAGGAATCTTTCTCTTTTACTGAATCCCGCAATCGGGCAGACAGTGGTCCACTGGACCACCAGGGATATAGGAGTCTTTTATTGTTACTTAAGCCCACGATCGGGCAGACAGCGGTCCACTGGACCACCAGGGATATCGGATTCTATTTTTACACACCAATGCCTGCGATCGGGCGTGGTGGGTGCCACCTCGGAGGTGCAGCCGGAGCTCGGGTGGCCACCCACAGGTGGCAGCTGCCGTGTTGTGCCTACAATGCGGCAGCTCACCTGTGGTGGCCGGCCCGTTGCTCTCTCTCACTAACTCAGCTTTGTGTGCGCAGTGGGGTTGCACATGCATGGCTCAGCACATCCCAGGCTGAATATCGGGCTGTGCAGAGTATGCATGGGCACCCCCCCCTACCTGCACCTACATACATTACTAATGTGCTCCGGCACATCAGGATTTGTGCCAGGCGAAATTCCTGTTTTGAATATCACGCCGGGGTGCATCAGTGAGTTGTGCATGGCACAACAATGTTGCGCCATGTGCAACCCTTTTAAATATCTGAGCCTAAGTATTTAAAGGTTACTTAATTATACAGTTATTTGCTATAATGTAACCATGATTTCTATCCCTGGCAAAAAAATCCAGTGTCAGTGAAGACTACCTGTATGACAATGTCATCTACTGAACACACATTATAGTCTTTCCTGGCAGCAGCTTCATAGGATGGGGCACTTATCTTGATAGGGTAGTCGGGACTTGTTTACATAGTGGAAGTCCAGGAAGTGAGAATGTGGTTGCTAGAGAGTGGGAGGAGAGGGCAGTGAGGTACTGGAGAAGAGGCAGCATGGTCAGGCCAGTGGGAGGAGAGACCGTGGGAGAGGTGACAAAGAAGAGCTGCCAGCTTGTAGGTAGCAGAACCAGATGGGTGTGTTTCACCTGGAGCGAGAGAACAGGACAATGACAGGAGTGTGCTGCAGCAGGGACCATGGATCAGGTGGTACTCACTGACATGGATGTTAGCGCTGACAGATGGACAGCATGACAACAGTTAGCAGACGTCACAGCCACCACAATGAATCATGGAACAGGGATCAGAGCAGCTACCGTCACCTGGCTAACAGAGTAGTGGGCAGCAGTGAGGACACTGATGTGAGCGAGGGCTGCAAGCTCCAGGACAATGTGAGGCAGCAGGCAACAGCGTGGAAAGTGACCTGAGGGTCACAGCAGCAGAAACGCAGCATCTGCAGGCTTACCACATGGCCGACCCCCCCCCCCAACACACACACAGGCATCGTGCAAAGCAGAGCATTAATGGTGCCAGTCGGAACTGGGGCCCAGGGCAGTGGAGAGCAGTACTGTGAGCAACGTGATGTACAGATGCAGGAATAATTGATGAAGCGGGCACATGACAGCATTGCAGACACCAGTTTTGGAGATCGGCTTGAGCAATGGGCAGGGCTGGAACTGACTTCATAGTAAGCGAATGAACACTGCTGAAAAAAACAAATACATTCTGTTCAAGGTTCAGTTTAGTGGGTGGTTCATACACCTTCATTATGCTCCATTCTTCTAATAATCCTAACATACAGCCAGCGTATGTACATTTTATGCAGACTGACACATATAAGTAAGTAAGTACGTTTTATTCATATAAGGCACCCTTCCACAGCTCAGGGCACCTTTACACTTATAACATTAAAAATTCACCACGCATCATAAAACATATAACACATATTAAAAAACATCCATATAAATTTGAACTCATTATGTTCCTGAGAAGGCCTGGATAAATAAATATGTCTTCAAACAATTTCTAAAACCTTCTATGATCTGGCTATATAAACCAAATCTGATGGAAAATAATGACAATGATCTCTGCCCCATCTTCCCATTTCTACCTGTAATTATCTTGTCACTTCAGATCAGACCCAGTCAGTATCTGTCTCAATCACAATAGGACACGTTATAACTAGTAAGGGGGGGATTAGGGATAGAGGACCCCTGGATAGGGATGTTGAGGCGAAGGTGAAAACTGAAGGGGCAAACACTCAGAAAATAATGAGACTGGAGGGTGAAGAGTCAGGAGAGGCTGATGGGGGGAAGACTAGAAGAGCAGACAGTGGGAAGGGAGCTCCGCAGGTGGATAGGGCAAGAAGAAAGAAACAGAGGTGGCTTAAAGGACCAGTCAGGGGACACTCAGGGCAGGTAATGGAGGCTGGCATAGAGTGCCATAATAAAGTCAGCATGGGTTGTTCCCAAGTTAGGACACTGTTAAGCAATAAGGCATGACCATGAAGGTTCAAGAGAAAAAGAAAGCATTCAGGAAGTACAAGGAATCGCAGAAGGAGCAGGACAGAGAACTGTATCAGTTAAAGCAAAAGGAGGCTGGGAAGGCAGTCACAACAGCAAAGGCCCAAACCGAGGAAAAGATAGCCAACTCAGTTAAGAAGAGGGATAAAACCTTTTATAGGTACATCAGGAGCAAAAGAAAGACCAAGGGAGGGATAGTGAGGCTTAATAAAGGGAGGGAGGGTGGGCAAAGGAGACTGTGAAAGGCAGAGATACTAAACAAATATTTTGCTCAGTATCTACAAATGAAGAGGGGAGGCATGAAACAAACAGTAGTAACACTCTGGATACAGAAGTTGATACCAGCTCATTTACAGAAGAAAGGGTTCTGAAAGAACTCTTAAAACTGAAGGTGGACAAAGCAATGGGGCCTGATGGGATTCATCCCAGAATTTTAAAAGAGCTAAGGGTAGAATTAGTGACACCACTGACTACCCTTTTTAACAAATCATGAGAGGATGGGGAGGTACCCGAGGACTGGAGGAGGGCAGATGTGATTCCCCTTCACAAAAGTGGGAGCAAGGCAGAAGCAGGAAACTACAGACCTGTTAGTTTAACCTCAGTGATAGGGAAAATGATGGAATCACTTCGAAGGAAAGAATTGTCAGGCATCTAGAGGCCAGAGGAGCACAGGACCCTAGCAGCATGGATTCACAGTGGGAAGGTCATGCCAGACAAATCTGATAGATTTCTTTGACTGGGTGACCACAGTAGTAGATCAGGGAGGGGCTGTGGACATGGCCTACCTAGACTTAGCAAGGCATTGGACACAGTCCCACACAAAAGATTAATATACAAGTTAGCCAGCCTGGGAGTGGATCCCAAGATGACAGCCTGGGTAAAGAATTGGCTGAGAATAGGACACAGAGAGTAATAGTAAATGGAGTCCACTCAGAAAAAGGAGGGTTACTAGTGGGGTACCGCAGGGTTCAGTATTAGGACTGGTCCTCTCAATGTCTTTATGATTCATTGTGGAAGGACTGAAGGAAAAGCATGTCTCTTTGCAGATGACACTAAGATCTGCAACAGAGTTGATGCACAGGGTGGGGTGGAAAGGATGAGAAGGGACTTGGCAAGGTTAGAGGAATGGTCAAATGCATGGCAGCTTAGATTCAATGCTAAGAAGTGCAGTATAATGCACCTGGGAAACAAAACCCAGGGAAGAGTACACAATGGGGTGAGATTAACAACAACAAAAATGGAAAGGGACCTGGGGTGGTCATATCAGATGACCTAAAGGTGGGCAAACAATGTGAGAGGGCAGCAAGGAGGTCTGGGGATGCTGGGATGCATAGGAGAGGCATCACCAGTAGAAAACAGGAAGTTATTATCCTCTGTTCAGACAGCTGGTGAGACCCCATCTGGAGTACTGTGTGCAGTTCTGGAGACCCAATCTCCGGAAAGACATAGACAGGATGGAAGCTGTCCAGAGGAGGGCAACTAAAATGGTGCAGGGTCTGCACCAGAAGACATATGAAGAGAGACTTAAGGAGCTTAATATGTATAGCCTCGAGGAAAGGAGGGAGAGGGGGACATGATAGAAACTTTCAAGTACCTCAAGGGAATCAACAAAGTCCAAGAGGGTCGCATCTTTCAAAAAAAGAGGTGTGCAAGAACAAGAGGGCACAATTTGAAGATAGAGGGGGGACGGCTCAGAGGTAATTTAAGGAAGTATTTTTTCAGAGAGGGTTGTGGATGCATGGAACGGCCTTCCGGAGGAGGTTGTGGAGTCAAAATCAGTGGTGGAATTCAAGCGTGCATGGGACAGTCATAAGGCAATTCTGGGGGGTGGGGGTAAGAAGTAGGAGGCAGCTGGTTAACTAGGATCTGCAGCTTATCCAGTAGGTAGGGAAATGGGCAGACTGGGTTGGCCAAGCGGTCCTTATCTGCCGTCAAATTCTATGTTTCTGTGTTTCTATGTTTCTATGACCAGGGGTTAGATTAACAGTCTGTTAATCATCTCCTAGTGATGTAATGTGGCATGAGGTGCAGCCGAGCACCATATTGCACCTAGAGGGTGATTGACTGTTAATCTAAGCCCTAGGAGTGCCTTATCACTATTATAAAAAAGTGTTCAAAACGAAAAGTGTCAAACGTGTATTTTCTCAATGTTTTCCTCATTTTGAGGGAGATTTTTAATAAAATAGTTCTTCCACCAACAATGTAAGAATGCTGGTTCAGAATCAGAATGCACCATTCCAGTCATTCATCAGTGCTAGAGGATGAAATGCAGACAGAAACGAATCCATGTGCAACTGTGATCAGGCAGTACATGACCGTATATTAACATGGATTAATTTAAGGCTGTTGCAATCATAACAGACAATTAGATGGAGGCATTTCTGAGAACCTGTATCTAATAAGGATAAACAAACAAGGAAGAATAAAACCCAACATCCAATTATCAGAAATGAACTAACAGGCCATCCCACCGGTGCACTGGTTGGATTTCCACTTATGGCACTGGCGACCTGGGTGCGGGAACGCACCTGAGTCATCAGACGGCTGCCTGGGGGGAGAAGGATGGAGTGTCCCTTTGACAGCTCTCCTTCTCTGGGGGAGAGGATGCCCAGTTCAGGATGGATCCCTGGCAGAGGCGGGGGAAGGGTACCGCTGCAACCGGCATCAAGCATGCTCAGGGGGTCATACAGACACATGGTTTCACTGCATGTATTCTCCCCCAGGAAAAAACCCCGGAAAACTCCACAACCAGAGCCTTGACGCTCACCTCACCATCCCATACTCAGCTCCCATGTTGACTCCCCTGACCTACTCTGATGTTCGTGCCATTTTGGCTGGTGCCATGGCCCCACCCTGGGAGCAAGCCAGGGGTCATCTGGGGACAGTAGCAGCTCATGTGGGAGTGTGAGAGGTGTTGAGGTCCGTGAATGGGCAAACGGTATTGGCAGCTGGCACAAGCAAGTATATAAAAAAAAAAAATAACTTACAGTGTGTGTCTGACAAATCAAAGCTGTTTGCCATTCATTAACTGCTCCAGCTGAAATTATCTGACGTAAAAGTAAGAAACAGTGAATATTTTTCAACAAGCAGAGAAAAGTGTTTCTATCTCTTTGGTGGGGACAGAAAGCAGTAGATGGGCACCCACAAATCTCTGTCTTACATCAGGCAGTGGATGTGCTAAGGTAGGAGTGCCTTTGCTGCTCTTCCACTTGTGGTCACCCAGATGGCAGCATGTCAGCAAAGGCAAGGACCGATTTCTCCTGTCACCACCTCAGACAGAGGCAAAGCTGCGGCACTGGTTATGAAAGTCACTCTAGTCTGTAACACTGACATTTGTTCTCCTGGCCTCCCTTTGACAAACACACACAAACATGGGCAGTGCAGGTCATAAAAGCCTAGCGTGAACAGATAGACATCATCAGGAAGCCAGCACACTACACCCCCCCACACACTGCAATGTGATGCCAGGACTCGGACCCCACCACTCTCACTGCCCACTGGACCCCTGGGCCATCAAATACACAAGGACCTGGGCTGGCCCACAAACCACAGTTCCCCCGCATGCCTTTACCCTCTACCATCCTTGAAGAAATCCCCCTCCCCACCCCAATTCCCATCATAATATTTCAGGTCTGCTTCTAGGAAGACCCCCTCCCTCCCATACCAGCCTGCCCTCTGCCTGCTAGCGCCCATATGCATGTCCCAGTCTCTTTTAAATTTGTCTACTGTATCCGCCCCCCAATCCAATCAAGCAGCCTGTTCAATTGAAGACAGACTTATCTAAAAGGAGTCAAGCTTGCAACTGGCATTGCTTCACCACTTCTGCCTGCTTACAGGTTGAGCTTAACTAGCAGAAAGCAGGAATTTCTTCCTACTTACTGTGATTTTATTTTCTGTTAGCTCCAATATTGTCAGTGGGGAAGGTAGTCTGTTCCCCTACCATGACAGTGGTAAGCCCAAAGTTGTTACTACATTCTAGAACCCTAGGGACATTAACATTCTGAATGCACAACTATTACTCAAGATTTATTTTCACCATTAACATCCACCTCCCTAGTACATAGAAACATAGAAGTTGACGGCAGATAAGGACCGTAAGGCCCATCCAGTCTGCCCATTTCTTTTTCTACCTTATAAATATGCCATCGGCCTTTGCTCTGTCAGTGGTCTATCTATTCATAGTCATTTGTATTGCTCCCTTATGCCTATCCCATGCCTGTTTGAAGCCCTGCACTGTATTCATAGCCACCACTTCTTGTGGTAAGCTCATTCCATGCATCCACCACCCTTTCTGTGAAAAAGAATTTCCTCACATTCCCCCTTAATCAGCCCCTCTAATCTCATGCTGTGTCCTCTTGTCCTGCTATTTTCTTAAATTTAAACATGTTAGACTCTTTCACTTGTTAATGCCCTTAAGGTGTTTAAATGCCTCGATCATATCACCTCTCTCCTCCTTTGCTCTAGGTATACATATTGAGCTCTGTTAATCTGTCCTCATATGTCTTCTGATGCAGTCCCTGCACCATTTTGGTTGCCCTTCTCTGGACTGCCTCAATTTGTTAATGTCCTTGGAAGGTGTGGCCTCCAATACTGCATGCAGTACTCCAGATGGGGCCTAACCAGTGTCTTGTAAAGAGGGATTATTACCTCCCTCTTACGACTTGTGATACCCCTACTAATACACCCTAATACCCCCCTAGCTTTACCTACTGCTTTAGAGGTCTGCTTGGATGATTTCAGGTCATCAGTAATGATGATGCCTAAGTCTCTTTCTTCCTTTGTGACTGCTAGCAACTCCCCTCCCATCCTATAGGTGGCTTTAGGGTTTCTCTTCCCTATGTGCATGATTTTGCACTTCTTTGCATTAAATCCTAGTTGCCACTCTTCTGACCATTTTGATAGTTTATCCAGATCTCTTCTCATTCTGCCCACCCCATCTGGATCATCTACTCTGTTGCAGATCTTGGTGTCATCTGCAAACAGACAAGCCTTACCCTCTAGTCCATCTGCAAGGTCACTAATGAAAATGTTGAAGAGGACTGGCCCCAGGACTGATCCCTGAGGTACCCCACTTGTGACTTGCATCTCTTCTGACTGTATACCATTTACCACCACTCTCTTTTTCTGCCCGACAACCAGTTTGCCACCCAGTTGACCAACTTCAGACCCACCCCGAGCCTATCCAGCTTATTTATCAATTTTCTATGTGGAACAGTGTCAAAAGCTTTGCTAAAGTCAAGGTAGGCAACATCAACTGCTCCTCCTTGGTCCACCACTCTGGTTACCCAGTCAAGTATGAGATTAGTTTGACAGGACCTTCCTTTTATAAACCCATGCTGTCTTGGATCCTGTGCCCCTATGGATTCCAGGTGTTGCACTATCCTTTCCTTAAGGAGTGCCTCCATAATCTTGCCCACTACTGAGGTAAGACTGACTGGTCTGTAGTTCCCCGCCTCCTCCCTGCTACCACTCTTGTGGAGCAGGATCACATGAGCCCTTCTCCAGTCTTCTGGGACCTATCCTGTCCTCAGAGACTCACTAAACAGTTCTGCCAATGGCTCTGCTAGTTCCACCTTTAGCTCCTTAAGTACCCTGGGATGTATGCCATTAGGTCCCATTGCCTTATCCACCCTGAGCTTAGCAAGCTCTTGTAGGACCCTTTCTTTTGTGAAGGGAGTAGTGCTCACCTCCCTCCCCGCTGTGTCCATGATGCTGAGCTGTGGGCCCTGCCCTACCTTCTCTTCAGTAAATACTGAGCAAAAGTATCTATTTAGGATAGATGCCTTTACAGGGTCCTCCTCCTCACATGCTTCCTTTTCTCCATTGCTTAGCAATACTCTCTGGACTTTCTCCTTTCACTAATGTATCTATAGAAAGTCTTGTCACCTTCTTTTACTGCTCGTGCTAGTGTTTCCTCAGTTTGGGACTTTGCCTGCCTTACTGCCTTCCCTGTAAGCATTAGGGCAGTTTGGTATGCCTCCCTATCTTCATCCCGCTGTGTTCCCTTATATTTCCTGAAGGCCAGCCTCTTGGCTCTGTCCTTTTCTGCTACTGTATTTGAGAACCAAAGTGGTTTCCTTCTTCTTTTGCACTTCCTTTTCTGTCTAACACAATGGGATGTTGCTTCAAGTATTGCATCCTTAATGCTTGCCCACTTTGCCTGTACCCCCTCACCTGTGTTTCTTTTTGCCAGGGCTAGCTTAACTCTGTTGGCCATCTTATCAAAGTCAGCTCCTCTGAAGTCCCATATTTTTGCCTTGGAATGGGATGATTTAGATATAGTAGCCAAATTGAACCATACTATGTGATGGTCACTGGCCCCCAGGTGACCTTCTACCTGGAGATCTGTGATCCCTTCCCTGTTAGTCAGTACTAGATCTAGGATAGCCCTGTCTTTTGTGGGTTGCTGTACCAGTTGTTTGAGGCCCTCCCCCTGCAGGGACTCCACTGTGTCTAGTTCTGGCAGATGTTCCTGCTGGTACTGACCAATCTGTATCCGGCATGTTGAAGTCTCCCATTATCAGAACCTCCCCTTTAGCTGTCATGTTTTGTATATCTTCTAACAGTAATGTGTCTATGTCCTCCCCCTGGTCTGGGGGCCTGTAGACAACCCCAGTTCTTATGGCTGTCCCATTTCCTGTTTCCAGGGTGACCCACTGTTCTTCTGGCTCCTTATGTGTATTCTGAATTTCTGTAGCTTTGATATTTTCATTGACATACAGAGGCCACTCCTCCTCCTTTTGCACCTCGGTCTCTTCTGAACAATGCATAGCCAGGTACTGAAGTCTCCCAAGTGTGGTTACTGGTAAACCACATCTCACTAATTGCTACTATGTCCAGTTTAGCCTCTGACATTATTGCCTGCAGGTCTGGGATCTTATTTCCCAGGCCATGAGCATTTGTGTACATGATTTTCCATTGGCCAGATTTTGGTGTGTTAGTTGTTGGGTGAGGTTTGGCATTACCCCTGTGCATCGTATGGGGAGACAAACCTTTTTTCTTACCTGGTGATGCAAATGAACTGCAAACATGCTGAATCCCTGTTTGACCACCAGCTGAGGGAGAAGGGGTGTTCTTCCCATTCGACGTATGGGGTGCTGCACCCCCTCCCCATTTGCTAGTTTAAATATTCTGCAAAGACGTCAAACTTCTGCCCCAATGCACTGACTCCCTCCTTAGTCAGATGCAGTCCATCAAATTTAAAGAACTTTCGCTCTCAGAACTGTTGCCAGTTCCCTACAAATCTGTGTCCTTTTTCCTGGCACCAGCCCTTGAACCACGTGTTTAGCTTCCCTATCTCCCCTTCTCTGACCTTCCGTCCATCTGCACCCCTCTCCCAGACTGGCAGGATCTCAGATAAGGAGATGCCGGATGAAATAGACGATAGTTTGTCACCGAGCCTGGTCAGGTATTCCTTGGTATCCACAACTGACCGGCTGGCGAGATCATTAGTCCCTATGTGTACTAGGACATCAATGTTTTCTCCTGCTTTGTGAACAATTTTAGCAATGCGGTCAGTGTCTCTCCATGCTGATGTACCTGGGAGGCATCTGACCATTACCCCTGGCTGGAGATGGGTATCAACTCCCCGAATCATGGAGTCTCCTGTGATCAGAAGATTTTTGGATTTCCTTTTTGCTTTTTTGGTTTTGGTTCCTGATTTGGGTGAGTTTTGTTGTGCTAGCTCCTGTGCTGCAGTGTCCTGCTCTGCAGTGTCTTCTGCCTCTTTGTTTGATTTCAGAGATAGAGGCAGATACCTGTTTGTAGTGTTTATATGGTTTTTGGAGGTAATATGTTGGAGAGCAGAGAGTGACGAGGCACCCGATTTGCCCCTCCTAACCACCTGCCAACCTCCGGACCAACTACCCTCTGCGGTCGAGGTTTTTCTGTTGGATGCTGGGGAAATGGCGGGTGGTTCTTATAATGTATTTCCTCTTGAATATGAAATTTGAGGCGTGCAATCTCTGCCCATGCTGCCCGGAACTGAGCCCTAGGATCTCCAAAGGCCCAGCATGTAGGACTGTGTCCTAAATCCTGTAAGACTGCCCTTCTGAAAATTGTTCCACAGTACCTGCAGTTAATGATATCCATTCCAGATAAGTTGCTGGGTTTATAATCTAGTCAAAGTAATTAGAAGGAAAAAAATGAAAAAAAAATGCAAGTAATGGTTTGATTGTGTTTTGTTTAACTTGTTATAACAAGTTAAATTACTAGTGCCCCTGTAAATGAGCTCACCTTGTGGAGGCCCCACTGATCCACCCCTCCTGCTCTGCTACAGAAAATGTCACAACTGTGGTACCCTATAAAAGAGTGTATGTGGGTGGTGTAGATGGGTGTGGGTGGCTAGGCCCTTCCCCTGCTGAAAAAGAACAACCACGGACGAAAGAATAAGGAGGTAAGAGCAGAAACAATCAGTCAACAACAAATGCAGTAACCCTGGAAGCTTATCCTAATGTTAGATAAAACTGTAAAACCTGTAAAGCACCACCTGTAATAATTTCAGAGAAGAAATATGCTGTAAGAAACACTTTGCTACAGAGGAAAATAAAGCAATGAAATGTTAACAAACAGTAGCAATCCCTGTGAGTAAAAAATAAAAACAACACCACACAGTTAATCTGCTTAGCCAAAATAAGTCTTAATCCTTTTCCCTTGCTCTGATAAGTTTCTCTTCTCTGCCTTTCAGGCAGTCTTAGAAGGAAGGAGCTCAGGTGAAGCTAGTAGAGGTCTCTTAACAACAATATGTATACCACCAAATCTGATATGACTGGAGAGAATGCAGTCTTACATTGTCTTTAAAAACAAAATCAATTGACTTGCCTTACCTGCAATTTCTCTCTAGACTTGAATCTACAGCAGCGGAGTAAACATGACTGAAAAAACAAAGAAACACAGACCTACCTTGTCTGAGGAACGATACCGCCTTCCATAGTTCTCATCCTGACCTCCTCTCTGAGCTGGAAGTCAGCCACGGTTAGATCTGTTAATCCTTGTGGTCTTCCAAGCTTCAGGCACCTGTCACAAGAAAACCAAAAGCATATCACAGTTAAAAAAAAAATGACAGAACCATAGCAAAACTCTGAATGAGTGGTAAAGTCCCATATGGGATCCCAAATGAATTTGATGTCAACAGTCCGAATGTCATCATCAATTAATTAACAGTGTAACCCATAGCTGTGTACTAGATGTCCAGAACACCAAAATGAATCTGTAAATAAAAAACAAAGTACATCAACAATTTATATGCAGGACAGTATTCTCCATCACGATCTGTTTTTATGGGGGACCAAAAAAAAGCATTGGGGAACTATCATAGTTCGCCCACCAAAAACATGCAGGCTGGGATATTCAGTCTGTGCCTGGCTGTGGCGCAAGCCTGGGTGCAGCATGACTGGACTGCGCCAGAGTATGGACCAGGAGATATTCAACGGTGCTGTGCCATGGCTCAGCACAGTTGAATATGGCACTGAGGGTGCACGCATTGCACATGGCGCAGTGGCACTTTGCCAGGTGCAAGTGGCAGAACAGGAGAAGGGGGATGCGCCGACACAAGAGCAGTTGCGCTAGGCGCATCAACCATGATATTCAGCACTGGGTATGCAGATGAGGCCATTATGCATGCAAGACACAAATGGAGCCATTTGTATGGCATTATGGGCCCATTTGCATGCAGTGCGCCGATGACTTGCGCCTGGTGCCCTGCCAGGCTGCAGCCGTCGTGGACCGTCGCCCTGCAGACCCTTGGTGGTGTCCACTCCCAGTTGCCCGATCACAGGCATAAGGAAACAAACTCCCTGGTGGTTCAGTGGATCGCTTTCCTTCACCCAGTCGTGGGCATCAGTATTTATTAACCCTGGTGGTCCAGTGGACGGCCCCCCTGTCACCCAATCATGGGCATACGAGTAATTCACATCTCTGGTGGTCCAATGGAGCCCCTCCCACCCACCCATTGAGTCCCCACCACCCAGCACCCCCGGTCAGTGGCGTGTGGCAGCACCCCACTTGCATGCCTCTCGGCTGCCCGCCAACTGTCAGTATAGTACAAGCCCTTGCTGCTTAGAATATCACCAGTTGCTATTGGATCATGGACAACATGCTGTACACCGCCCCAAGCTCCTTAAGACAATTTACTTCCATCATGAATGCCTTTGGATAATGTGTATGTAGAAACCTGAAAAGCCTGTCAAGACAAGAGTCATACTACAGAAGCCATGCCAGCCTAGCTAACATGCTGTGATGGTCTCCACCCTGCCCATCGGGCATAATCTTTATATGTTCCATGGAAACAGGGGATCAGGGCATGACCTTTATATGTTCAATGAACATAGGGGGGTCAGGGCTGGGAGTACAACTGATGTATGAGACCGCCCATGTACTCTATGCTTACCGTCGCACAACAGCAAAATGACCATCGTCACCCCTGCGGTAAACAAGCGGAAAACACCTTTGTATTTCTTCTCTGGTAAAAACACTAGCAGCAAATAGGGAAAAAAAGTGCTAAGAAGCACCAGAGAAGAAAAGACAAAAAGCCAGGTGACAATAGAGGTGTCATTAGTTTTGACCTGGGTGTGGAGGGGGGGGGTGCTGCTAAGATGCTTTTGATGATGATGCCCTAGTTCCAGATACACAGGGGCCAGGCACCTGAGGGAGGGGAAAAAAAATAACCACTGAAAGTTGTCATATAGTTTGGGGGGGTACTGTAGACACTGCAGGAAGGAAAACAAAGGAAAAAAACAGTATTAGAAAACAAGAAAATCACCCTTCCTAACTACCCACCCCCACACTGGGATTAAAATAAAATTTACTTACCTGATGCACCATGCTAAAATTTTTCATTATACCATGGACATAAACTGCCAGCCAATCACATACGCAGACTGGCACCTTAGCCCTGTTTTAAATCCTATGATAATCACTGGCAAAGGTGCCAGGCTGCTGCATGTTTAAAAAAAACCATTTGACCCCAAAATCACTGATGTCTCACCGCCATCTTGTTTATCCACTAACCGAGCATCACAAAACTACACCTCCACACATCAAAGTCAAGCAACGTTGAACTCGCACAGAGAACACAGCGACTGTAGCAGCGACACACCAAGTAGCGTTTTTTTCAACTCGCACCAGTACATAAACTGTTACCTGCATCATGTCAGAAACAATGCTTCAGTTCCAACATTTAGCTACCTGCTGCAGTGCCACGTCCACACCACTTTCACCTTCACAGTGTTACTGACAAAACTCCATTTTCTCATGTAACAAAAAAAATAAATCACCCGTCACAAGGGTTTTTTTCTTGCCAGAAGCTTGTACCCCGAGTCAGCAACTGAAACACAGCAGCTCTTAGCGTTAGTACTCCCGTGCGCACCACACAAACTGCCTGCTCCTACCTAATATCGAGCTGTCTCCATCAAACACTGTAAGCTAAAACCCAAACAGCACATGATGGCATACTACGCAGCTTGTGTGTACACGGGAGGGAGAGCCTGTGTTACAAACTGTACAGCAGCTGAAAGGGGGTGGTGGTGGGGGTGAAGCTGCATCACAAGCTGCACAGCACATCTTCTGCCTAGCAACAGGGCACTATTTATTATAGAGTAAGACTATCTCACATTAAAATCAATATAAAAAACTTTTCTTTTTTTTACTTTTTTACTATCATTTTTTAATATTTTAGTAATTCTTTACTTCCCTCTCATGGTATAATTGCAATAAGCCACTCGGTTGATGTGGGTTATCAGGGGATTTACCACGGCTGGCGAGGATTTACCCACTTGGCTGTGCCTCGTGGGCAAACCATGCCAGCAGTGGAAAATCTCCCGATAACCCACACCCCCTCGTGGCTTATTGCTTCATTGACCTACAGCTTTGGAACACCCTGCTATGGTCAGTGGTGCCCATCCAGGCACTGCAGGCACTGGAATGGGATTTTTTTTTTTTTTTTTACAGATTAGTCAGCTGGAAAACCCCAGCTTCACAGGGATGAATTCTGCATTTAGGGGTTCACCCTGACAAACAGTAAGACCCAATCCGCTCTACAGTTACACAAAACTATGCACAAAAATGAAAAAGGTCAAATAAATAAGGAATTTTCCAGAGAACTCCGTCCAGAGCATTCTTCTACCCCTTACAGTGGTACAACAAAGACTGAGGTCAGGATGCTTCTGTAATGTGACAGTCACATCACAGACCAAGACGTTGCCTACTGTACACTCTCCTTTTTTTTTAATTATTCACTGTTTGTATATCATTATTATTTTTTCATAAAACGTTAAAGACAAACAACTTTGTATACAATAGACTTGATTGCATTCCGTTACCCTTGAGTGGAGTCACTTTTCTATACAAGTTTCATAGCCACAGGCCACTGCAGTGCATTAATTGATGTATAAGCAGAATTTTATCAGCAGTATGTTAAACATACAGAAAACAAACATAACACAATAAACGTTACAACCTTTGAGCCCATAAAAGAGCTGTTTGATATAGGTACTAAACTGGACTGGTACTGTTATTCTCAACCCGATCTGCATTTAAAGAGCTTTTTCAAACAATATTTTAAGTTCTCCTGTTCACTCTATCAGCATGCCACAGCCCACTACTGATCAGCACCTGCGATCTACTCTGGCATGCTCAGAATTTCTCCACCACATGATGTCTGGTAAGAGGTAGAAGAAAAGTAAGTACATGCTCACTGATTTGATCTGGCTCTCCAACCACGGGGCTACGGCCCCCTTCTGTCATTCCCAGTGGCTGAAATTGCTTGGTACCAAAGGCCCACTCATACAATCTGAAAAGCCTGAGAACAGAAGAAACAGACACCTGTTTTGTCGAAGTCAGCACTTATCAGTGTACCTCATCTTTGTATCTCACCCCAGTAAAGACAGTAGCCATGGATGTGGTATTGATCCCAGTAACTGAAATAAAGGTGGCAGTTGTGTATGCCATTATTAGGGCTGCAAGTTCAGTTCAATGTCAGTACCAGAAATGTTGAACCCCAGCTGTTTGCATTGGTGAGAACACCAACTAACTTTCTGCCATTTTGTGAAAACTTTGCTATGCTGTGTTTATGTTAAAAAACACTTTGACTTTTTTGTAATGGCCATTCCATGGAGAACTTCTAGGTGGTGTTGTGAGGCATGTGATGGGGGACAGAGTTTTGAGAGCGATGCTTAAGACTGTGGTGAGGCACCTTCCCCAGTCCACTCCCCACATCCTGCGCTCTCCACTTTGGTGGACACAGTCACCACCCCCCTACTGCAACACAACCCATTCCCCAAATGGGACATCGGAGGCAGCCCTGCCAGTATGGTACCAAAAGTGCCATTCTGCTAGCCTGGCACAATGGTCATAGCAGGTTGCTATTGTTTACACTCAGCAGTGCAGATCTAGTGACAATGATTGTGTCCCACACCTGACCTCTTCGTCATTTTTGGACCATGGGAGGGAGAACCGGAGCAGCAACGGGAAGGTATTACCTGATAAAGGAGGAAGCAAGCAGGTGCATCATCATCCTCCAACTTTTCCAAGCAAGCAGCAGCTAAGTGACACACCTAAGGCAGGGTGCGGGTCCTTCTGCTGCAGTTTTGGGTAGATACTGCTATGATGTAGCAGGGTGCAGGAGTGCTGGTTATGACCGCCCCCAGCAGGACACTGACTGTGACAGTGGAAATCTTTTGATGGAATGAAAATTGGCATAAAGATTAATAAAAAAAGGACCATGTTATGATTATTGTATTTTTTTTGAATGTTTGATGACTGGTGCTGTGGCAGATTATAAATCATCTCACTCCAGACCAACTTGTCGACCAGCAGTGACCCTTACAGGCAGCAGGCTTGAGTGTGAAAGATGGTTAATTAAACCAGCCCTGCAGTGCACAGATTCAAACCTGCAGCCTGTGTGCTCCCTAACAAAGTCAAGCTCCTGCACACACCCCGGATGACGATTCGTAGTAGACATTGCCCTAGCAGCCTGCAGCTGCGCGAACTCTTTCCTTCCACTGCAATGCTATAAACTAACCTTTTACTTTAGAAAGCAGCCAGGAAGAAACTTCATGCAGTGTTCTGGTGTAAGTTGAACACACCTGACTGAGCTGTCTTACTACTGACAGTCAATGACTCCCTCTCATCGTCTGTGACTTTGCGACTGCAGCTACTCTAGAGTTTAGACTGTACCTCATCAGAGTGGTGCTGGCACTGAAAGCAGACGAAAGTCAACTTGACGCCTATTGTGGGGATCTATTGCTTCGCGCTCATGCCTCAGCTACGGTGCTACCTGTACACAGTTGATTGGTGGTAACTGCCAGCACTGTGATTGGCTGCTGCTGGTTGGCAGGTTTTACCACCAATCAACTGTCTGATGTCACTGTCTCGCTCGCTGTGTCTTCAAGGTGCTAAACACCAAAGCCAGTCAGTAGTCCAGTGGGAGCAACACAAGTAGCTTTTTTAAAAACCGATGTCCCTGGTGGCTCTCAGTCAGTCTTTCATTCCCGGTTTTCACACACACAGTTGATTCGGAACCTGCCCCACCCCCCAGCCGACCCAACAAAGAGCATAAAAAACATTACTTTTGTTTTTAGGACCCGCAGGACCTTAAAAAAGTTTATGCTGAGAATGCAATTCTATTAATATACTTCACAACAGAATTTGCGGCGGCACATGCCCGCGCGGGCCCTATGGGCATGATGCCTCTGGCCTAGGTGAAACTTGATCATTGGTTAACTTGGCTGCTATTTATAAGGCTGAACTGAACTGACATAACTCATGCAGGTAGAAATAAGGTTCACATTTTATTTTAAGTGTCATTTTTGTGTTGGCTTGCTCGTGCATGCGCAAGCCACATTTTGCGGTAGTAGCACTGTACTAGCACTTTCAAAGGTGTGTCAGTTTTTTGGCGAATCCAGGGAATGCTTTAACCAGTGTGTCCCTCAGCTGCCAACCGGTGAGCATGCTGCCGATGACAGCAGTTTCAGAGAGTGCCACCAACTTGAAAGAAATCCGCCAATGCAATGAGAGGTAGGCTCAACATTGCAGCGACAGATATGACACACCTGTATTACGTGCCATTCCTGGGGAAACATTTCAATAAACACGGTGGCGGCTCTCACCATCTGCCTCTGACAATCTCTAGAAAGCTGACTTCTAGGGTGCCCATTCCCCCTGTTGGCATGCCCCCTTCCCGGTTCACTTTGTTTGCTGACAGGGTTGCCCAATACCCAGCAGCATAATGTCCCCCCAGTTTTATTTGTTTGCTGACAGGGGGGCCCAATCCCCCTCGGCATCATACCCCCAACACAGACATGCTTTATTTGCTTATGTGGTCCCCGATCCCTGTCGGCTGAAGTCCTCCCCCAAAAAAAAATCCCAGGTGGCGCACTGGGAGCCTACCCCAGTGTGCCCAAATGTCTTAGTGTCACCTGTAAAAAAAAAACTTCCCTATGTTTTTTGTTTGTTTTTCCCTGCAAAAACAAGAAAAAAGGTCCTGCATTGTCCACGACACCCCTCTCCCCAACCCCCACCCACCCTCTGTGCATCTCACCTCCCCACACCCCACCCTTCCCCAATACTTACCCTTGGAGGTCAGCACCGAGATCTTGGTGGAACAGGAACACGTCTGCACTCTTCAAAGTCAACCGCGAACTCAAGAAATGCCGGTATGCTGTATAATGGCATAAATGGGGGGTTCAACTTGTGTGGATATCTTGGCCTTTTTCTTGACTTTTGGCTCCAAATGTTCAACATGGGGTTCTTGGGACCCTGTCTCATGACTGTCATTTCGTTATTCGGTCCCAAAAGTTAATTTTGCGGTCACTGCGTGGAATCACCTTTCAGGACTGATTAATGAAACGACAGTGCCATTGTTCATGAGGTGGATTCCCAAAAAGCCTATGTTGCAAATTGGGTGAAAAAATTCTAAAAAAAATGACTGTGTTACAAGCATGTGTTGCACAGTTTCCATGCACTCTTGTAACTTCGAGAATTTTTAATATTTTCAGTCCAGATTTTCAACAGTCACTTTTTCACACCTCCTTATGAACAGTACAGCTTTCAATTTTCACATCTGCCCAAAATGTGTTTTCGCACATATGGTGCACAATGGTGCAATTGCTGTGGGAAATCAATGTTAGGGACAGATTAAGAAAATCACAGTGACATTGTTCATGAGTGGAGGTCCCAAAATGCCTATGTTGAAAATTTGGTGAAACAAAGTCCAAAACATTACTATGTCACGAGTGTGCATTGCACAGTCTCCATGCATGCTCATAACTTCGAGAATTTTTTTTTTGCAAATAACTTTATTTTCCATAAAGATGATAAGGTTTAACATAGCACATAAAATCACAAAACAAGATTCTATCTTGGCTAAGCAATCACAGACTTGTACATATTGCCGTATAAATACACAGCCTAAAAAAAACAAGAAATATCCTAGATAAACGAAAGAAAAAAACCCTTCCCACCCTGCAGCAGCTTCTCTACCATAAGCTAATTGCATCTATAACAGATATTATATAAACAAAATAGCCCCGTATACGAGTCCTATAAAAGGTTGAGGTACAAATCCGTGGCACAGCCTTTAACCAGTCTAGCACAAAATGCAGCGAAAAGGGGGGAGAGAGGAAAAAAGAGAGGGCCTGAAAAATGAAGTGAAAAAGGGGATGCTAAAAGCTACTATACTCCCCCATAAAAGCATAGAAGTATATATTTCCCTACACAGAAAGGCTGAAAGGAGCACGGGTCTAGTAGGAGTTGGTTCATTACCCAAATTTATCTTTGAGAATTGAGAAAAGTTCACCCCAGCATTCCTGGAACTTCTCTCCAGAGTGAGAGAACCAGGCTACACATCTTTCTGCATTTAAGGCGGTAAGAAATTCCGTCCACCATTCTCTAAAAGAAGGTTCCCATTCCTCTTTCCAATGTCTAAGTATTACTAATTTAGTGACCAATGCCACCAATGCTAGCTGCACTTTTCAAAAGTGAGTAAGGACCAATGAATACATACCTAACAGACATGTGTCCTCATTAAAGTACAGGGCAATTTTAAGATAAGACGCCACCTTCCTTTTGACCGTATTCCAAAATTTAACTATTCTGGGGCATGACCATAATTTGTAATATAAAGTAGCAAACTCAAAGCCACATTCTCTACATTCCGAAGAAGCCAGTCTTCCTATCTGGTATAGTTTAGCGGGCGTAAAATATAAATTGTGGAGAATATTGAACTGAATGTTCCTTAATCGGTCTTGCTTAATTAAAAGATAGTTGTTGGTCTAGATCTTTTCCCATATTCTATCCAGGAAGTCTTTATTGAAATTGTTTTTCCAATAATAAGCAATGGGCGAGAGCCTTAACCCAACCTGGCCTATAATTTTCTTATACAATTTAGCTATCGCTTTCTGACCCTTAGACATTAACCAAAGGTTATTTAAGACTACCCCCACATTATCTGACCATGGAGGTTTGCCTAGGAAATGTTTAATACACTGGCGTATTTGAACTAACTGAAATCGATTTTCCAAAGGCACCTTGAACTTAATTTGCAAGTTAGAAATAGATAGGATCGAATTACCCCGAGACAAAATCAACTAAACGTAACTCATTCTGGGGTCCTCCAAAAAAAGCTTTAACTATTTTCTTTTCTATTTTTAGATTTGGATTATTAATCAAGGGTTGCTTCAGGTCTTTTATGGTGGAGATTTGGAGCAAAGAGCATAATTGTTGTAAAGTTATCACATCCCACCCGAGAGGAGAATCTCTGAGTTTTAGTGGAATATTTGCCCATGGGTTAAATAGCAAAGCCCCTAGGGCCATATTACATGAACACGCCCATTGGTTGTCTAAGAGCAACCAGGAAGGGCTGTCCAAAATGCTGGCCATAGACGTAAACCAATGCAAAAATCCATTAGCATGAATGGCCAGATAATAGACAAAGAAATCAGGTAATTGAAGCCCTCCCATTGCTCTCGGGTGGGTGAGTTTCCTATATGCCCTACGCGAGGCCTTCCTCTTCCAAAGGAAATCTGAACACATCCTCTGAAGCGACAAAAAAAAGGACTTAGGGAGGTAAATATTAAGGTTGCTAAGGGGGTATAAAAACCTGGGCAGAATTGACATTTTTAGGACAATAGACCTCCCCCAGAAGGATAATGGTAAATTATTCCACCTGGCCAGATCTTCCTTAGTTGATTTTAGCAGTGGGTCTAAATTAAGTTCCTTGAGTCTAGAAGTGTCTTTAGAGATTCTGATACCCAAGTAAGTTAGGTATTCTTTCTCCCATTGGAGGCTCATATTTTCAATTACGTCTCTCGTAAGGAGAGGAGATAAAGAATATACCATAGTTTTATTTTTATTGAGCTTATAAGCTGAGAATTCACTAAACTGAGAGATAATTTGGAGGGCACAGGGGAGGGACTGTCTGCTGCTCAAAATATGAAAAAGTAGGTCGTCAGCAAACAGGGATAATTTAAATTCCAAGTGATCCTATTGTATACCTCTTATCCCCTGTTCTCGATTGAGAACTCTAGCTAAAGGTTCTATATACAAATTGAACAAATAAAGGGAGAGAGGGCAACCCTGTTGGGTGCCTCGACAAAGTGGGAAAATCTCAGATAAGTGGTTATTACACTGCAATCTTGCTGACAGGCATCGATATAACACCCAAATCTGATCAACAAAGGACTGTGGAATACCAAACTTCGAGAGAACCTCGAACAGGCATACCCACTCCACCCTGTCGAATGCTTTTTTTGCATCCAGGGACACCAAGGCCACTTCCAGCTCGGGGTCCCTAGATGCAGAAATCAGGTGGAACAGTTCCCTGAAATGATCAGATGAAGTACGCCCCGCCACAAACCCTGCTTGTTCAGGGCTTAATAGGGTTTTTCATACTTCCCCCAACATGTTGGCCAAGATTTTCTGCGTATATTTTGACATCAATATTCAGCAATGAAATAGACCTTTAATTACTGATTACTGTGGGATCCTTCCCTGGTTTGGGCAAGAGGATTATTCTTGCTTCAAATAGTGGCTGGTCCAGGACTGGGAAGGAACTCCAGTAAGTGTACAGTTGTAGCAACAGAGGGATAAGATATTTTTTAAAGGTTTTGTAAAATAGGCCCGTAAAGCCATCTGGACCCGGTGCCTTGTCTGGCTTTAAAGAATCAATCACTGTCGAGATTTCCTCCTTGGTGATTGGGGCTACTAAGTAGGCCTGGCTATCTCCCGATAGGGTGGACAAGTCAGCCCTCTTTATAAATGCTGCCATTTTCTCCAAGTGGACACCCAGCAATGGATCCGGAGAATACAATGTCTTATAGTACTCCCTGGAGAGAGTTAATATTTCTGGTGGACTAACTACCAAAGATCCTGATTGGGGGTGTCAAATAGCTGCAATCCATTTTGATGTTGATTGTTGCTTTAATTGCCAAGCAAGTAATTTGTTTGCTTTACTACCCTGGCCAATATAAGAGGCTTTTATTAGAAAAGCTGACCGCTCTACCTTTTCTAGCAGTACACTTGCATAATGTGCTCTTAGCCTAGTAAGTTCTTGATCCTCTAATGGGGAGAGTCTGTCCATCCCCTTGTTTTCCAAACTCTTAATTCTCTGCAGATAGTCATTCATTTGACTAACCTTTTTCTTTTTTTGCACTGTGGTGATACGTATTAGTTCCCCCCTCCAAGTAGCTTTTAAAGCTGCCCAGACCAAATCCACCAGGGGGATTGATTTATAGTTAACCTTGATGGAATCCTGCAAAAATTGTTGGAATTTTGAGATAATTAGTTTGTCCTTTAATAATCTATTATTTAACGACCACATGTGTGACCCGACAGGAACATTGGGCATTTCTATCTGGACAATAATTAGGGAGTGGTCAGAGATTACACAAGGTAAAATTTTGGAATCGGTCGTGCGTGAAATTAACTGATGACTTACTAAAAAATAATCAATACGAGAGTAACTTTTGTGTACTGGGGAAAAAATGTAAACTCTTTTCGTGATGGATTACTTAACTCCAAGGGTCTATGAGACCTAAGGAGCATATAAATTCCGCTAGAGCTTTTTGAGCTGCAGTCAGTCTCATCCCTCTAAGATAGGTGCAGTCCAAATCACTTGTTTGAACTAAGTTCCAGTCTCCACCAGTTATGATGGGAAATTGCAAAAAAGGGGCCAATACCATTGCTAAGTGTGTAAAAAAGGAAGAGGTTTCCATGTTAGGGCCATAAACTGATCCCAGTACAATATCGAGACTACCTAATTTACCTACAACAAAAATAAACCTCCCCTCAGGGTCACTAATAGAATCCATCGGAATAAAGGGTTGTTTTTTGGCTAACAACAAGGCCACCCCTCGTTTGCCAGAGCTGAATCCCGCTCCAAAAGCTTGGCCAACCCAGCTCTTTTTAAAAAACCTTAGCTGTTCTGGAAGCATGTGCGTTTCTTGCAGACACTCTATTGAAGTGTCGTACTTGGCGAGATGGTTTAGAATGATATTTTTCTTCTTGTTGTCTTTCCCCCCGTTAATATTCCATGAAAGAATATTCAGGCCATTGAGCATAGAATAATACCTGATTGTGCCATGTAATAGAAAAGGTTTAGGACTGATTTGCTGCCACCCCCCAAAACACAGAAACACTACCTCAAAATTAACCCCAAACACAATAAAATTAAACTAACATTTAGAAGCATTGAACTATTTACAAATCTCTTTACCCGGGCTCTAGGCCCCCTCTTTGCCTCCAGGTCCATGACACTCACAAAGGGGAGAACACCGCTCTACCACCTCCCCATCCTCTGATCGAGGAAAAAAAAAATGCGGAGGTAACTCGCGCCACACCCACTGTCATCCCACTCCTGTAGCTTTCTCCCTCACCTAAGTAAAAACAGTACATGGAGAGGGATGTTATATGCCACACCCAACCCTGACTAAGCAGCAAGGCTCCTTCCAATGATCATGAAAACGAGCAAATACTGCTCCGCAACGATACTCGCTGTCATTTGTGTAATCTGGCATTGACTGGAGCTCTTGAGTCTAAAATAGAAAAAATGAAGTTCCAGAAAATTAAGTACAAATATAAACAAGCATAGACCATGATAGGAAGATAATTCCATAGAGAACCATGCCATTCCCCTTACAAAGGTAGCACCAGAGAATATTCTGTGACCTACTGCCCTCTCAGTTTAACACCAAATCCCAAGCTACCACATAACTGTAGAACGCTCTTCCAAAGGAACTGTAGAAACTATAAATTGTGCCCAAGTAATTAGCTTGTCTGGTAGAGAGAGAGAATTAATTGGGAATCGCTAAGAAGGAAAAAAAAAACACGGCAGCATTGTATGAGATTGAACAGTCTCAGCTGGAATTCCCATCAAATAAATACATCTCACTTGCAAGGGAGAACTGTTCGGTACCTCTGTCAGACCAAAAAAGGAAAAGGGATAATTATACATCTCTCCCACTAAGCCCGAAACATATTGAACATATAAAACTGCAAAAGAATACAATCTAGAGCTGTTACCTAGATCGCAATTGAAAAAGGAAAACACCGAGATGGCAAAGGTACCGAAAAACAAATAACTGCAGTTGAAGGATCTGGCAAAAGCACTTATCTTTTAAACAGAAAGTATTTGGCACCATCTAGTGGACAAACCAAAGAATGATATTTAGCGCAGCTTCTTGGTAAAATCAACCAGAAAATAAAAAAGGGCAACTAGTTAGGATTGACAACTAAGTATGCAATGGTGCCCCCATAATAGTGTCTTGCTTACTCTGTTAGAGAAATACATGCTACCCTCTACAAACATTTGAAAGAACAGATCTGCTTAGAAGTAGGCAAAGAATGCAGTGATACTCTGTCCTTCTCGAATGTTCTTTGGAGCCGATTATTCGACCCACATACAGCTAAACTATATCTTCCTCACTTAAGAAACAAGTTAGGATAGCTTTTCTTAAGGGTCTTCATAGCATCTTCTGCCGAGTCAAAGCGTTTGGCTCCTTCAGTTAAAGCAACTTCCAGACAAGCTGGGTATAAGAGGCATTGTTTATGCCAGCTGCCCACAGTTTGGAGGTGATGGAACGAAAGGAAGCCCTTAACTGTCGAGTCTTCAGCATTAAATCTGGCACCACCTCAGTTTTTTGTCCTCCCAAAGAATAGCTGATAGTTTTCTGGCTTCCTTATGGATGAATTCCCGATCTAAGTAATTTAGTAGCTTAAAGATAATAGGCCTAGGCGGATCAGCTGGGGAGGGTCTTGCCCTCAGGGATCTGTGTGCTCTTTTGATAACATACTCTGGGCCATTCGGGGAGGGACCCATCATTTTCTTCAAAAAGCATTGTAGAAACTGAATCGTGTTAGGGACCTCTTCACCTTCAGGAAGACCTAACAACACCAAATTGTTCCTCCTATTTCTCCCTTCCAGGTCGTCCAAGCGATCTTCCAGTTTAGATAGACCTCTTTTTTAACTCCACCACCTCAGGCTCTATCTTGTCTTGCTATCTTTCCATACAGGCTACTCTGGCTTCTGCATCAGTAACCCTGCGAGCTAGCTGGGTAAGCACCGGCTTAAAGTCTGCCACATCTTCAATTAATTTCAGTAAGGCCTCCTTAATAGTTGTTAGCTCTGAATAAATATGTGAGGACGAGAGCTCCTCCAAGGGGGTTTGGGGAGAGCAACTACAACAAGGGCGCTTAGCTTCTGATTCTTGCGCGGCCTCCTCGGCTGGTAGCTGCGTGGACATATTGCCAGGGATGTTCAACTTCTGGTACCACCCAAGCACTGACGCTGCATTTCCAGATTAATTGAGCTTTATGAGATTGATAAAACAATTGAAATAAGCGGGTGTTTGTTGCGATTTAGGCTGGTGGTAGAGCGGAGCTCCGACAAACACGTCCTATCCCCTGCACAGCATCACGTGACTCCTCAACTTCGAGAATTTTTTAATATTTCCACTCCAGATTTTCAACATTGCCATTTTTTCACATCTCCTTATCAAATCAGATCTTTATTTATCCAGGCGATCATCATTGAGCAAGCTCATTTACAAGATGGACCTGCTGTTGTCCAAGACAGTTATACATACATAGATTGAGAATACAAAGTACAACATGTTCAAAGAGTTACAAACAAATTTACAGAAAGGTGGTAGGTGCACGATATACATTCCAAGCGTTCTTGTAGGAATATGCATGCATCACTTAACTTTGCTGTGGTATATACAGACTCCATGTATGCAGAAGTTGAGGTGGTATGTTTAGTCATTCTTAGTCAAGCCTCCATCAGAGGGTACAATTCTTTGCATTTCAGCCCTCAGTGACCGTTTACCATACTTGGGTGAGGGTCCTGGGCTACATAGGGGCCCCTAATGAGGTCCGTTTGTTCCGCTTAAACGGTGAGTGGAGAGTAATATGGGAGAAGTGGTGCCTTGGGTGCCGAGGGCCACTATGGCAGCTGACTAGTGGACTTGATTAAAATAGGGAGGGGAGGAACTAGGTTCATGGCTGGATGTGGTAAGGATATGGAGTGAACCGTCAGCAGGACAGCTAGGAACTATGGAAATACTTACAGATTTCGGCGAATGTTTTGTCATAAATGATCCTAAACAAGGCAAAACTGACAGGAGATCTGAGTCTCAAGGATCTTTGTACCCTGTTCCTGAGTGTAGACAAAGCATGGCTTATAGCAGCCCTGCCAAAGTGGGTACTGATCCTGGGGATTTTCAGAGAAATTAGCGAGTGTCTTCTTAGTGCGTAGCTACTGATTGGGCTCAGGGGGAGGCAGGCAACAATGTAACCTGGGAGTTTGTTGGTAAGGGCTCGGAATGTCCAGAGTGCTGCATTTCTACACTGCATGTATTGAAGGGAAGGCCACCCTATGGCTGCATATAAAGAGCAGTGATGTGAGGAGGATGGGAGACCAGTTATAAATCTTAGTGCTCAGTGGTACAGGACATCCAGTTTTACAAGGTGTGAGATGGAGCATTGGCCATAGATAATGTCGGCGTAGTCGATTAATGAGAGGAAAGTTGATTGAACAAGCTGTCTTCTTGCGTCTGCAGTCAGAAGGTGTTTAATTCTGAAGAAGAGGCCAAGCCTCTGCCTAAGCTTTTTCATCAATTCTTCTGTGTGCTCCGCAAAGGAGAGTTTGTTGTCCAGCCATACACCCAGATATTTGAATTTAGGTACGAACTCAAGATCTTCACCTAGAAGGGTAGTTATGGGAGGAAGGGTACCAGCAGCAGCAGAGTAGGCCCTAGTGCTAGATGGGGTAAAGAGCATGGCCTTAGTTTTATTTGCATTTAGCAGTAGCTTTTTGCTGAGAAGCTGATGCTGCACTGTATTGAATTCAGTTTGTAGATCTGTGCATGCAGCTCCAGGGGAGTCGCGGCTTAGATAGAGCACCGTATCATCAGCAAACAAGTGGATACTGGCTTCTGTAATGCCTAGGTCCAAGTTGTTAATGTAGATGGTGAACAGTAGAGGGCCCAGTATGGAACCCTGTGAGACTCCTCTTTTTATTGATTTGAGAGGAGGGAGCTCACCTTTGGCCTTAATTTGTTGCTGCCTATCAGAGAGATAATCCTGGAACCAGTCCAGTGAGGTTGAGTCCATACCTATGGTTTTTAAGGTGGAGAGAAGTAGGCAGTGGTCGACTGTATCGGAGGCCTTGCTGAGGTCTAAAAACACAGCACAAACAAATTTTTTGTTGTCAAGGTCCCATTGCCAGTCATTAGTGACTTTGGCCAGTGCCGTAACAGTGCTATGCTTTGCTCTAAAGCCAGACTGCATGGGGTTAAGCAATGTAAAGTTGTCTAGAAATTATCTCAGCTGTAAATCCATGACTTTTTCCAGCATTTTTGAGATTATAGCTAGAAGAGAGATTGGCCTATAATTGTTCAGGTCACATGGATCCCCTGCTTTAAATAGGGGGATAACATGAGCGGTTTTCCATTCCGCGAGGATAGAGCCCTGGGCTAGGGACAGGTTGAATAAGTGTGATATAGGTGGGGCAAGCATGTGGTATGCTATTTTCAGAAAGTATGGGTTGAAGGAATCAGCTCCTGCACTTTTTCTGGTATCTAGTCATAGCATAAGATCTTCAACTTCTTTTATGGTGGTTGGAGAAAAGGAGAAGATCATATCTTTGTTACTTTGGTCTGGAGGCTGGGCGGTGAGCTGTACAGCTTTATGAACAGTACAGCTGTCATTTTTCACATTCTGCCTGAAATGTGTTTTTGCACATCTGGCTCTCAATGGTGTGATCGCTGTGGGAAATCAATGTTTGGGACAGATTATGAAAATCAAAGTGACAATGTTCATGAGTGGAGGTCTCAAAATGCCCATGTTGAAAATTTGGTAAAAAAAAAACTTCTAAAAAATGACCGCATTACAGGCATGCGTCACGCAGTATTTATGCACGCTTATAAGTTTGCAAATTTTTCATATATTCTCTCCAGATTTTCAGCATTGCTATTTTTTACACCTCCTGATGAACAGTACACCTGATATTTTTCTCATCGTACTCAAAATGTGTTTCCACACCTTTGGCACCCAATGACACAGTTGCTGTGTGAAATCACCTTTCAGGATTGAGTAATGAAATGATAGTGCCACTGTTCATGAGGTGGGGTCCCAAAAAGCCAATGTTGAGAATTTGGAGTGAAAATACCAGCAAACACCCAGGGCATTATGGTTTCTAACCATATACCCACCCTGTAGAGACTGACAGGCGTTCGTGATGTAACTTGGGTTCGTCGGCCATAATGTTCACAGAATTCTACCCCCACCCTGGAGTCACTGATGGCATTGAGGTGTGCTTGGGTTTTGCCATGCTAACATTCACCCCATTCTCCTATATTGCACCCATCTCAGCTTATTTCATTATGGAATGAGGTGAGCATAAAGGGCGAAGACCCCAATGCACACACTGACACCTGTCACTCTCTGCAGGATGGGTTGAGGTGGAATGGCATCAGCATTATGGCTGACCCAGAGTCACACTGCCAGTGCCTTTCAGTCTCTGTGGGGAGGAGGGGGTTTTGGCATTATTTCAATACTTCACTGCCATTCCTATTTTGCATTTCTGACTCCTGCACTACCAATACTAATGCCCGTAAGCCAACATTCAGTATTGACAAATGCTTGTTAATATAATTGCAGGGTAGGAAATCATTAATTACATGTAATGGGGTAATTACTCTGTAGTTGCATGTTTATTGCATGGAACTACATTGCAGTTACAATGTAACTACATTGTAAGAAACTTAAAGTGTTACTGAAATAAGGGAGAACAAGGTGACAGTGGGAGTCTTTAGGAACTGTTCCTCCTTTGAAAATAAATAAATAAGCTTTAAACTAAGATCCATGCAACAAAATCAGGGAATGGGTATCAATGATCATCCCTATGAAAGATACACTGCATATTAGTCAGACTGCGTTGGACCCTCCTCACTTACATATAGAACAGATGGTAAAAGGAGAAGCTGTCTGTAATATTCAACAGTTATATGAAGAGTGGCACAACATTTAGGGTTTGCAGGTGATGGCATACTGTAAAAGGGAGCTCCATATGGTTAAATAATTTTAGCAATGCTTTTTCAAGATTGAAAGCACATGGCAGGGATTTATAATAGTTGCTTTCTAGCTATCTACCATCTCTCTCTCTCTCTCTCTCTCTCTCTCTCAAGGCATCTCCTAGAAAAGCTGTAATTGCTGTTTATAGCCTAATTTAAAAACTGTTTAGCTATTGCTGTTAGCCTGCTAGCATTTGTTTTTAGTGTGCCCTCCTAGTTCCCCATGTAGTGATCACAGCCCTTTCTCGCGGTGTTCCCTGACTGCAGACTGTTGGGTGCCAAGGGAAATCAGCCCCATTGTCATGCAGATTTTGCTGTAGTAGCTGGACTGTGTGGCCTTTTGTTCCCAGCCACTACTTAATCTTCTCTTGTCTCCTCTCTCCTCAGCAGAGAACCCTCCAGGGCTCCCAGCTCAGACGCTGAGTGAGACTTGGTCTACCAGGCAGACGGCACTTCCATAGCCACCGCCCAAGACCACAAGTCTGGACACTCACACCAGAAAGGTATGGCAAAAGCCGCCAGCCAACCAGAACGCGAGTGCCTTTTCCAGCCTTGCCCTGATTGATCCCTTACTCGATACTGTTTTTTACTACTGTAAAATCTCCTAGAAAAGCTGCAATTGCTGTTTATAGCCTAATTTAAAAACTGTTTAGCTACTGCTGTTAGCCTGCTAGCATTTATCTTTACTGTGCCCTCCTATTTTCCCATGTAGTGATCACAGCCCTTTCTCTGCGGTGTTCCCCGACTGCAGACTGTTGGGCACCAAGGGAAATCAGCCCCATTGTCGTGCAGATCTTGCTGTAGTAGCTGGACTGTGTGGTCTTTTGTCCCTGGCCACTACTTAATCTTCTCTTGTCTCCTCTCTTCTCAGCAGAGAACCCTCCAGGGCTCCCAGCTCAGATGCCGAGTGAGACTCGATCTCCCGGGCGGACAGCACTTCCATAGCTGCCGCCCGAGACCACAAGCCCTGACAGTCACACCAGAAAGGTACAGAAAAACCCTTAGTTTTTTGCCTACCCATCCATCCCCCACCTCCACCACTAATTAAATACGCTAGTGCCCCACCCTTGGCACTCCCACGCCCCCAGCCTCTTTCCTAGGACCTATAGACTTCCCAGTCTCCCTCTCTTCCCATCTCTGGATGATCACAGCTCTTTTTGTGATAGGTTCCTGTCTGATCCCAGAATCCTTAACATTGACACTCTCCTGGTGTTGCCAGTCTTACAAAGATCCCTGTGAATCGCATAATACTCAGTGACTGTGGCACGCTACTCCTGGGCTCCTGACTTACACCGATAGCAGCTTAGGCTGCTAACTCTTGGCCTATGCCCCGGCCTAGTCTGCCAGAAACTCAATAAGATAATTAATAAATAAACATTGATGTCCTTCTTATCCCTACTCTGTTGAATCCCTTGAGGTAGCAGTGTAGGTTGCTCATCTAGCTTATCAGGAAAGGGTCGGAGGCCCCAGCTTTCCTGTCAGTATTAAGGCTCAAACATGTGGGTGCCCCTCTGGCTCTGTGTTCTGTTTCTTCTCCTACTTATGCCTTATATAGTGCCCAAGTTCACCCGTTCGGCTAGCAGGGGAGACTATATTCATCCAGTGGGCTGCCAAGCACATCGCTTCTCCTCATATAATTCTCTTTGTGCCCTCAGGCTTCCCTACCTGCAGCCTCTTATTAGATCCACATACAGAGGTGGGACTGATGCAGAACTGACACCTCAGACTATACTCACCATTCCCCCAAGCAATCACTCCCCCTTCTATCTTCCAGTCTGGGTATTGATGTTCGTGGCACTAGGATGGTCCAGGTCCAATTTTGGGTATCTATTTACTCAGCCTGACATATGCAGTAGAACCCCATGGAAAAAAATTTCTATAATATCTCTTGCAACCCTAAGGAAGCTTCTCCTTCTCCTTCTGTTGTGCTCTGGAGATGTTGAGCTTAATCCTGGCCCAGCAAAAACTTTCTCCTCTCCCTCGGACCTTGCAGACCTGAAAGGCATGCAATTCCTCCACATGAACGTATGCAGTCTGCTAAAAAAGTTCACATTTATCCAGGCCTGGGTATGTCACACCAAGCCAGATGCATTAGTGATCTCTGAATCCTGGCTCAGATCCTCTACGCCTGATAGGGAAATTAATGTCCCTGAATACTCCTTATTCAGAGCCGACATGCCTACTGGGTTGGGAGGCGTAGCCATATATGTTAAGAACAAATACACGGTTACATGCCTAGAATCGTCCTCTGTCGCCAACCAATTTGAATGCTTGGCCTTAAAGCTGGAAATATCCCCATCCTCTGCGCTATGTTTCATAGGCTGCTACAGACCTCCCTCTGCTGGTTCCCAAATCCTTAGCCACCTAACCAACATCGTTGAGCTTGGCCCCCCGAAGCGATTATCCTTGGGGACTTAAACTTCGACTGGTTGTCCCACGCTGCTGCACCCCTTAAGGAGTTTTGTGATGCTCATGGCCCATCGCAACTTATTGGAGAACCAACACGTCATAACAAAAGTCCCCTGCCAATAGTAGGCTGCTGGATGTCATTCTAGTAAACAAACCGCACCTATTCTCCCATGTAAGAGTTTTTTTCACAGACTTTAGTAATCATTGTATTATTGCTAGCAAAAGATCGGTTCAGAACCTACCCTCCATGTCTAGGTTCACCACTAAGAGGGACAGGCGCCACTTTGATCTGCCTGCCTACCTTGATGAGCTAAAACTCTCAGTGCGTTGGTAGGATTTTTACCTGGCCAAGTCGGTACCATTGGCTTACTAGATTTTCTCCGAAATTATGACTGTGGCCCTATATAAATATGCCCCACTCATAAAAACCAGGGTAAGGGGAAGAACCTATCGCTGGTTCACACCTGAACTCAAATCAGTTTTACTGAATAGGGGCAAGCTTTGGAAATAAGCACGATCTACTAAACATCCTATGGACTGGTGTAACTTTAGGAAAGCTAGGAATGAGTGCACCAAGTTGACAAGAGATGCTAAGGCTTCCTACTTCCGCACGGTGCTGGATTCTGCTTCCAGGAGCTCCTCTAAATTTTGGAAATCCAGTAAGGATATGTCTGGTCACACCCTGGTTAACTCCTTGCCTGCAAAGATCACTGCTGGCAGTGTCACCATCTGCGACAAAATGGAAATCCTAGATGCTTTTAACAACCACTTTGCCACTGCAGGCCTTGCTTTTGACAACTCACCTGCAAGTTCCCTACACTCCCAACTGGATCCCCAAAGCTCGGAACCTCCTCCAACCAACTCAGTTTTCTTCCTCCGGCATACTTCCATGAAGGAGGTCAAAGAACTTCTACTAAAGCTGGACCATAGGAAAAGTGCAGATGCTGACTCTCTGGAGTCTTACTTTCTAAAAGTCACCTTCCATGTCCTGTCCGTACCTATTACCCACCTATTCAATCTTTCTCTGTCCCACGGTGCCCTCCCATCCTTATGAAAAACAGTTCATGTCATTCCTTTGTTCAAATTTGGGACCCCTGTGATCTAAACAATTACAGACCAATTTCATTACTACCTACGCTGTCCAAATTACTGGAAAACATTGTAAACTAGCAACTGAAAACATATGTAGAATCTATGAACCTTCTAAATCTGATGCAATCAGGCTTTAGAGCACAGCACAGCACAGCACCATCATGGCCCTAGCTAAAGTTACCATTGATTGGCACCGCGACCTGGAAAATAAGAAATTTGTCTGTGCTGTGTTTCTAGACCTAAGCAAGGCCTTTGACACTGTCAACCACGACCTGCTCCTCTCCTCCCTTAAGGCCTTAGGACTGGATCCACTGTCCCTTCACTGGTTTGCTGATTACCTCTCTGACTGGTGGCAACAAGTTAAGTCAGATGGTGAACTATCCCCCCTCAAACCTCTGCTAAGAGCGGACCCCCAGGGTTCGATCCTAGGTCCACTACTGTTTGCAATCTATGTGAACAACATCGATATGAACATAACCAAGGCCAGAATTCATCTCTTCGCAGATGACACGGTCCTCTACCTTAGTTTCTCCTCACCCAAAACAGCCTGTAAAGACTTACAATCAGAGTCCAACATTCTCCAGAGCCAACTCCTTAAGAAAAAACTGTTATTAAATGCTAAGAAAACTAAGGCTATGCTGTTTTCTTCCTTCCTACTGGATGTAAACCCAGCCACTGCCGGCACTGTCCCACAGATTAACACAATCCTGGGTGAAAACCTAGAATTTGTTAGCAAGTTCAAGTACCTTGGGGTATGGCTCAATTACAAACTCTCTTTTATGGACCACATCGAAGACCTCCTAAAGAAATTAAGACAAAGGCTTGGTCTGTTTTTTAGGATTAACAACTACCTCACCAGCAATGCCAAACAACAGCTGGTTCAAACCGTATTTCTCTCCTCGGTTGACTCTGCTGACTTCCTTTATAGCCACTGTCCTGTATCGCACCTTGCTAAACTGGATACGTTGTACCACAGGGCACTGAGATTCATCACTGGTCTCCCTCATACCACCTATCATTGTGCTCTCTATACAGCCATGGGTTGGCCCTCATTCCACTTCAGGAGAAACAGAAATGCCTTACTCTGGACTTTCAAAGCCATCATGAAGAAACTTCCCCCTTATATCTCCGATTGTCTCCTGCTCTGCGAACCTGGAGCCTATGTACTGAGAAGCTCATCCTTTATTTACTTGAAGGTACCCGATCTGAAAACACGTATTGGGAGAATTGCTATAAGTTTTGCGCTGCCATCCCTGTGGAATACTGTACAAAAAAACACTGAAGCTTAGCTCCTTGATCAGCATATCCTCCTTCAAGACCCTTTTATGACCTTTTAGTTAAAGAAATCTGCAAATGTTTTCACCGCCCCTTAAAAACCTGTACATTGGCTGGCCATGGTTTATATGACCACCATCTATACTATGCTTCCCGGAATTCTCTAGCCCTGAGCCTCCTCACCCACACTTGTCTTTTTCTGTTGTAATCCCTATCACCCACTTTGTTGCTTCTGCCACCTCTCCTCCCCTGTATCTCCTGTCCACCTGGCGCTCCAGTGGACAGGCTTGACATTCTGAAACACCTGTATTATGTGTCACCCCCCAGTTCACGGAACGGCCATTACTTCCCTGTACCCGAGGTGGTCCCTTAGTCAAGCCATCCTGAATACACTCATTTATTAATGCTTTATTTATTTATTCTTTGTATTGTAACTATGTGTTCCTTGTATCATTTGTATTTGTACATATTGCACATTGCTTGGATTGTACTGTTATAATTTGTATACCTGTGTATCAGGTCCCTCTTGCTAATGAACATGCTCCATGGTGTTCGCCTGAATAAATAAAGATTTTGATTGATTGATCTCTCTCTCTCTCTCAGTAATTATATCTTTCTTTTTACAAGTTTGTTAAATGTTATAAAACAATAGTTGTGTTGGAACAAAATGTTAATTATGAAATTACTAATGATTTATTGTTTGCACATGTTCAATTCGCAGGAAAACAAAATAGCTAAATACCATGGTTAATTGAATAGAAGCCATCCTCAAATATAAGTTACTGATCAGAATGAATACTTTTAATAAAAACTTTCCCAAATGCATGCTGTGGCTTCTAGTTAGGGTTGAAGTCACATCAAATTAAACACTGTGATGTAGGTGGGACTCTGTAATTTTTATCACTGTAATTATGATCATTACTTTATTTTTTAAACATATTTGATGTTTAATGCATATTTTGACATTAAGTACACCAGTAAAAATAAACTTGATCCAATCCAGAAGGTGCAATATTTTATTAATAGCAGTTAGAAATTAGATTTTGCAATGCAAGCCACCCTCAAATACAAACCATCATTGAGTACAAGCTGCAGGTAAATAATAATAATTGTAATATATGGATAAGCCTCAATAATACCATACTAAGTTATACAAAAATTTCCCAGTAATACATCACTGCTCTCAATTATACTATCCTGAAAAGTGATACTATCACTTTTGCTGATAATGCTACAGTTCAAAGGTCATCTCCAACTGTAGTATTATCAATGGATCCATGTATTACAAAAAAATAACAGAAAGATAAATGCTTTACAAGGCAGTAATACCATCTCAAGGTTTGGGGGACTTTAGGACCTCTCAAGCTTTGCTCTCGAGGTTCCATGTCCCCAAATCCTCTTGATGGTATTACTGCCTTGTAATACACACTTACTACCTATTATTCTATTTGTAAAAGCACATGAAGTACAAGTAATAAGACATATTCAATTAAAAACCAAAATAGTTACATAGTAATCACTCACAAATTAATCACTTATGAATTATTTTGCAAATGTATGTGCTGTGTAAATATTTTAAATATCTACACAGCAGTATTCAAAATGTTCATACTGCAATACTGCATTGCAGTTTTCAAAATGTATGTGTTATACAATGGTTTCTAAAATCTACATACTGTGTAGTGGTTTTCATAAAACATTTGCACAGAAAACCTTCATGAAGGTTTCTAAAATCAACCTTCTGTATATCAATTTTGAAAATCTACAAGCTGCAAAATGGTTACAAAATGTACATGCTGTGTGAAGGTTTCTAGACAGTGTTTCTGTTCCAGACAAACAAAAACGATAAAGTAGGATAATGTATTAAATACTCACATGTTAAGGGTGACACTTTAGTGTTTGTGAGGCAAAGTAGAATGAGACACACAATGCCTCCCCCCATTATATAGGTTAGCACAATGCTAGCAGGCATAGCACTGCGTTAAGTAAACATACTGTAGTATATCTGGGTGGTGGATCATATCCAAAGGGTTAATAGCAATGGTAGTGAACAAAGCTCATTTTTGAGGGCCTAATGGCAGCTCATCTGTGGATGGATGGATGGGTGGATGAGTCAAGGGCTGAAGTGTGAAGGGAAGAGATGGTCAGTGGGTAGGCTTGGGAAAGGATAGGGGCTTTGACAGTGATTGGGTGGGGGGTTGGGTTGATGGTAACATTAAAAATTGCCAGTGAAGGGTTTCAGTATGTTTCCACAATACTGGCTCAGATGAAGGTGGGAGATCCATTAGACTGCCAGGAATGGACTTTAGTGGACTTGCTCAGTAATGACAGAGATCAAGAGAGGAAGCGGGGTCCACATTTTTGCCAGGGAAGTGCTTAAGTAGAGTTCTACAATACCAAGAAGGATTGGGTGAGGGAGGGGGTCCACTACACTGCCAGGAATGGCTTAAGTACAGTTCCAGAATTCTGACAGGAAGCAGGTGAGGGAGTATGGTCTGCTAGACTGCCAGGAGTGGCATAGGTTGATAGGGCTCTGGTGTAGGGGCAGGCAAGGCTCTGCACAATCAGTGCCTCTAATACTTTTGCATGGACACTTTATGCGGAGCCACTAATGGCCACATAATGACCTGCAAATTGCCTGTGAGCTTGGTGCAGGCCGTACAGTACTGCATGTGGTCATTAGCATTTTGACAGCCTAATATTTCTCTCAGAAGTGAAGGCACTATCCTATTTGGATGTGCTGTCTTCCGTTTCTTCTGGGAGCTGGTTGCTGGCAGGTGGTGTGGTAATGATGCACATGTGCACTGTTCATGGTGATATTAGCAATAGAGTCCAAATTACATAAAATAATTCTAAATCCCATATACTCTGGTTTGGCTGCTTCACTTGACAGGGGACAATCTGCTGGTGAATTCTCGTGCCTGTTTGAAATCCTCAGATGAAAAGGCATTTTCCATTGCCTTTTCCATAGCCTTTTTATTTTTTTTGCAACATATCTTTATTTATTTTCAAATATAGGACAAGACAAACAAAATCCTGGAATCCCAGGATACACAATCCCAAACTGAGTGTGTAAACTATTTACAGTTTAACTATTTACATGCACAAAGAAAGCATCACCCCTCCCATCACTTTTGACTTTATACTCAACAGCACTCCAGTATAAGAGCATCATGCTGCTTGCCAAGCCAGTCTTCTCCCCTTACTCCCAAAAGGATCCCATGCAGCCTATGAAGTACTTTTTTGGCCAAATTCATACTGCATTAAGGCTTATTCAGGAGGTGATACCCCTCTGTGCCCCCCCCGGAAAGAGAGAGAATCCCCAACCTCCCAGCTTCATGGCAGACCCCACTTTTTACTACCAAACACGTCCCAAAACATTGCCAATCCACTTGCCGGCACAACCTATCCCTATCATCATCTCCCTAACAGCTCTATATATCTGTACCCATTCTAATTCAAGTTTTCAGCTAAACACAGCCCTACAGACAGACCAGTGCCAACCATGTGCCCCTTTATTGGGAATAAATTGCCTCCAATACCACCCACCTTTTGACATATAGCCCCCTTCCTCCCCCTCTGAATATAGATGTCTTTTAATCCTAATTAGGGCCCCAATGAGATCTCCCACCCAATGCTTATACACATAAAGTTGATCATCCTTCCAGTGCTGGACCACATATGATTTAATTACAGCCGCCATCAAGGGTACATGATATTTTGGTGTGGCGCCCACTATTTGCGATAGATCCCCTAGAACACATATCTCTGGTGTTATAAATTCCGAATAGTCCAGCATTGGATCCATCCGCCTTTTAATTTCACCCCACAAGGGCGATATTTTACTGCAGTTCCACAGCACACGTAATAGATCCCCTCTCTCCTGTCCACATCTAAAACACAGGTCTGTCTGTCTAAGGCCTCTGTCACATAGTTTCACAGGGGTAAAATATAGATTAGAAGCAATAAAAAAGTGTAGACTCCTATATTTAGGTATCACTATATATTTTCTATTTTTCCACATGTTAGCCCAATCAATGCTTTGAGGCGCCAGCCTATCATCCCAATATGGCACTGATATAGGAGAGAAAGAACCAAAAAACTCCAATAATATTCTATAAACCTGCGATAGGGATTTAGTTTTCAGGTCGATCTCCCTCAAATCGTCTCACTTAAATGAACAGTCTGAGAGACCCCCGGTCCTCTTTAGTACCCCCTCAAGCATCCGTATAAGTTGCAATCTGTGGAAAAAAAGGCATTCTATCGCACTGCACTGGGAGGGCCACCCTATTGTCCAGATAACATCCTTTAAATACAAGCCCAAAACCCACTTGACCCATTTCCCTTTAATTACCTTATTCCCTATGAGTAAATTAGGATTACCCACCAATGGCTGTTCTTGGGCCTTCATTTGGTCCTTTTTCTGGGCCCTAGTCAAAAACGACCACCAGGCCTCTGCCACCTTCAAGATTGGGCTTCCCAACCTTTGCTTAAAGCAGTTAGTCATATTAGCATATAAAGGCACATCTGGAGAAAGCCCAGCTTCCCTCATCATTTGAGACTCGAGATATAGCCAATCTGGCACATATTCTTCTCCCTCCATACTATTGCCCCAACAAGCGATTAGACCCAACTGTCCTGCTGCATAATACAAGTGAAGATCTGGCAGCTTAATCCCTCCCAAGGGAGGGGGGAGCAGCAAATCATTATATTTTTTCCTAGGGGGTTTACCGTCCCATAAGAAATCTGAGAGTAATTTCTTAATCATTCTGAACCACTTTTTAGGGACACTATATGGAGCTAAGTACACTGGGTATAACAACCTAGGCAACAAGCTCATTTTAATAAGCCCAAGCATAGCCATAAAATTCAGGGGCAGCTTATTCCATCTTACTAGAGCTCCCTTAATAGCTGACAACGTCCCTTCCATGTTCGTTTCAGCCCCTATATAATTATTCCTTGTGATCCAAATGCCTAAATACTTAAGTTTATCTGACATCCATTGGACTCGCAGCTGAGCAAAATCTGCCTTATATATGTACGGCGTCAAGGGGAGGATCTGAGTTTTAGTCAAATTTAGTTAATAATTAGAGACTCTAGCAAATCTTTCAATTAGCTCTCTAGTCCTCTCAAATCCCACCACCGGGTCTCGAAAATGCAGCAGTACATCATCCGCAAAGACTGAGAGCTTTAACTCCCTTCCCATTATCTCCACTCCCCCTTATCTGTCTATCCTTATTATTAGCTCTCAACAGGGGCTCTAAGTAAATATTAAATAATATCGGAGAAAGTGGACATCCTTGATGAGTCCCATTCTCTAATTGTATTTCCTGTGAGATATAACCATTGCAAAGGACTCTAGCCGTCGGTGCTGCATATAGATTTTTAATGCCTCTGAGTAGACCTTCCAGGAAGCCCATCCTCTCCATTGTAACAAACAGAAAAGGATGAGAGACCCTATCAAAGGCCTTTTCAGCATCTAAGGATATTAAAGCTAAAGGTAATTGACAGTCCACTGCATAATTCAGAATATGATGAAGCTTCCTCAGGGCATCATGGGCTCCCCTTCCTGGCATAAATCCCACTTGTTCCTGACTAATAATAGCGGGTGCTATCCGCCAAATTCTCTTGGCCAATATTTTTGTAAGGATCTTGATATCCTGGTTCATTAATGCTATGGGCCTGTAATTACCTGGTTCATCTCTAGGCTTGCCCGGATTAGGGATTAATGTAATATAGGCCTGATAAAGGGGAGAGTGGGGCACTCCTTCCTGCATTATAATATTGAAAAATTCTTGAAGTAAGGGCATTATAATCTGTAGGTGGGTCTGGTAAAACTTCGCTGTAAGGCTGTCCGGCCCTGGTGTCTTGCTGGCGGGTAGAGACTTGACCACCTCTGTAATCTCTGATACATCTATGGGAGCTGCTAGTTCCTTGGCCTGCACGGGGTCTATCACAGGTAGAGGCACTCCTTCCAAAAAAGCCTTAATCTCTTTCTCCCCTGCCATATTCCCAATTTGGTATAAGTTTTTGAAGTAGGACGCAAAAGTATCTGCTAGCTCCTGGGGGTCTATTATGACCTTCCCATCATAACGAATAGATGTCACCGCTCTGCTCGCCTCCCACTCCCTTACTCTGGCTGCCAACAGGCGCCCTGGAGCATCTCCTTTCAAAAGATATTTAGCTTTAATCTTTTCTAACCAGAAGTCTGTCTTGTCATGGATAATATCCCCCAAGTCACGCCTTAAGCTTCTGAGGTCCCTGTCGATTTCCTCTGTGGACCCCTCCAATGGTGTCAAATAACTAATAGCCCCTAAAATAAAATCCTCTTTTGCCTTCCTCTGTCTGTTTTTCTGGGCTGCCAGCTCCCAAGCCACTCCTGTATAAAGCACTTTGCAAGTTGGCCAGGCCAACTTTCTGTTTAACAATGTGGGTAATTGTTGCTGCATAATTTCTATCAGAGCTCCCTCAAGTTCATCTTTAATTACAGGATCCGCCATTAGGGAGTCACTCAGCCTCCGTCGAAATGGTCTGGGTGGGCCTATTTTCGGTTCCCAAGTTAGTTTAATCAGGGAATGGTCAGAAAAAATTCTAACTTCCATCACCAACCCTTTAATACCCGCAAGCACCTCCCTATTAACTAGAAAAAAGTCAATACGAGATTGGGTTTTATGCGCCGCTGAGTAAAATGTCATATTGTTGCCCCCGTCAGCGTGAGTTTGTATTGGATTCACTAAAGCCATAGCTTCTAACAGTTTATTCAGGGCAATTTGAGCCTTCGTTAGTGGCCCTTTCACCGGTGGGATCCTATCCTCCCAGTTATCCCCATACGTATTCCAATCTCCTGCTAAAATAAGCGTGTGCCCCGTAAAACCAGCTACATCCCTCTTTATCGAGGTGAAGAATTCCAGATTGGGAGGCATCGGACCATATATGGAAGCCATTGAGGTGGCCCTGCCATATAATAAACCCAAGATATAAATCCCTCTGCCATCATTTCTTGTAACCACCTGCTCCACACTATACGAACAGGATTTCCTGATTAAAATCGCTACTCCTCCTGAAGCCCTCTCCTTACCTACCCCAAAAACCTGCCCCACCCATAATCGCTTGAGATTATTCAGTTCCTCCGTCAGTAGGTGTATCTCTTATAAAGCGACAATATGGGCCCCCAACTGATCCAGGTGTCTCATGATCAACAATCTTTTTCGTCTACCCCTGAGTCCTTTAACATTCCAAGAAATTAGTCTAACATTCGCCATAAACCATGCCAGGAAATCATATTGGGACTGTTGATCCTCAAAGTCCTGCTTGAGCCTGCCTCCTTTATTTCTATCCTGATGAATTCTCTCTATTTCCGAAAACCCACCCCTTCCCCCATCCCCCTGTCCCCGATCCCTAGATCGCCCGCCTTCTGTTCCTCGGGTCATCGATGAGCTCCTTCCTGAACTACTCCCCTGCCCCTCCATAACCTCAAGCTCTCCGGAATCTATTTATAGACACCACCAAACTGCCGCTCTACTATAGCCCTAATTAACCTACATCCCTCTCTCCCCTAATCCCTCGAAATGCCTGACCTTCCACCTCAACTCTGCCTATAGCTCCTAATAAGCCGTTCAGGAGTAACCTCCTCCACCTATCAAAAGATTACTAATCATTTTTATCTTCCACTCGAATTGTTGGGAGACAACATATATTAACCTTTCATCCCCCCCATACTCACCCTAAGTTATAGCCTCTTCCAGTTTCTGTCCCGTTGACTCCAACCTCCACCTTCCATAGCCTTTTTAAAAAGGTTATTGACACCTTTTTTAACCTGGTAATTGAAGACTCATTTTAAATGTGTTTTGTATGGGAGGGATTCCACTGTGCATGTTATTTGATTTTTTTAAATGTGTTAAGTGTTTCTGTTTGGCTAAATGAAACTGCATGTACAGTGCTTGAGGCCTTTGGAATTAGGTGCTATATCAAATAAAATTTGCATGCTTACTAACACAGCCCATTATTCAGACAGGCAGCAAGCATGGACAGAATGCACTCTCTATCTGAATATCACTCCCTGGCAGCCAAGTGCTATTTTCTTTTGAAACTCAATTTTATTGTATCATAGCATAATGGAGCTATCAATACTTTAGTAGAGAAAAATTAAATATAAAAAAAGTCTCCTATCTAACAAGAAGAGCAAGGTAAGAGGTAAATCTAAAGAATATTTACAACCATTATGATTAAATGATCTAAAACATTAAAGTTCAAGAAAAGAGAATAAAAATATAAACCAGCAACCTGTTCTACCAAAAGCCTACTAGTTTAATTGATCTGGGTCTAATCCATTTAGTACTCAATGCAATATTAGTCAAGGGTACCAAAACAATAAGAAAGGTTGTACAACTATTCATCATTCCACCAGCGTGAAAGGGTGAAAGGGTCTAATATCGAGTAGGGAGTGGGGGGTGCAGTGGGGGATTCCAAATATGGCAGACTATATCTAAGGGCTTCTCTGCCTTGATAACGACCCTATGAACTATGAAGTAGGAACAAAATGTGTTCCTTTGCCCCTCAGGATCATCTGAGGTCCCCAGTTGGTGCCAGGGTTGCCAAAGGTCCAAAAACTTAGGCAATCTGAGCTGAAGCACAGTTGTTATATGTTCCATTGTTTCAATTTCTAGGACCTTCTGTTTCTACTGGTCCAGTGTGGAGGATCAAATGAATAACCAATTTAATGTCAAACATTTAAGTGCAACTACTCAAAGTATTTGGTTTAATTTATGTTCCTAGATCCCTGGAAGAGGTCTGGGAAACCCAAAACAAAGTTTTAAAAAGTGAACGGAATCTGCATTCAACAAATGCGTTGCATGTAGTCACGCACTGCTTGCCAAAAAGGGACAATCGCTGGGCAGTCCCAGAAAATATGAAAATTGGAGCCAGTTACTCCACATTATCTCCAACACCTATCAGAATGAGTAACACCTAAGTGTTTTGTTATCGTATGAGTTTGAAAATATCGTATGAATACTTTCCAATTAAATTCCTGCCACATGTATGAGATGGTAACCTCCTATCCCCTTCCCAAGCTATGTTCCCAATGTTCTGAAGTGGTAGGTAACCCTGCCTCTCTTTCCCAGCTTGCACGTACATGTTCTGTATGTGGAGTATTTCATGCCATAAGAGTAGCCAATCAATCCTATCTATGGCCTCCTCAGTGTCCATAATAATAGCAAGCTGGAAGGCTTTCTTGTTTTTTTGGGCTGTGATAATATTAAGGAAGCGTCAGATGTTATCTTGCAAAAATCTACCCTGAATGAACCTGACCTGGTTATGGTGAATCAGACTGGGAATATTCTTCTAGAGTGTGTCAACCAAAATGGCTGTAGAGATTTTTAGGTCTGTGTTCAATAACTAAATTGGATAGTAAGAGCTGCATTCAATGGGGTCTTTTCCTGGCTTTAGTAAGACCAAAATGTGTGCCTGGTGCCATGAAGAAGGTATTTCCTTGCAATCATGTAGAATAGCATTAACAACATTTTTCAACAGGGGTACACATTCTTCTCTAAAAGCTTTAAAAAATCCAGCTGGATATCCATCCAGACCAGGTGCCTTGGCATTTTTCAGATGTTTTATCTTGTCCAGAATTTCCTGTGTAGTTATGGGGTCCCCTTAATTGTCTGCCTCTGCATCAGTAAGTTGATGTAGAGGTAGAGGTGTATTTTCCAAGTATGTCCATATGTCACAAACATGGTTAGAGCATCTTTCAGCTTTTTAAAGATTAATATACTGTTCTGCAAATTGTTGTATATCCTCTGGGGAAGTGAGAATCTCCCTGGTCCCTTCTTTTCTTATTTTTTAAACAGTCCTGGAGGCTGCTTCCTTTCTCAACTGACCCACCAGTAATCTGCTTGCCCTTTTACAATTTTCATAGAAATTCTGTTGAGAGTATTTTAAGGCTCCTTCTATTTTTAACTCAAGTAAGCGGGACAGAGCTTTCCATTTGATCTCTAATTGAAGCTTGACTTGGTCACTAAGTGTAATTTTATGTTGAAATTCGAGGTCAGCTATTTGCTTTTCTAGGGAGAGTTGTTGCAGTCTCTCCTTTTTAACTCTAGATGCATAGGAGATGCTTTTCTCCTGTACTGTGGTTTTGAGCCCATTCCAGTATAAGGGAACTGGCATATCACTTTGAGAGTCAGTCTGTAAAAAAGATGTCATCTTAGCTTTAACTAAAGTAAGAAATTTGTATGGTTCAGGTGGCTTACATTCAGCCTCCAGGCTGTATTTTTTGGATGGTGGTTAATTGCCATGTCCAAAATGATCAGTTCATGATCTTAAAATATGATATTACCTATCTGGCAGCTATAAGTAGCATGTGCCCATTGAGCTGGAAAGAGAAAAAAGAATCAAACCAGGAATATTGGTTATATCTGGGGGAATAAAATTAATATCTCCAGATCAGCAACAGCCAAAATTCATCATTAGGGCAGGTTAAGGTACTAGCTTCCTGAGATCTCCACCCCCCCCCCCCCCCACCGTCTGACATATCCAGCATGGGAGAAAGAACTGTATTAAATTCCCCACCAATAATAATAAGGCACTGAGGATTGGTGATTGCTTCCAAAATGTTCTGGGTAAAGAATGGGGTTCTCAAATGTCCTTCATTAGGAGTGTACAAAATTAGTATGGTACAGGAATGACCATATTCCCCACTGATCTTAACAAATCAACCTTCTGGGTCACCAGAGATCTGGAAGACCTGTATATGGAAATGTTTTCAAACCAGTATATGGCCACCCTGCACTTGTGGGGGTGTGCCACATAGTGCTAAGCATACACGTCTCCCACCCCCTCACGCCTCCATTTTTTTGTGCTCTAACTCTGACAGGTGTGTTTCCTGCAGTAGGGCAATCCCTACTTCCAATCTCTGTAGCACTTGCAGAACCAGAGTTTTTTTTTTATTGGATTATTAATGCCCTTGACATTCTATGAGACTATACATAGCTATGCCATAAAATAGGAAAAGGTTAAAGGAACATAATATGGTCTTCGATGATCATAATAGTCCCGGATATAAGACCACTTGATAAACCATTCATTAATAACAAACTCCATGAAACAGTTTACTTCATGCAAAAGATTAGAACTTTACTAACAGGTATAGTCAATATAAACTAATCAATCTATACCAATCCAACCAAGAGCTACTGTATTTTCAATGCAGAGTTGAGTTCCTGTGGTGGCACAGAAAGTTGTAACTTAATAGGGGGGCAATGTGTTTCTTTAAATAAATTATTAATTAATGTTTCTTTGAATAGATTATTAGTTAACTATCTGATTAAAAGCCAAAACAGTTGCACAAAACTCTGCAATATTTAAAAAATGTGTGTTGCCGGCCCAGTGGCGTAGAGGACTGAGGCGCTGGCTCCTTACCTCATCCCACGCCGGCGACCCGGGTTCGGGAATGGACTCGGGATGTCAGGGGCTGGCAGAAGCAGGAGAGGATTGAGCATCCGTAGGACTGCTCTCCTTTCCTGGGGGTGGGTAGTGGGCTAATGTTGTGCCACAGCAGCCCCTGGTGGAGACCAGGAGCACTGCGGATGCATGTAAGGAGGGGAGTAACTAGAAAAGTGGAAATGCTGCTTCACGGTAGCCGGATGACAGCTGCCTGGTGCTCTGAGGCCATCAAGGTCCTGCCGAGCTCCCTGTCTCAGCAGCATCCCGGATGCTAAAGTGGTGTGCTGGTCAGCCCCCTTGTCTGGTGCCTTCCCCCTTGGAGGAGAGGGACCCATCCGGCGAAGGGTTACGCTGGGTCACCCTGGGGATTGGCTGCGATCTGAGGCAGAATCTCGGAGGATGAATGGGTCGGTGGACAGCCTTGGTAAGCCCGAAGGAGTGGCTGCCATGGAGCACGTAGGGGTAGAAAAGAAATAACACAAAAAAAAAAAATGTGTGTGCTGCACAAACATTTGAAATATCTATTTGATGGTTTTCAAAGTCTTCATGTGCTTGGCATTTATCAAAAACTACATGCTGCATGATGGTATTTCAAATCTAAGTGCTGCATGATGGTATTTAAAATCTACGTGCTGCATGATGGTATTTAAAATCTACGTGCTGCATGATGGTATTTAAAATCGATGTGCTGCATGATGGTATTTAAAATCTACATGCTGCATGATGGCATGTAAAATCTAAGTGCTGCATGATGGTATTAAAAATCTACATGCTGCATGATGATATTTAAAATCTATGTGCTGCATGATGGTATTTAAAATATACATGCTGCATGATGGTTTTTAAAATCTATACACTGTGCAAGTTTTCAAAATGTATGTGCTACATGACAGTTTTAATGATGTATATGTAAACTTCCCTTTTTTAGGGCTGCAGAGGGCGAAGCCCAGCAGTCCTTTTTCTAGGACTAGGTGAAAAGCACTCCTGCATTCCTTGTGAATGAACACTCTGTTAAGGTGATAAAAGTTCCCTCCATGTCTGTGTACCATGGACCACTTCACTCTGTCATTATTTATTTTTATTTTCAGCCATGACCAGGTTAAATTGGATGCGAGCCCACAGTTCACTCCACTCCACTGATACAGTCCCCCTCCCTTTATCTCTCTCACTCTCCCCCCCAACCATGTACTTTTTTTTTTCTTTTGCTGCCTTTTCTACTGCAGACATGGGGGAGAAATCTGTACCAGCTTCATACTGGCTTCCCCCACTCTTAGGTCTTGCAGGAAGTCTCTGCTTACTCTCTCTGCTCCATTAGTCCTGAACCCCTCCCAGAGTGTGTCTCCGCCAGCTGCTTGTGTCGGTCCTGGAAGGGAGCCCCAAATTGAAGAGGTTGCTGTACCAACTGCTTGCAGTCCTGCATCCCGTTCCAAGTGTAAAAAGTATAAAGGAAAATTATGATGCTGTGACAGCTGTGGGCACAAATGGCCACGATCCATGGACTCCTAATCAAATAACCATTCCACATTCAGGTGTTCCATAAATATTAATTAATTATTATTGAACTGTAATTTAAATACCTGATTTCATAAATAATAGAAAGAGTAATATACAGACTGGAATCTGAGAGTAGACTGATGTCCGGCCTGAAATATAACCAAGAACAACACTGAACTATTTATAAACACTGAGAGACAGACTTGATAAAAAAAATGCAAAACGGGTACGTCATAGGCAAAAATAAATTATTATATCAAAACTAAAGAATAATGTGAAGAACAAATGGCAAAAAAGCATTTCTGTATAAACATCACCAGCTTGATGGTGTCAATCAACATTAGCTCTCATTCTAACTGAAATTCGAGATGCTACAAATGCACCATTTTGTGTGAGGCAGGAAAGACAAAGACAAACAAGTATTAACATAGGCAAAGAGAAACTGACAACACAGTTTCAAGGGGATCTTAAAATATTTATAACATGGGCTTTTGAAACCAACTAAACTAATTGGTTAAGAACTGTCACCTGATAATTTATTAATCTCTGCTAAATGCACCCTGAGTGTTAGAAGTCCCTAACAGAGATCACAACTCTTATGTTATTGTTGCTCCTTGGAGCGTGTGTGCAAGAGTTGGAACTTGTTCACAGTAACCTTGATGGTTTATCACGCAAACAGTCCTTGTTGTGTGGTTGTTTTTTCAACCAGTCCTTGGAGAGAGTAGTTTTTGTTTCCCACCCACCCATCCAGGTGAACTCCAAGTTATTCATAGCAAAGTTTGGCACAGATGTAAATCGCAGTAAGGAGAAGTGTCCGTGTTAACTGCAAAGGTAGTGTCAGAACTGATATTCCCCGTGGCAACTGGCAAGCGTTCTGCAGAATAACTTCCAGTTTCTTTGGGCTAAGTGGGGAAAATAGCTTAGGGATTCAAGTTGTGTGGGCATCTGAGTTCAAATGACTGGTGAAGCTGGAACTGCTTTTTATTTGGGGTTTGTGTGCACAAAGTGACATTCATATACAATAGAGAAAGACCGTAACATTGTGAGTCGTTCGTTATGTGACCCAGCTATTATTTTTCTTTTTTTATTAAATTTGATATGTCTGATTTTGCAAATGGGAAAAAGCAAATATTATGGTCAGATTAGATTTCTGAGACAAGAGCATAAGTAACAACAGCTACCCACATGACTGTCTTTCTCTTATTCTATTCTGAACATAATGTGTGCTTTTTCCTCATTTGTCAAATCAGAGATATCATTTGTAATTAGATAGAAAAATAGTAACCTGTGTCACAGAACACATCTGATGATCTGCGTCCTTAGAAACATGCAAGTGTACCAGTGAGGGAGAGAGACAGACAGAAATATTTCGTCATGTAGCTGTTTTGCCAATGTCTCCATACACAGATAAAGGGTGCATTTCACAATGAGATGGAGAACTTGAATTTCCAACCAACTTGCTTCACCAAATTCATTTCTGCTTCATAGCACCTGAATGTGGTCACACTCCTGTGAAAATCAACACTTCAAACATTAGCAATTTCAATGTTTGCTCGTAGTGAGGTAGAACTGAGTACATGTATGATGTCTCCACAGTGCCGATGTTGTTATAGGACAGTGTAGCAACCAGAAATGTGTTCCTCCATTTCAGAAAGAAGTTAATGTATAATAGTTATTGTACATAATGAACAATGCCCAGATTTATTATTTTACAGTTAAAAAAAGCAAAGATGTTATTAACACATCTTTAAATCAACGTTCCGAAGCACAGTATATTAATGAATCTTGTCATGACTCGTTTCTGTCATTTTCCATCTTCGGCTTTGCATAATGTAACATTCCATCAGGTATGTTGAATTTGTATTAAAACAATTATTCTGAAGAGATAATGTGTTAGACTGATACATTACCAGACCCATGTTACATAATTGAAATGTACTACAGTTTAAATGTAAGAAAAGACACACAAAACAGTTTTTAACAGGTACTACTTTATTAAGGGGAAGCATACATTACAAAAGTAACACACTTTAGCCATTTTAAAATTAAAACATTAATATTTATCGCACTCCAATAAGCCCGTGTTATAAGCACAATAACCCACTCCAGGGTGTGTGGTTACTGGGGATTAATCAACACCCTGGGTACTGTGAGGAGATTCAGGCTTCACCCTCATGCCTCACAATGCATCCAGGGTGTTGATTAATCCCCAGTAACCACACACCCTGTCGTGGGTTATTGCTTACTTGGTATATTTTCTCTCACTCTCTCCTCCCCCTCCCCCACCATGTTGTTTGTATTTCTTTTGCTGCCTTTGCTGCTGCAGACAAGAGGGAGAACTCTGTGCCAGCTCTGTACTGCCCCCCCCCCACTCTTAGTTCTCTCAGTAAATCTCTGCTTACTTTCTCTGCTTCATTGGTCCTGAACCTCTCCCAAAGTGTATCTCTGCCAGCTGCCTGCATCAGTCCTGGGAGGAAGCCCCCACTTTTAGGGGTTGCTGCACCCACTGCTTTCAGTCCTGTGTCCCGTTCTGAGTATAAAATGTATAAAGGAAAATTATGATGCTGTGACAGCTCTGAGGACTAATGGCCATGATACATGGACTCCTAATCAAATAACCATTCCACATTCAGGTGTTCTGTAAATAATAATTTAATATCAATGAACTGTAATTTAAATATCCGATTTCATAAATAATGGAAAGAGTAATATACAGATTAGAGTCTGAGAGCGAACAGATGCCCAGCCTGAAATATAACCAAGAACCAGCACTGAACTATTTACAAACACTGAGAGACATACTTGATGAAAAAATGCAAAATGGGTGTGTCATAGGCAACCATAAATTATTATATCACCACATAATCAAAACTAAAGAATAACGTGAAGAACAAATGGCAAAAAAGCATTTCTGTATACTGTAAACATAGCCAGCTTGATGGTGTCTATCAATATTAGCTCTCGTTCTGACTGAAATGCAGGACACTACAAATGGACCATTCTGTGTGAGGAAGGAAAGACAAAGACACACAAGTATTAATATAGGTAAAGAGAAACTGACAACACAGTTTCAAGGGGATCCTAAAACATTTTTGCATATTCTTTCTCACTCGCTTGTCCCTCCCCAACTGTGTACTTTGTGTTTCTTTTGCTGCCTTTGTCACTGCAGACAAGGGGGAGAACTCTGTGCCCCCTCCATACTGGCTCCCCCCAATTTTAGGTCTCTCAGGAAGTCTGTGCTTACTCTTTCTGCTCTGTCAGTCCTGAACCCCTCCCAGAGTGTGTCTCTGCCAGCTGCCTGTGTCAGTCCTGGGAGGGAGCCCACAATTTCAGAGGTTGATGCACCCACTATTTGCAGTCCTGGGTCCCACTCCAAATGTAAAAAGTACAAAAGAAAATGATGATGCTGTGACAGCTGTGGGGTCAAATGGCCACGATCCATGGACTCCTAATAAAATAACTGTTCCACATTTGGATGTTCCATAAATCATATTTAATTATTAAAGAACTGTAATTTAAATACTTGATTTCATTAGTAATGGAAAGAGCAATATACAGATTGCAGTCTTTGAGTGGATAGATGTCCAGCCTGAAATATAACCAAGAACAGCACTGAACCATTTACAAACACTGAGAGACAGATTTGAAAAAAAACTGTGACCAGGTTAAATCAGACAGGAGATCACAGTACACTCCACTGATACAATCCCCCCCCCCCTGCCATTTCCTCCACCCGAACAGCTCACATTTAACCAGGGGGACCACATTGCATTACCGTACCCCAGCACAATTCTGCTGTGATTACAGAAAAAGCATGGTATTTATAGTAAACCTGACAAGTTGAGTGTCCCAAGTGTGTGGCATGGTGGGGCATGGCATGGCAGAGATTCAAAGTTACAAGTGCCCCTTGAATCTGTGCCACTCTGTGTCCTGCCCCACCCTGCGATACGCAAAACAATAGCGCTCCCTTGCTATGTCCGGAGAAGACAAGTGTTTAAGCACCTGCAGTTGGCCCTGCTATTAAGCAGTTCCAGAGCTCCCAAAGTAGCAATTATTTCCTTGGGAGTAAAGTGGTTAGCATAATGACTCAATTTTTGAAACCCTTGTCTCCCAAATTATGCAGCCCAGTTCACACTTCTTTAATTCTGGGGACTTGTTTGATGTGTCCTCATGCCCAGGTTTAGATTATCTGGCTGGCACCTCCACATCTGCTGTAAAGATATCTTTTACCACCTCAAAAAAAAAAAATGGAAGGAAGAGAGCTGCAGACTTTCTATTTTACTCTTAATCACTTGGGGCCCGATTCTAAAATGGGTTACACATGTCACAAGGTGACTTGCGCCAAATCCTATGGTGCAAATCGCACCTTGCAACATGCATTACACCCAATGTAATTCAAAGAGGCGGCCTGTGACATGGGACAGGCTGCCTGTGCCAAATGTGGGTTATGCCACCCACTTCGCCTGCAACCCCCTGTGACATGGCTTAAGTGGGATTTTGGCAACAATTATGCTGGTATTCCAAGAGGGCGGTTGGTGGAATCGTAAATCACGATTCCAAGTAGGACCCAGTAGACCATGGCATAAGTATAGTTAGACCACCTACTAGCTGGTCTAACCATACCTACGTCCACCTGGAACTCACCACTGAGCCTACTGCCCCTCTAGCCAACCCCCCCCCCCATGGTCCCCACCACCACCACCACCTTGGGCAGGGCTACCAATGTGGGTCTGGCACCCCTTCACCTAACTCCATGTAGTGCCCCCATGGGTGTTCCTTTCCCCACAAACCAGGTGCCCAAGGGTGGTCCTGTAGCCCCCCAGCCCCTCCCCAACCCTGTGGTACAGTGCCATGGTGTTGGGATGTGGGGCTCTGTGTGGGCATGCCTTGCACCACTTGCACCCTGCGGACTGCGGCTTGCGGCATCCATGTTGGGTGCACCCTTAATGTGGCACAGACCTGCAGCTGCCGCAAGTCACAGGGTGTAAGTGCTGGGGACCCTACCTGTTCTGGAATATGGTGCAGGGTCCCCGGCATAGCAGCAAATGTTGCAACTCGCAAACGCCTGCGAGTTGGGACATTATCTTAGAATTGGGACCAGTGTGTTCTTATGGGAAGGAGCAAAGTTTAGGAGTAGGGCATGATTTCATTTTGCCACCAAAGAGTTTGTCCGTGCAGGAGTTGGTAAGGTTATTATCTATTTTCCTTTTTAAAATGATGCATTTGAGCATTTTAGACTCTGAATTATTAAGTGATGTTTCCATGAAATAATGTAAACAGCTGCTGTTTTGAGTGTTTTCTGTGCTCTTCCAGATATAAGTGACATTCAGTTATTTATGTTCTTAGTGAAAGCAATTACACAATTAAAACTGTAATACAAAGAATCCAGCACTCACCACTGCATATAAAATGCAGATCAGTGAGTAAGCTGCTTCTTCAAAATTGTGTTTCATGTCAGAGTAGTAGACAGTGGCCGAATTGCATCCCACAGCAGGAGAGTTTTTAGAAAGAATTAAAGCTGGGTTGTAAGTTCAGGTTTGCAGTGGGGATTCATAGGTTGCACAGTGTCCTGCATGGGTGTCTGAGTGCCAGAGGCTGTTATGGAGGAGTCAACAATTTGCTGAGGTGCAGCCCCAGTTGCTGCTGTCATAGCCCAAGTCAGGAGGTCAGAGGATGTCTCTGGGTCTCAACTGAAGCCTGCATTGGAGGGAGATACAGTAGGAGGATTGCAGATTGTAGAGGGTCCAATGATCCCAGTAGATTTGCCAGTGGGGCAAAGTGATTAGCGTCCCTGATGCATAGTGATATCCTCAGCATCCAATCCCAGTGCACTGTGCAACATAGAAACATAGAATGTGACGGCAGATAAGGACCGCTTGGCCCACCCAGTCTGCCCATTTCCCTACCTAATGGATAAGCTGCAGATCCTAGTTAACCAGCAGCCTACTTCTTTCTGCCCCCAACCCCTAGAATTGCCTTATGACTGTCCCATGCATGCTTGAATTCCACCACTGTTTTTGACTCACAACATCCTCCAGAAGGCCGCTCCATGCATCCACAACCCTCTCTGTGAAAAAATACTTCCTTAAATTACCTCTGAGCCGACCCCCTCTATCTTCAAATTGTGCCCTCTTGTTCTTGCACACCTCTTGTTTTGAAAGATGCTACCCTCTTGGACTTTGTTGATTCCCTTGAAGTACTTGAACGTTTCTATCATGTCCCCCCTCTCCCTCCTTTCCTTGCGGCTATACATATTAAGCTCCTTAAGTCTCTCTTCATATGTCTTCCGGTGCAGACCCTGCACCATTTTAGTTGCCCTCCTCTGGACAGCTTCCATCCTGTTTGTCGTTGAGGAGATTGGGTCTCCAGAACTGCACGCAATACTCCAGATGGGGTCTGACCAGAGGGATAATACAGAGGGATGTACAGAGGGATAATAACTTCCTGTTTTCTACTGGTGATGCCTCTCCCTATGCATCCCAGCATCACCCCAGCCCTCCTTGCTGCCCTCTCACATTGCTTGCCCACCTTTAGGTACTCTGATACGACTACCCCCAGGTCCCTTTCCATTTTTGTTGTTGTTAGTATCTCACCCCCCATTGTGTACTCTTCCCCTGGGTTTTTGTTTCCCAGGTGCTTTACCTTGCACTTCTTAGCATTGAATCTAAGCTGCCATACATTTGACCATTCCTCTAACCTTGCCAAGTCCCTTCTCATCCTTTCCACCCACCTTGTGCATCAACTCTGTTGCAGATCTTTGTGTCATCTGCAAAAAGACATACTTTCCTTCCAGTCCCTCTGCAATGTCGCTTATAAAGACATTGAAGAGGACTGGTCCTAATACTGAACCTTGCGGTACCCCACTAGTAACCCCCCTTTCTTCAGAGTGGACTCCATTTACTATTACTCTCTGTGTCCTATTCTCCAGCCAATTCTTTATCCAGGCTGTCATCTTGGGACCCACTCCCAGTCTGGCTAACGTGTATATTAATCTTTTGTGTGGGACTGTGTCAAATGCCTTGCTAAAGTCTAGGTAGGCCATGTCCACAGCCCCTTCCTGATCTACAACTTTGGTCACCCAGTCAAAGAAATCTATCAGATTCGTCTGGCATGACCTTCCCGCTGTGAATCCATGCTGCCTTGGGTCCTGTGCCCCTCTGGCCTCTAGATAATGGACAATTTTTTCCTTCAGAAGTGATTCCATTATTTTCCCTACCACTGAGGTTAAACTAACAGGTCTGTAGTTTCTTGCTTCTGCCTTGCTCCCACTTTTGTGAAGGGGAATCACATCTGCCCTCCTCCAGTCCTCGGTACCACCCCATCCTCCCATGATTTGTTAAAAGGGTAGTCAGTGGTGTCACTAGTTCTACCCTTAGTTCTTTTAGAATTCTGGGATGAATCCTATCAGGCCCCATTGCTTTGTCCACCTTCAGTTTTAAGAGTTCTTTCAGAACCCTTTCTTCTGTAAATGGGCTGGTATCAACTTCTGTATCCAGAGTGTTTCTACTGTTTGTTTTAGGTACCTTCCCCTCTTCCTTTGTAAATACTGAGCAAAAATATTTGTTTAGTATCTCTGCCTTTTCACAGTTACCCTCTGCCCACCCTCCCTCCCCTTTATTAAGCCTCACTATCCCTTCCTTGGTCTTCCTTTGCTCCCTGATGTACCTATAAAAGGTTTTATCCCCCTTCTTAACAGAGTTGGCTATCTTTTCCTCGGTTTGGGCCTTTGCTGTTCTGACTGCCTTCCCAGCTTCCTTTTGCTTTAACTGATACAGTTCTCTGTCCTGCTCCTTCTGTGATTCCTTGCACTTCCTGAATGCTTTCTTTTTCTCTTGAACCTTCACTGCCACTTCCTTTGACAACCGTAGTGGTTTCTTATATCATTTCGTTTTGTTTATTTGCTTCACACAAAGGCTTGTTACCTCTGTGATGGCAGTTTTTATTATTCCCCATTTTTCTTCCACCCCTCCTTCCTGCCCATTTGCTAGTGCATTCCTTAGGCACTAACCCATTTTGGCAAAGTCAGCCCTCCTAAAGTCCAGTACTTTTGCCTTTGTATGACCTGACTCTGTATGACTTGGCAATTACAAAAAGTTCCATGCGCTCATGTGGAACTAGAGGGGTACAACAAGAGGGCGGCTAACCTTAAAGCATGAATCAGATACAAAAAGATGTTGCACTCCAAGGAGAAAGAAAGGCAGGCTCTTAGATTTGTTAAATCACAAACTGAATTTATTGTGCGAACTGCTTGTACAAAGACTCAGCTGTATTCAAGAACTTGAATATGTTACAATGAATAAAAGCTATCAGAACAAGCTGTGCTGCTACCAAACAAGATGTTGTTACATCAAATAGCTTTAAACACACCAGAAAAAAACAACTTTTTTTATGATTTCTTTAGGAAATACTGTTTTCTGTATGAAATATATGCAGAAGGCAAAAACATAGTTGCAGTTTATTGATGTAGCCAAACCCAGTAGATGGGCTATCCAAGTACAGGACTGTAATTTTGGCTAAATAATTTCACTCTTTTAACCAATCAGGTGGCTAGAATGTTCTTAGTGCCTACAGAACATCACAGATGCTACAGCATGGTAATTACTTGTTTTTAAAAACTTCGTAAATTACCGTGCTTTAGTCAGAACAGGGACATAAACGTGTTAAACAATTAATGTACTGGGGCTGGCAGTATAGCCGACTGGTTAGAGTAATAAGCTGTGAATGAGCTTGATACCACCCAGTAGATCTGGGTTTGATTCCCAGAAACTCCATTTGCATACTGTGTGACTCTGAACAAGTCACTTAACTACTCAAGCGCTCCCAGATCGAGCCTGAAAACAGGCACTTGTGCCTAGTGGCCCTTACACTGTTACCAAAATAAATAAAATTAATATTACTTTTTAAAAGCAGTAAACTATTACCTTTTATATCTGAGGTAGTTTTTATTTTCCTGTTGGTTAAGTGCAATTTTTTTTAATCTAATATTAGTATCTGTGATGTGGTATAGCACTCTGCCTGGCAGTTGGCATATCTAGTTGTGTTCCTCCCATTGCATCAGCAGTATTAGGACTTCACTGACCGACATCGCTGCTGCTCAGGAAGATCCACTCAGTAGCTACTATGTCAATCACCTGTGACCAGACACCTGTGATATCACTGTCCCTGAGGTCACATTGCTGATTCATAATGCTATCACATAGAAAGCTTTCCAATCAGCAAAAAAGAGAAAGGAAAATACTTCAGAAATGTAAAGTTATGACTACCGATCTGTAGCAGTGCATGATAAGGTATCCCCACCCCTGTCAAGTGACTAGCTATGAATGGAGAGGGGTTCAGAGCTGAGCCTGGAATATAACTTTGCAGAGATGCTAGCAGGGAGTGTTTTGTTTCAGTGCTGCATGCTGGCATCTTTGACACACCAAAGCCTCAAAGATCTACAAAGTAGTAGCCACAGACATTGCCAGATATTTCGTGAAATTTCTGAAGAGTTTCTCTCTGCTGCCCATACTGTGGAAATGCAGAAAGCAGGAGATATTTCTGGAAATATCACAGAAATTTCGGGAAATAGCTGGCAGTGTCTGTGGCTGCCACTGTACAGGGATTCCTGTATTTTACAGAGATTTAGAGACATCTACAGTGAAATTCTTCCCATAGACATGTATATCTTAGGAAAACAGAGCAATTTGGCTTACAAAGTAATTCATGTAATCTACAGGGACATACCTGGATTTAATGGAAAAATGCCAAATTTGAGAGCCCTGGACACACCCTGTTAATAGATGGTAGCATGCGTGACAGCACGGGGGTGGGTGCTTGGATCACTGAAAAATTAAAGATTTATTGTTGTCAAATTTATTGTACAGGACACGTTTTTCAAGGGTCAGAGGGCCACTCTCCAAACAGGCAGCTAGCTAATAGTAGTGGTGTCCACTACATTGTTTTGTTGATTGTCCAGCTGTTGCTGCTGTGCCTTACGCATCTTGCATGGGCTCCCACATGTTCTGATTATGCCCAGTTATGTGTGTATGCTTTACCATGATAATATTATAACATGTTTAAAAATGAGCTCCATGCCTCCCTCTTTTGCACTGACTGGTGCACATGTACCCTAATCCCTGGCACACACGTTTAGCATGTCCCTCTCAAATCTATAGCACTTTTGCTGTCTGTATGACATGTATTACTGTGTGGTGGTATATCCTCTCTAGTTAGGGACATTGCCTTGGGGGTCTTCTACTGTATTGGCTGATATAGTGTTTCATGTTTTGCTATCTGTACACTAAGACATGTTGTATGATTTGTCCTAAATTTTTTGTTTTCCTGTCTGCAACTGCTTTCATCCTGCACCACTGAAATGTCTGAAATAATTATTCTAGTCTACAATCACTGCACAAAATTGTGTAATGTATTGTTCCCTGAATTGCTATTTCCCCTGTATGCAACTCTTCCAGGTCGTGCCTAAAAATAGGCAAAGTTTTGTCTAGTGCACTTAACCATGTAAACAAAAACAAAATAAATACATTTCTGGATGTGCCTTCTGCACACCCTTGTAATACATGGTGCGTCTCTATTTCTGGGTTTTATTTATATAGTTGTATATTTAATTTTGCTTTTACATGTATTGTGCCAGGACTGGCATTGGGCTGGATCTTATATTGGTTACAATTTGCCTCTTTATTGAATGTCTGGATGGTTGCCTTTTGCCCATCCTTGTAATAATGTAAATGTTTTGGTCGTTTGTCTTATTTTCCAATTATGTGACCTTTTTCTGTATAGCGGTTGTGTTTTTTTTATGCCACTTATATCTCTTCACCTTCCCACCTACTTCCTCCCTTTTTCTTGTTACTTTATCCCAATTTTTTACTATTCCTTTTCCATTTCCCTACTCTCCCCCTCCCCCTCACCCTCCTTCTTTCCCACCACTCCTCTCCCCCCTTCCACTGTTCTCATCTTGTTGTCATCATTTTTTTTTTATATAGCTGTTTGGCCACCATCACCACCACCTCCCTCCTACTGGCGAAGAGGACACATAGGATTTTGCCCCCAGTTTTCTCCCCACCCAAGGCCTTGTCACATGGCCATGAGTGAATGTGGAGGCACGCATGCACACTGTGGTGCCAGCTCAGCCCCTTCCACCTACCTGTAGCACTGCTGCCCCCTCCCGCCTACACTACCCATTGGACCTCCACCCAGTGGGAGCAGAACTATGAAGGAAGTGACAACCCACCCCCATCATCCCCGGGAGAGGAGAGCTGCCTACCCGCTTGCTCGATCACGCTCCTCCCTTCCCCCCCATGCCTGCACCCCAGCGACCTGAGGTTGTTTCTGAACCCGGGTCGCCTGCATAGCATGAGGTAAGGTGACCACCGCCTCAGCAGTCTGCACCACCAGGCTGACTTGTAATCATTTTCTGACTCCTGTTCCTCTATTAGGCCCTTGCCATGCCACACTTACATTACTACTTACTACAATGTGCATTCATTTTTTGTACTTGTACTCAGCATGGTATATTAGCCATTTACATTATTTTACTTTGTGTCTCTGACCTTTAACCTTCCTGCTCCCACTTGCTGTTTTCCTTCTTTTGTCACTTTCTATCACTTTTTTTTATATAAGTTACTTTTTCATATGTCAATGCCTATAAAATATTAGGGTAGTACTGTGACACATTTTGGTATAATATCTGCTATGGCATATGTGCTTTAGATGTATATTATACGTTACCAGTCCAGTGCACTATGCCTTTACATTTTACTGCACTTAAGTAGGAGTATCTGCATCTCTGGCCCCATCCCTTGACAAAGACTCACATTGGATGTGATGTTTCTTTTATCAGTTTGTTTGAAATGGTGGGCTTTGTCCCTATCCTGTTTTAAATAAAAAAAAAACAGAGGTGATAGGCTAATCTTTTAGGGCTGCAGTGGGTGGAGCTCAGCAGACCTCTTGCTATGAGAAAAGGACTCCTACATTCCTTGCGAAAGAACAAGTTGAAGTGACAACACAGTTGTCTCTGTGTCTGTGAAACACTCCACTCACTGTCTGTATAGGGAGTTGCACTACACTCTTTTTTTTATTTTTGGCAGTCATGATGGTCTGTGCTATGTTCTGCCATAACCTCTGAAATACATAACCCCCTACCCAACCCTCCATCTCAGCACCCCCCATCTCCCCAGAAACATAACAGTAACACTGGGGGTGCCCAATTCCCCAGTGTTTCAGTCTTACATCCTCTGACTGCCCTGTCCTCCCATCATCCACTACTGTGCATGCATGGTTATTTCTACATTTTTTGCTTAAATATTTAGTCCCCCCAACCGACCTTCCCTCTCAGCACCCACCATCCCACAAACCCTCCACCCCAAAAACACAATACTGACTCTGGGGCTTTCCAAGTCCACAGTGTCTCGATCACAAATCTTCTAACTGCCTACCCACCCCTTCCCTATCCACTACTGCACATAGAAAGTTATTTTTTATTTTTTTTATATTTACAGTTTCTTCCACCCGACCCTTCCTCGCAGCACCCAACACCCCACTCCCCCCCAGAAATGTAACAGTTGCACTGGGAGTGTGCCCAGTTCCCTTGTGCAGAAATCTTCATTTGTTTCTTCTTTTTCCTGTAAAACAAAAGCATCCGTTGATGTCTTTTATGCTGTTACACTGCCCCCACCCAACCCTGCCACCAGCACCAACCCCCACCCCCAAGCCCTTACTTACTGATCAGGGGTCCAACGGCGAATCCTCTGAATCGCAGGCACGTCTTCACTGTACTAACGAAGGCTCAAAATGTTGGTAATTTTCTATATTTTTACACCAAATTCCTCACCTGCAGCCCTGTCAGCTCTGGCCATAGGTTGCTTTTTACTCTGGCTCTTCTTGGGTCCCCTCACTTCCCAGACTAGATGGTGTGCAGTCCAAAAATCCCACTCAGCTGTTGCTGCTGTCACTGTTCTTTCAGCTTGGGCTTGATACCATATGATAACTATCTGTTGGCATCAGGCAAAGCCAATTCATGGGCTTAGCTCCAGGGCTACCATCCCACATCTCAAGGTAGATGGCAGCTCCCTCCAGAAGCATCCTCTGTTTAGTCAAATACATTTATTCTCTAGCTATTTATGAACAAACGAATATACAAAATTTGCCAGCAGATAAAGGCCTAGAGGTCTATCAAGTCTGCTTGAATGTGCAGCTAGCAACCCTTATTCTGCAGCTGCCCCTCCCTTCCATCCTTCCCCTGCATTGACCCTCCACCTACATAGATACATAGATACATAGATACATAGACAGTGTCGGCAGATAAGGGCCTATGGCCCACCCAGTCTGCCCATTTGAGCTTGTAAGTTCAGTTTGTTTTCCTAGAAGTCTGTTGCCCCTTACCCCTGACCTCCAGAATTCCTTTATGTCTATCCCATGCATTCTTAAATCCCGTGATTGTTTCAGCCCCCACCACTTCCTCTGGCAGGGTGTTCCACTTGTCCACCACCCGTTCTGTGAAGAAATTCTTTCTCATGTTTCCTCTGAATCGTCCTCCCTCCAACTTCATCCCATGCCCTCTAGTCCTGGAACATCTTTTTCGCTTAAAAATAGTGTTTCCTGCACCCTGTTCCTCCCTGTAAGATACTTGTATGTCTCTATCATATCCCCTGTCTCCCTCCTCTTCTCCAGGGAGTACATGTTCAGATCCTTCAACCTGTCTTCATAGGACTTGTGATGCAATCCATGCACCATCTTTGTTGCCCTCCTCTGAACCTTCTCTACCCTGTCTATGTCCTTACGTAGGTATGGTCTCCAGAACTGTACACTGTACTCCAGGTGAGGCCTCACTAGTGTCTTGTATAGCAGAATTATGACCTCCCTTTTCCTGCTGGTGATGCCTCTGCCTATACATCCCAGCATCCTATTTGCTTTACCTGCTGCCTTGTTGCACTGTTTCCCTACCTTGAGGTCATCAGAGATGATTACCCCAAGATCCCTTTCCTGCTTGGTGTATGCTATATCCTCACCCCCCAACTGATATATTGTGCCAGGGTTTCTGTGCCCCATATGCATTATCTTGCACTTCTTTGCATTGAATTTCAACTGCCAAACCCCTGACCATTCTTCAAGTTTCTGCAGGTCGCTTGTCATTCTGTCTACACCCTCTGGTGTGTCTACTCTGTTACAGAGCTTTGTGTCATCAGTGAACAGTAAAATTCTGCCTTCTAGGTCCTGCGCAATGTCACTGATGAAGATGTTGAATAGGACCGGTCCCAGCACTGATCCCTGTGGTACCCCACTGGTCACTCTTCCCTCTGTGGAGTGACAGCCATTTACCACCACCCTCTGTGTCCTGCCACCCAGCCAGTTACCTACCCACCACACTACTGTCCTGCCCACACCCATATTCCCCAGTTTGTGTAATAGTCTTCTATGTGGCACGTGTCAAAGGCCTTGCTGAAGTCCAGATAGGCCATGTCCACTGCCCTCCCCTGATCCACCTCCCTAGTCACCCAGTCAAAAAATTCAACGAGGTTGGTCTGACATGACCTCCCCCTGGTGAAACCATGCTGCCTTGGGTCCTGTAGTCCATTGACAACCAGATGTTCTACCAATCTCTCCTTCAGTAGTGCTTCCATGATCTTCCCCACTACCAAGGTGAGGCTGACTGGTCTGTAGTTCCCTGCTTCCTCTTTGTTCCCACTTTTGTATAAGGGGACTACATCTGCTGTCCTCCAGTATTTGGGTACCTCCCCTGTTTCCACCTTGTCCTGTCCCATCCCCTTTTGAGGCAGTCCACTGTTATACTGGATACCACTTCTGCAGGTAACGCATTCCACCCAGCTACCACCCTCTATGTAAAAAGTGTCTCCTCATATCCCTCTTGAACCTTCCTCCCTCCAGTCTCATATCATGGCCCCTAGTGTCCCTCCCTTCCCTTACTTTGAACAGCCCCTCTGTACCTGTCTTGTTTATTCCTTTCATGTACTTAAAGGTTTCAATCATGTCCCCCCTGTCCCTCCTCTCCTCCTGGGAGTACATGTTCAACTCCTTCTGCCCCCTCTCGTATGATAAGTCCCCCAGCCCCTTGATCATCTTTGTCACCCTGCGCTGCACCCCTCCAGTAAGTTAATGTCCCTCCTCAGATATGGGTGCCAGTACTGCATGCAGTACTCCAGGTGCGGTCTAACTAATGACCTATACAGTGACAGAATCACCTTCTCCCTCCTCGAGGATATACCCCTTGCAATGCAACCCAGCATTTTATTGGCCTTTGCAGCTGCCTTCCTACATTGTGCCAAATTGTTCATTGACCCTGTAATGAGCACCCCCAGATCCTTCTTCTCCTCTGTCTGGGCTAGCTGCACTCCCCCCAGCTGGTAACTCCTCCTTGGGTTCTTCACCCCAAAATGCAGCACCTTGCACTTTTTGGCATTAAACCCCAGTTGCCAGGTGTCTGGCCAGGTTTCAAGCTTTGCCAGATCATCCTGCAACCCCTACCGTCCTCCTAGGTCATCCACCACCGCTCCCATCTTAGTATCATCAGCAAACAGACTGATCTGGCTCTTGATGTCCAATGATGTGTCTACAATGAATAACCCAAACAACACTGGTCCCAACACCGAGTGCTGTGGGACGCTGCTTGTCACTACCCTTGGGTGTGAGAGCTCCCCAACCACCACCACCCTCCGTTGCCTTCCCTGAATCCAGTTCCCTACCCATCTCACCAGCTTTGTACCCACCCCTGTGCCTTCTAACTTACTTCCCAGCCTCCCATGCAGTCAAATGCCTTACTGAAGTCCAGATACAGGACATCCACTGCATAGCCCCTGTCCAGTTGCCTAGTTACCCAGTCATAGAACTCCACCAGGTTGGTTTGGCAGGATCTGCCATATATGAAGCCATGCTGTCTGCTGTTCTGTAGTCCTTTGGCCTCTAGGAGGGCCACCAGCCTCTCTTTCAGGATAGTCTCCATCAGCTTACCCATGGTGGAGGTGAGGCTCACCGGTCTGTAGTTCCCCGGTTCATCCTCGGGGCCATGCTTGTGGAGGGGCACCACATGAGCCATCTTCCAGTCCTGAGGTACACACCCTGAGTGTAGCGAGGCATTAAATAGGTCTACCAAAGGTCCGGCAAGGACCACTGCCAGCTCCTTCAATACCCTGGGATGGATGCCATCTGGGCCTGGCACCTTGTCCTTCCTCAGTGCCTTCAAACCCTCCCAAATTCTGCCCTCCATGATTTCCCCATCTGTCACCCCCTTCCCCCATTTCTGCCGTTCTTCTCCCCTTAGGTATCACCCCTCTTCTCCTTAGTAAATACCGAGCAGAAGTAATCATTTAGCTCTTCTGCCTTATCGCACCCTGCTTCCACTCAGCCCCCCTCCTTCCTAATCCTTACTATGTGGTCCTTACAGTTCCTTTTCTCCCTGATGTACCTAAAGAAGTCCTTCTCCCCCTTCTTAATACCTTGTGCCAGCCTGAGCTCCGTAGATGCCTTGGCTCCCCTTACTGCCCGTGTCACCTCCTTCGATGTCTATTTACAGTTTTTTTTCTTTCCATTCACTTTTGGGTGGGCTTGGCTCTGTGCCCCTTCTGCCATCTCAGAAATAAATAATTCTGTTACATAAAGGGTTGTTGTCATGTTTACTAACATATTTACCCTTACCTACAAGAACAGGGCCCTTCTAAATCACGTTTCTTGTCAGAACTGCAAGAATGTCTTGATTCTGACTCCAGACGTAAGTCAGAACATTAGGATCCCTTTAAAATGATTTTCCCTTTAAACATCTCTTACAGAAGCCCCATGATCTACTTATTTCTTGCAGTTCATTCATGTGTGAAGTTATACATCAGGAGAGAGCTGTTCCTATTCTACCTTCTGAATTTCCCAGATCTACCACCTTGCTATACAGTTTGGGTTCACTCATTTCTCATGTAGTACCATGTCACTACAGCATCAATTCAGCTGGTGTGTCAAAGGCAGCATCACTGTTGAGACTTTCACTCAGGCACTCTTGGCTAGTTGCAGCCTTGGCTCTAGGCAGCTCACATCATCCAGGTCTGTACTCATAGAAACATAGAATGTGTCAGCAGATGGGGTCCATGTGGACCATCTAGTCTGCCCATGTATACTAGCCCCCCAACCCCAAATCAGGCTGCCGTGGTAAGTTTTCCACATGGTCTATCCCATACCAGCTTAAATTCTCTGACCGTCTTTGACCCCACCACCTGTAGGGGGGAGGCTGTCTTGAAATTGTACTATGACCAAGTCACCAACACATACCTCAGATGGCCCTCTGGTAGTGACTGGCAATCTCCTCATTCCATCTGCCAGAGGTAACATCTCCACTATCCATACCAGCTTAGGTCCATTATTTGTTAGGGAAATCCTATCTCCTGCATGTATCAGCAGCAGTCTATGGCACCAGATTTCTTATTATTTTCAGCCTAGCTGGAAGCATCTATCAGTCACAGACAAGACCAAAATTGTCCTCTGAATTGAAGACACCTGCTTCAGTGAGATCAACTGTGCGTCATAAGGGAGGGATATCCCTTAGGCGCAGCCCCTTAGGATACTTACTCCCTCCTGGTAAGCCCTTATACTCACATTGGAATTAAAGGTGATTGCCATAATTGAGCTTTAGACTCCAAGTTCCCCGAGTTATCACCACTGTCCTACTGTCTAGCTTGGTGGCTACCAAATGACAAGACAGTGAGTTCTGCTGTTCTGACACACTGCATCCCCAGAAAGCTGCTGCAAATGAGAGTCCCTAACATCCTTAGGTGGCCTGGCAAGAGACCAGAATCAAGGGTACCCTGAAGGCACATCTGTATATTACTCTGCTATCTTGACACTTCTCATGCCATCAACTAACTGGTATTCTGATCTCCACACGCTGGCTCTCGGAGGCTGTACCAATCAGTAGGATCCATGGTTTGGTATTCTATCAAACAAGCCCTCTCCCCCTGCTGGCAAGAGAGGGTTGTTACATATGTGCTGCTCAGTGTTTTTTTTAGTGTTTAGGTTCCAGCAAGGGAGGGGTGTAATGAGGCAAACAATGTGCTTTTTTATTTAATTGGAAATCAGATTTTCTTTAATTAAATGCAGAATGTTTGTAAATAAATCATTCACAAAGATTTTTAAAAAATCTACGGGTTGCATGTAGATTTTGATGACAACCCTTGCAAAGAAGTTTTTAAGTCCTACATAAACAAAATATCGAACACTCAAGAACACAGGGTACTAAAAAATTGCATGCATTTTTTAAATTTAAAATCATACATAAGCAAAATAGTAAGAAATTCATGTCTCATCTCATGATTTGTATAGGGCCTGCCCAAAGAAAGGTATCACTCATCATGCAAAGGAATTGATGTGCCCAGCACATCTTGATTCTTGCTCTGTGCAAATAAGTTAGGAGTTACCTCCTGCTTCACTCAGGGCTTCAAGGCCCCTGCACAGAGCAAATTACCACTCTACTGTCTCAAAAACTAGGGGCATTAAGGGATGCCCCTCTGGATGTGGACAGGGTAACAACAGATCCAGAAGGTAGATTTATTCTTTTGCAGGGTAAATATAGGGGTCAGCCAATCACATTGATGAATTTATATGCACCAAATGAAGAACCCGCCCACTTAGTATTCCTAGAGAAGGTACTTAAGGAGAGTGTCACAGATGCTCAGAGCCTGGTTATAATTGGAGGTGATTTCAATGAAGTGATCAATAATAAAGATGATCATTCGGGGCATCCTCGGGTCATATTATTAGGACAGGCAAACTAATTCAGCAGTTAAATCAAGAATTAGGTCTGACAGAAACATGGCAGATTCTGCACCCCCGGGACAAAGATTTCATATACAGTATTACTCCCCTAGACACCAGGGCTATTCAAGAATTGATTATTTTTTAACATCCGCTAACTGGACGTCTAAGATTTCTACCTGTACAATAGGGAATATTATCATATCTGATCACGCCCCAGTGACCCATGCCCTTTCAGTGGTAAGGACTACCTTGGAGACCAGCTGGAGATTAAATACAAGCTTCCTCACTTGGGAAGATTTTAAAGAACTGATGTCTCAAACAATTCAGACTTTTACACAAGATAACCCTGGTGGGGAGGTAAGGGAGGGCATCAGATGGGACACTCTGAAGTGCTGTCTAAGTGGAGCAATAATTCAGTATTCCAGTAGGCTGAAGAAAGAAAGAGGGCACAAAAAAGAATTACCTTAGAAAATAAAACAACTAGCCTTTAAAGTTGACATAAATCTAATTCGGAAGAAAAAACAAAATCTGAGCTAGATCCGGCAAGAAAGGACTTAAACAAACTACTGGATATTCAGAGAGAAGGACAGATCCACTACGCGAGGCAAAAATTCTTTGAGAACGGAAACAGGGCAGGCAGGTTATTAGCCTGACAATTACAGAAGGAAGTGGCAGGTAGAGCGGTCACACAAGTAAAAGACAAGGACAATAAATCCTTAATATCTTCCCCATCAGAAATTGTGACAGCTTTTTTCAACTATTATTCCTCACTGTATGATGCTAATCCCATACCAGATATCACCAAGAGAAAGTTAAAATGTTTTTGGACTCCCTGCCCATCCCCCATCTGGATGAAGCATCCTGACTGGCCTTGGACTCTCCCATAACAAAGTAGGAAGTAGTGGGAAAAATTAAAAAACTGAAGAACGGGAAGGCTCCAGGGTTAGATGGCTTTCCAGATGAGTTTTTTTAAGGAATTCCACCCTAAAGTAGTAGACCTGATGCTGTCAACATATAACGAAATCCTTTTAGAACATGCACCAGGCCCTTTTCCTGGAACCTAGCACAAATTTCGGTGATCCTGAAACAAGGAAAGAATGCTCAAATATGCAGTTCATATAGGCCGATTTCTCTGCTTTCTGTAGATATGAAGATTCTTACCAGGATAATGGCAGATAGACTCCAAACATGTATTTCTAAACTAATCCACCAAAATCAAATTGGCTTCATAGCAGGACAATTCCTCCAAGATAATATCAGGAGGTTACTTAATATCATTTCTGCACAAAAACAGTCCTCCTTTTTTCAGGTAGCCATCAGTATGGACACAGAGAAGGCTTTAGACAGGGTGGACTGGCAATTTATGTCAGCCACCCTGTCGAAATTTGGTCTGGGGGACAATTTCACCTCCCCAATTTTGGCCTTATATCATCAACCAGAAGCCAGGATTAGAGTCATTGGTCATTTCTCTGATCGTATACCTTTAAAAAGAGGCACAAGACAGGGCTGCCCACTTTCCCCACTGCTCTTCGCCCTAACAATAGAACCTCTGGCAATTATGATCCATAATAACCCTAATATTTTGGGAGTTTTGGTTGGAAAACAAGAGCAGAGGTGGCACTTAATACTGATGACTCTTTTTTTTTTTTAAGAGATCCACAACACTCCTTACCACATCTTATGGAGACACTGAAGACCTTTGACCTCCTGGCGGGATACAAACTAAATAACTCTAAGTCAAAGGCCATAATAATTAGCAGCACCCCCTCGAGGGACTTCAAAGACACCTTCCCATTTGCTTGGGCCAAGCGAAACACATTCCGTTATTTAGGGGTGCAGATTTCGGCAGATACTTCAGAATTATTTCAAAATAATTATCTCAGACTATATAATACTTTCTTAGTGGACCTAGCTAGATGGAAATTACTACCTCTCACATTATATGGCAGAGCTCGTATGATTAAAATGAACATACTACCAAGAATTCTGTTTCTATTTCAGACCCTTCCTATAAATATTCCAAAACATTTTTGGATTCAAGTGAACAAATCATTACAAAACTTCATCTGGGAAGGAAAACATCCCAGAATATCCACTCAGACCCTGCAAAAGGCCAGGGAGGGAGGGGGATTAGGACTCCCACATTTATACTACTACTATCTAGTGGCACAAGGATCTCAATTGTATACTTGGGCCAAAAGATGGCGGGAGTCCGAATAGTATCTCTTGGAACAGGAGCCGTTACAGAAGGCGCCAATATGGACCATCCTCACTAGTGTGATGCATCCGAATATCTGGTTGTTAACCTCGAACCCCTGGGTGAAACACTCTATAAGAATTCTCCTCCGAATCCGCAAAGTAACACAAACCCCTAATCAGATAGGCCCATTATCTCTCATAAATTATGAGGCCACATTTCCTCCTCCAGAGACAGATCAGGGGTATCAATACTGGGAGGGAAGAGGCCTAACCAGATTTTCCCAGCTGACAGATAGAACAGGCTGCCTTCCTTTTGTGACTCTGCAGAATAAGTTTTCTCTCCACAGGGAAGACTTCCGATATCTACAGGTCAGACATATGATCATGTCAGGAGACACCCTACTGGAGATCGGTAGAGATTTAACTTCCCTGGAACAACACTGGTGGGACCTGATCAAGATTAAAGATAAGTTAAACTACATATCTTTATTATATAAAGTACTTCTCCCTGCCTCTTCATCTTTAATACTAGAAGACATCAGGAAAAGATGGGAGATGGACAGTGGAGAGAGGGTGACAAGACTGAATTGGGCTCGCAGATTTCAGAGAGGATGGCAGGTGACTTCATCAGCATGTTGGAGAGAGTTTAATTGGAAGGTTATAACTCGCTTCTTCAGATCCCCTGCTGTTACAATGCATTTTCACCCACAGGCCACACAGGCCTGTTGGAGTCAGTGCGGCGCCTCTTGGGCAACACACTATCACATATTTTGGGGATGTCATAAACTACAGGGGTTCTGGCAACAAGTACATGATATTATAAAACAGATGGTGGGGTTTCCCCTACTGTTCACATTTCAATATATGGTATTGGGCCTCCCTTCGTTCACAAGTGAAAAAAGAAAGGTGGTTGAGTTGGGTCAGATCTTAAGAGTGATAGCATTAAAATGCATCACCTCCACATGGCTGCAACTTAATCCTCCTACGAAGGAACAGTGGATTTCTCAAGTAGAAGAAGTGCAGGCGAAGGAGCATATCACAAATACAATCCATTTAACTATGGAAAAATATGTAGAGATTTGGAGACCCTGGCAAGTTTGGAAAGAAACCCAAAGGTAGAGAAGGAAGGAGAGTAGGCAAACTAAATTAAGAGTAGCAGAACGAGAGGGGAAGAGAAAGTGAACCTTATTATAAGTTACAGGTTGTAGAAAATTGTATTAGTTTGAAGAGTTAATTTCTGTTTTGATTTATATAGTTTTGTATTAAGTGATAGAAAAGTTGAACTGCAATGCTTTAGAAATCTGGAATATCAGATGAATATAATTTTTAGGTGGCTTTAATATGTGTAAACTCTCAGGGAAAATTGCATCCAATAGCTCGAAATGAACATTAACCCTTTTTTTATCCTGCCATTGAATTTGGGAAGTGGGATATTATTAAACTGCATTGGACTGAATACACCTTAGAAAGTCTTTGGACTGAATGCAGATAATCCTCACCTATAATACCTTAAAGAGTGGACACAAAGGATGGTAATGACATAAACCTGGTTATTGTCACAATAGATTAACTAACTGATATTGTACACTAAGGTTAAATAACTGTATGCGAAGTTTGGATCATATGACTGTATCTCATTTGTATTGATATATATTCTAACAATAAAAGAATATGAAGTTAAAAAAAAACTAGGGGCATTCATTGAAAAAAACAACATTAATGCAGATTACGGTTGCTACCACAGAAATCTCAAACACCATGATGTTTGGAACTGTGCTATTATGGTTTTCAACTAAATGCCCACAAAGTTTGGAAATGTGCAATAAGGTTTGTAAGTCTAAATCCCTCTTCCCCCTTCCGCTCGCCTCCCTTCACTTCATAACCCAAGGCCAAACAACAGGTCTAGAGTCATGCTATACAGGTCTGATGTTTCATACACATCGTAAACGTTCCCCCAACCACATTCTAGGTCTGTAATTAGAATACTTGAGGGGCACAGCTAACGAGTTTTACACCCATTTATGATGTGGCTTACTTTGCACATGGTCCTGTGGACCCTGCATAAACATAGAAATTTTTTGCAGATAAGGACCTCTAGGCCCACCAAGTCTGCCAAAGTGTTCTATATCCTTGTTAACAAAGGACCCTAGGTGATCCACGTAATCTCCCCCTGCCCCCTCTCCAGAATTCACTAGTACCTCTCCTAAGCAACCTTGAATCTTGTCATTGTTTTGTCCCCCACCACTTCCTCAGGGAGTGCATTCCACCCATTCACTACCTTTTTGGTGAAGTAGTGTTTCCTAATGTTTCCCTTGAATCTTCCCCTTCTAGCTTCATGCCATGACCCCCTGTCCTTGAAAGCCTCTTATTCTGGAACAAACTGCTATCCAGGACCTAGTTTATACCCTTTTGGTACTTAAAGGTCTCTATCATGTCCCACCTTTCCCTCCTTTGCTTCAGGGTATACACACTGAAGTCTTTAAGCCTCTCCTCGTATGTCGAATGGCTGAGTCCTCGCACCATTTTTGTTGACCACCTCTGGACCCTTTCCAGTCTATCCACATCCCTCCTGAAGTACGGTCTCCAGAACTGTACACCTTATTCAAGATGTGGCCTCACCAGCTGTTTGTACAAGGGCATCACCACCTCCCTCCTTCTGCTTGTAATACCCCTGCCTGTGCATCCCAGCATTCACATGGCCCTCTCTACTGCCCTTTTGCATTACTTAGCCACCTAAAGATTGTTAGATATGATTATACAAAGGTCCCTCTCCTGCTTTATTGCTTCCAGTATCTGACCACCCATCCTGTACTCTGCTTTTGGATTTCTACTCCCTAAGTGCATGACTTTGCACTTTTTGGCATCAAAGCTCAACTGCCACACTTTTGACCACTCCTCTAGTTTGTGCAAATCCCTTCTCATTGTTTCTACCCCACCAGAAGTGTCTACTCTGTTGAAGAGCTTTGTATCATCCATGAATAGACAGACCTTCCCCTCAAGCCCTTCTGCAATGTCCCCTAAGAAAATACTGAACAGGATCAGACCCAGTACCGACCCCCTGTGGTACCCTGCTGGTCACCCTTCCCCTCCTCTGATGGAACTCCATTAATGATCACCCTTTACCTGGTTCCCTCCAGCCATTTTTTTTACCCATCTCTCTACCTCTGGTCCCACTCCCTGGGCTCTCATTTTGTGCAGAAGCCATCTATGTGGCTTGGTGTCCAATGCTTTACTGAAGTTAGGTACACCACATCCACTTCCCCGCCCTGATCTATCACTCTGATCACCAAGTCAAAGAATTTAGTTTAGTTCATTTGACATGACCTCCCTTCCATGAAACCATATTGTCTGTGATCCTTCAGGTTATTTGAAGAAGGTACTTGATAATTCTTTCTTTCAGTAATATCTCCATCAACTTCCCCACCACTGATGTCAGGCTGACTGGCATGTAGTTGCCTGCCTCTTCCCTGCTTCCTCCCTTAAGGAAGAGGACTATGTCTGCTCCTTTCCAGTCATCTGGAATCACCCCCATCTCTAACAATCTGTTGAACAGGCCAATTAATGGTTCCTCTAGCTCATCCCTCAACTTCCTCAGTATTCTGGGGTGAATCTTGTCAGGTCCCATGGCTTTGTCAACTTTTAGTTCTGCTAGTTCCTTTAGGATCCCCTCCACTTTGAATAGGCTGGTGCCCACCCCCTCCTCAGTTTTCCCCTTCTCCCCAATCTGCCCCCCCCACCGTGAACATGGATCAAAAGTGGCTATTTAGGATATCTGCCTTCTCCTGATCCCCCTACACCTTCTTCCCACCCTTATCCCTCAGCCAAACTGTTCCACCCTTTGTCTTCCTCCTTTGGCTCACATACTGGTAGAAGGTTTTATCTCCTCACTTAACTGATTGGACTATATTTTCTTCAGTCCTCGCCTTTGCTCTCCTGACCTCAATTCCTGCCTCCTTTTGCCTTTCTTGGTAAGCTTCTCTATCTTCCTATCTCTGCATCTGTTTGTATCTCCTGAATGCTGCTCTCTTCGCATGACCTTTATTGCAACCTCTCTACTGAACCATAGAGGTTTCCTTTTTTTTCTGTTTTTTCTGACCTGTCTGATGCAGAGATTTGTGGCATCTACTATAGCCGCCTTTATTTTTTCCATTTTTCTTCCACCCCCTCCAGATCTCCCACCCCTACAAGAGTTTTCTTGATGCAGTCTCCTATATTCTTAAAGTCCTCTCCCCTGAAATCTAGGCCTTTTACCTTAGAGTGTTTCCTTTCTAGTGCTGTCTTTAGCATGAGCCATACTGTATTATGGTCACTTGTGCCTAGGCTTTTCCCCACTGAAACCCCTCCCACTCTTGTCTCCATTTATGAAGATCAGGTCCAGTACTGCCCCTTCCCTAATAGGTTCACTGACTAGCTGTCTCGAGAGTGTCCCATGTAGGGAGTCAATGATATCTCTACTCCTGATAGAGGCCACTGCTGTGGTAATCCACTCCACTCCACATCTGGTAGGTTGCAGTCTCCCATGAGCAGCACTTCCACTTTGTTTGCCACCTTCTGTATTTCCTCCATCATGGCTTTGTTCACCCCTCCTTCTTGTGACGGTGGCCTATAAATCACTCCTGTGTGAATAACATCCCCTTTCCCCATCTCCAAGGAGACCCACAGAGCCTCTGCCCCCCCACTTGTCCAATGCCTCAGTAGCCTTTATGCCATCCCTCACAAAAAGTGCTACTCCCCAACTTTTCTGCTTTCTTTGTCCCTTCTGAAAAGAGCATATCCAGGTATCGACATGTCCAAATTCTGTTACCCATAGTTCCACATCTCCATAATAGCCATGACATCTAGATCTGCTTCTGCCATGACTGCTGAGTGGTCTGGGACCTTGTTTCCCAGACTTCTAGCATTGGTGCTCATGACCTTCCATACCTCAGATCTACTTCTTTCTCCCTCCTCTATATTTTCCCCCACCCTTCCTTGTTGAGCACTTTCTCTTGTTATCTCTCCTTCCTCCCTCTCTGCTGACCCTATACTTCCTACCTTCCTTACTCCCTCCTTGTGTCTTACTGCCACCCAAGTTCCCTTTTAGTTCATCTCTCTTTGGTTTGCTATTATCCCTCCTCTTGCTTCCTTCCTCCTGCTGTCCAACTCTCTGCTCAAGTCATCCTATTTGATTAATGTACACAGCAAGCGTTTGTGGTGATACAGTAACCCCCTCCCTTGTCAGGTGGAGACCACCTCCCTTAAAAAAAAAACTCCTTTCCCAGAAGTCACCCCAGTTGCCGATGAAGTGGTACCACCTTGTCTGGCACCATTCCTTCATCCATCCATCCATTAAGTTCCGCTATCTCATCTTGTCTATTTCTGTCCTTCTTCTCTCCCCTTACCCACACTGGTAGGACCTCCGAGAAGGCTAAGGATGATGCTCTCGACTCCAGCCTTCCAGCCAGATTTACCAGACTTTGTTCGACCCCATCAAGTGGTTGGTGAGCTATGTCATTTGTATCTACATGAATTATCACCCTCAGTCCTTCCCCTACATTGTCAACCAATTTTCCTATCTTTTCTGTATCCCATTTAGCAGATGCTCCTGGGAGACATTTGACTGACACCTTTGATTGGCTTTCCCCCACACATTTGTCCTCTATCCCCTAACCATAGAGTCCCCTACAACCAATATTTTATTTTTGCTCTTTTTCTTATCGACCTTTCTCTCGTGAGATGCTGCTTTTTGGCTCCCACCTAACATGCTGGTCAGAATTTTGGTTCTCCCCCTTTGAGATGGGCAGTTGTTCCCTTGCCAGGGGCTCATAACAATTCTGCACCAGGGTGTTGACGACCAGAACCTTGCTGCTGCAGCCAACCCTTCTCCTCCCCCCTCCCTCCCCACCATCCTTCACCCTCCTTGGCTGGTGGGACTTTGAGGGAGTGGAAGTGGTGGGGGGGAACCTCAGGCTAGCTGGTGCCGCAACCTGGACATTTCCCCCCAGGCTGCCTCTAGCTAACCCCTGAGCTCATCTAGTTTTGGTGTATTGGTCAGCAGCCCACCCCCCAGATGCTGTTCCTGGAGATGAGGGGCCCCACATCTATTACATCTTACAAATCTTTTATACCTTTTTCCTCACTGCTGGCTTCTACTCCACCAGAAGTGTCTACATTGTTGAAGAGCATTGTATCATCCATGAATAGACAGACCTTCCCCTCATTGTTTAATGTGGACTCGAGTAGTACTCTGTCTTATTCCTTCTAGTAATTATGCCTTTATGAGGACTGCAAAAGATCAGCTATATAAAGTATTCTGCAACTATTCCCCTAAGCAGCTCTGAATTTCAGCAGTACTGAGATACATACATATGACAATAATCAGTTTTACAGCAGCATACTTGATAAGATTTGTAAGTACAATACACATTGCACACTTGTAAATTTCATTTTTAGGACACTTATGCCACTTGGAAATACTCAAAGCAATTTACATGTCTGGGGCATAGATAGTATTTTAGGCAGGGTCTTGTTGAAGCTGTATACAACTGAATGGTACATACCCTTACAGGCAATATGTTACACTAAATACTGCTGTTTAATGGATTTATACTATACACATGGTTCACAAGGCAAACTGTGTGGTACCTTTGCAACTTAGCATTGGAGGCTAACATGAACAAGTATGGACTTGCAGCATGGAGCAAGATCTATAGCATGCCCTAGAATCAAGAGGGTAGGAGATAGGAAAGGGGGATGAAGGTTGCTAGTTTTAAACTTAAAAAAAATGGTGGCCCGTGTGAGGTACCACACCACTGATACACAGCCACATATCTGTAGCTGGCTTTGGATAACAAGAGTGGAGAGGAGAGGTGGGAGTTCAATTAGGCTTGACAACCTGAAAAGTTAATTTCCAAACACTGGGCCCTATGCACTATGGTGCAGAGTGGTTATGCGCCGCATACCCATCCCTCATAACCACTATGCACTCATTGTGCCCCCCACACTGCCAGCCATGGGATTCTCCTATGAGAAGTGCAGCCCCAATGCCAGACTGCATGGAGGGCAACACGGTTAGGATGGGCTGGGGGGCATGCCCACAATCTGTGCCATTCCCAGAGCTGTGGAGTGCTGGGCATGGGAGGCACACAGTACACAAGGGTCAGCCCTGCCATAAGAGGTGCTCACCACCCCCCCTGCAAATCCTCCCCCAGCTGCTGTGAGTAAAGCAGGGCATGTATGGCCCCACCACCATGCCGCCCAGGCCATGGTGGCCAAACATTGGTCCTGGGCCTGGCCTACTGGGCACATGCCTGCCTCTGGGCTGCCGTGCACAGCATGCCGGCAGCCATTCATCCATGCCTGCTGGCACAAAGGATCCATTCACAGACCAGAGCGGGCATCCCATTAGATGTGTGTCTGGTCTGCATATCTGTCCTCTGTGCTCTCACATGCTTAGGGGTTTGGGGTTGTGGAAAGCTGCACACTGGTATTGCATACCCCCGGGTGCTCAGCTGTCTGCAGGTGTGGGCCCCATGAGGGTGGGATTCTCACCTCTGGTATGTACATCCCACCCGTATGTTTATAAGGCCCACTGTGGGGTTTTAGATTTTTACAATGTAGCAACCTTAATCTGCCTTAACATAGTGTTTTTGCAATTAATATCTGTCTGTCTGTCTATCTATCTATCTATCTATCTATCTATCTATCTATCTATCTATCTATTTGTGTGTGTGTTCTGCAGGGTTGAAATTCTTTTAGGTTTCTTTCCTTTATTTCTGGTTTCAGTCATATTTCCTTCCTTTTAAGAACAGATCCAGAAGCAAATGATTTGATACCTTTTAATGGACCAACATAGATGTAACAACAAGAACAAAGTGCTCTAGCTTTCAAACCAACCAGTCCTTCTTCAGAAGTGTAATGGCAGTTATTTAGAAAAAAACAATACTTTTAACTGCTAGATCAAGCATAAGAAACAGAAAAATCCCAATTGGTTTAAAATACTCATTTAAAAAAGAAAAAACAGAAGATGATGTCAGGAAAGTTTAACAGTACCATGTTACCTTCAGCTGGGAGGGTCCCAGGGTCAATGGTGCTTGGTGCAAAACACATATAAATAATCCTACTGCATATAAATTTAATTGACATAGGATAACACTGCTCAGGCAGATGACTCTTAAATCAAGCTATGAGTGTCACAATGTGTCTAAGGATGCGATTATTGAAAAACAACCCCCACCCAGATAAAAGACATATTAAGATTGTCTTAGGACACCGAGAAGTTTCAATGTATGTATTACAGTCAAGAAATTACCAGTAAAGCTGTCTTAAAAACATCAGTGCACACTGTAAAATGTGTAAAACTTAGCTGGACCCATTACCCAGCTATACTCTCCAGTTAGATATCATGCACAATATACTTTAAAAAAAAAAAACTCTAGTGTAGTGACAGGACTTTATAAATGATAATTTAAATATAAATTGACAGTGTTAGTGTCAAACAAAAAACTTTTGTCCAGGACCACCAAGGAATAAAGACCATGCAGCCTGATATGTACTGATATCAATAAATTCTCAGGCCCAGATATTCAAACTGCACCAGGCTGTGGCGCAAGCCTGGGCGCAGCACAACTTAGCTGCACAGGGGTGTTGACTGGGCGATATTCAGTGGAGCTGTGCCATGGCACTTTTGAATATCACAGTTGCTGCACATAGCACAATGGAACTTGCACTAGTGCATCCCCCTGCTCCACTCTGGCCACTTGCACTGGCGCAGTGCCACTGCGCCATGCACACTGTGGGTGGGCAGGGTACGATATTCAACGATGCTGTGCACATGCAAATGGGGCCATAATGTATGCAAGGTACAAATGAGGCCATTTGCATGTCATTATGGCCCCATTTGCATGCAGGTGCGCTGATTCCCGGTGACTTGCGCCTGGTGCCCTGCCAGGCAGCAGCCGTTGGGGACCAATGCCCCCTGCCCAGTGTGGCAATGTGCCCCACAGCCCGATCGCGGGCTTCCATATAAATAAAATGATTTCCAATATCCCTGGTGGTCCAGTGGACTGCTGTCAGCCCGATCGCGGGCTTTTGTAATAAAAGAATTACGTCCATATCCCTGGTGGTCTAGTGGTATCCCCTCCCCCCCCACTGGGCCCCACTGCTCGCCACCCCTGTCAGCGGCGGGGCAGCACCCCACCCGCCTGCTGCCCCACCACCGCCAATGACACCACAGGTAGGGCTGTACGTCCATTGGTCCACAGCATGAGCCAATGGGCATGCAGCTGTACAGTACTACATATTCCAGATATGTAAATGGATCCATTCACATATCTGGAATGTGTAGTAAGGGATGGGCTGCACGCCCATTGGCTCACACTGTGGACCAATGGGCGTACAGCCCTACCTACGGTGTCAGTTGGGCGGTGAGGCGGCAGGCGAATGGGGTGCTGCCACCTGCCACTGATGGGGGTTAGTGGGGGCGGTGGTGCTCAGTGGGTGGATGGGGAGGGGGTACCGCTAGACCATCTGGGATATTGGATGTAATTTTTTTTATCACAAAAGCCCACGATCAGGCTGACAGCAGTCCACTGGACCGCCAGGGATATTGGAAATTATATTATTCATACTTAAGCCCGTGATCGGGCTGACAGTGGTCCACTGGACCACCAGGGATATTGGAGACCATATTATTCATACTTAAGCCCGTGGTCGGGCTGACAGTGGTCCACTGGACCACCAGGGATATTGGAAATCATATTATTCATACTTAAGCCTGTGATTGGGCTGACAGCAGTACACTGGACCACCAGGGATATTGGAAACCATATTATTCATACTTAAGCCCATGATCGGGCTGACAGTGGTCCACTGGACCACCAGGGATATTGGACGTTATTTGAACAGATGCCCCATGATGGGGCGTAGGGGTGCGCTGCCACAGAGGTGCAGCCAGAGCTGAGTGGCCACCACAGGGGCAGCTGCCGTGTTGCGCCATGCAATACGGCAGCTCACCTGTGGGTGGCCAGCCATTGTTCCTTTTTTTGGGGGCTCAACTTTGAGCGGTGCAAGTTGAGGTTGTGCATGCATGGACTCACCAGATCCCGGGATGAATATCGGGATGTGCAGAGTATGCATGGGAACACCCCCCCACCTGCGCTGCATACATTACTGATGTGCTCCAGCGCATCGGGATTTGTGCCAGGCACAATTCCAGTTTGAATATTGCGCCAGGCACATCAGTGGGTTGCGCATGGTGCAACACTGTTGTGCCATGTGCAACACTTTTGAATATCTGGGCCTCATTGTATAACAGCTTGATGTACCGGAAGTGTCTAAGGAATCTGAATAAGAGATAAAAATGTAATTTCTCTCCTCCTCTTCACACACACAATACACCCTACCCCATCCCACATCCCCATAATGTGCAGGGGGGTAACTAGCTTCACAGAGACGCACACACTCATGCACACACACTCCTAATGAACCTTCATTCACATCAATCACTGCAATTGTTCCCCAAAGACATTCAACTTGTCATGAAATCCCAACTGAAAGGGATCATGTATCCTAATATCTACAGAGCAAAAATGTGACACTATTTAACCTTACGCCTATCTGTATAGTAATATCTCCAATGATTCTGGATAGAACCACAATGGAATAAAACTGATACCCTCCTCAGGGTAAGGTAACTAGAAGTAAATATGAAGTGTGTGTGTAAGACCAGAGGTCTAACATACAGTACAAGTCACATTAAACTGTTCCCTCAACTCACTGGTGTAGCATTGTTCAATGAGTTTCCTAATCTGTGCAGGGTTTAATTCAATGAATTAGTAAAAGTTTAGTATTGGTTTGCATCTAGCTGTTATGTGCTATAAGCTTTATTTTCAGCTGAGTACTTATGAGTTTCATTTCAGAAGGCAGACTAAACAACTCTTAAGGAATCCTGTGATATTTATAAACAATGCTCTTAAGGAATGCTGTGATATTTATAAACAATGCTCTAAATGAATGCTGTGATATTTATAAACAATGCCATGAAAATGCAGCTACTGCCATTTCACTAAACAGTTACATGTGAGCTGAAAAGGCAGTGAAGGATGGTTGGAAAATAGTTGAAAGCTTCAGCAGTTTGAGTTGCCACTCCAGAAGCATCACACAAAAAAAATCTACACCAGTGAGTTGATGGAACAGTTTAATGTGACTTGTACTGTACCTACATTTCCACAAATCACTACAATATTAGCCTAATGTAAAAAGATTTGTCCAGGACCCCCATGCAAATGAGATCTCTCATCCCAATATGTTTTGAGTTAAAAAAAAAAAAATATGCGGCAGTCTATGATAACACTCCTATATGTACAGTAAGAGGCTAGGTAATCTGAATATGGCACAATGGAATTAACCCCACTCCCAGGTGAAGGTAAAATGTAAGGAGGAATTAATATTCATTATGTGTGTGAAGTAAGGGTAGTAACACACTGTAACTCCATGTATCTAAATAGAAGCCTATCTCAATGTGACTGCAAGCCCCACTCCTGCTATATTCACATACCCCACAACACATACCAACACACATACACCCATACACACACACACACACACATGCTGAAGTCCTATAATATGCTAGTCTGAAGAAAAATGGGTCTGTGGATGTCAGTTTCTGTAATGTCCCATGAAACCCAGATCTATGTTGATCCCATCTGCTACCATATTGAGATGTAAAATAAGTTTATCTCAAAAGCTCATCTCTGTTGTGTATTTTTGAGATATTCTTTTAAGACCATTACTGACATATCCAAAATTGAGTGGTCAGTCTGGAAGAAGTACTGCCCCACTGTTTTTTTCAGTCTTCTTTGTTTTAATAGTATGTCTGTGCAAGTTCATCCTAATGTGGAGCTGTTGGCTTGTCTCTCCAACATAACCTGCTTTTAGACATCTCTTGCACTGAATGACATAAACAACATGTTGTGATGTGAATGTATAACTCCCATGTACCTTGAATTGTCTGTTTTGTGATATAACCACACAGTCTGAGGTGGAAATAAGCTCACAAGTCTTACAGGTGTGTTGATTGCAGGGCCTGTGCCATTTTATGTCACGGCATTCTGTTCTGGTGAAAGCTTGCTCCTAATAGTCAGGCTGGCTAAATTTGGTGGTTGTTTAAAAGATAATAGTGGTAGTTCCTTAAAAATACAATTAAGGGTCTCATCCTCACTAAATATTTGGTAGAGGTCTTTAATAATCTTATGCAGAAGTTCAAGGTCTGGATGATATATGACTACTAAGGGTATTCCGTCTGTAGCTGTCTTTTCTTTATATTGAAGTAGTCATTGTCTTGGTACTTCCATTGCACATTCTGTTATCCTGTCAATTTCTCTGGAAGAGTGTTCCTGCTCAATAAAGGTGTTTTTCAACATAGCCAAATGTGTATCTCTGTCATCCTCATTTGAACAAATATGGTGACATCGGAGTGCTTGACTGTACATGACAGATTTTTTTGTGTGGTTTGGGTGATTACTTTTCTTGTGTAGGTATCTCTGTCTGTTGGCTTCCTGTAAATACATGTATGTAAGGTTTCATTCTTAATGGTGACTGTGGTGTCCAGAAAATTAAAATTGGTGGTAGAATACTCCAGAGTAAGCTTTATGGTAGGGTGAAGGTTATTAAGTTCTTGATGAAAATCTTTAAGTGCATCTGTGCCCTCTGTCCAGATAATAAATAAATCATCAATGTAACGGAAATAAGCTAGTGGTTTGTGTGCACAGTGTGTTAAAAACTTCTCCTCCAAGTCTGCCATAAAGAGGTTAGCATACTGTGGAGCCATCTTGGTGCCCATTGCTATTCCCATAGTTTGAACATTAATGTTTACCATTGAAGTTGAAGTTGTTATGTGTCAAAATGAATTCCATAAGTTCCCCCACCACTTCAGGGTTGGTGTTTTTTTTCGGTCCTTTCTCCTGTATGTATTTAAAGCGTGCTGTAATGCCATCTGTGTGTGGAATATTAGTGTAGAGAGATGTTACATACATCGTCACTAAAATGGTATCAGGTGGTAAGTCCTTATAACCAGAAAGTACACACAAAAAGTGCGTAGTGTCCTAGATATAACTGTCTCTTTCCATAACTAGCAGTTTCAAAATGGTTTCTACAAACCCTGAGATCCCTTCAGTGAAGGTACCATTACCAGAGTTTTTCAGTAATCGCATCCTTATACACATTGTGACACTCATTGCTTGATTTAAGAGTCATCTGCTCAAGCAGTGTTATTCTATGTCAATTAAATTTATATGCAGTAGGATTCTTTGTATGTGCTTTGCACCAAGCAGCTTTGACCCTGGGACCCTCCCAGCTTAAGGTAACATGGTAGTGTTAAACTTCCCTGACATCATCTTCTGTTTTTTTCCTTTTTCCTTTTTTTTTTTTAATAAGTATTTTAAACCAATGGGGATTTTTTCTGTTTTTTCTGCATGATCTAGCAGTTAAAAGTATTATTTGTTTTCTAAATAACTGCCATTACGCTTCAGAAGAAGGACTGGTTGGTCCAAAAGCTAGAGCACTTTGTTCTTGTTGTTACATCTATGTTGATCCATTAAAAGGTATCAAATCATTTGCTTCTGGATCTGTTCTTACAAGGACCAATACGTCAAATACTAAATCTAGATCTTTTTTTAAGATTAATTCTATGTGAGCGGTCCGGTATCATGACCATGAATGCAAATTCATGGACATTTTCCTGATGGCCAGCCATCCATCATCCATGCATTTGCCTTGTGCTTTCTTCATCGTCTTCATGCACATCATCAGTGTCATAGATGTATGCACACTCTGATCTCTCACTGATCCTACTACTCACTACAAACTTAGGAACAGAGATTTCTTGTGGCCAAACTTCATTACATATTCACAGGTGTCATAACATTTAATGCTAAAATTCATTCCATTTGAACATGCTACTGTGAATAGTGATACCGGTGTCAATCATCTCCCACCAACGTTCAGTAGTTTAATGAATCAAACTTCCACTACAGTTGTCATACTGCTATAATGTCATGAAAGTGATGCCATGTAAATCCTAAACGTAAGTAATATAAACCTAATATGACTTGACCTGGCTTAAGATATTCATATTTATGTTCATTTGAGACCACTGATATTAGAATATCTCACGAGTGGCTTCACCACTTGTGAGATATTATAATATCAGCGGCCTGTCATGAAGATAAATATGATATCTTCAGTCAGACCATGTTATATGCCCTACATTAATTAATTAATTTATTTATTGACTTTTTTGACCAGGTACGCCCACTGAAACTAAAAGTCCCTTTTTCAGAGGCGACCCAAAATTAATTACATTGGAACATCACATAACAAAGCAGCACACAAAGTCAGATGAGCAGTACAAGCCATAACAATAACAATTAAATCACAGGGTTACAGAGTTAGCAACTTTAGTTTAAGCATAATTAAGTGCAATCATTCAGGCACATCTATGTTTTCTGGGTATCAGTACAGAATCCTAACAGTCAGAACCCTGACCCTTGAAAGCCCGACACTGCAGTCCCAGCAGCCAGATTTCCAATGATGGCAAAACCCTGATGTGTGGTGATTTGTGCAGTTTCAGGGGTTGTTTGTTTGCCCCTCATGAACGCTTCTTCCAAATGTCACTTCTCTTATTTGCCATCATCGGGATTCCACCTGTCAGGCTTTCCAGGGTCGGGATTCTGACTGTCGTGATTCTGGACTAGACCAATTTTCAGAGTAGCAAATTCAAAAATTTGTAGCTACATCACAACAAATATGAATACAGAGACTACACTTGAGAAGAAGAGTCTTAAGTCCTTTTTAAAGCCACCAAGCAAGGAACAATCTTGGAAGGGTGCAGGTAGGGCATTCCAAATATAACAGGTAGAGTAAGCAAAGGACCTTTTGCCTGGACAGGACCTTGTTCTCAGAAACTTGAGTAACATACAAGTGGATGACTGGAGCATTCTTCTCAAGGGTTTAATTACCAACACATCATTGAGCCTGGTGTGGTGATACTTCATACTAGTTTGAATGTTAGACATAGAAGAGAAAAATGGAACAGTCCTTCAAATGAGGGCCAGTTTAATAAGTGGAAGACATCACAATGGTACTCCCTAGGTGAAACATTGGTGGCAGATCTACCAGTTTTATTGTAGAGGACCTTTAGACTATTTGCCTCGGTGCACTTTATGGTCTGAAGAAGTGGAGCATCACAGAATAGAGCGGGGAGTACGAGTACCTTACTCTTGGCAGTAGCAAGCCTGGAGTTATTGGACAGATATTTAATCACACTGCACTCATTTTAAGTTCAGAACTTCTTCCCCAGCTCACCTATGATGGCTCAAGAGATCCAAATAAAGTATGTGCTACCAAGCAGTTTGAATCTATGCAACATTGGCCAGTTTTCCTAGTGGGAGGATGTTGTCACATATTTCCCTAACAGGTTACATATCAGTTAGACTTAAATAGCTTTTCTGGATGTTATCAGTACACAATCTGTGTGTGTGTGTGTTGGGGGCTAGAGGCCACTCTGTTTCTTAAGTAAATGTAATCCTGTGTTTAATGCCTCAAAATATGGTAGAGAGCCAAGGTCTAAGTGCAAACACTAGTGGAACTGTTCCATTTGTTTTTTGGGCCACCTTAGTGAGACAGTATATATTAGTGGCTAATGGGGGTTGTGTACAGACCCCCATCTCGGGGGAGTGAATGGACAAAGAAATGATAGAAGGCATCCTTAAAATGACAGAAAAAGGGGAGATATTGTTGATGGGGGACCTGAATATGCCAGATGTTCACTGGAGCACTTTTGCTGCAGGCACATCAAAGAGTAGGGTCATTCTTTATGCCCTACAGGAGGCATGTCTCAGACAGCTAGTGCTGGAACCCACTCGGGAGGGAGCAATCTTAGACCTGGTACTCTCAAATGGGGATGAAGAAAGGATCTCAGATTTAGAAGTGGGTAGCCATCTGGAAAAAAGTGACCACCAAACAGTGTGGTTCACAATAAACATAGCCATTGAGTCAAGCCATACAAAAACAAGAATATTGGACATTAGGAGGGCTCACTTTGGGAAAATGAGAGAGTGCCTTAGAAAAGCGCTAGAAAATGGGCAAGAAGGAGGGGTGGAGGAACAATGGGGAATAATCAAAACAGCCATCACAGAGGCAACAAGCCTTTATGTGAAGCAAATCAACAAAACAAAATGAAGGAAAAAAACACTATGGTTCTCAAAAGAGGTGTAAGGGAAGGTTAAGGAGAAAAGGATAGCATTCAGGAAATATAAGGAAACACAGAAGGAGCAGGACAAAGAACTTTATCAGTTAAAGCAGAAGGAGGCAGAGAAGGCAGTCAGAATAGCAAAGGCACAAACTAAGGAAAAGATAGCCAACTATGTTAAGAAGGGGGTTAAAACCTTTTATAGGTACATTAGGGAATGAAAAAAGACCAAGGGAAGAATACAGAGACTTAATAAAGTGGCGGGAATGTGGGCAGAGTGTGACAGTAAAAAAGCAGGGATACTGAATGAATATTTCTGCTCAGTATTCACAGTGGAAGAGGAGGGGGAGGTACCTAAACCAAACAAGAGAAACACTCTGGATAGGGGGGTCAATACCAGTCCATTCACAGAAGAAAGGGTTTTGAAAGAACTCTTGAAACTGAGGGTGGACAAAGCAATGGGGCCTAATGGGATTCACCCCAGAATTCTAAAAGTACCAAGGGTAGAACTAGTAACACCACTGACTACTCTCTTTAACAAATCATGGGAGAATGGGGTGATACCTGAGGACTGGAGGAGGGTGATGTAATTCCACCTCACCAAAGTGGGAGCAGGGCAGAGGCAGAAAGCTACACGCCAGTTAGTTTGACCTCAGTGGTAGGGAAAATGATGGAATCACTTCTGAAGGAAAGAATTGTTGAGTACCTAGAGGAAACTGGGGCACAGGACCCAAGGCAGCATGGTTTCACAGCAGGAAGGTCATGTCAGATGAATCTAATAGATTTCTTTGACTGGGTGACCAAAGTAGTAGACCAGGGAGGGGTTGTGGATATGTCCTACCTAGATTTTAGCAAGGCGTTTGACACAATCTCACACAAAAGATTAATATACAAGTTAGCCAGCCTTGGAGTGGGTTCCAAGGTGGTAGCCTGGAGAAAAAACTGGCTGGACAACAGGATGCAAAGGGTAATAGTAAATGGAGTCCACAGTGAAGAAAGGAGGGTAACTAGTGGGGTACCAAAGGGTTTGGTACTGGGACAAGTCCTCTTTAATGTCTTTATAAGTGACATTGGAGAGCACCTGGAAGGAAAAGTATGTCTCTTTGCAGATGACACAAAGATCTGCAACAGGGTTGATACACAAGTTGGGGTGGAAAGGATGAAAATGGACTTGGCAAGGTTGGAGGAATGGTCAAATATATGGCAGCTCAGATTCAATGCAAAGAAGTGCAAGGTAATGCACCTGGGAAACAGAAACCCAGGGGAAGAGTGCACAATGGGGGGTGAGATAATAACAACAACAAAAATCGAAAGAGACCTAGGAGTAATTATATCAGATGATCTATGTGAGAAGGCAGTAAGGAGGACTGAGGGGATGCTGGGATGCATAGGGAGAGGCATCAACAGTAGAAAATAGGAAGTTGTTATCCCTCTTTACAGACAGTTGGTGAGACCCCATCTGGAGTACTGCATGCAATTCTGGAGACCCCATCTCTGCAAAGACATAGAGTGGAGGCTGTTCAGAGGAGGGCAACCAAAATGGTGCAGGGTCTGCACCTGAAGACATACTAGGAGAGACTAAAGCAGCTTAATACTGTATGTATACCTTTGAGGAAAGAAGGGAGTGGGGGGACATGATAGAAATTTTCAAGTATCTCAAGGGAATTAACAAAGTACAAGAGGGTAGCATCTTTCAGAAAAAGAGATGTACAAGAACAAGGGGTCACAATTTGAAGATAGAGGAGGATGGCTCAGAGATAATGTTAGAAATTATTTTTTCCAAGAGAGGGTTGTGGATGCATGGAACAGCCTTCCTGAGGAGGTTGTGGAATCGGGAACAGTGTGAGAATTCAAGAATGCATGGGACAGGCATAAGGCAGTTCTAGTGGGGGGGGGTTGGAGGAAGTAAGCTGTTAATTAACTAGAATCTGCAGCTTATTCATCAGGTAGGGAAATGGGCAGACTAGGTGGGCCAAGCAGTCCTTATCTGCCATCAAATTCTATGTTTCTATGGTTCTATGTACCCAGTACTGGAATAACATACTCGATGCTTAAGGAGCTGTGAGAGCTCTGTCTATTAAGTGAGTCCCTAGTTATGAGTGAATGGCAGTGGTACGTAAATTACTGGGATTCACTTCAGAACTCAGAGGCCAAGTCCCAGTGTTCTCCCCCCCTCCCCGAACACACAAATGATTCCATCACTATACATACCATCCCTCTCTGAGTTTGACAGTTTTTTCCAGTACATGTGTTGATGTTTTATAGTATGGACATTTATTTGTATATGTCTTAAAAACTGGCTATATCTTAAGGCATTAATACCTACTAAAAAAGAAATTAAACTAGATCTGGAAAGTAGTTAAGTAAATATTCAGTACTGATACAGTATATAGTTCAGTGTTGTTTTGTATGAAAACCCATACTCTGTTAGATGCTGTTGTACCACAGCAATGATGTCAGAATGTGGTTGTACCACTGTAGCTATGACACTGTTATGGGACATCAGCATTGAATCCATGTCCATTAAAATTACTCATGTTTACCTTCACTGTATATTCCTCATAATACGGATAACAACAAGACTAAAAATACCCAAAGTGAACTGTTTTGTTAAAGGGTGAACTACTAGAAATGTTGCCAACTCATGTGGCTATTACAGTACCTAAATTACATTGAATGTTTTTAATCTTATCCTGTTGTTTGCTGTTTTATGTTTGTTTGACCACAGTTCGAGACAGAGTTAGAAAGAAGGTAAACAAATTAAAACAAAAATATACTACACAAAATAATGCATGGACAACCATACACAACAAAACTGTCTCCATCTTGGGGTTGGATGACCTCACAGCACAGAGACCTTTTGCGCATCGCTGTCGAGGTCAATGATGTAATCTCACCCCTCAGCTGATACACAGCCTTGTTTGGTATGGTTGCCCATATATTTTTATTCTCTTTATACTATAGTTTATGGTTAACTGTTGCCATTTATGGAAAAGCCCCTCAGTAAAACGCTGTTATACAATTTGATGTCATCATGCTGTTGTACTATTTTTGTAGCATCACATCAATGGAACAGTGGCATGGAGTCATGTCAGCTAAAACAAAAAACGCATGGCAATAAATGGCGCAAGCAAAAGGGTATGCGCTGAAGTAAGGTCAGGTAAAACACCAACCACCACACAAATAGTGCATGCCCTAAGAAACAATTGCCTCACTTGTTTTTTGTAGGGGTCTTCTTCACCCTTACCCCTTGATGGGGGGGGGGGGAATTCATCCCCCACACCCTCCAGAATTTATATAACAAACTCCGGGAGGGGGTGGACTTCAGGGATGGGAAGAAACTTGAGAGGGGGAAAACTGTTTACCCCCCCCCAACAAAATGTAGTAGCACAGGAAGACCTGGCAGGAACCAAATCATGGTCCTAGGTCTCCAATTCTGCCATGTGCTGGTGTCTTGGCTACTCCACCACAGGAGCGGCTCGACCAGGCACCCCAGCACACAATAACTTGATCCTTTCATATTTACAGCATACAGCAACAGGGGTAGCAGTAATTCCCTACTGCTGTTATACCCCTGTCACTGTAAATGCAGGCAAGCCCTACACAGCGCAGTTAATGCTGCCATGTCTTTCATGTGTGCTATTGACCCGGTACCTGGTACAACAGACTTCCAGAAAAAGAGTCTTAGAAACATAGACAGTGTCACTAGAAAAAGACCACTGGTTCATCCACTCTGCCCAGTTTTACCCCACTGTATGTACCTTGTGACCTATTGTCCAGATGGGGTTTTCGTCCTCATCTCCCCCCTTGCTCCCTGTCTTAATGCCACCCCTGAGAAACTATTAAGCCCTTTACCCTGTCCTAGCCATGCTTGAAGCCATTAATGGTGTTTGTGCCCAGCACCTCTGCTGGTAGCCTGTTTAATCGCTCAACCACTCTATCAGTAAAGTACAATTTTCTAATATCCCTTCTGAATCCCCACACCAGCTTACATTTGTGTCCCCTTTTTTAACCCACTATTACTGCTAAATAGTTCCTCACAGTTTATCTTTTTCATTCCTTTTAGGAACTTGAAGGTCTCTATTAAGTCCCTATGCTCCCTTCTGGCCTCCAGTGAGTACGTGTTCAGTGTCCTAAGCCGATCCTCATAGGACCTGCCCTGTTGGCTCTGAACCAGTTTGTTTACTCTACACTGCACTGTCTCCAGCTTGCCTCTCTCTTTCCTCAGATGAAAACTCCAGAACTGCATGCAGTACTCAAGATGAGGTCTCACCACTGCTCTGTAGAGAAGTAGAATTATCTCTTTCCTCATACTATCAAAACCCCTTCCAATACACCCCAATATTCTGGTTGCCTTGCTGTAAGCCTGGCTGTAATGGCTAGTTTGTTTTAAGGAGTCACTTATGGTGATCTTCAGAACCTTTTATTCTAAAGTAGTGGCCAGCTTAATCCTTTCCATTCAGTATTCCTTAATGGGGTTCTTGTTCACTATCCACATTCTGGTGTTGAATTTTAACAGCTACAGTAGATCTTGGCCAACTCTTTAACCTTTGCAGGTTCCTCTGCAACCCCCCTACCTCCTTCTTACTGTCTACCCTGCCACAGAGCTTAGTGTCATCTGTGAACAGAAACATCTTGCGCTGTAGTCCTTCTATATTGCTGCTGGACATATTGATAAGGAATGGTCCCAGGAGTAACTCTTGAGGCATGTTTTTGAAATTGTCACTTGTTTTCTTTCCTTTTTCCTTATATAAGGAACAAAAGTAGATGATAACTCAAAACAAGCCTAAAAATAAATAGGGGAGAAGACATGGGTTGACATAGGATATCACTGTTAAGATAAATCTGTTTTATATTAATTTGAAATATAAGCTATTGTATTATTAATGCCTTTCATGCTTTAACCAGTGAGCAAGTTTTTAACTATATCAACTCAATAACAATTTGTAATTACCATATTAACAATTGCATAACAATTAGAGCGGGAAGCATAGTATATTGACTAGAGTCCAGGTTTAGGAAGGAGACTGTGAGCAAGTCATTAAACCTCTAAGCACTTCAGTTCACCCAATTATAAAATGGATAAAAGTAGGACCGCACTGATAACAAGCTATTAAATCTTGCTTTAGCTGGCCCAGTAGTGCAGAGGGCTGAGGTGCTTGTGCCTCACCTGCTGCCACACTGGCGACACGGTTTTGGGAACAGACTCGGGTCATGGGGGTTGGCCAGGGGAAGAGGACTAAATGTCCCAGGGACTGTTCTCTTCTCCCAGAGAAGGGTAACAAGCCATCTTGTCCTTTTAATGCCACTGGGTGGAGGCCTATGGGTTGTGCAGGCTCTGAGCAACTTAAACAGGGGGCCCTTGGTTCCATAGTGCACATGCACCTCCACACACATGCAACTATATGGCACCACAGCCAGGTAAATGGGAGAAAATGGAAACTAGAGCCAGGCAGCCTTAATGAAGCCCCACCCTCTCTCCCTTGGCACACATGTCCACTCTGTCCCTGGGCACTTCTGGATTGTGTACCGGGGATGACTGCCCTCCCTCATTTAGCTTCACCATGGAGAGAATCCTCTGGGGACTTAAGCCTGAGGACTGGGGTAGGCAGATGCCAATCATGGGGAGCAGGGGTGGGTTGAGACAGCTGCCTGCCTGTTGCTGGGAGAAAAAGATGTATAAAAAAAAAAACTTGCTTTAGACAGACAATTCCATTGTCCTGACCACTGATCCAAGATTAGTTTAAAGCCAGAACTGACCTAGGGTTCACTGGCCTGGGAACAGTTTACTACCAGCACTGAACAAGGGTCCATTGACCTGGGGTCAATTGACTACTAGCACTGACCTTTCACCAGTTTACTACCTGCACTAACCAAGGGTCCACTGGCCTGGGACCAGTTTACTACCAGCACTGACCCAGGGCCACTTTATTGCTAGCAGTGATTTGGGCTCAGTGAACTGACAAAATACTTTACTGCATATATTTTCTTCCTGCACTTTAGTCCTTTTAGTATAGATTTACAATAATATTCCAACACCATACCACCATAAGTCACCACACTGGTGAAATTTGTGGATGAAGGAAAATAAATGGAATCAGGATTCAAACCCAGCTCTCCTGATTCACAGCCTTGTGCCCTAACCCCTAGACTATGCTAGTTGTCTGTCTGCCTGGTTCTTGAGCCATGTTCAGACACAAGCACTGATCTGGGTCGGTGCTGCAAGTCAGCTTACCCTGAGTGAGCGGAGCTTGTCAACTGACTTGAGTCAGGCTGATTCTGCATCAGTGGTGAAGAGAACAATTTATATGGAGTTTGAAGATTAACTGGACTATCCTTCTATACTGTAAAACAAAACAAAAAAAATGAAAAACAACAGTGTGTTCTGCTTATGTTTCACCAGGAAGGGAATGGAGTATGGTGGACATTAGACTCAGATGTCATCAAGAATGGAAATGACATTTGTGGTACCAAAAATCCAACACCACATGAGATTTTGCTGGATGTTTACTATGAACTACCTACTGGTAAGCAATACTGTACCTATAGCCTAACATTTGAAGTTACTGATTCATAACCTCAGCCTCCCTGCTTACCTCAACCTAGGTCTGCTGTCTCCTGTTGAAGCCACTGCCCTTGTAGACTTCCTTAACATACTGTAATTTCTTAATAACCAATATAGTTTTCTGCTCTGTTCTATTAAAGCTTTACTGTACTACTGTTTAGGTTGGTGGTGGTTACTGTTGAACAACAAGTGTCAGCCTACACAAAGTGGAACATTTATGAACAGTAGCAAAAAAGCATGTGTACACTTCTAATAAAACAAGCATTTGTCAATGCCGAAACTTCGCCATTGGTATTGCAGTTGCACATGCTGTGTTTTGCTGTTGTACATGCAGTGTTTCTTAAGTTCTCCCAGCACTGGTTACTGTCATCAGGATTCTGAATCCCACAACCATGTTTGGATCCCAAACAAGGCCTGTTCCACTGCATCACTGCTCATACTGACCACATCCCTGCTCCACAACACCGCTCGGTCCTCAGCACACATAATAATACCAACCTAACTGACAGATTGAGCTACATAAAGAGAAGTGAGGGCTTAATTTTATAAAACATAGAGGAGAAAGCATTTCTTTCCTGTTGTGCTACTCTCTCTTTACACACAAGGCATGAAAATTTATGGAACAACTAGTTGTTAGCAGGTAAAGGCCCCCACCATCTTGCTCTGTCTCTCTCTCTCCCTCTCTCTCTCTCTCTCCCCCTCTCCTCTGGATGGTAGGAGTCAAAGATTCATTTTACCAGCCTGTCCTTGCCATGTACACACAGCCACTTTGAAGCCAGGAAATAAAGAAACTTTTATTGGGGATTTCTGGGACTGTTAAATTTCCGTGGGCTCCTGCCCCCCATAATCTCTCCCTCTTTCTCTTCTGGACGGTTCAAATCAACAATTTATTTTGGCAGCCTGTCCTTGCCCTGTACACACAGCCACACTGGAGCCAGGAAAGAAATGATACTTTTGTTTGGAATTTCTGGGACTGTTAATTTTCTCATGCCCCCCCCCAATCTCTCTGTCTCTCTGTCTCTCTCTCTCTCCTCTGGATGGCACAAGTCAAAGATTTATTTTGTCAACCTGCCCTTGTCCTGTATACACAGCTGCACTGGAGCCAGGAAAAAAATTATACTTTTATTTGGAATTTCTGGGACTATTAAATTTGTTGTGGCCCCCTGCCCCCTGCAATCTCTCCCTCTCTCTCTTCTGGATGACTCAAGTCAAAGATTTAGTTTGCCACCCTTTCCTTGCCCCATAGACAGAGCCACACTGAAGCCAGGAAAACAAAGAAACTTTTATTTTGAATTTCTATGACTGTTACATTTCTTGTGGGCACCCCTGTAGTGTGTCTATCTCCTTTTTGGATAGCACAAGTCAAAGATTTATTTTGCCAGCCTGCCCTTGCCCTGTACACACAGCAACATTGTGCAATCTCTTTCTCTCTCTGTCTCTCTGTCTCTCTCTCTCCTCCCCCAGATGGCACAAGTCAAAGATTTATTTTGCCAGCCTGCCCTTGCCCTGTATGCACAGCAACATTGTGCAGTCTCTTTCTCTCTCTCTCTGTCTCTCTCTCTCCCCCCCTCTGGATGGCACAAGTCAAAGATTTATTTTGCCAGCCTGCCCTTACCCTGTACACAGAACCACACTAAAGCCAAGGGAAACAAGAAAACTTTGGGATTTCTGGGACTGTTAAATTTCTCTTCGGCCCCCACAATCTCTTTGTCTCTCTCTCTCTCTTGCTCTCTCCCTCCTCTGGATGGCACAAGGCAGAGATTTATTTTGCCAGCCTGCCCTTGCCCTGTACACACAGCAACATTGTGCAATCTCTTTCTCTTTCTGTCTATCTGTCTCGCTCTCTCTCCCCCCCCTGGATGGCACAAGTCAAAGATTTATTTTGCCAGCCTGTCCTTACCCTGTACACAGAGCCACACTGAAGCCAGGAAAAAAAAAAGAAAATGTTATTTGGGATTTCTGGGACTGTTAAATTTCTCTTGGGCCCAATGCAATCTCTTTGTCTCTCTCTCTGTCTCGCTGTCCTCTGGATGGCACAAGTCAAAGATTTGTTTTGCCAGCCTGCCCTTGCCCTGTACACACAGCCACACTGAAGCTAGGAAAAAGGAAACTTTTGTTTGGGATTTCAGGGACTGTTAAATTTGTTGTGCAAAGTAGAATGCTATTATGCACCACAGGTGCAAACACGTATTTTGGACAGCATTTGAATAATGACAGCTGTGACATATAGAAACTTGGGTAATAAGAAGGCTATGTTGAAAATCTGGGGTGAAAATATTTAAGATTTCCACAGTTACATGTGTGCACACCAAAATTGCAATGAATGGGCATAACTTTGTCTTTTTTTCATATTTTGACCTCAAATGTTGAACATAGTCTTCTTATCACCCCATCTCATGAACCCCATAGGTTAATTTCAAATACGTGGGAAAACAGCATTCTTTACCACAGGTACAAAAACATGCTTTGGGAAGAATGTGAAAAGTGACAGCTATACTGTTCATGAGGTGGTGTGATAAAATGACTATACTAAACATTTGGAGTGAAAATATTGAAAATGACCAAAGTTACACGCATGTGTAGAAAATTTTCAATGCCTGCATGTAACTTGGTCATATTTAGAAGTTTTTTCACCAGATTTTCAATATGGCCTTTTTAGGACCCCGCCTCATAAAGAATGCCACTGTCATTTCATTCATTGATCCCAAAAGGTGATTTCACATAGCAACCATGCCATTCTGCATCACAGGTGCGAAAACACATTTCAGGCAGGATGTGAAGCGTGATAGCTGTACTTTTCATGAGGGGGGTGTGAAAAGTGGCAATGTTGTGAATTTGGAGTGAAAATATTAAAAATTGTCCAAATTACAAGCGTGCATAGAAAAATGTCAACAATCATGCGTAACTCAGGCTTTTTTTGGAGTTTTTGCACCAGATTTCAACATAGGCTTTTTAAGACCACACCTCATGAACACTAGCACTGTTGTTTCATTACTCAGTCCTGAAAGGTGATTCTGCATGAAATCACCTTTTGGAACTGAGTAATAAAATGACAGTGTCCGTGTTCATGAGGTGGGGTCCAAAAAACTCCATGTTGAAAATTTAGTGGAAAAATATTGAAAAATGGCTGAGATATCAACATAAGTTGAAAACACCATTGACTGCCATTATATGATGCTTACCTTGATTCTTTAGTTTGCGATTCAACTTTGAAGAGTACAGACGTGTCCCGGTCCACAGAAGATGACAGCTGCCGACCTCGGATGGCACCTATAGGGCAAGGGTGGGGGTGGGGGGTGGGTTGCTCAATGGGAGGGTCAGGATGATGGAGGGGGATGGGGGAGATGATGAGGGGCCATTTTCTTTTTTGCAGGAAAAAAACGTTGGAGAACTGTTTTCATTTGTTATACAGAGATGGATTACTGGAACATTTCAGAACACTGGGAGTGGGCATCCCAGTGTCCCACAGTACTGGGAAGCGGGGGCTCCTAGTACTGACATGGGGACTGGGCCATCCGTTGTTGGGTTTAATTACTGGAAAAACAGGAGTGGGAGTGGGGGAGCATCTGACACTAGGAGTGGGCATCCTGGTGTCAGAATACATAAAAAAAAAAGTAAATACTGGGAAGGGGGGCTGCTAGTACTGACATGGGGACTGGGCCCCTCATTGTCAGCATTAATTATGAAGAAATGGAAAGTAACCAATTTAAAATAGAAAATGAAGCCTGCAGGCATGCAAGCAAGGGCAGAGGTTCCCCAAGGAGACAAATGATTGAGGAGCTGCACCGTGGCTACATATGAGTCCCAGTGGGTTGTATAATGGTGGGTGGTGGGAGGAGGCATCACAAAAGCAAGCAAGGAGAGCATTTGGATGTCATCGATCAGCTGTTTGCTGGGCGGTGTTCCCCCGCGCATCAAAGAAAAAGACATCATATGATTGGTGCAACTTTTTCTTCATAAGTAGAGGACATTTCCGCCCATGAAAAAAAAAAAAACAACATCACAATTAGCCTGCCTGTTGACTGGTGTGGCACTGTTGAGCCCCTTGCAGAGCACTCTTCATGAGACAGTGTCACACCCCTCAAAAGGCACTTATAGCAAGACATTCACTGCACATGTGCACAAGGTGAACTTAAAAAATGGCTGTTGTATTTATTATTGTTTAAAGGGGTCTCAATTATGTTTAACTTTTAAAATTAAATAATTGTTTGTACAATTATTGTGCTGAATTTTCACCTTTATTTTTTGATCTGCAAGTAAAAAAAATCAAAAGAATTCTGGTATTGTACTTTAATGTTAAAAAATCCCACTATTTTTCGAGCTCAGTGTTTTTAAGTGAGAAACTATAGATTTGTTTCTGTCTTTTGGAATGAAATTGATACATCTTTTAGCGACAAATTGTAAAGATGGGTGCAGTGGTAAACCACACAAGGACAAAGGTCCTGGACTTCAGGAGGGTGGATTTTAAAGAAATGGGAGACTGCCTCAGAAACTGCCTTGAAGGGGGGATTGCCAGGGAGAGGTAGAGTCACAGTGGGGGAAAAAAAAGGAAAGGCTTATTTAAAACAGACCTCTGCATGAAGGAAGTGAATAAAAGCAGGAAAAAAATGAGACTACTATGGTTCTCAAATGAAAGGCAATAGTGATGACGGAAAAAGGGGGTGGCATTCAAGAGATATATGGAAACACAGAAGGAAGAGGGCAGGAAGGTATACCAAGTAAAGCAAAAAGAAGCAGGCATGGTGGTGATGGGAGCAAAAATGCAACCTGAGGAAAAGATTGCCAAGGGGGTCCCTAAATGGGGGTGGGGGTAAGACTTTCTTCAGAACATAAACGAGAGCAGGAAAACAAGGGGAAGGAATAATAAGAATTAGAAGGGCGGAAGGAGGGAGGCTGCACAGATGAGGACCAAGAAAAAACTGACATCCTAAACAGGTAAGTTTGTTCAGTGTTCATAATGGAGGGAGTATGGGCCCCCAGAGAGAAGCAGGAGTTGGTGGAGGGGAGGACAAAAGCCCATTTTCAGAGGAAAGAGTCCTAAAGAGGCTTGCAGCCCTGAAGGTGGACAAGGCTATGGGACCAGATGGGATACACCGCAGCATACTAAAATAACCAAAGGAGGTACTAGCTGCCCCACTGCCAGACTTATTCAACAACTTACTGGAAGTAGGTGTGGTTCTGGAGGACGGGAGTAAGGCTGACACTGTCTTTCTACATAGGAGTGAAAGCAGGGAGGAGGCTAGCAACTATGGGCTGGTCAGTCCTATTTCACTAGTGGGGAAATTAATGGAAACCCTTCTGAAGGAAAGACTGGTAGAGTATCTTGAATCTAATTGGCTGCAAGACCATAAGTAGCATGGATTCATGGGGGGAAGGTCATACCAAATAGGCTTGAGCTACTCGACAGGTACCCAGATTGGGTACACTGGTAATTAAACTTTTTATGCCAGGTAGGGTACTAAGGGTAATATATTATGCTACCTGGATCAGCAGCTCTGAAAATGGCTCCGGTAGTTTGAGTCGGGTAGTTTAGCGGTGGAGTTATGGACGCCCGGTCACATGAACTGCATAGAGTGACACAACATGGGAGCTGGAGGAGAGTTGCCAACACCGCACATGCACTTGTGCATCAGGAGTGAGTACAGAAGAACTGAGCATGAGAAGACAGGACTGACAGGTGTGTCATCCAATAGCAAAGACCTGATAAATGGCTGCAGCAGTTGGGGGAGCTAGGTGGGAGCTGCAACACAGAGATACAATGTCTAAAGCATGAAGATGCACCATTTCACACTGTATCTGCACAGTGGACAAATGCTCTACATACCTAGCAGCACTGGAGCACTGAATTTGGGTTCTCATTAGGAGTTGGGGGAATGGAGGAAACAACAAGAAAACACAGAAAAGTAACTAAGTTTTTAAACAGAAAAAGAAAGCAACAGCAGCTTAAAGGCATTTTAAGGAAAGAAGACTGGGGGGGGGGGGTGTCATGGTAAAAGGTGCCGGCAGGTGAAGATAAGAACTCCTGAAGAGTCAAGTGGCCCAAAGAAACAACAAAACAAAGAAAAGAAAATATGCTTTTAAAAGACTCCCCAAAAATGGAGAGAGAAAGCATGTTAAAAAAATACTTTTTGAAGTAAAAGAAGACTGGGGGATTATGGTGAAACTAATGTAGCACACTTGAGTTGTGTTGAACTGCACTGCTTACCTGTTTTTTAATAGTTACAGTGGTAGCAGCAGCACATCAGAAGAGCCAAACCACAATGTTGTGAGTGTCTGAATATGACAAAGTACAAGTAAAATTATTATTACAGTGACATAATCGGTGTTGGGTAAGTTACTTTTTCTATTACTTTCTATTACTTTTGGAGACTTGTTCCAGAAAGCTCTGTGCAGTCATTAGCAAGATGGAAAGTACTGAAAGAATACACCCACAGTTACAATCATTTATGTCTTTTACAAAAGAAATATGCAACTGTAACTGATTACATTTATTTGAAAGTAACTAGTAACTAACCTATTACTTTCAAAAAATGTAATCTGCTATAGTTATTTATTATTTTTGTATTGTTTTTCTATAAAAAGAAATAAGTAACTATAATTGTAAGGTGTATTACTTTTTCTAGTACTGCTCCATCCGTGTTAGTGACTGCATAGAGCTTCCTGGAACAAGTTTCCAAACGTAATAGAAAGTAATAGAAAAAGTAACTTACCCAACACTGAGCAACTTTTTGCAGTTGTATTACACTGTTTGTTAGGTGCCCCTGAGCCCTGTCATTTATTACTGTGATATAGTGAGCTACACTGTCTGTCTCTACAGCAGTTAGTGAAAGCCTTTTACAACTGAATTACACTGTCTGTGAGGTGTCCATGAGGTCCGAGCCCTGTCATTTATTACTGTGACATTGCAAGCTACATTGTCTATCTCTGTAGCAGTTAGTGCAGGCCTTTACAGCTGTAATACATGGTTTGTTAGGTGTCCCTGAGGCCCGAGCACTGTCATTTATTACTGCAACATAGCCAGATACACTGTCTGTCTCTGCAGCAGTTAGTGAAACAACATCCTTTTACGACTTTGTTATATTACACTGTTTGTTAGGTGCCCTGAGCCATGTCATTATTACCGTGACATAGTCAGCTACATGGTCTGTCTCTGCAGCAGTTAATGAAACAATATCCTTTCACAGCTATGTCTACCATGTCTCATATTTCCCAGTCTATGTCTACTAAAAAGAAGCACAGTGCTACTGAATATGCAAATGTTATTGATATGGACAATATGAATCATGCTACTAATGAAAAACATAATGACAATAATAATAATAACATCACCAGGACTGGCACTTAATATCCTGAACAAAAAAAGCATGTTAGCAATGAAATGATAGTAGAGTTTCAGAAATAACTGACTGGAGTTACTCATAGAGGTACTGAACATTTTGTCACATGTGCCAGGATACTTCTAGCTGCTGAAGCTGCATGCAAGAAGGCATCCTTCTCAAATATAAGCTCAGATGCTGAGGCAGCAAATGCTGATAGAGATAGTGGTGATAGTGGGGACTGGGAATGGGATAGCCAAGGCTATGTCCCACATAATGATGATGGCACTTCCTGTTCTTCTGAATCTTGTTGTGATGAGGTCAGTAGTTTTGATGAGGGTGTAGGAGAGGATGGCACGAGAGGCAAGTGCAGAAAAAACAAATTATATGCTAAACGTAAGAATAAGAAGATGAGTATAAATGAGAACACTTTATCTCTCATCAAGGAAATAGCAGTGTAGGGTTTCCTCCAAGTCCCTTTACTGTACAAGGAATAGTGCCAGGCACTGTGGCACAAAGCAAAAAACGTAAATCTTTAGTGTGGAATTTATTTCGTATTGACCCTGCAGACAACTATTGAGCTGTATGCAATCTGTGCAAAAAGATCATCAGTCATGACAAAGGGGCACCTTTTGGAACATCAGTATTGATGTGACATGCAAAGGCAAAACACCCACTTGGGTGGGGCAAGGTGAGAGAAGTGTGGTTGGTGTGGGCAATAGTGGACATGGTGGTGGCGGTGACCATAGTGACAGTGAACTGGATGCAGAACCAGCACCATAGTGTTTATGAAAGTTATTTGCCAACGCTGTTAAAAGCATCAACAATGCAGAGAAAAGGGACAAATGCCAGGTTCTCATTAGGCCATGCTCCAAAGTAATCGTGAGGTTTTTGACTGTAATGATGAAGCACGGCTACATTGGCGAGTTCGAGATTATCGACGATCACAGAGCCGGAAAAATTGTTGTTAATCTCACTGGTAGACTGAACAAATGTGGAGTTATCAGCCCCAGATCTGATGTTCAACTGAGCGATCTGGTGAAATGGCAGAACAGCTTACTGCCATCTCACCAGTTTGGGTACATAGTGCTGACCACCGCAGCTGGCATCATGGACCATGAAGAAGCCAGGTGAAAACACATAGCTGGCAAGATCCTGGGATTCTTTTTGTAAATATGTGAAAATAGGCATGCAAATAAAAATATACAAATAGAAGCAGTAAGTGATATTGAATGGCTCTACCATGCTGGCGCGACAAAAAAGATCACGACTGCCATTACAGTGATGGGCTCCATGTTGACTGCAAGTTGCAGTCGGTATGGAGCCGCACAGTTTGGCTCTATTTTTTAAATATGGGGGCTTCACCCCCGAACCCCCCCCCCCCCGCAACTAAAGGATTCTAACTCCAGGTCAGAGTTAGTTTGAGGAGGGGGTACAGGTCAGGGGAAGCGGTTGCCCCCTTCCAACGGCACTTCTATGGTGGCATGGTGCTGTTTTTGAGATCGCCACATGTCGCTATAGGGTGGCATACCATATTGAATCACTTGATGTGCCTTGCAGTCTTCCTAGACAAACATAGATTGGTTTCTGAAACCATCAAGTACTGGAAAATTCCAAACTAGTACTCCGTGTGAAAATGGACACTATCAAGTACTGGAAAATCCCTAAGTAGTACTCCAGGGCCAGGATATTCAAAGCAGTTGCACATGGCGCAACTGAGTTGTGCCGGCGCAAGTGTGAACTTGCACCAAGGAGTGATATTCAGTGGGAGCCAGTGCTCAGCACAAATCTCATTGCGCCAGTGCACAACTATAATGAATGCAGGTGCAAGTGCCTGGGGCGTGCTCATGAATATTCAGCACAGTGGGATATTCAACCGTAAAACCATGGCGCAAGTGCGGAGCAAATCAGAGATGCACCGAGCAGACTTGTTCCTATAAATACAGGGCACAAGCACACAGAAAGTACTTGCGCCAGGTCAGAGGGAGTGAGAGAGAGAGAGAGAGAGAAAGAAAGAAAGAAAGAAAGAAAGAAAGATAGACCAAGGCAGGCACAGAGGGAGAGGGCAGAGGTAGCAATGAAGAGGGAGACAGGGGCAGAGGGAGTCTGAGAGACAGGCAGACACACTACCAGGCAGTGCACCAGGGTGGCACGCAGCCAGCAGCAGCCAATCGCCCAGGGGGATATTGGAGAGCAAGGGCCATGGACAGTGCGCCCTTCATGATGGAGGCCGTAATGAGGGGCGTGAGGGGGTAGGAGGAACAGTGACTTGGCCATGGATGGGCCTGTCAGCGGTATGCCTGACACAGGTGGTACCGCACCTGCATCACCTTCCTGCAGTACAGTGACATGGAGATTGTGGGCCAGTACCACCTGAACAGGGCCATTCTGAGGCAGCTCTGTGAGCTGTGCAGTGAGGAATACAGGCACCCACCAGACGGAGCCATGCCATGTCCATGGAGATGAAGGTGACAGCTGTCATGTGCCTGCTCACCACAGGCACCTTCCAGAGACCAACAGGAGACATCACAGGCATAACCCAGTCGGCCACATCCCACCTCCTCACACAGTTCCTCAACACTTTGCTGCCATGTGCATTGGAATACATCCATTTCCCCATCATACAGGCAGAGCGTACAGCAACCATGCAGGACTTCCACAGGGTAGCACGTATGCCTGGCATGATTGGAGCCATTGACTGCACCCTGTGGACATCCACATGCCACCTGGCCCTGAGGGTGTGGCATACATCAACAGGAAGGGGAGCCTAAGTGTCAACTGCCAGGTGGTGTGTGTTGCTAGGGGGCACATAATCAATTTCAGAACCATACACCCTGGGAGTGCACATGATGCATTCATCTGGCACAGCTCTGCACTGTGCCACAGGTTTCAGTGTGGGGACATCCCCATGGGCCACCTGGTGGGTGAGTATGGCATGGGCAATGGGCAGAGCATACCTTGGGATGGGGGAAGGCAGGGTGTGTACTTTGGCATGGAGCCAGGGACAGGCAAGGGGCACAGCATAGAATAGCAGTGGGCTAACCATGTCATTGTCCACACAGGGGACAGTACCTAACCACTGCGGCCCTGGCTACTCACCCCCTACCAGCACCCATCATCCCCAGCAGAGGAATGCTACAATGAGGCACACGCCAGCATACGCAGCATCATCGAGTGAGTCTTTGGCATGCTGAAAGCACAGTTCCGTTGCCTAGACAGGTCAGGCAGTGGGTGACCTACAGTACAGCCCCTTTAAAGCCAGTGGCCTATTCCTGGCCTGCTGCATACTGCATAATATGGCCATTGACCATGGGATAGTTGTTGAGGCTGATGATGGTGACAGTAGTGGGGACGATGGAGGCAATGGGCCAGAGGGAGGTGGACAGCTGCCCCCTGGGCGGAGGGATCCCCGGCTGCAGCAGCAGGTGAGACGTCACCAGCACACCATAGCACAGGAGCACTATGGTGCACACAGGTAGGTGGTGCAATACACAGGCATAGGCCACACAAACAGGTACAGCACACATGCAGAGGTGTGCATGGCACTGTATATGCACACACTGAAGTGGGAAGCAGGGGTATGGGTGACAGGGGCACACACCCACACACAACCACACACAGCACCCCTCACAGCCTCCCCCACACACACACACCCACACCCACACACACAGGTGCGGGTATGTGGCATGGATCAGATGCATCACACCAGTGCACAGGCACAACTGGTGCAAGACTGCTGTCATCATGCCCACACCACACAGCCCAGTGGCCGGGCAAGCACACACACAGGCAGCATGTGGCGTGACACACAGGAGCCACACCAGTGGTAGTCACACACATACACACACTACCCATATGTGCACTGGGCAGCAGCTGCAGACCACAGGTGGGGTGGCCCACAGATCAGGTCCACTGCATGGAACCATGGCCACCACGCCTAGGCCAAACAGCAGCCACAGGCTGTGCATCAGCCATGAGGGTGTGTGCCATAGCACCCCCAGGGATGGAACCACGGGACTGTGACTGTTTCTGCATGGGGATGTCGAAGCACCAAAACAGCCCAGCCCCAGGCGTGCCTGGGATGTCGACATCGGAGCCCAGCATCGACTGTGCAGGGGTCGACCGATGCTGGGTACGCAGGTTGGACAGCGCACTGTGGGGGGTCATCTGTGCCCGGCTATGCCCTGTGGCAGCCAGCAGTGCAAAGCCATCTGAGATTGCAGTGGCAATGCAATCCAGGGATGTGGTCATGGCCTCCTGCATGTGCTGTATCCCTGCCAGGATCTGTGCAGTGCCCCTCTCCAGCTGCTCGGCTAACTGGCGCACCTCCGCATGCAGTGCGTGCATCCTAGTGGCAAGCAGCAACTGTTGCTGATTGAATGCTCGCAGCAAATGGGTGTGCTCAGCCAGAGGGTCAGCGTCCTAGGGCTCCCGGGCCAGATGTCGATCCCCATATGGTCACTGGCTAAGCTGCACAGCCCCTCTCTCTGGTGGACACTGCACAGTGGGGTCTGCAGGAGGATTGGGTTCAGCAGGTGCACCGGCGGCAGACCCTGTGTCTGGCTGCCTGGTGGCACTCATAGCCTGCTGCTGTCACCCATCTGGCCACTGCATGCCACAGAGCAACTGTGTAGCCACACCACCTCCACTGCAGGGCACAGCCAGGGCAGTGCACACCGCTGCACCCACAGTGGTCGTGGGCAGCTGTTCCACTGTTGGCAGAGCACTGGGTGTGCTGCCTGTGTCAGTGGCCAGCAGGGGCATCTCCCCCGCAACAGTGGCCATGCTGTCCAGGATGAGCGTTACGTTATAATCGGTGTCGGACCCCACCCCGATCTGTGTCTCTGTGCTCAGGACCACAAGGCTGGCATCCTGCAGGAACACATCCAGGGCCTCATCCAACCCCAGGTCCAGGACATCTGCCTGCACAGTGGCGGTAAGCTGCAGCCTGTCGGGCCCCCCGGATGCCCATGCAGGTGGAAGGCTGGTCCTCCGGGGCCGGTCCAGTGGCCATGGCTACTGCCGCCACCGGCGCCCCATCATCTGCACAGAGGTGTGCTGGTGCTGCAAGAGAAAGAGAGGCATGTTAGTGATGCATTGCTCACATGTGCCCCCACCACACTGCCACTGTATGTGTCCTGCAGCATGGTATATGCGTGGGTGTGCACACATGCACAAGACAGGCATGCCAGCTGCATGCACGCCAGCATGGCAGTGTACCCACCACCCCCCAGCTGTGTGTGGCTGACATACTTACCATGCACTGATGGGCTGCCACCCATCTGGAATCCACCACCAGGCACACTCTCCACTGTGCTGCAGTGCATGGTGGCTGCTACCAACTCCTCCTGCATTGTGATCAGTGGTGCATCTGCAGACCCCCCCCCGGTGGCATTCCAGGCCACATGGATGGCTGCCACCTTCTCCTCGATGTGTCTCTTTTCCATGCCCACCTTCTTCCTGCACTCCTGCACTGACCGCTGGTGGATGCCCTGCTGGTTGACACATGCCACCACTGCCTCCCAGGCTCCAGCCCTGGCCTGTGGTGTGCCCGTGGCACCACTCAACAGGGGCTCCCTCTCAAGGTAGGCATTGAACAGGGCCTCTGTCTCCACCTTTGTGAAACTGGGCCTGCGCTTGTGAGCAGGCTCACGCTCCTCACCCTCCTCACATTATGACATGTCGCTTCCTGTGGACATGGAGAGCACAGTGTATCAGTGGCAGCATCACCCTGTTCCATCCCACCCTGCTGTGCTGGCTGCTCCCAGTGAGCTGCAGCAACATGCGCAACTTACCCCAAAAGGATACAATACCGGTCCATGGCCTGTGCTGTTCCGTGGTTCTTATATAGCGCAACTCATGCAAATGAGCTTTGGTGCAATGGTAATGACATCCTAATGCCCCCAGTGCACCATGCATTGGCTGATGAGCTCATTTGCATGTGGCATCTGAATATCGTGATTTTGCTTTGTGCACAATGAGGTTGCTGCGGAGCAAGTCACAGTGCAATGCGCACACATGGGCGGTGTGCGCACCTGCAGTGCACATGCGCCGAATGGTATCATGGTGTCAGTTGTGCATGGTGCACTGACTGCGTGATGGAGGGCATGGCGCATGCTGTGCCAGGCCTGCTATCACGTATGTGCGCACTGCACAGAGATGGGTGACCTCTGACCCGTGCTGTGACCTCTGACCCCTGGGTCACCCCCTCACCCGGTTACCCCTCCTAGCCATGTCCATGCTGCGCATCTCCGAGATTGCATGATGGGCGGACACAGTGCATGTTCCCTCGCATCGTGCATCTGGTGCATGTCTTGGCCACATGCACTTAGTGCTGCCATTTTGCTCACCGCTTCATCTCGCAGCATGGCACAGTGAAGGGCACTGAGAGTACAAAACTGGACACAGGTCAAGCTTGTCAACCTGGTTGCCTGTGTCCAGCCCCACACCCCCCCAACTGTTTGGCTAGGTGCCCCTGCAACAGCCCAGGGTCACGGTGTGGCAGGGGATTGCTGCCACACTGCAGCAGCAGACCGGAGTGGCCAGGATAGGGAAGCAGTACTGCCACAGATATGGCGACCTTGTGAGGAGGGACCCAGGGTGCCTGAGGAGGCTGGAGGCACGTGTCAGGCATGGGGCTGTGCCACAGCCAGGTGAGTAGGCCCATATTGCATGCGTGCCCTGGTACTGTACTGTGGTGTTGGCTAGGCTGCCTGGCATGCCCTGCAGAGTGGTGCACTGCTGTCATGTGCATCGCAGGGTGGCATTGCCAGCTGCTGCTTGCATTGCAATGCAGCTGTGTGGGACATGTCGGGCAGAGGCTCACCCTGTACACAGGAGTGGGGGTGGTGGGCAGCTGCTGTGGATGTTTACTGATGTATACCTGTCTATGTTCCATTCCCAGGGCCTGAAAATCACTGGAGGGTGGTGGCAGTGGGAGCGGCAGGTCAGCAGGGTGCAGGGGGACATGGCTGCGCTAGAGCAGCTCCAGCACTAGCTGGGCCACGGAGGGCAGGTAAGCACTGTCATGGTCCTTCACACATTACATGGGGGGGTGGCAGGGGCATGGGTGCAGCCATGGTCACCTGTTCCGTGTGCCATCACAGCTGTGTGTCTCACACCATGCATGGTGCTTGCCACTGAGGTGCATCCATTGGACATGTGTTCCAGCTGTTGGTGGGGTGGGAGTGTGCACAGCTGCTACTGATGTTGCTGTGGTTCTGCTGGTACACTTTGTCATTTGACTGTCATTACACAGTCAGGTGCCCATTGTGCTGCAGGGACCACATCTGTGCACTGTCGTGGTGTGCTGCATTGCTGGCAGACGTTCACCCATCCCCCTGCGGGTGGCCGGTATGAGCCCTCTGGGGGGTGTGTGTGTTCCCACTGCCCATTGCACACTGTGGGTGGGCATGGTGTCTTGGGACATTGCACTGATCACCTGTCCTGTCCCTTGTCATAGGCGTCCAGTGTCACAGACAGAGGTCCATGTACTGCAGGCTGCTCCAGCAGCTGATATTGATAACATCCACAACTATGGATGCTGTGCTGCAAATATGCCATATGCTGCTGGATGATCGGAGGCGGCGAGGGTGCCAAGGGGTGCAGGACATGGCCGCCAGTGAATGGGCCCCAGCATTCCCATGTTTCTTCTGCTGTACCTCCTCCTATAGTCCCCCATCCCACTGTACAGTCCCTGTTCTCTGTCCACTTCCCTCACTTTCCTACTCTTTCCCACCCCCTTGTTGCTGTATACAGTTACTTTGAAATATATCTATTTTGACTTACCTGCCTGCATCAGTGTCTGCTTTGCAGGTGGAGTGAGGAGCCATGCTGCAGTGGCCCAGTGCCTGTCCATGTGGTGTGCATGTGTCGGGGCCCATGTTGTGCTTCTGTGGTTCACTGCTGTGTGCTGTGGTGTGTCCCACTGTCTCGGTGTCCCTCCCCTTGGTCAGTGGCTGTGCCTTGGGGTGCCCATGGGGTTGCTGTCAGGTGTGTGGCTGGTGTGTGCATGGTGATGGCACACAGCCATGGTCTTTGGTTGAGTACTGGCTGCATGCTGTGTTGGGGCCACTGCTTGGCATTGTGCAGACTGTCCCATATGGTCTGCCATGCTACATGGCTCTCAGCATGTTCTGTGCCTACTGTGTGGGCTGCCTGTGTGCCTGTGTGGTGTGCTTGGATGTGTGGTCCTGGGTGTGGCCTGCACTGGTCTGGGTGTGTGTGTGGGGGCATGGTCTGCAGCCTGCGGGGGAGCTCCCTTGGTGGCCCTCCATTGGCTATTGGCCTTCCTGTTGCCCACTATCTGTGCCACTATTGTGCTCTAGGGGTTGGTCTGGGTGCCTGTGTGCACCCAGCTGTGCCCTGCTGGTAGTGGCCTCTTGTGGCCTGTCACTGTGCTTCCCTGGCTCTGTCCCTAGGTCTCTTCTCTGTGCCGTGACCCCCTCTGTTGCTCTGCTCCTACAGTTGCTCAGGCTTCTCATTCTGCACCATGGCACAACTGTGCTTGTGCCATGGTGTAACTCTGGTTGTGCCATAGTGCAAGCCTGGTTGTGCCATGGTGCAACTGTGCCATATTCAGCCAGGTTGCACTAGCACGGTGCAGCAGGCGCAACCTATGGATATATGGCTCCTGTTGTGCCACAGTTCATCGGATTTGCGCTGCACCAGACTTGTGCTGGTCTTTGGCACATTTCTGAATATCTGGGTCATGTAAAAACGGACACCATCAAGTACTGGAAAATTCCAATGTAGTACTCCATGTGAAAATGGTGTGAAAAATACATTCCCCCAAATTAAAAATATCTTGTTAACTAACATTAAAAGGAAGTGTTGCAAGGACTTCAAAATTTACCTGCAAGCATCCAACATGCCAGCTGTTAAATAGAGCCACTTATTTATTTGTTTGTTTGTTGACCGGGTAAGTGCAGTGATCCAGTGGACGTTTTTCAGGCATGACCCGGGCCATCAAGATGGCACACAATACTCAAAACAAAAGATATACAGTAAGTACTGGTACATCACAATAGAATTACAGTTCTACACGGTTATGGACAGAAAGACTGGGAATGTTACAACCATCAACCTTCAACATTTAACCCATGCATAGAGACAAAATAGAGCACCCCAGCCCTGTCAAGTAGCACCAGGCCATCTAATTTATTTATTTATTTATTCAAAATGTGTTTACCGTGAAAGGCGCACTGAGCTGAGGCTCATTTCCTGGTGTGACACGAATACTTAGTATGGTATTACTTATGGTAATACTTCAAACCTTAGTCAGTCAGTCAGCGATCATACTGTATTATCAGTAACATAGGCCTAAGCAGTATATCCTAATCCCCATTCCTAGGGAGAGCTGTCATATACATATTAGTGCTTAGTTGACAGTGTTTGGATTTGGGCGAGCTAGCATTTGCAGTGTGCACTAGCCATTAGGGTCTTCCATAAATGCAGTTTGAAGGTAGATAGAGAGTTTAGGGACTGGAGCTCAGCTGGGACAGAGTTCCAGAACCTAGGTGCATCACTGGAAAAAGCTCTTTGCCCCATGGCCGTAGTTATTTTAGGGCATTCAAGGACTAGACACGAGGAGGACCTGAGCTGTCAGGAGACACGTTTCATGATAAGCATGCCTGAGAGTGGAGAGTCAGCCCCATCGTGGAGTGCCTTACAGATGAAAGTCCCATAAAGGAGGTCCCTGCAAGCTTGAAGAGGTAGCCACCCTAAGGATTTGTATAGTGTGCAGTAGTGTGTGTGTTATAGGGAGCCAAGGAGACAAACCTGCATACATGTATGTTATTGTAAGCCTTGTTCAGTCTAGTTTGTAGCTTGCATGAGATGGGGTGTAGGATGGGGAGCAGAACTCCATTGCAGAGCTGTTGGCCGACTGTCAACTCCCTTTTACTTTTGTTGCCCAAAAAGGTTTCCTCAAGTTCATGAACCAGATTGAGCCATGGTACACCATTCCCTGATGAACATATTTCTTGAAAAAGGCTGTTCCACAGTTGCAGGACTTGGTGTGTACTGAAGTCAATAAGTAGTTGATACTGTCTGAGGTGAAGTAGGTTCACATAACTACAGCTATATAGACCAGCAGCCAAACAATTGACTACATAACTGTTACAGCTTATTGGACAAGTTTTCAGTCAGAAAGTAATAATCTCAGCTCTACCATAAGCAGTAGGAAGCAGGCTATATTATGTGTCACCACTTTTTGAAGAAAACCACACTGCTGTGAATATTTTTCAGGAGCTGCAAAAACAATTCCAGAAATGGCTTACTCCGGATTCCTTATCTCCAGGGTTCATAGTGTCACATAATGGTGCCAATGTAGTCAAAGTGGTTAGAGACAGTAACTACCAACACATATTCTCATCCACAATTTCTTAAATGGAAACAGAAATGTTGAAAACCTGTTAGAGCTTGGCAAGAAAACGTGGGCATTTCAGCCACTCTGTGAAAGAAAAAAAAATCCTGAAAGGGCTGCAGAGGTCAAACAGCTTACCACTGCATACATTAAAGCAAGAAGTTCCAACATGCTGGAATTCAACATTTTACATATTGGAAAGGCTTCTTGAATAGGGAAAAAAAAGCTGTACATGACTACACCATGCAGAATCAAATAGGTAAAGTAGACATCATGCTCAGTTCCAGCAGCTGGAGTCTACTTGAATCTTTGGTCACCTTCTTGGAGTCATTTGAGGCTGCCACACATGATGTCAGTGCAGACAGTGCAACTCTTAGTCAAATTCTTCCTCCAATAACATTTCTCCACATTTTCCTCGATGACATAAAGAAAAACATTCAGTCAAAAGAAGACATCACCACTGTTATGCTGGCAGATGACTTGAGTCTCAGACTGTCGACTGATCAGAGAATAAATGCCATGTTTATGAATGACACCTGTGTGTTGGCTACATTGCTAGATCCTTACTTCACCACTGCTGCCATGCCCATCACATGTGCCACACTACTCCTAGTTTTATCAGTTGTCAATTTATTATGTATGATGCCTATCATGGATATAAGTTTTTTGAAACAGCAGCAGCCTCACTCAGATCAGTTGTGCCTCTTGTACCTGCCTCAGCAATGCCCACCATGAGTATAATTATTAGAAACAGCAGCAGGCTGAAACAGAGTAGCTGCACGTCTTGTACCTACCTCAGCAATGCCTGCCATAGGTATAATTTTTTGAAACAGCAGCGGGCTAACTCACAGCAGCTGTGCCTCGCATACCTGCCTCAGCAATGTCCGCTATGGGTATAACTTTTTGGAAACAGCAGCAAGCTCACTCAGAGCACCTGTACCTCTTATACCTGCCTCAGTAATGCCCACCATGGGTGTAATGTTTGGAAACATCAGCAGGCTCAGTCAGAACAGCTGCCCCTCTTGTACCTGCCTCAGCAATGCCCACCATGGGAATAATTTTTGGGAAACCCCACAAGCAGTGTAATACAGCCATAAAAGTATATTATTTCACTAAATACTGCAGAGAGAGAGGCAGTGTAGGTGACTGTGTCACAGTAATAAATGACAGGGTTCAGGGCACCTAAAAGTCTAATAGTATACAGCCTACAGTCAATAACAGTCTCACAATTTTTTTTATGATCAAGGTAGGGTAATAGGGTACTAGAATGATTAGGGTAGTAACTACCTGATTTTCAAAAAAGGAAGAAGACATCCACAGGTAATGAACAGTTTCTAGTAGTTACAAGCTGCCTCTCCTAATGTATAACAAATGTAGAACAGTCTCTGATTCAGAATGGGGGTGGGGGCGCTGAGCACAAATCTCTGCAGATGGTTGTTTCATGATCCATATAATTTCTTTCTTTATTATAAATACGGCAAATACCTCAACGGTTCACCTATAAATATAGGCTTTTTCAAGAGATGCCTTTGTAGTATGCTTTTTATAATGTTAAAATCCACTATTGAACTCTGTATTTCTTTATTAAATATACCCCTGGTTATATATATATATTTGTCTCTTTGATTTTAAACACCAACAGTATCTGATCATAACTTATTGCACTTTTTTTCCTTTCAGTTCTCCCATAGGGCTCTTATCCTGACCTCTTCATCCCACTACTGCTGCGTCAGATGCCAAACTGATTTCCTCATGTACATCCTGGATAAGAGCCCTATGGGACAACTGAAAAGAAGAAAAAGTGCAATAAGTGATGCGCCCCCACCCCCATTCTGAATCAGAGACTGTTCTACATTAGTAACTACCTGACCCTAACAAACTACCTGTTTTCATTAGGGTGTTTTTTTGTAATTTAAGGTAGTTTAGAGCTACCTGTGGATAGTATTTAGTGTAGGTTATTTCACTACCACCATGCCTAATACCAATCAAATCTGAGAGATTTCTTTGACTGTATGACAAGGAAATTAGATCGGGGAGGACAGTAGACTTTTCCTGTCTGGACTTTAGAAAAGCCTTTGACACTGTACTGCACAGGAGGTTGAGAAAGAAGCTAAACAGTGTAAGAGTGAGATCCAAAGTGGTAAACTGGGTTAGAAACTGGCTAACAGATAGAAGACAGAGGGTGGTGATTAACAGCACTCAATCTAAGGATGGGAGAGTGACCAGTGGGATACCAGAGGACTCCATACTGGGACCAAATTTGTCCATATCTTTATAGGGGACATAGCAGGAAAAACTTGAAAGGAAGGGATACCTTTTATCAGGTGATAGCAAAGTCTGCAGGTAGATACTCAGGACTAGTGGAGAGAATGCATAGGGATCCTGGGAAACCTGAGGAGTGGTCAAAACAATGGCAGTTTGGGTTCAATGCAGAAAACTCCAGAATCATGCACCCAGGGCATAGGAACCCAGGAGCTGAGTATTGGAGAGGAGAGAGATACTGACAGTAATGAGACAAGGAAGGGAGCATGGGGTTATCATATCTGAGGACCTCAAGGTGACAGGGCAATGTGACAAGCCAGTGAGTAGGGTTAGTGGGGTGCTGGGATGCATAAGGAGGAGTATCTCTAGCAGGAGATGGAGGTGGTGTTAGTACTGAATAGTCCACTGGTAAGACCCCAACTGGAGTACTGTGTCCAGTTCTAAAGACCCCGCCTCAGAAAGGACATAGACAGAGTGGAGTTGATCCAAAGTAAGGCAACTAAAATGGTGCAGGGTTTTCATGAGAAGCCCTATGAGGACAGACTGAGGGATCTCAACATGTACACCCTGGAAGAAAGGTGAGAGAGAGCACTGACATGATTGAGACCTACTAGCACCTTACAGGGTGAACAGAATTCAGTGGGGGAGTCTCTTTCATAGGTATCATAGGTAGTAACTGAGCTTAAAATTGACTTTCGTCTGTGATGTCTGCACAATTAATAAACTAGCCCTTTCTCTCTATAGTGTTTGTCTGATTTAGTTTTGAACTCATTCATGGTTGAACTGCTCACTTCTTGAAGGGGTAGTTTATTCCAAATTGGTACAACTCTTTGGCTAAACCACTTCTGTCTCCTTACCAGTTTACATTTGATCCCATTAGGTTGAAGTGGGTGTGCCCTTGTGTTGTGGACTTGGTCTTTAAAATCTTTCAAATGAGAAACAGCACCAGGACCAATTGGCTGAAATTGTACACTTTCAGTAGGACTGAATTAGGCTCTAATTGCATAAAGAGAAAGTCAATTTGTGCAATTTCAGACAATTATGCCATGCCCAATATACAACTTGAGCAAAAAATAAACTGCTCTGCAGTATGTTTGAAGTACTGTTGTCCATCTATGTGATTTTACTTTTTTTAATTAATTAGTTTCTATTTTCTTCTTCTTAAGTAGAATCTGGTTAGGAAGAATTATACCACCTGCTAAATCGTACCAAAAATTTGCTGATTTCAAAGTATAACATATTTTCAATTAATCTATAAGCTTTTATTAAAAAAAGCTTTATTTCTCTATTATAGAAATCTACAGTTTTGTAGTTTCTCATTGAAATACACTACTAACCTTGGTAAGACTTCATGATACAAAGATTCCATTTGATTTGTTTTTACTACTAGTTTACTGCTAATTGTTAAAATAAAAATAAAATAATAAACATGGTAAATAAAGAAACAAAAGCAAAAAAAAAAAAAAGATTACTAAGATAAATATCAGTAGTCACATGCCTTTTAAATGAAGTATTGGGCTTAACTGTAGCTGTCAGAAGTCCAGAGATACAAATGAATGTCTACTCTATATTGATACTACATTTCCACTATTTTTAGAAACTTGTGTCATAGTGAAGCTGTTGTGCCTAAGCACATGTTGTGTCTTGACTCCTACAGGCAGGTAGTTAGTATTGGTTGCGTCCCCTACTAGATGGCACAGATTGAAACAATCTGAGAGATACATTGGGACATGCACCTTCCCAGACTTCCTCATTTTAGTTAAACATGACTTCAGCCTTATGTGTGTTATTTACATTGATGAGACCACTGTTATAGTTGTAAGAGTTGTCTCATGCACACTCTTAGGGTATGAGAACCGCAAATCTAAGGGATCAGCCAGGTACCCTACAAATGTATGTGTGACCACTCACAACCTTAACAGTGGTCTTAGGGGCTGTATTAATATATTATTTATCAAGGTAAATCACTAATACATTATTCATTTTAAAACTTTCTCCAAATGTACCTATTTCCTGGGCAACTGCACATGAGAAAATTCACAAAGTATGGATGTCTTATGCACTGGGTAAAGGACCACTCTGATTGTTCAAGATCTCTCCCCCAATCATTACATTGTTCTACAAATGTTGGTTTTATTAACAGTACAAACCTGGGTTACTGTAGTTAATGGACCAGAGAAAAGCCTGCTTGCTTACCATTCTAGTGACCACAGGTTCATGCCACAAGCTCAGGCTACCACACACTGGTGTTTGAAGGTAGCTCCATGCTTCTGTTTTGGATGCCTTCTATCTCTGTGTTGGAGGCTCCTTCTGCCACATGGCTGTCCACTGGTGATCTGGAGGAAATGAAGCCAACTGGTCAGTGTCACAACCCTACTCAACAGGTCAGGCCCTCTACTCCCACAGTGCCAGCCTCAGAGCACGGTATTGTGAACAGTTAACAGAACAGGGTAACCCTCCTGTCTGTTTTGTGGGTTTGAATCAAACTTTGGTCTTAAGTTCTGGAGGGATTCAAACTGTGAACCTCTTACTAGTGTACCCACTGTGCAGGCTCAGATAATTCTGCTCTTCAGGGGGGCCAGATATCTTTTGCCTATGGGCACCTAACAAGGCATACAAAATGAACCCTTAAAACTCTATTAAAGACCTCGGAATAAACTCTTACCTTTTCCCAGTTTGGTAAAGCCAGTAAGCTTTGTACAGCGTCAGCTTTAACCATATATGCTTCCCTTGTCAAGAAAAATAATTTCAAAGGCACACCAAGTAGTCTCTAAAGTAGAGGTTTACTTAAAAATAGATAAAATGTAAAATGTAAATACAGAACAGTATATCACAAAACATAAAAATCACTTAAACAAAAGAGGTTTAAAAGTGCAGACAAAATCTCCTACCACAGTACACTTAGAATTGTCTTTTCTAATGTATACTTATCTCCTAACAGTGCCTGATGTTGCTTTTTTTTTTCAGAGTCCAAACATGTGTGTCTTAGTGGAAAACAGAATACTGTTTTAAAACTGGCTTTGCCAACCTCTTTGCATGAGGTCACCTAGCTCCTCCCTGTTAGAATATAAAAAATTATACAATCAGGTTGTCTATCCAGCAGGAGGTAAATTAATAAAGGTGACCTCAGAAAAACTCATGTCACCACATGACTTTCTTTAAATAACATCCCCTTTTTGATCTCAAGTAGCTCTTCTTCCCAGGACACATCAAGAAACTTTTATGACTTCGCACTAAAGCGTCATAACCTGCTGTCTTCCTCTAAACATTATAAAAGTTTATGATTTCCCATCCTAGCAGCTGACAAGCTACAATTAAGTTAGATAAACAGGAGATCCTTAATTTAGTCTCTTCTAGCCTGTAATTATCTCGTGGCCTTCCAGGTAACACCTTGTAGCTAAAACCTGGGGGGTGTCATCCCACAGGCTGTTTCAGCATGTCTCCTGAGAGACACTCAATAACACATTTTTGTATTACAAAAAGCATAGATTAATCAGAACCAGCTGTACAAGTGTCACAATCCTCCCTACCTAGACTGAATTTGGGGGCTCTATCCCCTGCATGGGATAAGCTTCCCAAATCAGTTCACTCCTCATAGATGCAAGACAACCCATCCGAGTTCTGATTTTTCGCTCTAACCCTCTGTAGAATTATCATGTCATACCCTTGTAAAGCAAGACTCCATCTTAGCAATCTACCATTGTTTTTTCCCCTCTGCGTCAGCCAAACCAGGGGGTTGTGGTCAGTCTGTACCTCAAAATGCTGCCCATACAAGTATGGCTCTAATTTCCTTAGGGCCCACACTATGGCAATACACTCTTTTTCCACAGTAGAGTATGCCTGCTCCCTGGGAAGTAACTTCTTACTCAAATACGCTACAGGGTGATCTTTCCCTCGGCTGGATGTCTGATTCGGTACTGCCCCAATACCCACATCTGAGGCGTCAGTCTGAACTATAAAGGATCTGCTATAGTCAGGACTTGTCAAAACAGGAGCACTGCACAGTGCCTCCTTCAGTCTGGTAAAGGCTTTCTCGCAGGCTGGGTCCCAGGTAATTTTCTTTGGCATTCTTTTCTTTACCAGGTCAGATAGGGGAGTAGCCAGGGCACTGAAATTAGGTACAAAGTTTCTATAGTACCTTGCTGTCCCAAGAAAACTTCTGAACTGCTTCTTCATTTCTGGTCTAGGCCATGCCTGGATTACCTCTATTTTTATTTGGTTAGGACGGAGCTGTCCCCGGCCTACACATGCCCGAGGTATCCCACTTCTCCCATGGCCACCTGGCACTTCTCGGCTTTGACAGTGAGCCCGGCCCTCTGTATCCTGCCCAGCATTTCCCTAAGGTGGGACAGGTGCTCCTCCCAGCTGGTACTAAAGATAGCAATGTCATCCAGGTATGTCATGGCGTACTCCTCAGCACCATTTAACACCTGGTTCACCAACCTTTGGAAAGTGGCTGGGGTGTTCTTCATTCCGAAAGGCATTACTTTAAATTCAAATAAGCCTATCACAGTGATGAAGGCCGACCTCTCCCTAGCTCTGTCCATCAACTCTACCTGCCAATACCCCTTGGTCGGGTTAATGGTCATAAGGTAGGTTGTCCCTCCCAACTAGTCCAGTAGTTCATCCGTCCAGGGCATCGGGTGGGTGTCTGACTTCGTGACTGCATTCAGTCCACGATATTCCACACAGAAATGAGTAGAGCCATCTGGCTTAGGCACAAGGACTACGGGTGAGGCCCAGGAGCTGTGGGATCTCTGGATTACCCCTAAATCCAGCATTTCCTCCACTTTCCTCCTAATGTCCTTTTGGACAGCCTCTGACACCCGATATGCTGTCTGCTGTATAGACGTCTGTGTCCCTGTCTCCACATCGTGAGTTGCTAAGTGGGTTAGTCCAGGCTTGGCACTAAACAATGGGGCAAAGTCTGCTAAAACCTCCCTTACTTCCTGGATCTGGTCCAGGGCCATCTGGGGAGACAATTTTACTGCCTCCATAGAGGACTCCTACTTGCCTTCTTCCAGCAAGTCCAGAAGGGGGTCTCCTTTGTCCATCCCCTCCCCAGGACTACACACTGCAAACACCATGTCAGCCCTATTTGCATATGGCTTCATCATGTTGACATGATACATCCTTTCTGTCTGTCTTTAGTCAGGTAACTCTACAGTATAGTTCACGTCATTTACCTTCCTAACCACTTTGTACGGTCCTGCCCACTCAGCCTGCATCTTGTCCTTCCAGACCAGAATAAGGACCATGACTTCCTGACCCACCATGTATGAGCAAGCTCTGGCTCTGTGGTCGTACCACACTTTTTGTTCCTGTTGGACAGCTGCCAGGTTGCTCTGGGCTGTCCCCATAATCTCCTTCAGCCTTTCCCTAAACTAAAGGACGTAATCCACTATGGGAGTTCCCTGGGTGGCATGCTTGCCTTCCCAGTCCTCCCAGATCAAGTCTAGGGGCCCACGTTCCCGGCATCCGTATAAGAGTTCAAAGGGGGAAAATTCTGTTGACTCTTGGGGCACCTCCCTGTATGCAAACAGGTGGGGAAGGTATTTCTCCCAGTCCCTCATGCTGTTCAGCAAACGTCCAGAGCATTGACTTCAGGGTACCATTGAATCTCTCCATAAGCCCATTGGCTTGCGGGTGATACGGTGCCGTGCATCTCTGCACCACCCCACACTTCTCCCATAAACATTTCATCAGGTCCGACATGAAGGAACCCCCTTGATCGGTGATAACCTCCTGTGGAAACCCAACGCAGGATAAAATCCCAAGTAAGGCATCTGCCACTTTGTCCTCAGTGAGAATAGGGCAACCGCCTCCAGGTACCGGGTGGCATAATCCACTACAGTCAGGAAGAATCTCTTCCCTGAGGAGCTGGGGGTATTTAAAGGCCCCACAATATCCATTCCCACCCTCTGGAATGGCTCCTCCACTATGGGTAATGGAATCAGGGCAGCTTGGGTTTTCTTGCTCTCCTTCCCTATTTCTTGGCACGGGTGACAAGACCTTCAATACTCCTTCACCTGCTGGGTGAAGTTAGGTCAATAGAAATTCTGAGCCAACCGCTGCGTAGTGTGTGCAATTCCCGGATGACCAGACAAAGGAATATCATGTGCAGTCTTGAGCAACTGCTCATGATACCCCTGGGGAATGACAAGCTACCTGCCTAGCAACCCTTCCTCTGCACAGCCTGAGTATGCATCAGTCCATTTTCCCAATAAACCTTATGTCTGCTGTCACCTCCCTGTGCCCCGTCAGAGTCTGCCCAAGCCCTCAAATTCTCTAGACTAGGGTCACTTTTCTGAGCACCTGCTAACCCCTCACACATTCCCAAGGCATGGGACAGGTCCCCTTCAGTCGCTAAACTAGGGTTCCTAGCACTAGCATCAGGGCACTCAGGATCACTGTCAATCCCAACCCTCTGACAGTGGGAAACCCCGTCCTCCTTGGAGCAACCCTCTGTAGCTGTGTGGTTACTTGCTACTGGGGAAATTTCTACCCCCCTTTTGTTAGTCTCCATATCAGAAGACACAGGCTGGGGAACCAGCCTCTCGGTGGTTTCCACAATGGCTTCCGTGGGGTTCAGGGAACTACAGTTTTCCCTTGCCGCATGGCTATGGGTAACTGCACACACCATCTCCTGTTTGAGATTGTTGCCCAGGATCACATCCATTGCTAAAGTTTGGGCTACAGCCACCTGTTGCACAGTTCCCCCTGGTCCACCCCAGTCTAGGAGAACACTAGCAAGGGCCAATGTTTTCTCTTCACCAGTAAAGCCCTGTACAGTGACATATTTATTGGGTATCAGCTGACCCACCTCTACTTGATCCCCCTTTACCAAGGTCAAGGATGCCCCTGTGTCCCTTAGCCCTTGCGTCTGTACACCATTCACCATGACTGGGTGCATGTGTTTCCTCATGTTCACTGGCATGCTTCCAGGGACACGCAAACAACCCACTTCCTTTCTAGCCTCCTGTTGTGTATTATTGCTCGTCCGTTTGGGACCCTGTCTGGAAATATGGCCAGTTTCTTTACACAACCAACATTCATTTCTTTTCTCAGAGAAATCTTTTCTCTGAAACTTGGGGCTAACTGTTTTCAGTGGAGGTAGTGAGGGTTTTAGCTGCCCTGAAGGTGCACTTTTCCCCTTCTGCACTGCCACGCCCATCCCATTCGCTCTCAGAGCAGGTCTGCTTTTGGCATAGCAGTCCAAGAGTTCATCAGCCTCTTGCACTGTTTTGGGATCTCGGTCCTCCAGCCAGGTTTTCAGCTCTGCTGGGCATGCCCAGAAAAACTGTTTTAACAAAAGCACATTCTCAATTTTATCAACAGAGTTTGCTTCAATTCCTTCCCACCAACATTTTAAAAACTGTCGTCGTTTCGTGGCTAGCTCCTCGTAGCTCATATCAGGGCTTCTCCTGAGCTTACGGAATTTAGCTCTGTATGATTCAGCAGTTAATTCAAATTTCTTTAACAGTGCAGCTTTACATTTGCTGTAATCATCACTGTCCTCATTGTCCATTTGACCCAATGCATCCCAAGCTTTCCCGGTAAGTAGCGGGGATAGCTGGAAGCTCCAGGACTCTCTAGGAATTTTAGCCTGAATACAAACTTTTTCAAAAGAATTTAAAAAGGCATCCATATCTTCCCCCTCTTTAAATTCGGCTATCAATTTGGAATTCAATTTGTAACCCAGTCCTGTAGCCCCAGTTAAACCCAAGCCACTTACCTGCTCTGGTGCCACTGGTTGGAGTCATAGCTTCTCCAGTTCATGTTGCCTCTGGCACTCATGCTCCTCACGGTTAGCATCTTGGCATTCTCGTTCTGCATCTCAGTGTTCTTGCTGTGCCTCATGGTCCACCTCCCGCTGTTCATGGTCCATCTCCCTCTGGAACTCCAGCTCCATTCTGCGCAACTCAATTTGCAGCCTGAGTACTTCTGGATCCAGGATACTGGTGACCTTCCCCTGCTGCTGTGGCCCTTCACTGACAGTGGCCCTGTTGTCCTCCTCATCAGATCTGGACACTGCACTGGCCGCTAGCCCTGCTACACTCAAGGTTTGGTCCTTTTCAGTCACTATCTGTGACTTCATGCTCATGGTATCTGCTACCATCAGGGCATCCACATGGTTCTGCTTGGTGGTTTTCACCTCGAACAGGACTCCTCTGTCCCCGCACAACTGCTTTAAGTAGTCTACAGTGTGCCTGCTGTAGTTGGAAGCCATCTTCTTCCCTAAGTAAGGCTACTCTGACTTGCACTTTAGAAAAAAAAATAAAATGGGTAGGAACTTGACTGTACGCCAAGTGATATAGTTCTGTCTCCTTTTTAAAATAAATCACTGCCTTTTTCTTTCTTTGCAAGTGAGCTGACAGTCTCAAGCTGACACACTAAACAATAAAAGTTTGTAATACCAAACTTATGCACACCGCTGCCAACCAATTTGTCACAACCCCACTCAGCAGGTCAGGCCCTCTGCTCCCACAGTGCCAACCTCTGAGTGCAGTATTGTGAACAGTTAACAGAATAGAGCAACCCTCCTGTCTGTTTTGTAGGTTCTGATCAAACTTTGGTCTCAAGTTCTGGAGGGATTCAAACTATGAACCTTTGACTAGCTTACCCAATGTACAGGCTCAGATAATTCTGCTCTTCGGGGGGGCAGATATCTTTTGCTGACAGGCACCTAACCAGTCGTACAAAATGAACCCTTAAAACTCTATTAAAGACCTCAGAATAAAAACTCTTACCTTTTCCCAGTTTGGTAAAACCAGTAAGCTTTGTACAGTGTCAACTTTAACCATATATGCTTCCCTTGTCAAGAAAAAGAATTTCAAAGGCACACCAAGTAGTCTCTAAAGTAGAGGTTCACTTAAAAATAGATAGAACAAATGTAAAATGTAAATACAGAACAGTGTATCACAAACCATACAAATCACTTAAACAAAACAGGTTTAAAAGTGCAGAAAAAATCTCCTACCACAGTACACTAAGAATTGTCTTTTCTAATGTATACTTATCTCCTAACAGTGCCTGATGTTGCTTTTTTTTCAGAGTCCAAACATGTGTGTCTTAGTGGAAAACAGAATACTGTTTTAAAACTGGTTTGCCAACCTCTTTGCATGAGGTCACCTAGCTCCTCCCTGTCAGAATATAAAAAAAATATACAATCAGGATGTCTATCCAGCAGGAGGTAAATTAATAAAGGTGACCTCAGAAAAACTCATGTCACCACATGACTTTCTTTAAATAACATCCCCTCTTTGATCTGAAATAGCTCTTCTTCCCAGGACACATCAAAGAATATTTTATAACTTCGCACTAAAGCAAAATAATCTGCTCTCTTCCTCTAAACGTTATAAAAGTTTATGATTTCCCATCCTAGCAGCTGGCAAGCTACAATTATGCTAGATAAACAGGAGATCCTTAATTTAGTCCCTTCTAGGCTGTAATTATCTCTTGGCCTTCCAGGTAACACCTTGTAGCTAAAACCTGGGGGGGGGTGTCATCCCACAGGCTGTTTCAGCATGTCTCCTGAGAAACACTAAATAACACATTTTTATATTACAAAAAGCATAGATTAATCAGAACCAGCTGTACAAGTGTCACAGTCTGGAATATACAGTATATCCCAAAAAGAACACAAATCTCTGATTTAATGAGGCTTTGCTGTTATGATGTCCAGTGGTCATTGCTGTACCATTTGGTGAACTGGTAGTTGGTCTGGCTCAAGCCACTCCACGATCATTGGAGAACATATCACAAGTTGTGCCCCATTCAGGGAAGTTGAGGGGGTTAAAGAGAAGAAAATTAACAGTAGCCTGGCCCACACCTAATCAAGGCTGAGCTGGATTGTACAACAGGGAATACTTATTCCTCCCATCAGCCCTCCAGAATTCCATGAGGAAGCCATCTCCAAAGGACCTGCAATAGAGATGCAGCAAAGTTTCACTCCACTAGTGAATATGCGGTGAAGTTGCCAAATTTGCCTCCACAGAACACTTACTGTAATTTTGCCAATTTACCCAAAATTCACCATTTGTGACTTTGCCTTGCTTTTTGAGTTTTTAAGTGCAAATTGCACTTAAAAAAACTCCAAAGCAAGTAGAGGTTACAAGTGGGAAATCCCCCAACACCACCCCCGATCTATCCCTGGTGTCTAGTGGACCTTCCACCCTGACAATCGCCTGCCCCAATTAGAAATAAAGTTCTGTCCTATGATCCCTGGTGTTTAGTGGACCCCCCATTCCGTTGATCACTGGTAGTGGTGAGCAAAGTGGCTAAAATCCTCTCTGCATAGTATTTCGCGAATAACCCAAATTTTGCATAATACTCTGCAAAGCAAGGTGAATAACTATGCATCTCAAAATACTGCAAAGTTCCCATTGTTCTCTATGGACTTCTCACTACTTTGCCATATATTTTTGCAGTTTAATGTGAATTTTGCTGTGATTCATGGGATGTACAGTCACATGGGCTCTATATTGTCTTGCACAGCCTCAGTTCATCGTAGTGTGTGTAGTGGAAAGCTGGAGATAGTTTGCTCTCAGAGCCCTAAGATTCAAACCATTTAAAAACCTTTAAAAATTCCCTTTTGCCACAAAATGTTGTGACAAAATTTAGTAGATCGATTGTAGTAAACCCATATGTTGTTATATCATCGAGTATGTATTTTTTTTTTGTGAATATTGAATGTTAACTTAGTTGATTCAGTCTCGGTACTGAGAGACACAGTAGAAGTGTGCTTTGGGGAAGGGGAGGATCTATGGTGTAGGAGGAAGATTCACAGACCACAGTGAAAAAAGCAGTCTTTCCAAGTGTTGTTGGCTAGTGTTTTATTATTTGTGTGTTCAGGTACACACAGTAATACTCATATTAATTTTTTATCAGGTTTTGCTGTTTGCTGGGCATTTTTTTCAATCTGTTTAAAAGACTGTGTTGTAGTTTACTGAACGGTTACAGTTTCTGAACATGGGGCCGATTCTAGAAGGGTGGTATAGTTGCATGAGCGCAGCTATGCCACCATGGTGCAACGTTGACCCTGCACCTATTCTAGAAGGGCAGGGTCTCCATAGCAAAGTTCCTGTGACTTGGCGACATGCGGCAGAGGTATGCCATGCAGAGGGTGTACCTTGCTAGCATGTCACAACCTCTACTGCAGGTCGCAAGTGCACCCCCCACCTGTGCTCAACCCCCAGGTCACCCGCCGCAAATGCAGCATGTCACCTGCCCTGTAGTCCAGTGCCCCCCAACTGTACAATAAAACTAGAGTCCTGTTTCCCATGGTAGTCTAGTGCCCCCCCAACTGTACAGTAGGTTCATAGGTAATTTCAAGCTAAATTAGACTTTCGTCCATAGTGCTTGCCTAAATTTTTTGTTTATTTATATACCCCCCAAAAATTATTCAATTTAGTTTTAAAAGAGTCCATACTTGTGCTGGATACTACATCTATTGGTAGTGAATTCCATCCAGCCACAGTTCTATTGCTAAACCAGTGTTTGCGTTGTAAAGTTTGCCATTTTTTGACTTCAAACTGAAAGGGATGTCCCCTAGGTTCATATCCGGATTTTCTCCAAGAAAGTCCAAGTTCTGACAATAATAAGTCATCTTGAATGGATCTAAAAGTAAGCAATAATCGCCCTTGGTTCTCCTATACTCCAAAGTGTACAAATTCAGCTCTTTTAGTCTCTCTTGGTAAGTTTTTTCCCTACCCCTTCAATAGACTTTGTTGCTGTTCTGTGTATTCTTTCTATATTGTTTATATCTACCTTTTTATAAGGGGCCCACACTTGTGTGCAATATTCCAGGTTTGGTCTGATCAGTGCACTATAAAGGGGCATTAACACCTTCCTGTCCCTACTTGACATATGTCTCAAAATACAATTTAGTATCTGGTTACCCTTTTTTATTGCTTTATTACACTGGGAACTGAATTTTAAGTCTGAACTAATTATTATCCCCAAACCTCTTTCCTCATTTGTATTATTAAGTATTGTGTTATCCAGTTTATAGGGATAGTTTATTTTATTTTTTGTTTTACCCAGGTGCATGGTTAAACATTTGTTTTTATTTAATTCAAGCTTACTTTTTTTAGTCTAGTTATATACCTTATTTATTCCTGTAAATCATTTTTATTTTTTGTGTTATTGGCTATAGCTCCAATTCTGCAGTCGTCTGCAAATTTTGTTACCCAAATATTCTTATTTACTATTTTTAAAGAAGTTACATAGATATTGAAAAGACAGGGTCCAAGAACCGACCCCTGAGGCACCCCACTAGTCACCGCTGCCCATTCTGATTTTTCACCATGAATCACCACTCTTTGCCTTATTTCACTCAACCAAGCTTCTATCCAGTTTATTATGTTATTATTTAATGCATACTGTTTTAGAGTATTTATCAGTTCTTGATGTGGGAGCTTATCAAACGCTTTCAAAAAATCCAAAAAGACAACATCAACACAATTTCCTGTATCCAATGCCTCCCCAACTTTCTCGTAAAATGTTAAGAGATTTGTTTGGCAAAAATGATTTTTACGAAAGCCATGTTGCACTGGGTCCTGTAGGCCACTTGTCTCCAGATACTCAAGTATATGATCCTTCAAAATAGATTACATCATCTTCCCCATGACTGATGTCAGGCTAATTGGTCTGTAGACATCTGGGAACAAGCGACCACTGCACAGTGTGCTTCACAGTGAGCACAACCATGGAGATAAGCCATACAACAACAAGGATACTGGACTTTAGAAGGGCTGACTTTGGCAAAATGGGTGAATACCTGAAGAATGCAATAGCAAATGGCCAAAAAGGAAGGGTGGAAGAACAATGGAGACTAATCAAAACTGCCATCATAGAGGCAACAAGCCTTTGTGTGAAACAAATAAAGAAAACAAAGCGGAGTAAAAAACCACTGTGGTTCTCAAAAGAGGTGGCAGGGAAGGTTAAGGAGAAAAAGGCTACATTCAAAAAGTATAAGGAATCACAGAAGGAGCATAACTGGGAACTGTATCAATTAAAGCAGAAAGAAATGGGGAAGGCAGTCAGAATAGCAAAGGCCCAAACCGAGGAAACAAATAGCCAACTCAGTTAAGAAGGGGGGATAAAACCTTTTATAGGTACATTAGGGAGCATAGAAAGGTTAAGGGAGGGATAGTGAAGATTAATAAAGGAGAGGGAAGGTGGGCAGAGGGAGACAGTGAAAAGGCAGAAATACTGAATGAATACTTTTGCTCAGTATTCACAAAAGAAGATGAGGAGGAGTTACCTAAACCAGACAATAGAAGCACTCTGGGTAGGGGGGTTGACACCAGTCCATTCACAGAGGAAAGAATCCTGAAAGAACTCCTAAAACTCAAGGTGGACAAAGCAATGGGGCCTGACGGGATTCAATCCAGAATCCTAAAATAACTAAGGGAGGACCTAGTGACACCACTGACCACGCTGTTTAACAAATCATGGCAGGATGGGGTGGTACTTGAGGACTGGAGGAGGGCAGATGTGATTCCCCTTCACAAAAGTGGGAGCAAGGCAGAAGCAGAAAACTACACACCTGTAAGTTTGACCTCAGTGGTAGGGAAAAATGATGGAATCACTTCTGAAAGAAAGAACTGTTGAGTACCTAGAAGCCAGCGGGCACAGGACCCAAAGCAGCATGGATTTACAGCAGGAAGGTCATGTCAGATGAATCTATTTGTTTCTTTACTTTGGGTGACCAAAGTAATAGACCAGGGAGGCTGGATATGGCCTACCTAGACTTTAGCAAGGCATTTGACACAGTCCCGCACAAAAGATTAATAATCATGTTAGCCAGCCTGGGAGTGGGTCCCAGGGTAGTAGCCTGTGTAGCAAACTGGCTGCACAACAGGACACAGAAGGTAATAGTGAATGGAACACATTCCAAAGAAAGGGGGGTTACTAGTGGAGTACCTCATGGCTCAGTACTGGGTCGATTCCTCTTTAACATCTTTATAGGTGACATTGCAGAGGGTCTGGAAGGAAAGGTATGCCTCTTTGCAGATGACACAAAGATCTGTAACAGAGTTGATACACAAGAGGGGACAGAAAAGATGAAAACGGACTTGGCAAGGTTGGAGGAATGGTAAGACATATGGCAACTTAGATTTAATGCAAAGAAGTGCAAAGTAATGTACCTGGGAAACAAAAACCCAGGAGAAGAGTACACAATAGCAGGGGAGGTACTAACAACAACAAAAATGGAAAGGGACCTGGGGGTAGTCATATCAGATGACCTAAAGGTGGGTAAGCAATGTGAAAAGTTGGTAAGGAGAGCCAGGGGGTTGCTGGGATGCATAGGAAGGCATCGCAAGTAGAAAAAGGGAAGTGGTTATCCCTCTATACAGACAGTTGGTGAGACCCCACCTGCAGTACTGTGTGCAGTTTTGGAGACCTCATCTACGCAAGGACATAGACAGGATGGAAGCAGTCCAGAGGAGGGCAACTAAAATGGTGCAGGGTCTGCAGCAGAAACCATATGAAGAGAGACTGAGAGAGCTTAATATGTATACTCTTGATGAAAGGAGGGACGGGGGGACATGATAGAAAATTTCAAGTACCTCAAGGGAATCAACAAAGTCCAGGAGGGTAGCATCTTTCAGAAAAAGAGATGTGTACGAACAAGGGGACACAATTTAAAGATAGAGGGGGGACGGCTCGGGGGTAATGTGAGGAAATCATTTTTCACGGAGAGAGTGGTAGATACATGGAACCGCCTTCCTGAGGAGGTCGTTGGGCCTAAAACAGTGGGGGAATTTCAAACATGCATGGGACAGACATAAAGCAATTATAGTGGGGGGTTGCAGGAAGTAGGCTGTTGGTTAACTAGAATCTGCAGCTTATCCAGTAGGTAGGGAAATGGGCAGACTGGGTGGGCCACGTGGTCCTTATCTGCCGTCAAAGTCTATGTTTCTGTGTTTAATCTTAAAAAATGCCTGCCAAGAGATGGTCATGGAAAGTGATTTCTTGCTGTAGTGCTGCTGCCAGGAACACTATTGCTTGTGTGACTCTAAATGTTAGCGGTGGAAGTTGTGATGATGATGATGACAAGGCAGGTTCATAAGGGCCTAGCATTGTTAAGTCTGGTTGTCTACTCATGAACTAAGTTGTGGATGTGGTAGTACAAAGCTGTAGAAGGGAAAGGTAGTAGTTGCTGCAAGTACAGTACAGCGATTTCTGTTGGGAAGTTTTCTGACAAGTACCTGAAATGATAGCAAGAGGAACAGAAATCATTAATTTTTTTAATCTGGCCAAGTTTCAACTAAAGCCCCCACCCCCAGCCCCAAACGTACCAAAATGAAGATAAAAAACGTACTTACCATATATTGTACCAGGCCTGGCCAGCCATGACAACGACAAGAAGCCCATAAAAGAAAAAATTAAATAGCAAAACTACTTACCTTAGCATTGCAATTGCAATATGCAATCCTAAAGTGAAGTATCATTCAAACAAATCTCCACAAATCCACGATGAGGCCCTAAAAGAAAAAACACACAACTTAAGTGAGATCTGCACAGAATGATAGAACATTTACTTGTAAGTCCAACACAACCATATTACACTGGCAAAAAGTACTTACAAGTGTTAGTGTGTAAGAGTACAGATCCAACATACACCACCTCTCTGTCACCGAGACCACAGCAGCAAACAGCATCGGCACAGCATGTTCTCACTCCACAATATCAAAATCATCAGGAGCCGCAGCAACTGAACTAAGATCACCAAATAAAAGCAGCATGTCAGTTTGTATTTCATTTAACACAATAGTAGTGTGTGTGTGATGTCAAGACTTTATTAACAGGAGAGCCTCAAATGGACTTCACAGCTAGTTCTTTTTGCCATTTCAGCAGCAGTAAGAAAGATGTTGATGTCTGAATCTTCTGGAATTATCTTCTCACTTGCACACCAGTGCAGCAGCAGCAGCAGCTTTACTTCGCAGCATGTAAGCATTTCTGTAATGGGTCCACTACTTGGCATTTATGGCTAGGAGGAGGATACATCAATACAAAAACACTTATGTTTCAATGCTCAGAAAAGAAGTTCATGTTTTATTCTTCAGGAATTCTCTTCTTACTTGCACGCCAGTGCATCAGCACAGTAGCAGCAGCAGCAGTATGAGCAGCATGTAATCCTTTCTGCAATGGGACCAATACTTGACATTTGTAGATAGAAGAAGGAATGTAGGAAAAGGACCACACAGCACAATGAAACAGATAAGGTGAGGAAGGGTCAAGGAAGGATATCAAAGATTTTTTTTGTGCCATCTTATATATATATATATATATATATATATATATATATATATATATACACATATATATATCTTATATATATATATATATATGTTTTAAGGCCATAGGTGTCAAAGAAAGACGAGACAAAAAGAAAGATGATAAAAGGGTACAGAACAGAGTACAAAGTTTGAACAGTGCAACATATTTAGTCAGTGGCACCTCTATCATCTCCGCAAAGATGATCCCGGAATACAGTCAGAATGGGAATCTCATGGTCCTGATTGTCATAGACCTGAGCAACAGTCTGCTGGAGCTCCATGACCATGCATCACAGCTCAACAATTTTCCAATGCATTGACTCCTCCTGATCATTGCCTGCTGCAAGTGGTGGTGCTGCTGCTAGTACTGGTCGTGGCTCTGTTGCTGTTACTGCTGGCAGTGGTGCTGTTGAAGCAAATACTGGTGGGGGGCAACTGCCGTTTGCTATTTCTGTTTTCTGCTGCTAATGTAGCAGCTGCTGTTTTCACCACCTGTCATTCTGCACAGTGGTGCATGTCTAGGTGTGTCCACTGCCCCCTGTTGCCAATATGGCTGCCACTCTTCCCCCTATGGACCAACTTGTGGCATATGGTACAGTTAGGCACACTTCGGTCATTGGGGTCACACTGAAAATATGCCCACATAGTAGAGGTCTTCCCAGGGTGCTGAGGCTGGCGTTGCTTTCGCACATCTGATGTCTGCCTCTTGTTTTGGTGGAGCAGATGGTTCATGCTGTGGGCATGGAACAATGGGGGGGGGCTTCAGCATGCTGCTGCTCCTGCTGTTGCTACTCTACTGGCTGCAGCTGCTCCTGTTCATGTTCCTGCTGCACCTCCACCTCCATGTTTGGTTGTTGATGGACCTGGATAACAGAAACTGCCCTATTTAGGATTACCACACGTGAACCGCCATGTGTCCTTGGGCCACGACGTCCAGCCGGATGATCCATAACAGCCATAAGAGAAGATCTGAAAAAAGGAAAAAAACTGAGAGAGACATCTCACCTCCCCTCCACAGAAGATTGGAGCAGCCCCCTCTCTTCTCTAGCCCCAGGAAAAATGCCCATTACAACAATGAGCTGGCTGGCTGGCTGACTGACTGAATGAATGAGCATGTGCTTGTACAAGAATGTGCTCATTCATTTGAAGCACGTCAGTCGGGCTGCCAGCTGTGGAGATGAGTGGAGGGCTGTGCCGGTGGCCCGCTCGGAGACCGGGTCAGGGAGTGGGGCAGAGGAGTGGTGGCAGTGGGGGTGGGCGGGGTTTCACTAGACACCAGGGATCAATGGATTTTAAAATGTATTTATTATTGGGGCGGTGATCGGCAGATCCACTAGACACCAGGGATTACAGGACAAGACTTTATTTCTTATTGGGGCTGGCGATTGGCAGGGTGTGGGGGTCCACTAGACACCAGGGATCACTGGATTTTTGAAATGCATTTATTATTTGGGCTGATGATCGGTGGGTCCACTAGACACCAGGGATCACAGGACAGGACTTTATTTCTTTTTGGGGCCAGCGATCAGTGGGGGTAGGGGGTGGGGTGCACTAGACACCAGAGATAATTGGATTTTTAAAATGTATTTATTATTGGGGCCTGGCAGTGATCAGTGGGGGGGGGGTAGTGGGGCAAACAGCAATTTTTGCCCACACTTTCACCCTTGATCCACACTCCACGAATCGAGTGCTATTCTTGAAATATTTTGCAGAGTGAATTTTTTCAACTTCACCCACCTCGAGGTTGTAATGCATAGTGTTGCGAGAGTGTTAAAGCCACAGACGGAAGACAGAAGATGGCAAATAACAATATTGGCTTTCTGGAAGTATGGTACCTCTGAGTTTTGGAAATGGCACCAGTGTGGCAGGAATAGAAGGACATTATGTGGGAAAAGTGAGAGAGGAAAGAAACAAAAATTAAATGAAATGAACAGATTTCCATAGTCATTTCCCTGCAGAAATCTTTCCCAACTATTGATAAAAAGGCTAGATTTCCTGGGAAGTATGAGGATTTCCCAGTCCTCACCAAGATTCTATCTCTTGTAAGCCAAGCTTTTCTAATATGACAAGAAATGCTTTCTTTTCAAAAGGCAAACATTTTTTCCTGGAAAAAGCTTGAACTTTTTATGTGAGAGACTACTGGAAGGGGAGAAGGGATTTGCCCCAAATGCTTGGACCAAATTTAAGAATAGTATAGTCTTGTACACTTCAGTCACAAAGCATCACATTCAGAAAAGTGCATGAAGATAAAAGGAAAAGACGAGTCATGTGATGTCCTCAAACTGAACAGTCACACTTCTCCCAGTTCTGTGTTCTCTGCAGTAATTTAGCTCAACTTTTTCCTATTTAACAGCCAGTTTTATACTTTTTCAGTTGCTGTTATTGCCCTGCTCTAATGAAGGCTTCGGAGAATACACCAGTCAGCATGGAAACAGCGATTTGCCCAGAAAATAGTGGACCCGCTGATGCGAAGCAATCACTACAGAATAGGCCAAAGCTGCCATGGAAAAGATCCACCCCTGACTCACCTGAGCCAGGTTCCGAAATGGATAAACTTGACTTAATTCTGGCAGATATGGCAGGGATTAAACTTACCTTGGCTAAGACAGAAGACGATTTGCAGCTTTTAAAGCCTCCTATAGTCTCCTATTGCTCCTATTATTGTACTATGGTAACTAATGGCTTGCCCTACACAATGTGACTGTTTTTGTTTCTTTCTCTAGTGTCTCCACAAGTAAACTGACTTAAATGTAGATCAAACCGTTATTCTGTAGCTACTTCTCTAATATGTTTGCCTATGTATAGAGCAAACAATGACTTCTGTACTGTATGATGGTCTACTGTACTGTATGATGATCAATGCCATGTACTTTTATTTATGTAACCAACTCCGGTTTGCCCCTGGAAAAGGGACAGTTGGTCTCAGTGTGCTTACCTGGTCAACAAAATTAAAATAAAATAAAAATAAATAAAAATAAAGCCAGCTCTTGAAACGTTTAACAGATGACAGGGGGATGCTGACGTTCGGATCAGCTCCCTTAAAGACACTCAAACTCGAGAGCTCCAGGAGATGCAAGATTCTGATAAGTGGCTGATGAAATTGGAATTGAAGGCAGATGATCTGGAGGCTAGAAGCCACCAGAATAATTTGGTCATCGTGGTATTCCTGAGCATGCCGAGGGAGCCAACATTTTGAACTTTCTTCAGGGACTGTTAAAGGATGTTGCTGGCTGCCTGTTCAAGGCTCTGACTACCTGATTGAATGGGCCCATCACTCACCCCCGCAAGAGAAGCCCTGGGCAATCATTTTAAAGTGCCTGAATTATCAGGATAAGGTGTGTATTTTACAACAATCTCGAGCCAGATGTCCTCTATAGTGGAATGGTCATCCATTTTTAATTTTTGGAGACATCACACCAGTGGTTCAGGACTGGCAGCTTGCTTACCGGGATATTAAACATACATTGTACCAAGCATGGGGTAAAATTCTACATGCGATACCCTGCTCAGTTGTTTGTAACTATGACTTCAGGTACCATGGCATTTTCTTCTGCAGAGCAAGCCAAAGTAGAACTTATTAAATACTTTCCCCATCTCTACTTTATTGTGTTGAAGAACATGAACAGCTGAGTGGGACTTGTGGGCTTTCCCCTGGTACTGGGCTGCTCACTTTTGGTAGATCTACTGCATGTGATGCACAGCACTAACTGGAGGTAGTATCCCATTTCATTAGTGGCTATGGTTTCTGGAACTTTCGGGGACCTGGACTGTTTGTATTTTCTTTATTATTTTGATTGATTCTAGTTCACAACAGTGTGAAACAGACTCCTGCTTTGTACTGGTACTCAGTATTATGGACTGAGTATGTTTGCTCAGATTTTCGGGAAGCAGACTGTGGATTTGAAGTGTTCTTAGATAAGGACTGTGAAGCTGCCCAGGTTCCTTTTATGTTTTTGGCATCCAGTGAACCTCTCACCCTTGATTTGTTTGAGGCTTTAATATTAACGGACATTCTTCTTTGGAGAGAGATGAACAACTTTTTTTTTTTTAATCAAGTGGGATTACTCCATGGGGGGACCACAGAAGCGACCCCATTATAGGGGTGCAGGGTGGTAATTTCTTTATTTTTTATTCTTCTTACCCCTTCTTATTACCTTTGCACCCTTTATTTCCACTCCCTTCTCCTTACCCCCCACCCTCACTTTACATTCTGGCTGCGTCAATTACTGTGGTTTTTATGATGTGGGCTGGGAAGTGGAGCCGAGGTTTTATGTACATTCTCCGAGCCACCATGACCTAAAAGTTCATGGGGGGCCTTCTTCCCTCATGTTGGGTGTGTCCCCTACCCTATCCTTCCTTATTTGGCTGGAGTACACAGGGGAAGTGTTTATATATCTAGTTACAGGTTGAAAGTTTGTGGTTGTACTTTACCATTTTTGGATTTCTGGGTCAAGATTTCATAGATTTCTATACTGTTAGTTTACTTGTTTTCCTTGAGGACAAGGGATTGTTGATTGCAGGGTGGGCTAAGTTTTGGCGAAACTATGGACCAAACTGGTTTAACTCGGGTTTAATGTATGAAGGGGAGTCTGATTTTTGTCTGCCTGGCTACGTGACATTCCATAACTTTTATTCAGGGCTCGTTGTTATTTTCCCAACATGGCACTACCTTGTTTAACCTGTGTTACTTGGAATATTAAGGGGGGTAATTCTCCTTTGGAGCATATCCAGGTCCTTAAGCATCTAGCTACCTTTAAGGCGGATCTGTCTCTGCTTCAGGAAACACACTTATTGGCAAAGTATGCCCACTTTTTTCATAGGCTGTGAGTGGGTATCTCCTTTGGTGCAGGTAATAGCTCTCATAGAGCTGGGGTTATAATTTTGGTCTGGAAGCATCTACCTTTTCAGGTATTTAAAGAATATGCTAATCTGGAGGGCAGGTATCTTTTTCTACATGCAGTGGTAGGTACATTCGAGTTGTTGATTGGTAGTGTTTATTGTCCCAATTCAGACACACACGCTTTTTTTGTTAACCTTATGAATATTATTTCCACCCATGATTTCACTCCCCAAAATAATTATGGAGGACCGGAGTCTTACAATGGGTGACACCTTGGACAGGTCGGGTTCTACCCAGAGGGGAATCTCTCCGGCACAGAGAGCCCTGCCTGACCTTTTGGATAATTGAGGCTTAGTGGACCTTTGGCAAATTCTCCACCCTTCAGATAGGGAATATACTTTCTCCTCTCCAGTCCTCAGTACTCATTCCTGTATAGACTATGCTCTGGTAAGCTCATCCTTTATACAAACCACTCTGTACTGTGAGATCCATAGTCAATTAATTTCTGATCATGCTCCGGTTTCACTCTCAGTGGGTCTGTCTGTCACTTCAGAGATGGACAAACATTAGAGGCTCAAGAATCATATTTTGAAAGATGAATGGTATTACACTAAATTAAAACATGTGACCAGAGAATGTTTTGCACTTAATAACTCTTCAGTGCACTCTCTGGCCATTTGTTGGAGTGCATATAAATGTGTAATCAGAGGGGAGCTCATCAGATTGACTTCCACATGGAAAAAGCGTAGGGGAAAAAAAGGCTCAGGAATTGCTCCATTCTATTCATTGTCTAGAAAAGAATATTAATCCAGATTCTCCTGAAAATGATTGGATACATATTAACCAAGAAAGAGCTGCGTATGCTGAATTGAACACAGAACAGGCAGAATCTGCTCTATTCTGCTCCCGCTTTAATTATGAGATGTATGGTGAGAAGGCTAGTAAACTATTAACTATGCAACTTAAGTAATTCAAAATGGCTCAATTGGTAAAGGGTATCTGATCTGGTTCAGATAAGGCAGTTTTAATGACACCTAGGAAAATTGCGGGAGAATTTAAACAATATTATGCAAAATTGTATGGAGTGGAGACGGACTCACCTGATCTGGAGGCTCAAATTCAGGAATATTTAGATACTGCTAACCTTCCCCATCTAGATCCTGCATTGACATCCATTCTGAGAGCTCTGATTTGTATTTCAGAAGTGGACAGAGCCACCTCCTCCATTACACTTGATAAATCCCCCAGTCCTGATGGTTTATGTCACAATTTTTATTCCACATTTAAAACACAGTTGGTTTCCCTCCTGATGGGTTTTTAGAATTATTGTTACCAAAATAATGCCCCCCCCCCCCCATTTTTTAGAACTTTTTATTACCCTGATCCCTAAACTGAGCAAGGATCCCTATGATGTAGGTAACTACAGGCTGATTTCCTTATTGAATGTAGATGTTAAGATCCTTTCCCATATTTTGGCAAATAGACTGGCCCATATTTGGCAGTCATTAACTGGGAGAGAACAGATGGGTTTTATGCAGGGTTACTTAGTTTTAGAGTATATGTGAAAAATCTACATTTACTTTTGGCCTCCAGGAAGTTCAGCACCCTAGTGGTGTTGGTCTCCCTGGACGCCAAAAATGCTTTTGACTGGGTCTCTTGGCTTTTTTTTTTTTAAACTTTGTATACTTTTGGGATCCCAGAAGAATTTAAGTGGATTCAATTATTATATTCTACTCCTACGGCTCTTATCTTCTGTAATGGGGTCCTTTCAAACCCTTTTGGTTGATGAAGAGGTATGAGGTAAGGATGTCCTTTATCCCCCTTTTTTTTTTTTTTTACTTTTTATTTATATTTTTGTACTGTACAGAACAAGAATTACACTCAGAACAGAGCTTACAACATGTTTTCAGACAAAGTTGATATTAGGTGATTTGAGACAGTGTTGTCATTGTTACAACATATGGGGGGAAGACCCCACATTATACATTAATTATACATAATGGCTGTATGCTGTTAAATGCCTTAAACTAACATAACCTGATCAGTTTTTTGATCAGGTGTGGAGATGGCTATATAAGCCTTTGTTTATGTGCCCCCATAAATGAAGTAAAAGAGTTTCCCCCCTCAGTATGCTCCCTTAGTCTATTTGGTAGACAGTGAATTAGTTATTTTAACTTTCAAACTTCTTATTTTCCAAAACCACATTTAGAAAATATATTTCTTCAACTCTATAAGCAGGTTTTCAACAACTTTAAAGATCGAGGTTTCTTCCTCTAAAGAGGGTAATACCATAACCGCCATTTTAACTGTGTACAACATCGATTAAAGAGGCGTTCTGTTCATTCCTAGTTGGGCCACGTTAGATACTGAGTCATCCGCAGGGCAAGGAGATACCACAGCAAGTTTAAATTTATACTTAAGAATCTAATCCAGCAAATCAAAAATTCCAAAACAAAAATAAAATGCTGTTTGCTGGTCATTGGCATCTCCAACTAAGTCCTATAATGTCATTTGCCATATCTGTTATTTGGACCCATAGTCAGTCCTCAGTAGTTCGAGCGTTACCTTCACAGCTGACTCAGCACCATGCAATGAACTCAGTTCAAGTGTCCACTTTTAAGTCCCTTATTCTGATTCTGAAGATATCTCTCCCTCTCAGGCTGCCTTTTCCACCTCGAGTTTTTCTGCCATTATCCCGGCCTCTTTTGGATCTATATAAACATATGTTTTGCACCCGATATTCACAAGGAGTTGAGCCGGCATTAACATGCTTGTGGGGACCTCTAAGTCACAGAATCTCCACCTCCCTGCATCAAAACCCTTCCATTTTATTCGGGTTGCATAGGAGAGGTCTGGGAATAACAAAACCCTGGACCCTTCGATGTGCACATTCCTCTTTGCTCTGGCAGCTTGCAGTATTCGGTCTCGAATCACAGACGACACTGACTACCAGGATAGTACAAGGCTCTGATTTCTGCTCACTGGCTCTCCGAGGTGTGATCCAATAAGCTCTGAGGATATTATCATGTATTTCTAATCCGTAAGTCTCCTCCAGCCAAGATGTAATAAAAGCACATATGTCACCGCCCTCTGTATTTTCGGGGATTCCAAGCACCCAGACAAGTTAGGCCATTGTTGCATTTTCTAGATGTTCCAATCTGCTGTGCAATAGGGCATGCTCTCTTACACAGGTTGTTGTTGTGGCGTTTGCCTTATTCAAAATTTTTTCATCGCACGCCGCAGTCTCAACCAGACCATCCATATGGTGCTCCATTGCTAGCATACGATCATGATATGAATCCATTTTTTTGTCCATGTGTTGGACCGTTTTAGTGAGGTTTGAGAGAGCTTGTTGCAGCGAGTCTAGTGATGCCAGGCAGGAGTCCTCCTTGTTGAGCTCCTCTGATGCGAGCTCCAAGGATGTCGGTGCCTTTGCAGCCCCACCAGGAGGCGCAAAGAAATTGGCTTTATTTTCTGCAGTTTTCCACCCCATGATCACCAAATTCACCTCCGGGAGTACAGAAACTTTCAATAATCGAAAGCGTTTACTTCTGAACCACCAAACAGGTCATAAATCAATTATTTTTAATAGTAAAACAGCAGGTTTTGGGAGCTCTCTGAAGGAGCATCTTGATGGCTGAGCAGCTAGCCACGCACCCCCTCCTTTATCCCCTTTTTTGTTTAATTTATATCTGGAGCCCCTCACTAAACACTTTATACAACATTCACAAATTTCCAGAATTTCTATCGGATCCCACATTTTTAAGTTATACACTTATGCAGATGACACCTTGCTGCATCTTACCATCTCCACTGTTTCATTACCAATGACCCTTCAAGTTCTTGTAGATTTCGGGCACTTATCTGAATATACTGTAAGTTAAACTTGACTAAAACTGTTATTCTCCCCCTTAACTCAGTGACACATAAAAGTGACATACTATCAGAATTTCAGAACTGTTGGCCTGCCAAGAATATTAAGTATTAGCATATCCAATTGACCCAGGGACACAATGAAATTGGTAAACCGTAACTTGCAGCCCTTAGTTGGCACTATAAAGGCGGATCTTGCTAGCTGGCAAGCTCTTCCATTATCTTTATGGGGCAGAATATCCATAGTTCATATGAATATTTTGCCAAGGGTCCTTTATCATCTCAGTATAATTGGAGTCCCAATGCCTTAGCCCTAGTTCACACAGATGCATTGAATTGTTTCCAAGTTTTTATGGAAAGGGAAAAAACCTTGAATAGCTTACTCAAAGCTATCTTTAACGAAATACCATGCAGGGCTTCAGCTTCCAAATTTTTATTGGTATTTAGTCTTAGTTGGTTGGTATGGATTAATGTACAGCTTTATCAACCCCTTAACTATGTCACCCAAAAGGACTCCTTTCAACCTCTCTGGCTAAACCCTAATTTGAGGATTGCCAACAAACCTATCCCCTTATCTTTTTTGCCACAAGAAGACTTTCTAAGCTTTTCCGATCTCATACTGGAGGAACATTTTATTACCTTTAAAGAGTTTTGTAAGATGTATTCCCTACCTCAATCTGCAGTTTTCTCCTTTTTTCAACTTATTTATTTATTTATTTTATTATAATTCAGAAACAACCTTGAGTGTACAGACTCTCTTACAAAGGTTCCACATCGTGAATACAGTACAGACAATACAATACAAAAGGATAAATAACTTGACAAAAATTAAGTGTTACAATCAGATTAAAAGCAGGAACAATGGATCAGTAGGTTACAAAATAACAGTAAGTGCTAAAGTAGTAGTTAGCAACATTGCAGCCCATATAGGCCTTGTCAGAGGTAACAGTAGATCAGGGGAAGGGGTATTGCCAGATTGAGGGGAGGGAGGGAAGTGGTTAGAGCTGAGGGGGGAGTGCATGAGAAGACAAGGAATAGGCAGGGCATGGAGAGTGGGGAAGGTAGGAATTGTATGATCTGAGGGTTTGCCGAGATCAGGGGAGTGGGGAGGAGTTGCTAGGGGGCACTGGTGTTGGAAAGGGGTGAAAGGTAGGGGGAGAAGGGAAAAATAACTAGTGAGGAGAGGAGTTGTCAGCAGGTTGAGCTGAGTAGCGGTAGAGGAGAGCAAGGGAGGGAGGACAGGGGTGGAGGCAAGAGGGGGGATGATTTAGTTCACGGAGTCGCACATGCTCAGGCTCATAAGATGTAGCTTTACATCTGCTTTAAAGGCCCTCAAATTAGTTGTACTATGAGTAATTGCAGGGATTTCATTGAGCCAGAGTGGTGCTCAATATGAGAAGGAGTGTTGACTCTGAGTAGTCCTGTGATAGGGGACACTGAGTTGAGACTGGACTGTGCTCCTGGTTTTATAGTTAGAGCTAGCTACCTTTATCATGTCCCAGATACATGGAGGGGTCTGGGAAAGCAAGGCCTTTCTCCCCAGGATGCAAGTCTGGTACCTGATCCTGTTACTGATAGTGAGAAGGTTAGCTTGCTCATACAAGGTGCAAGTGTGAGTGAGGTGATCAGTATTAAGCAGCAGTCTACAAGCTTTGTTCATGGGCAGTGGCGATCCTTTTAAGGGCAGAGTGCATGGCTGCACTGCAGACAGCTAAGCCGTAATCAACCGTGGATAATATGAAGCTGGAGACTGAGATCCAGAGGGCATTAGGTGTTAGGCTTTCCCTATGCCTGAACAATACTCCAAATTTGGTGTTCATAGTCTTAACCACCATGTCAATGTGCTGCATAAAACAGAAAGTCGTCAAACATGATGCCCAGGTATTTGAAGCAGTGTACTTGTTCCAGTGGGTTATCCAAGTTATTCATGACCGTGAGAGCTGGGGATCTCTTTTTTTAGTTGGCGGCTGGATATTAGCATTGATTTTTTTTTTTGTAGTTAAGAAGTAGCCTTTGAGAGATAAATCTGTCTTCCAGGAGGCGGAAGGAAGCCTGCAAATCAGTTTGCAGATACTTGATGTGGTGATTACTGCTAAACATTATGGCATCATCAGCATATAAAATTGTTTTACAGGAACAGGTGTCCAGTAGCTTATTCAGAAATAAGCTGAACAGCAAGGGACCAAGGATGGACCCTTGTGGAACTCCCAGAGAGACTTCTTTTGCAGTAGACACTGACAGCCCTACTTTGACTCGTTGTGACCTCAAGAAAAGATAATCCTGCATATATTCAAGACAGCTAATTTTAACTGGTAGCCTTTGTCTCTTTTGTTGTCAGTCCTTCCCTGAGGGCCGGGGTTAGGATGCACATTGCCAGATAAGAGTAGGAGCAGGAGCAGAAAAAAGACATTCTTAGTGGAGAAGTAACAAAGAATTTGAGTTTTGCATTTTGATGTCCTGAGCCTCAGGGAGAATGTATGTTTTTATTTATTTAGTTTTTGTTGACCGGGTAAGTGCACTAGACAAATCCTGCCTATTTTCAGGCACGACCTGGGGGTTGGGGATACAGATGAATGCCAACTGACCTTGAACCAGAGTAAGCTGTTGGTGGTATTTTTAGTGAATGAGGGAAATTTGACCAAGACACCGGGGCAATTCCCCTACTCTTTTCGATAAGTGCCATGGGATCTTTAACATCTACCTGAACTACCACCAATCCAGGCAGATGTGACCTTGGTTTAACGTCTTATCTGAAAGACAGCACCTCAGAAGTGCAGCACCCCTCTCATGCTGCACTACAGTGTCAGTACTGGGATATTAACGCGAGTGCCAGGTGTGGGAACTGAACCCACAGCCCTCTGATCTCCCGGCCTCAGAGGCGAGTGTGCTACCTACTGAGCCACTGACACTGATATGTGATGCTTTAATTAGCACAGTAAGTGGAAGGAGGGAACTGTGCCAGTTGTTGCACGAGTGAGGAACAGCTGTTCCAGAGAGATTAAGAGTGCCATTGTGTTCAGGCAATTGCCTGATGAGGTGGAGGATGCTACAGCCTTCAGTTGTCCCTAACTGGCGAGGCATGGTTCGAAGGAGTCTGGAGGTAAATGGGCAGTGTTAAACCCTGCTAAGCTTGCACAGAGTATACATGCCAGCAACAGTATTATGGATGAAGAGGACATTCTACACCCTAAGCTAGCTGGTTGTTGCAGGTAGGTGTTCAGCATACCAGAACTAAGAGATCTGTTAATAGGAGTAGTGTACCTGCTACTGTTGTAAAGCCACTAGATGTGCAGCCTGGAGACTGGCAGGCCAAAGAGAGGAGGGAGGGAGATAAAGAGTGGTATTCCAGTTCCTATTGGGGAGCCACAGTATGTGCAACCTGGGACTGACAGGCCTAATAGAGGACCTGCTAATTCCCCTTGTTAAATGGGGAGGGCACAAATACTCCCCATGTACCCCAAACAATAATTCCCAGCAGTAGCAATGTTTGTGGACCACGTGAGTGGTTTGGCTCAAAATGTGTACAGGAGACCTCGACAGTTGTGAAGACTGTTTGCCTGCAGAAGCAAGCCTAGCACTTTGAGGGGAGGAGCATGGGAGAGTCAGATCAGGGGCAGAGTAATTATAATGTGGGGGAGGAGAGGTATTTAATAGAGGCTGGGGTCAGGGAGGGCGGGCACGGGACAAAATATACTGTGTTTACCAGCTAGATAGGTGGCTGAGCGAGAAGCTCCATTGGGCTAAAGGAATCTACCTAGTTTAAAACTAGCGGCTAGTGCTCAGTGTCCAATGGAGGGCAGGCAGGAGCAAAAGCTAGCCAATGGCAGCCAGTATCTGTGAGGAGCCGACAGTGGGCTCAGTGGCATAGAGTGCCAGGCAAATTCAGGGAGGATAGCAGCGTACCTAGTGCTGGAGGTCGGGCGTAGATTCATGACATGGCCGGCGCTAAGCTGGGCCGGGCCATTGGCTGCAGGATGCCTGGATCAAGGGCAGGATCCTAAGAGGGGAGAGAGAGAGAAGAAAGAGAGGTCATTGGATTAAATGGGCTTAGTGGAACATCTACTTGGGGCAGGCATGAGTGGCAAACAAAGAAAGGGAAGTGAGTGTGAAAAGGTGAAAGTGGGAGGAACTGGATACAAGACCGTGAGGGCATTGCCAGTGGTGAAATGGCACCAGGAAGGCAGTTAACAAGGGGGAGGAGGAGGAGGGGGGGGAATAGCGTAGTAGGTAGGAATAGCAATTAGAGAGAGAAGAAGGAAATGGTGCAGGTGGTTAGGAGAGATCCATGCAGCAGAGCACCGAGTCAGTGGCGGTTCCCTGTGTCCAGAGTTTAGCAGTGTGACCAGCGGGCAGCAAAGAGCAGAAGGTGAAGGTAGAGCAGGGGAATTACAGAGGCAGAAGGCTGGGCTTCAAGGGCACAGAGAACACATCAAATATTGAGCTGACACAGGAAGTAACAGTTCAGCTAAACAACAGAATCCCCAGCTACCAATACATTTCAGTCGGGTTAAACAGTATAATTTTTCATTTAATTTTAACACAACTCAGCTAGTCCCAACTGCATCAGATTCTTTCCTTAGAGGGCTGTACTTCACTTATCTTATCTGCTACAATAAATACATTTCAATGCGGTAAAACATTATATTTTCTTTTAATTTTAAGGCAGCTCAGCTAGTCCCAACTGCAACAGATTCTTTCCTGAGAGGGCTATACTTCACTTGTTTTATCTGCTACAGTAAATACATTTCAATGGGGTTAAACAGTATGTTTTCTATTAATTTTAAAGCAGCTCAGCTAGTCCCAGCTGCATTAGATTATTTCCTGAGAAGGTTGTACTTCACTTATCTTATCTACTACAGCAGATACAGAGGGTAGATATGACAAAGGCTGACCTAAGACAAAATATACTCCATTTACCAGCTAGATAGGCAGCTAAGCGAGAAGCTCCATCAGGCTAAAGGAATCCACCTAGTTTTAAACATGCTATACGGGAGTTTTTGGGCCCGCGTCCCTGGCGCTTCTCAGGTGGTCTGACTTATTGGAAGTTAGCTGTGTTAGTGACTCAACTGTATGCTATTTCTGCTCTATATAAAACTTTAAGGGAAGTTTTACAGGCAGGGTCTCAGTTGAGATGTGTTTATTGGGAGAAGGAGTTCCCTGAATTCTACTCCATCCTTGGGACGATGTCTCCCTCGGACTTTGTTCACAGATATATTAAAACTAGATAAGCTGAGATTAATGCAATACAGAATACTGTATAATGCTTACTATATGCTACTGTGTCTGTTTTCGGGAAGTTAGACACCTCCATCTGTGGGAAATGTAACACTCAGGAGGGCACTCTTAAGCATCTTTTATGGGATTGCCCACGCATTCAGGGATTTTGGAACCATATTAAGTCCCATCTGGACCCGCTTTTAGGACTTCCTGCCCCCCCCCGGGGATAATTATTACTCAACTGATAGGCCCCCAGAGGTACCGTATAGCCTTTATTTCAGCAGTAGCTAAGATTGTTATTTTAAGGCACTGGATGGATAGTCAACTCCCTTCCTGTAAGGAATGGCATGCAGAAATGTTGACTATTTTAAGGATGGAAAAGTCAGTAGCCAGTTTAAGAAATAATCTTTCTGCTTATAAGAGATGGTTAGGCACTCTTCTTCAAATAGCTTAGAAACATAATAGTTTTGTTTATCTTTCATACTTGAATGCTCCCTGTGGCTCATGTCATTATACTGTTGACTTACTATGTTGAATAGTTACCCTAGCTATGTTTGTTGTATATATAACTTCACGCTTGGCTAATATGATGGGCCGCTTATAATTATTCTTATGGTAATATTATTCCCACTGTCAAAATTTTGAAGTGCTTCAGCATGATCTCACTTTGAGGGGGCTCTTGCAGTAGGCAACACCATTAGAACTAAACCGCCAGGTGCTAGGACCACACAGAAAACATCTGGCTAGCAGTCATTAGTAGAGGCCACCCCCCGACATTACCATGCTGATGTCTGCCAATGGTATAAAAGGGGTGGTCTCCCAGCTCAACCTCAGTTCTTTTCCCTCAAGTCAGACCGCCACAGAGGCATGCTTCCGTTGACCACCATGTTCTTCGCAATTTTCCCACAATTATTTTCCATCCAGTGCTTTTCATTTGGATATTTCTTTGATTTTTGCATGTCATTTTCTTCATCCGCGTCTTCAAACCAGCGGACGAAGCGTGCTTGTGGCAAACAGCTTCCCTACAAGGACAACCACTCTTTTTGCCTGCGCTGCCTAGGCCCTAACCATGACACCGAGGCCTGCCAACATTGCCAGGACTTCAACCAGGCCACATGGACATGTCAATCAAAAAACCTCCGAGCTTTCATGCTGCAGCTGAGACCAGCCATGATAGAGAAGGGGCTCCAGGGGAAAAGGTCCTCTTCTGCCTCAGTTTCCAGGGCTTAGACGTCTTCCTCCTCCCAGAAAGAGAAGACGACTAGCAGGCAAGCACAAGCACCAGGATAAGCACAGGGATCAGCCCCAGTCAGCTTCCCACTCTGTCAACGGATAAGTCAACAGCCAACTCCGTGGGAGGTCAGCCCCTTCTCCACCAGCAGCCTTCACCACTTCTGAGCTACCCATGTTTCAGCCTCCCACCCTCATCATCATTTCAGGTGATGGTTCTTTGGGGTTGCAGACTTCATCCACAGCCTCACAGCCTCACAGCCCCTGAAGCTCAGGCCCTTATACCCAGCAGATCCTCAGCCAGGCAGCCCAACTAGTTCCTCTTCAGGTGGTGGGTCATTGCCCATCGGCTCCTTGGTCTTGGCATTGCCTACATGAGTTCTAAGTTTTGGGACCAGTGCCTCCAAGCAATGCATGGAGCATGCACTTGCCTGCCCTGCAAGAGCAATGCTTCTGCCTCCATCGGGAGCTAGCTCCCCTTCTCAGGCTTCCCCTTCGAGGCCTGTGCTGGCTGTTTCACTAGGCCGGCAACAGCTTTTGACTGCTCAACTGATGCTGGCCTCAATGGCATCAGCCCTGACAACACCTCTGTTATCATCTCCTGCTCCTCAGCCAATGCCGGTGGACCCTTGAATCACTTCTCAGACAACACCTGAGGGACTGATCCCTGATGGACTGATGCCTGGTCTTTCAACACCTACAGGACTGACAACATATCACCTTTTGCCTCAGGGACCTATGCCAAGCAACCGAGCTCCCCAAGGCCCAATGCCCACATACCTGGCACCTCAGGGACTGACACCAGGGCATCTAAATCCCAGCCTCCAGGTGCCACTTCCCTCCCTCCCACCCCAAGCTCCACCAATGGACTATATGGCATTGTTTTCAGCCTGGTGGGAGTTTATGAAGACTAAGGTTCCCCTGAGGAGGCCCGCCACTCCACCTGCAAGGGATCCTCCTCCTAACCCTGACCGGGCTGGCATCAGCCATCCCAGTCTCTGGGAGACAGGATACACCATCATAAGGAGGACCGTCATCCTCCGACACTGGTCCTGGACTCTGATCAGTCAGGGAGGAATTTTTCTTCTTCTTCTTCTTCCTCAGATGAATCCAATGACTCCCAGATGCTTTCAGAGCCTGAGGAACCCAGGGACACTCCTCAGTCTCCTTATGACAATCCTACCTTCATGGATGTAATGAGGCACATTCAGTCCCTGACAGCTTGGCAGACAGAGGAACTGGACCCTGAGTGTCATAGCCTGATGGTCTTCCAGGAGAGGGAAAACATGTCTCGCCAGAAAACTCCAGGCCCTGGATCTAATGAGCAGAATTGCGGCAGTTTAGCCTTGAGTGGGAATGCAAGAAGGTCCAACTCTGGATGACTCCACCTCTCGAAACAGGTCTTCTTCTACCAAGGTCAGCAGTCAGCAGTTCCCACTCATGCATTCTGGACTGCAAACTGCTTAACTGGTCCACTAGGATGTTTTGGATGCCTGAAACATGGATGGCTGACAGTTCTAGACTGTGTTCTAGAGCCCAATGCCAAACTCTCATCACTTTCCTGCACAGGGGTATGAATGGGTTCCCCTTGCCTTTTTATATAGTGAACTACACTGATATCCATCTGCACCAGTAGAGGCCCCAGGGACAGATGGGTCTGGAAGGGCTTCAGGCCATACAGGACAGCCCTCATCTCCATGATGTTGATGTGGAGGGAACTCTCCACAGTGGTTCAGGTCCCTTGGGGTTGCAGAGATTCCAGCTGGGCCCCCCACCCCAACCCTGAAGCCTCCATGGTGAGGATCTGGTGGGAGAAAGGGATAAGGAAAGGGACTCCCCTGAGCAAATTGGCAGGATCCATCCACCACTGAAGAACCATCTTCCCAGGAGATGTTACTAGAACCTTCTGGTCTAGATCATCAGTATGTTGATCCCATTGGACTTGTAACATCCACTGTGGGATCTGCATGTGCAGTCTTACCAGGGGAACCATTACAATAGCTGCTACCATCAGGCCCTGTGGTCTCAGGAATGCCCTGGCCATGACATACTAGTTGTTGTAAAACTCCTGGGCCTTTATTATCAGATGCTCTGCCCTATCCTGAGGCAGAAAGACTGAACCCTGAACCATGTCCAGTATAGCCCCTATGTATTGAAGGTGCTGAAAAGGCATCAGAACTGACCTAGGCAGATTGACCACAATCCCTAGAGCTTGGAACAGTAGTCTGGTATGTGCTAGGATGTAAAAGGGTTGCTCTCTGGACCAAGCTTTGAGCAACCAGCCATCCAGACAAGGGAAGATGTATGGTCCCACCCTCCTGAGGGCTGCTGCCACCACTGCTAAGCATTTGGTAAAGACCCATGGTGCAGAAGATAAGGCAAAGGGCAATGCCCTGAACTGGTAATGATCCCCCTGGAACAGAAACTTGAGGTATTTCCTGTAGGAAGCATAAATGTTTATGTGCAGGTGTGCATCCTGCATGTCGAGGAAGCATATCCGGTCTCCCTGCTGCAGTAGCAGTAGCAAACCTTGTAGGGTCACCATCCTTAACTTTTTGTACTGGATGTAGAAGTTCAGATTTCTGAGGTCCAGGGTGGGCTGTAAATCCTCTGTGGATTTGAGAACCAGAAGGAAGTGGGAATAGAACCCTGTGTTCCTCTGATCTTGGGGGACGGGCTCTATGTCTGTTGTCTGCAGCAACATGTGAATTTTCTCTAGAAGCACTGGAATGTGGCCTGGAGGGTGACTTGAAGGAACTGGAGGCAGATCTGGAGGCCACTCCAGGAGTTCTAGAGTGTAGATGTGCTCTGTGAGCTGCAGGACCCAAGCATCTGTTGTGATCTCTCTTTACCTGTCCAGGTGGAGGGAGAAGAGACCCCCTACCACCACCTCCTGCAATACTGGAGGGGGGCTCTGGCAAAGAGTCAAACTGATATAGCACCAGTGGCCAGAGCTTCCCCTCCTCCCTTGGGGGTTTTCTCAGTGGTGTAGGTGGGGGCAGGTAGGGCTGTTCCTGGCCTGCACTTGCCAGATTGTGTCAGCTACCAGGCTTTGGTCTCTATGAGGCCCTACAAAAGGGCACCTTCTGGCCACTCCTTTGCTGGGTGTTTTACAGGGGATGCATTGCTCACAGGGTTCTCCCAAGGCTTGCAGGTCAGAAAGGATGTCTTGAACATCTGTCCCCAAAAGTTTGTAGCCTCTGAAGGGGGCATTCAGGATAGACTGTTGCACATCGGTAGCAAAGCCAGAAACCCGTAGCCAAGACTGTTGTCTGAGGTAGATGCTCACTGCCACTGCCCTCGCAGAAGAATCTGAGGCATCATAGGCAGATCTCAAAAGGTGCTTGCCCACATCTGCCCTGGACTGGAGGGATTTAAACAACTCCTGCCCGTGAGGACCCTCTGGAAGGGCCTGAGCTGCAGCTTTGTCCTTTTTCCAGAGAGTGTTTTTGAATTTGACCATGTGAGCAATGTAATGAATTATTCTAAGGGCCAGCATGGAAGAAGCGTAGGCCCTCTTGCCCATAAGATCCAGCTTTATGGACTCCTTGTCCAGAGGAAGTGAGCTGAGGTGCTGAAGTCTCTTAGATCTATCATGGGCCATGTTGATAACCACTGAATCTGCCTGTGGTTTCCCTGCAAGGAAAGGCTCCCCAGAGGGAGCCTGGTATAATTTATCTGCCTTTCTGGGCATTGCAGTTATAGTGTTTGGCCTGTAACAGGCAGCCATGGTGGCATCCTCAAATGAAACTAGAAGAGGGGGAATGATCAAAGGGGAGAATCTGGCAATTCCATATATTCTGTCAGATTTCTACTGGTAATGTCCTGCTCCTCAGCTTCAAACCCTATAGCTGCTTGCAGCTGCCTCATCACTGAGATGAAGGAGGGGTTATCGGGGGGACCTTGGAGTATATTTCATGTAGTCCTCACACCCTGAAGAAACAGTCGAGGTAGATGAAGGGCTTCTTGTACCCACTTACTCATCATCCTCATCCTCCTCATCAGGAGGAAGGAGATCAGGATTGTACTCATCCTCATCCCCTGGCTCTAAATAGAACACAGAGGATGGTGATGATCAAGGGCGTGAAGGTCACATCACCATGGAAGACACTGGTGCACGTGCAGGCCTGGTAGGCAATAGTGTTGACAGGACTGGAGAGCATGGCCTGGATGTCAATGGTAATTGGTGTTGCTGGATTACCTAGCAGCATCAATGGGGGAAGGGGGTCTGGGTCCCCAGCATCGGCCATGTGGCCTGCAGCATTGATGAGAGAGGCTGAGGCCCAACATCAGCAGTATGGCCTGCATTTTTGATGAAAATGGCTGCAGCCTCAATGCCAACAAGCAATCTGGGGCATCGATGGCAGAGGTTGGAGTCCCAGCATCGACAAAATGGCCAGAGGTGTCAAGAGAGAAAGCTGAATCCCCAACATCAATGAGATGGTCAGAGGTATCAAGGGGGGATACAAAAATCCTGTCATCGAGAGGCCATCACTGGCCAAGAGAGATCTGGCGGAACACACTGACGGTTACCCCTGGATTTGAATGAGCCTGAACGGCAGGGATTGAAGCATCAGCAGGGGCATTAGGAGACCCAACGTTGATGAGCCGGTGCCAGCCAAGGAAAGACCAGTGGGCAGCACTGCCAAAGCTGACCCTGTGGAGAAGAGGGTATGGCAGCAGCAGGGATTGCCGCTGAAGCTGTCAATGACCCAGCAGCACCAGCACTCAAAGCAGTGAAAGCATTTCACAAAGGGAAATAAGGTAAATGTTGAGAACTATCATCCAATTAGTTTGACGTCCATCATTGGGAAAGTATTGGAATGCATAATTAAATCCAGAATTGATAAGAAATACAGCTGCTTTCTATACAGGATAATCGTAGCACGGATTCAAACCAGGATACTCATGTACTACTAATTTGGTTTCTTTCTATAATAAAATAAGTAATAATCTTTACACAAACATCCCATCAGATGTTATTTTACTTGATTTTAGTAAAGCTTTTGATAAGGTGTCTCATACATTACTTATAAATAAACTTCACAACCTTGGCTTTTCACCTTATTTAGTTAATTGTATATCTTGGTGGCTGTTCAACAGATCACGGAGAGTTAGAGTTAATGGTGTCCAGTTTAAGGGACCTACACCCCTTTGATAGTCCCCCTTTACAACCCGAGGTGTATAGGTGTTGTCGTGCCTTGGGTATTGTACTGAGGGACTGAAGGGGCAGGGCCCCCGGACCGAGGGGGAGGAGTGGGGTGGGCAGATAGGGGTAGTGAGGTCGAGGAGGCACCCTGGAGTGAAATGGGTCCAGGAAAGGGGTTTTCCATGCCTGGTTCCCATACTCAAGGGCTCCACCGATAGTGGGCAAGTTGCCTGTTCTTCCATGGCCTCTCATCCAACTCGGGTGGTGTTATGCAATGCCAGGTCTATAAAAAAAAAAAAGACAGCAATTATTGCTGATCTTGTTAAGTCATCTGACCTGGTTTGCATCACCGAGACTTGGCTGCACGAAAATGCTGGTCCGGTATTGGAGTCTGCGGTTCCAGCAGTTCCAGCTGGGTGCTCGGTGATACACCACCCGAGATTGGATCGAAGGGGTGGGGTTGTAGCCATCTGTTTTAAGATGGAGCTGGGCCTTGTGGAGGTTCCAGTGGGGATCACAGATCCTTGGAGTGTATCCTGGGTGCAGGTGTGGGTAGCAGGATTCTTCTCATCTACCGTCCACACGGAGACAAGAAAGCTTTCCTGCAGGAAGTTGCAGACTTCATGGTCGACATGGTGCTGGAATCCTCCAGGTGGTTGGTCCTGGGGGCTTTCAATGCCTGGGTCGAAGATGAACTCTCGCTTTTTGGTCAAAACTTCCTCTAACTGATGACATTGCTGGGCTTTACACAGGTAGTTACCACTGCAACCTATTTTCAGGTTCACTCCTTGGACCAGGTGTTCCTCCTGGGGATGGACACCACTGACTTGGTGGTGGAACCAGTTAGATGGTCAGACCATCGCTCTATAAGGTTCAGTTACTCAGCTCCCCCTGTGAGACCAGCCCCTTTGGAGATGGTCCGGTACCGCCCTTTGAGGGGCATCACCCCAGAGGGTCTGCTGGCAGTGCTGGATTTATTGAGTTGGCCATTGGAATGCTTGGATGCAGGAAACCTAGTAATGCAACTATAGTAGTGTGGTGCTGGAAGCCCTGGATTCCATAGCTCCTGTCAGAGTTCTCCCCCTTCCTCTTCATCCTCAGTCCCCTTGGTTTGATGGGGCTTTGAGAGAATTGACGAGAGTGGGGCGAAGGTTGGAACGTTGTTGGTGGAAATCTGGCCTGGAGGAGGACAGACTTAGGCTGATCGCCCACTATTCGGACTATCAATCAGTAAGAAGGCAGAGTTCCTGTCCAGGGAGATTACTGCAGCCAGGAATCGACCTGCTCAGCTCTTTTGGACCATGGACAGGCTGTGCAATCCAGCCTTTCTTTGGGTACGGAGAGCTTTTTCACAATCTAAGTGTGAGGAGTTTTCTCAATTCTTTGCAGATAAAGTATCGTCCATCAGGTCAGAGATCTGCTCAACTCATTCAAATGAGTATGGCGGAGGTCGATGCGAGGGTGCAGGCACCCAGTCTGTCTGGACAGATTTTAACTGGCCAGCGATCCTGGATATCATGAGGATTGTTCAGGGCTTGCGACCGACTTACTATAGTTTGGATCCTGGTCCAACGCGCCTCCTTGTGGGGTGTATAGATGCAATTGAACCGATCCTTGCTGAGATAGTCTGGTGTTTGCTGGATCAAGGGGTGTTCCCAGATCCATTGAAGGAGGCGGTGATGACTTCCCTTTTAAAGAAACCATCCAAAGACCCAGACTGCCTTGCGAACTACAGACCAGTCTCTAACCTATCCTTTTTGGGTAAGGTTATTGAGAAGGTAGTCGCATTGCAGCTTGAGAACTTTCTTACTGCCCATGAAGTCTATGATCCTCTCCAGTCTGGTTTCAGAAAGAGGCACAGTACAGAGACAGCATTAGTTTGGGTGATGAGTGATGAATGATCTCCTAATAGTGAGGGATTGGAGGAGTCATTCGATCTTGGTCCTCCTTGATCTTTCTCTGCAGCATTTGACACCATGGATCATGGGGTATTGCTGGAATGCCTGCGGCTAATCTGTGGACTGTCAGGGACAGTCCTCAGATGCTTCCATTCTTTTCTCATGGGAAGGACTCAGAGGGTGGTGTCAGGAATTTTTTCCTTGGCCCCCTTTGCCCTGCCTTATGGGGTTCTGTGCTGTCCCCTATGTTGTTCATGGTGTACATGCTGCTGTTGGGAGACATTATAAGGTGGTATGGTTTGCGTTTTCACTGCTATGCAGATGATATTCAGCTCTACATGTCCTTTGAACCTAAACAGAATAGTGCAATCTCGGTCTTTAACAACTGCCTCACTGAGATTCAAGATTGGATGAGTGCTAACTGGTTGAAACTAAATCCGGATAAGACGGAGGTGTTGGTGGTGCACCCAGGTCAGCTGGTAGAGAAGTTGACTCCTGGGCAACCATTCGGCCTTGTGCTGGGGGGTGACCAGTTGAGACCTTCTGAAAGGGTGTGGAATTTGGGAGTTGTGCTTGATAATGAACTGACGCTTAAAGCACAGGTGTCAGTAGTTGTCATGTCTTCATTTTACCATCTGAGGAACATCACCCAGATAAAGCACCTCGTCCTGCCTGATGACCTTCCTATATTGGTTCACGCCTTTGTGTCCACTCGTCTTGACTACTGCAATGCTCTATACCTAGGGTTAGCAGGGGTGGATCTCTGTCACCTGCAGCTGGTGCAAAATGCAGTGGTCAGGTTGCTGACAGGGCAGTCAAGAACTTGCCATGTCATGCCTGTGCTGCGCGAATTGCACTGGCTGCTGCTGGTGCAGTGGAGGATCACCTTCAAGGTCACGTTGCTGACCTATAAGACCCTACATGGACAGGGTTACTTGCAAGACCTCCTTTGGCCTTACCACCCTCTCCATCCTCTCTGCTCTGCCAATGAGGGATTGTTAGAGGTTCACAGGGTCCGTCTTCAGACATTAGGTGCTAGGACTTTTGCTTTTGTAGCCCCGACCCTGTGGAACTCTCTACCTCATTGGATTAGAGAGTGCCTGTCCACTGAAATGTTTAAATTATCATTAAAAACATATTTATTTGGCCTAGCATTTGGGGATGATGTTTAGTTATTACTGCTGTCTTTTAATTTTGTGTGCTTTAGCTGTTTAAAGGTTGTTTTAATATTGTATACACACTTTGGTTTTAGAAAAGTGCTTCATAAATAAAATTTGATTTGATTTGATTTATAGTGATTAATTAATACAAAAAATTCAGAGGATTAAAATAGTATTATACACAATACAGCACTAGTTGCTATAGGACATGTATATTCTACTGTCAAACACTTTGCTGGTGTTTTTGAAACCTTAGAGATAAAGAGAGTGAAGTAGAATTGCTGGAGCATCAAATGCAATCACACATTATCTCATTTCCACACATACACTTGACAGTCCAGGGTAGAAGTGTAGAATAGTTCAACTCTGGAAAAGAGGTCAAAAGAGCAGATAAAGCCACAAGAACATTACAGAAAATAAACATAGACTAACTTTGCAAAAAGTTTCAATTTCAGTTGTTTCAGCAATGTTAATTATTACAGCTTATTTTATAAAAATGGTTTAAGATCCCATACTTCATTTAAACCATTAGGTTTGATACTCCACAATTTTAAGATCCATGCACTGTCTTTTGTCAAGAATAGATTTTTTTTATCCCCCCCCCACTTGGGCATAAGACCTTTTCAAGTTTCATAAAGCTAAGACATTTGGGATCTGATCCATGCTTTTCAGAGATGTGCTTCCCCACTAGTGTGTCCTGTCTGTTATTAACAATCACTCATAAAGTACATGTTCTTGTATTCTTAATTTGAAGTTTCTGTTTTTCCTATGTAAATCAGATTGCTCAAACACCATAGTACGTATATGACATATGTTCTGTTACGGTAAATAAATTCCCTAATTTTGATTTCCGTGTTACATTGGGGATGTCTGAACTTTTTCCCTGGTTTGGAGTTTCACTTTCATAGTGGCTATGTACTTGTGTGTCCCTTATATGGTTCAGTTTCACCATGTTACGTCGACAGCTTTGCTGTTGACATCCCCGACAGTGATGGGAACAATGCCGACTGTCGGCATTGTTCTTCGAACAAAGTTTTTTTCTTGAGGGGCTTCACCCCGCACCCCTTGAGGACTATGCCTCTGCACCACCACCATCTCTAGATAACGAACTCTGAGTTGGAGTTGGTTCTGTGTGGGGGTGCAACACCAGGAAACAGAGTGGTGGTGTAAAGCGAGACCATCACAGCAACCTGGTGGGATTTGTCACTGTGGTGGTCCTCACTATAAAATAGTCATTGTTCCATCAGTATATGATACAGTTTCACCAAGCCACTTTGACAACAAAATTGTCAAAATCCATTACATTTACAGGCACAATGCCAACAGTAGTCATTGTGCTGTCAGAAAAACACTGTTTTTTGGTGGGGGGGGGGGGCTGTGCCTTCTGCACTCCCTGATTTCTAAAATGACCAGCTATGAGTCGAAGTTGATTCAGAGAGGGGGCGAAACACTGGGCGAAGCAGCGTCAATGTACAATGGGACCATTACAGCAACTTTGTCAGTTTCATGACTGTAATGGTCTTCGCTGTATTGTTTTTGCTGTTTCAATCATATACCCCCTTATACTGCTTGCCCTACTTGAATGTGATTCTTGGTTTCTTTCCCAGTGCATTTCCCACATTTTCATCCCCTTGCAAAATTGGCCAATTCTGTAAATAATATTCCCAATTTTCCCTGCAAGGTTATTATAGTCAGTAATAAAAGTTATAGGGCCATGTCCTACATCTTGTTTATCTGCCTGAGTTAGCAGTCCTTTTCTATCTAGGTTTCTTGCTCTTTCCTTTGAGTTATCAATTAAATCTTTGTCATAGCCTGTCTTCAAGAATCTGTTTGTGAGTTCTACAGCTTGTTGGTCCAGTGTTTCTATGGAACTGCAGTTGCATCTTGTTATTACAAACTGGCAATGGGGGATTGAGTTTTTCAGTGCTTTTCGATGTGCACTGTATGCCAGTAGTAAAGAATTAGTTCCCATTCTTTTCCTGTAAACCTCAATTTCTACTAACACGTTATCTGCCCTTTTCTGTACACCTAATGTGAGAGCTAAGAAGTGCAGCTTATGATGATCTGTGGTGTGTGTGACTCTAAACTTTTTCTTATTAATATTCAATGAATATATGAACTGCTCAATCTCATGGGGGTCCCCATCACACACACACACGCACGCACCACATCATCAATAAAATGGTACCAAGCTTGGAATTTTCTGAAGTATGGGCTTACATTAGCACTCATAACTGTTTGCTCCTCCCATAAACTCAGAAAGAGATTGGTATATGAGGGTGCCATTGCTGTCCCCATTACAGTGCCATATGTCTGTAAGAATACTTCCCATCAAATTCAAAAAAAGTTTAATCCCGGTATCAATTACAGTGCCTCCAAAATGAGGTCTATGGAGTGCTGATCCCTACATGGGTGCTTTGACAAGAAATGTCTACAAGCATCTGTCCCAGATGTATGCCTTATACAGGTGTAAAGAGACTCTGTATATATGCCAACCCAGTTAAATGATTCCTTCCATTGGAATTTTTCAGATTTTCTTTATACGTCATAAATAGGATGGCAGTTCTACTACACATTTTTTTTTAGAAACAATTTCACAAATCTGCCCAGATTTTCTGTTGGTGAGCAAACTCTCAACACAGTTTGTCTGCCTTGTTGATTGTCTAAATTCTTGTGTACTTTTGGCAGAATTTAGAAAGTCAGGGTAATTGGGTTTTCATTCCAGATACACTTGAACTCATCTTCTGTTATCTGGTTTTCTAACAATGCCATCAAAAACAATTGTATTTTAAAGGTATGCATGGGGATGAAAGTTATTTCTTTGTAATTCTCAGTATTTTCTTAAAGATTCAGTGATATTTCCTTGTAATGTTCCCTTTTCATTACAACAACATTTTCCCCTTCATCCACAGGTTTAATTATGATTTATTTTCTACCAAATCCTTTAGTGCCATTTTCTCATCTATTGTTAGATTAAACCTTGGAGCTACATTACTGTTGTTAAGTAATTCATCTACCTGCTTAATAACTACTTTTTCAAAACAATATCTGATGCTGTTGTTACTAAATGGGCAAAAGGTAGGTTTTTCTTTTTAAACATTGTTTTCCTTTGTTTTAATATGTCATTGTCCCAGTTTGAAAGATTGATTCCTACAGTATCTGAGGCATCTTGATTTAAGTCTGTCTCGTTTAAATCATAACCTTGGAGTAAATGGTTCAATTCCCCATTTCCCAATCTATCAAGTAGATCTTCTGTGGTATCAGGTTCAAGTCTCTCTGCTGGCTCTAAGCATTTGAACAGTCACCATCATTGTCATTTAAGACACTCACAATATAGTCAATGTCCTCAATAGTTTCATTTTGTTCTGTATTTACAATATTGTATCCCACTGTTAGTGGTTTGAATTTATTGAAAAAATAATGTTTTAATTTTATTTTTCAAAAAACGTTTTTGTAAATCTACATGAGTTTGAAAATTATTTGGTGTTGGGGTGGACACAAATGTTAATCCTTTTTGTAACAGATCCCTCATTCTATTGTAAGTATCTTGTCTGAGAGGTTAATTATTTGTAACTTTGTGTCTTTTCCCCCTCAATTTCCACCGTATATGCCCTTCTTCTCTTGCTTCTTCTTCCTATTTTTGACTTTTGTTTTCTTCTGTTTGTGCTTGAGGTTTTAAAAAAAAAGAGAAAAAGAAATAACTAAAATTGCCACCCTGGCAATGATGAATCATTGTCACACAATACTGAACATCAGCTTGTTTAGAATTTGCCAATTATACTCTGTTTGCAATGAGTTTAGATTCACACTAAAGTCAGCCATTCAGATAAATCCAATGTCCATCAGCAGATGAGATTTGCTCAGATACAGGCTCATTTCTGTATGTGAAACAATCGACTGTTCATTGTAGACTTGTCAGAATATTATATGTTGAGAGGCAGTGTTTAAATAAAAGAAAAGTCACTTTTCAAAAAATTCTTAATCATTGTCACTCGAGCTTTGCTTTCAACAGATTTAGAAATTTGCCATTTATGCTTCCTTTGCAAATAAACGATTCACACCTATGACAGCTATTCAAATCCCCCCACAACCACACACACAGACACTTGAGATTGCAGTGACCATCAGCAAAAATCAAGCACTCACACAAAGGCTCACTCATGCATAGAGATGAGCAAAGTCCATCAACTTCGCTATCGCGGAGTATTTCACATATGACTTGAAATTCGCAAAATACTCCGCAGTAATGAAGCAAATTCTGTGAATATGCAAGAACGAAGTTGCCATTGAAACATATGGACTTTGAGTAACTTTACCTTTCCAAATTTCACATTGCTGTGAAAGAAAGTGAAGTTGCCTTGAAACCTATGGACTTCGAGTTATTTGACCTTTCCTTTGGCTCCCAAAGGTGAATTTTGCAATGATTCATAGGATGGCAAGTCACGTGGGCTCTATATGGGATTGCCCAGCATCAGTTGAGCATAGTGTGTGTAGTGGAAAGCTGGGGTTAGTTAGGTCTCAGAGCTGTGTGATTTAAACCTTCAAAACAACAATCTACGTTTGGACTTTTGAGTCCAAATTTAGTATATTGTGTGGACTATTTCCTTGTGTGTCTGTATCATTGATCATTTATTGATTTTTTGTGAATTTTGCATCTTAATTTAGTACTTTCAGTATCTGTACTTTGAGACCATGTAGACGTGTGCTTCGGGGGAAGGGCAGATCTGTGGTATAGAAGGGAGATCCACAAACCACAGTGTGAAAGGCAGTCTTGCCAGCTGTTGTTGGCTAATGTTTAGTATTGGTGTGTTCAGTTGTGTACACAGTAATACATCTAGTAATTTTCGATAATTTTTTGCTGTTTGCTTTTCATTTTTTTCTGTCTTTGTTTAGAGGACTGTGTTTGACTTTACAGAATTGTTAAACTTTCTGGATGAAGAGACGGTCATGCAGAGCTGTTTCTTGCTGTGGCACTGCTGCCAAGAATACTATTGCTTGTGTGCCTCCAAATGGTAGCAGTGGAAGTTGTGATGATGATGAGGCAGGTTCATCAGGGGCAAGCCATGTTAAATCTGGTCATTGCGGACTAGTGGACAGGGTAGTACTAAGCAGTAGAAGGTAAAGGTAGTAGTTGCTGCAAGAACAGGGATTTCTGTGGCTAAGTTTTCTGACAAGTACGTGAAATTATAGCAAGAGGAACAGAAAACATTTACTTTTAAATCTGGCATAGTTTCAATTGAAATCCCCACTCCCAAACCCACAATAAAACAAGAGAAAATAATGAACTTATTATGCAGTGGTGCATGGCAATACAAATGGAAAGCATCATGTTTGGTCATCATTGCAAAAACAGACCATCATATGTAGCATGGAGGTGCCAGAAATGTAGCAAGGCACAGTGACTTACAATTAATGTGTCATCATTAGTGCAGAACTACTGAAATACAACACAGCAACAACACCCCCAAAAAAAAAATCTACTTACCTTCTATTCTACCTGGCCCAGCCAGCCATGACTATGACAAGAAGATCATAAAAAAAAATTAAATACCAATAAATATTTACCTTCACATTGCAATCTACAATCCTAATGTGAAGTATCATTCAAAACAATCTCCAAGATGAGGCCCTAAAAGAAAAAAGATACAAGTGAGATGTAAACAAAATGATCAAACATTCACTTGTAAATACAACAGAACTGGACTGCACTGCCAAAAATTACTTGCAACTGTTGGTGTGTGTATGAGAGTACAGCTCCAATGTACACCATCTGTCTGTCACCTAGACAACCGCAACAAACCACAGCAGCACAGCATGTTCTCACTCCAGGATATCAAAATCATCAATAGCTGCAGCAGCAGAACCAAGAACACCAAGTAAAAGCAACACGTCAACTTGTATTTCTTCTCACTTCGCAGCAGCATATGTGATGACAAGACTTTATCAACAGGAGATGCTCAATTGTACATCACAGCTAGTTTTCTGGGACTTTTCTACAGCAGCAGGAAAGATGTTCATGTTTGATTCTTGTGGAATTCTCTTCCCACGTGCACACCAGTGCATCATCAGCAGAAGCACTCAGCAGCAGGAAAGCATTTCTGTAATGGGGCCACTAATTGACATTTGTGGCTAGCAGGAGGATACATCAGTAAGAAAAGACTTATGTTTCAATACTCAGAAACGATGTTCATGTTTGATTCTTGTTGAATTCTCTTCCCACGTGCATACCAGTGCAGCAGCAGCAGCAGCAGCACTGAGAAGCAGGAAAGCATTTCTGTAATGGGACTACTAATTGACATTGTGGATAGCAGAAGGATACATCAATAGGAAAAGACTTATGTTTCAATACTTAGAGAAGATGCTCATGTTTGATTCTTGTGGAATTCTCTTCCCACATGCACACCAGTGCATCAGCAGTAGCAGCACTGAGAAGCAGGAACACATTTCTGTAATGGGGCCACTACTTAACATTTGTGGCTAGCAGAAGGATACATCATAAAGAAAATATTTATGTTTCAATACTCAGAAAAGATGTTCATGCTTGATTCTTGTGGAATTCTCTTCCCACTTACACACCAGTGCATCAGCAGCAGTAGCACTGAACAGCAGGAAAGCATTTATGTAATGGGACAACTATTTAACATTAGAAAATGGGCTTTTTATTTCCTGGCATCTGATTGTCTGGTACTCTTGCCAGGGAGGTACATTAACTTTCAATAGATGCCTGGGAAATAAAAAATACCAGCCCCAGTGCCCCTTCACCCACCCTAGTATCCTTGTGCCCACCCTGCTCCCTTATTAGCCAAAATCACCCCAGTGTATTTGAAATCCTCACCATTTTGTTTCTTGCTTAGTGAAAGAATTCCCAACCCGACACAATTAAGCACCATTTATAGACACACACAGAGTATCCTCACCTTTCCCCCACCCTGCCACTCTCTCAAAGCTAAAAAACAGTATCTGCAAAAATCAGTTGTGGTGCAGTACCTTACACTGCACCACACTGATCACTGGCACCGCTTCTTATGACGCTCGCTATAATGTACAGCTACCAATACAGTCCTCCAACAACTGAATCCCCAGCAAATGTTTATTGTTTATTAGTAATTTGGAAACCCCTTTGAGTCAAAAACTCATTTACAAAGGATCCATGTCACAGAGAATAAAGTACAGATATACAAAATTAACAATAGATCAGTATATATAGTTCAGTTACTTACAATGAGAAGTAGGCAAATGTTCAGTGAAGATTAACACAAACAAGTACAAGTGATTAACTTATATAGGTACTATATAACAGAAAAACGGATAGGAGACAAAATATTAGAAGTACCCGCTTGGGCTGAGGAGCAGGTGGGGGGTAGGGTAAATTCAGGCAAGGGGCCATAGTCAGAGGTAGTTATCATATCAAGGGTAGTCACAGGCACTTGAGGTAAGGAGGTGTTCCCTAAGGTGGGTTTTGAATGGCCCAAGTCTAGGTTCATTTGCTAACGAGGCAGGAAGGCTGTTCATCCACTGAGGGGCCCTATAGTTGAAGGACCTTTGGAATAGGGAGGTTCGGCAACCGGGCACAGAGAGGAGGGGTTTGTCGGAGCTACAGGTGTGCTGCATCTTGAGTTCTGGGTTGACTAGCGGGGCTAGCCCGGGGGGGGAGAGGCCAAGGGTAATTTTTTTTAGCCATGAGACATGTGTGGAGCTTGATTCTGTTGTCAAGGTTAAGCCAGCCGGTGTCATTATAGAGTGAGCAGGTGTGAGTGAGATGGTCACATCCCAGGACAAGGCAGCAAGTTTTATTTAGGGAGGAGAGATGAAAACTGTCTAGGTCTGTGGTATTTGCTGCTCCATAGATCAATAAGCCGTACTCCAACAGTGAGAGAACCGAGGAGGAGACAGCAAACCTGAGGTCATCTGGGGTGAGGCAGTGTTTGTGACGGTATAACAGACCCAACCTGATATTTAGTGACTTGGATAGGTGGCGAATATGAAGGTGGAAGTTAAGCGCAGGGTCCAAAGTGATGCCCAGGTATTTGAAGGAGCCCACCTGCTCCAAAGGGGTCTGGTTTGAAGTTAGAACTGGCAGGCAAAGCTCCTTTCTTGCATTCCATGGGTGGGAGAACAGCATAAATTTGGTTTATGAATAGTTGCGAGTAAGGCGCTGAGCAGCGAACCAGTTATTAGCACAGCTGAAGGTGGCCTGGAGGGATCGGTGGAGTTGGACGGGTCAGGGTTGGAGTAGAAGAGGACAGCATCATCCACGTATAGTAGTAGATTGCTGGAGCAGGACATGGGGAAGGAGTTGAGGAATAGGCTGAAAAGTAATGGCCCAAGAATGGACCCATGCGGGATGCCAGAGAGGACAGGCAGACTATTGGATAAGGTGTTCCCTATTTTGACCTGCTGGGAACAGTTCTTAAGGTAGTCCATAAACCTGCCCTTTGCATCAGCAGAGAAACCCAGTTTGGACAAGGTGGCAAGTAGAAGGGAGTGGTTGACAGTGTCAAACACCTTTGTGAGGTCTATGTAGACTGCACCAGTGATGTGACCCTTGTCCAACGCAGAGTGTATATGGGTGGTAAACACAAGAAGGGCAGTGGTGGTACTGTGCCCTTTACAGAAACCACATTGCTGTCTACAGAGTAGGTTGTATTTGGTGAGGTGATCAGTGAGTTGGTCTGACACAATCCGTTCTAAGGCCTTGGATAGGGGTGGGAGTATGGAGATGGGGTGGTAGTTATTGGTATTGGACCGATCCCCACTTTTAAGGATCGGGATAATGGCTGCAGACTTACACTTGGAGGGGAATTTACCTAGGCACAGAGAGCAGTTTAAAATGTGAGTTAGTGGGTATAAGGTTTCCTGAAGGGTGAAACGAAGGAGCTTCACATCTAGGGAGTCGCTGCTGAAGGAGGAGTGGCTCAGTGCTTTAGAGAGATATGGCTCTGCAGATTTGGGAGTAATTTGGCATAGGTAAAAAGGGGGGACTTCTGGGGAAGGGGTATAGGCGCCAGCAGAAAGTGGATCAAAGAAGTTAGAGGGAAGAACATGGTTGAGGTTTGAGAAGGTGTTATTGAAGGCTTCAGCAATTTGGATGGGGTCAGAGGTCAAAGACCTGTTGACCAAGACCTGGTCAGGGACAGGGTTAGAATCTTTTCCACAGATTTCCTTAATGTTGTTCCAGAATTTACATCCCGAGCCCCAGGAGGTAGTTAAGGAGGATTTATAATAATCTGCTTTTGCTTTTTGCACGACCCAGGTATACTTGTTTTGAGCCTCTCTGTATTTTTGCCTATCGAGCGAGAGGCCGGACTCAATGGAGAGTTGCCACAGTAAGTCTCTTGCCCACATCAAGGCCAGGAGGCGATCGGAGATCCAAGGCACAGTATTGCCTCTGACCATTCTGTTGGCGAGAGGGGCATAGTTGTCACATATATTGTTGAAGGCCAGGATGAAGAGGTCAAGTGCTCTGTCAGAGTCAAGGGCATTTGTAAAAAAAGACGAGTCCATCCCTCTGAGGTGAGCTTTAAAAAGTGTCAGCTTGCCAGGGCCTAGTTTGCGTTGCGTTATTAATTTAGGGGGAGATCTAGGAGTTTTGTAAGTCCAGGAGCAGAGAACGGGGGAGTGGTCACTGAGTACATTTGGGAAGACGGTGACATTAGTGATTTTATGTGGACGGTTGGTGAAAACGAGGTCTAGCAGAGAAGAAGACCCAGTGTGCAGATCCCAACGGGTTGGGGATGAGACCACTTGAGAGAGGTCTTGGGCTGTAGCAGCGTCCATGAGTGGTGAGATGTCACCAGCTAGCCAACTGATATTGAAGTCCCAGAGTAAAATCTTTTCTGTACACGATGGGAGAGTGTCCAGATAGAACAGTAATGAGAGGAAGGACACCTTTTGGTCCCTAGGGGGAATGTAAACAACAGTGATCAGGAGCGGGGTTTGGGAGCGTCCCAAGGTAAGTTTAAGTGTGAGTGCTTGTGGTCCTGGACCTAGTATAGGGGTGGGGAGCAGCTACTCATGGAGTGAAGGCTTGCAGTAAATGGCGTATTCACCCCCACGTTTACCCTTCCGATCACGGTAGAGGTTGTAGTCAGTGAGGGTAATGGAAGAGTCAGAGATCCTAGGATTGAGCCAGGTTTCGCTGATAGCTATAACATCAGACTGATACTAAAGGACCCAACCCTGGAAGGAGTCCCACTTTTTTAAGAGACTGCAGACATTAAGGGAGGCGATGCAGAGCCCATGGGTAGGGGTTTGGGAAGATGGTTGGGCTGCTAGAGGCCCAGGATTAGGGTGGACATTCCCTGACATAAGAAGTAGGAGGAGAAAGAACCTGAGTACAGCATACCAGGACCTTTTTCTACTGTAGGGAGCAAGCGAATCTGATTGTACCGGGGCAGAGAAGGTAGGAATGGGGAGGTGGAGTAAAAGAGGTGCGGCAAGTAGGAAGGGTTGAGATGAGGGAAGGGGGGGACTGCGTCAGCGGTAAAGGATGGAATGGCCGGCAAATGGGGCAGTGCAAAGGTAGCATGATGCGCCTAGGGCGATACTCATAGGTGGTTATAGTAGCGGAGAAGGCAACAAGCTCTGGCACATCTGCAGAGGCTGGGAGGGAGAGAGGGGCCTCCCAGGCATTAGCAAGAAGCCAGGCATCCAGACTTTTGACAGGCCCACAGGTGGGAAGTGAAATTGTGAGGTGTACTGGTTGTGGGGGGGGGGGGAGTCAGGGAAGTGGGGAATAGAGAGCATAGCTGTAGAGCAAAAAGAGTCATTCTGGAGTAAGAGTAATCCTTAGAGGAAGGATTAATCCAGAAGTCAATATAGTAGCCACTAGTGGTGAAGGTGTATAGGCTGCAAATGGAGATGTGGGCTGATTGATTCTCAGCTCACAGCCTCACTATATAAGAACTTGCCGAGCAAGGGTGGTGGTGGGGGCGTGGGGAGCCGATGCTATGCGTCGGTGGGGACGGCAAATTCAAACTTTTGAGAGCTGTATCGGAGGGGCTCCTCATGGCAAGCTGCGCACATACCTTTCCGGAATTCGTGGGGGGGGAGTTGTCTTGCTGCCCATGCCCTCTCGACCTCAGAACCTTAGGAGATTCTGCTGCGAGCTATGGAGGAAAGCACAGGGAGGGTAAGCACTTTTATTATGGGGCTGGAGAGCAGGGGTGGGGACGGGGCGTGGGCAAGGACAGATGATAAGCAGAGACCAAATTGGATTGACATTACAGCTTTCTACCAGTCTCAGAAGCTTTTACTCTAATTAGGACTGGAATCAGATTAATTTTCTGTACTCTTGCAGTGTCGGAGACCTCCCTTTTTATTTTCTAAATTAGGGGTTTGAGTGAGTAAACAGGGCTAAGCAAACAATGCACAGTAGAAATCAGTAGAGCAGTAATACATTAATAAACAGTTGTACACTTAAAGCACGTCTGAAATAGAGGCATATAAAGTGCCTAGGGTGTAGAAATGCTAGACTGAAAAACTATCTCCAGGCCTATGCCGATAGAAATTAATTATTTAAGGCAACAATGCAAGCTGCAGAAAAGGCACAAAGTCCAGGCAAATTCAAATTCAAGCTGTTGAGAGCTGTATCGGAGGGGCTCCTCTTGGCAAGCCGCGCACATACCTTTCTGGAATTTGGGGGGTTGGGGAGGGCATCTTAAGGAGTATGTTTAAAAAAAAATGACCAGTAAGAAACAAGTGCAGATGTTTTGTGGTCGGGGAGAAAGAGAAATTGGCATTTCTCGCAACTGTGCTTATCCGCAATGTCTCTCCCAATTCTCGCTCTCCTTTCTCCACAGCATGAGTCACTCTGTTCATTAGCGAGTGGTCCCTGCTCCGCCACCCTCTTGTTTTCCCAAACTGAGCACACAGTTTATGTCTTACTTTTTTGAAAACAGTTCCACCTAAAAAAAAACTCAGTGCTTGAAATACAGCTGTTTAACAATCCATAGACTCTCGCACCCACTTCAGTAGTTAAGCTGTTCATCCTCCCATACAAATTTACAGAACATACTGAGCATAACTGAGCATTAACCAAAAAAAAAGTCAGTACCTCTCTCCACAGCCCATTTTATTCTGATAGGTTATACAGTTTACTTCAGTACTGGAGGCATTCAGGCAGAAGCCAACAAGTGACTGGGGAAGACAAGAAAGCCATAGAATTAGGCTCTCTTAAAGAGCAATACCCTCTACTGGCAAGTGTACCAGGAGAGGGACTACTTTACAAGGAATCATTGTTATTCCTTTTTATGTTTGCTTGCACGCATGTGCAAGAAACATAGTGCCACCATACAACTTTTAGTAGGTGTGCCACTCTGCTTCCAATGCCCTGCTCCCTTTTGCAGGTGCTGTCTCACCACACCAAAACATGTCTGAACTGTCTATAACAGCAGTTCAGATGCAGTGACATACAGTTGAAAGTGAAAAACCGCTGCAGTCAGCGGTGGTAACGTGTAGGCAATTTGCATTCTGCCATCGTCGGCAGTATGCAAATTGCCTGCACGTCACACTTCATCTGAACTTATGTCATAGACAGTTCTTCCTCCCCCCGACCTGAACACCTACTAGCACACTGGGAGCCCAGCCCAGCGTGCTCATGCACTCCACCCACCTGCAAACTGTATAGCCGATAGGGGTGCTCAATCTGCTGTCAGCTCCACTGCATCCCCCCAAAATAGACTTCCAGGTGCCACGCTGGGAGACCACCCCAGTGTGGCAACAGTCCATCATACATATGGCCAACAGGGGTGCTCAATCCTCCATTGGCTCCACTGGCCCCCCCCAAACAACATTCCAACTGCCACACTGGGAGCCCACCCCAGCGTGTCAACAGTTTGATGTCCGTATGGCCAATGGGGGTGCTCAATCCTCCGTTGGCTCCACTAGCCCCCCAAAAAACTTCCACTGTTCATGAGCAGATGTCTTAAAATGCTATGTTGAAAATTTGGTGACAAAAGTCCATAAAATGACTGCGTTACGAGCGTGCATTGCACAGTTTCCACGCACCTTCGTAAGTTTATGAATTTGTAATATTTTCAGTCCAGATTTTCTACAGTGGCATTTTTCCACACCTCCTTATGAACAGTACAGCTGTCATTTTTAACACCCTGGCTGAAATGTGTTTATGCAGTTCTGGTGCAGAAATGCGTGGTCGCTGTGGGAAATCAGTGTTCAGGACAGATTATGAAAATCACAGTGACACTGTTCATGAGTGGAGGTCCCAAAATTCCTGTGTTGACAATCTGCTGTAATCAGTCCCCAAACTAATTACAGTTTCTACACATGCTCGTGACTTCACCAGTTTTTTCATATTTTCACTCCAGATTTTCAACATTGCCATTTTTACACCTTCTCATGAACAGTACAGCTGTCATTTTTCACATCCTGTTCAAAATGTGTTTTCGCACCTGTGGTGCCAAATGTCGTGGTCACTGTACAAAATCAGCTTTCGGCTAACAAACTGATATTGCCACTGTTCATGAGGTGGGGGTCACAAAAAAACCATGTTGAAAAATTGGAATGGAAATACCAATGAACACCTGGGGCATTAGGGTTTCTGACCATAATGCCCCACCCTGTAGAGACTGACAGGCATCAGGGTGTGACTTGGGATTGTCGCCTGTAATGCTCATACCATTCCACCCACACCCTGCAGCCAGTGACAGGCATCGAGGTGTGCCTTGGATTCTTCCGCCCCAAAGTTCACCCCATTCTCCTATACTGCACCCATCTCACCATATTTCCTTATGAAATGGGGTGAGCATAAGGCCCAAAGACCCCAAGGCACACCGCAACACTTGTTGGTGTCTGCAGGGTAGGGTGTGGTGAAATGGCATGGCCTTTATGCCTGATGCCCCAAAGGCAAACCCCAATTCCTGTCAGTCTCTGCAGGGTGGTGGTGGGATTGGCTTCAGTTCAATGCTTCACTGCCATTCCTATTATGCAGCTCTCTAACTCCTACAATACCAATGCCAATGCCAGCAAGCAAACATTCGGCATTGACAAATGCTTGTTTATATTTATTTGATATGTTTTTCATCTTTAACCTAATTTAACTAAAAATGTTACTTATAGCCCATTTTATAAGTGCAATAATACCCTCCAGGGTGGGTGGTATGGGTATTACCAGACCATCCAGGATCTATAAGGCCCTCCACCTATAGCACTGGGTCTCATTATGCCCCTGGGCAGTCCAGTATTGCCCAATACCACCTACCCTGTTGGGTATTTTTGCTTGCTTTGTGGCTAGCAGGGTACGTCAATAAGAAAAGACTTATGTTTCAATACTCAGAAACGCTGTTCATGTTTGATTCTAGTGGAATTCTCTTCCCACTTGCACACCAGTGCAACAGCAGCAGCAGGAAAGTATTTCTTTAACGTGGTCACTACTTGACATTTGTGGATAGCAGGAAAGGAGGAGAAGGATTATACAGCAGTATGAAATGAAAAATGCTGGGATTCAGAAGTTAAAGTACTCACACTGTTGATGAAGCAGCAACCAATGCAGAGATTGTTGCTTCATCTCACAGATCCACCATGGAGGCACAGTAGTAAGTGATATTGTTTTACATAACAATCACAGAAACTGCCAGAACCTACTGTAACTTGCAGCCGTGATCTCAATGTAGTATGGTGGTTCTTCCTCCATGAGATGGTGCTGCTAACCATGTTGGAACATGTCATGTCTTTGCCCTATCAAGAGACTGTTGTCCATATGTACACAGATGCTATACTATCATTATCATAAATCTCACGACCAGCGCTAATTTTACAGAACGAGACTACATAAAATGTGTTATATGTCAGTTAGTTTCATTCACATTCTGTAATGTTAACATAGCGCTGTGCATGTGAGATACTGACTCCATACATATGGACAACAGTCTTGAAGATGAAAAAGTATGGCATATTCACACATGTTTAGCAGTAGCAGCACCCTCTCGTGGAGGAAGGACCGGAACACTACAACAAGATGACGGCTGCAACAGAGGTTCAGGCAATCTTTACGAGCGTTACAGTAACAAAAAAATTCACTTGTTACTGTGCATACAGGGGGGATATGTGAGCTGAAACACTGATCTCTGCAGTGGCAAGGGCATCATCACTGCTACTAGTTATAAGTTGAGAAAGGGTCAAGGAAGGAGAGCACAGATTTTTGAGGGTCATCATTTTTATATACTTCCATTTATTTATTTTTTTTGGAAAAGGGCATAGGTATTAAAGAAAGACAAGATGAAAGGAAAGATGATAAAGGGGTACAGAAGAGAGTACAAAGTTAGAACGCTGCCACGTATTTACTCAATGGCACCTCCACGACCCCCACCGTGGCGGATCTCATTCAAAATATCAGTCTCACAGTCCTGATCTGTGTGACAGTATGCTGCAGCTCCATGACCAGGAGGCGCAGTTCTAAAATTTCATGAGACATTGACTCCAGCTCATTGCCTGCAACTGGTGGTGCTGCAACTACTGCTTGTATTTCAACTGTGGGGTGGGGGGGGGCAACTGTGGATTCCATTTGCCCTTGTCTGCATGATGCTGCTAATGTGGCGGCTGCTGGATGTGCCTCCTGCCATTCTACATGGGGTGCATATGTAGGTGTGTCCAATGCCCCCCATTGCCAATAGGGCTGTCCCTCTTCCCCCTACAGACCACCTTGTGGCATATAGTACAGTTAAAAAGCAGTTGTCCAGCCTAGCCAGCCTTGGTATAAAGAGAAATATTTTATTCAGGGGGGAGCCTGAACCAACTGGGTGCTAAATAACATTCTGTGCAAATTGGTTACAAAAAGGCCCACTCACCTAGTCAGTGTTTTACAAGATTATCTTTTAATGGATTTTAGATACAGTACATGTAATTAAAGCAAATGTTTTGGAAATCATCCTTCATGAGTGCTGAACTGTTTCACTTAAAGTAAAAAAGAAAAACTGCCTAAGTATCTGTTCCTTCATAAATTTATAAAAATCAAGTTAGGGGAATCAAACCCAGATTCAGCTCACACAGTAAATCTTTTGTGCAACCATCACTCTGTTCTTCTTAATTCAATTATATATCTAAACAAAATTCATAGTTAATCAGTTAACTCATTGTCCTCCACATATAGCAACAAAAAGACTTGAACTTATATACACATGGTATAAGTAGTTCATTCAATTTTGACTTGCCTTCTAGATCTTCTAAAATAAGTTTCATAATCAGCTTAAGTACTCTCTGTTTTTCTTTCTTATTCTTTTTGAAATTATTAGAATATATCCTTAGTTTCTGAATTAGTAACAAATCACAATTATCTAATCATACGTTCTTTGCACAAGCTTAATAAGTTAACTTCTGTTAAGATTGTTATCTGCTGTGTAAACAAGCTGCTTGTTTTATAAAACTAAGTTCCAAAAACTCCTTATGCTCATTAAAGGGGTACTTAGCATCTTCTGTGTTTGTATTTAAGCATGTTTATTGTTATTTTCCAAGTCCTATTGTTAATATCATCAATTTGCAAATATTTAGATAAAGTCAATACCCATTTGAACAAATCTGAGGAGGAACTATGGGCCACCAAGTTACAAAAATTTAAAAGAGATTTAAATGACTATAAAAATAACCAGGTTTATATAGTCTCAAATAAAAAGCTGGGTTGTACCAAAACATTTCAATATAATTTGGACTCAGAAACCTTGGCAATGAGTTCAGGCAGTGACACTGAAACAGGAAGACAACCCTTAAGAGGCAAGGAGGCACATTGTCCTGGGAAGGGGGGGGGACCAGGGCAGAAGACCTTTTTGCCAAAGGGGGCAAGAGGGGATATCAGTATACAAAAGAGGGACATACACAAGAGGTTACAGAGGATACACAAGAACCCAGCCCCTCACATGCCACAGGAACAGGCAGAGATATAGGTACAATAGAAAAATGAAAAGAAAAAAGAACCCAAAATACTACAGTGGAGGCCAGGGCAACCCGGTCAACAATGCTGAAAATAAAGTAGTGTATAATATTTCAAAGAGGGAGCTTATAGACTTAGAAGAACAAGTGCCGAGTAAAGGATTGACCTTTTGTCCACATAGTCAGGTCAATGAATTTGAATTGAAACTGGATTTAAACCACTTTTATAGAAAACTCAAGCTCAAATACTTTTTTGGGACATAACTTGAAACGGAAACAAATATTCAGAAACGAGAAAAAAATGATTTAAAGTCAGAAACTACATCTAAAATCTAAATTCACACCACCTATTACACCACATCTAATAGAGACATACATGGCTCTAGTTAATAGAGACATAGAAAAATTTTTTTAAAAGGAAAGAGGTACAGATAGGAGGTCAAAGTTCAGCCTTTCATCAAAGCAGTATAGAGCCTTGAGAATGATAGGACTATCATTATCAAGACTGCGGATAAGGGAGGGGCCATTGTTTTGTGTTTTTTAACCAGGTATAGCATACTAAGCTGAAAGCTTTTTTACAGGAGCAACCTGGAAGCACAAGGAGGTTAAGTGACTTGCTCAGGGTCACACAGTATGCAAGTGGAAGCTGTGGGATTCAAAACCAGGTCTGGTCTGCTGGATGTCACCAGATTTGCAGCTCAAAGCCTTAGACCACTGCGCTATACTGACTCCTCTATTGAAATAATGGATTATCCACAATACTGACAAATTTGTTTAGATTTATTACAGGACCAAAACAAATATCTTGTATTGGACAGAGACCCCACCCAGATGATTATGGACTTGGTGAAGACCTTATTATCTATAGCCTTTGATAACAAGGAAATCACAGAATGGGAGAAAGATGCCCTGTATAGGAGTACACCCTCTATACCATTATTTTATATACTTCCAAAGATTCACAAGAACCTCAGAGCCCCACCAGGCTGACCCACTGTTTCTGGGATTAATTCTGCTCTAGAACTACTATCCATTTTTATAGACTACCATATAAGACCTATAGTAGAATTAACAAAGTCATACATTAAAGATTCTACAGACAGAATTACAATTATAGAACAACAGAATGAAACAGACCTGGAAGTAGAAAACTATATTAGTAATGTGGGATTTGAAGGATTTATACACATCTATACCACACAGACAGGGTTGTGATGTTTTAAAAACAACACTGAACACAATGAAACTGGGGCTTGCCATTAAAAGGCAGGCCATGTTGTCTAATGGCCTCTGCGAGAAAGAGGTGAAGGGGAGGGGGAAGGGATGATAGGAAAGGGGGAGGAGACAGGTGACATCAGAGAGGGTCAAATGAACAGGGGTATGAGACAGGCTTCAACTGGCTGGGGAGGGGCTAAGGGGGGGCTGGGGAGGGGCCAGTGGGGATACTTAAAGGCTTGCAACCCCCCTTGACTTCCTCTTTTTGCTGGGAAAAGATTCTTCTCTCAGCACTTCGGTGGCAATTAAATAGGTAAGGCACTACCCAGGGACCCTAGGCCTAGGGCCATGTGGGGACTTCCTGGGTTGTTAGAGAACTAAACACAGGATAATAATGTTTTTTGGTTGAGAAGGGCAAGCAGATTGGCTAGGCAGGGTACAGGAAGGAGTGTGATCTTGCAGGTGGTGCTTTTGTTCATAAGCCAGGGTTGGTTTGTGGTTGTCCCTTAGTTGTTGACTTCAGGGGGTAGCCAGAGTGTTATCATCCATGAATGGGGAGTAGGTTGAGATAAATGAGCATTTTGGAGGTCGATAATTAGGAAGTGAGCAGGGGCGTCTGGCTATAGAGGTGCCCCCTATGGGAGGGCATGTTGGCTGTTTGTTGTGGTTGGTGGGGTGAGCACCTCAGTGAGCAGGTCCTTGTTTCAGTCAGTGCCAGTATTGCTGCAGCCGCACGGGGGCTGGGATGATCCCGGGAGGCGGGCACCACATGGCTTGAGAGGTGCCCTCTATGGGAGGATACATTGGTGGTGTGTGGGGTTAGCTGGAAGGATCCCAACGAGTGGGCTTTTGTGGGACCGGTGCCATTTTTGGACCGCGGCTGCTGGGGTGACCATGGGCAGTGTGTGCCACATGGGCTGTGGGCCAGGCTATGGCCTGGGTGTCCAGCGGTGCCTTGGGCCGCATGGATCACTGTGCAGGGCTGGCGGGAGTAGAAAGGGAGGTGGGGGATGAGGCAACAATCGGCTCTTTAAAATAAAATAAATAAATAAAAAGAGAGCGAGGAGGTGATAGCTGGAGTAGGCTCAATGGGCCTCAGTTACCTCCTGGTGTGCCTATGTGTGTTTGCAGGGGGCCGTGGCCAAGGGCCTGCAACCCGGGGGCGGGCAGAGTTTTTTCCTTGGGGGGCAGAAAGGGAATGGGAGCTGCAGCAGGTTATTCAGCGGGCATTACACTGCTGTGTACCTGGTAGCATAAGTGGCAGCATTTTCATTTTGCTGGAGTCGGGAGAGAAGCATGGGAAAGGGGAAGGTATCACAGCCAAGGAAGAGAGCCTCAGAGCAATGATCAGGTTCAGGGCATGGGGCCGACCAGAGGTAGCGGAACCCAAATGAAGGGGCCTCCCACTCCAGTGGGATGAGTCAGTGGGCGGGCTTGCCCGGGCAGTCCAGTCGCCCATCCTCTTGGCAGAAGACAGCACAGAGTGCTTCTTGGGATAGCAGCGGGGGGGGAGGGAGTGTGTCCAAGTGGAGGGGTGTTCCCATGGCACCAGCCCCAGGCACGTGTTGGGAAGGGGCTTGTGGCAGGTAGGCACCATCCATCATCTGGCATGGCCCGACGGGGGGCCAATATGAGGCAAGCCAGGTAGGTATCATACATCAGGCGCTGTATTTTCACTTGCTTGGGGTTTGGTACAAACTTCAAAAATTATGCAAGGGGAGAGTCTAGATTTAATGAAGCATGAATGTGATGCCCTGTTAAAGTGGTAAGTTCTAAAGGAAGTGATAGGCAGATAAGGGGTTAATATTGTACTGTGATATCTGGAGAAATTCCAGAACATTGTGGTGGAATGACTAAATGAGTCTTGTAGCTGCATGAGGCTTGCTAGTAACCCGTTAAAAAAAAAAAAAAAGTCCACAAACTGCCACAGGGATGGATTAGGGAAGGTGAGAGCACTGAAAGGGAAGGTAATTCATTTGACCTGACTATCCTGGAATAGCGGGATGTTATAGACTTACTGAAAGCCATAAAGATTTGCAAACCTCCCCAAGGAGATCAATTGTTTCAAGGGTAGGTGCTGTAACAGAGAGATTAGGGCAGTTTGGATTTTCTTCTCCAGCACGGTGTTCCTAGTTTAGAATCTGTCAGCAAAGAGACGGCTTATGTTATTAAGAAATTGGATGGTGTTTGGCACAAGGATCTCGTCTGTCTCACAATAGATATGAATTCATTGTACACATCTATTAAACATGATAAAGGCAGTCAAGCATGCCATTATTTTCTTAGAGAACAGTCAGGACGGTGGGGAGATATGGATTGATTTTACCTTGAACGTTGGAATTTATGCTATTACATAGTTTTTGGGCCTTGGTCACAATGGCATTAAATAATGGTGGGGAGTAACATAAGCCCAGGATTAGTTAGTCGGTACTTCGAGATTGACTGTTGTGGAATTATCATTGGTAGCATCACAGGGACTAAGTTGGTGCAGATGCAGGGAGACGAATGGAGGTAGCGATGGAGCAGCACTGGCATGTAAGTGGACAGGTAGCGAGGGAGGAGTGGCCCTGGAGGGGCATTGGGGATCGCAGCTGGCCTGGGCAGCTAAGGGAGCTTGATGGGGTGTTCTGCTGAAGGGAGTGAGGGCCTCTACGAGACGGAGACTATTTGAGGTGCTGGTGCAGTTTGTGGAGCAGGGGCTGGTTGTGACAGTTGAGGTGGTGTCAGGGGCCATGTGGGCCACAGACTGGGAGCTGAGCACAGCAACCATGGAACCTCAGGCCTAGGGAACTGGATTGTGGGACGATAGAATGTCAGTTCATCACTGGATGGGGCATGGGGGTTAGAGCAGGGGGGTCCCAGTCACAGAGAGGCAGATGGGACAGTCTGGCGTGGTATAGCATACTACATAGTGCCTGGGGGAGATTTAAAGTGGGTGCATTGGGAGAGAACCGCTCAGAGGTTTTTCCTTTACTCCACCAGGTGAGGTGGACTTGAGAGTTGGAGTCACAAACAGGGCTGTAATGGGGGGGGTTGCTGTTAAACAAGGTCCTGGTTGATGCATGGAGGAAGCAGACAGGGTATTTGATGGTTTGAAGCAGCTCAAGGGGCTCAAATATAATGGGTGTGAATGCAGTGCAAGGGAATATTTTGCTTTTGAACTCCCTCCGGAGCGGCAGGCGGAATATGGGGGGAGTTAACTCGAGACTTCCAGGGCCGTGTGGTGTAGAGTTAAGTAAGGAGCGCTGCTTCTAGCCGGCCTCAGGGTCTTTCCACAGAGGGCCCTGGCTCATACATAATAACCCCAGGGCGGGGTTGCAAAGGGGGTGGTGTTAAAGATAGGCACAGTTAAGGGAGAACAGGCATACCCAAACATAAGGAATGACTTTCCTAGGTTGGCGTCATGAGTAATTTGTTAAATATTTAAGAGTATCCAGCCAGTTTCCAAAAAAGAAAAAAAAAAAGAAAAGGAAAGACAGAGTTGGGGGAACCTGTCCCAGTGCAAGTGCGGATGTGATCTGTTCTAGGTAGTGCATGCAGCAAAAGGGACGGGCATGCCCTTATTAAAAAAAAAACAAAAAAACACCCTGTTGGAGACCAACCAGAGACGGAAGGAGGTGGCCTTGGTGAGGGCAGCTCTGGGACGTGTCAAGGCAGGGTATTTTTCAGCTAGAGCAGAAGGTGGGGGGGGGGGTTCGTTCCCCAACCAGTGACAGAATGAGGTGGCCTTGGGGAGTGTAGCTCCAGTATGTTGTTAAAGCAAGGGGCTTTGTCAGCTAGCAACAGTAGGGCGAGTTGTTCCCCGACCCAGTATGGAAGAGATCTGCCATTAGACGCCAGGCAGAACTTTAGGAGAGGTATACACACTGCAATTCAGCCCCTCCTGAACATCAAGGTGGGCATGACCTGTGGTACGCATAGGGTGGCATGAAGGGAATGTACCAGTGGCCACTGTCTGGCCAAGGGCTCATAAGGCTACCATATACAGGTAAAATGTAAGGGGCATGGGGGTAGGTTGGGCAAGATGTTTTTGGCCACAAGGATTGCCAGAGATGGGGGTGGAGTAACTTGGGTCAGCCTTGGTCCAGGGAGAGGAGGACCAGTATGGGGCAGGTGTAGGCATGCTCCAGGGTACCAGGAAGCCGACCACCCCAGCAAGGTGCTGAGGGATCCTGGGAAAGGGGGCAGGAGTGGAACACAGGCAGATGAGGGAAGGTTTTAATCCAGTAAGGATTGACTGGCAAGAGGCAATACAGACTCAGTAATTACTTTGGGGGGGGCAATAGGGCAAAGAGGTCTTGGGGGACCCGGCTACAAGACTGGGAGCTTGGACGTGGGATGCCCATGGTTCCAACCGGCATCGGCATGCCCGATGGGTAAGGTCCTTAGTGGAGATACTCACCCAGGCCCCCCTTGGCAGGTTCCCAGTCAGAAAGGAAGGGGTAGTAAGCATGGAAGAGGGCCCTAGGATCCCGGGTGGCCAGAATGTTGTCTCTGTGGCACAGTTGAGTAGTGCATTATGGTTTTGACCTAAATGTCAGTGGTTCAGGTCCCCTGCGGAAATTGCAAGGGAAGGGAATAGCATGCCAAGGGAAGGACAACAGGTTGATGGTACAACGGTACCAGCAGGTGGGGTTCCCTGGACCACAGTGGACCCACTTAGGCCCAGGGGACATGGCTGGTCACTCATGGGGGGATGAGGACAGGTTGTTACAAAGTGGACATAGGGGCAGGGCATGCCTGGTGGGTGCTCCCATACCCCTGGAGGGGGCCTCAACCAAGGTCACCGGTGTTGAGTGGAGCTGGGGTGCTGGTACCCAGCTGTGCAAGGGGGGGGATTTGAACCACGGAGTGAGGTGATCCGGAAGGGTTTCATAACAAATGGGATTCCTCCAGGAAGGGGGGGATGAACAATGGGGTTCTATGCACAGAAGGGAGGGGAGGAAAGCCCAGACAGGCAGGAGGAGAGGGAGAGCCTGGAGGAGCTGGGAATGGAGATTTGGTGGGGGTGGACCAGCTGATCAGCAGTGGGCAGACCCGGGGGACTACTGGAGGTGGGTCAAGAAGGCAGTGACCAGCAGGATGATGAAAGGTGTTGCCCTTGGAGAAACCAGCTGGCCATGGCAGTACAGGGTGCCAGATCCACCTCCTATACTGGGTGGTTTCCCTCTCACAGCAGTGTGGGAAGGGCGTAAGCAGCGGGGTATAGCAAGGGTGTGCCACTCCAAAACCCCATGCTGTATGAACTGCAGGGGCAAAACTGGGATGCACTCTGGAAATGGAGACCCTAGCAAGAGGTTGCTGAGCAGGAGGGCAGGAGCAATCAAGGAATCTGGAGCATTGCAGACAGTTCTGAGTTATACTGCGGGGGCTATTGGGAAACTGCAGGGAGAGTTAGAGGAGCATGCAGGCGCATGGGATCCCAAGTAGTGGAAGGGAAAACAGAGGACCCGGCCCGTGGCGCTGGAGTTAAGTGGAGCTAATAACGCATGGGTCAGGAAGGTTCATAAAATGAGGGAGACAGGGCAGTTGAGAGCCCCCACCCACCCTGTGAAGGAGTGGCTTGGGGGGGCAGGTTTGGAACATGGGGGGGCGGGCAAAGAAAAGTCTGGCGACCACGAGGCCCTGGTAAGGGGGGCAATGCACATGGAGCTGTGAAGAGGGGGCTGTGGGCTGGGGGGGCTAGGGGAACCCCACCGGGGGGGAAAAGGGTGCCTAAGGAAAATGGGAGTATGCAACCCATCTTGGGGTATGCTGGGGGCAACAAGGGCCTGGAATAGGCACTAGATATGGAGAGGCACAAGGATGGAAGTGACCTCTAATGAGACCCGGCACGAGCCAGGTGGGGCCACAGATGGGAGGCTGGTGTCCGGGTGCTAGGTGGATCCCCGACGGAGGGTGTCCAGGGGGCTATGTGGAGCCCCACCAGAAAGTATCAGCCTAAAGGGAGATGACAGGATAAGGGGAAGGGGTTTGTTTTGGGAGCAAGGGGAAAGAAGGGGGGCAGGCTCCAGCAGCCACGCGGGGGGCACCAAGGGGGCTTTAAGCCCGGAGGGGTGCTGGCCAGGCCACAACAGCCTGGGTGGTGGTGGGCAAAGCCGGGGAAAAGGGGGGTCCAGGCTCATCTCAAGGGCATTGCATACATGAAGGAGGATGCATACAGGGCAGACGAGGCAGGTATGCCAGGAGGCAAGCAGCTCACGGAGGCTGGGTTTGGAGTTATGGGGGAAGTGCTAAGGTGATTGAGGGTCCCAGATTTGTGTCTAGCCATTATGGGGGAGCCCCATCGTCCTTCGCAAGCTGGAAATGGGGCAGTGGAGAGGGGGGAAAAGAAGAGAAAAAGGGGTCAGGAGAGGGGGAAGGAGGGTAGGCAGCACAGGCTGGAGCAGAGGAACCCAGGTGTGGAAGTAAGTGGGGGAGGGGGAGAGGATAGAAACTAGGGGTCGGATCACATGTCCGGGCCTAGTGGGGTGTGGACCAGGAACTGACCCCATGCGGGTGCGACCCAGGTAAAATGGTGGTACCGAGTCAGGGTACCTGATTGTGGTGGTGCCTAGTGGAGGTACCTGGTTCTGGTAGTACCTGGTGGGGGTACCTGGTACTGGTGATGATGAAGGGGGGGGCTGGATCCAGTGTGTCCCTGAAGCGATACAAGCAAAAAGAAGACGATCAAGTTGGAACGAAGAAGAGGATGAATCGTGGTTGTACTGAACTGTACTTTATATTGTTGAAATATGAAGTTGGGAATGTAAAATATAATTGGTGTGCCTTAATAAATAATGCCAGTGAGCATCCAACATAAAGCAATTGTGGAGAGATTTATTTCTGGCAGGGGATCAGGGGACAATGGGGCTTGCCATTAAAAGGCAGGCCATGTTGTCTAATGGACTCTGCCAGAAAGAAGTGAATGGGAGGAGGCAGGTGACATCAGAGAGGGTCAAATGACCAGGGGTATGAGAGAGGTTCAATTGGCCAGGAGGGGCTAAGGGGCTGGGGAGGGCCAGGGGATACTTAAAGGCTTGCAACCCCCTGGACTTCCTCTTTTTGCTGGGAAAAGATTCCCCACCTACCCACCCTGAACTTGGTAGAATGACTCAGCATTGGCTGGCATGGATAAGAAATTGGCAATTATAAAGTATGGAGCCCAGCGTGCCCTGATAGGGGGTCAGGGGAGCTGAAAAAGGGCAGCAAATGGTCCTGGGGGCAGGAAGGTGCCCTGCCAGGAGGGGGACAGGGAGTTGCCCACGAGAAGAGAAATCAGGAATAAAGAAAAGAGGGGGGAAGGGGAGCAGCAGGGAAAAAGGGGGAGCAGGAGAGGGGGTAGTCAGTACTGGCTGGGGGCAGAGGAACCCAGGCGTGGAAGTAAGTGGGGGAGGGGACAGAAACTAGGGGTCGGATCACATGTCCGGGCCTAGTGGGGTGTCAACTGGGAACTGATCCCTTGTGGGTGCGGCCTGGGTAAAATGGTGGTACCAAGTGAGGGTACCTGGTTATGGTGGTGCCTAGTAGAGGTACCTGGTTCTGGTGGTACCTGGTGGGGGAACCTGGTACTGGTGATGATAAGAGGGGGCCGGATCCAGTGTGTCCGGACCCTGAAGCGATACAAGCAAGAAGAAGATCAAGTTGGAAGGAAGAAGAGGATGAATCTTGGTTGTACTGAACTGTACTTTATCCTGTTGAAATATGAATTTGGGAATGTAAAATGTAATTGGTGTGCCTTAATAAATATTGCCAGTGAGCATCCAACATAAAGCAAGTGTGGAGAGATTTATTTCTGGCAGGGGATCAGGGGACAACAGAAGAACAACCAACAAATGACTTTATAGTCAATTTGGCAGAAACAGTATTAACACAGAATTATTTCAAATTTAAAAAACAATTTTATTTACAGATTAGAGGCACAGTTATGGGGTTCAGCATGGCCCCCTCTTATGTGAATATCTAAATGAACCACTTTGAGGCACAGTACATTTTTTGTGACAGAAACAAGTTTATTAATAGACTAAGACTGTGGAAACAATTTATTGATGACATTATTGTCATATGGACAGGATCAGTAGCGGAATTTACATACTTTTGACAAATATTTAAATGACTGCACTGACCATTTGGTCTTTACTATGAATTACAGTACAGTAGAAATACGCTATCTGGACCTTTTAATTTATAAAGATGAGAACAAATTGGACACAAAACTGTTTCGTAAACCAATGGATGAAAAATGCAGTTTTACATGCACACAGTTTCCATCCAAGGAAACTGTTTGAATCAGTTCCATATAGACAGATGGTCTGAGCAAAACAGAATTGTACAGACCCTTTGGAATTTGAGAGAGCCAAAGCAGAGATGACACATAGATTCCAGCAGAGAGGATGTAACACTGTGACTCTACAGACAGCAGTAGAGGAGGTCAGTTCTAGAGACAGAAAAGATCTATTGACTATACAACAGAAGGAACAGGGAGTAGGTGAGGGTAAATTATACTAGCAAGAACGTATAATGATATTTTCTTTTCAGTATGAAAAACAATTAACAAAACACTGGGATGTTTTAGAGGCAACTCCTCAGGGAGCACATCTTTTTCAACAGTCCCCTTTAACAGTGCCAAAAAGGAATAGGACATTGGGAAACAGACTGGTTAAAACAAAACATAAAATACCTGAAACTAGACCCCAACACTTTTTAAATACAGCTGACCTCAGGGGTCATTTCCAGTGTGGTCACTGTATACACTGCAACAATATGGGTCAGAAATACAGCTAGGGACGAAGATATTACCACTAATCAGTTTATTAACTGTTCATCCAGTGGGGTAATATACCTGTTAAAATGCCATTTGTGACAAGGTCTATGTTAGGAAAATGAAAAGAATGCTCAAGAACCGTATTACAGAACATGAGTGATATACGCAGACAGTACTTAACATCACCAGTGGCAAGACATTTTATAGAACAGGGACATCAATTACCATATTTGAGATTTTTTGGATTAGAGAGGGTCATTCTGGATGCAAGAGGGGGAGATTACAGGACAGAAATCCTCACCAGGGAAGCATACTATATAGATAGATTTGAAGCAACGAACCCTCATTTTGGATTAAATAACTCCATAGATTGGCAACCTATCCTGTGAACATGTAGGGACACACATGGATTTATTTAGGAACAGACAGAATAGGAAGTGTTAGTCTCCTGTACACAGGAGTCTGAATTGATAGGTTAATGTATACCTTCATGAAATACAAAATAAAGAATGAAGGAGAGTTCAGGAGGTGATCAATATGTGCACAATGATCTTCTTGACCTCCCACATGTAACCCCTAGATGGTGCTATCCCAGGGGCTACTACCCCTGCCTGATTTGCCACTAACAGGTTGAGGGGCCTGGATCCAATGGCGGGTGCCTCCACCCAGAGGTCAGGGTTTGCAATAGTTAAACTTACTTGGTCACAGCCCTCTGGGACACTGCAACCCCCCTTTCTTCCCACTAGTGGCCCACACAATATATCAGAATTACCTTCACAGTATACACTTACCCCCAGGACTAGTTCCGGCACTGGGACCTCCTATGAAATAAGATACAGTGCAACAATCACAGTACAGTACTTTAACATAGACAAATACCTCAGGCAGTATAACTTTGCTGAAACAAGCAGCTCTGATTTATTTAGGGATATAATAAGGACGGGGAAATCAGGTTAATTAGAACATCACTTTACTATCTACCTATGGCTCTGTGCACAGGCCTATCCCTACCAGTTACTATCCTGGGTACCCAAGCCCTAGTGGCTGAGTCAAACCGTGGCAGCTGGTAGGGGCCCTTTCACACAGTGAATGAAAAGAAAAATTAGTTTAAACAGTCAGCAGTACAGTGATTCCATTTGGATTTAATGTGGCAATTCAACAGGGGCGACCCTGAATTAGTACTCACGACCTCCAAACAAGATAGGGTCCTTCAACGTCAGCAGGGCTACTCTTGAGCTCCACGGACTCTTCACACATTTATATGGTAAAAAGAGTACTATACCAGGCAGGCTGCTTCTCTATCCCGATCGCAATTACTGCACAATACCTGGGAGAACACACAGCAGATTCAGTTCCTGACAGACCGGGTGCAATTCAACAATTTCTACAGTCTTCTACAGGGTGAGCCTGGTTTCTACTCTTCAGAGATCCTTTGATTCTTTTCACAGGACAGATTCAGTCCTAACAAGCATTTACACAAGCTGCAGACCGGAACTCTGGGCCTTACACACGTTTTTTGACTGAAACTGTGCACTGAAGGAGCACAGGGTTTCTTTCCCCTTCACTCCAGAGCTAAACTGAAACTCCAACAGACAAAACCGGGCACTTCCTTGAGTTCCTCCCAGTTCTTGACTGGATTGGCTGTCACTCACAATAGACTGCTGCTGTTGGTCCAAAAGGCGCAAGTCTAAACTACATCTCCCAGAGTCACTGCCCATACAATCCTCTTGTGGCTGGCTCAGATTATGAGTCAAAGTTCTGATTCGTCCAAGGCACCATTTTAGAGCTAGCTTACCCACACTGATTGGTCCAGTTCAGCAGTTCAAAACCAGAATGGGAACTAGGCAGACACAGTTCTGACTGCAAAGAAGCAGGTTAGACAAACTGTAATTTCATTATTACTGTAAATGATTTCTGGCAAACAGTTACATCTTTCAGATAGGTTCCCTTTGCACTCTTAGTGACTGCAGAAATGGAGTGAATTGGCAGCAGCTCGAGTGGTACTCAAACAGAGAAGCACACAGTCTCCCCATACAAACTAATTATGTCTGCAAGCAGAGAGCTCTTAAAGAGACAGTACCAGAGGCTCTAAAAACACTCACTGATAAATGGCTTAAACGCCAAACACCATTCAGGCTTGGAGCATTCAAGCAAGCTCCTGGAAGTCTTTTGGGAACCCCCATTTGCAGGGGGGTTACACACATAATACAGGAAGATCATGAAGCAGGAAATGTAATTGAGAGGTTAACACATGCCTTTGTGAAGCACATAATGGAGAATGCATAAGAGTTCAAAAGGGTATTAAAATATGCCCTATGACCATCTTGACCTCCCACACAATGCAGGAGAATCACGAAGCAGGAAATGTAATGGAGTCTTAGAGATGACTAACTGTACACCCTATTAAGAACAAAACATAAAATGAAACAAGCATTTGTCAATGCCGAACGTTCGCTTGCAGGTATTTGCAGTGGTGTTTGGCATGTATGGTGCTTTACCCTAATGCCCTGTGTGATTGCTGGTATTTGCACAATAAATTTTCAGCATGACCTTTTTGTTACCCCCATTGTGCGCTACATAGGCGGAAACACGTTTTGGGCAGGATGTGAAAAATGACAGCTGTACTGCTCATAAGGAAGTGTGGTAAAATGGCAATGTTGAAAATCTGCAGTGGAAATATTGAAAATTCACAAACCTACGAGCGTGCGTGGGAACTGTGCAATGCACACTCGTAAAACAGTCATTGTCTGGAATTTTTTCACCAAATTGTCAACATTGGCATTTTAAAACCTCTGCTAATGAACAGTGTCACTGTGATTGTCTTACTGTGTGCCATACATTGATTTTGCACACCGACCGCGCCATTGTGCACTACATGGGCGGAAACATGTTTTGGGCAGGATGTGGAAAATGAGAGCTGTACTGCTCATAAGGAGGTATGGTAAAATGGCAATGTTGAAAATCTGGAGTGAAAATATTGAAAATTCGCAAACTTACGAGCGTGTGTAGGAACTGCACAACACACGCTCGTAAAAGTTATTTTTAGGAATTTGTTTACCAAATTTTCAACACAGCCATTTTAAGACCTCTGCTCATGAACTATATCACTGTGATTTTCTTAATGTGTCCCATACATTGAGTTCGCACACAGACTGCGCCATTGTGCGCTACATGAGAGGAAACACGTTTTGGGCAGGATGTGAAAAATGACAGCTGTACTGCTCATGAGGAGGTGTGGTAAAATGGCACTGTTGAAAATGTAGAGTGAAAATATTGAAAATTCCGCAAGCGTCGCGGCGTGCGTGAACTGCGCCAACGCCCACGCTCGTCAAACAGTCATTTTAGGAATTTTTCACCAAATTTTCAACATAGCCATTTAAGACCTCTGCTCATGAACAGTGTCACTGTGATTTTCTTAATGTGTCCACACATTGATTTACTTTACAGACTGCGCCATTGTGTGCTACATGGGCGGAAACACGTTTGGGCAGGATGTGAAAATGACAGCTGTGCTGCTGCATAAGGAGGTGTGGTAAAATGGCACTGTTGAAAATCTAGAGTGAAAATATTGAAAATTCAACGTATGAGCGTGCGTAGGAACTGCGCAACGCACGCTCGTCAAACAGTCATTTTTAGGAATTTTTTCACCAAATTTTCAACATAGCCATTTTAAGACCTCTGCTCATGAACAGTGTCACTGTGATTTTCTTAATGTGTCCCACACATTGATTTCGCACACCGACTGCGCCATTGTGTGCTACATGGGCGGAAACACGTTTTGGGCAGGATGTGAAAAATGACAGCTGTGCCGCTCATAAGGAGGTGTGGTAAAATGGCAATGTTGAAAATCTGGAGTGAAAAAATTGAAAATTCGTGAACTTGTGAGCCTGCGTAGGAACTGCGCAATGCATGCTCGTAAAACAGTCATTTTTTGGAATTTTTGCACTAAATTTTCAACATGGGGTTTTTGGGACCCTTCTGATGAATGATGTCACTGTCATGGTGTTATTCAGGCCTGAAGGGTGATTTCACGCAGTGACTGCGCAGTGACTGCGAAATCACCGTTTGGGCCAGAAAACGCCATGACAATGTTTATCGCTCATGAAGAATCCCAAAATCCCATGTTGGTGGTGCAGAATCAAAACCTGAGATCAATAAAGTTGAAACCCCGTGTCTAGGCCATTATACAGCTTACGGCATTTCCTCAGTTAAGCTGTCGGCTTTGAAGAAGTGCAGGCGTGTTTGGCCCACGAAGATCATCGCGCCGAGCTCCGAGAATAAGTATCAGTGGGGGGTGTGGCAAGGCTGGGTGAGCAGTGGGTGGGTGCGGGTTGTGGGAGGGGGGACTGGGAGACTACGTGGGACCGTTTTTTCTTTACAGGTTTTAAAAAAAAAAAAGGACTACGTGGGACATTTGCCACGCTGGGGTGGGCTCCCAGCATGGCAGAAGATGGCTGGGGGGCGAGGGAGCCACGGCGGGGATTGGGCACCCTGTCGGCAAAAAAAGCAGGATGTTTGCCACGCTGGGGTGGGCTCGCAGCATGGCAGAAGGATGGCTTGGGGGCTGTGGAGCCGGCGGGGATTGGGCACCCCATCGGCAAACAACATTTGCCATGCTGGGTGGGCTCCCAGCGTGGCACCAAAGCTTTGGGGGCGGCGTGACGCTGGGGAGCACGTGACACGAGGGGGCGCGTGACGCTGAAGCCGATGACAGCCGTGGTTTCGAAGCAGAAGACCACCGCTGTCATACAGAGCTCCCACACCCATTGGTGCAGAACTGCCACGCCTGCTCAACGGAGCACTGATTGCAAGGGAGAGCACACCCTCAAAGTGTGCTACTTCCAAAACGCCTTGCATAATACGCTCGTAGCGAACGAAAATGACTCTCTTTACACTACATATGAAAAATATGCACAATGACCTTTCTGACCCCCCACATTACATAGGAATGTGTGAATAGTATTATAAGAATTTGGCACCAATCATTTAGCTGTGGTCCAAACTGAGATTGGAAATCTTTGCATAACATATAGTAAATAACTACTGAGTTAGATTTTGCCTATGACCTCACTGACCTCCCAATAATATTACTGTGTAACTGGAGGATAACAGGGTCATCACAACAAAAGGGAATAGTTCACAGAATCAACAGGGGACAATAATGAAATGAACTGACTAGAATACAAAGAAAATAATTTGTAACAAATGTAAAGAAACTGGGGTACTGTTCCTCACTAGGCACCTTAGATTTCTTCAGGTGCTGCTTAACATAGCAGAACGGGCACCCAGAGCATGCGCTATATTGGCGAGCATCGAGATGATGTCATGTGATGACGCCCAATGCTGCACACCCGATTCTGGCTGGATACCTTTAAAAGAACTGCGAAGGTTGGGCGTGGGACCTCCATTTCAAAAGAGAAAGCAGGAGGTCGCACCACACTCTACAAACATTCAAAAGTAAGTGAATCTTCTTGAAAAATAGAAGGAGAACATCTAGTAGAAAAGTTTTTGGTGTAAATAACATAAGCAACTAAAGAATTTTAAAAGCAAGTATTGTGTTCCCATTTAGATATCCAGCCTAAGGGAAGAACAGCATACAAGCTGAAATGGTAAATAATAATGATCCTATTACATGGATACAGCAATAATGTTAGCACAGAAACTTTAGGCACTGAAAAAAATTAATAAATTAAGAACTTTAATTTGCAAATTGCTTATATTAACAATAGGACTTTGGAAACAACAATAAACATGCTTAATTACAAATACGGAGAATGCTAAATACCACTTTAATGTGCATAAGGAGTTTTTGGAACTCAGTTTCATAAAACAAGCAGCTTGTTTATACAGGCCCAGAAATTCAGACTGCACCTGGCAGGGGCGCAAGCCAGAGCACAGTGCAACTGGAATGCGCCGGGGCCAGGACCAGACGATATTCAACGGTGATGCATGGTGCAGCACCATTGAATATGGCAAGGTCGGCGCACATACTGCACCCGGCATAGTGGCATGGCACCAGCACAAGCCACAGATATGGAGCATGGGGATGCACCAGCGCATGTGCAATTGTGCTAGGTGCATCACCTGTGATAATCAGCAGGGGACATGCAAATGAGGCCTTAAAATATGGAAGGTGCAAATGGGGCCATTTGCATGTCATTATGGCACCATTTGCATGCCTTGCTCAGGGCAGGCTGGTGACTCGCACCTGGCACCCTGCACTGCATGACATGTGCTGTGGGGATCCCGGGGCATCCCCCAACCCTGTAGCCATGATCGCGTAGTATGTTATGTAAGATAGCCCTAGTAGTCTAGTAGCCCCCACCCTCCCGTGTTCACGATCACCAGAATATGACTATTAACCATGTCCCTGGTAATCTAGTAGTATCTCCCCGCCTGTTACCATGATCGTGGTACAGCACCATATCATCTATCCTTGGTGATCCAGTGGCACCCCCACCCCTTCCACCCACACAGCACCCCTTGCCACCCCTCACCCGTATCATAGGTGGGGGAAGCTGCAACCCTCCCGCATACCACCCAGCCACCCACCGAATGACAGATACAGTATGAGCTGTAAGCCCATTGGTCCACAGTGTGGACCAATGGGCTTGCAGGGCATACTGTACTAAACAGTCCCAAATATGTGAATGAAGTCATTCACATATTTGGGACTGTCTAGTACAGTATGCCCTGCAAGCCTATTAGCTCACACTGTGGACCAATGGGCTTACAGCCCATACTGTATCTGTCATTCAGCGGGCAGCCTAGCAGTATGCGGGTGGGTTGCAGCCACCCGATGATGGGGTGGAGCGGGGTGGGCAAGGAGTGCTGTGTGGGTGCGAGGGGTGGGGGGGTGCCACTGGATCACCAGGGATATATGATATGGCTCTGTACCGCGATCATGGCAATGGATGGGGGGCTACCACTTGACTACCAGGGACATAGAGAATGGTCTTATTCCGGTGATCGGGGACACAGGAGAGAGAGGGGCCACTAGACTACCAAGGACAGTCTAACATAGCAGTTATCGGGGCATCAGGACTTAGGACTCAGGAGAGGGGTCCACTGGACTACTCGGGATATATGTGTGCTTGTGGACATTGTTCTGGGTGGGCGAGTGGCCACCCAAGGCTAGCAGCTGCTGTGTTGCACCCTGCAATACAGTGGCACACCTGTGGGTGGCAGGAATTTGTTCCCACTCCTCACAGGCTCAACTTTGAGTCCCCGTATACTGCGCACTGCAGGGTTGTGCCAGCATAGGCGCCGCACATCCCGGGCTGAATATCGGGATGTGCTGCATATGCATGGGCACGCTCCCTGCATCAGCACTGCACACAATTACATTGCACCTTGGTGCATCAGGATTTGTGCTGCACCTGACTGCCTTTTCAATATTCCGCCAGGGCGCAATGTGGGGTTGTGCCCGTGCAACTGTGTTGTGCCATGCGCATCCCTTTGCATATCCCAGCCACAGTGGATAGCAATCTTAACAGAAGTCAACTTGTTAAGCTCATGCAAAGAATGTATAATTAGATAACAAATGTGATCTGTTACTAATTGAGAAACTAAGGATATATTCTAATAATTTCAGAAAGAATAAGAAAGAAAACAGGAGAGTACTTAAGCTGGTTATGAAACTTATTTTAGATGATCTAGAAGGCAAGTGAGAATTGAATGAACTACTTATACCATATGTATTTAAGTTCTAGTCTTTTTGTTGAGTTAACTAACTATGAATCTTGTTTAGATATATCATTGAATTAAGAAGAACAGAGTGACAGTTGTACAAAAGATTTATTGGGTGAGCTGAATCTGGGTTTGATTCCCCTAACTTGATTTTTATAAATTTATGAAGGGACAGATACTTAGACAGTTTTTATGTTTGCTTGCACACATGTGCAAGAAACATAGTGCCATCATCCCAGTTTTCAGAGATGTGGTAGCTGTCTTCCAATTCAATCAGTGTGTTTGCAGGCATGGCTGCAGTTCTCCAATGAACGCTGCAGCTGTCTATGACAGCAGTTGAAAATGCAGTGGCCGTACAGTTGAAAGGGAGAGCTATGCTTCAGTGAGCAGCGATAAGATATCATGTGCTCATGTGCGCCCCCCCACACACACGCATACTGCGTGCTCATGCTCCCCTTCACGCCCACACTGTATAGCCGATGGGGGTGCCCAATCCCCCATTGGCTGTGCTGCGCCTCCACCCCCCCAACAGAGTTCAAGATGCCATGCTGGGAGCCCACCCCAGCATGGCAACAGATTGTATGGCCAATGGGGGTGCCCAATCCCCTATCGGCTCCACTGTCCCCCCCAAGAGACTACATGGTGCCACTCTGGGAGCCCACCCCAGCATGGCAACAGATCGTATGAGCAATGGGGGTGGCCAATCCCCTGTCAGCTCCATGGCCCCCCCAAACAGCCTTCCAGCTGCCATGCTGGGAGCTCACCCCAGTGTGAGAAACGTCCTGTGTCCTCTAAGTTAAAAAAAAAAAAAACCTTCCCTCCCTGACTGTCTTGACCCAATCTCCCCCCACGTGCACCCACCCACTGCGAACCCTGCCTCCCCCCAACCCCTCCTCACCCATACTTACCTCCAGAGTCTGGAACCGGGAACAGGTCTGCACTCTTCAAAGCCGACTGAAAACTGAAGAAATGCCGGTAAGCTGTGTAATGTAATAAATAGGGTTTTTTCAACTTTAGTGCATATCTCGGGCATTTTGGGGAATTTTTTCACCAAATTTTCAACATGGGGTTTTTGGGACCCCACCTCATGAATTCTGTCACTGTCATGGCATTAATCATCCCCGAAAGGTGATTTCACAGTCACTGCACGGAACCACCTTTCGGGACCGATTTACGAAACGACAGTGTCACAGTTCATGAGGTAGGCCCCCAAAAACCCTATGTTGAAAATTTGGTGAAAAAATTCCCAAAAATTAGTTTTACGAGCATGCGTTGAGCTGTTCCTACACACACTTGTAAGTTCATGAATTTTCAATATTTTCACTACAGATTTTCAACATTGCCATTTTACCACACTTCCTTATGAGCAGTATGGCTGTCATTTTTCACATCTCGGCCAAAATGTGTTTCCGCCCATATAGCGTACAGTGGCGCAGTCGGTGTGCAAAATCAATGTTCGGGACAGATTAAGAAAATCACAGTGACACTGTTCATGAGCAGAGGTGTTAAAATGGCTCTGTTAAAAATGTAGTGAAATATGTCCATAATATGACTGTGTTACAAGTGACCATTGCACAGTTTCCACGCACCCTCGTAACTTCATGGATTTCTAATATTTTTAGTCCAGATTTTCTCCACTGGCATTTTTCCACATTTCCTTATGAACAATACAGCTGTCATTTTTCACACCATGGCTGAAATGCGTTTTCACACTTCCAGCGCAGAAATGCGTGGTCATTGAGGGAAATCATGGTTTGGGACAGATTAAGAAAATCACAGTGACACTGTTCATGAGTGGAGGTTACAAAATCCCTGTGTTGACAATCTGCTGTAAAAAATCCCCAAACTACTTGCATTACAGGTGTGCATTGCGCATTTTCTACGCACGCTTGTGACTTCACCAGTTTTTTTTATATTTTCACTGCAGAATTTCAACATTGGCATTTTTTGCACCTCCCCATGAACAGTATGGCTGTCATTTTTCACATCCTGTTCGAAATGTGTTTTCACACCTGTGGTGCCAAATGGCGTAGTCGCTATGCGAAATCAGCTTTTGGCTAACAAACTGATATTGCCACTGTTCATAAGGTGGGGGTCACAAAAACACCATGTTGAAAATTTGGAGTGAAAATGCCAACGAACACCTGGTGCATTAGGGTTTCTGACCATAATGCCCCAGCCTGTAGAGACTGAGAAGCATCAGGGGTGTGACTTGGGATTCTCTCCTGTAATGCTCATAGCATTCCACACCCTGCAGCCAGTGAGAGGCATCAAGATGTGCCTTGGACTCTTTGGCTCTAAAATTCACCCCATTCTCCTATACAGGACCCATCTCACCATATTTCCTGATGGAATGGGGTGAGCATAAGGGCCAAAGACCCCAAGGCACACCGTGACACTTGTCAGTGTCTGCAGGGTAGGGTGTGGTGAAATGGCATAGCCGTTATGCCTGATGACCCAAAAGCATACCCCGATGCCTGTCAGTCTCTGCAGGGTGGTGGTGGGGTTGGCTTCAGTTCAATACTTCACTGCCATTCCTATTATGCAGCTCTGTAACTTCTACACTACCAATGCCAATGCCAGCAAGCAAACATTCGGCATTGACAAATGCTTGTTCTTTTTTACTTTAAGTGATACAGTTCAGCACTGATAAAGGATGATTTCTGAAGTGATTGCTTTAATTACTTATACTGTATCTAAAATTCAGTAAAATATAATCTTGTAAAACACTAATCGGGTGAGTGGGCCTTTTTGTAACCAATTTGCACAGAATATAGTACAGTGAGCCACACTATTGCCATATTGGTCACACTCAAAATATGTCCGCATAGGGGAGGTCTTTGACAGGCCTGTAGGCTTGTATTGCTTGTGCATATCTGATGGCCCTGTCTCTAGTTCTTGGGGAGCAGATGGTTCATGCTCTGGGCATGGAACCATGGGGGGGGCTCCAGCCTGTTGCTGCTCCTGCTGTGGCTGCTCCACCTGCTGCAACTACTCATGCTCATGCTGCTGCTGCTGCTCCTCTACCTCCATGTTTTGTGGTGGGTGGATCTGCATCCCAAAAACAGCATGTAGTATATGGGTGCTGTCTATTGTGAATGGATTTCAGCAACTGCTGAAATCTTGTTGTAGTACAGTTCAAAGGTAAAAAAAGTTGTTGTACTATCGTTCTGACATCACATCGATAGTACAACAACTTTTTACCCTTAACCTGCTGCCTGATTGGCTCAGACAATGCTCTCTAGAAAAAAAACAAAAAACATGGTGGCGCGATGTAGCGAGCGCCGAGCAGCTGAGCCACCGACTTAGAAGTCGGGAATCGGGACACGGAGAGCCATACATGGCCCTTCTAAAAACACTGCTTTTCTTTTTTCTCCCGATTTTAAAACTAATGATGTGCAGAGGAGAAACTGAGAAGCAGGGCAGACATAAGCGAGACAGACGCGAGCAGAAGCACCAGAGGAGCAGGAGCAGCGCCTATGGCAAGTAACGAAAAAAAAAAATAATGTAAAACAAAAAACCCATATACTATACAAAACAGTGGATGGGTGAACATCCACAACTAAGTCTGCGTTCCCATCTCGGGCAGTTGATGACATCAACAAGACCTCTCGAGCTTCGCTCTTGAGGTCTCTGTGATGTCGTCAACTCCCTCGATGGAAACACAGCCTTGTTGTGGATGTTCACCCATCCACTATTCTATATGATCTAGGATGATAGCACATGATCCACCACTTGTCTGTGATCCACAATGTCCAACTGGATGATCCATAGCAAGAAGACCCAACAAAGAAAACAAAAATACAAAGAATGAGAGAGAGAGTAAGGTACACAAGTTTAAAACACAAAAAAGAGGTAAAGTTAAAAGTTCAGTATGACAAAATAAAAAGATAGACTGGTACTACATAAACTAGCAAACTATTAGTTAAATGAATTGCTCTCTGCCTGTCCTCCACACCACTTCCAACCTCACTCAGGCTGAGTCATCATGTATAAACAAGCACTTCCTGTGGAGGAAAGTGGTCATGTGTCCTGCAGAGAGGTGCACATGTAACCAAACTGTTTCCTGTCATCTTTGCCTATGCACCAAATGAAAGTCAAAGTTAACACGCAAAGTTGCGTAGGCAAATTTTGGGTTACCTATATAAAACTTTGTGAAATTTTACCAAATGCAAAGTTTGCGACTTCACGGGAACTTTGCAGGTGTATTAAAACTTTGCTGCATCTTTACTCGTGCCCATTGCTTATTGTAGACTTGTCAAAATTATTAACTATCCAGGGATTCAATGTTTGAAATAAATAAATAACTAATTGTAACTTAACATTTAGAGGTGGGCAGAAGTTGCTAATTCTACTTTCATGGAACTTTCATGAAATTTTGTAAATTTTGGCAAAATCAGACTGTTCTGAATGTGTTTGGAGAATTTTTGCCCTGTTCTGTTCTGTGGAATTTTCTGGCTGAATTGTGGAATAATACACATGAACTGTGGAATGACAGTTCTGAGGAATTCCATTCTGCAGTTTAATATATACATTTGCAATAAATGTAATAAATTATTCTGCAGTTTAGTGATCAGTTCTGCAGAATTTCTTTCTGCAATTTAATATATTAATCCACAATTCAAGCATTCATTCCAAACTTCGGTGACTCATTGAACTGTAGAATAAATGTATGAATTGTGGATTAATGTATTAGACTTTGGAAAGAAATTCGGTAGAACTGACCATTGATCATGATCAGTTCTGTGGAATTTGTTTCCACATTTTAATATACTAATCCACAATTTATACGTTAATTCTGCTGTTCTAAGTCAGAATTTCTATGAAAATTGCCAAAGTGCATTCCAAAATTTTGTAAAAGTGAAATTCCAACTTTCAACAAAATTCCACTGCACAAGTTTAGTTCCCACAGCCCTACTTAAATTTGAAAATCAGCTAATTTATAAATTATTAACATAACAATATTAATGAATTTAGAATCAAAATTAAGATAAAAGTTCAAAGACACCCCCTCCCAAACACACATACCATCAGAAATAGGCTGTTAAAATATCCATCAGTAAAACTCCTGCATGTAAATCTGTGAAGCACTTGTTAGACATTTGTAGGGCTGGGTGAAAGTAGTTTTTCTGTGGCAGTGGAACTTCTGCAAAATTTCATGGAAGTTTCCAAATTTCTGCCTACCGCAGAATGGAAAACTTTCTAAGGTTTTTGGGTAAAATTTTGCCCGTTTACACTCACCTAGAGGTGGAAAAAGGAAAAAAGTTCTGTCTCTTGTATCCAGAGCTGCCCCCCTTCCCCAAGCCTTGCTCAAATTTAAAATTTAAAATCTCTGGTGGCTAGCAGTCCCTCCCACCACCTGATCTCCCACCCCATTTGAAACTAAAAAGCTCATCTGCCCAAGTAATTCCTGGTGGGTAGCGGTCCCTTCACCCACCCAATTACCCACCTGATCAGTCCAGGGCAACATGTCCTTAGCCCTTTCAGTAACCCCTATCCCGATCCCGATACAGTATACTATTAAAAAAAAAAATTCTCCCTGGTGGTCTAGTTACCATCCCTCCCTTTCCCCAATCCCTGAATTAAAATCAGCATCTCTGGTGGTATAGTGTACCCCCACCCCTAGAGACAAAATCCCACTCCCCATCCCAAACCCAGGAGTGGGCCACTGTCACAGCCCTCCCCTCTGAAAGGGCTAAGGGCATGTTGCCCGGGACTGCCTGGGTGGGTAATCAGGTGAGGGGGATGGACCACTAGCCACCAGAGAATGGGAATTCAATTTAATTTTTACATATCGGGCACTCAGGCAACCAAGCAGGGGAGGCAGAAATTCCACGAAAGTTCGGAAATGGATTTCCGAACTTTTGTGGAAGTGAAAATTTGACTTTTGCTTCAGTTCTGCCGGTGAAAATATTTCTTCACACACCCCTAGACATTTGTCAAAATGGGTTAAATAGTATGTCAAGTTTTAAACAAAAAAACATAATGAAGCCAGCACCCTGACAATGACGAATTACTGTTGCTGGAGCTTAAACTTGAGCTCTTTTCATTTTTGCCCTTTACATTTCAGTTATTTAACACACAGTTTGTTGTCACATCACAGTGTACAAATCTGACAAATGGCATCTTTTCAAGGACTGTGTGGCTCGCTCACAAGCTGAAATGGACACTCTCACACTCAGGTCAAATGGAGCACTGGACGTGCTGATTAACTGTGCAATGCACATGTCTTATATTTAATTGGATTTATAATGGCGATTCTGGTGGAGGTCCATTATAACATTAGATATATAAAAGATACCAATCCAAAAATGGAGAGATCTAATGTAAAAAAAAAAAAAAAAAAAAAAGAAAACGAGACCATTCATATATTTTTTTTTTGCATTCCCAAGCAGCATACTATGGCAAATTTGGAAGTGTTGCAGTGCTGCTTTTTTGGCTGCATGTAGAAATGCACCTTGGCTCAGAGTGCCTCTCCCAGTTACCAATTTTCAAATAAATAAAATAAAATTAATGCATTAAAATGCATAAAAAAAACCTTGGTTTCAAGGAACAGCAATTAATACAGTAAATAAATATTACAGTAGAATGTGTGTCTTGTCTTGTATTGTTACTAACATATGAGGAAATTACTATAATATACTGTAACCACAGATATCTATGAAACACTTAATGCAGCAAGACCATTGCTAGCACCATGAATTAAACCAAATATAAACATTTGTGTCATTGCGAATATACTGTAACACCCACTAAAAGGCTGGAAGGACCATTCACTACAAAAACAGAAATATAAATTGATAATATGTTGAGTGCCATCAAAGACTGCCTACAAGCAGGGCCGGATTAAGAGGGGGGCAAATGGGGCAAATGCCCCAGGCCCCCCCACCATGAGGGGGTACCCCGTGGGTCCGGAAAAACACATTTCCAGACAGTGGCTCGCTCGCTGCCTCGCTGCCGGTGCTTTAAATCCCTTCTGCTGGCGGCTCCTGCAGTTCCTGCTTTTTTCCGGTGAGTGTCGCGCTGTTGCCTCTCTCTCAATTGACTGCATGATGTTGCGCATGGCAATGGGTAGCTAAGGAGCGGCTGGGGGGACGGGTGGGATCCTCCTGTCACATGATCTGCATTCTGCAGAAATTTCAAAGTGGTGGTCATGTGGTGGTGGTCCGGCGAGGTCGCTTAGCCTTAGCTCACGCACTGCCTGCCCTCCTTCCTCGCATCGTCGCTGGAGCTGCGTGCTGTGCTGCTCACTCAGTCATCAGAGCCGTAGCGTGCGGAATGCGTGAAGTCGTAACGTGAGTAAAACTCCACATGCAATGCACCAGCGATGCAGATGTGGAGAGAGGCTGACTAGAGCAGACGTGTGTTGTGTTGGGAGGGACACAGGGACTAAGTGTATTAGGCGCTGCGCTGGCATTGGGTGTGGACTCATCTCGTGATCGGGTTCCGCCTTCCGCCGGGCTAACCTCTGTTCAAAGAGACTGAGAGAGAGAGTCAGTCGACAGAGTTGTTGTTTATTAAATAAAATTTCCAATCTTGAATCTTGCTCAGCTGGAAGTTGCTGCAGTGCTGCTTGTTTTACAGTACTTCAGGAAGTTGCCTTGGTACGGGCCTCTCTCTGCCTAAAAAGTTAAATAGTTATTGGATGCCCTGGGCCTAAAAGAAAAAGGGGGTGGGTCATGACTTCTTATTTGACTCAACTAAACAGAAAGAAAAAGACAAGTTAGAAGCGCATCCTTCTTAAAGAGACACTCCAATTTATACAAGCTCCACACACACCCAAAGCCTCACCCCCTTGTTAGGATTTTCACAAATTAAAAAAAATGTAAGTGCTTGCACTTACTATAATATATTCATAAACTCTGCCATCAGATAACATGGCGGTGGGTGCAATGGTGTCATATCGGGTTAAACACGCCGGTATCACACAGGCTTGCTTGTATTGAGAATGAGAAGCATACAAGTGACTGAGCCATGCGGTACCATGTTCTAACACAAGATGCTACTGCGCTGCCCCAGCCATGTTACCAGATGGCGGGTTATGAATATAAATATATAATATAAAGTAACTGCAAGCACTTAATTTCTTTTTTGTGTGAAAAGCCTACCCAGGAGGTAAGGCTTTGAGGGGAGGGACTTTGCATAAATTGGAGTTTCCCTTTAAATACATAACCTCAGGTCCACCGCAAAGTATGCGTTTAAAGAGATTCACCGCATCACCGGTCTTGGGCCTTGCACCTGATATATAGCTGCCTTACCTCATGGACAGCACATTAAGATTCAGATGCCGCAAAATAATGAATTTTTTCGCTGCAGTTTTACTCGTAAAATAATTTTGCTGGCTCTGCTAAGTTGTGACACGATGCCAGGGAGAGCATTGGGGATGAGCGTGAGCGGCATTATAGTGTATGGGCAGCGGCTTTTCTAATTTTTTTTTTTTACATGGTATTGCTCAGTTGGTGATAAAATGTTGGCACGGTCGATATAAGGCCATACTTCAGACCAGGAAGTCCTTGGGACCTGGTAAAACTATTTTACTGATAAAACTGCAGCAAAATAAACAGATTACATCTGTCCATGAGGTAAGGTACCTATATATCAGGTGCAGGGGCAATATTCGTTACATTGGTGAATCTCTTTAAGCAGGCTATGCGTTTCGTGGTCCTCTATAAATACAGTGAAGCAGGCCAGGAGAGGTAACTGGGAGTGATGCAGAGATAGATGCTGTAGTGTGTAAGCTACTTCTGTCTCGGTAATCTTTATTTTGACTTTTTTCTTTTTATTCTTCATTTATCCAAAATGTAAACTGCCACCATGGTTTCACAAAACCATTATCAATGTTTTTTTTTATGATCAGTTGTGCTTGTTACTGTAACTGTCTCCTACTTGGGCTGTGATCTCTCATTTTAAGATCAGTTTCGGTATCCTCCATCCACACATGCCCTTTATATGTTGTATCATGTCAGTGCATATGTTGTTTCTTTTGTGCCAAGGAGTTGAGAAATCAGCTATTCAGATACTTTACTGTATTCAGCAGCGACTGAAATGTGTGAACATGCTAAATAAGAATCAGAAATGCTAATATTTTTGTGCGTTTAAGTGGGCATCGTAATGCATTAAAAAGGGCTTTTTAACACAGGCAGCACAGAGAAGAAATTGGGATATCAAAGGCCTATATGTTTAATTGGGCTATGTGTTGAAGCAGCATGCATTTAAGTGGGCTATACTGTAATTTAAACCCTCTGTGACATGAACAGTAATTTTAGCTTTTTAAACCCCGTATCATGGTTGCACCTGCTTTCTCCCACTGTCACAGTAAGTGATAGTCTTTTCTGACCTGCACAGAACTACCCTGAAGGGTGCACGCTCAACTGGCACAAAAAGTTAAAGTGCCTTGCATCTGTGTAACACCACTCCTCAGGCAGACCTCAGACTCCAAATAAGCTACCATGCATCTCTCTGCCCCTCCATTGCCCAGTTCTTTGTTATTTGGGCCTTCAATTCTTTTGGAGTGGCTTCTTGAAGCCACTCCAAAAAATTGAAAACACAAGAATAGCCAGTACCAGCAAATAGAAACTCAAATGATAATTCAGAAAAAGTTGCAAACTTTATATAAGACACCCAAACAGAAGGAAGCTGCAGAACATAAACCAAAATATTACAAACAGTCTGCTGGCATTAAAGTTAAGGAAGGCCCAGGCAGAAAGCGGTATGTAAAGATCCATCCACAACATGACAGGGACAGGCTATCTTATTCACCCAAGGACATAGATACAGAAAATACTACAGTTCACTGTACTAGGATGTAAGGAATGCAAATAGGAAATAAAATGTAAAGGGCTTTCTGTAATGGGTGGACGTCATGTAACCAAACTTAGTGAGGAACAACAACAAATAAAAAAGTACCTCAAGGAATCAACAAAGTCCAAGAGGTAGCATCTTTCAAAAAGAGGTGTGCAAGAACAAGGGGCACAATTTGAAGATGGGGGTGGGCGGCTCAGAGGTAATTTAGGAAGTATTTTTCACAGAGGGTTGTGGATGCATGGAGCGGCCTTCCAGAGGAGGTTGTGGAGTCAAAACAGTGGTGGAATTCAAGCATGCATGGGACAGTCATAATGCAATTCTAAGGGGTAGGGGTAGGAAGAAGTAGGCTGCTGGTTAACTGGGGGCATAGTTTTCCTGACTAATTAAGATGTCCTGGGATAACAAAATGACATTATAGTGGGGTGGGGCGGGCGGTTTATAAAAAAAAAGTTAATGTATATGTATGACTCCACAATAAACAATAAATGTCCAAGAAATCCGAGAGTTGTTACTGCAGGATCACACCTAAAGCCCCTGCAGTCAGGGACAAAAAACAAGGCTTAAAAAAATCATGGACAAAGCACAAAAGGCCCAAAATCAGGGACACACTTAAAAGTTTTAAAATTGGTGCTGTCCAGTAACCAGTAATCCAGTATCCAGTCAAATTAATGCTGGCAGAATATAAGGGACTCGTGTATAATACATTTTCTGAAGAATATAAGAAGTCTGCAGCTTTATTCAGGGTTTTATTTAACTCTAAAAATTGATTAGCGTTTTGCTCATAAAAGTTCTAAAAAACATTGTGAAAATGCATAGCTCTTGCCTCATTGTATTTAAGAAACAGAGCACTTCTAGAAAACCTATATAAATGCTTTCTATACAGTTAATATTGTCCCAAGGAAAAAAACTGCTAATCAATTATTTAAAACCCGTTATTGTTTTTTGACATAATTTTATTCTTACAATCATCACTGTTTAGTCAGGGAAACACAGATTTTAGGAGGGACAGAGTAAAATTTTGAGGTGAAATCAGGGACATCCCTGAAAATCAGGGACACTTGAAAGGCATGGACCACCATCCTGAATGAATTCTTACTCTGGGGGGTGGGGGCCGGGGAGGGGGCTAGCCAGCCAGGCCCGGGTAGGTACCATAGAAAGAAGTTAGATCATGAACTGGTCTGGCTGGTCTGCTACAGCCTGTATGTGATGTTTTTTCTTTTCATGTTAAATTATTTCGAAGTTCAAGTTGATAATTTCCTGACCTGCTAGTATGTCCTCCGAATACTTCCACACTCTGTGTCTGACCTCCAGTTCCTTCGGCCGCCACCTCTCCCTCTCTCGTTACTTCTCTGAGATGACGGTCAAGTCGAGTGGACACTAGTACTCCCTCTCTCTTGTCTGAGTGCCCTCCCCGCCTCCAGAGTCCCTACTAACTCCCCTGTTGCTGTTGCTCTTGATCTGACTCCCGCTGCCCAAGGATCTGATGGCAGGCAGTTGAACCAAAAAATATGCACAAGTACAGAAGCACTGTAGCAGAAGCAGAAAACTGACACACACACACACACACACCAACCACTGTGCACTGTAATTTCCTTGTTGTTGATGTAATAGAAATGCCTTCCTTCCTTTTGAGAGTGAATCTACATGATTTCAAATTCATTCAACTACTTGATTTTAAGTTGTTTAAATGTATTTAATGGAAATTGTACTTTTATTACCTCAACAACAAATTACAGACAGTTTTCACTGAGGCTATGTAATCTGCAAATAACTTCCTTCCTTATGACAGGACTAGAAGGCTAAGTCAGACTTACTAGTGCTGTCATAAGGAAGGAAGAAGATAATCACAGTTTACATATCCCCCCTACCAAGATACCATATGTGGCTGATCATGGTACCCCTTACGCTTACCAGGGCAGAGGAGGAATTACTGCAATTAGGCATTTCTTTGTGATGGAGAGCGTTGAGTTAAAGGGTTAGTGACCTACCTGCTTAACTTGACAACTGGTGTCGTGCTACTGTCTCCCAAAGCAAACATGTTCCTTGACCTTGCCATAATAATGCTGCTTCCCTGTCTAACTACAATGCAGTTACTCATACCGTTGGAGCCCTCTGTGGTGAGGAGGCTCTCTCCATAGAAACATATAGAAGCGTAGAAGTTGGCGGCAGATAAGGACGCCGCCAAGGCCCATGCAGTCTGCCCATTTCTTTTTTACCTGATAAATGTGCCATTGTCCTTTTGCTCTGTCAGTGGCCTATCTAGTCATACTCATTTGTATTGCTCCCTTATGCCTATCCCATGCCTGTTTGAAGCACTGCACTGTATTCACAGCCACCACTTCCTGAGGTAAGCCATTCCATGCATCCACCACCCTTTCTGTGAAAAAGAATTTCCTCACATTATCCCTTAATTGGCCCCCTCTAATCTCATGTTGTGTCCTGTTGTCCTGCTATTTTTCTTTATTTAAACATGTTAGACTCTTTCACCTTGTTAATGCCCTTAAGGTGTCCCTCCTTTGCTCAAGGGTATACATATTGAGGTCTGGTAATCTGTCCTCATATGTCTTCTGATGCAGTCCCTGCACCATTTGGACTTTTGTTGCCCTTCTCTGGACTGCCTCAATTTGGTTAATGTCCTTGTGAAGGTGTGGCCTCCAATACTGCCGCGAGTACTCAGATGGGGCCTAACCAGTGTCTTGTACATACAGAGGATTATTACCTCCCTTTATGACTTGTGATACCCTACTAATACACCTTAACCCCCCGCCTTACCTACTGCTTTAGAGGTCTGCTTGGATGATTTCAGGTCATCAGTGATGTCATTTACAGTTCAGAGGGCTTTGTTGGCTTCAAGATACAGTATTTTCTGTTTCTCTATTTTCAGAGCATTTGCTATGAGTCTGAATAGTAAAAAAAGATAAGACCATGGCGCCCAGCCAACTCAGTGAGACAGTTGTTGTAATTCATTCATTTTCAGGCAGAGAGGAGACTAGGAGAGTTTATCAGAGGTAAGTAAGACTGCATTTAGTTGTTTGTCATCATCATTTTGTACTAAAATTTATAGGAATAGTGTACAGTACATATCTGTATGACAGCTACATCATGGCTTGCAATTTCAAATAAAAGCATGCTTTATACATGCTGTGTGCAACCAATAATACCCAACAGGGTGGGCGGTCTTGGGCCATGCCAGCCACCAAGGCGTAATGATGCTTGATGCCACAGGCGGAGGGTCTTATAGCCCTGAAGGGTGGATATAGCCCATACCACCCACCCTGGAGGGGGTGTTATTGTGCTTAGAAAAATTAGGTTATATGTGGATTGAAAAATAGAGTTGCTTGTCTTTGGGTTAAGAGACAGGTGAGCATCGGATGTGAGTGGTGGTGAGCAGACGGCATGGTAGCGGTCATAGTCTGAAAATGAAAACTGCTGTTGTTGTTTTTGGAAATCTTTATTTAGATTGTCATTTTGGTGGTGTCTGCGTATGTGTGCATGAGGGTTGGAGCTTTGCCAGCTCAGTGGCTGTCTTGGTGACTCAGAGAAAAAAATGGTGGTTTTCAGTTTTTGATTTTAAAAGTGTGACCAGGATTTCGGTGGATAATGGGGCAAAATGCCACGTTGTCCATTGTACTGTCAAATCGTGACAGCTCAGGTGTGGAGCGGGGATATAAGAAAGCAAAGTAACTTATTTATTTCTTTTCTACTGGCTATGCTCTGCTTATTTCAGCAGGATACGCATTAGGTTCATAATTTTATTGGGAGAACATGCTGTGGACTGGTGTGTGGTCTCAGCTCTCGTTAAGACAAATACAATGGCGGAGATTTGAAAATGAAATGGGGTGATGGTCATGGGTTGGCTGGGCTGATACTTTTAATGGATGGCCATCAGTTGTGTGATAGATTCCCAGCTAGAGAGTCCTAAGCCAATCAGAAGCCTGGAATACTTTTAACCATTTCTAAGTGGCAGCTTGAGAGGATGAATAATGGTGCTCCACATGTTTCTGATACTTTTGGCTAAAGCAGCTGTGCATGAATCTGGTGAAAATGTTGACCTATACTTTTATGCTATTTTAGATTGCCACTTACCTTCTGACTTGATGGTACCCATTTTCCACATTTGGTTCAGGAATGAAAGAAAAAATGTGCGTCTTAAAATTTTGGATAGAGACTAACATTATTGTGGCTTCCAACTATGCTGACAGTTAACTGTGTGATTACTAACAATTACTACTGTATGCAGTTCTTTTCCAATCCCTCATTTTGTTTCCCAGGTCTGACTGGGATGTGCGGAGACAGTGTGCGTATAAGATTAAAGAAAATGCCACGAAGGGTTTTGCAATCAGGTGCTCTGAAACGTCGCATTGCGAAAGAGAAGCAAGATAAGCTGAATTCCGTGTTGGCAAAGACCCCTCGACTCAGTCAATTTTTCACGATTAATGCTTCTGTGTCAGCTGATGTCCTTGTCACCCCAACTAGTTATCCCTCAGCAAGTGTGAATGCTACTGTCAACTCTGAAGTTTCACAGGCACATGATCTTAATCGGAATCTGATTTAGAACATTTTGAAGACAATACTGTGGTTGTCCACCACTGTCCTTTGACTGCCAGTTCCACAAATGAAAATGATAACATGTTTTTGGGACAGAAGGAGCCTATCAGCGATTCATCACCTCCGTGCATGATGAATATGAATGTCGATCAACTGATCCTGCGGAGTGGTTCCCCATCGTTCCGCACAGTGGACTTCTGGATTGAGAAAGGACCAGACAGTTGCCAGAATAAGACTGACTCTGACAGTTACATGAAGTCAAAGCGTTATTACAACCCAACACAGAGACAGCCAAAGGGGCATTTCCGTTTCATGAAAAATCACATGTTCTACACCAGGCGGACGAATGGTGAGATGCATCTGAGGAAATGGATGCTATATAGTCCTTCAAAAGGATCCGTATACTGTTTCTTCTGCATGCTGATGACAAGTCAGAAGGATCAGTTTTCGCAAGTTGATGGTTTTAATGACTGGAAAAAAGCGGACGAGAGAATCCGCACACATGAAGAAAGTGACGTGCACAGAGATTGCATTCTCAGCATTTGCAACCGTCGCAAAGAATATTGCCATGTTGACCGCAGTTTGGAGAAGCAGTGTCAGGAGAGAAAGCAGTATTGGCGTGATGTATTATGTCGGGTAGTGGCTGTTGTTACTCATCTGGCTGAGAGGCCTGCCCTTCCGAGGAGATGATGAAATAATTGGATCAAAACATAATGGCAACTTCCTTGGTTGCATAGAATTGATAACAAAGTTTGATCCCTTTCTGGCAACACATATAGAAAACTTTGGTAATGCTGGTCGAGGAAAGCCTGCTTACCTGTCCTCAACTATATTTGAAGAATTCATTCAAATCATGGCGAACCATGTTCGAGGCACTATTGTTAGAGAAATCACAATGGCCAAGTATTTCTCAGTATCTGTTGATTCAACGCCTGATTTAACTCACGTTGATCAGCTAACTGTGATTGCTCGATATGTTTTAAATGGTGTTCCAGTTGAGCGCTTCTTGACTTTCCTGCAAATCAGCAGTCATATGGCTGAAGACCTAGCAAATACTCTGCTAGACTACCTGAAGACTGAAGCCATTGACTTTATGGATTGCCGTGGCCAGTCTTACGACAATGCAAACAACATGGCTGGATGATACTCTGGCATGCAAGCATGACTCAGACAAGTGAACCCTCTAGCAATATTTGTACCTTGCGCTGCCCATTCTCTGAACCTAGTTGGTTCTAATTCTGTTGATTGCTGTGTCGAGGCAGTCAGCTTCTTTGGCTTTCTGCAGAAAGTATACAGTTTCTTCTCTGCGTCTACACACCGTTTGTCAGTGTTGATGAAACACTTAAAGAGAAGGTGGTGGATTGACACTGAAGTCACTGTCTGACACACGGTGGTCTGCAGGGGCTGATGCCACGAAGGCACTCTTTGACAGCTATGCCAACATCAAAGCTGCTCTAGAGGAAATGGCTGATGATGAACATCAGAATGGCACCTCAAGACATGAGGCAGACTCGTTGTCCCAAACAATGGAGTTAGTCGAAACAGCATTTCTTTGTGATCTGTGGAATACCATTCTTGTCAGATTTAATGCGACGAGCAAATCTTTGCAACATAGCAAAATTGATCTTAAATCAGCTGTTGAATTACTGACATCTCTCAAAACCTTTGTCAACACATTATGTGATAGTTTCGATACATTTGAAATGCGAGCACAAGAATTATCTGGCTCCTCTACTTACAGAACTGATCAGTCAAGGAAAAGGAAAAGAAACATGCAGTATGACGATGTGCAATCTGAAGGAGTTGTTCTAACTGGCAGAGAGAAATTCGGACTGAGACCTACTTGGTTATAATAGATTGCCTCATTATGGCTTTGAATTACAGGATTTGGCTTACCAAAGTGTCTATGATCGCTTCAAAGTTATAGTGGACTCTGACGTCTTAACTGATGAGGCAATACATTTGAGGCTCAGAAATTAGCTCAAGAATACCCATCAGACTTGTCTGTTGAGGTCTTCCCTGGTGAAATGTCTCAGTTCATCAGCTTTGCAAAGGCAAGAGGTTGTGATTCATCACTATCTGAGCATCACTACTTCATACTGAAGAACTGCAGAGACCTTTCCAAATGTTTCTGTCGCTCTTAGCATGTACCTGTCACTAATGGTGACTAACTGCTCTGGTGAGCGCTCATTCAGCAAAATGGCCCTCATTAAAAACAAACTGCGATCTACAATGCGAGATGACCGTCTCAGTGCACTCACTCTTCTAAGTATTGAAAGTGATCTACTTCGACAAATCAGCTTTGATGACATTATTGATACATTTGCAACTGCTAAGTCACGCAAATGCCATGTTCTAGTAGCATAAATTGATTTTGTTTTGGGGAAATTATGATGAATAGAGAATGGGGTGACAAACGACAACCAAAACAAGGGATTTTCTGGAATGCAACTTATTTCTACCTTTTTCTTTCTTGTCCTCCTCCTCCCCCCTGCCTGGGGTATATTCCTGATAGTTACTAAATGCAGCACATGCCCCTGTGCACTATTCAGTGTAACTGTGCTTGGAAGTTGTTCATGGGACATCCTATGCACTTTTTTGGATTGACTACACTACCTCTTACACAGGGTACATCCCTATGGTTGATGGAGAAGCTAGCCCATTTTCTTGATGAAATTGTTTCTTATTGACTATGTCAGACTGTCTTGATTGGTATGCCTTTCACTCTTGTGTAACTGGGCTGTTTGCACACTACCTGTAAGGATGCTGGGGTAGATGAACACATCTCTACTACCTTGACTGTGTAGTCCAGTCCTGCAAATCCATATTCATCTAGGTTCACCTTTCTTCTAAGTTCTCCTGATGTACACACTGAGTCTTGTCTTCTTCTGGGCCTCACCACTTTTTACAGAGGTTGTCCACATTCAGGCCTGGATGGGCCACTATAATATAGGAGAAATACAGAGATTTTTTTTGTTGCCCTAGATATCTTCCATAGGGACTCTGATGTGGCCAAGTTCTGGCCCTTTTCTTGGCACCAGCAGAAGTGATGTGAGGCTTTGACACCAACAGACCCTGGAGTCAGTGCCTTATCCCTATCGCCGTCCACCTCAGTGGCCAGTGAATCATCTTTACGCTTGTCTTTGGCTGCTGAGTACTCTCTGTACTAGCAATTCTTTAGGCACTCCAAGATGTCACTCTCAAAAAAAAAAAAGAAAAAAACTGGGACCTCTCCTGTGCTCAGAGACTCAATAAACTGTTCTGATAATGGCTAATGGCTATCCTATCTCCAACCTTAGCTCCTTTACTACCCTGGGATGTATGCCATCAGGTCCCACTGCCTTGTCCACCCTGAACTTAGCGAGCTGTTGTATGTAGCACCCTTTCTTTTGTGAATGGAGTAGTAAACACCTTCCAGACTCAAGCCCCCGCCCCCACCAGACCTCCCCAAAGTTTGAACACTGCCCTTATCCTACGCTGTCTCACTTTGCAAATATTATATGTATTTGTAGTAATATCCACCGTATGTTTATATATTCATATTCTGAAAGCACATACAAATTTGTACTATCCATATATGTGAACATGGAAACATACAATATATGATTTGAGGCAGTGGCATGTACAGTATTTTTCCAGCATAAAGTGTCACTTTTTACAGTAGGAAAAAAAATTCAGAAAACGATAAGGAAACCCATAAAGTGCACCATTTTCAACCATTTTTTTCAAAATTTTCTGGGGGGGCATGCCCCCAGACCCCTCTAGATGGGTTGGGGATTTTCACATGTCATAAACACTGCACACACATGGGCTCCCCAGAGGTCCAAGTGCCCCAGGCCCCCCAGGAGCTTAATCTGGCCCTGCCTACAAGAGTCCATGTACTTCATAACCCTATTCAGAGTGTAAAAAGCAAGATATAATTCTATGGAAAGCATAGTGGGAGTCTCATCATAAAGTTTTTTATGGAGTCACATTTTGGCCATGAACAGATAAAACAGACAGATATCAACTAGGAAAACCAAGAACTTGGCATGGAAGTAGAGCAAGCATTTTGTAATGTAACATTGTCTGCAGCTTGTAAGGACCCAAAAAAAGCTACCGTAAAAACTCGCGTGCAAGTCGGTTCGCCTATAAGTTGGGGTCCTGAGTTCATGCAGAAGATTTGTTCCTCAGCTTTTGACCCGCGTAAAAGTCGGGTGGTCTTTTATCCACTGCCACTTCCCACTGTTACTAACTGTTACCAGAAATGTAAAAAAATAAAATAAAAATCTCGGAGCTAGTCCCCATCACAGATTATAGTCCAAGTAAAGATTCCCCTGACAGAAAACAATCTTGTGTCAGTGAACTGACAGCAGATGCCTTACCATGTCATCCTGATCGTGTAAAGGGGAGCAGGCAGCTCCAGAAACGGGAGCAGGCATTTCCAAGTGGCACTGTTTGAAAATGCAGAGATTGGGTTTGGCAGAGTCTGCTATCAGGGATCCCCGAAGTGCACAGTCAGCAATCATGGATGCCCGATCTGCACTATGCACCGGAATAATAGCGAGGTGTTAATTTTAAGTTGGTTAGCTGGCAAATTAGGTGTCAACACTCAGTACTGAGTGAACAGTACAGACAGAGAGCAAAACTTGCTTTCATTTCATTGAACTTTTATTTTATTTTACCAGTTACTTGCATATAAGTTGGGACTTGCAGTTTGCGAGGGTAAAATAACTCCCCAAAAACTGACTTATACACGAGTATATACGGTACGTACCTTGAGGGTGAGTATAATGTGCTATATGACTATGCATTCCCATACCATGTGGCAGCTTCTATCTTGTCCCCATCAGTTAGCCAACAACAGCAGGCTATGCCCATAGGTAATTGCATTAAATTATTTAAAATAAAATTCAGTTTAGGTACTTAACCCCTCTCATATCAGTTTCACTACACTTCTAGTAATTGGGTCCCTTACTCAGCCATTTCATAACATTCAGTAAAACACCATGCATATATAAAACATTAGTAGATTCAAACAACATGAAGTCTTGCTATATTATGACAATTGCAGTATGACCGCAGGTTAGAACTGCTCCAGAGGTGAAATAGTTAACTTTCCATGCAGGCATGGAACTTAGAGCGCAAGCTCGGTTGAAAACTCTGTCTGTTGTGCTTCAAACGCAAACTGTCAGATTCTTTACTCCGCCTCACTGAACAGTCGCTCTGGAGATTTTTCCTTCTGCTCGGTTCATTTTGTCAGTTTAAAAGTATTATTTTTCGGTTTTTAGCCGAAATTAAACCGCAACCGGTCGGTTCAAGCTCTGTCTGTGGTAATGTAAGTAATAGATAGGTTTTACATTTATTTTTTCTGTGTGGAACTTGTAATTCTTTATCGGTTCGGTTTGAACTGATCAGGTTGTATTTAAATTCTTCTAGTCCTTTTTTAGAGTGCGGTTCCCGGTTCTTATTGGTTCTAAAAAAAACGGATTTCATTACGTTTTTTTCCACGACCCGTGACACAGTTGGGAACCGATAAGGGTGTCTTGCCATAAACGGGCAAGTTGGTTAGGCTGGCATTATGTCTGAGAAACCCAAAAGAAAAACCGGACCCACTGGGTTTCAACACTGTAGTGTTTGTGGGGAAGCTTTTGCTAAGGCTGACCCACACACCACATGTGTCTATTGTCTGGGGTTTGACCACCTCAATTCAGACTGCCAGATTTGTCACAATTTCCCTGCTGCCACCATAGATAAGAGAGTTGGTAGGCTCAGGGAAAGGGAGGCCAAAAAGTCTGCTGACCCGGATGGCCAGCCCGGTTCGGTGCCAACCGAACCGGAGGGAGTGCCCTCTGACCAGGGCGATACTTCCTCGGGCAAACGAAGAGCCGGTTCTGAGGAGCCATTTCCAGCAAAAAGGACTAGAAAGTCAGCTAGTGTAGAGCCAAAAGTTCTCTCCCCAACTGCTGAGGAAATAGCTAAAGCAATTCAAATTGTCCAGTCTCTCTCTCCGGTTCCAACCGAACCGACACCTTCAGGTAAGCGTTCTGTTCGGCCGGTTCCACCGGTTCAAGATTATGATTTTGAGGATTTTTATGAACCTGAGGAGGGGGAAGAGGAATATGAGGAGAATGAATATGGTTTTGAAGATCTGGATGTGCCCATTGATCCGGACATCTCTCCAGATAGCCCCCTAGGGGTTTCTCCTCCAAGGCTTTCTGAGTCCCCTTCTCATTTCATGTTTTATAAAAAAGTTGCTGAAACTCTCCAGCTCCCTGTTGAGGAAGCTGTTGATGACCAAGAGGAGCCAGACTATGTAGATGGATATTCCAGAGTCTAGGAGACTGTTTATTCCTTTGCATAAATATTTTCGGAAACAGACAGTAAAAGTTTTAAAGACTCCTCACACTATACCTCCTGTGGATAAAAGGATGGACAAGAGGTATACCTTATCAGGCTCCGACACTGATTTCCTTACTCAACAATGCAGCCATGTGGGGGTAGTGCAGGCTGCAGCCTGTGACAAGGCTAATATTCCCCTAGCTTCACCCCCCCCCGAGAAGGACTCCAGGAAGATTGATGCTATGGCAAAGAAACAGTACATGGCAGCATCTTTGGGACTCAGACAATCAAATTATATGGCTTATGCTGCTAGGTAGCAGAAATCCAGATGGGATACTGTGCTGGCCCTAGCAAAACAAGTCCCTGACCAGCTTGCCAGGGAGCTGGAACAGGTGGCTATGGATGGTATTGAGGAATCCAAGGTGCAATTTCATGCTGCAGTGGACTCTAATGAAGTTTCATCAAGAGTCATGGCTACATCTGTGGCACTTGCAGGATGGCTTGGCTCAGATGTACTACCCTGTCTCAGGATACCCAGTCTAAGGCCATGGATTTTCCTGTTGTAGGAAATTCTCTATTTGGGAGCAAACAGAGAATTACATGAAGAAAATGGATGAATATAGGACCACCTATAGAGTGCACAGGCCAAGGAAGGCAGGTCACTCCTCAAAAGCAGCTTCCTAGAGGCAGGGGCAGGCCTTTTCATAGGCCTTTTACCAAGCCAAGCTTCCTCCTCCGCCTATGCTCAGAGGGGTTCTTTAGAGGGGAAGGCAGGCGGGGTACAAGCAGGTCTGCTTCACCCCTCAGCCCAAAGCACCTGCCAAGCAGGCACCCTGATGGGATTGCCAGGGCCGATTCTCCTCTACCTGAGGGGCAGGCTGGCTTACTTTGTCCAGGACTGGAAGTCTTTAACATCAGACAAGTGGGTCCTGGAAGTAGTAGCCAGGGACTGGATTCTCAGCTTCAAAAATTTCCAAAGCTAAGAACCAGATCTTTTCCACCTGCAACTCCATCAGAGGCACTCGCCCTAGAGGCAGAGGTCTCTACCCTCCTGGCTCTCAGAGCTGTGGAAAGGGTTCCTCCCCTACACCAGGGCAAAGGTTTGTACTCCAGTGCTTCCTTACCCCAAAAAGACAGGAGAATGGCGGCCCATCCTGGATCTCAGATATTTAAACAAGCACCTTTTAAAGCCAAAGTTCAAAATGGTGACTCTGGGAATTATCCTACCCTCTCTAAGGCCAGGGGACTGGCTAGCTTCCCTGGACCTCAAGGATGCCTACTTCCATATTCCCATCAGAAGCTCCCATCAAAAGTACCTCAGGTTCGAGCTGCCCTCAGGCCACTACCAGTTCAGAGCAATGCCCTTCGGCCTCACTTCTGCCCCAAGGGTATTCACCAAATGCCTGGCTGTAGCAGTTGCCTACCTAAGAAGGCAAAAGATTGCCATCTTTCCTTACCTGGACGATTGGCTCTTAGTAGTCCAGTCCCCAGACCAGGTCAATTTACACCTTCAGATAATGCAGCAACTACTTACCTCTCTAGGTTTCCTTCTGAATCTCTCAAAGTCAGTTCTAGAGCCGGTCTAGCTTCTTACCTTCATAGGCGCAGAACTGAACACACAGGAAGCCAGGGCCTTCCTCTCCCTGGACAGGGCAAAGACCCTAGTCTCCCTGGCCTCCTCATTTACCCTGCAGGTCTCCCTGCCAGCAAGGCATTTTCTGCAGCTCCTAGGAAACATGGCTGCTTCCACAGCAGTTGTGCAAGGAGCAAGATTTCAGATGAGGGACATCCACTTCCATCTGAGAGCCTTTTGGTCTCAAAGAAAGGATCCTCTTACCAAGCTGATCCCAGTAACTCAAACCCTGATCCAAGCCCTACAGTGGTGGCAGGATCAGAGCAACCTGAGACAAGGGGTTCCTTTTGTCACTCAGTCTCATTCTCTAATCCTTACTACAGATGCGTCCCTCTTGGGCTGGGGAGCTCACATGGGCAACCTCACCACCCAGGGTCTGTGGTCTCCCCAGGAATCTCTGCTCCACATCAACCTGTTGGAGCTCAGAGCAGTTTTTCTAGCACTTCAAGCTTTTTCCAAATCTGTTCAGAACAAGAGTATTCAGGTCAGAACAGACAACACCACTACAATGTGGTACATCAACAAGCAGGGGGGCACTTGGTCTACGGCCTAGTGCACCGAAGTGATGAAGTTGTGGCCTCTGGCTTACTCCCTGAACACCTCCCTTATGGCAGTTCACCTCCCAGGTAAGGACAATGTCCTGGCAGATGCTCTCAGCAGGATTTCCCAGGGCCACCACGAATGGTCACTGGATCCCCTGGTCTTGGGAGTAGTATTTGCCAGATGGGGCACCCCGCAGATAGATCTTTTTGCAGCCCCAGACAATCACCAACTTCCTCTTTTTTGCTGCAGGCCCCCAGTGTTGGGCTCACTCCCACTGGATGCCTTAGCCCTCAGTTGGGAGGAAGTTTCTCTATGCCTTCCCTCCTTTCCTCTCCTGTTCAAAGTGCTAGTCAAAATCAGATCCCAATCATGCAAAGTCATTCTGATAGCTCCGGTTGGGACAGACAGCCCTAGTATCCACTCTTGCTGTCCTTAGCAGTCCATCCCCCTGTCCTTCCAGGAATCACAATCTGTTAACCTGTGCCTAGGGAAGGGTCTGGTACTGAATCTCAAATCTCTCAATCTCAAGGCTTGGTTCTTGAAGAGTTAGAGTTTGCTGATTTATACCTTTCCCGAGGTGTAATGGATATATTGAAGGCCGCAAGGAAGCCTTCCACCAGGGCTACTTACAATTCCAAATAGAAAAGGTTTTCCATATGGTGCTCGGAAAAGCATATTTCCCCAGTCTCTGCTGATCTACCCACAGTCCTGGATTATATGGTCCACCTGAATTCTTTGGGGCTGAGATCAGTTACCCTGAAGGTGCACTTGGCAGCTGTGTCTGCTTTCATTTCAGCAGGTAAATCCTCTTCCCTTTCAGCTCATCCTGTATTTTCCAAGTTTTTTAAGGGGTTGTTTCACACCAACCCTCCATTCAGGGATCCTGCCCCTGCCTGGGATCTTAATGTTTGCATTGCTCAGCTTACGCAACCCCCCTTTGAGCCCTTGTCTTCAGCTGAGCTCAAGTACTTGACTTGGAAAACTGTGTTTTTGGTAGCCATCACCTCTGCCAGACGCATAAGTGAATTACAAGCATTGTCAGTGGAGCAGGAGTTTATATCTTTTCGCAGAGATAAGGTGGTCCTTCAGACTAACAGAAAGTTCCTGCCTAAGGTGGTTTCAGATTTCCACCTTAATCAATCTATTTCACTTCCAGTGTACTTCACTGACCACTCCTCCTCTGGGGAGAGGATGCTGCACAGCCTAGATGTGAAGACAGCCCTTAGTTACTACATAGAGCGTACCAAGGGTCATAGGTTTGACTCCCTTCAACTGTTCCTCACCTATGGCGAAGTTGGTAAAGGGAAGCCAGCCACTAAAAGATCCATTGCCAGGTGGATTGTCTCTTGTATCCAATTCTGCTATGAGAAGTTGGGTAAAGTTCCCCCCTCAGGCCTGAGGGCTCACTCTACCAGAGGTACAGCTGCTTCTCTGGCTGCTGCCAGAGACATTCCTATTCTAGAAATATGTCAAGCAGCTACCTGGAAAACAGTTCACACTTTTACCAAACATTACTCCTGGACATCCAGGCTAGGAGTGATGCTCAGTTTGGCACAGCCGTGCTTCAGAGCCTATTTCCTAGGTAGGTTCTGTCCCTCCTCCATGGGGGTACTGCTGTGTAGTCTGCAATTGTCATAATATAGCAAGACTTCATGTTGTTTGAAGAAAAAATTACTCACCTTAGTAATGTTGTTTCTTCTAATGGAGTCTTGCTATATTATGACCTCCCTCCCTCCCTGCCTGCCCCTCTCAGAACCTCTGTTTTGGGGATGTGGGTGGGCAGTACAGGGTTGGCACTTTTTGATGCCCACCTTGTTGTTTTTCACCTACCTTTTTGGGTGAATTGGTGTTGTGTTTTTGCATTTTTGGGTCTCCTGACTTGAGTCTTTGTTTTAGGCCAAAAATGAGTGTTTATGTTAGTAGCCAGTTGGCTAGTGTAGGTTTACAGCTTCCTCACAGAACCTTAGTGAGTTTTAGCTCGTAAAGATCTGACAGTTTGTGTTTGAAGCACAACAGACAGAGTTTTCAACCGAGCTCGTGCTCTAAGTTCCATGCCTGCAAGGAAAGTTAACTATTTCACCTCCGGAGCAGTTCTAACCTGCGGTCATGCTGCAATTGTCATAATATAGCAAGACTCCATTAGAAGAAACAACATTACTAAGGTGAGTAATTTTTTCTTCTGACACTTCTGTAATGTCATAGCAGCAAAACTAATAGAACATTATCACAGCATTAATATAAGGAGCAAAAGAGCATAGAGTCTCACTCCTCTCCTTCTGAACCCTCATTTGTGTCCTTTGCCATAAAATCAGTTTTTATCTTTTCAAGCTGTTTACAAGCTTCTTCCAGATCGTTATAAAGGTGGGGGTTTCCCCGTACAAAACATGCAGCTATGCTGGGTGTTGGAGAGGGTGCTAGACTCCTACTGTAACTCCACCTGACCGGCCCTAACAGCATCAAAAGTTTTTCTTCTCATCCAGGTGGCAAAACTGAGATCAGGAAATCAAAAAAATTCTGAAGCCTTCTGTTAGAGGCAGTTGCCCCAGGTTTTTAGCATCATTCAATATTCTGTCCTTAATATGAAGTCCTAGTGTAACAGACAATAGCATACACTACACATCTGAATTCTGTGGACTTTTCCTCTTTGTTACCTTGTATACTTTATACAACAGGCTAGTTAGTTGCAGTCCCAAAACTTCATCAAAAAGGGTACATACAAAAGCCAGATGGTCGTGACTTCCCATTTCTTCCTGCACCCCCAGTAGCTGAATACTGCAATTCCTCACTCTATTTTCAAGATGTTGTAACATTAGGTGTAGAATCTTGTTTTTTTGAAGACTCCCACCATTGCAACTGCCATTTTATTTACTGACTCTGTGGCTACTTTTGAGTAAGATGTTTCCACATCCTTCCTTGTTTCCACTAATGTAACTAAACAAATCCAATTTTCTATCTCTTTCACCATTTGCTACAGTTCTCGAACAGCCTTTATTGCTTCCCTGAGTGTAGGCTCAGCCTACATACTCGGGTTCTGCTCTGGGCTGATCTTCCCTTCAAATTCCAACTATTTTTGCTGTGTAGCCATCTCAGTCTCTTGGGAAACAGCCTGTTTCAGATTCCCCATGATCTAAATGTCAGATTTCAACAAATTTTGCATCATGCAAGTTACTGTAACGGATAATGAATACGTTATCTGAGTTTTACAGCAAAAATATATTTTATTAAAGAGACACTGTCAACCTCCTTAGATCTCAGATTGTCCCTAGTTTAAAAGAAGATCACATTTTATGACTGCTCACATTCTGTAGAATTTGGTGACATAGCTAATTGTTTAGTACAGATTTATTTTTCTTTTTAAACATGAAAAACAAACTGCCACCATACTGGTGTTACCACATGAAAACATGTTTGTTTACATTTTTGATCAACTCTCACTGAATCTTTCCTGGACTTTGGAACAGCTACAACACAGTCTAGCCACTGATTACCCAGTGAGAGGAGAACAGACATTTACATTATGAGTGGCTGCACTGTTTGGGGGTGTTCCTAATGTTCAGGAAGTATGCAATAAAAGTAGATCAAGGATTTGAAACAAAAAAGGTTGGTTATAACTACACTGTTAGCATGCATTTCCATTCTATTAAGAAAGGAACTAGATAAAATAACCAGCAACATCAATAATTTTAGAGAATGCAATCAACCATAAAATGCGAGTTTTCAACTAGAAGTAATATGATGCGAAAAAAGATTGACAGTGTCCCTTTAAACTAGTATTTAGTGTGTGGTCTGGTCTGGTGTTACTTATAAGCACATCTTGCTCTATCTGCTGCAAGCCATGGCCATAAATCTTATGCTTAACCTGAGAAGTTTTTTTCTCCCATCCTGTACCTACTTGCTTTCTCCATCTGTATTTAGGGGAGGTTTAACCAGAGACACAAGGGTGCAAGCCTGCCTATGAATGATTCTGCTGGGCCTTCTCAAGTAGCAGAATGTGACACATTTAAATAACTAGATAAGAAATGTTTTTGCTATATAGTGGTACAAAGTCAAAGGTTATCAGTTCTTGTCTGTTTAAAATGTTGTACCAACCAAGAAGCAGCACTGTTAGAAGTGAAATGATATGAGGGCTTTTAATGTGCTTGATCAAATTTACAGTAGCTTCAGGAACTCCACAGAGGTGAACTGAAGCCCATTATCAGAAACTGTTTCTCTAAAAATCATTATGCATGCAGCAAATAAGTTTAACAATAACTCTGTTGTGTTTTCTGTTGTCATGCTTGACCTTTGAATGATATAACTTTCCAGCCCTTTTGAATGTGCAATACTAAGACAACTTGTCTTTCTTTTTCTATGAAATATATATGTATTTTTTTTGTAGTGTATTATCTTTCCTCTGGGTAATAAATCATCCTTTGTTGCTAAGTAGAAAAATAGTTGAAGGAGACCCATCCTAACAAAACACACTAATACACGTATGCTTTTGTTTATTTGCTTGTTTTTAAAACCCCCTTACACCAGCACTCAACCTTTATGGCTCACTTTGCATTGAGCTGTATTTAATTCAGGTGTGACAAACAGAACGAGAGAGCGTAGTGTGAATTGTAAAGTCAAGGGGTGCAGTCTGTTGGGAGCAGCTCAGCTGCAGTCTGTTGTGAGCGGCTCGCATTTTTCTTTTAAAGAAACTGGGTGGCCCAATTCCTAAAGCCCCTAGTATGATGCAAGGTGCCTGTGTCAAACATGAATTACACTAGTGGCACCTTGCACCAAAAGATGCCCCAGGAGCTATTCAGCAATGCAGCTTGCATCAGTCGCAGGCTGCATGTGCCAAAGAGGGCTTGCGCCAACTCCACTGGACCACCAAGGATTTTTTTTATTTAATAAATGATATCTGTGTGCTGATCGGGGTCCGCTAGATCACCATGGATTTTTATGTAGTAACAGGGATCGAGGCTTGGGAGGGGGTCTGCTGGACCAACAATGATGTTTTTCTTTTATTTAATAAATGGGAACCAGACTGATCGGGGGTCTGCTAGACCACCAGGGTTTTTGTGTAGTAATGGGGATTGGGGCTGGGGGTGTGCAGTATCCACCAGGGACTGCTGTCCATGGTGCTATTGACACACATCTACCCTGCAGCTTGCGGACACATTCCTGATGTGACATCTGTTTGGAGCAGGACCAGGGTTGCCTCAAGCCATGGGACTTTGCTGCCGGGACCCTACCTGACAGTGAATTGGGCACAAGGGTCTCTTGTGCACCAATGGTCAGTGCATGCTACCTTCCACACAGCTTGCTCGAACTTTGTGAATTTGGCCCAATAGCTTTAATCATTGTGAGCATCTCACAGCAACAGCATTGTGGAGCTAACATTTATAGTTGTTAAAGGAGATGTCAAGTTTTTATTGTTTTTTTTTTTAATCTTTTTTTGGACTGGGGGCTATGATTTCAGCAGAATCTGCAGTCAGTAGTGGCAGTTGCTTGAGCGGGCATGGAGTTGGAGTAGTGATTTACTTCTACCTTTCCAGTGTCAAGTGTCTGATTGGCACCTTTTGCTTTAGTTATACTAGGATATACCACTGCTTAAAGGTGCCAGTTAGTCAATCAACCAAGCAGATTGCCCCATTCTTGGACCTCATGGTATAATATGATACATTTCTAATTGAATAACAAGTGTTTCTATGTCCTGACCAATTACTAGCCACCAAACACAATATTTATTTTTTATTTTATTTTGTTAGAGATTGGATTTGAAACCCTTGAGCCAGGGGCTTGTTTACAAAGGTACCTTGTAACAGAGAGGACAAACACTGTTACAGACATTGAGGACAACCCATATGGGTTCATACAGTAGCAATATACATACAGTATACATATAGCATTTTCAAAGTTTTACAGAGGAAAAAAATATATATTTTTTTTACATACAGTTGAAACAAGCTTTGACTCAAAATAAGACTTTGTACATTACAGATTATTATTTGAAGTACCAAAACAGGTACTTGGCAGGGGGAGGGCAGCCTGGGGGGAGGGGGAGGAGGAGGAGGAGGAGTCAGTCCAGGGGACATCGTCTAGTGCATTTCTGGAGAGTATCAGGCCTCCTGTTACAGACAGATGCAGCAGCGGGTGTTAAATAGTTGGTTCTAAAGAGTAGTTTTGAAAGAGGCAATTTTGATGGAGGTTGTGATGGTTGTGGAGAGAGAGTTAAACCAAGAAGGGGCCCTATGGAGGAAAGACCTCTGAGCCAGGGAGGTTCTAGTTCTTGGTACCAGGAGGGTGGCCTTCTCTGAGCTGTGGGTAGGGACTGTGGGGGGGGGGTTGATGGAGGGAGGCCGTAACCTCACTGGGGGAGAGCCCAAGCAGAATTTTCTTAGCTAGCAGGCAGGTTTGGTAGTGGAGACATTCATCCAGGTTAAGGACCCTGGCCATGGAGTACAGTTGACAGGTATGGGTGAGTCTGGGGCACTGGCTAGTAGTCTACAGGCCTTGTTTAGAATGAGACAGACCTTATTTAGTGCTGTATGATCAGCAGCACCATATACTGGAAGGCCATAATCCACTAGGGACAGCACTGAGGAGGTGATGGCCAGTCAGAGAGTATCAGGTGGGAGGCAATCCCTATGGTTATATAGGAGGCCAATCCAGGTGTTTGTGGTAGCTGCAAGGGCGGTGATGTGGTTGTGAAAGGTGACAGCAGTGTGAAAAGTAATGCCAAGGTATTTGTAGGTATGTACTTGTTCGAGAGGGTGTTGTGTGCTGGGGAGGATAAGGAGGGGGTTGTTTCTGGCTTTGTTTTGGTGGTGGGAGAAGAGCATTGATTTGGTCTTATTGAGGTTGATGATGAGTCTACATTCCTTTAACCAGTTTTCAGCTTCATTGAAAGTGTGCTGGAGGGAGTCGTGGAGGGAGGTGGAGTTACGGTGGGTGGCATAAAGGATAGCATCATCTGTGTACATAAGAATTTTGCCAGAACAGGCACAGGGCAGGGTGTTTAGATGCAGACTAAAGAGCAGGGGACCCAGAATGGAGCCCTGGGAAACCCCAGAGTGGATAGGGTGGGTGTCCGAGAGTGTCCCATTGATTTTTGACACACTGGGAGTGAGCTGATAGGTAGCTTGAAGACCAGGCGAGGGGGCCAGTGGAGAAGCCGATATGGTGGATGGCGTCAAGTAGGAGGGGGTGGGAGACAGTGTCAAAAGCCTTTGAGAGGTCAATAAACACAGCTCCACCTACATTACTGGAGTCCAGAGTGGAGTGCAGAAAGTTAGAGAATACGAATAGGGCTGTACTGGTGCTTTGGCCTGCACGGAAGCCATGCTGCTTGGGACAAAGAATGGCATATTTAGTCAGATACTCTGTTAATTGAGTAGCCACCACTTTTTCTATGGCTTTGGAGAGTGAGGTAAGGATAGAAATAGGGCAATAGACGCTGGGGGTGGACCAGTCCCCCCCCTTTATGAATAGGTGTAACAACAGCCATTTTCCAGGCGGTGGGGAATTGCCCCAGGGAGAGGGAGTGATTTAGTCAGCCTGTGAGAGGGACAAGGACGTCATCTAGGACCAGCCGTATTATTTTGGAGTCCAAGGGGTCGGTGCTAGGGCTGTTGCTGCCTGTTGCTTTTAGGAGGATCAGTCTGGCTTCATGGGTAGTTATTTTGCGAAGGTAGAACCAGGGGCATTGGAGAGCAGGGGGCCAGGAGTCAGGGGAGGGTCAAAAAATTACTGGGGAGGACAGAGCTGAGGTCCATAAAGGAGGAGTTCAGGCAGTTGGCAATGCTAGTAGGGTCTGTGTTAATTGAGCTGTCAATGGTAAATTGGGTTGGGGGTGGGGAGTGAGATTTCACATTTAGTTCTTTAATATTGCCCCAAAAGGACGGGGCAGAGCCCCATGAGGAGGTGAGGGTGGCCTGATAGTGATCCGACTTAGCTTTTTGGATAGCCCACGTGCATCTATTCCATGCAGCATTGTAGGCTTGTCTGTCAGATGTCCTGCCGGTCTCAATGGCTAGGTGCCAGAAATCATCCCTATCTCTTAGTTCTTGGAGTAGGGCAGGGGTAACCCAGGGTGCATTTTGCTTTTTGGATCTGAGTCTTGTTACTGGTGCATAGAGATCACAGGCCTTGTTAAAGGCCTGTGCGAAGAGGTCGTAGACAGCATTAATGCTGACTGCATGATTGATGGGGGACCAATCAATCTGAGTGAGGTATTGTTTAAGTTTATTTAGACCACCCGGACAGAGGCACCTGCAGAAGGTGTTTTGGGCTACAGGCTTGGTGGTGGGGGTAGACCAGAGGAATAGTATAGGGGAGTGGTCACTTAATGAGTCTGGGAGGATTTGTGCCTTTATGTTTAACCATGCCCCAGTGATTTTCATGTGACTCATTATGTTGCTAGCACGCATGTGCAAGAAACATAGTGCCATCATCCGAGTTTTCGGAGGTGTGTCAGCCCGTCTTCTAATGCAGTCAGTGTGTTTGCAGGCGCGGCCCCAGTTCCCCAATCACTGCTGCAGCTGTCTATGACAAGCTGAAAATGCAGTTTCATACATTTCAAAGGCAGAGCTCCGCTTCAGTGAGCAGAGCTCTCCCCCATACACCACCATAGCTCAAGCACATATTGGCGTGCTGATGCGCCTCCCCCACACACATTGTATGGCTGACGGGGTGCCCAATCCCGGTTGGCTCCACGCCCCGAACAGCCGTCCAGGTGCAGCAAAATTGTTATAGCCGACGGGGTGTCCAACTTCGTCAGCTCCAAGGCTGCACGCCCCAAAAAGCCGTGCCACGCTGGGAGCCCACCTCAGCATGGCAAATCTTGTTTTGGCCGACAGGGTGCCTAATCCCCATCGGCTCCACGTGCCCCTGAGCAGCTTCTTGCTGCCACGCTTGGGAGCCCACCCCAGTGTGGCAAACGCCCCGCCGCTCTTCATAAAAACCTGTGAATAAAAAGACATCCCTCGTAGTCTCCTGCCCCCTCCCACAACCTGCACCCACCCACTGCGCACCCTGCCTCCCACACCCCTCACCCCATACTTACCTCCGGACCTCGGCGCGACGATCATCAGTGGACCGGGAACACGTCTGCACTCTTCAAAGCTGACCGCGAACTGAGGAAATGCCGGTAAGCTGTATAATGGAATAAATAGGGTTTTTTCAACTTTATTGCCTATCTCAGGCATTTTTTGGAATTTTTACACCAAATTTTCAACATGGGGTTTTTGGGACCCCTTCTCATGAATGCTGTCACTGTCATGGCGTTATTCGGGCCCGAAGGGTGATTTCGCAGTCACTGTGCAAAATCACCTTTCCAGAATGATTAACAAAATGACACTGCCAATGTTCAAAGATGGGCTCTCAAAAAGCCTATTTGAAAATTTGGTGGAAAAATTCTAAAAATGACGCACAGGCGTCGTTCGCAGTTCCTCGCACACTCGTAAAGTTCCTTAATTTTCAATATTTTCCTCCAGATTTTCAACATTGTCATTTTACCACACCTCCTTATGAGCAGTAGAGCTGTCATTTTTCACATCTTGCCCAAAATGTGTTTCCGCCCATGTAGCGCACAATGGCACAGTCGGTGTGCGAACTCAATGTATGGGACACATTAAGAAAATCACAGTGACACTGTTCATGAGCAGATGTCTTAAAATGGCTATGTTGAAAATTTGGTGAAAAAATTCCTAAAAATGACTGTTTTACGAGCGTGCGTTTCGCAGTTCCTACGCATGCTCATAAGTTCGCGAATTTTCAATATTTGCACTCCAATGACTTCCAAATACCTAAACAGCACATAGAAGCAAGCAACATTCGGCATTGACAAATGCTTGTTTATTATCTGATTTTGGAAAACTGGTGGAAATATTGTTCTAAAACTTCAAATATGTTATTATTTTTTCAGTTCACATTCTCTCGCTACAAGAGGTTTTAAGTCCACATCTGATACACCTGCAGGCCATCTAGTAAGTGTATAATGGCTAACCTTTTTTAGCACAGGATCTGTCTCAGTTTCACCACCTATGTGAGCTCCAGAGCTGGATAACTAGGTTAAAACAGGTTCTTCTCAGAGCCGATACAGCAGCTCAGTGAGCGAGTAAAAGACAAGGCCCCTTCTAACTCAGAAAATGGCACTCCTGCACAGCTACTACAACAAAGTATCAGGGCATCACAGGAGCCCCACTGCCAGCCTGCCTGTTTCAGTCAGCTGCTGGGGGTGTTGAGATACCCCTTGAGTCACCCACCACCCTTCGTAAGCTACAAACAAGAAGAGAAACACACACCCACACCATGCAATGACACAGCACTCCTTGGCTGTACCAATAGCATTCAGCTACTCTAGCCCACTTCGCCCCTACTTCTGGGCTACATAAATATACACTATGATTAAACTGGAAATGTTTAAGTGAAGGAATGTTTCACCTGTTTGGATTATTTAGTGCCTGCAGGTGATAACTTATGTAGATGGAGGGCTTAACCATAGGTCAGGAGGTCTGAGGAGACTCATTACCAGTTTACAGAGAGGACTTTGAGGCCCGTAACACCCATGACTAGTTGGGGCTGTCATTTCTAGGTGTAGGTCATGTGGTCTGGGGACATTCATTACCAGTTTACAGAGGGGGCTCGAGGCCCGTAGCACCCATGAGGGTAGCCCATGATCACAGTAACAAGGAAAACTATGATGACAAAAATGGCAATGGAATACAATAACTACAAATACAGTAATGGAGGGCTCCCCCCTCCCTGAGGTGCATACACAAGGGGGGGGTGCAGGGAACAAAGCCCACACCGAAGATACACATATTGCCGTATTTGTAGTCACCCAAGTCCAGTTGCTTTTGTCATGCATCGCCATTGTATTCTCGCTATTGTGACAGGGAACCCACCCATGATTAGTTGGGGCTGTCATTTCTAGGTACAAGTCAGGGGGTCTGGGAGCACTCATTACCAGTTTAGAGAGGGGGTTTGAGCCCCATAGCACCCATAAGTAGATGGGGCTGTCATTTCTAGGTGGTGGATGAAACAGTTATGTAGTATTCCATGGAGAAAGATGACAGAGGTGCAATACCTCTCAAGTTCGCAAGAGCAGTAGGAACAGAGTTCAGGTGAGGTCTTCCAGTTGAACCCCTGCATTATGCATACTGGTACAATATATATGTACAGTATTCCCAAACCACCCAGACCCATCTTCTGTCTCCCATTACTGCATCTGACCTCACACAGGATCCATGTCCTACCGTGATAGCTGTCACAACAGCAGCACACATCTGTTTGCTTAAACTGCCTCTTTGAACAGAAGACACTGCCCGTCCACCACCACCATCCCTTCCCTGTGACTCTACTTGTGGTTGAAAACATGTATAAACTGGTTCACTGCAATAAGGCAAACAGCATCTGGCTAAGCTGAGCCACCTCCAGTACTTACTTTAAGTCTTAACTGCCACCTTCAAAGCCAGGAGACCCCTGTTTACCGCCTAACACTGCTGTGTGCACCTCAAGACTCCAATGGAGAAGCCATAGAGTTCCCCGACGTCACTAGACTCTACACCTGTTGTTGCCAATGGAGTCAGACATGATGTGGTGGTGTACATTTACTGCTGTGAGGGATGCAGGCTGAAGTGACTGGGTCAGGGCTGCTTCTGCATTCAGCCATGTAACACTCATAAACTTCAGAATAGATTTATGCTTTTATCTTAGACAGCAGCAAGTATGCAGCTATAACAATCTATTACTCCTGATTTTACCCATCTGAAGTGCTTTGTGCCATATGGGCTGGAGTCTGCCATATTACCTCTGATGGCTGCCATGCCCAAGATGGTGGCGATGACAGATCTGCACATAGGTGATACTCACGCATGTACAGTTTGACTTGGAGGCCATCTTGAGAATGACGGCCATCACTTCTGCTGTTGCAGAAAAAAAAAATAGTGCCTCGAGAAGAGGGTGTGTTTATGCGGCCCACGGAGGGGAAGGGTCACATAAACAGTGATAGGAACTGTGCCTGAGCACTGTGGAAGCACACCAGACAGTGGTCCAGTCATGTGCTTCCGCAGTGCTTTTACACAGATAATGCCAATACTTCTGTGGAGCTCCACCCACACAGCCGTAAAAATTGCACTCTGAAAATTGGTTCTACTATTCATTATCAATATCCAGTGGCAGTCTGGATAATGCATCAGCATTACCATGCTGATTTCAAGATTTGTACTGACTGTCATATTAATATACTGTGCAGACAGAATCAGTGACCATCTCCATAGCCTAGCAGTTGTAAATGCAGGTACCTGTTTGCTAATAGGGTTGTAAATATTGGGTTAGTGATCTGTAGTCAGGTTGAATTTTCTACCTTAAAGGTATCTGTGAAGCTTCATAACCCCAAATCTTATTCCAAAAGCCTTATGTTTTTTTTTTTCAGCTTAGGATGAGTACCTGCAGCATCAAGAGTATGTCAAAAACATTACACTCTTTGGAAAATAAATTCACATTTTTCTTTTTTAACTTGCAAAATGCTTCCTGTATTTCCTAAACTTTGCTTCCAGATTAAGCAAGTGTGACTCTATGGTGCCATATATGTTTTGGACACACACAGTGGTTTATGTCCATTCGGCATACAGTAAGCTACTGGGGAAACAATACTCTTCTGTTCCAATTTTTACATTTGCTGATTTATATTTACAGTACATTTACTTCACATAGCAGAGGTCAAGACTAAGCCTTACACAGTTTTGCTACCACCTTTCAGATGTAGTTTACCTTTATTGCTGTGGCATACAAGAGTGTATTATTTTTCTTAAAGGAGTAGTATAGTCATTCGGCCCCGGTGGCACTGAGGGCTGAGGCACTGGATGCCTTACCTCGTGCCATGCTGACAACCCGAGTTTGGGAGTGAGCTCAGGTTGACAGATGTCAGCAGGGGTGGAGAAGGATGAAGAGTCCGTGGACAGATCTCTTTCTCTGGGGTTGGGGGGGGGGTCCTCCAGTTGTCGGTGCATGCCTGGTCCCTAGCAGTAGCTGGGGGCAGGCACACCGATGATGAATCTACTATTGGAGGCAGAGCAGCTGCCATCAGACACACTGCTGGTAGTTGTACATGCAGTACATCCCCCAATGGCATTGCACGCTCCTCTGCCATGAGGGAGAAAATCTGGAAAAGTTGGCATCCTGATCATATGACTTGATGGCTGTCCATGTGATCTCCAGCTATGATGCGTTGCCTGAACTGGATCAGGAGAGGGTGGGTGAGTTGGGGGCTCTCCACCACCCTGCTGTGGGGGGAAAGCCACAGGAGTTAGAAGGTGAGGCCGGGAGTGTGGCAGATATGGATGCAGCCAGAGTCCCACAAAAGAATGCTGAGACAAGGGAGCAGATCTGGTATGCCCAGGGAGAAAAAGTATAACAAAAAAAGGAATAGTACAGTCAAAATTTGCAAAAACTTATGTTCAATGTGCTTATACAACTTAGTGTGGTGTTGTGCTTATGCAACTTGCTGAAAAACTTGTTGTGGCCGTTCACCTCTCTGTGCCTCAGGAATACCACCCTGAAGAGATGCCAAAGGCAGGAACCCTGGAGGAAGGTTCCACCCCTAGAGGTGCTGCAGAAAGGATTTCTATAGGCTAAAGATAGTTTAGGAAAAGCTCCCAAGGAGAAAGTTTAGCTGCTGGAGGAGGAGGGGAGGATGGTGGAGCAAAAAAAATAAAGCTTCTGAATGAAGCAGGAAGAAAGAGTTTAAATAGGTCAGGAAGGGGGGGGGGGTGTGGCTGTTGCTTTAGCCACTGAATTACATGCTTATAGCCTTTCAATTCAATGTGCTTATGCAAGGTAGTGTGGTGCTCTGCTTATGCATCTTGCTGAATAAACTTCTTGTGGCTGTTCACATCTCTGAGCCTTGGGAATACAACCTTGTAGGGATGCCGAAGGTAGGAACCCTGGTGGAGGGTTCCACCCTTGGAGGTGCCAAGGGAAGGATTCCCTTAGGCTAAAGGTAGCTTAGGAAAAGCCCCAAAAAGAGTATAGATCAGAATGCATTGCAGAGGTAATGAATTGATTAGAAGACATTGCAGATGTAATGAGTTGGTATTGAGATTGGAATATATACATGGTCATCAGAGATGAGGGTAGTGGTCAGAGATAACTGAAATGTGTAACAGTTTGAACATAGGTTGAATGAATAATAATGAGAGGACATGACTTCCCAAGGACAGAGGGAATGGCAAAGGAGGGCTACAATCCATCTCCATCCAACAGCAGACACCTATAAAGAAACTAGGGAATATACTATGAACAGCTGACTACATATTATGACCTTTGGCACTGAGGAGAGAAAACAAAAACCTTTTAAGAGAAGGAAACATCTGGGGATCAGAGGCCTTGGTTCTCTTCCCTCCAGGCTGGAGTGATTTAGTGATGGCTCTGCTGCTGCAATTTAGAAACCTAACCTGAGTAGAGGAAAATATTCCTATCTTGATGAAAGGTCTTATAATCTCTCTACCAGGAATGCCATGAAGGGTTGTGAGAAACCTCTGCAACAACGGGAAGCTCTGAATGTTAAGTGGGGTCCCCAAGACAGGAGAAGGAGAGCAATGACTGCTGAGACACTCAGCCAGCCTACTGGCTAAAAACAGACCGGGCGAAACAGAGATGGTCATGGGGGAATAGTATAAAGGGTACCGCCGAACCAGATTTGGTCAGCTAAAGGAGTACTCTTGGGCATGAGGGCCCCATCCCTCATAACTGAAGTCTTAAATTCAACAACAAGAGTGCTATTGATGGCTGAAATAGCTAAAGCCCCACCCAGAGCAAGGATATTCCCACTATGGGCCAGATGAGAAGGATCCTGCCCTGAGGTTCTCATGCTCAAGATGCAGACTTTGGTGCTGAGCAAGACCATCAGCTGTAGGGAACCCTGAGCCATAGAAAGAGATGGTCATGGTTGGCAAGCCTCTGATTTATGAAGACTAGTAAACAGTTAACTATGAAGTAGAATATATGAGGTGGCCAGGTGAAGCCATCGGTTAGGTATTGGTATACGGTATGATTGTCTGAGATGATTGACTGATACAATGGACTGATATGATTCTCTGATGAGATTGATGGATAGGAATGATTAATATGATGGAGTAATATGAGCAGAGCCAGTGAAAGTCAGCCAACCAATTCTTCTATGGAAGCCAGATTATTAGTGTCTTGGAAGGTACGTGACTGAGTAGTGACAGGCTGTGAAGCCATCAAGCAGTGAGAGGCAGTGATGCCAGAAATGTTTTTTTATTTTTACCGGGGAGACACACTAAGCTGAAAGCTTGTTTACAGGTGCAACCTGGGAGCACAAGGAAGTTAAGTGACTTACTCAGGGTCACACAGTATGCAAGTGAGAGCTGTGGGATTCAAACCCAGGTCTCCAGGTTTGCAGCTCAGCACCTTAAACCACTGCACTATACTGCTTCCCAAATTGATTTAATGAGGTTTAGTAGATTCAGTCGATGAAGTTTAGCAGTGATTGCTGTGATTGCAGCATAAATAGAGAATTGATATGGGTGGCATGAATGTTTCAAATGCCTTTAAGGCAGAGTTAAGTTATTCAAGAAGGAGCATTTGCAATATGATAATGGAATGGAATTAAAATCTTGAAACCCATGAGATGAATATTGTGCAAGCCATATCAGCTATGAGGTCAATATATTTATGCATGGATAGCTGAGAAGCCACGTAGGCAAAGAAGCAAGATTCATTTAACGTAGATAAAAGCATGCTCCTAATATCTGGAGCCATGATACCCCATCATGACATCACAGTCCCCTACTGTGGAAATAATAGGGGAGTCATGAGCTGAGCACCATGAGACCAAACAGCAACTATAATGTTGGTAGGGTAAAACCCCCCAAAAATAACAGAGAAAATTGAAATGCTGAAGTTTCAATATGGTAGAAGTCAGAAACAGATCGCTGAGGTTATGGCCAGAAATGGACTGCAAGGCCCTTGGTAAACATATGGTATGGTGAAATTCTGAGGCTGTAGATTACATAGCAGTTTAGTGATGATGAGGAGACTGGGTGAAGTGAGCAGCCTGAGAGAAGCAGGTGGCTATGCTGAAACAGTAACATGTAATCCTGGATAACACAAACACAGTGAGTACAGGGAGCAAGCACTGATTGAGTAAAAGCAGAGCTGCAGAACAGACACAGTATAACAGGGAGCCATACTGAGAAAGGCAGGTGTAAACAATTAAGGTAATGAGAACAGGGACTGCATAGAAACAGCAGTTGGAACAGAGAGCACACAAGTAACAAGTACAGATAAAAGAGAGCATGCATGGAACATAAAGCAAACAAGGGGTGCAAGAACTAAAAGCCCCAAAAGAAAACAAAGCAAACACAAGCACCGGAGCAGAAGGGAGAAACAAACTACAGAGAGAGAAGCAATACAGACTACAGTCAGAGGCAAAATACTGACCCAGAAGTATACAAACCAGACAGAGAGCCAAGGACAGCCAGTGGGTTCCAAACACAAGGGAAGGCAGGAGGCAAATAATACATGGGAGGGGGACACAGCTCAAGGAAAGGACGGGCCCAGAGAGAGGACAGACCAGGGCTCCAGACACAAAGAAAAAGCTTCTGAATGAAGCAGTAAGGAAGGGTTTAAATAGGTCAGGCAGGGGGGCGTGGTTGTTGTTTCAGCCATTAAACTTCAGGCTTACATGCTTACAGCCCTCCCAAGCTTTACAGCTGTAGGAACTGGCCACCGCAAGCAAGGTGTGCCCGCCGTACTGCTCAGTTCACTCTGCTGCTCTCCAGCTCAAATTTTAAATCTTGATGCCATTTCTTGGACTGCACTGATATGTCACAGCACTCTGCCATTAGGACACTCCATGGACTTCTTTGGGCTGTGCTAAATCATCTGCAGCAACTGTTAATTTAAAGTTAATTTACTAAATGGTTTCCCGACGCTGCTTCATGGTGTCTCCTCACCTGCCCCAACCACACCCACCCTTGGTTGTGCTTTCTTATATAGGCACAGAGTTCAAAGGGTGTGTGACATTTCCAATTAGCACCTTATACCAAGATGCCAATAGGTGGCCCTGTAATTCTCATTGATCGACTTCTTGCTAAACTTTTGAACATGGGCAGAAACAGAAAAGAAAGAGGCAATTATTCTGATAATAGTTATTCCAAGACTCCAGATAATTTTGCCTCTACCGTAATAATATTTTTCTCAACCAACACAGCCTCCCTCTTTATTTATTAACAAGGCTGACAAAGCACTTTAGGTTTGTTGGAACTGTTGCTAAGCTCTACTGCACCTACTCTGACTTTGACAATCTTGTTTCTCCAGCATCTCTTGTAAACTTTATAGACCTACCAGTTCACCTATACGTGAGGACATAGTCACTTTAGCTACATGCTACCTTCCAAATAACCCCAATTCTTTCATTTGCCTTAGTTTCACAACTTTTCTACTATAGCTGATCATTTTCTTTTTCTCTCTCTATCTGCCTATCCTAAGCCCCCCTACCTCTCCTAATCATGCGATACATTGGTTATCTCACAACCCTACTACATATTATCTCATTCCTTCTTTTAGATTGTTTGGTAGTGCTAGGAACTACCTCTACTCCTACTGGTCCTGCATCTCCACCTCAATAATGGAATATCCCAAACTTCTACCTAGCCTACTGCCAATTCCTTTTTTCTTGAAGAAAAAAACTCTTCCCTTGGGGCATGGTATGCCTGAAACTACTCTTGGCTTACTCCCAGCTGCACATTTGCTAAACTATTACCCCTTATTCCTGCTGCTTATTCTGGCCGGTGATGTAGAGCTGAACCCTTGGCTAATTGGTCCACAATTTATCCCTTCCACCCCATTAGTCCACATCTGTCCCTCCATCAAGGGCCTGAAGATAGCCCACATAAATGCCCAAAGTCTGCACCCTACAATGGTTGAGGTAGAGGTCTGGGTTACATTTCACAACCCTAATGTGCTTTGTTTTACTGAGACATGGCTTAAACCCAGTATCCAACCTCATGAAGTCACTCTGGATGACTTCTCCTGCTTTAGGTGGGACAGGTCAGGTAAAAAAGGGGGTGGTATTCTTGTTTATGTTAGATACAGCATTGTAGCTTCTGAAGCTGCTTATCCCTCCACAGTCCCTCCCTTAGCAGAATGCATCTTCCTTACCTTAACCCTGGGTAATGTCAAAAGACCTATCATAGGATGCATCTATCTTCCCCCAAAGGATGCTAATAACTTCCTCCCCTATCTTATAGCTTCCGTTTCTTACCTCCCCGGGCACGATCTCATACTCTGTGGAGATTTCAACATTGACTGGTTGAACCAAAATAAAAACAAAGCTCATTTAACATTAGCTGACTCAAGCCTTACACAACACATTTCCAAACCCATTATTATTATTTTTAAATGTTGTTATCTGTACAGCACTTTGGTTCTTTGAAAAGTGCTTAAAAAATAAATTTTACTTTATTTTACTTACTAGACTGAACACAAAGTCAGGTATCCACTCTTTACTGGACTGGGTAGTCTCCAGCTGCCCTCATATGGTGCAGTCTGTTAATGTACTTTCTGACTGTATCCGTGATCACTCTCCAGTTTTCTGCTTCTGGAGTATGAAATGCCCAAACCCTCCACCCAAAATTACAGAATCTAGAAATATGTCACTCTTTGACTTATGAGCCTTCCTATCATCTCTCTGTCTCTCTCTGTCTCTCTGTCTCTCTCTCTCTCTCTCTCTCTGCTGCCGATTGTGACCCTATTAAAGCTTTGCCAGATATCGACCAGACCTTACACTACTTTATTAATACACTGCTTGTTATAATAAATCAACATGCTCCCCTCACAAAAAGGAGGTCCAAAGGTTTGAAATCAGCTTGGCTAAGCAAGGATCCTAGGCATCTCATGTGCTGTCGAGACTCAGCTTGGAAAACTTTAAGAAAAGTGGCCACTACTCCGATTGGCAGACCTTCAGGCAACTTCATAACTCATGTAAGAGTAAGCTCTGCAGTGCCAAGCACAGGTATTATAATTCTCTGCAGACTGAGTGTCTCAGTAGCCCTAAGGCATTCTGGAAGCAAGTCAACACTTCAGTTAAAGGATAACTCCTTATTTTCCCCCAGTACCTTACTAGCTGGTGGTAATACACTATCTCACCCCCATCTATTGTGAATGGTTTAAACTGCTTCTTCCCTGATCTTGCTAGCTATACCGTGCACTTTGCCTCCTCTCTAAATATTGACCCCTCCTTTCTCCCTCACAGACAGCTTCCTTCTCGACCAGAATTTCACCTCAAATTGGCTACATGCAAAGAAGTATTGCAGCTATTATTAAAGTTAAAGGAACATAGTTCCCCTGGTTTTGACTCCTTAGAACCTTGTTTTCTAAAACTAGACACTTTAACCCTTGCTGTTCCCATTTGGAATCTGATAAATAAGTCTCTTACCACTGGATGCGTGCCAGCTAAATGTAAAGTTGCAATAATTGTTCTACCACACAAGGGTGGTGCATACACAGTTGAAAACTTCAGACCCATATCAATCCTCTGCACACTAGTGAAGATACAAGAATTACTTATTTTCAACCAACTTCAGTCTTACCTGGAATGTCATCTCCTTCAGTTCAATTGTCTGCACAGTTTCAGAAAGAATTATAGCACCCTTGCTGCCCTTACCAAGGTAACCCCAGATATCCTTAACTCACTCGACAAAGGGCTTTACACCAGGTCCATACTTGTAGGTCAAACTAAAGCCTTTGATTTGGTAAACCACAACCTTCTTTTAGATGAGCTACACTCTTTGGGTGTGGACCAGCTATCACTCTTCTGGTTCCAGAATTACCTATCTTGCTGCTCCCAACGAGTATCTGGCTGCTCCCAAGGAGTAAAATGGTCAGGGGCTCTCCTTTCTTTTAATACTATAACCCACAGCATACCACAAGGATCAATCTTGGGGCCCCTTTTGTTCTCTCTATTTATAAACAACTTACTACTGAACTGTGGCAGGTCCCTGGTACAACTTTATGCTGATAACGCTGTTTTATACTGGTCTTCTTGTGATCCCCTATGGCTTAATCACAACTTTGAATCTGTCTTCCATACACTTGAGAAATGGTTCCTTAAAAATCAGGTAGTCCTTAACACCAAAAAAAAAAATCAATACTATTTTTTAACCCCTCCTGAAAAGTGACACCCTATGGCACACTTCATATTCAATGTACTACAGAGGAAACCCTTGAATCGGTGCAATTATTCAAATACTTGGGTATCCTGCTAGACCCCACACTCTGTTTTGAACAGCACGTAACACAGACTACTAAAAAACTCAATCAGAAACTTGGATTGCTCTACCGCCTTTGTCCTCTCCTCTATCATGCCGTCTGTCAAAAGATTGCCACCTCCTCCCTCCTTCCGATACTTTTCTATGGCATCCCTATACTGCTCTCTACCAAAGCTACCATATTCTCCTGGCTGAGAATGCTATACTACAGGGTGGTACAATTTGCTGTCTAAGCCAACTCATGCCACCACCACTGCCAGCTTCTAGCATCACTAGGCTAGCCTGGCCATGATCAAAGATTACAGTTCTCCTCCTTCTTCTCTATCTACAAACTTAGCTTTCTCTTCTCTTCCCTTCCCTTCCCCCCACCTGAGTGACTTACTGACACGTAAATCCTCTCCATGTTTACTCAGGTCATCCTTGACCCCTCTGCTTAACACTCCTTATCCCCATCTGGAAATTGACAAGTGATCATTTGCCTACTCTGCACCCACCACTTGAAATGCACTCCCCTTATCTGCACTCTCCCTCTCCTCTCTTGCTATGTTCAATAGCTCCCTCTCTGCTCACCTATTTCAGCTTAAGTCCTGTACCCACTTTGGTTAAGCTTCAGTGTACACAGCTTAATCAGGGGAATCTGCCTCTGTAGTCTTTTCATTTCTTTCTCTGCTACTTGCTTACTACCTCTGTATATTTTGAATATTTCGCTAAAGAACCACGTGTGATCTATATTCAATTAATTTGGGGTATGTGTGTGGTCAAGTCTTGGTTCTTCAGCTACTGAACAACAGATTGTGTTGAGCTGTACTCTAAGATACTCTGCATGGTTATACTTTTTTGCACTGCTCACAGTGTCATGATGCATTAATGTACACATACTGTGTATATTTTGCTTTCTTGCTTTGTACTAAATACTAGCTTTGTACTAAGTACTTAGTCCTATTCAATGTCTTCATCACCGACATTGCACAGGACCTAGAAGGCAGAATTTCCCACTTTGCTAATGACACAAAGCTCTGTAACAGAGTGGACACATCAGAGGGTGAAGACAAAATGAGGATGGACCTGCAGAAGCTTGAAGAATGGTCAAGGGTGTGTCAGTTGAAATTCAATGCAAAGAAGTGCAAGATAATGCATATGGGGCACAAAAACCCTGGAACAACATATCAGTTGGTGTGTGTGGATATAGCATGCAACAAGCAAGAAAGGGACCTTGGGGTTATCATCGCTGATGACTTCAAGGTAGGGAAACAGTGAGACAAGGCAGCAGGTAAATCAAATAGAATGCTGGGATGCATAGGCAAGAGCATCACCAGCAGGAAAAGGGAGGTTATAATTCCACTATACAAGACACTTGTGAGGCCCCACTTGGAGTACAGTGTACAGTTCTGGAGACCTTACTTATGTAAGGACATAGACAGGATAGAAAAGGTTCAGAGGAGGGCAACAAAGATGCTACAGGGATTGCATCACAAGTCCTATGAGGACAGGCTGAAGGACTTGAATATGTATTCCCTGGAGGAGAGGAGGGGGAGAGAGGGAATGTGATAGAGACATACAAGTACCTTACAGGGAGGAACAGGGTGCAGGAATACACTATTTTCTAGCAAAAAAGATGTTCCAGGACTAGAGGGCATGGGATGAAGTTGGAAGGAGTGTGATTCAGAGTAAACATGAGGAAGAATGTCTTCACAGAAAGGGTGGTGGACAAGTGGAACACCCTGCCAGAAGAAGTGGTGGGAGCTGAAACAATCACAGGATTTAAGAATTCATGTGATAGACATAAGGGAATTCTGGAGGTCAAGGTTAAGGAGCAACAGACTTCTAGAAAAACATAAAGTGAACTTACATGCTTAAATGGGCAGACTTGGTGGGCCTTAGGCCCTTATCTGCCGACAGTGTCTGTGTATCTATGTAACTGTGTTTTATTTGCTGTATTTTCTTTTCTTGCTTACTTTTGGCTACTTTTTAACACGTTTTATTATGTTGTACCCTTGTCCTGGATCACCCGTGAAAAAGGAACTGTACTGTATCAGTGGGCTTACCCAGTTACCAAAATTCTAATAAAATTGTGCAGAGTGTTTTCAGCACTATAGACCACAGTTTAGAAACTGAAGGGGACATGTGCCGTGCTTTTGGAAAATGTGATGATTTCGCAGCTGCTCAGAGAATTGACCCTAGTTTGGAGAGGCTGAGGGCTTGTGCAGAATCTGATGTGACACAGGTAGGTGACATAAGACATAGGGTATTTTGGGACAGTGAACTGTTGTATACATAGGACGTAAGGACAGAGGGAGAGGTGATGGGCTGGCAGCTTCTCATTCCCCAGGGATGCAGTGAGAGGTGGTTCAAGATTGCTCATGATATCCCCATGTCTGCACATCTGGGCATTGTGTGCACCATACACTGATTAGCCCAGAATTTCTATTGGCCCAACTTCACCCAGCAGGTGAAGGAATATTGCAAGTCTTGTCACCATTGCCAATAGATAGGGAAGGTGGGTAGTAAAACCAAAGCTGCTCTAATTCCCTTGCCCATTGTGGATGAGCTATTCCAGAGGGTAGGAATGGATATTGTGGAACCTTTGAGTACCCAAAGTTCCTCCAGGAAGAAGTTTATGCTGACAGTGGTAGATTACACCACCCGATACACAGAAGCGATCACCCTCTCCTCACTTAGTACAGGCAAAGTGGCAGATACCTTGCTAGAAATTCTCTCCCATGTCATGTTTCCACAGAAGGTTATCACTTATCAAGGGGGTACCTTCATGTCAGACCTGATGGAGTGTTCGTGGGAGAAGTGTGGGGTGGTGCAGAGACACATGACACCTTATCACCCACTAGATGATGGGCTTGTGGAAAGGTTTAATGGTACCCTAAAATCAATGCTCCAAGTGTTTGCTAAACAGCATAGGAGGGACTGGGAGAAATACCTGCCCCACTTGTTATTTGCATGCAGGGAAGTGCCCCAGGAGTTGACAGGGTTCTCCCCCTTCAAACTCTTATATGGACATAGGGTGCCTGGGGTCCTAGATTTGATCTGGGAAGACAAGCACACCACCCATGGAAATCCCATAGTGGAGTATGTCCTGAAGTTTAGGGAGAAGCTGAAGGAGCTTATGGGAGCAGCCAAAAGCAACCAGTCAGCTGCCCGACAGAAGTAAAAAGTCTGGTACAACCATGGCGCCAGAGCTCGCTGATACAGTGTAGGCCTAGGAGTCATGGTACTAATTCAGATCTGGAAGGACAAACTGCAGGCCAAGTGGGTGGGACCATATAAGGTAGTCTGACAGGGCAATGATGTGAGCTATATTGTAGAACTGCCCAACAGGAGACATATCCATAGGATGTACCATGTCAACATGATGAAGTCATATGCAAATAGGGCTGACATGGTATTTGCAGTGTGTAATCCTGGGGAGGGGGCAGATGAGAAAGACCCCTTACTGGATTTGCTAGAGGAAAGCAAATGGGAGTCCTCCATGGAGACAATCAAACTGTTACCCAGTTTACCCCAGAACAGTCCCAGGAAGCAAGGGAGGTTTTAGAGGACTTTGCCCCTTTGTTTACGGCCAAGGCTGGGTGAACCCCCTTTTTGACATACAATGTTGACATAGGGATGCAAGCACTCATATGGCAGGCAGTCTACTGGTTGTCTGATACCATCCTAAAGGACATTAGGAGGCAAGTGGAAGAAATTCTATATTTTGGGGTAATCCAGAAATCCCACAGTCCCTGGTCCTCACCCATAGTCCTCGTTCCCAAGCTGGATGGCTCTATTCACTTTTGTGTGGACTATCGTGGACTCAGCACAGTCATGAAGTCTGATTCCTGCCCAATACCACAGAAAGACAAACCACTGGACAAGTTGGGAGGGGTGACATACCTTACCACAATTGACTTGAGGAAAGGGTACTGGCTGGTAGAGTTAACTGCCAGGACTATAGAGTGGTCAGCCTTCATCACTCCAGTAGGATTATTTGAGTTCTGGGTAATATCTTTTGGAATGAAGAATTCACCTGTCACCTTCCAAAGGTTGGTCAACCATGTGTTACATGGTACTGAAGAGTATGCAGTGGCTTATCTGGATGATATTGCCATTGTCAGTGCCAACTGAAAGGAACACCTGTCCCACCTGAAGAAAGTGTTGGGCAGGATACAGAGGGCAAGGCTCACTGTCAAGGCTGAAAGTGCCAGGTGGCTATGGTGGAGGTGGCCTACCTAGGTCATATAGTGGGGTGAAGGCAGCTTTGCCCTAATCAAGCAAAAATTGAGGCAAAAGAGGTGGGCCTATGCCTGAAACCCAGAAGCAGGTTAGGAGCTTCCTAGGGACCTCAGGGTACTATCAAAAGTTTATACCAAATTACAGTACCCTGGCAGCTCCCCTATCTGGCCTGCTAAAGAAAAGAAAGCCCAAAAAGGTAGACTGGGAGCAAGACTGTGAATGAGCCTTAACACAGATAAAGGAGGAACTGTACAGTACCCCTCTGTTGGCCTGTCCAGATTACTCTAAGCAGTTTGTAGTCCAGACAGATGCCTCAGATGTGGGGATTGGAGCAATCCTCAGTCAGACATCTAATCAAGGAAAAGACCACCCAATCATATACCTGAGCAAAGAGTTACTGCCCTGGTAGCAGGCATACTCTACGGTGGAAAAGGAGTGCCTTTCACTGGTATGGCCCAGAAGAAATTACAGCCATATCCATATAGGAGGCACTTCGAGGTACAGATCGATCATAACCCCTGGTGTGGCTAAATCAGATGTGTAAAACAAATGGTCATCTCTTAAGGTGGTCCAGGCCTATGATATGACCATTACATACAGAGCAGGGTCAGGCAGCGCAAACGCAAATGGCCTATCTCACCAGTTAGAAAAGTAACAGAACTGGTGAAAATCTTACCATGCATTGTGTGTTCCCACAAATTCTGTCTAGGAGGGGGGAATGCTATGAGCTAGCCAACTGCCAGTCATTATTTACAGATATAATTCTGTTATATATTTTTATGTGATTTTGCGTATGTATGTATGCATGCCACAATTATTTATTTATTTATTTATTTAGTTTTTGTTGACCCGGTAAGTGCACTAGACAAATGCTGCCTATTTTCAGGCACGACCTGAGGGAGGGGGATAGAGATGAATGCCAACTGACCTTGAACCAGATGAAGCTGTTGGTGGTATTTTTTTTAGTGAAAATTTGGCCAGGACACCGGGGAAATTCCCCTACTCTGCGGAGGCAGAGGGCGCTGTAGCACTGTGGGAGACTGTGGGTGAGCACAGTTTGTTCCAGACCATGGAGGAGGAAGGTCAGTTTTGTGGAGCTCCAGAGGTAACCTGTATGCAACAGGATGTAAGCAGTCATTTGGCACAAAATTCGTTTTCTGAAGTAGTACCAGAGACTTGTTTGGAGCAATCTGTTATGGTGGAGGCTGTTGGGGACTTGCATTCTGAAGAAATTAGACTGCAAAAAGAATTGGAAGTAAAGAAGTCCCAATTACTAGCTCTCATTTCCACCGCAGAACAAGAATATAACCAAAGCAAATCCAGATTGGAAGAAGAAAGGAAAAAAAGGAAAAGGTCGGTAGCTAGTCCTTCACTTAGTACCAGCAAACGAGTATCTACCTGTATGGATTCCAGCTGTGAAGGAAACAAAACTGTGGTGTTGGTAAAAGAATCTGATCTAACTGCCGATAATACAGAATGGTCGCCAGAGGATGCCCTATTAAAAGCAGGATGGCTCTTTTTGGGGAACCGTTGGACTCCTGCTCCAGCAATTATGATCCTGGGTTCTCCGGATTGCTCTGGAGAAGTTTCATATGATAGCAGTGGTTTGAAGTCACTACCTACACAGAGCTCCTCTACAGCTGTGCAGTTTGAAACAGAGGCTGGGAATTTAGGTGATGCGTCAGACGCGGAAACAGCTCTGCCACACCACCGAGCTTCTGAAGTTTTCAACAGCGTCTCCTTACCTCAGCTCTTTCAGGTAACCTCTTTAACCTCGAATACAGAAAGGGTAAGGAGCGAGGGAAAGAATACGATTAATCAATCAGAACAGAGTTTGGTGACTGATACTGATATGAAAGCGCTGCCGCCTATGCAAAACCAAGGGATTTCTAAATCATATGCTGGACTTTTTCATACACCCGTAACAGCTGCAAAACGAAGGTTCCTAGTTCATCTACGTTATGTTGGGGAAGCTCCTATTGTTCCAGATAGAGTATGGGTGGGGAAAACCCTAATTAAAGACCATATGGGTTTTACACCTATGGATGTTTATGCTTTTATCCATGCACCAGGTGATAGGAACTATGACATTAGCTTTTGCTCGATGGTGCTACTTGACAAATTTTGGAAATTGTATTATGAGCAAAAAAACTTGGAAGATTGGTCTAATTTTTTGGCTATTCCTATAACAAAACCTACTATCAAATCTGTTACAGTTTTATTTAGGAATGAGGGCGTTGATGTTTCAGATATCAAATTCTGGTTGGAAAAAAAATGTTCTACTGTGGACCATCCCAAACCAATAATTGATGTGAATGGGTTTTGGAATGGTGGTTGGACCTTTAGGGTTCAACTAAAACACACTGAAAAAGGAATTCAACACTTACCTAGTTCCTTCTTTTTAGGTAGAGACAGGGAGATATTATTCTATGCTGGTCAACCTAAAAGCTGTTACAAATGTGGTGATTTAACGCATTTGAATAATGATTGTAACGCTATCAAATGTTTTTCTTTGTGGCGTGTTAGGTCCTCCATGATCATTTTTCTTCCCTATCTGTAACCTATGTGGGGATGATGCTCACAGTTTCCAGGAATGTCCATGGGCAGTCCATAACACGGAGTCTGTCTCCGACCATGAATTAATTTTGTCGCAAGCCAGAAAACCTCAAGAGAATGAGGCAGACTTGTCTTCAGTTCACCCTCCTCCACTTGGGCGCAGAGGACGAGGTGGAGTTAGTGGTTTTGTTCCTGGAGAGAAGAAGGGGAGTTTAGACATGAGTAAGCACAATATGATTCCACCTTTACCTTCGTGTAGTATTGAGAGGCCCAAACCTTCTAGTACTGAGGTAGTAGATACTCCTTTTACTACCCCTCAAGGTTCTCCCAAGCAAGTTTCGGCTCAATTGTCGTTTCCTCATAAAAATACTAGGGAGAAAGTATTTCAACAAGAAGGAAGTCCTCAGGCTTCTAATTCCACCTTTCAAAAAGAGGAAGACCCAAACCCAAGGCAAACACAGTTGCCTCTATCTCCTCTACCTCTTTCTAACAGATTTTCAGCTTTTTCCTCATGGGAGAGCTATTAGATAAAGAGGATCCCATAGAGGAAGCTTCCCAGGTTTCAAGTCAAGTTCAAACTGAATTAGTTTTGCAATCCCCGCATGATAAGGTGGTGCAGAAATGAGTAACTAGGTCAAGTACAAAAAATTTAAACAAACCTCCTTGATTCAGTGAATCTAAGAGTGGCATGTTTAAATGTCAACAGCATTAAATCAGACTATAAACGTAAGATAACTTTTGGTATCCTAAGTGATTTAGAGTTCGATGTTTTCATGCTACAAGACACTAGGCTTCATACTTTAGCGGAAACATCTCAAGCTTCTAAAGATTGGTGGTGGGGTACTTCTGTGTGGTCAATAGGCTCAGAAACTTGTTGTGGGGTAGGGTTTTGTTTTCGTTCCACCGATATACAGATTTTACGTTTAGTGGATATTGACCCCGGTAGGGCTTTATTGTTAGATGTGGTTATAAATACTTTACATTGTAGATTAATTACTATTTATGGTCCACAATCAAAAGCTTTAAGGATTGAACTATTAACCAAAATTCAACCATATTTATTTACTAGTAGACAGATTTTTTTGGGGGGGTGACTTTAATATAAATTTTCAAATTCAGGGTAACAAGGGAAAACAATATTGCGATAAGAACTTTTTGAAATCTTTAGTTTTTCAGGCAGGTCTGAAAGATTTTCAAAGTAATAAATCGAATAGTGTGAAAGCAACCTTTTTTAAAGGGAAGCTGTCTTCTAGAATAGACTTTCTGTTTTTAAAGCAAAATTTAGAGATTTCAAAAACCTTTGTATTTCCCATAGAATCATCCGATGATATGTTGATTGGGATTAATATTGAAATTCCCCCTGTTAGAGAACCTGGTTTAGGGTTCTGGAGATTAAATGTCTCCTTATTGGAAGAAACAGGTATATTGTCTGGCCTCAAGGCTTTAGTGCAAGACAAGGCCACGACACTTTTTCTTTATGAGGATATTGGGTCATGGTGGGAAGATTTAAAAAGTATTATTATCGATTTTCTTAAGTTACAGGGGAAGTTTCAGGCCAGATCAAAATATAGGAAATACTTAGCATTTAGAAATACACTGGGCGAATTACTATCTAGACAGAGCATGGAAGGAGTGGATCTTAGTGAAGAGATTAGTTTAATAAAACAGAAAATGAAATCATACCAGTATGATAGGTTATGTTCTCTTCAAAAAGAACAATCCTTTGGTACCCAAGGGAAAGCAGAAAGTATTAATCCATATGTTAGTTGTCAAAAAAGGCGGGAGAGAAAGTTAATAACAGGCTTAAAAACTCCTCAGGGCATTTTGGCCACTGATAATGTGTCGATTATGAACATTATTGTGCAACATGTAAAAGATATGTTAGGTTCCCCAGTTGAGTATTCACATTATACTTCACAATTACTACAAGAGGCGGCTTTACCTAAACTTTCAGCGGAATTCTGTGATGATTTGATTGCCCCTTTTTCTAAATTAGAATTGGATAAGGTGATTAAGAGTCTCCGTACAGGGATTTCCCCAGGTTCTGATGGGTTACCTGCCGAAATATGTCATTTATTATGGGAAATAATTCCAGTAGAAATGTTAGAAGTTTTTAGATTTTTTCAGAAGGAATGTTATTTACCTAACAAAATGTATGAAGGCTTATTGTTTTTTTTGTTTAAATCAGGTGATGCAGCTGATTTGACTAATTGGAGGCCTCTCACTTTGCTGAATATTGATTTTTGCTAAACTGTTAGGGAATAGACTAGCTTTAGTTATGGATGTCCTAATTAATCCATCTCAATTTTGTTCAGTTCCTGAACGTAGTATCACAGATGCATTGTTGCTGCTTCGTGAAGTAGTGGAGGGAGATGGAAGGAACAATATTGGGAATGACTTAGGGTTTCTAGTAAGCTTAGACCAGGCTAAAGCCTTTGATAGGGTGTCTCACTCCTTTTTATGGGATTGCCTATTGGTTTATGGGTTTCCAGTAGGTTTTGTGGACTGGTTGAAAATTTGCTATGGGCTTGCGTATGTAATCCCTTATGAGAATGGCAGGATGGGTCCGAAAATTCCAGTATTAAGAAGGGTGCATCAAGGCTGCCCGTTAAGCCCACTCCTTTATGTATTTTTTATTGACCCTGTTATGAGACTATTCCTTCCTGGGTCAGAGAGTGAGAGATGGGTCAGTCTGTTGATGTACAGACTGGCTGCATATGATATGGAAAGGGAAGACTTGGGTGTGGTGAAAAACTCTGAAAGGCAGAGGATCATTTTGGTAATATACTAAAGGACTACAACATTTATTATGTTCACTTAAGAGAGTACATAGTGTGAGGAAAGCTAAGTTTTGCATTTACTTTATAAAAATCAGTTTCCATTGCCTGTTTTCTCTTGCAAGCACATTTATTTTAATTCTTGCCGATACATAATGTATTGTGTAAATAAAGTATATTTTTATTTACTATATCATAATACTGTATAGTGGCTTGTGGTGCATTTTAACAAAGGTATTGTTGTGAACCTCTGTATTGCTTTGAACCTCTGAAGTAGCCATCATTGTAAATGAAATTGCTAACCTAGTTTAAGAAACATTTGAAACATACTGTAATCTGTCCTGATACAGGGAAGGGATTGGGGTAGAGTTTAATAAGACAAGCCCAAACTCCATCTGGGGTTCAAGCAGTCTGCCTTTACTTGATATAGGGGGACTGGTGTTTGGGCTCAGGGTTCCAAGTGTCTGGGTACACCACCTTCACAGAGCTGATTGTGTGCACAAAATACTGTATGGGGTGAAAAAGGGTACAGGTTGGTTGCAGCCAGGTGGGAGAGGGGCTCTGGCATGGGTGAGTGGTTTGTCACAAGTACCTTCCATTAACCCCATACCTGCTTTGAACATAAAATTATATTTTGAGCACTGCATTTCCACTTCATTAGTAATGTTATGTACTTTGAAACAGTCTAGCTTTAACTTTTCAGCTCACTTTCAACCCTTAAAGTTCAAATGCACACGTATTTCATAAAAAGCTTGAATTCACTTGAATCCATGTCCCTGTGTCATGATTAGTGTTTACTGAAAATATCATGCTGTTTGGTTTTGTGGTTTTCTTTAAATCAACAACTGTTAATGTGCTCTGCAGTAACTAAAAACAATGAAGAAACTGAAGATGTTTCTGTCCCTGTCAGTGAGCAATGGCATACCTGTCCAGCCTGCTACTACAGCAGTTAAATCCCTGATTGATTGAATAAGCTATTGCAATTCCTAGTTAGAGCAGTCTGTAGAGTTAATTGTTTTCACTCAGAGTTTGTTACCAACTCATCTGGCTTGTGTTTAGAGAGAGATGCTTAAAATCTGTCTTTCTGTTCTCATAAAAAGCTGATCATTTATGGTTCAGTGATGAATTGAAGCGATATGAATGAAAGTCTGTGAGAAATTACCTTGTCTGAATCATAGCTGTCAGTTCACTGGTATCAAAACTCTGCATTCTATTCTGGCTATATAACACAGGGTTGTTTAATGGATATAAAATAAATATGCATTCCGTTAACTCATAGAAGCGGTGTGTCTTTGATGTAGCTCAATAAATAGGTTCATGTGAGAACAATTTTGTTTTCATGTCAGATTGACAAACATGTCTGCCACACTCTGCTATTTCAGGAACATGTACTATATGAACTCATAAAATTCAGTTCTTTGAGTGGTTCTGTGTGAAAATACATCATGTATGTATAACTAGAAATACTATATAGCATTCTGATGCCCCTGTCTCCTGTCCAACAGTTGAGGCAGCAGCTCTCTGTTTCCACCTTTCCACTTCCCTCAAAAGGCCCCGTCTCCTGCCCTCATATGAGGCTGCTGCAACTCGCTTCCCAATGTCTTCTCCACACAGTCAGGGCTGCTGCACCCTGCTGCCTCCTGCACAGTTTAGGCTGCTGCACCCTGCTACCATCTGTCCCCCACCCTATAGCACAAGCTGATAGTATTTTTTGTATTTTCTATCTGGTAATTTTGGGCAGTGTACCAAAGGATCTTACTCTAGTGGCAGGGAGCAGCATGGTGCAACAACTCTAACTGTGGGGGCAAGATGCTCTATGGTGCAGTGGGGCACAGTGGTGTCAGGTCACTACCCTGCCAGGTAGCCCTGTGCACAGGCACTGTGATTGAGTTACCCTTTTTGAAAGCACTCAATTGCGGTTGCCTTGCACATGGGCTACCCAGGACAAGTATGATGCCATTGCTCACTGACAGGGACAGAAACATCTTCACTGTTTTCAGTTACTGCAGAGCACATTAACAAATTTTGATTTAAAGAAAACCACAAAACCTAACAGCATGATATTTTCAGGTAACACTAATCATGACACAGGGATGTGAATTCGAGGGAATTCAAGCTTTTTATGAAATATTTACATTTGATCTTTATATGCAAGGCCTCACCTTTTTGCCAATAACATTTTTAAATGTACCTTCTGATCATTTCATTTCACTGTAAAAAAAATAACGTTCCCTAACAGTTGCAATATTCAATCAGTATAACAATTTAGCACACATCCTACTGGCAGTAGCTTCAGTTTTCTAAACTTATGTTTGCTCAGTGTTTCAGAAATAATTGAAATTACTGCACCTGTGTCAATTTCCATTCTGAGTTTTACACCATTAATGTTTACATCACGTAATATGACTTTACGTATGCATGCTCACCAGTTGTAATAGAGTACTGTCCGATTCTTCCACTGACTCATTTCCCTTGGTTGTTCAGCACTGCAAGAAAGTAAACATTGGAGTGTAGATGTGATGGAATTTGTAGCTCTTGAGCAGTAATTGATGCAAGGATCATCTCCTATGCCATGATCCATGGCTGACTAGTGTTATCCTGTCTGCTCACGAGCTTGGAGCAGGTATCAAATCTGGTGGCAGGCTCAGCTCCTACACAGGTATGACTTGAACCAACTATGCTGCAGTGGATAAGTCATCCACTGCACCAGTAGCAGGTCACTTTTGAATACAGTGTCTTTATACTGGCAAACATTGCTCTCAGAGATTCAATGAGACTTTTTTTAACTTCCCTGGTGTTGAAACTATTGTAAATTGTGGCCTTCAGAGGTATTAGCTACTTTAGAGCCTTATACCAGGCAACATTTTAGTATGTGAAGAATTATGTAATCAGCTGTGAAACTCCTGAGAGAAGATGCTACGTACCAATTGATCTCTCATTCCAGGTTGGTTTCCAGGTCACAGAATGAAGCTGGTTTCTCCAAACATGCACTATACAGTACTCTTTAATAGTTATCTTGGGTTTTGCTTTTGGCTGTGAAATTTAAACCATTCGGCTTCAGTACCACATTTGTCTTTGTGAACTAATAGTCTCTCAGGGTAGTGAGAAGGCCTGGATATTAGTGTCACCTGTTTTGTACTATATTCAGAGGTCAACAGAACTGTGTACAAATAATTGTATCTTTAGTCAAAGTGTCTTTCTCTAAACACTTAACACAGCAAAAATATATTAGATGCAAAAGAAGCCGGGCACAGACAGCTGGACAGGATACAGTGCAATTTGCCCATGTTCCAAAGCTCAATGAGCTGAAGAGAACATTGTGATAAATAACCAAAGTGACCTTTTATAACCACTAAATCTCTTAAAATATTAAATGTCATATGAAATGTGGAGATCTGACTTGACCAGCTGGTAATTTCTGTTTGTTGCTGTCCTTATCAAGTCCATGAAAGTGTGTCCCATCCTTAGTTAATCACGGTCTTGATGACAGTAATAAATAATGAAAACTGATAAACTGCATGGCTTTTTTCCTGTTTTTCCACCATCTCTCTTCTGTTCCCTATCCTTGCGATTTGGTTTGCCACAACTGCTTTCTTCCTCCAGCTGGGAGTGCAGGTGAGCAGCTTCTTTTGCAGTCAACACCAAAGTCACTTTGTAGTGAGTCATGCCCCCCCCCCCCCGAGCCAGGTGCCTCATGTCAGCACTTTGTTGCCCCAAATGGTCCTGGTGAAATATAAGAAGTCTTGCAGGTTCACCTGACACCCAAGTTGCCTTCGCACCACTGCACCAGTCTCCAAATTGCTTTCTGATTTCTAGCAGTTTTCTAATTTGAATTTAAAGTGTAATATAGTATATGGTCATCTCATGTTGTGCATGGATTTTTATCATAACTAAAAAGCTGTTTAAAGGTCATAGAATGCTGCTGTACACTTTTGTGGTTCAACAACTTTTTTTAATTAGAACTTAAATTTATGACACCTGCCATTTTACTTTCATCCCCCTCACACATACACACACAGAACCCAGACTCTACCCTAACACAAAATATTGTGTTGCTTCATCATTTAAAAACATAGAAACCTACCCCTCATCTGGGTGGGTTTTCAGCAGCTGGTGAGGGTAGGTTTCGGTTTTGTTAAATTTGTTTTGCTTATTTAAAATCTGGTAAATCTTTTGGCCAAAGATCCATTTTCATGAGTGACTGGAACAACATACAAATATATGTTCACAAAACAGGGAATTAAGAATACAAAACAGCCAATGTACAACCAAAACAGTGACACAAACTAATTGTTGAAACATTCACATTGCCTCCTAGAAAATAAATATCTCCTCAAATTAATAAAAAATGAAACCAAAGATTTATTGGGGGGAGGCAACTTTTTTTTTATGTTAAACCATACTGTATACTATACAAAATAGCACATGAGCAACCATGCACAGCTTGGCAGGGCTTCTGTCTTGGGGTTCTGATGGCATGAGGGATCTCTCACGCTTGACTGTCGAGGTCCATGATGTTGTTAGAACCCCTGGAAGGAAACACTGACTTTTGAGCATGGCTGCCCATGCATTATTCTTTATGTGCTGCTTTATTGCAAATGTCAATCCTTAAAGATCGACTGTAGATATATTATAAATATATTATAAACTTTACTCTTTTTCCCCATACATAAGGACAACCTTGCCTTATTTATTATATATGGAATAATGAAATTACCATTTGTCGTGTACAGATCATATTTTAATGCTCTTCTAATTGACGGCTTCACAGAAAATCCCTCAGACATTTTTATACCAGCTAGTGGAATCTTGGGTGAGTGCTGATGTCATTCAAGCAACAATGGAAAATTAGTTCTCCATCTCTGGTGAATTACCATATGCAGTCATGTAATGTTCCATTTTACCTTTATTATTTATTTTTATTCTCTTTTTCAATATGTGCCCCAATGTTTTGCCATCAGTTGGCTTCTTCTGGGGGACTGTTAAACAGATGTAAATAAGAAAAATGTAAGAATATTTATAGTAATACATGTTTTAATTATAAGTTATAAAAATAATTTTCATTTCTGTTTTAAGAATACCACCACCATAATGTCAAACATCATCCTTCTTTATGCAATCATATGTTACACAATTCATCATTTGTATTATCCATGCTATACAAATCTCAACTAGCCCAAATGGCTACCAACAAAATATCTGGCCATTTGCTACCTAGAGGTGCCAATTTTCATTCATATAAATTACAGTTTAAATTTATTCCAACAAAAGACTTTAATACCGTTACTTCAAGTAATTATAGCAATTATAAGTATGTCCAAGACAAGGTGCACTATCCCTTTAAATAAAATATTTTACATGAAGTCATTCACTTGTTGTATTTTCTTGTTGTTTTCTACACGATTGCCTTCTATGTTTGTATGCTTATTATATATCTTAAAGAGAACACAGTATTCCACATTAACCAGTCTTCTACTTATACCATATTTCTTTTCTGAATGCATTTATAATTTAAATTAATCGTTACCTCATATTCATATTTCAATCGTTTTTCTCTGTTGCTTAAACAAGCTTATTCATGGATATGGCTGCCCTTATGTTTCAATCTAAACACAATTTTATACTTAAGTTAAACAAAACATTTATATCCAAAATGTACTTCAGAACAAATATAATAAATGCAGCGTATTCTTGTTCTGTGACTATCCACTTTAAAAAAAAAAAAACATTCTTTCCTCATACTCATATTTCATTATATTTAAACCATACTTGTGATAAATGTGTTTCTAAATTCACATTATAGCAACCACATTGATGTAAACTGCAATTGGTTTGAATGACTACCTTGTTTGATTCACTGTGTTCTTTATATTCATTATTTAATATTAAAGCCTATTGTTTAACTTTACGCCATAGTGATACAACACTTTCCAAGCATCTCAAAAGGCATAACCCATTTTTTAAGCATTTTTTTAAAAGCTTACTTACTCATCATGAGCTTCTGAAAGGCTTTACACAGAGTCCCTGGCAACAAGAGGTTAGCGTTGGCCTGTACCTCTTATAGCCACGTGATAGGTGCTGTGATGTAATTAATCAGCGCGAGCAAGGTGCTGTTGCACAGCAGCATATTGCTATGACAAAGGCTCCTTACCACGCAGGTATTTTAAGCACGGATGAATCTTCTATCATCTCATAATTACTTTCAATCTATTTATCAAACACTGTTAACCCCTTATTATTATTGCAGTTTCATTTTCAGATGTAGAGGAATTCAAAGCCCTTAAATAATACGTTTCTAAAATATAAAAATTATTATAATGAATGGTAAATGAAAAGAAAGGGGAGGGGGAGAGTCAATAAGGGAAATCCACAAATTAAGGTAAAGATAAGAATGTTTGACAAGTAATATGCGGGGCAGGCAAACAAGTCACATAGCAAAGAAACCAGTGGTGTAAGGTGTGTGCTTCTGTTATTATCAGCATGCATGCCATTTAATTTCTTCATTCAGTCCTCAGTTTTTATAATAAGTACCTAACATGTAAATCCATCTAGTTTCTTTTCTATCTAGGATTTTCTGATAGTCTCCTCCCCTCTCTGGTTTTAGGACTTTTTCTAGCCCCCAAAATCATAATCGCATGACTGTAGGGCCCCTCTCATTAAAGTGTCTGGCCACCGATGAGCTTTTATTTTTTAGTCTAATATTACTTTCATGTTGTGACATACGCTTCTTTAATTCCCTCGATGTTTGACCCACATAAAGCCTGTTGCATGGACATTGCAATAAATATATTACTCCTGTGGTGTTGCAATCTATATGCTGCTTTATAGAAAATATTTCCCCTGTATGTGGATGTTTAAGAGATTCTTTTTTAGAGGTGTTTCTACATGCAATGCATTTATTGTGCGGATACATTCCATTTTTTAATGGGCCGAGCAGTAGTTGCCCAAATTCTGGTTCTCTGCCTACATGCACAGTCTCAACTAACTTGTCCCTTAGGTTTGGTGCCTTTTTAGATGTGACAAATGGCTTTTCTTTAAATATCTGACAAGTTTCTGGAGCTTTCTGTAATATATTCCAATTCTGTAGTATAATGTGTCTAATTTTGGAAATCTCCATACAATGTGTTGTGCTAAACGTAAGCTTTTTACTTTGTGATGGTGCAGTGTCTTTTATTTTGTTTACCAATAACGATTTTTGTTGAGTACCCTCTTGTTTTAAATCTATTTAGCACACACACACATACACTACTGTACATCAGATTGTAAAATGGCAACAGCTCATATTTACTTTCACCTGCCTGAGAACCTTTGCCTATTGAATTAAATCAATACAGCATTACAGATAAAATTTAGTTAGTTTCACAAGTTATTTATTTAACTTTGTCTACCGGGTGAGTGCACTGGTAAAACGTTTCTTTTTCAGGCATGACCCTGGTGTAGAAGCACAAACAGGAAGAACAAATTACAGTGAATACATACGAATTTACAGCAAGATGTTAAGGAGTAATTTTTAGGGGACAGTACTTTGAAATAAGGAGGAAGCTGTGGGAGCTTCATTCAGAGCTGGAATAGAACAAAGAAAATAAAAATGTTCATTTAAAAGCCTGTCAGGTTGTTATTTTTTGGGCAGAAGGGTGATACTGAGCAGAAAGCTTTGGTGATCAGCTTAGTGAAGCTGCCAGATATCTACTTATGGTGATTTAGTGGAAAAATTCACTGAATAAAGGCCGCCATCAGAAAACTGGAAGCAAAGACAGATTTTTGAAAGTCATAATCTGATGTGCTCTCTATGTACTGAGCTGCCAGGATCTTGTGGAAAATAATGTAATTGTTGCCAGAATGATGTCAGCAAATGTAGACTTCCCCTCCTTTTTTATTGATCTTGATTCTCCTCTTGCCACCTTCCCTTATTTACAGGCAGTTTTGGGTGGTGACTGGAATCTTGTTTATCAGTCTGACCTGGATAGATCGGGCTCCACATGCGTGGTCTATCTCCTGGTCAAAGAGACTTTCAGGACTTTTTGAACCATGCAGGCCCGTTGGATCCATGGAGGGTGTTACACTCCCAGGACTGGCAATATACATTTTTCTCAGTAGTGCATGGCATGTCCTCCAGGATCAATTTCTTCCTGGTGAGTGGGGGCTCCCTGGGTTTGCTGGTATCCTCCAAGATACTTCCAAAAGTTATTTTTGACCATGCTCCTGTGGAGCTTATCCAGATGCTGCACAAGGGGGAGTTGAGAGATGGTATCTGGCATCTAAATACCCAGCTTCTTAAGGACTCCACCCTAGTTGAACACTTAAAGGAATTTTTCTGCAATACCCTTACTGTTAATGGCGGCATTGTGTCTAGGTTAGATTGATTATGGGGGGGGCATTAAAGCTGCTATGCATGGAGAGTGTATTAAGTTGGCTTCTGAGCACCAGAAATGCTGCACCCAGGAGGAGGATAGGCTCTTGGCAGACATGAGGCATTTGGAGCATGACCTGTCATCAGCTTCATCACCTGCAGTCTGGCAGCAGCTTGAGTCAGCTTGCCTAAAATATTCTGATTTTTTAGTAGAAAGGGTAGAACTGGCCATTCTGAGTACCAAGGACCTTATCTGGAATCTGGGGAGAGGGCCAGAAGACTTTTAGCCTGGAAGTTAAAACAGCTCAATGAGCCAAGAGCTATCCCATGCCTCAGACCCAATCCAGGGGCTGATATGTTGACTAAGCCTTGTGATATTGTGGAGGCTTTTGAGGCTTTTTATAAGACCCTTTAGGAGGCTCCATCCTCTTCTTTGGTGGACACAGACTTGATAGCAACCTATTTAAATCAGGTTCCTCTCCCTTGTCTCTCATCTTCCCAACAAGATTACCTAGGAGGTCCAATACAGTTAGCAGAGGTGCAGGCAGTGATAACTCAACCCCCCCACCGACAAAGCACCAGGCCCTGATGGTTTTTGTAATAATTTTTATAAGGTTTTTTCAAATGAGCTGGCTCCTCTTCTCACCTGTTTATTTAATTTCTTCTTAACTGATGGTCTGCAGGATTATTGAATAAATTTGGCATTCCTCCAAATTTCTGCTCTTGTCTTCGAGTATTATATATGAGGCCTTCCACGAAAATTTGCTGCAACGGCTTTTCTGCCACTTTCTTGTTGAGTCATGGCATGAGACAGGGCTGCCCCTTTCCCCTCTTATTTTCTAATTTGTATCTGGAACCCCTCCTTCAGCATTTACAACTTTCCCCGGCTATCCAGGGCATCTTGGTCAGGGGTGAGAGATATAAACTCTCAGCATACGCTGATGCTCTGATCCTTCATGTGTCTGACTTCATTCACATATTTGGGACTGTCTAGTACAGTATGCCCTGCAAGCCCGTTGGTCCACACTGGGGACCAATGGGCTTACAGCCCATACTCTACCAGTCATTCGGTGGGTGGTCAGGCAGTATGCGGCTGGGATGCAGCTGACCACCGATGATGGGGGGGAGTGAGGCAAGGGTTCTGTGTGGGTGGGAGGGTGGGGGTGCCACTGGATCACCAGGGCATTTAATTATGGAGGTTTACCATGATCACGGCAATGGGTGGTGGGGTTACACTAGACCACCAGGGATGGTCGTATTTACATATATCAGGGAATCAGAGACTCAGGTGGGAGGGGGGACCACTAGACCACCAGGGATGGTCATGTATTATATTTATCTGGGAATTGGGGACTCGAGGGGGCCACTAGACTACCAGGGATTTATCTTTAAACATATACCATGCGATAGCAGCTACAGGGAAGGGGATGCCCCGGGATCCCCCACTGCACATGTCATGCTGTGCAGGGCACCGGGCACAAGTCACTGGGCTGCCCTGCGCAAGGCATGCAAATGGGGCCATAATGACATGCAAATGGCCCCATTTGCCCCTTGCATATATTATAGCCTCATTTGCATGCCCCAGCTGAATATTGCAGGTGATTCACCTAGTGCAACTGCACTTGCGCTGGTGCACCCCCGTGCTCCCTATCTGTGGCTTGGGGTGGCACAGTGCCACTGTGCCATGTGCAGTATGTGCGCTGACCGTGACATATTCAACGGTGCTGTGCCATGGTTCAGCCCCCATTGAATATCACCTGGACCTGGCTCTGGCATTTGCACTGCACCCAGGCTTGCACCACTGCCTGGTATAGTCTGAATATCCAGGCCTTAAGGTATAAAGGTAAGCAAGAAAAGCAGCGCCACAACAGTGGGGAACAATGATATACTTATGTGAAGTTTGTTGAAATGAAGAAACAATATCATTTACAAAACAGCATAAACCAGCTATTACTGATGCATTTACAATGAGACAGAATTCTTTTACAGGAAAAAAAAACAGTGCTAGGATTAGGATGTTAAAGTCTGCATGCCAAGGGCAATTCTGTACATTTGGAAATCCAAAACTGGAGAGGTCAGAATCCTAAATGCATACCTTCTCCTTAAGCATAGTAACAAATGTTTTATACCCTGATTAGAGCTTTAAAGATTTGCATACATTTTTATCATTTATGTGCTCTTATGAACAGTGCTTGAAAGATAGAATGTAAGTGCATGAATAAAATTAATATGTCCCAAACAGTAGGGATATTTGCTGCAATATTATCCTACACAAAAACAGAAACTCTAAGTAATGATAGGTCTTAACTCTTTAGCATTCTTACTGTCCACAATAACTGATCATAGTAGGTCAGTAGCTAATGGCCTAACAGTAATGAGAACAAACTCTAGCCAAAGCCGATATGCCTGTGGCAAGCTTGAAGAAGCTCAAAGTAAAGAGCACCATGAGTGCCGCTGAATGCCATCCCACGTACACCGTGCAAGGAAACCTTCAGCATTGACAAATGCATGTTTTTTTTTTATCTTTCCATGGCTTCCAGCAGTCTGAGATGAAGACATAATTTCTGATTGTACACTGCAGTCACTAAGCATTTTAGTATAATTCATCTTGCTGTGTGCTGTATATTAGAATGTAATCCAGTCTATAGTTTTAATTACTGACATGACCACACTTGCCGCTTGTACAAACCTATCAAAACAGAAAAATTACTTAATCACTGTTTTAACTAATAGCATCTTCACAATAACAGTAGCAACTCCAAATCTCAGATCTGAAGTAAGAAAATGTAGTGATACGAACATACAAAATTGCCAGCAGATACAGGCCAATTGGTCTATCGCATCTGCTCAGTCATGCAGCACACAGGTTAGACTCCTGCTGCTGCCCCCCACCCTTTGCTTCCTTCTCTCCCTCCCTCAACTTCCCACCAACTAGTATCTTGCCCTTGACCCTGTCCCACCCCCTTTTGAAGCTCTCCACTGTTTTAAGAGATACCACTTCCTCAGGAAGTGCATTCAACCCCCACCACCCTCTCTGTGAAGTAATGTCTGCTCACCTATCTCTTGAAACTACCCCCCACCAACTTCAGGCTGTGCCTCCCAGAAATTCCTTCTCCCTTTAATCAAAACATGCCCTCTGTACTATGTTGATGCCCTGTAAGTACTTGAAGGTTTCGATCATATCACCCCTCTCCCTTCTCTCCTTCAATGAGTACATGTTGAGGTCCCTCAACTTACCCTCATAAAGCCCCAATAAGAACATCTGAGATTGTTGAAGTGGTGAGGGTCTCTTCCTCTAGGTAAATCACCAGGGCCAGATGGTCTCACGGCCAAATGTTATCAGACTCATATTCAGATCATACTCCCTGTACTCCATGAGTTCTTCCTCACTATAATGAGGGAGGGAATTCCTCACTCTCCGGTCTACCAGGCTTATGTTACTTTAATACCTAAGCCAGACAAACCCAGGGACGTATTGGGTAGCTATAGGCCTATAGCTTTAATAAATCAAGATATTAAGATCCTTACTAAAATTTTGGCAAATAGGATTTTGACTATTGCTCCTAGATTAATTAGTCAGGAACAAGTAGGTTTTATGCCGGGAAGAGGGGCAAAAGACGCTCTCAGGAAAATTCATCATATCCTGAATTTTGCACCAGACTCTCAGTTACCCTTGGCCCTGATTTCCCTAGACGCTGAAAAAGCGTTTGATCGGTCTCACATCCATTTCTTTTGGTACAATGGAGAAAATGGGGTTCCCTGAAGGTCTCCTTAGAGGTATTAAGAATTTATCACGCTCAACGGCTAGAATATTATGTAATGGTTATATCTAGAGAATTTAGACTAAATAACGGAACTCGTCAAGGGTGTCCCTCTCACCTATATTGTTTAATATCTATTTAGAACCCCTTTTGAGATCAATAAATAGGGATGTTAAGGTCCAGGGATCAGGGTTGGGGGGATGGAGCTAAAATTGTCAGTTTTTGCGGATGACATACTTCTTCATTTACAAAATCCAGTATCTAGCTTTAAGAGAGTAAGAGAGTTAATAGATCGATTTTCTAAGGTCTCTAACTACAAGTTAAATCTTACTAAAATGCAAATTTTACCCTTGACACCACATGTATTTAGGGATGATTTTTCATCCCTGGGAGTACAATGGAATGTAGATAAATTGAAGTATCTGGTCATATGGATTACAGCAAATCAGGAGTCCGAGGCTGACGCTAATCTGGGGGGGGATCATATCTGCGGTTGAAGGGGACATTATAAGATGGAACAAGCTACCTTTGAACTTTACGGCCTGTTTGGGCCTCATTAAGATGAATATTCTACCGAGGCTGCTATATCCGGTATATTTAGCTCCATATAGTATCTCTACTAATTGGTTTAGTAGAATCAGAAGGCTAATCTCAGGGTTCCTATGGAACAATAAACCAGCCAGGATAAAATATAATGTCTTACGACTACCGTATGAGGGGGGGGGTGGTATTAGGTTACCTGACCTCCATGCTTATTATGTGGCAGGTCAGTTGGGTCTTATGGCTCAATGGGTGGGGGAGTGATGAGGGGGAAGATTATATACCAGCGTGGTTGCAAATTGAGAAACAATCAATGCTGAGTTTCGGTTTTACCCCTGAGTCGATGCTATATGCCCAGCCTAAAAAAGGTTTATTCAGGAAGGGGTATGGGAATCCAGTCGGGAAAACCTTAGAGGCCTGGTGGTCCTTTCTTACACTGGTACAGAGGTGTTAACAAAAGAGATCCAGAGATCAGCCCATATTGGGTAACCCTAATTTGGTTATCGGAGGTCAGGTACTTGGACATCGGTGGTCCAATTATTTGGGTGGTTTAAGACTGAAGGATGTGATGCAGGGAGAGAAAATAGTCCTGCCATTACAATGTGAGGGTCTGGCTTTCTTTCAAAGGTTACAGCTTAAACAAATGATAGCAGGGTTCTGGAAGGGGATGGGGGATCCCATAGACAGCTCCTTTTCATGGGAGAGTTTAGGGAAGCCTCCCAGAAAGCTAACCCACTCTCACAAATTTATAAACTTCTGTTGGACTTTTAGGTCCAAACACTCCTACTCAAATCCCTTACTGGGACAAGGTGATGGCTCCTAGAAATCCTAGGTGGAATTTGGAAGACCTCTAAATACAATGTGATTCCCAAATATAGAAACATGCAGATTTTTGTGGTTCACAATATATACTATACCCCTGTAAAGCTATATGGCAGAGGGTTGAGACAGACAGACCTGTGTTTCAGATGCGAGAAGGAGGTGGGTGACCTGATACATGTAATGTGGGGTTGTAGTAAAATTTCGCCCTTATGGAGGGAGATTAAATGGGGCATGGATCCAATGCTGGATTATACAGCTTTTATAACTCCAGAAATATGTGTTCTGGGTGACTTCTCTCAGATTATAGGGAGCACACCCAAATTTCACCTTTCTTTAATGGTGTCGGTAGTCAAGGCGTTTTTAGTTAAGCATTGGAAGGACAATCAGGCATGTACATATGAACAATGGGTGAGAGAGCTGTTGGGGGTATTGGCCAAGATTAAAAGACACCTGTTTTCTGAGGGAGGCAGGAGTTATATGTTAAAAGGTGGGCAATGTTAGATGCGATTTATTCCAGCAAGTTATGAACACTGGAATCCAGGTCTGTCTGTCGGATAATGATTAGCAAAAGAAAATATGCTGGTGTATATATTGCTTATATTGCTTCGTGTCTTTGTACTAGGTTTTTCTTTTTATTATCCTAAGAGTCTGAGTAATATCTGGGTCTAAGTCTTCTAGATGGTCAAAACTGGGGTCACTTGGGGTCTACTACTAAGATTAAGAGGGATTGGTGCTGGTCTGCAAGGGCTTAAAGGGATGATGGTTCTCTCTCTCTCAGGACACACTGGGAAGCCATCCGACAGGAGTCAAGCTCCTGGGGGCCGTGGGATATCCGCCCTGTGAGTGGATATATAAGGGAGATTGAGTTTATAAGGGAAGGGGTGTATTTTATCACTGATTAGCTTGTTACACTAAAGCAGTATTGACCCTGGAATTTGACTATAATGTGGGGTGGCTCCCCAGTGTGCGTGTATATAGGGGTTGTACATAGTTCGCACAGCCAGTTTTGGGTTGTGTTCCTGGCGTGGCCAGGTATATATAATGTGTGTTTGTCTGTTTGGTATACTTAAAATGAATAAATATGATTTGGAAAAAAACAAAACTTACCCTCATAAGGTGATCTGAAATGTGTCATAGAAAACATGACAGTAAAATGTGGTACATCAGATTTATGGCACAACAGAAAACAGTATTCTGCAGTTTTATGTTTACAAAGTTGTTACCTAGCTTGAGATAAATGAATCACCTGCTTCAAAACCCACCAGAACCACTTACTCATGATGACCCAGGAACACTTGTGTTAGATCAGGGCTACTTTTATCATGTTCATGGCTACTGTTGCAAAATAGAATCTATGCACACATATTTGTTTTTTAAATCTGAGTTGAATACATTTTGCAGTAGAATGTATGTCTACTTTCCTGTGGCAGCAAGGTTAAACTGGTTCCAAGGAGATACATTATGTAAATTGATAGTAGATGCATGCAGAGGGAATAACAGAACAGAATTTAAAGGATACTTTAAGAGCTCCTAGCACAGTTGAGACAACTTTAAATAAATGTTATATTTAGACATAGCCGTAGCTTATATTTTGTATTTTATTCTCTAATTTTCACTCTTATTTCCGTATTCTAGGGGTATTTACATCAATACAGTATCTCTGATCTTTGAGCTCTGGCTGCCTGCCTACACCTGACGTCATAATTTTGTTTATGACATTACAATATGTTGCTGTGGATATAATTATAATGTCATAAACTGGAGATTGTGATGTCATGTGTAGAGAAGCAGCCAGAGTAGATAGAGTCTAGGGAACAGACATCTTGTTTTCATGCAACTGTTTTCAGTAATAAAGAAAATGGGGAATTAATTACTGAAAATATATGAAATACTAAAGAAAATGGGATGGAGCTAAATATATATCTTACTTTTTTCAAAGTTTTGCTAATACTGACAGTGGCCCTTTAAATCATTTTTTGTGCCTGAAATTCCAGTAAAAATGGATCCCAGAGTGAAACAGAATAGACCATGTCCAATTACAGAATGTGTCTCCTTAGCATGAAATCAGTTTAACCTTATTGCAGCAGGCAAATGGACCCACATTGATAACATTGTTTTAGTACTGACATTTGGAGCTGCATGGCATAGCAGAGCATCCATTTATCAAATAGGGCTCTTACACTTATAAATGGATACTTATTTTGGACCAGTAACGGAAAACAAACAAAAACAAACAAACAAAAAAAAAACACCTATTCAAGTCATTATACCCTCTGTTTGACTGGTTTTGTGGTTCTGATATATTTTTGAACTACATAACATAGACATGTGGGAGTGTTGACAGCTGCAAACAGTAGAAATTCCTACATGATGACTCCCAGATTCAAGGTTGGGACTCTGGGGGTGGGGGGGGGGAGTCTGGGTCTACTTCTTACATTGCTCTGTCTCCCACATAATACATGTGCCTAATTAGCCATGTGTTACTGGGTCAGTATTCAGTCAAAGTAAGGAGATAATGAGTTAACCCCTAGGCTGCTGAAAGAACTGGAATGAATCTATTTGACTTGAGCTGGACAGATGCTCATTCTGCAGCCCTGCAATGGTTAAATGACAGCAGCTTCACAAAAAGTTTTTGTTCATATCCTGAGAAGTTAGGAGACACAGCAGCATCCACCTGCCTTTAAGGCAGAATAGCCAAAAGCAAAAATCAGAGGGGGAGTGCACTATTTTGCAGCTGATAGAAGAATACACTGAAAACTCCTAAAAGATGTGTTCCACGGAAACACCTTTTTTCAAGGGAAAGCAGGATGGCTGTAGTCTATGTCCCAGCCATAAATGTAGGTGTATATCTCAACCTTTGATGTCAGCCTCACTTAAGTGGAGTCTCAGTAGCATCATGTCGGTAGTGCACACTCTGTACTCTACATTTTCTATCTTCTTTGGTTTTCTGAACGTTGTAATCATGTCCCCTCTCAGCCTGATCTTCTCTAAGCTGGATAATATGAGTATGTGCAATAACTCCTCAAAGCTTTGGGCCTCTAAGCCTCTAGTCAATGTGCTGGATTCTCTGGATCTCACTATAGTCCTTTTTGTGCTGCTGTGGCCAGAACTTGATGCAGTTCTCAGGTGTGGTCTAAGCAAGTCCTGCTACAGCAGTAGGATCTCTTCCCTTGGCATATTCCTGTTCACCTCCTAATGCAGATGTTCCGATGTCTTATCAGAAAAAAAAGTTTGCACACTGGTTTGAAATTAGCTTACAAATGTTGCAAGCAGTTTAAGAGTCAAACTGAGCTGTCCCAGTTTGATCTGAACTGATCAATTGGGAGAAGGTTGGGGCCTTACAGACCTGAAGAAACTCCATATCTTCTTGCTGATGTACTGACTTCATGCATCTGTGGGGAGGAAAGCAGAGGACAGCATCTTTAAAAACATTTTGAATCTCTAGACTGATAGGGGTTTGCACGGAATTTTGTTTTAATATCTAGTACAGTATTTGTGTTTGAATAGTGAAGATTTGGAAGTGTTTGAAGAAAATCTCAAGAGCACTACTCCCCCTTCTCCATTACTCTGAAGAGTTCCTCAACAAAAGCACCCGACATTCTTACCCGATTCAAGATGTTGCCCTGCCCTGATGTCATTGGAAACACAGCACTATGTAAAATCTGTTTATTGTACCCTTACAGCCCACTCGGTCTTGCACTGAAGCCATTTTGGGGTCAAGTTTGTGCTCTGCATTGTGCAGAGGGAGCTTTCCTCTTCAGGTGTTATTTCGTTTTTTAATAACGTGTTCCAAATCTTTGGTGGAACATTCATGCAAAACTCTTGCTCCCATTTTTACTGCCCTTCACCCTTTTAGTAAATCATGAACACTGTACTATTCTGGAAGGGAAATGAGAGGCTCATCCAGATGGATGACAGATGTGCAATCAAAAGATGTAGGCCGTCTAGAAGGTGGAGCTAGCATAAGATCCAAATAGAAAAATGGCTTAAGCCTCAACCAAAATTCTGACCTCTCAAAACTCCTTAGAAATGAAGACTAAGAGGAACACAAGGAACTACTTGAATATTTGAATTATAAATGTTATTATGTCTAAATATTGTCTTTTTAAAGTTTTCCCTCTGACATTGGAGGTTATTTAAATCTAACAAGTGCTATTAGTTGTGGAAGGTTAAATTCAGGTTCACAGCACCAATCTGCCTAAAATATAGCACTAATTTCATAACATCACTTCTTAACAACCATGATACAGACAGTGAGCAAAATGAGAACTGTCTTGTTGATCTTACAGTAAAATGGGAACTATTTTACTGATCTTACAGTAGTTGATAAAGTTATCAGAAAATTGAGCACCTTGGACTTTGTATATTCGATTTTTGTGGACTCTCAAAAACATTTGGGCCCAAAAGAGATGGCAAGGCAAGACAAATTTTATTTATATAGTGCCATATCCAGGGGCTTTGAGCACTTTACAATAAAAACATCCCCAAAAATTAAAATCAAATATATTCAAATAAAACTAAAGGCTTTCTCAAACAAATTTTTATTAAAGAGTCTTTAAAGGCCTCAACTGAGCTGGCTGCATGAATGTAGGGTGGAAGAGAATTCCACAAAGATGGTGCAGCTGTACCAAACACTCTTTCACCAGATCTCTTAGGGCAAGAATAGGGTACAACAAGCAAGCCAGCCACAGCAGAGCAGAGAGGGTGGATAGGCTCGACTGATGTGATAGAAGGTTTGACTAATGCGAGCCAGATTAATTGGTAATAGTCAAACTGTTGAACTGTGTTGGCTCCGCTATGATTTTCCATTCTGCTATGGACAAGTCTAACTAAAAAGTATCCGGGTGTCAATTATGTCTTTTTAAACAGCTGCCTCCCCAACCCGACCCCCATTCCCAAAATAGTGATATTTGATAGTGGCCCCTTGATCCCTGATCAATAATTTGGGTGTGGCAATACTACAAAACATAGGTTAACTTATTTGTTTTTCTACCCTGCAGTGTGCCAGCTCCCATTCAGTTAATACAGTTATGTGACTGTAAGAGCTAGCAGGGTGCGACAGCATAGTGGGGGAGCAGTTTGCATTATGGAAGAGTCTAGGCAGACAGTTTGCTTAGCATCTTCAATTATTAGACAGGTTCCCCTCCTTCCTATTTGGATGTGTCTTACCACTCTTACAGTCACATGTCTGTAATAACTAAATGGGTGTGGATTTGTTGTGGGGAAGCTGGACATCTAAGTAACCCTGGATTTTGGATTATTGGTCCTACAAGTCATGGATGGGGGCAAGAAGGGAGGCAATTTCAAAGCACCATCAAATACTATAACTGAGGGGTCTAGGAGTCATGTGAGGAAGAGTGATTGTGTAAAAAGATGTAATCATCTCCTGGCAGAGTGCTAGGAGCTGGCATATTTTCTGTTTGCTAAATGTGTGTGTGTGGAAGAATAGGGAAAAGGTGAAGTGCATAAAATTACTGGAGAAAGGGAGGGGATGTTCATGAGATTAGCTCTGGCCACTCCTGAGTGCTGAGAGTTTTTATTATTTTTTAGTTCCTCTCCTCCAGATTAAGCCTGTTACGGGCTGCATCACTGGCCCAAAACTCTGCTGGCCACTCCAGGACTCCCAACCGCCAGTCCAAGCCACTCCAAGATTAAGCCCAGTATGGGCTGTGACACTGGCCCAGAACTCCGCCAGCCACTCCAGGACTCCTGACCACCAGCCCAAGCCACTCCAAGGTACGTCATCCCTTGGGGATCCGAGTATTGTCTTTCAGCACTCTGGCCCCTCAGGCCGATGAGCCTGCATGCGATTGGACGCCCACGCACTCTGCCAGCTATTGGTCTGGCTATCTTAGCAGCTTTTTACAAAGCCAAAATATGAGAGGCGCCCTTTCTTTTGGATTTACAGTGCTGCCTTTGCGCTTTTCTTTGTATCTGTATTTTGTCCCCCTCGGCTGCCTCGACCCAGGCCTCTATTAAATACCTTTCCTCCCCCACCTTACTCCACCTCTTTCTCACCCCTGCTTAAAGCTGGTATCTGGTTCCTCCCCTTAAAGGCACTGACTGTATTTCCCCAAAAGGGTACTGAGTTACTTCTCACAGCTGCTGTTCCTCACGCTGCAACCCTAGATCCCTATGAGCATCAGTCCTAATCTCAGTACAAATACACCAGCACTTTCTTAGTCATCTCAAGGTTGCCCTACACAAAATCTCTTTCTCCACATCCTAGGTAGCATGAAGCTCTGAATATGCCTCTCTGTTCTTCTAATCTTTATGACCTCTCTACTTATTCCCTCCTCACCCCATCCCTCTAGAACTGGCCTTGAAAACCTAATCTCGAACTACAGTACTGCCTGCCCTAAAACAGCAACCCAAGCCCTCCCAGTGCTTGCCAACCATCCCAGTAACCTTGGGATCCTGACACTACAACTGGACTGCACCTACCCACTCACCCCTCACATCACTAACTTCCTCCTACTAACCTGTAGTAGTTTCAAGACAACCAAGACCTGCAGATCCCAATCTCTAGCTGTAAAACAACTTAGGCTACAGGCTACCTGACTGATCTGGCTGCTCTTACTCCTCTCAGGGAACATACACCCTAACTCTGGCCCTAAATTAGCTGACAAAAGTCCATCCAAGAAGCAAAGTAATCTCACCATAACTTCCATCAACATATGCTGTCTCCTAGTCATATTTGACTCGCGGCAAGTGTGGGTCACCCAACATCATCCTGATGTACTATCGGTGGTCGAGACATGGCCCACTCCAAGGACACCTGGCACCGAAATCCACCTAGATGGCTACACCTCCTTTCTATTGGACAGAATTGGTAAACATGGAGGGGGCTATGTAATCTATATTAAACATCCCCTGCAGGGGCAGGCACTCCCACCCATAAAGTCAGGAATTAATGTGTAAATCTTCCCAGTAAAAATATTCCTTGGGGCTCAAGGAAAGGGCATTACCTTTATCTCCACCTACATCCCACCAAGGAGCAGGCCTCTGGCTTTAATACAATCTTAGAATACCTCTCTGGCCTCCCAAATAACTCAGAACTACTTGTGACTGGCGACCTCAATATAAAGTTGCTATCCCCTGACACCACTCTTTATAGAGACGCTATCACAGTGCTAAACATTGTTCAGTTAGTAGAAACTCCCACACAAACCAACAACCGCTCTGGCTCTAGTACCCTACTGAACTGGCTCTTAACAAATGACCCTGAATGGATCATCAACACGGCCGTACTTTCTGATGCCATAAGCAACCACTCCCCTATCCTCTGTACCTGGTCACATAAGGCCCCTAAACTCCCACCCAAAGTGTTTACTTCTCGCGTCTTACGAAAATGTTTTCTGGGTCTCTTTAAAGAGCACCTCTGTCAGCTCAACTGGTCCACTATCTGTTCTGCTGTTGACGCTGACACTGCCCTAGGCTACTTCATTAATACTTACAATGCAGTCTGTGACATTTTCGCTCCACACACCAAAAGGAAGATCAGTGGTGCTCATAAACATGGATATCCCCCTCTCTCATTGACCTAATGTGCACCAGGGACAACCTCTGGCAAAAAGCTAAAAGCTCAGGCTCCCTCTTTGACCTTCATAACTATCATGCTGCCCACAATAAATGTACTCAGGCCATCCATCAGGCCAAATCCCATTTCCTCAGGTCTGAACTGGAAAACTCCTGGGGTGACAGCCGCAAATTCTGTTCAAATATCGAGTCTTTCACAGGGAAACCAGATAGATCCCCACCTGCAATGCTCAACCTTAATGGGGTTATAACTCAGGAACCAAAAACCATTGCTAATACTTTTAATAAGGCCTCCACGGACCTCAGTGGAGTGCTCCCCTCTCACTTCCTAAACCCAATCAAGAGGCACCAAAACAGCTCAACTAAAGCTACTACCTCCAACCAGTCCACCCCAGCTCCCCCCCCCCTACCTTAAAATAATCAAACCCTCCAAAGCCAAAAAATACCTCCTGCACATACTACGCAAAACTTGGCATAGCAATGATGGCCTTGATCTGAAACTAATTACCCTCACCCTCAATGTTATTCGGGATACCTTATCAAGAATTCTCAACATCTCCTTAGTCACTGGGCAATTATTCAAGACCTGGAAAGCTGCTATGGTCATGCTGGTTTTCAAGAATGGTGATAGGACAACCCACACTAACTACAGGCCAATATCCATCCTTCCCTCAATCTCAAAAGCACTACAGCACGTGGTCTATGATCAACTCATTGACCACTTAGACTAATATCAGCTTCAATGTAAGGAGCAGCATAGTTTTCAGAGGCTACACAGCACTATGGCAGCACTAGTTGAGTTAACTGGGTTCATTCATGACTCCCTTGATCGAGGGCACTTAGTGGGTGGTATCTTTATTGACCTCACTAAGGCCTTTGACACTCTCAATCATGAACTCCTGTTCATGATTGAGCTCTCCAGCCTCCATAAATTGGTTTTGCAGCTATCTCTCCAGGGGGGTGGGTGCAACAAGTCAAAATCTGTGACATGCTCTCCGACACTCAAAATGTTAGCATAGGAGTCCCCCAAAGGTCCATCCTGGGCCCTCTCCTCTTTAGTCTTTTCTTGAACAATCTCCCTAAATGTGTCAAAACAAAATTCTGCTTTATGTGGACAACGCTGTCCTCTACACAAGCCATTCTCACCTTGTTACCTTGTTACCATGGAACTAAGTCTTCAGAATAATTTATATCTCATTGAAGATTGGTTCTCTGACACCCGGTTACTGCTCAACTATAAGACGACAAAACCAATGCTGTTCGCCTCTACTCACAGCAAACATAGAACAGCCATGTTAAACATTCGTAACAAACAAAATGAAAACCTCGAAATGGTACACAACTTTAAATACCTCGGGGTTACCCTAGACAGCTGCCTATCCTACTGTTCTCACATAGACAATGTCACCCGAACAGCAAACAAAAAGATCAGAAAACTGTATAAGCACAGACACTGTCTCTCAACAGATGCCCTCAAACTAGCCATAAATAGTTCTGTCTGTTCTGTCATAGACTATGGCCTTGTCATCTATAGGTCCACCTCTGACTCTAACCTGAAAAGAATTGCCCTAACTCTAAACAAGGCCTGCAGGCTCCTCCTGGAAGCCCCGCCCAAACCCACATATGTGATCTATTCTATTATGGTCTGTCTGAATCTGGAGAACCGTATTTTGTACCAACTCTGTCGCCTGACTAAAAAGGCTACCCTCGGCCTAACCCCTCCTGATGTACAATCTATGGTTTGCCCATCAGGCCCAACCAGATAGACTAGAGGCTCCAACAACAATCCCTGCAAAATCCCCTTCCAATACACATCACAAGGGCAGTGATCCTTTGGTTGCCATGCCCTAAGGTGGCTTAACTCACTCCCATTTGACCTCCAAGCTGAGCCCAAGCTAGGACCTTTAAAACTTAAACTCTGCTCCCTCCTCGCTAGTCAAATGACCTGCTGATGCCCTCCCCAATCAAATACCCTGGCTTGACCTAGTCTTGACCTAAACTGCACCCTTGCTCTATTTGTCCTGGTCTCTTATCTTCCCAGCACCTAATTTTTCCCCTGCCTGCCCTCTTCCCACTGCCCTCTGTCTCTTCCTCCATCACTCCAGTCCTACTGTTCCCCACTCTACTTTGCATTTCACCTTCTCTATCCCACAAAACCCCACCTCCCCCACCACCCTGTCACCTCTCCAACCCTCCATCCCCCCAATTCCCTTCCCTATCCTTCCTCCTCTTACCCCTTGCCCCTACCCCATATTCTACTACCTCTCTTGGCTCCTTCCCTCCCCACCACTTACCCCTGACAAAGGGAATTTAGGATATTCCTATATCTCCACCTCATGCCATCACCCCTCTTTACCTCTCAACAAGGGAATTTGTTCACCCTGCCTCATAACCTTCTTTCTCCTCTCTAACCCTTTCCTAAGTAAATGCATTTCTCTATTTTTTTTATATATACTTTATACTCCTTCATCTCCGACTACCCCCTTCTGACTGATCCCCCCAGTCCCATCACCCCGGAATCACCATGACTTACCTTTCTCTCCAATCTGGGCGCGGAGTCTGCGGAGGGTCGGGCGTCGTCCTGCAGCCGGAATGATTTTTCCCTCCGTTTTTCTCCCATTCTCCTGCTGGGGCACACATAGCCAGATGTGCATGCATGGAGGCACGTGCACATCAGCGGAAGTCCCGCAGCACCCTCCCTCCCTTCCTCTGGCACCCTGAGACCCGCACTACCCTCTGGCCTCCACCTGGGGGCAGTCATTCGGCAGGAGCACCAGTCCTCCCTCTCCGGGAAAGGAGAGCTGTCCTCTGGATGCTCGATCCTCTCCCTCCCCTGCCAAACACCAGCAACCCATGCTCATTCCTGAACACAGGTTGCCAGCATGGCGCAAGTTGTGGCATCCAGCACCTCAACCCTCAGTGCCACTGGCCACATCGCATTTCTCTATCTAATCTCACGTATTGCAACTACTTAAACTTTGTGATGTATCCCAGATGTCTCCTGATGTATTTGTCTAATTTTTTATATGTCATTGAGGTATAGTTCTGACATTGAACCTTTGTAAATCAGATTTTAACTCAAAGGTTGTAATACTACACTCCAATAAATAAATAAAAATAGTTTTCTATCTTGAGAACTATCAAACTTATTTGGACTTTGGTGATTTTGCCTGATTTGAAAGTTGATGTTTGCACGGTCAAACACTGGGAGAGTGCACAGATCTTATTGAATACTGTAGTATTATTGAAGGTCTGTAGTCTTGTCATCTGAGTAGTATTGTAATAACCAGAGGCATTACTTGCTTTGTTGACAGTTATTTTTATATTTATATTTCAAATTGTGACATTTGTTAGATTTTTCCATGTCAATTAAAAATACTTTGTTTACTTATTAGAAATTCCAGAAGATGATGCTCACTTCTTGCTACAGAGACTTAAGGACTTTAGAGGAGACCATGAATCAAAGCAGGTGCGTTTTTCTTTAATACTTACAAAGTTATCGAGCAGTGATCCAGGAACATTGCTGAATTATTTTTCTTAATACACAATGGGCAACATAAAGGAACCTGGCAATAAAAGCTACAAAGGGCAGACTGGTCATGTCAATATTGCATGAGTAACAAAAGGAGGTCTTTTGGAAACCTTGTGCTAATGCCCTGGGCTGTGCAAAGAAATTACCAATAAACATCCTGTAGGCACTACAGAAAGCAAAGCCCTAACCCTTGCTTGAGTGCAAAAGACAGGTGCGACCGCATGTGCTAAACACCCCTTCAACCTGAGCACACTGGACAGTTTGCAAGGAACAAACAGCTTAGCTCTGAACTGCTAAACTACAATATTAGTACATAAAATGCTAATGACCCTGCTCAACAAGCACAGTGCTTAATCCCATTCCGTATCATTACCATCTCATGCATGCTTAATAAAAGGCACATTGATCCACACAGTTGATGCAGAGTACAATTACTAGTACACTCCCCATCCCATTGATTTGTATCCCTAGTGTCTGGTATCACCCCGTTCCACTCCTCATTACTAATCAGTCCTGGTAATCATATTTCTGGCATCTGGTGGCATCCTTTCCCTCTACCTATCCCAGTCCCCATTACTATGATCTCCCTCCTATCTGGTGGCACCCCACTTCCTTTCCTGGTGTCAGCTACTGAAAGCACCTTGGCTTCTGGTGGCAACTGACCCCCTGGAGCACTGGGGCAGAGGCTTGCACATACCAAGGTGTCTGGTGCCCCCCCCCAACCATCAACACACCAACCCCACTTCCTGATTCCAAGACAAAGGCTGGCATCCATCCTTTGCTTACCTCCTCAGCCGGTTGCTGTCTGACTACTGTGCCAAAAACAAGAAAGGTGGCAAAGGCGGTTGCCAGTGGGGTGAGTTTTTGCTGCTGCTTAAATTCAATAAACATTTTTGTTACACCACAACCATGAAGCCTATTCATTATCTCTTTGAATCAGATGAGCTTCAGTATGCTTTTTTGCCTTTTGTCTGAATCCCACAAATAATGTAGTCATATACCAGTGGGTATTTTGATACAGTAGTTGTGAGACATCTATGAAAATTATGCAGCTTCAGTAATTTTCCTGATTGATTTCTCATAACTGATTTATCGGTGTATTGATATATGTTAATTGCTCTGAGGTGCTCTTGTATTCAGCACTTTAAGGCCCTGATTGAGCAGACTATGTATAAATGAAGTAGGAGCACCATGCAGCATAGATTGCAAAACTGATGTTACAATTAGAAACATAGAAACACAGAATTTGCCAGCAGATAAGGACTGCTTAATCCACCTAGTCTGCTCATTTTTCCCTACCTACTGTACAGTAGATGTGGAACCTTTGTAAATGAGCTGCTTGGTGCTCAAAGGTACTTGTAATCCGAGAATGAATAAATAAAAAAATTAATATTATCCTACTTGATCTCCAGTTCTTTCCCCACCACCATTCCTTTAAGCTATGATTCCCATATGCCTATCCCATGCATTCTTGAACCAACAACAGTTTTCACCCCAACCACTTCCTCTGGTAGGCTGTTTCAGGACTTTACTACTCTTTCTGTGAAAAAGTACTTTGTTGCATATTTCCTGAATCTACACCTTTTCAGCTTCATATCATGTCCCCTTGTAAAAATATTTCCCTCTTGTACCTTATTTACCCCAGTGAGGTATTTTAAGGTATTTATCATATCCCACCTCTCCCTGTCTTACATGGTGCACATATTGTGTTCCTTTAGTCTCTCCTCATAGGGCTTTTGATGCAGATCCTGGGCCATTTTAGTTGCCCTCTTCTGGACTGCCTCCACTCTGTCTGTGTTCTTCTGGAGATGCTGACACAGTACTTTAGGTGTGGTCTTAACAGAGATCTACACAGAAGCAACACCACCTCCCTCATTCTGTTGGTAAGACCTCTTCCAATGCACCCCAGCATCACACTAGCCCTCCCAGCTGCCTTGTCGCACTACTTGGCCACCTTTATGACATCCAATATGATCACTCCCAGGTCTTTTTCCAACTTGATGGTCGTCAGTACCGCCCCACCCATTTTGTACTCCGCCCCTTTGTTTCTATGCCCAAGTGCATTATTTTGCACTTTTTCACAATGAAACCCATTTCCTATGCCCTTGACCACTCCTAGAGTTTTCTCAAGTTACTGCCCATCCTTTCCACATGCACCCAGAGTGTCCACCCTATTGCAGAGTTTGGCATCATCCACAGTGAGGCAGACATTCCCTTTTAGCTCCTCTGCATTAAAGATGACTGATCCTAGCAGTGATCCATGAGGCAGGTCACCTTCCCTTCCTTTCCTTGGAGTGAGCTCCATTTACCACCACCCTCCATTGCTTTTCCCCTAACAAATTTCTTAGCCAGTTTACCACCTTTGGATCCACTCCTAAGCTACCCAGCTTGCTTACTAGTCTCTTACATGAAACGGTGTCAAACACCTTACTGAAATTTAGGTAGGCCATATGTACTGCTCCACCCTGATCTAGTTCCTTGGTCACCCAGTCAAATAAATATATCAGATTCCTTTGACATGACCTGCCACCCTCCCCCTATGGATCTATGCTGCCTTGGGTCATGTAACCCATTGGATTCAAGTTATTCCACAGTCCTTTCTTTCAGCAGTGATTCCAGTAACTTTCCCACCACTGAAATCAGGGTAGCTGGCCTATAATTACCAGCCTCTTCCCTGCTACCACTTTTGTGAATTGGAACTACACCTGCCCTTCCACAGTTCTCTGGGACTACATCTATTTCCAGTGAGCTGTTAAATACTGTTGTTAGAGGTGCAGTCAATACCTCCCTGAGCTCCCTCAGTACCCTCAGCTGGACCTCATCTGGCTCCATTGCTTTGTCCACTTTCAGATTTGTGAGTCTTTTCAGGACTCTATCCTCTGAAAATGGACTAGTGTCATGTCCACCTCCCTAGAATGATCCTGTTACATTTTTGTGTCCTCCCCCCATGTCTCTTTCTTCTGTGAACACTGAACAAAAGTATATTGTTCAGGATTATGAATACAGAGAATGAACTAGACTTGGTGGTATAGATGACTTACACTCTCAGTTTTGACAAACACAATAGAGAATGTATAAAGAAGGCAAATAGGATCCTAGGAAATTTAGTTAGGAACATAGGGAGCTGGACAGAGGAGGTGTTGGTGCTTCTTTATGGCTCTGTGGTGAGGCCGGTGCTTGAATATGGTGCCTCTTTCTGCACTCCTCAAAGTGTAGGATGTACTGTTGCTGTGGAGAAGGTACAAAGAAAACTGACTAGAAAAGGAAATGGCCTATAAGGACAGACTTAAGAAATTGAGAATGTTTTCGATGTCATACCTTAAAGTAAGTGGGGACTTATGCTATGTATATAGAGATAATAATGATGAAATCATTTCGGAAACATCTGGTTTTACCAGAAGAGAAAGCCAAGGTAGGGATACATGGAGGCACCCCATCATTTGAAAGGGGATTTGTATAAGACTACAAGGAGAAGGAAATGGTTTAACCAGAGAGTGATGGGTGTAAGGAATACATTACCTAAGTCAGTGGTGGGAGTTCCAATATGGCTTCGTTTAAATGCCAGTTGTACATGGGGGACAAAAAATTATAATACATCCACTGTTAGTGGCAAGTCTCCTAATGGCTTAATAAGCTAATTTGACTTGAGACCATAACCTATGAACATATGTTTACCTTTTCATGGCTCCCCTCTGCATAGTCCCCCCTTCCCTTTTTTGTTCTTTCTTTTTTTTCCCTATTGCTTTTTTCCATTTTTCCATATTCTCCCGGTATGCCCACCTCCTCTTTGTGGCATGAACATGCATGTATGAAGGCATGTGCACATCATGTTTCCACACTTCTGTGTCTCCAAATCTCAGACACTGCCCTCCAGCTTTCACTAGAGGGCAGCCAAGGAGTGGGATGACAACCCTCTCTTCCCAGGAGAGGAGAGCAGTCCATCAGATGCTCCATCCTCTCCCTCCCTTGCCGACCCCCGGCAACCTGAGGTCACTCCTGACCCTGGGTCACTGGCATGGTGCAAGGTGTGGCACCACAACCCTCAGCGCCACTGGGCTGGCTTCCTCCTTTCCTTTTTAACCTTACAATCTCACCCATGGTCTTCTTCCTTTTGCATACATAACTAAAAATGTCTTGTTCCATTCAGTTACTGCCTTGGCTGTTCTCTCTTCAGTTTGTGTGTTCACACTCCTTACTGCTCTCCTTGTTTCCTTTGTTTCCCCTGATATGCTTCCCAACCCTCCTCCTACTGTGTCTCCTTGTACCTTCTCAATGCTACCCTCTTAGCCTTTACCATTTCTACCAACTCTTTCAAGAATCACAGTGGTCTCTTTTTCCTCATGCCTTTGTTCACTTGCTTGACACAGAGGTTTGTTGCCTACACTATGACCTTTTTAGCTTCTTCGACTCTTCCTCCCCCCAACCCAGGCCATCCCCCACCAGGTTATCCCTGAGGCATTCACCCATCTTTTTTAAACTCTACCCTCCTGAAGTCCAAGTTCCTTACCTTTGTGTGGTTCAATTATGCAGCAGTCCTTATCTTGAGTCACACAATACAGTGATTGCTGCTCCCCAGGTCCCCCCCCACCTTGACATCTGCAACACTGTCCCTGTTTGTGTATACCAGGTCCAGTATTGCCCCATCATGAGTGGGTTCACTGATTAGTTACCTAAGGAATGCACTCTGCAGTAAGTCCAGTATGTGCCTGCTTCTAGCTGAAGCCTTAGCTGGGAGGCTTCAATCCACATCTGGCAGATTGAAGTCCCCTACCAGCAGGACCTTTCCTTTTTCTGCCATCTTCCCAATGACTTCCAGTACCTTATCTAACTCCTCTCCCTGTGCTGGAGGTCTGTAGACAATACCAGTGTGAAAAGATGCTCCATTCCTCATCTCTAAGACAACACAAATGTGAATAGAGGATCCATTCCCAGTCTCTAGGGTGATCCACAGTACCTCTGACCCCCCCATATTCCCTGTATGTCTGTCACTTTTATGCTCTCCCTCACATAAAGTACCATAACCCTTCCTTTCCTTCCCACCCTGTCCTTCCTGAACAGAGTATAACCTGGTATGGCCACGTCCCAGTGCACTATGACTCAGTAATGGCCACAGATAATTTACTGTTTAAGGTTGGCCGAATTCAGTTTATTTAGGATGTTTAACCAGGTTTTGGCAAACCTACAGATGTGGCATCTGTGACATTTAAGAAAGACACTAGGTTCTATATCCCACATGCACCAGACAGTAATCTTTGGTAGTTGTTAACCAGGTGGCCTTTCAGGTGTGAATCCCTACTGAATATAGCACCTGGTAAATTGCAAACTAGGGAGTTAGCCTTTAGTCACAAAAGGTGACTAAGTCATTGTGCCTTATAAATTCTTTAGCTGACAGTTTTTTCCTTGACATATCTTTGAACTTCTTTATTAGGTTTTCAAAACAGCAGAGAACACATTGTGGTAATTGTAAGAAAAGAACTGGAGGAGTCTGATCTAATAACCTGTCTAAATCTCTCAACAAGACTGGATTAAAAACTTAGTCACTCAATAATATCTTTATGTTTTTCAGTTTTTTTCAGTTCCAGTAAGATACACATTAGGCCCTTATGAAGTGGCAGTTTAGATTGTGGAATGTTGGCAATTTTGCCTTTTTCACTTCTTTAAAAGGAAGAAAATTTAAAAACTTTAAGACATTATTGAGTTAGGGAGTCTTTACTCCAATTCAAATGGTTTTAAAATCTCAGCCATGGTTACCTAATTATGCACAAATTCTGACTTGTGATTGGTTGTAATTTATTTGGCTGTATCTCTGAAAACCTCTTATCTGAGTATGGTCAGACTTGGAATATACATATCTTGATACCACTTCTTAGTGGTTTCAGAATCTCCTCTCCTTGTGCATGGGTTTCATCTAAAGATTATAACATTTGTGGCTGTTGCTTGAGAACTAATCATCCACATACTATTTGATCATGTTGCTTGTGTGTTGTACCATAAAAGTCTCCACTGTGGATTTAAGATATGTAAATATTAATTTAGAAAAGAAAGAAGATCATTGGTCTGTTGAGGTTGCCCTCATTAACTCAGTGGAAATTCCCTATCCTCTCTTTTTCTTCAAGGCACTGCTCTTTCCAGTTTTAATTTGAAGGCACAGGGAATAGACATCTGGATAAGGCAGTATTTGCTATTTCTAGGTGTACACCATCTACTCTGTGAAGTAATTCATCCTACTATTTCCTTGGAATCTTCTTTCCTTCAAAGACATTGTGCATCCCTTTGTCCTTTTGTCCATGTACAGCCTGAGATGCAGTATTTGGTCTGTGTTGCTCCTTTCAGATATTTTAATACTGTAATCATATCTTCTGCATCTTCACTTTCCCATAGAGAATAATTCCAGCTCTACAAGGTGCTCCTCATTGTATATACTTTCCATATCTTCCACTACTACTGCCAGTGTCTTTTGCAACTTCTGAGTCCTGTTGATGTCATTCCTCACATATAAGGATCAGAACTGTATGCTGTACTCAAATGCCATGTTTACACCACAGGAGCCCTTTGAATTATCACCACAACAGTGCATTCCCTACTTGCAGCACAGTGTGTTCCTTCTGTCCACATGGCGGATGTCTTTTGCACTGTAACCCATGCCCCACTTTAGTTCAGGGAATCCTTAGCCTTGTCCATGCCACCTGTGATGCACAGATGATGTGACCACTTCAACGTCCCTTCCTGTGGTTGCCATGCCTTCCTAATATACAGGAAGTGCTGGCAACTGCTTTTGTTTAGTCCACCAGTTTTCACCGGTCCCAGAGCTTCTGTTTTTTTTTGCACATGTATAATTCAAATATTTTTCAAAGATCGAGTGATTGCTTTACTAGTTGTTTGCAATTTCTGTTGCCTGCTGTATGTGTGGTACTTGGATTGTGAGGAACAGCATAATACCTTGATCTGCTGTGGCTCATTAGTTTTGTTACTGCAATTGTATACTCTTCTGGCTGCTGCTCGTTACTTCTGATTATGTATACCATCACATTTTATAAGTAAGCATTTGGGTTACTGATTTCTGGCTAACAGAGTCAAAATATCTGGTTTCCAAAATGGAAATATGGGGCAAGAATGTGCATAATGATGTGGCCCAAAGGGGAGAAATACTGTGGCAAAAATGGGAGAAATAAAGGGGACTAAAATAAATATGGATGGTATTCCTTAAACCATTGTAATAAAACACTGAAACTTTGCTAATCCTAAACTGCTGAAGATATTTTTCTGTGCCAACTATCAAGGCAGTCAAGAAAGGGACATTTTTATAAGCAAAATGCTGTGAGCCTGTTATGTGGTGAACATAAATCAGCTTTAGGGGACTAAGTACATATGCAAGGTATCCCTTAAACAGTGTATTAAAACACTGAAATATATTCATCCTGAACTGTGGAAGATATTTCTCTGTGCTAAGTATCAATGCAGTCGAAAAATGAACATTTTTACAAGGAAAAAGGTGTGTGCCTATTATGTGGTGACATTCCTAGTTCCTGTACTTGTATTTGCAGTGTAAAATAATCTGTACTGTATTGTCTATGTTTTGTAATATGTTAACTGTCATGCATGACTGAAAAATGCATGTGCTCAGTTCACTTCCTGGAAAAAAGAATAAAAATAAAAAGAACAACAGCATGTAGAAAAGTATATGGTGCCTACTGTTTTGCAACCAGAAATCAAGCATTGTGCCCATTTGAAATTAAAGTCAATACCTCATTCTTTAAGCAATATTTGTAAGTGTTGCTCACTTTAGTCTCCTCCGTGGCTGCAAATGTGTTTTCGTGCCCCTCCCCTTTGGTCTGGCAGCTTTGCAGTATTGCGTTGGTATGCTGGTCTTCCATGGGGTTGTATGTGTGTTTTGATGCTTGTGTTGCTCTATGTGTGTGTGTGTATGTGTGTTGGTGTCAAGTTGATGGTGTCACTAAATTTGGGGGATGCATGGCCATGTGGGGGGGAGCATGTGCTCACTTTAAGAGGCCCAAGGGAATGTGTATTCAGTGGCACATAACTTGTTGGTGGCATAGTGGTAGTGTGTGTGTGTGTCTGTGCATGACGTGGTGGCAACAAACACTGTGGCTGCATGGTTCAGTTGGTAGCACATACGCCTCTGGACCAAAGGTTTGTGAGTTCTCATTCCACACTGGGATTGGACTCATAGCTAAGAAACACTCGCATCAGAGTGCAGTATAAGTGGGGGGGGGAGTTGTACTGTTGGGGTGAGCCTTCCTTCAGATGAGATGTTACACTGAGGTCCCTTCTACCCATCCTGGTGCTGTCCTGGTGGGTGTTCAGGTGGAAGTAAAAGAACCTAGGGCATTCTTTGCAAGGGATAGTGGACTTTTCTGGTGTCCTGGACAAAATTCCCCTTCCCATGAAATTGGTTCATGCAATTGTCCAGGCTGTGTGTGGGTGTTGATGTGCACAGGGTTAAAAATTGGTACCGGGCCACTAGCCAAATGCTGGTAGATTTTGTATCAAGCTAGTAAGATTTTTATTTCGCTATCCCTCTGGTCTTGTACAGGAGAAGGTGACTTTTCAATACATACACCAGCTGGTCCAGTTGAAAAGTCTGTGAGGCTAGTGGATTTTCACAGTCACCAGCCATGCCGTCTAGTGGCTGCAAAACTTACTTTTGACCCCTGCAATATGTCTGCCACTACAAATTCAGTCACTGCAGTACCAGTCTTGCATTGCTTGTAAAGAGCTTTGGGATGCATTGTGTATGAAACACACTATATAAATGCTGATTCTTCTTCTTCTATGTATGGTATGGTTGCATGCATTGATGCATTGAGGCATTGTCGCATGTGTTATGCAGTGACATGAGTGGGTGCCCTAGAGGCATGCATGACGAGATGCTACATAGGTGGACAAACCAGTATTGGATGTCACAGCCAAGTAGCACTGACAGTTAATTTTTTCCATGATGTTGATTTTTTGCAATCTTGCTGTTCATTGTAACAGCGCACTGATTGTAATTTGACTCTGAATTCATTTGTCTTCCCTTTTTCCACTCTTTCTTTAAGGATGTCTGTTGAGAACCGAAGCTGCAACTGGGGTGAGGAGGAGACACATTGCCTACTCGACATTTGGGGAGAGGAGCAGATACTGGAAGCACTGAATGGACAGAAAAAAACATACATATATACAGAGAGATTTTTTTTAAAAAAACTACGTGCCAAAGGCTTTGAGAGAATGGAGACCCAGTGCAGAACACATATCAAGGGACTGAAAGCCAGATATATTCACTGTACAGACAACAACCACCACCACTGTGGTCATGGGAGGATGCAGTGTTTATTCTTTGTTGAACTTGATGCCATACTTGGCACTAGGGTGGCCACGCAGCCAGTGGTCTTACTTTGTAGTCTTGAGGATCAAGTTGATCCAGAAGACTTGGAGGAAGAGATGGAGGATGTGGGATCTGATGAAGAGAAACCATTGTTGCAGAGTCTAGCAGGTTGCCCTGAGGGATCACCTACAAAGAATGGGTCCAGTGTCATACCCAGTAACTCCATGTCTGGTCAGTCCATGCCAGGGGTGATCAACAGTACCTCTCATGTGCAAAAATGCTGTGCTGATCTGGCACTATCAGCAGTGGCCAGCATTTCACATAGTATATGCAGGAGTCAGATGCTCAGTTTTTGGATGCTGACATCATGCAGATGGAGTACATGGAATGCATAGAAAGGCAACGCATAGAACATGAACGATTGATGATGCAGATGCTTATGTCTCGTGACCGTGGCCATGAGGCTACACTGCCTCTTTATCAAATGCCATTGGTTTCCCTCCAATGCCATGCTATGCATTCCTCACAGTGCACAGCGATAATGCAAACCAATCACATCATGGGGAAAATGAGCAGCATTAATCCCAGACCTTTTACAACTATTAAGCCAAAATGAGGTTGTGTGGATAACTTTTCAAATCCACATGGACTATGCATTGTGCACAAATCACTTTGGTGACATTTTGGTTAACTGTCGGGCACACATATGAGTTTTGGTGTTCTAAAATGTGTAATTTTAACATGTGTAATTTTTATTTGAAAATGTGCTAGGGCACTCAATGGCCTTTTATCACTATTAAAGCCAAATGTGATTGTATGGAGTGTGGCGAGCTACCCACTGCAAGCCCTTATTTGTAGATATAATTCTGTTGTATATATGTTTTTGTTTATGTAATTCTATGTCTATGTCCATGCCAGTGTCAGCAAAGGCGCATAGAGAAAAGACTGGATTTAAAAAAAAAATGGTTTGACCTTCCTCTGGCCTACAAGGCCAGCCTTGCTTGCAGGAATCTGACAGGTTTTTGTCAAAAAGCTTGTGGATACATGATCAATGAATATTCCTCTAAGTTAACTGATAAGAAGCAGGTAAATCCCAGCCTCTCCCCACAAAACAGGGTAGTTAGTGAGGTAAAAACCAAGGTAGAGATGTCGATAGGGAGCAGAACTGGGGTAAATGGGGAAAAAGGCAAAGGCAGTAAGGGCAGGGATGGGGCTAAAAGGGGTAGGGCCATCATAAAATGGAGGGTGATGAGTACCAATGCCCATAGTCTGGGTAACAAGCTTCCTGAACAAGTGGCCTTGATGGAAGAGGGATACCTGTATATTGTGGCAGTCACAGAAACATGGCACATGGAGAACCATGAGGAGTAGATCTGTAAATAAGGGAGGGGACCAAAGCAATGGAACTAAAGGATAAACAGGGAGGAAAGGAGACACCATGGGTCTCCTTGAAGACAGGAAATGGCATCACAATCCATACAGGGGTTGTATACAGACCCCCATCTCTAGGGGAGGAAATGGACAAGGAAATGATAGAAGGCATCTTTAGAATGGCAGAAAAAGGGGAGATATTGTTGATGGGGGACCTGAATATTCCAGATGTTAACTGAAGCTCATTTGTTGCAGCCACATCCAAGAGCAGGGTCATTCTTGATGTCCTGCAGGGGGCATGCCTCAGATAGCTAGTATTGGAACCCACTCGGGAGGGAGCAGTCTTAGACCTGGTACTTTGAAACGGGGACGGAGAGAGGATCACAGATTTAAAAGTGGGTAGCCATCTTGGGAACAAGCAACCACCAAACAGTGTGATTCATGATAAACACAATCATAGAGTCAAGCCATACAAAAGCGAAGGTACTGGACTTTAGGAGGGCTGACTTTGGCAAAATGGGTGAGTGTCTAAGGAATGCACTAGAAAATGTGCAGGAAGGAGGGGTGAACGAACAATGGGGAAAAATCAAAACTGCCATCACAGAGGCAAAAAGCCTTTGTGTGAAGCAAATAAACAAAACACAACAAAGTAAAAAAACACTATAGTTCTCAAAAGAGGTGGTTGGGAAGGTTAGGGAGAAAAGTATAGCATTCAGGAAGTATAAGGAATCACAGAAGGAGCAGGACAGATAACTGTATCAGTTAAAGCAGAAGGAAGCGGAAAAGGCAGTCAGAATAGCAAAAGCCCAAACTGAGGAAAAGATAGCTGACTCAATTAAGAAGGGGAATGAAGGGAGTCACGTGATGCTCTAATCAGGGTAGGACATCTGGGGAGTTTCTCCATCGGGCTGATCTAAAATATTTAATCTACTTCACCTATTTTCTAACAGTTCCAGCCAAATACAGTACCTCATAGCTTCTTAACATCTCTAGTCTCCAGCGATCACCAAATGGATCCATCTTTACCTCAAGAGACTCTAAATATTTTTTTTTTTTTATTTAGCTTTTGTTGACCGGGTAAGTGCACTAGACAAATCCTGCCTATTTTCAGGCACGACCCGGGGGAGGGGGATACAGATGAATGCCAGCTGACCTTGAACCAGATTAAGCTGTTGGTGGTATTTTTAGTGAATGAGGGAAATTTGGCCAGGACACCGAGGAAATTCCCTACTCTTTTCGATAAGTGCCATGGGATCTTTAACATCCACCTTAACTACCACCAGTCCAGGCAGATGGGACCTCAGTTTAACATCTCATCCAAAAGACGGCACCTCAGAAATGCAGCACCCCTCTCATGCTGCATTACAGTGTCAGTACTGTGATATTAACCCAAGTGCCAGATGTGGCAACTGAACCCACAGCCCTCTGATCTCCCGGCCTCAGAGGTGAGTGTGCTACCTACTGAGCCACTGACACTGCTATATGCAGCTTGAATCAGGAACGACACAGGAGTCGGAAGCCAAACGCCCCCACTGTAGCTCATCACCCTTGCCCGAGACAAAAGGAGTATCATCAACTCAAATCTACCTACAGTTGGCTACTATTAAAGAAGCTATACTTAAATTGGTAGAGGATGTGGGTGAAATAAAGCCCGCTTTAAATCAGCTTTCCCGGTGGGTAGCAGACTTTGAAGCAAGGGTAGGCGCAGTGGAACAGAGACAGAATAGAATGGAGCCTGAGGTGGTCGCATTGAGGAGAAATGTAGTAAAATTAGAGGATCGTCTGGAAGACCTTGAGGGATGTAACAGGAGGAACAACTTCATCTTGTTGGAGCTCCCAGAAGGTGAAGAGAGCCCCATCACTTTGCAATTTCTGCAGTGTTTCCTTAAGAAGTAAGTGGGGCCTTGCCCCAATGGCCCGGAGTATATAATCGAGCAGGCGCATCGTTCACTCAGGCGAAGCCTCTCCATCTGAAACCACCTAGGCTGATTATTTTCAAACTCCTTAACTACTCGGCTCGAGAATTTATTCTAAGGGAAGCTAGGAAATTAAAGGCGATCCCATGGGAAGAAAAAAAGTTGAGATTAGTCCCTGACCTTACTTTCAAGACCTGGCAACTGCGGTCAGCTTTTCGCCCTATCACTTCTAAATTTTGGGTGGCTGGCATTAAACACTGCATGCTTTACCCAGTGTGACTGGACATTTTGCTTCCAGAGGGAACCAAGAGCTTTGATTCTAAGGAAGAAGCTCAGCAAGTCCTCCAGAAATCCTTGCCGAATTTCTTTACGGGGTGACTGTGAAATGTATAATTTAGATTAGTTGGAGCTTTCAGTGGTTTATTGTATTATGGCTTAACCAAAATAATGAAGAGCGCTCAATAGATGTTGATCTGGGGTTTGGTTAAATGATGGATGTTTGCTGTAACTAGGACCTTTGAGTTCATGCCAGGCTTATATGGAGCCTACGTGTATCCCTTTTCCCGCTCATTTTATAAGGCACTGTATTTTAGTTTGGATTTTAATTATTTTGTTGACTGGCATCAACACTTAACGTGCCTTGGGTTACAACCAACATTAGAGGGCAGCACAGAAGGAATTGGCTTCATGATTATTTCTATTAGTGTACCGTTAGTCCTGGCAGTCATTTTATCTAACCTTTTATCGGTTATTTCAATGCTCATTGTAATCTTTTATTTCCAGCCCCAGGAAACTAATTTTATGTCTTGGTTACAAAATCAGGTAACCATATCAGCAAATGTAAGTTTAATACAGTCTTGTTTGGTATTATAAAGTTTAGCTTTAACCTGATTTGACAGTATGGGTATTGCTGGGGAATGAGAGAATTCCATTTTAGAGAGTGCTTTATGGCAGAATTCCCCCGTTCAGGATTCTTGCGCCATTTATTTAGGCTTGCTAACTATACATGAAAGTAGCTCTGATGGTGCTGCATTCTATTCATTTTTATAAACAGCTTGATGGGCCAATGATAGCTTTCTTCCCACCTCACTCAGAGGAGTGTTATGGACCATAATGCTGGGAGTAGGCCTAGGGCCTGGGATATGAGTTTTGTAATCAATTGTTTGGAGGAGTTATATTTTGTTTCTGTAAGGGGGCTTGGGGGATGTTTCAGGGGGGTTGGGGTGGGGAGTGGGACCTAACACAGTGTGGGCTAAATATTCATATAGCTTATCTTATATATGATAAATGAGGTTACCTGTACTTCATGGAACATAAAAGGTAGGAGGGATAACAATAAAAAAATTATAATACTAAACCACCTAGCAAGATATGATCCCCAAATAGCATTTTTCCAGGAGGCCCATATCTCCTCTGATCAACTAGACTTCCTCCAAAAACGTTGGATTGGCCTGGTTTTTGGAGCAGGCCTTAGCCACCGCAGAGGAGGAGTGACTATCTTGGTAGCTAAGGGCCTACCGTTTATTGCTTCTTCCATGATTAGTGACCCAGAGAGAAGGTATGTGATTGTACAGTACATGGTAAATTAGGCAACCTAGATATGATTTTGGGTTCTGTTTATGGCCCGAATGTAGAAACACCATCCTTTTTCACCCATCTGGCTGTGGTTCTGGCTCCCTTCTCGCAATACCCCATTATATTAGGAGGTGATTGGAACATAGTACAATCAAGCAGTCTAGATCATACATATCACACCAGTGCAGGGGTCTCACCCGGGGCAGAGAGCCTTGAGCAAGCTTATTTCAACCTCGGGGTTGATAGATCCCTGGCAACTTATAAACCCTACAACTAAAGATTTAACTTTTTTTCCCCAGTGCACAAATGCTTTTTCCATTTAGATTTTTTTTTGGTAAGCCAACACCTAAGTTCTTCTATAGTAGACTCCCTCATTTATGCATGGGTCATATCTGACCATTCTATGATCGCTGTTACTTTAGATCTCCCTACCACTCCACTAAGGTCACACACCCTGGTCTCTTAATAATTCTCTGCTCAGGGACCCTCAAATTGTTTCAAGATTTAAGCTTTTTCTCCAGAACTCCATCCTACATAATCTAAATTCTATTCCCTCGACTGTTAAGGTGTGGGCAGCCTTAAAGTCCACCTGGAGAGAGGGAACTCATCCGTATAGCTACTGTAACCAAAAAAAAAAAGTTGTTCCACTTGAATCTATGTTTAGACAGGATTAGGGTTCTGGAAAAGAAAGGTCTAGACAAGTTAACAAATACTGAGCAACAAGAACTGGATCATTTGAGGTCCCACTATTCAGGGGTGTTACTAGAGAAAGTAGAACAAGCAGCGTCCTTTATCAAAGCTTCCTACATAGGGCAAGGTAACAAAGCAGGTAAATTGCTGGCTTGGCGGTTGACACAGAGGCAGAAGTAAAATGGATCTCTTCTGTTGAAAACCCTCATTCAGCAAATTCTCTCACTGACCCTAAGGAGATGTTACAGTCCTTCTGAGAATTTTACCAGTCTCTTTATTCATCTGCTCCCCTATCGACTGCTCAGAACCAAATGATGTAAGATTTCTTGGCAAGGGCAAACCTTCCCTGTCTCTCACAGGAAGATCAGTCCCTTTTAATTGACCCCATTACTTTAGAGGAAATATCCCAGACTATTGAGTCATTAAAACCTGGTAAGATTCCTGGCCCGGATGGGTTTTCTGCCATTTTCTATAAAGTTTTTAAGGATCAGCTATGCAGATTTCTTGTGCAGCTATTTCACTACTGGGAGACCTCCCCAGTTACAGACCCTTCCTTATTTGAGGCAAAGATAATTATTCTGCCCAAACCTGGGAAGGACATCACTATAACTGACAATTATAGACCGATATCTCTTCTCAACGTGGATGTTAAATTGTATGCAAAAATTTTAGCCAACAGATTGGCAAAGGTGTGGTCAGGCTTACTGGGACCAGAGCAAGTTGGCTTTGTAGCAAACCACTCCTCGGCTGACCACTTTTGCAAACTCTTTCATCTCCTCTCTGCATCCAGGGCCCACAGCCTTGAAGCAGTTTTGGTGTCCCTGGATGCGGAGAAGGCATTTGATAGGGTTGCCTGGCCTTACATGTTTAAGGCCGTTGCTAGCTATGGTCTACCCAACAGATTTGTTAATCATATTCGTATGCTTTATCGGTGTCCCTCAGCTCAGATAATGTGCAATAATTGTTTATCAGACCCCTTCCCATTATGTAGCGGCACCCATCAAGGTTGCCCCCTTTCCCCATATTTGTTTAATCTGTATATGGATCCCCTTGGAATGGTACTTAACAAGGAAGAAGATCTAAAGGGAATACTGGTAGGTGAGTAAGACTTTAAGCTATTGCTTTTTGCAGATGACCTGCTTTTACACCTCTCTAATTATAGGCTATCTCTCCCCAGGGCACTTCAAATTATATCCCAGTTTGGAGAATTTTCAGGCTATAAACTCAATAAAAATAAAACCACAGTATATCCTTTATCAGCTTTAGTAAAAAGAGACAATAAGTGAACTAGGCCTACTATGGGAGAAAAAAGGCTATAAATTACCTAGGCATCCAAATTACTAAAGACACAAATAAGCTTAAGGAACTCAACTTTGACCCCCTCTTAAAGTCAACAAAAGAGGATCTGGCCAGATGGTGTAAACTGCCCCTTTCTTTTTTGGGGGAGAGCTAATATTTTAAAGATGGTTATCTTATCCAAATTTTTTTACTCTCTTTTTAACCTCAACTCATATCTCCCTAAATCCTATTTTTTAACACTCCAAAGAATTTGCTCGGACTTCCTTTGGAGTGGAAAAGCCACTAGGTGGACATATGGGAAACTTACTTTACCTAAGACTCTTGGAGGTCTACAGGTCCCTGACTTTTACCTCTATTATTTAGTCATCCACTAGCCGCCAGATTTCTGTTTTGGTTGGACCCCAATCCTGACATCACTTCACTCCCCTGTTGGATGCAGTTGGACCACAGCTAAGTGAAAAGTTTTAAACTTTTCCTCCTAGCAATTATTTACAACCCCTGGTCAGCAGTTCCACTGGAATTGTGGGATTCCCCAATAGGATGGGACCTGAAGGCATTTCAGCAATTTTGCCATTTAGTCCAAATTCAAACTAGGAAAGACCTTACACAGGCACTATTTATGAACCCCAATTTGAAAACAGATAATAAAATGATCAATCGGGGGAGTTGGTGGCCAATTTTGCACCCCAGTTTAAAAGATTTCATAGAAGGTCAGTCACTCCTCCCCCTAGCTGCGATACAAGTGAAATTTAGTATTCCTCCTAATCACCTTTTTTAGGCTAGTTCAAATTATTCAGTTTAAGAGATTTCTTGGGCAATTCTCTATGGTCTGATAAAGCAGGTTCTTTTCTGGCATCATTGTTGACTTTGGCGAAAAAGCACAGACCAGTTTCTAAGTTATATCATGAAATTATTAGTCACCCCTGGACCAGCATGTCTTCAGTGGTCTATTACTGGAAACACACTTATTCGAAAAATCTTCCTGATAGAGCCTGGAAGTCAATTTGGTCAGGCATTTATACTTTTATAAAATAGGAAAGACTTAGGAATGTTCAGTTTAATATACTTCATAACATGTATTACACTCCTGGCAAACTGTATAGAATGGGTAAGGTATCCTCCCTAAGGTGCAGAGACTGTGGGGCTGCCTTCGCTATGCTGCATCATAAGTTATGGTCATTCCCTAAAATCCTTCAGTTTTGGAACCTAGTGACAATTAAAATTGCTCCTCTTTTAAAAATAACTCCCTTCTTCTCAGAGGATACCTGTATCATAGGTTGTTATGCTTCTGTCCCCACATATTCTCAAAAAGTGCAGATCGCTATGGTTTCCCTGGTCACAAAGTTACTAATTCTTAGACATTGGAAGGAGAAATGGAAACTGTGTTTCAGTGAATGGTGGGCAGAGTTCCTCACTGCTCTGAATGTAGAAAGGTGTGTAGCCAGGGACACAAATTCATGGAAGTCTTTCAGGAAATATTGGAGTCCATTTTTCTCTACTCTTCGGGACAAATTTGGGTACTAAATCAATTCTGAAACTTCTGAACCCCCCCTTCCCCAGCTACTTCTATTTGATGTCTTCTTTAGCGATTTCAGTAATAGCAATCTTAACTTTACTTCCTAGGATTAGACCCACTTCTTATGTTGGTAATCCTGTGACTGCCACCTTATGAAGTTTGATACCGTGTTAGGTTGGGGGGATTGGGTGTGGGGTGGGGTGGGGTGTAGGTGGGTCTAGGTTTGTATGTTGTTTGTTCAGTATGTTCGTCCTCTTGTTTAGTATGTTCTTCCCTTCCCCTCACTTTCCTTCCCCATTCCCCAACCTTTCCTGTTTCCACTATACTGTAACAATGTTAGTTAACCAAGTGGATGTATGTTCATAGTATATCCTGATATTCTAAGGTCTGTACTGATTATTTCAAATGGAAAAATAAACTTAATTGCAAAAAACGAAGGGGAATAAAACCTTTTATAGGTACATCAGGGAGCAAAGGAAGACCAAGGCAGGGATAGTGAGGCTTAATAAAGGGTAGTGGAGGTGGGCAGAGGGTGATAGTGAAAAGGCAGAGATACCAAAAGAATACTTTTGCTCAGTATTCTCAAAAGAAGAAGAGGGGGAGGTACTGAAACCAAACAATAGAAGCACTCTGGACAGGGGGATTGATACTAGTTCATTCACAGAAGAAAGGGTCCTAGAAGAACTCCTAAAACTCAAGGTGGACAAAGCAATGGGGCCTGATGAGATTCACCCCAAAATTACAAAAGCACTAAGGGGAGACCTAGTGACACCACTGACTACCCTTTTTAGCAAATCATGGGAGGATGGAGGATGGTGGATGTGATTCCCCTTCACAGAAGTGGGAGCAAGGCAGAGGCAGGAAACTACAGACCTGTTAGTTTGACCTCAGTGGTAGGGAAAATGATGGAATCACTTCTGAAAGAAAGAATTGTTGAGTACCTAGAGGCCAGTGGGGCACAGGACCCAAGACAGCATGGATTCACAGTGGGAAGGTCATGTCAGATGAAGCTAATAGATTTCTTTGACTGGGTGACCATAGTAGTAGACCAGTGAAGGGCTGTGGATATGGCCTACCTAGACTTTAGCAAGGCATTTGACACAGTCCCACAAAAATGATTAATAAACAAGTTAGCCAGCCTGGTAGAGGGTCCCAGGTTGGTAGCCTGGGTAACAAATTGACTGGATGACAGGACACAGAAAGTAATAGTAAATGGAGTACACTCTGAATAAAGGATGATTACTAGTGGAGTACAGCAGGGTACAGTACTGGATCCAGTCCTCTTTAATGTCTTTATAGGAGACATTGCAGAGGGGCTGGAAGGAAAATTATGCCTTTTTACAGATGACACAAAGATCTGCAACAAGGTTGATACACAAGGGGGGTGGAAAGGATGAAAAGGGACTTGGCAAGGTTGGAGAAATGGTCAAAAATATGGCAGCTTAGATTCAGTGCAAATAAGTGCAAAGTAATGCACTCAGGAAACAAAAACCCAGGGTAAGAATACACAATGGGGGGAGGTACTAACAGCAACAAAAATGGAAAGGGACCTGGGGGTTGTCATATCAGATGACCTTAAGGTAGTCAAACAATGTGAGAAGGCAGTAAGGAGACTGGGAGGGATGCTGGGATGCATAGAGAAAGTCAACACCAGTAGAAAACAAGAAGTTGTTATCCTTCTTTACAGACAGTTGGAGAGACCCCATCTGCAGTACTGCATGCAGTTCTGGAGACCCTGTCTCTGCAAGGACATAGACAGGATGGAGGCAGTCCAGAGAAGGGCAACTAAAATGGTGCAGAGTCGGCAACAGAAGCTTTATAAAGAGAGACTAAAAGAGCTTAGTATGTATACTCTTGAGGAAAAGAGGGAGAGGGGGGACATGATAGAAACTTTCAAGTACCTCAAGGGACTCAACAAAGTCCAAGAGGGGAGCATCTTTCATAAAAAGAGATGGGTAAGAACACGAGGGTACAATTTGAAAATAGAGGGGGGGATGGCTCAGGGGCTATACGAGGAAGTATTTTTTCAAAGAGAGGGTGGTGGACACATGGAACTGCCTTCCTGAGGAGGTCGTGGGTTCAAAAACAGTGGGAGAATTCAAGAATGCATGGAACAGACATAAGGCAATTATAGTGGGCGGGTAAGAGGAAGTAGGCTGTTGGTTAACTAGAATCTGCAGCTTATCCAATAGGTAGGGAAATGGGCAGACTAGGTGGGCCAAGTGGTCCTTATCTGCCATTAAAGTCTATGTTTCTGTGTAACTGGCCAAGGAAAACAGAAGTAATAAAATCAGCCTGTATAACCATAAAGCCTACAGGATCTTCCTTATAACTAATTAAATTAAGCCAGTTCAAAAGCCCCGGTTCTAACAGGACTGCGCTAAATTACACTTATAAGAGTATGGCTCTAAAACCTAGGTTAACAATGGGAATCTGACTTGTCAAAGATTATCAGGAAAATAAGACTATGGGGAAGCGCAAGAGTGACACACGGTGGCTTAAATGGAAGGGCTAGTCTTTATTCACAGACTGGGGGGTGGTCTTCTATTTAAGTTCTCCAGCACAGACACAAAGGGTCATTCTGCTTGGACTCTTTCCCCTGACCACAAGCAAACAGCTGCCAGCACAGAGACAGAGACACAGCAAGAACCAAAGGCTGCTACAGAAACATTGAAATATTTAGCAAACCAGTGCTTCTCCGGACTTTGAAAACTTCAGACCTAAGGTAGATACTTAGCTAGACAGTATCAATGTGTTTTTCTGTGTATTGTTTTCCCATTTTGTTTCTTATACTGTAACCTAAATTAGTATATGTTTTCTTTTAGTTGTAACTGCATTTATTTAATTATTTTTGTAAAACCTTTTGTTTTCCTAAAGACATTCTACCTGAGTGAGACTCTCTATTTGTGTGTGAATTGTGAAAACAATATTAATGATCTCTGAAAACTGTTATTGCCAAAATGGTCACACCATAAGCCACCAAACTGAAAAGTGGTCTGGAAGTGTTCATATTTGGCAACAAGACTTGAGACTGGTAGTGAGCCCTTATCCAGTGCTAATGGGGTACCTGGCATCCTCGTGGCAGAGGTGCAGTCATGACCTTGATGAGCATTCTTGAGGACGAGGAGGGTATCCTTGTTCCCCCCATCACGGATTGCACTTAAGGGTGGGCACTGTGAGCTCAGTGGGCCTGACCCCCTAGGAGTGGGTTTGTGGCATGGATTACCTTTAACATCCACAGGGACTATTCTTTGTGCACAATCACTACGGTGAAGTTTTGGTGGACTTTGGGGAGCACATATGAGTTTTTGTGTTTTTAAATGTGAAATTGTGGTTCATGGGGTGAGGGGGCATGCATTAGTGGACTGAAAGTGCAGTATCATCAGACACAGTGCAGTACGCCATTTACATTTGTGACAGGTCCTATGCTGCTATTTGTACAGAATGATTATTTCTGCCTATATATTGACTTTTGGAAGGGGTGTTTGTGTGTGTGCGCTAGCTGTCAGTCTTATCTGAGTGCAGAATGGACTTAAAGCAATGTGCCCTTGACAACATGCAATATGTTTAGTGAATTGCAATACAGGATGTAATTGATTGCATTTTTTATTAATCACATTCAATAGAAACATACAAGTTGATGACAGAAGGAGACCGCTAGGTCCTTCTAGTCTGCCCATTTGTCTTAGACCTATTTTGACACTCTAGTTGCCCTTTGTAGTCAGGGCTCCCTTATGTCTATCCCATGCATTCTTGAATCCCCCCACAGTGTTGACCCCCACAACCTCTTGGGGCAGGCTGTTCCATGTGTCCACCACTCTTTCTGTGAAGAAAAGCTTCCTGGTGCTGGTAGAGAACCCCCTTCCTTGCAGCCTGAGGTCATGTCCCCTGGTCCTGGAGCCCTTCTTGAAGTGAAAAGTTTGTGTGATTGTACCTTGTTAATGCCTTTTATATACTTGAATGTTTCAAGAATGTCTCTCTCTTCTCTGCTCCAAGGAGTACATATTCAGTTCCCTAAGTCTTTCCTCGTAGGACATGTACTGCAGATCTTAAATCATTTTTGTTGCCTTTATCTGTACTGTTTTGCCCCGATCTCTGTCCTTCCTGAGGCCTCCAGAATTGGACTCCGTATTCCAGGTGAGACCGGACCAGTGATCTGTACAGTGGTAGTACCACCTCTCTCTTCCTGCTCGTGATTCCCCTCATAATGCAGCCCAGCATTCTGTTGGCTTTCAATGTTACCTTCTCACACTGCTTCCTAAACTTCAAGTCATCTGAAATTATGATTCCCAGACCTCATTCCTGGTTTGAGGCTGCCAGTCCTTCTCCTTCTAGGTAATACTCCTTTCTTGGATTTTTCTTTCCTATGTGCATGACCTTGCACTTTTTGGCATTAAATCTCAGCTGCTATAAAGGTATATCATTCATGATTCATTTTCTACTACTCTAGGGAACAAAAAGGTAGCAACAGTTGCATTACCTTCTATGAGATGCACAGTCAAAAAAATGGTATTTCTTTTTATATTTTTACTCAGAATCTAAAAAAGTGTATAATTCCTGACATATTATCTAGGACACTATATCACAAAAAGGTATCACCAGTTTTGCATAATGTTGAAATAATTAAGAAAAAACATATGCATTTTGTTACTAAATTTGTTGAATTTTGCTGTCAATATCGCTAAAAGCATATACTTCATTTTCTAGTACTCTATGTAGAAAAGGGTCTCAACAATTGTATGACATTCAATGAGTTACACAATAGAAACATGATGAATTCATTTCCAAAATTGGTTGTTTTCGTTTTTTTTTGTATGTCCTTTTTTCGTCGTCCTCATGCTCGCTGGCCCCCACTCCTTCAGGCTCTGCACATCTTCTGATAGCCCCTCCTGTCCTAACCTGGCCCTCCTCTTACTCTTCGTTTCACAGCGGATCCCCGGGATATCCTGGCGTATCCCTTTGCCGGGCGGCCCCCCTCATCCGAGGGGGAAGGCACCAGGGGGAGAGAGGTGACCCAAGCACACTCTTCTTAGGGCCTGGGGATGCTGCCATGGAGAAGGAGGCCCCAGGAAGGCACTGGAGGCAACTGAGGACAGAGAGCCATCATCTGGTGGCCAGCAAGCGGTATTTCCATTTTTTGGTGTTCCCCTTCATGCGATCCCTCTGTTGTGCCCCTGGTCTCCAACGGGGGCTGCTGCAGAGTGATCATGCATCCCTAACCCTCCCCAAGGGAAGAGAGCAGTCCTATGGACGCTCAATCCTACCCCTTCCCCTGCCAACCCCCAGTGCCCGAGTCCGTTCCTGAACCCGGGTCACCGGCGTGGTTCGAGGTGTGGCATCCAGCGCCTCAGCCCTCTGCACCACCAGGCCAGCCCTGTTTTCTTTTTAATGATAATATTGCAGGACTGTCTGCCACGTCTATACATGGCACTATTCATCCTCCACTGGTGCTCCATGGCCAAGGCAAACCTTGCATTTGCACAGTATGTAATGCAGAACCACCAAAGACTGGTGCACTGGTAAGAGACTGCTAACATCATGGTGCATTTTGAGACATTAAATGTACGATGAGTGACTTACAGCAACATTCACATCACTATATATCTACCATTCTTGCCAACTAGCAGGTATGCGCACAATTGGAACATCAGGCACCACTAAATTGCCAAGTTAAAATCCATTATTTGGTTATGTGCCATTGCCTGGTGCTGTTGTACTGCAGTGAGGTTTTCTCAGATGGCACGAGCCATCCATTGCATCACCACAAGACTGCTTGCACTCACACAGCAATTAGCGGGCAGTGTAATATGTGCAGTGAAACACTTTCAGTAAGCAGTGCATGATGAGGTATATACTGTGTGATGTGTTAGGGGCACGCATTGTTGATGATGTGTTGGGGCGCTCATCTATGACATTGTGCATCACCATGCACTACAGGTTCCTTATATGCTATCAGATGAATATATGCATACTTATGTGTCACTATGTATGTATGTTTATAGAGATATATAATATGTATCTAAACATATGGGCATTTCTAGCACATGAATGGGTCCCGTAAGCATGAGACCAAACAAATTTCTTCACCATGCAACCTTGGTATTCTAGCACACACAACAAACACCAGCACACGTGTGACACCTCACTGACCTGTTGCATGCCAAGAACATCCTGTACTGTGTTTTCCGACACAAACAGTGACAGTGCTAGCACTACGCAAGGCACAAGGGTGCAGTCACCTGTCAGTCAGTGTGTGTTTCTGTGATTTGAGCAACTATACATAAACATCAATGCATGTTACTATTTGATGGTGGCCAGTCTGTGTCATGTATTGAAGTATCTGCTGCATGCATGCAACACAGCAAGGCATCAACAGACAGGAATGTGGGATTAGGGGAAGGGGTAGATGCGGGCGGCATTGTAGAGACACAAAACACCAGTGATTGTGGGGATGCACACAGATCACTGTTGTGGCACATAGTGTGGTGTTTTCATTGTGTGGGGAGTTCCTTGCCAACAGACTAATTCAGATACATGGCATGATGCCAGATCTCAAGCCACCCTGTAAAGTGACAAACATGGTGTTCTGTCAGTAATGCCATGCCAGTGATGCCAGGATACACATGCTGGAATTATGCATCTGACATCACTTATGGTTGCATGGAGATGACACATGGACAGTGGCTAAAGGGGGCTTGTGTGGAGGCTTTGGAAGGGGTGGAATGGCAGACCACCATTGTCCTATCTGGGTCTTTGCATATGTGCTCTTAGGGACAGCCACCCACATTAGGGTGAGTACAAAAGTCCACCATTGCTTGATGAATTAATCTTGCATTTTCCTGTGTGTATCATCTGTCAGAGTCATCTATGGCACTGGGAGATGATTGTTGCATATTGGTGGTGTCATCTGGCATCCATTCAGACTGAAATGATTCACCATGGTTCTCACATAAGTTATGCAAGATCCAACAGGTGAGAACAACAAGGGGAATAAATTGCAGGTCATTGTTCATACATTTCAGCAAACATCGCCATCAGACTTTTTACCCTCCCAAATGAATTCTCAACCACCATACATGCACTGAGCAATCTGTAGTTGAATGTTTTCTCTTCCGGTGACAGTCTCCCAGTGTCAGGGAAAGGTTTCATTAGCCAAGGCATTAATGGGTATGCAGGATCTCCCAACAGGTGTATTGGCATGCCACATTGCATATAGTTCTGGTCCAGTTTGGAAATAGTATTCCCTGTGTAGCTTTGGCATACAATGGGCTGTTTTCCAATATCCAGGCATCATGAGTCTTGCCTGGCCATCAAATGTATACATCCCAGAAACAATACAGGTGATCTACCACAGCCTGCATGACTACAGAGTACCGTCCTTTCCAGTTGTAATAGTCACAGTGATCATTAGCAGGTGCAAGGATTGGAATATGTGTTCCATTGATAGCACCTGCCATTTGAGGGAAACTCAATCTTCAAAGCCTTCCAGAATGGCTTTGAGAAGGCTCACTGATGGGTGAGCAATAACACCATCGAACGTCTTTAAGATGGCATGACAGACATCACACACCACTAAGCACACCACTGATCCGGAGACACCAAACAAGTGGCCAGTGTTCCAGTAATCACTGTTTGTCGCCAGTCCCCATAGTCTGATAGCCAACCGGACATCAGCTGCTATGGTGTGACACATGTTGGTGTCTCTGCATTGTATAAGGTGTTCAGTCTTACGCAGAATGGAAAAAAATTTGGCTTTGCTCATTCTGAAATTTTCTATCCACTGTGCATAGCTGAAAGTAGTGGTCACCATATTCTAAAAGACAGAGTCATGAACTCTGTCCCACACATGCCTAGATGATGAGAAGCTGTTGGCAGTCAGTACCAATGTAATGGCAAAAAGCATATTTCGTCTCCAGCATAGATACTGACATTCTGCATCCATCTGCTGTTCTATCATGACCTCATGTCTTTATGCCCATGCATCTCGTAGTTGGGATTGGAATGCATCTGCCTGGAAGAATAACATCAGTGCTGCTCGATAATCTACATGCAGAGTATGTGTGAATGGCAGGTGGGCCACTCAGCCATCTAATAGATGATAGCGCCTTATCTGCTCCATGATCCCTGTGTACACAGTCAGATACAGTGGCAGATTTCATGTGTGTGCATTTGCACACCAGTCTCCCTGATGGCAGCACAGTGTGCCCCGTGGCTGGCCCAAATTCTGTTTTCCAGCGTAAGTATGTTGTGCTCAAAAGAACATCATGATTTTCCATACACATTTTGGTCCATCAGTTTCAAGACACCCCTTCTCACTGGCTGACAATCGTAAAGCCTGGTCACCTCCAGAGTTCCCCATAGCATGCTTTCCATCATGAGGCTCAAGGAGTGGCAGGTGCCCCTACTGCATGGGAGTGGAGCAGTGAGCATGTGGGCCAAAGTGTTGCAGCCTTCTTCGCCCTATTGGGGGAGTGATCTTTTTCTATAAGCCTGCACTATGTGTTTGCCTTCAACAGGGTGATCTAGACAACCACCGTTGGTCTTGAACACATTACAAATGCCTCTGCCTTGAGAGCAAGCTGCCCTATCACACCAGCAGAGCCTGCTCCTGCCACTCTGCACACTGCCAGTCTGGAATGTGCCACCGATAAGTAGTGTCTTTTGAAAGCCAACAACCAAATTGCTGTCACCTACTTATGGTCCTAAACATAGATCGCATGCATGGCAGACATCAGGTGACCCCCTCAAGGAAATATATATATATATATACATGCTTTGGGCTTTGTCTCCTGGTCTCCCCAGTATCAGTTGGTATCCGCCCAGCCTTGCCAAAAAACCATCTCATGTACCTAACAGTTAACCACCAAGGTTGGCAGTCCTTCAGGGCTGTGCAGTGCCTGCAGGTAATGTTGAGTAGACCAACTCATTTTTATCTGAACATTGGCTGCTTTGTTGCACCATGGTGTTGGGGTGCTATGAGACATGCCCATGTGCCTATGTGCGTGTGTGTTGATGCCCTGCCTATCATGTTGTTCTACACCTTTGCTGTCACCTGCACTCCAACATGTGCCAGTGAAGTTTCCGGACTTTAAATACCAAACCTTGTGGGTAGAGAACCTGCACTGGATGCTGAATTTGCACTCTGCCAGCTTGCCCACAAGCGGCCATGATCCATTCCTGAATCTGGGACACTGGAGTGATTGATGGTGTGGTATTCAATGCCAAAATTTCCCACCAGCAATGAGCTGGCATCAAGGGAAGATATGTTACACAAATCTGGACAAAATCATCTTTCTAAACCAGTGAAGAACAACACAAAATGTCTGATCTCGGCATGACAGTGGTACAGGCTTGCTGTAGGACCCCATAAAGCTGGTCACTCACTACTTTATGTTAGTAATCTTTGAAGTGTTGTTTCCGGTAGTGCTCACACCCGATTATCAAAACTGGACAATAAAGAAATAAATATAAACAACCCTATATAGGTGAAAAATTCTTCCAGTCCCAATAATTTGTAATAAATTCCCAATAAAGGACCCACCTACTGACTGAATAGACAGGACAGGATAGGACCCACCTGCTGACTGCACTGACACTTGAGCTAAAATATAAGGCAATCAATGTGTGGATTTGGCTTGCATGTACAACGCCAGACTCAAACGTCTAACTCCTGCACCAGGAAGTCAGACACACTACACACATATGTTTGGAGGCCCATTGGAAGCAAGCCAGACCACCAACCTCTGCTCTGGTTCAGACAAACAGGCTAGGATGGGTGCCACCTAGGCTGGTATACTTCATCTGCCAGTGTTTACTGAGAGAGGGAGTGCCTATTTCAGACAAAGTATCTGTGCAGTCAGCATTTGGGTCCTGTATTAGGAATGTATTAGAAATTACTTGAACTGGAAGAACATTTCACCTGTATAAGGTTGTTTACATTGAGTTCCTTATTGTCCAGTTTTGGTACAACACTGAAAGGATTACTGAACTATAAAGTAGTAAGTGGCCAGTTTTATGGGGTCCCACAGCAAGCCTTCCGCTTCTTCAATGGCAATGCTGAGAAACTAACAGGAAATTGTGATCATTATCAGTGAGATATAAATGGACTCCCTCGAGGATCCACTGCATACTGTCCCCTATTCACTTATACAGCTTCCACCTTGGACCAATTACAAGACATTATTTGCCTCCAACTGCCAATCAGTTGTGGTCAAACAACAGGCTTGCACAACACCATCCAAACAGTACTGGCTTTTTTGTCATATTGGGGATATGCAAAATTGGCCTTTGCTGTGCAGTCTCCAGCATGAATCAATACCCCCCCGATACCATCCATCCCACCACCTGCCTGGTACCTGCAGTGATCAGAGCCCAGAGAATAAGTAAGCAGATGAACACACTGACCTTGAAAATGGCTTTAAAATAAAGCTTTATTTTGAATTCCTTCAGGTGCCTAGGTTAAAGACCATAACCAACCAGTAGAAGAAGCAATACTGGTACACGCTGCAGCACTTACTGCTTCCAGGGAAGAGCACTCTGGGAACAAAGAGAATACTGAGAGCTACTGTTATGCACTGGAGCACATGCCTCATCCAGTCCACATGGCAACTTGCCCTGTCAATATACTGTGCGTCCCCACATTTGCGGCGGCTCTGAGAGTGCATTAATGGATGTGTTACCATGATTGGGTAAGTGTCCACACAACACCATTTGCAGCAGAGCAATGTGAATGAAAGACATGCGCTGCTGCAGAAGTGGTCCTGCAACCGAGGCTAAAATGAGGTTCTGACAGGCTGTATGTTACCTAAACCTATCAACCCCCCACAGTATAGGTATTAGTAGGAGCCAAGGGGATTCAGACCATATAAAGCAAATACTGCATGTGTTAGGGCTGACCCTTTAAGACTCACAACATGCATTTCCTGTATGAGGTGTGACTTCTTACTCCAGGGAAGTTGTTAATGAGGCACATATGAGCCCCATTAAACAGGGGCCAAAAAAGAAAGCGATAGAGAGAGAGCTGACATGATCTGAGAGGCTGCAGGCTGGAGTTGCAATACAACTGTTCTGTAAGAGACTTTTGTTAAGCTGGCTGTAAGCTATTATTGTCAGGCTGAAGGAAAGGTACAGGTATTTTGTTTTGATTTTAAACCAGTATTCATGTATTTCTGTCTGTGAGTTTCCCCCAAGAAGCTGTGAGGTCTGCTACATTCTCACACATGGTTGGCTTTAGTGGTAGGCTAGAATTCCCCTTTGATTGAAAAGGGGTAAGATAGAAAAGAACAAATTTCTGCATTGGCTAGTGGAGCAGCAAACCCACTAGGCCTAGATGCAGGGCAACAAGCGCAAACCCAAAGAGACTGGATGGCCCAGCAGATACAACTGCAGGCCCAAAGAGTTCAACAGCAGGCAAAACTACAGGCTCAGAGAAACAAACAGCAGACACCGCAGGCTCAGAGAGGCCAAGAGCAGATACAACTACTGGTTCAGAGAAACCAATAGCTTGCAAGACAAGTTGAAGTTCGGGAGAGTAGATGGCACAGCAACAACAAATGCAGCATGAGTTTATGTAACAGGTGTTGCAAGTGCATAAGGAATAATAAGGAATTGGGATCTAGCCTCAGACCCAGGGAGACCTAACCATTGCAGAACCCCAGCCCTCGTTAAAGTGATTTTCTGATTTGAAGGTATGACTTCACTTCAGTTGTAGTTTATAATAGTAATAGTTCATTTATGACATTATATAACAGTTTATTTTAAGCCTGTATTGTGTTGGAAGGGATCGTAGTTTGACCTTTACAAGGTGGCTAGCTGATCCTTCCATCCCTACGATGCACATGCCCCCACGCCGGCACATCTTGATATGAAGTAAGGAAAGCAAGGGGGCGTACCCCGTTGAAATGAATGAGAGTCTATTTTAATTACTCTTTTATACATCATGAAGGACAGTTGGAGATTAATGAAGGCCAGTGGTAGACTAACAAGGGGCATTGGGACTGTACATTTTAGTTATATTGCACTACACCACCAGATACCCAGAGGATATTTCCCTATGTTCCATCATGGCCTGGTAAGTGGCCGAATGCTTAATAAAGGTGTTTTCCTGAGTTGGCCTGCTGAAAGAAATTCTTACTGTTCAGAACAGCAATTCTGTGTCAAAACGTATGATGGAGGTGTTTGCTTTGCAGAAAATTAAGTCCATTTAGACTTCAGTATATCACCCTTAGGCTGATAGCCTAGGAGAATGCTTTAGTAAGTTTCTAACAATTATGTTATGCAAATTTATGTTGGCTGATTTTAAAAAATCTGAGAGGAATTGTTACCTTGTTTGGTGTTTGTAGCCTGAGAAGTGAAACAGTCATGTATGGGATTCTAGCTGTTTGAACTGCTGGACAGATAACAACTTGAGATATGTTGGATCTTGTAAGAGATTTGAGATGAATAGGTACATAGTCCAACTAACGTGCTTCAATATATACTGCAGATGAGTGACAGGATGGACATGGTTGGCAGGTGTGCCAAAGAAATGTTGCTAAAAGCAAAACATACTCAAGACATGTCACTCTAGCCAGGAGCCCGAATCCGGGGAGCTCAAGCCCATAGACAGAGCATTTCTTATGCTGCCTTGCTCTGCATGTAAGGTCTCAGCCAACTGGCAAGGATCAGATGACACACTCACGAAGATGGGATGAGTTGGTTATGAAATACTGCAACCAGAGAAGAAATAAAGAAAAGCAGATTTATCATGTGAATTTATTAAAACTGGAAAGACACAGAGGTACTCTGCATTGACCTAGAAGAAAAGAATGGGACCCCAAGTTAGGTAACAGATGAGGACATTGATGATGGTACCTTGAACAAAAAACATAACATTACAAAAGAATGGAGTACCATCCACATGGACAATCAGTAATAAAATAATTAAAGAACTGAGCATTCTCCACATAGACAATCACCATCCAAGAAAAAGGAAGTGAAAAGGTTGGTAGGGGACTCTGGGGATATGTTTTCCCCAAAGCCAGGATGTACCCATGTGATCCATACCCACATAGACACCAAACAAGATATCCTGATCTGCCAGCAACCTTATAAACACCAGAAAGAATTCAAGAGACAGTATGGGATGAAATGCAATCTATATTGGAGTTGGGAGTCACTGAGGAATCCCAGAGTGAATGCTCTAGACCTATTGCTTTAGTCCCAAAATTAGAAAGGTTCACTCAGTTAGGTATGGACTTTAGGAAAGTCAGTGACATGTCAAAGTTCGATGCGTTCCCTGTGCCATGGGTGAATGAACTTTTGGACTGACTGAGAAAGGCTTGATAACAGCATTACCATGCACCTGACGAATTAGTACTGGCAAATTCTGTTAACTTCCAGCTCCTATCAGAAACAGTCTTTTTCACCCTTTTTTGGCCTATATCAGTTCCCCATGATCCCCTTTAGATTGCATGGAGCCCCATCCATATTCCAGTGCTTGATGGACCCATCCTCCACCCCCATGGACTATATTTATTCATTTAGTTAGTTTCTGCTGACTGGAAAGGAGGACTAGACAATTTTTTGCCTATTTTCAACCTTGTTCCAGTGGGGGGGGATACAGATGGATGCCAACTGAAACTGAACCAGATTTTAAGCTGTTGGTGGTATTTTTCGTGAATGATTGAAGAACTACTGCCACATCTTGCAGATGTGTACAGTAGCATACCTAGATGACATTGTCATATTTAGTCCTGACTGGTGCACACACCTGCCAGATGTGGCCGTAGTTCTTCAATCATTCAGGGAAACAGCTATCATGGCCAGTGCTGTGAAATGTACCCTTGGATAGTAGTAAACAAAATACTTGGGGTACACGGTTGGGGATGGCCACATACACTCAGTTGCTGATAATTTAAAGACCCTATCTGACTGCACTGTTCTGACTATAAAGACACAGGTTAGGCCCTTTCTTGTACGGCTGGGATTAGGGGTGGGTGAAAGCTTTTTTTTTCCACCATAGCAGAACTTCTGTGAAATTTTGCAACGTTCGTGGAAGTTGCTGAACTTCCACCAGTGGTGGAGTGGAAAACGTCTGAAAGATTTTGGGCACCTAGACGAGCAGGTGCGGAAGAAAGAAAAAAAAAGCAGACTGTCCTGTGCTGCCTTGGTCCAGTGCTGCCCCTCAGCCCTGCCAGGAAAAAAAATGCCTGGTGGCTAGTGGTCCCTCCCCCCACCCAATAACCCACCCAACATTAGTTAAAAAAATTCCCCTGTAATCCCCGGTGGCTAGCAGTCCCTCTTCCATCCATCACCCACCCGACATATAAAAATAGCATCCTCTGTAAGCCCTGGTGGCTAGTGGTCCCTCCCCACCCAATCACTCACCCAACCACGTCGTGACAACACCTCCCCATCCCGATCCCCACCATACAGTCACTGACAAAATAAAATTAAAATAAACTATTTCTCCCTGCTGGTCTAGTGACCCTCCTCCCTACCCCCAACCCATTAATCAAATATTTTTTCCCAATCCCTGGTGGTCTAGTGTACCCCCCACTCCCCCACCCCTGCAGGCAATGTCCCTCCAGTCCCCAAGTGGGCCACCAGCACAGCCGACCTCTCTTCTCCATGGCTGGCCACCCACTGATATTATGAATGATACACATAGGGACTAATGATCTCACCAGCCGGTCAGTTGTGGAGACCAAAGAACACCTGACAAGGCTGGGAGACACACTGTCATTCATTTCATCTGGCATCTCCTTCTCTGAGATCCTGCTGGTCTGGGAGAGGAGGACAGACAGATGGAAGGTCTGAGAAGGGGAGATAGGGGAGCTAAACATGTGGCTCAAGGGCTGGCGCCAGGAAAAATGACACAAATTTGTAGGTAAATGGCAACAGTTTTGGGAGTGAAAGTTCCTTAAATTCGATGGGCTCCATCTGACTAAGGAGGGAGTCAGTGCATTGGGACAGATGTTTGACGCCTTTGCAGAATATTTAAACTAGCAAATGGGGAGAGGGGTGAAGCACCCAATATATCTAACGGGAAGAACACCTCTCCCTCCTCAGCTAGTAATCAAACAGGAGTTCAGCATGTTTATGGTTCATTTGCATCACCAGGTAAGGAAAAAGGTCTGGCTCCCCATTTGCTGTGCAGGGGAAATGCCAAACCTCGCCCAACAACTAACACACCAGAATCTGGCCAAAGGAAAATCATGTACACAAATGTTCGCAGTCTGGGAAACAAGATCCCAGACCTGCAGGCAACAAAGACAGAGGCTAAACTGGACACAGTAGCCATTAGCGAGACATGGTTTACCAGTAGCCACACTTGGGAGACTTCAGTACCCGGCTATGTACTGTTCCGTAGAGACTGAGGTGCAAAAAGGGGGGTGGAGTGGCCCTTTATGTCAATGAAGATATCAAAGCTACAGAAATTCAGAATACGCATAAGGAGCCAGAAGAACTGTGGGTCACCCTAGAAACAAGAAATGGGACAGTCATATGAACTGGGGTTGTCTACAGGCCTCCAGACCAGGGGAAGGACATAGACACATTACTGTTAGAAGATATACCTAACATGACAGCTAAAGGGGAGGTTCTGATAATGGGAGACTTCAATATGCCAGATACAGATTGGTCAATACCAGCAGGAACATTCGACAGAACTAGACACATGGTAGATTCCCTGCAGGGGGGCCTCAAACAACTGGTACAACAACCCACAAGAGACAGGACTATTCTAGATCAATTACTGACTAACGGGGAAAGGGTCACAGATCTCCAGGTAGAAGGTCACCTGGGGGCCAGTGACCATCACTTGGTATGGTTCAATTTGGCCACTAGAACTAAATCATCCCATTCCAAGGCAAAAATATGGGACTTCAGAGGATTTGACTTTGATAAGATGGCCAACAGAGTTAAGTTAGCCCTGACAAGAAGAAATGTAGGTGAGGGGGTACAGGCAAAGTGGGCAAGCATTAAGGATGCAATACTTGAAGCAACATCCCACTGTGTTAGAGAGAAAAGCAAGAGCAAAAGAAGGAGGAAATCACTGTGGTTCTCAAAAACAGTAGCAGAAAAGGTCATAGCCAAAAGGCTGGCCTTCAGGAAATATAAGGAAATGCAGTGGGATGAAGATAGGGAGGCATACCAAACTTCCCTAAGGGAAGCAGGGAAGGCAGTAAGGCATGCAAAGGCCCAAACTGAGGAAACACTAGCACAAACAGTAAAAGAAGGGAAAGACTTTCTATAGATACATTAGTGAAAGGAGAAAGTCCAGAGGTACATTTAAGATCAAAGGGGATAAGGGGAGGTGTGGAGGAGGACCAAGGAAAAGCATCTATCCTAAATAGATACTTCTGCTCAGTATTTACTGAGGAGAAGGTAGGGGAGGACCCACAGCTCAGCACCATGGACATGGGGGTTGGGGAGGTGTGCAGTAGTCCCTTCACAAAAGAAAGGGTCCTCCAAGAGCTTGCTAAGCTCAGGGTGGACAAGGCAGTGGGACCTGAAGACATACATCCCAGGGTACTAAAGAAGCTAAGGGTGGAACTAGCAGAGTCATTATCAGAACTGTTTAGTGAGTCTCTGAGCACAGGAGAGGTCCCAGAAGACTGGAGAAGGGCTCGAGTGATCCCGCTTCACAAGAGTAGTAGCAGGGAGGAGGCAGGGAACTACAGACCAGTCAGTCTTACCTCAACTAATCTCATAGATTTCTTTGACTGGGTAACCAGAATGGTGGACCAAGGGGGTGCAGTTGATGTCTCCTACCTTGACTTCAACAAAGCTTTTGATGCTTTTTCATGTAGAAGATTGATTAATAAGCTGGGTAAGCTCAGGGTGGGTCAAAAGTTGGTCAACTGGGTGGCAAACTGGTTGGTGGGCAGAAAACAGAGAGTGGTGGTAGACGGTATACAGTCAGAAGAGATGCAAGTCACAAGTGGGGTACCTCAGGGATCAGTCCTGGGGCCAATCCTCTTCAATATCTTCATCAGTGACATTGCACATGGACTGGAGGGTAAGGTTTGTCTGTTTGCAGATGACACCAAGATCTGCAACAGAGCAGATGATCCAGATGGGGAGGGCAGAATGAGAAGAGATCTGGAAAGACTGGCAAAATGGTCGGAAGAGTGGCAACTGGGGTTTAACCCAAAGACGTGCAAGATCATGCACATAGGGAAGAGAAACCCTGAAGCCACCTATAGGTTGGGAAGGGAGTTACTGGCAATCACAAGGAAAGAAAGAGACTTGGGCATCATCATCACAGATGACCTGAAATCATCCAAGCAGACCACTAAAGTAGTAGGTAAAGCTAGAGGGATATTGAGGTGTGTTAGTAGGGGTATCACAAGTCATAAGAATGAGGTAATAATCCCTCTTTACAAGACACTGGTTAGGCCCCATCTGGAGTACTACGTGCCCCACTTGTTGACATGATGTGATTGGGTGGGTAACTGGGTGGGAGGAGGGACCACTAGCTATCAGGGCTTACACGGGATGTTTTTTTTTAAATGTCAGGTGGGTGATGGATGGGGGGAGGGACCACCAGCCACCAGGGATTACAGGGAATTCGGGCAATTTTAAAAAAAATTTCGGGTGGGTGGAGGGACCACTAGCCATCAGGGGTTATATAGGGGAGGCAGAATTTCTACAAAAGTTCTGCAAAGGAAGCGAAGTCTGACTTTCGTTTCAGTTCTGCCAGTGAAAGGTTTTTATTCACACACTCCTAGCTAGGATATGATCACCTGTTTATTTGTGGATTCTTGACCCTCACTGCCTCACTGACTGACCTGACCAGGAAGAGGGATCTAAATATGATTTGTTGGTCTTGCCAGTGTCAAACTACCTTTCAAACCAGCCTCTTGTATGGACTTCAGATTTCACCCATCCTTTTTACTGCGTACATGGATGCCTCTGAAGTACAATTGGGGGTTCCTTTCCCAAAATTTTAATGATGAAATTCACCCCATCCTCTCTCTCTCTCCTGGGAGCTTTTTCATTGAAAGTAACACAGTGCAAGCAAGGCAACATCTACGAGGCAAAACTCAGGGGGATCAACATGTACTCTCTCAAGGACAGAAGGGAGCAGGGGAACATGATTGAGAACTTCAAATACCTTAAAGGTACAGACAAGGGTGGCTATTCACAAAGGTGCGGAGTGGGTATGCACCGGATAAATCCGGCTCGTGTCCCACCCCGCACCTGCCCACAGCCACTGTGCCCCTACACAGGATTCTTATAGCAAATATACCCCCCCATGCACCCAATCCCCCGGCTGATCATGCAGCTCCACACCTGGGTGGGCCCGGAGGTGGTGCAGGGGAGACATCAGCACTCCACACAATTCACGAAAGCACGGAGTACTGTGTGTGGTGGCCAGTGGCTGCGTGGGCTTGGGGGAGACGTGACACCAAGCTGCCAGTTATGCTCCCCCACGGATGCGACTGCTAGCCAAGAGGGGTGACAATGGGAATCCATGGACCTCCAAAATGGATGCCCCAGCTTTCAGGGCACTCATAGTGGGCTGGAGGTGGCCAACTGAGCACAGTCCCCTTCCCATGCAATTGGCACACTGTGCACCGGCTGCCAATATGGTTCCCTGTGGGCACAAGTAATCTACTGTTGGGACCCGGCTCAGGCAGCTGATTAGCTGCCTGCCCAGGTCCACTGCTCCGCACCCGGCCACCCCAAGGATCCTGTGCACCATGAGGGAGGGGCTGCAGAAGGAACTGCATGGTGGCTGGTGTTAGTGAATGCGGCCCTCACGCAGATCTCCCTAGGGTGCAGAGCTGTGCAGGTGGAATACTTGCCTTTGGCTTGTAGTTTCTGCCCATTTGTGAATAGCCCCCAAAGTGAGCACTGAGGGCCTTTTCAGCCTTTGTGGGAAGAAGACCAGTAGTGGCAGAGTCTAAAGCTAGTGGGGGGAGGGTTTGGGAGGGAGATTAAATTATTTTTCACCAAGAGGGTGGTGGCTGAGGTGAATGAATTGCTGGAGGAAGTTGTATCCCTTAAAATGGTAGCCAGCTTCAAGAGAGAATGGACAGGGTAAAGAGGAATGTTACAGGTAAAGTGGGAATGAGTGGGGGGAGGAGGTATTTGAGGGGGAGCATGAGGGATGGGCAGTTCACTCTGTAAATACTGTGGAAACTGCACACTCAAGCAAACTAGAAAGATAGTAAGACCTTTATCTGCTAGCATGTTCATATGTACAGTATGTATGTTAATATGCTATGCTGGGGAAGGAATGCCTGGTAGAGAAGTGGGCAATAGTGGCCTTATGCCACTATTAGTTGGTGAGACAGTTTACCCTGACCATCCTCTTTCAGATAGTTACATGCCAGGAAGAAAGTTAATTCCTATATGACTTGGTGATACCTACCTCTGCAGCCCTTCTGCTTTGACATGCACCTACGGGTGGGCTTCCTGCATAACAATGATGATTTTATTTCTTCCTGGGATGGAGGATCTGTGGTAACCTTTATTGAGTGTGCCTCAGGCACAGATCTGAAGGAAGGTGTATGTGAATGGGTAAATTTCTCGAATATCTATCAAATCCCCACAGTGCAGGTATTAGCAGGAGTCGCAGGGGATTCAAATAAAGTCAGCCATGTATGGCATGTTTTACAACATGCACTCCTGTACAAGGTGTACCTTCTTACTCCTGTGGAGATGTTAATATGACATGCTTGAGCCACAATACAATAGGGTCAACAAGGAGAGAGAAAGAGAGGACTGGATCTAGGAGGCTGCAAGCTGGGGTTAAATAGAACTGTTCTGCAGGAGATTTCTAAGCTGACTAAGCTATAGTGTTTGTTTGGCTGAAGTAAAGCTACTTTGTTTTTTATTTAAAGTGCTGTCTGTGTTTCTGTCCAAGAGGGTTACTCTGAGAAGTTGCTCAGTCTGTTGCCCTTTTACAGAGGTCTGATCATTGATCTGCACAAGGTAGGAAAATAGCTCTCAAGTCGCTTACATGGGTTCTCTTTTGTTTTCAGTTCGTTTATCACCCTCTTGGCCTCCCAGTTGAGACCTCCTTAAACTACTGCCAGTGCCACCTACCTGTAAATGTAGCTGCTCCTGGTTGGATTTGCTCACTCCCCCTGGGTGGGGAATCTTACTGTCAATTTCTGCGATCCTGCCACCATTGGTGGGGCTCCTCACAAAGTCATTCCAGGGGTGCAGAAGAAGGTGCCCTACTGGACGGGGGGGGGGGTGCAGGCAGAGCATCACTATTTTGTTGGAAACTCTTTCCGCCTTTTCATCCCCTCCTCCAAGAGTGCACTTGCATCATTAGGTTCCAGCACAACTGACAAACCAATGCACATGTTCTTCCCTCCCACTGCACAACACAGGCACCTGAGACTGCATCACTACTTGGGGTCACCCAGGTGGTGGTAATGCAGCAGGCTGCACCCTTCCTCCCTAGAGAAAAAGAGCGTGCACTGCATTACAGATACTGCTGCACACCAGTCCTTACATAAACCAGTCTCTGAGTGCGAACTTGGATCAATGACATCACATGTTGCAGTGCAGTTTCTACTGATGCATGACACAATTTCAAATAGATATATTAAGGTCAAAAAGAACTTTAGGTCACCCATGTATGCCCCCTGCTTATCAAGCCATAATTAATAATATATAAAAATAGAATATCTCACCAGTGAGGGAATAACAAACTCATAAAGTCACAAGCTGGAAATATTTCATCAGTATATGGGACTTTGGTATCGGATCTTGAAAGAGCTACTGACGCCTCAAAGAAAACTTTAAAAAACATACTAATTAGGTACAATTCTGCTTTCATTCCATTTATATTTTATATATTTTTCCTCCGCATAATTTATTACTAAAGAAATATGAATGAATATATGATTGTTGTCTCGTATAGTTCATTTTGAGTTCATCTGCCTCTATAGCTTACTCCCTACTTCAAGTCATAAACCTCTGTTGTGACATCACAATCTGTTGCCATGGGAGTAACTGTGAGGTCACAAGCAGTGCTCTGTGACTTCAGGCAGGGAGAAAGCAGCAGAAACAGATTAACTCTTCAGGACTAAAGATCCTGTTTTCATGCAAATGGCCTCACTACTAAATAATGGGGAGGAGGAATACAGAATTAATGGGAAATAAAAGCTGGACAGTGCCTAAATATTATGTTTTGTTAAAGTTCTGCTTAACATGTCACCAGTTCTTTAATATTACAGAAAGATGTATTTTTTTGTTCAGGTTAAGTTTTACCACAAGTACATTTTTCTGTATTGTTTGCATGCACAACCTTGCATGTGTGTAAGAGTGAGTGTCCATGCATGCTGCAGAGCACACATAAATTTGTACAAATTCGCATGCATTTACATACGCGCATTTGCGTTTAAATGTCTGTTATTGTTCCATGACTATAGGGAGTTCCAGTATAAAATGAGGAGACTTTGGGGAGCAGTCTCTAATGAGCAGTATTAGAGTCATGGAGCACAGTGTGTGCAGCATGTGGTTAAGAGTTTGGCTTGATGAGTTTGAGTTTGTTTAGTGACTTTCGTTTACAGGGTTTTTACGCTTTTTTTGTTTAGGTACTGTGCCCCTCCTCCCAGGTTGGTGCGGTGACCTGCATGGTGACTGTAATGGGGCACACCTGGTTGAGATGGCAGGGTTCGTTCATTCTCCTGCAGCAGGGGGGGGTTCCGCCCAACATAATAAATAACATGGTTCCTCCACCCAGAGTGAAATAGTGGGCCAGATAATGTGTGCAGTACCGCCCTCTGGGATGCAGCACCTACTCACCTCCCTAAACTGGACAAGACCACCATCTGGGGACCACCAGCAGTTATTACCTTTACCAAATAGTAATTCAGTCTGATTGCACAACCTGAAGGCACACACAGCAATACAAATAATTAACAGTGGTTTATTGGCTAACACAGGCCTGGTAAGCTGGAGAAGGATAAATATGTTAAGCACTTGCAAATCATCAATAATCCCTTCCCTCATATAACAATGCACCACACATAAAACAATAAATGTACCCGCCCAAGCAAAGGGCCCACTAGGATGGATTAGAGAACACAGGGTGCAGAATAACTTGCAACTGGAACCAGTAGTAGAACCATAGATTTAAGTACAAACACTACCACGAAAACACTGTGGGTACCCAAGAGTTATGTTGGTTGTCATGTTGCCTGGGATCTTTCGGTGGTGCACCTGTGGAAGCTTAGCATGCTTGCATTTGAATCCCCCCCCCTCCCAAACAGGCCATAATGTGACAGTACAAATTAATAAATTGAAGCAAAACTCCAACAGAATATTTTAACCTTTCAAGAAATGCTTGATCCCCAATTGTAATCTAACAGCAAAAATTAAAATTCTCGCCAGCAGTGCCAGCACTCATATGACCCTTGGCTGCAGCACGCAGGGGCAGGGTAGCAATTCAGAAGATGGAAGGGACAGCACACTGGAGCAGGATAGCAGCCTAGAAGATTTGGATTCTTTCAAACAGGCAACAACAGCTAAGCTCTTCTGGCTCAAACTTCCTCTGTTAACAGCCCTTACAGCTCAATTTCTCAGGAAACCGTCTTTCTGGCTCACCAAACATGAAGCAAGAGCATTACGCAGCAGCTTTCTGTTTCCCAAGGAGCACAGACCCCAGGAGTGATTCCACAGTCCGACTCCCCAATGGATTGAGACTACACCTGTACTTAGGTGCGCGTCCATGACTCCCTGTTCCCCAATCCACCTCACTGGGTAATAGCTAGCTAACCCTTTATCTGGCTCCGAAGCAGGCTATGAAGGAGTGCAGGTATCTCTATCCACACAAAGCGGCTTAAAACTTTTGGATGAACAGTGTCCCTCTAGCTCACACTTTCAGCAATTTCTTCCACACAAGGCTCTCTGGAACAGTCTCTGACTTTGGTGAACCCAGGGAAAGGTTCAAAGGAAGTATTAGGATTAAACCCTGGAGAGGGCTCAAAGGAACTATTGGCCTGGCTAGGCCTCTGGCTGTCTCTCACTAGCATCAGGTCTGCGCCCTTCTCACTCTGCCTTAGACTGACTCTTCCTTCTCCAAAGCCTGGCAAGCTCTTGCCCTCCATTCCATCTCTCATCAGGCAGACTGGGTTATCTGTCAGTCATTTTTACCTGTCCTGCCCTCTGATTGACTCAAAAAGCCTGCTGGTCCAATTGGGAGGAAACTTCTGCATCATCCTCCCACAGTCCATTGCTTTGCTTTGCTGCCTTCTGATTGGCGGTTGTACAGGCGAGGGGTCACAAAGATGGTGGCCCCTTGCTTCAATGGAGCCCTTGAAACATTGCTGTCACACCTAAAATACCAAGTCAATGCAGCGTCTAGAAAGAGATTAATCAGGGTTGCACTACCAGTAGGTTCTTTGCCTCTCTTCCCACCCACAACCATTGGTTTGGATATACACAGGAACCGTTAGAATTACCTCCCCAATCAAATAGCTGTGGGAACAGTGTGGGGAGAGAGACTGACCAAGGAGACCACAGGAATGTGAGACTCGGGACAACTTCAAAGCATAACTCTAACATAGTTTGAAAGAGAAAATTAAGGTAAGCTTTACTGAACCGATTTGCCAACTTACAGGAACAGTTAGCATGAAAGAAAACAATAGCTTTCAGCATTAGCAACACATTCTCTTTGCATGAACATTGCATTGAACAAATAACTTCAGTAATAATACTTTTATGTTCCCACAGGTCTGAACCCCAAACCCCTGCAAACTGCAGATTAATCCAGCACCAAACAACCCTCCAGTTACTTAAAAACTCTACTCAGCACTAAGCCACACCTTGGGCCTCAGTCATTGTACATACAGATTACTTAGCCTTAAGGGTATGCAGTGGCTACTAGGCCTTACCCACCTCAGTCAGCCCACTAACCCCTTACTACCAGATACTTAAAACTTAACCCAGCACTATGCCATGCCTCAGACCTGAATCGCTACGTGTACAAATTACCTTGCCTTAAGAGCATGCAGTGGCTACTAGGCCTTTACCCACCTCAGTCCTCCCACTCACCCTTTACTACTAGATACTTAAAACTTAACCCAGCACTAGGCCATACCCTGGACCTCAGTTGTTGCACATACAAATTACTTAGCCTTAAGGGCATACAGTGGCTACTAGGCCTTTACCTGTCTCAGTCAGCCCACTCACCCCTTAGCACCAGATATCCTTCCTTGGTATCCAAACTGTAACTTTAACTTTAAATTATTTAATCACTCTAGTCACTTAAACGCTATACATTCACATTAATGGTTACTTTGCATCACGTAGCATTTACTCAGTAACAATCACAGGACACTTTTTCATACACAGTCTTTAAATTCAGCCATCAGTAGTTGGACAGTACTCCTCGAAGTAAGAAGGATTCCAGAATTCAAAATGCAAACAAGTGTCCCTCTTGAACTAGTCCCAAGATGAAAATAAAATGTTACTGTACCACTTCTCTTTACTATTGAAGAAATGGTGTCTTGGACGTTCCGGAGTCAGCAGCAGATCTGGTGTTGATGATCCTTGGAGAAGACCTGGATTCTTGAACCAGGCACACACTGATTGGAAGAAGCTGAAGGCACTTGTGTAAAAACAGGTACATGAAGCTGCAGGCTAATCTACACTGTCCCTGCTCTCACTTACAGCTCTACTATCCCTGTCACTGGGATGCAGGTGATCCCCTGTAGTCTATTCACTTAACAGAGGGCTAGTCCCCAGGACCTATCAAACTGGTAGGCCTCAATAGTCTGTACTACTCTGAACAAATCTAGTCCCTTCAAGTTGATCTCCCTGCTCGAACTCCCCAAAAGTGAGCTGTGGAGCTCCCTCTATACCTTTTCAGCATTCATTCATTTATTTATTTACAAAAAGTGCAATTCCAATGAAGTTCAAAGCGATTCTACAGAAGAAAAGATAATAAATAATAAAATAGAATTAAATGGATAAAAACACAGATACTATTAATCTAATAAATATTAAACATAGCTCATACTACTCAATATCTGAAAAAGCTAAACTAAATAAATGAGCTTTTGAAGCAGACTTGAAACTCCTGACAATCATGCACTCCCTTACTCGACGAAATAGAGAGTTCCACAGGGTAGGGGCTGCAAACGCAAAAGAGCAAGTGTCAGCGGTCCTAAGCCTAACCCTGGGAACTTCTAGCAATCCCTCTTCAGAAGAATGGAGGGACTGGAGGGGACGGTCAGGACAAAGGAGATATTGCACCTAGCTCAGTCCCTGACCATATAGGGCTTTGTAGGTCAGAAGTCTGACCTTGAAATGCCGGCCCGTCAGCGTAGTGGTTGGATTTCAGCTTGCGATGCCAGTGACCTGGGTTCGGGAACAGACCGGGGGGGCTGGATGGCCGGCCGGGTGAAGAAGGATGGAGCATCCCATGGACTGCTCTCCTTCAATGAGGGGAGGGCTGGGGTAGTGCCTGGTGACCAAGAGACCCCTAGCAGAGGCTGGAGGAGTCAAGAACCAACTGGCACTCAACATGTTGAGGGGCGGATGCTGGACATCATTGCACGTCCACACCCCTGGGGCCTAATAAGAAAATCAGCCTGCCCACTGACTTGATGATGCCCGCCCCATGGCTGCGATTGGCTCCCCAGGCCAACTTCTGCCCTATTCTGTTGACCATGGCACCCTTCAAGGGGTTCTGGTGCCACAGCTCCACCCTGGGGGGCAAGCCAGGGGGTCCCGGGATGATGGCCGATATGGGGAAGCTGCAGAACGGGGTCCATGATTGGGTGGATGGACGGCAGTGGCAGAGCGCAAAAGTGTGTGTGTATATATATATATATATATATATAAAGTCTGACCTTGAAGATGATCTGCCAATAGACTGGCAGGCCGTGGAGCACAGGCATGATGTGGCAGGATCTAGGTAAGCCAGTCAACAGCCTGGAATCCACATTCTGGACCAGCTGCAGTCGGCGGATATCAACCCCCAGAAGCCCAAGGTAAAGGGCATTGCAGTAGTCAAGGCAGGAGGTCAAAAAGGCATGGATCAATAGAGGAAGGTCATCTGGTAGGACCAAGTGCTTAACCCAGGTGATATTCCTCGGATGGTAGAAAGAGGTTTTCATGACAGCAGATACCTGAAACTTTAGAGTCAGGCCGCTGTCGATAACGCCAAGGTTTCGTACCTGATCTGAGGCAAGTAACTCAGTCCCATCAAGACTAATTCCAGATGGTTGACCAGCCACTGTTAGTAAAACCTCTGTGACCTGGATCCATCACCAACACCTCATATTTATCTGGGTTCAGCTTCAGCCAGTTGGCTCTCATCCAGTCCTGGATCCTAGAGAGGCAATTATTAAACACCAAGACAGCCCTGGCCTGTTCAGGCACAAAGGACATGTAGATCTGAGTATCACCCACATAACAGTGGAAGCTTGGCCCATACTCTGTAATAATGTCCCCTAACGGCAGCATATACACCGCAAACAACATAGGTGAAAGAATGGAGCCCTGCTGAACCCCACAGGGTACAGAAAGAGGGGCTGAGGAATAAATCCCAGACACCACTCTCTGAGTCCTACCCATGAGAAATGATTTAAATCATCTGAGGACTGTCCCAAACAGACCACAGGAAAGCCACATGCACTCCAACAACACATTGTGGTCCATGGTGTCAGATGCTACGGAGAGATCAAGAAGAACTAAGATGGAATGGCTCCCTCAATCTCTTGCAGTCAGGAGATCATTAAATACCTGAACAAGTGCCATCTCAGTGCTGTACCTCTTCCTGAATCAGGACTGAAAAGGCACATAGACATCGTAGGTGGTTAGGTGGACCCCCAGTTACTCCGCAACTGCCCTCTAAATAACCTTGCCCACAAAGGGCAGGTTTGTGACTGGCCTGTAGTTCACTAAACAGTCTGGGTCAAGGGAAACCTTCTTAAGAAAGGATATCACTATCACCTCTCTCAGAGGTGTGGGAAACACCATCATTTCCAATGAACACTGGACTATTTCTGACAGGACTGGGCAGATAAAAACCATGCACCCCACCAAGAGGCGCATTGAGCCTGGGTCCAAACTACAGTAAGTTGGGTGCATATCCTGGATGACCTGTACAATGTCTGTGATTTCCAGCCAGCCAAAGTTGGACCTGAGAAACTGGTGACCCCTGCCGACATCTACAAAGTCCATTGGAGGGGGCTGAGTGGATCTCCGACCTGATGGTGGCAGTCTTATCTGCAAAGAATTGAGCAAACTCATCACACATTTCCTGTGAAAATGCTCTTTGGGACCAGAGACTGACAGGATTGCACAGCTTGTCAACAGTCTGGAAGAGCTGAGCTGGTCAATTCTGTGTGGCAGCAATCTCCCTGGACAGGAACTCTGCCTTCTTATGGGAGATTACGGATTGATAATTTTTATAATGTACCATCAATCTAAGTTTGTCACCCTCCAGGACGAATTTTCACCAGCGATGCTCCAACCTTTGCCCCTCTCGTCTCAGCTCCTTTAAAGTCCCATTGAACCAGAGGGACTTTGAGCGGAGAGTGGGGGGGGCACAAACATAAGCAATGGAGTCAAGAGCTGCCATAACTGCCTTATTATAGGCAAGTGCAAGCTCCTCTGGATCCTTGCTAGCACTCGCCACTCCTGATAGATCCAGCACCACCGCACGACCATTAGGGGTCAATCCCCTTAAAGGGTGATACTGTATTACTCAAAATCCTGGTTAGTGAGTGAACAAAACCCTGTTCCAAACCCCAGCACCAATAAAATTGAATTCCAGCTTGGAATTCTGCAACAGCATAAGCCACAATGGAATGCTAAGTTTTGAATCTCAGCTGCCCTCCTAAAAATTCTGAGGCAACTCTGCTCTGTCAGCCTGGATTTCAATGTAATAAATACATAAATTACTGTAAAATAAAGTTTAAGCACCTTCACACTTTTCCCATATGAAAGCTTCCTTTCCTAGCTTTCTTCTGTGTATTTATCTAAAAAAAATATCTGAATAATGAGAACCTAGAGTCTCTAAGGCTTAAAGTTTTTCCACTTTATGGTAAGGAAGATCCTGCAGTGACTTTTCCACACCAAGAACTAAATTACCTCAAAATATTTTTTTCATTTATTTCTCTAGTGCTGTAGTTTTCAGCCATAGAGGGCTACTTTGATTTTTAAGGTCCTGCAGTGGAGGAGATGGTTCACTGCAGGTGGGAGACTGGTTAGCAGATGGGTGGGAAAAGTAGTAGATGGGAGGAGATGGGCTCACTGTGTGCATGGAATTGATCTTGAGTAGGGTGGGAGTAGCACTCCTCCCCTTGACTGCCCAGTTTCTATTATCAACTTTGGGCATCATTTTTAAAGTTGCATTACCCAATTCCATCTCTTGTGACAGCCCTTCCTTGGCCAGCCTTTCATCTTGCTTTGGCTGCTTAAGCTTCTGATGCATTTCAAACACCCATCAACAAATGCTAAAGCACCAATGCATTTTAGATGTGAACATTTTAACCTATACTTTTTTATTCCATTTTAGAAGGCCCCATATCTCTTGTCTTATTTGATAACCTTTTTCCAGTTCCATGTCATAATAGCGATTGCAAAACAGCGAAGCTTAAGCAGCCACATACCCCTACTTAAGGATTCTCAACTCCAGGGGGATGCATGTTGGGGAGGGAGTAACACTCCGGACTCCAAGAAAAAAAAAGATGCATCTGCGGCCAGCAGCAAAATTCCTACCTGCACTCAGCCCCAAACCCAGTACCTGCCATGCTGCAGCTAGCCACCCTCATCACCACACCACATGGCTAGCTCGGCTGCAGCAGGTACACTACCCCCTTACAAACCCTCTTCCCTATACCTCTCCTTCCCCTTATTATTTCCTCCTTCTGGTCACCTTTCGCTATGCTCGCCTTCACATATGGTCGCTACCCTTGCAGGGTAGCCCAGGAAGAAAGCACTGAATATGATTCAACATTTTGACGGTCGCTCATATTCAGTCACCATCCTCACTGGATACCCCTTTTTCCCTATTTTTAGTCTTCTTCAGTAGTTTGTTTTTACATTTGAAATAATTCGGTCACAGTTTCATCAGCATTCTTTGTTTTTGAACAGTCATTGTTTAAGAGCACTTCTATTGTAATTAAAATGAACCACTACAGCATGCAACAAACAGTGCTCCCTGACCTTATGGGACAATAGTTGTACAAAAACAGCTAAGAATACCGATGAAAAAACCTGGTCTGAGACATGGTACAAGGAGGGCTCCTTTTATTTAAAATGTAAAAAAAAAGGTGCTGATGCATAGCCAAAACAGAGAAAAAATGGTATTGCACAGGACAAGATGGGATGTAAGGGGCAATCTCAAATGGATTAACAAGGGCTGCTCACAGAATTTCACCATTGACATGCATCGTTGCTTTAACAAAACAGATGCTGTTTCCTTAGTAAGGATGCCTTTTTCAATTGCAGTGCCATCGTCTTGTGTGTCCCAATTGACTCAACCCTCTGCTAGGCTCCAGTGGTCAAAAACCTATGTACAGTACACTGAACCCTCAGCTTACTCTCTTCTCGCACATCCTACAGATTTGCTCACCTTCACCTCTGTATCATTCATAGCTTTTATCTTATATTGCCATGACCTGTCTGCCTTAAAAACTCATAGAAACTAGTGCCAGGTAAGATCCGCTGAGCCTCTGCCCATTTTTATAATCTTCATTTTTGCTGCAGACCTCACTTGATCTACAGCACTGCCTCTCACATTTACACTTTTACCACATCATCCCTCCACAAGTCTTATTCCCTTTTCTATTGCCTTGAAAAGTCTGTCCTGAACATGTAAAAGCAACCACATAATTCACATAAACCCTATCCTCCATAACCTTCAGTGGCTCCCTATTCCATTACAGATTCAATACAAACTTGATTTCCATTCCAATTTTTAAGGCTTTCCAATGGCCCTATCTTCACCTAGATTTCTGCCTCTTGGCCTACAAATCCTCCTCCTCCTTCTTCTTCTGGTCTCTCCACTGCCTTAATACATACTCCTTTTTCCATCCCACTCTTTCCACTGCTTGGGTAGACCATTCAGCTGCTTTGTCACACACTATAGAACAGTGGGATATCACCTCCTCATTGTAATTCTTTTTCTGCCTGCTGCTGCTAGTTTTTGCACCACAATTGTATTTTGCATTTTAAGTATTACTCTGTGTGGAATTTATCCAGAGCTTATCCTGATGAGCTGCTATTTTATCGTTCTTGTATTACAGACTTACAGTACTGTAGGTACATAGGTTTGGTGAGCTGAATTGAGACCCTGGGCACATCTTGTTCACCTCCCTGCTATCCTAACAGCAACAATCTGAAATGCTTTTTCCCTTTAGATACTTTAGCTATCAAGGCTAGTCTTGAAATGCTGAACATTATCTACACTTCTCACCTCCTCTGGTAAACTATACCACCAAATTACTGCTGTTTGAGTAGAAACAATGTGGATTTACTACTGGTGTAAACATATTTTAGGATCTGTTTCATATGAAAAACACTGTGCAAAACTATGTAAAAATAATTATAAAAAGCAGAAAAGGTAAAATAAAAATGAATTGAACTGTACCGTACAATTACCATGTTCATATAATATAATATCACAAATATGTGGGTGTGCGTCAATCTCCAAAGGGTCTTGAGTACCAGCCAGTACTTTTTTTTTTGTTCATAAGCATTTCTTTTTAAAGTATTTTGGATACAGTTAATATGAACCAAGTGATATGAAACCGAATTCTGTTATGTTTAATTTTGTTCTGTTGTGCTCTTTTCAATATTTATGTTGAAATGGGGCCACAGCCCCTACACAATAACCAATATTTGATCTTTAATCACAATTCTCACTTTTATAGTGATTACAAAATATATAAATATATTTCAGAGCTGGTTAAGGCTCACTGAAATGAATGAACCAAGGCTCCCATTTATTGGGTTACCACCCATATAATTCCAGAATCAAATTGCTCTTTGAAAAGGTCTCCTGTTTCATATGACTATATGTTCCCCATGAAAACAAAATCTGATCAGATCCCCCACGACTGCATAATGAAGTTAGTGAAGTTGTGTGGAATTGTTAAGGAGGTATGGAGAAACTGCACAATGATGTGTAAGTAGTAAGATTTGTTTTAGTTTCTGTTCTAAGGAAGGCATACACATTATTACGAAAATATATGGAGGTGTACATTTTATTGGAAGGAATAGGAATCTTACAAAAGAACCCCAGAGCAAATGCCACTGATGCATGTGTTATCATGGATGATGTTGGCCAGACAGCCAAAGTTTAAAGAAAACGCAATTGCACATATCCCAATAATGCAAAGCATCAAGGGAAACATATGCAAACCCCAATGATGGTACAGAAGGTGGCAGTACATGGAAAAAGTAATGGCTGGCATATGATCAGCCTTGGGATTATTTGCACAGTTTTTTTTTGTTGGTTTTTTTGAAAGAAACAGGGTTTTTGTCCACGAGCTAATGTAAGTTATATTTAAGCAATTTGCTGATGTCAGTAAGTCAGGTGTAATGATGATGGACTGTTAGAGAAAATGTGATATTAATTTTCAGAGGGGGTTGCTTTTGATAAGGGCAAGGTAGTTCTGCTTATGATAATGGGAATATTAGGGAAATATGAGGTCTATGCAGAAGTGGAATACAAGTATGTACAGTTTCATAAGTATGTGCTCAGAGTGCAGGCAAATGTAATATGCAAGTTTGTTTTAGAAATAGGTAAAAATAGCAATACATGCAAGTAATAGAAAGATAGATAATAACATAGACTTATAGATAGGGGTTTATGTGATAATGGTGAACGCCTAAAGGCGATCGCTGTTATCGCTCAGTCAGAGTGCCGAAAACATTTTTGGCACTCTGACAACCCCGGCACCTCAGGACAGTGGTGCCAGAACAGTATTTACTGCTTTCTCTTGGGGGCTCGACCTCCACACCCCTCATGGGGGGCATCACCCCAGCACCCCCTCCAAGGATTCTCAACTCCAGGGGGTGCATGTTGGGGGGGTGAAAGTAGGGAAAAAAATAAAAGTTTGGGCTGGGTGCAATAAAATCTAACCAGTGCCCAGATGCAAACCCAGTACCTCTCCCACTGCAACCACTAGCCAACCCCCGACGCCACGACGAAGCTCGGCCAGCCACTGCAACACCACCCTTACAGCCTCTCCACCCCTCCAGGCCCACACTCACCGTGCTCACTCCCACCACCCCCGTGTTCATACGCATAGCGACATCCTGTCACCCAGTTCACCCACAGCTTCATCCAGTTGCCCTACCCTCCCCCATCACCTGTGAGGGATTGTGCCAGGAAGGAGTCGCCATTACAGACGGCGCCCTTCCTCATTCACCCACCTCATGGATTACCTATAGATAGAGAGAGAGAGAGAGAGAGAGAGAGAGAGAGAGGCAGACAGACAGACAGGCAGAATAGGAATGGCAGTGAAGTATTGAAGTGATGCCAACCCCACCCCCACCCCACAGACATGAACAGGCATTAGGGTGTGCATTTGGGTCATTGCCCATAATGCTTATGCCATTTCACCTAACCCTACCCTGTAGACACAGACAAAAGTCGAGGTGTGCCTTGGGGTTTTCAAACTTTACACTCATCCAATTCCATAAGGAAATGCACTGAAATGGGTACAGTATAAGAGAATGGAGTGAACTTTGGGGCTCAAGAGTCAAAGGCACACCTCAATACCTGTCACTGGCTGCAGGGTGGGTATGGGGGTGGAATGGCATGAGCATTACTGTTGACAGTCCCAAGTCACACCCCTGATGCCTGCCAGACCCTACAGTGCAGGGTGTTATGGTCAGAAACCTTAATGCCCTGGGTGTTTCTTGGTATTTTCACTCCAAGTTTTCAGCATGGGCTTTTTGTGACCCCACCGCATGAACAGTGACACTATCGGTTCATTATCTGAAAGGAGATTTTGCACAGTGACTGTGCCATTTGGCACCATAGCTGCAAAAACACATTTTGAACAGGATGTAAAAAATGACAGCTGTGCATTTCTTGCTTCAGTAACTGCTCAGCACATGTGCTGCATGACCTGCTTCTTGATATTTTATGTCTGCTATACAATGTACTGCTGCTATGGCTGTATGGCTGAGAGGGACCTGGGGGTGGTGGTAGATGTCAAGATGAACAACTCGGAGACTTGTAGGAGGGCAGCAGCTAAGGCCAACATGATGGTGGGATGCAGCGCTAGGGGGATCACTCCAGAAGGAGGGAAGTGATACTCCCTCTGTATAACTGCTTGCTGAGGCCGCATCTCAAGTACTGCATGCAGTTTTGGAGGCCACACTTAAAGAGGGACATTGAACTCCTGGACAGGGTCCAGAGGAAGGCAACCAAAATGATCTGGGGCTTGGGGGAAGAACCTATGGAGAAAGGTTCAAAGAGCTAAATATGTACACATTGGAAGAGAGAAGGGACAAGGGGAGGCATGATAGAGGTCTTCAAGTACATGAAGGGGGTAAATAGGGAAGGCACAGTCACGGTGCTCTGAAGGAAGGAGGGGGGCAACTAGAGGGCATGGGTGGAAGCTGGAGGGGTGGAGACTCAGGGGAGAAAGAAGGAGGTGCTACTTCACTGAGAGGGTTGTAGAACCATGGAATGCACTGCCCAGTGGGCTGATGGAGGCAGAGACTGTGGAGGGGTTCAAGAGGAGGGTGGGACAGGTACAGGGGAAGAGTTGTGGAAGCAAAGTCCAATGAAGAGGGAATACCCTGGACTGGGAAGGGAGAAGCCCGAGAGGGTGGCAGGGCAGCAAGGTCAGTTCCCAGGGTGGGGACTGACCAAACAAGTAGACACGAAAGCCCGCTAGGCCTATTCTGCTGCCATTTTTGTATGTTGGTATGCTTACTACACCAATATCATGAACCATAAAACAGATGACTGCCATAACTAGGGAGGCAGTATAGCACAGTGGTTTAAGGCTCTTAACTGCAAATCTGGAGACGTGGGTTTGAATCCCACAGCCCCCACTTGCATACTGGGTGACCCTGAGCATGTCACTTAACTTCCATGTGCTCCCAGGTTGGCCCTGTAAACACGCTTTCAGCTTAGTGTGCCACTCCTGGTTAAACAATTGAAAGGAAAAAAAACACAATATATTATTTTTCTTGCTTTATTTTGCTACTACAAGCTTTGACTAATACATCCATCCTTATTTATAGCTTATGTGTCTGTGACCAAGGCAAAACTACACTTAAAATCTCACACATAAATAAATAAAACATCAGAACAGCATTTTTTTTAGTAGTATCTCCTTCCTTTTCAGGTGCCCATGACACTATGTATATATATTTATATCTTTTAACTTCAAAGCACTAAATCTATTCAAATGCAAAAAACACAAGATTTTATTCTCTTCACACAATAGTGTTAAACTTTAGATCCCAGAATGGCCAAGAGACAATTTAGACTTCACTCTTGCATGCCACTGTCATTCCCACTTCTCATGCAAACAACAATCAATTGCAGAAACCTTTTCATTGCTATGCTATGCACGCTTACATCAGAGAGACAGAAATCTTACAGAACTGCTAAAAAAACAAATTAATCAAGACTGGATTTCTGAATTAAAACCTGTCATTTACAGTACCTATATAAATAATTGTTTACTGGCTACAAATTATGCTACAGACATGACATTAGCAAAATTTCTGTTTTTCATTGAAAATAGCCATATAATGAACTTGTCATACAGGATTTGTGACCTTCTGTCTGCTTGTATCTGACAAAGGAAAAGGCACCTGCTTGATCCTTGTTTTTTCTAGTTTATCTGTATGCCCAACTTGCCTACACTGTAAGAGCCAAATATTGATATGCTTAGAGTTAAAAAAAAAATCATGATGTCTATGTGTGTGCATGTTTTGGGGGGGGGGTGATAGGCCTAGATGCAGTTTCATGCACTCCTTAATTACTTCCCTAGGCAGCTCTGATAGTTGTTCCAACATGATAGATCCACCTCATGCCCCTCCCATGAAAATGAAAGCATAGGGCATGCAACAGATCTTAGGAACATCATATTTTTAATGTCAGCTCTGATCTGTTCAGTCTTACTTTTTTCCTGGCTCAGTTTATAATATCAGTGAAAAGAAAGTAGGAAAAAAAAAGCCAAACTTTTGCTTCTACAAGTAGTTGTTAATTGCAGCTGGTATATTTTAACATGTGCAAGGCAACTCCACCCACAACTTCCCTAACAGAGACAAATGGCATCAGTGCTCACTGATGTGTTAACATCCTGTTTCTAGTGTCCCTGATAAAATAAAATAAAAAATACAGTTGAGTTTTTTTAATGTCAGCTCTGATGAGAATTGCTTTTAAAAATCACCAATTGTTTTCTTGTTCAGTATTTTCTTCTCTTCTTTTGCTGATAGTACAAAATGAGCCATAGCTGTTTCTTCCAACAATACATGAAAGAAACCCCTTTGATATATATCACTGTTTTGCAAAATGTATCCCTTACAATTTTTTCTTATTTGCAGGACAGCATATATTTATCCTAACAAATCTGTCCTACTACCACATTCAAAACACTATCTCCTACCTACTTGCCACATATACGCTCAATTATATAAAAAAAAAATCTAGGCACTTAACCATTTTTCACTCCCCAGTCCCATTTACAACACTGCTACACTTATATATAATACATACTTCTCAAACTTAAAAGAAAAAATACAATTTATCATCAAAGTTCTGTGTTTACCAGGTACTGTGCCCATGATTAAAATAATTTGAACCCCCTCCCCAAAAATATGCCCTCACATGAAACTGCATGTTTAACTGTAAAGACAATTAAAAAATGTATTTCAAAATGCATTACTAACACCAATGCTTTCAAAGTTTTGAAACTTCTAAAAAGACAACCTAATATATATATATATATATATATATATATATATATAAAATCAGATTTTGTATTTCTTCCCAGCCAATGCCCTGTGGGATAACCATTGCCTCAGTGCTTGTGCACAGAGGTTCTTTGTCTTTTAACTTGTTTTTTGGTTTAATTGGGTTCACCACAACTTAACCCAGATAGACCATCTTAGGGTAGCTGGTTCATTCCACTGGGGTTTCAAACAGACAAGGCATACTGATGAGTCCTGGTAGGATGAAACATGTGTCTATGTCTTCTGTTGGCACCCTTTGCAAACTGTGTGAGAGGCCTTTTGGCACCATGGATTTTTGCTTAAAGTTTAACGAGCATTATATTCAGTGGTGATTTGCATATGCAGTCCATAATGCTTTGCATTATGGGGGCATGTGTGATTTTGTATTTCTTTGAAACTTGGCTTCCCAGCCAATGTCCTTTGGGATAACCATTGCCTCAGTGCTTGCACACAGAGGTTCTTTGTGTTTTAACTTGTTTTTTTTTTTTTAAATTGAGTTCACCACAACATAACCCAGATAGACCATCTTAGGGTAGCTGGTTCATTCCAGTGGGGTGTCAAACAGATAAGGCATACTGATGAGTCCTAGTAGGATGAAACACGTGTCTATGTCTTCTGTTGGCACCCTTTGCAAACTGTGTGAGAGGCATTTTGGCACCATGCATTTTTGCTTAAATTTGAACCAGCAATATATTCAGTGGTGATTTGCATATGCAGTCCATGATGCTTTGCAATATGGGGGCATGTGTGATTTTGTATTTCTCATATATAATATAATATATATATTAGGAGTGAATGGTAAATGAGTGAGATAAAACAGTGTATCATCCACTGCAGTGTGATATTTTTACCCTCTGCTCTACTGTGGTGATAGCAGCCATTTACACACACAGGTCACAAAAGGTCATCACTCTAGGCAGCTTTCCCCTCAGCATGCAAGAAACATCTGTGCTGTTACCATAGACACAAATGCAGAACTACATGAGAGGTCTCACTGCTGCCTACAGCTAACTCAGTGAGCATTACAAAACATACCTATTCCCCCTCAGCTTGACTGCAGCCAGAATTCTAAACAGCACAGCTTCACAGGACAGTCTAAACTACTGCCTGCACCTAACTCAACTACCACTGAAACACACTCTCACTTGTTCCTCAAACTCTGATTCTCACCTATTACAATTATTGTGATACTCTCAGCTTGACTGTAGCCAGAATCCTAAAGAGCACAATTTCACAGAACATTCTGCACTCTGCCTGCAGCTAACTTAATTACCACTGAAAACGGTATCAGTTGTTCTGACACTCTGCCTCTCAGCTCATTACAATTACTATGATGCTCTCAGCTTCACTGCAGCCAGATGTCTAAACAATACAGCCTCACAAAAGTACGTTTCTCACTCCTACCTAATACTAACTCATTTAGCATTGCAAAACACACTCATGTGTCTTCCAGAGTTTATAACACTGCCAGCCCATTCAGAAAAGCTCACACACAGAATAAGCAAACACATAAACAGGAACAGAACACAAGACAGCATAAAAAAACTTCTAAAACTCTTGACCCTATTGTATGTATTGAATACATGATGGGCAGATCATGTGCTATGGCAAATATTGTCGGCACTCGTGAGATATCCAGAGCTCACTCTGCAGGAGTGACAATGTTTGCCATACCACACTCATGCCCATCATGTATCCCCTATATATGTGTGTGTATATATGTATGTGTGTGTATATGTGTGTGTGTGTGTGTGTGTGTGTGTGTGTAATTGTGTGTGTATACATATATATACACATATATATATATATATATATATATATATATATATATAAAATATATAAACAAATATTGTTAATCCCAAAAGCTGAACTTTATGTTTTTAATATATAAATGTTTAAGAAAAACCTGTGGCTCTTTTAACTTGAATCAGAATGCTGTGTCTGTTATTTTCCTTGGGATCTGTAGTTTCAGGCACTCCTTAATTACTCTTTCCTTCTGAGGCCCCAGGTGGCTCTGATAATCATTAGTTCCAAGGTTTTTAAGTCAATTTGAAGGCATTAAGTAACTTTTGTTCTCTTTGCCCTTAATAAAATGCAGGGGCTCCACAACTTGATCACTCCACAGATGTGTTCTGTTGCTTGGTCCAGGTCCCAAACTAGTGTGTGTGTCTTGTTCCAACATGATAGATCCACCTCATGCCCCTCCCACATGAATCAAAAAAAAGGTGGGGGTGGATCTTTAGGAGCTTATGTGTGTGTGTGTGTGTGTGTGTGTGTGCGGCGTGTGTGTTTTGGGAGGTATGCCTAGGTGCAGTTTCAGGCACTCCTTAATTACTTCCCCAGGCCGCTCTGATAGTCAGTTGTTCCAACATGATAGAGCCACCTCATACCCCTCCCACATGAAAAAAAAGGTGGGGGTGGATCTTTAGGAACTTCATAGGTGGAGGTGGGGGTGGATCTTACTCCCCCAAAAAATGGATGCTGCCTCCCACTACTCAGGTTCCAGTTCTTGTACCACCCATTTAAGAAAGAACATAGTACACTGCAACCCCATTGACTAACATGAAAGCATATTTATTTGAGGGCGGAAAACATTTCTTGGAGGAGGGTAGGTGGAGGAGACTATTTACACCTTCAGTCAGTTCCACAGACAGAAAACATGACCACTCCTTTTGTACATGCAAAACATCTGCAGGCTCCACCTACTGCAGCTGTAAAAAGATTGTTTAAGTATCTGGTTTCTTGTATATAAAGTTTTGCAGCACAGTGTAAGTATGATTTATTCAAATAGAGTATGGATACTGTTGATTATTTGCACATCTGAAACACTGCAGTAGAAACTGTATACGGATCAGAAATCACATTCTTGGTGTGACTGTTGTGAGTATTTCTCATTTCTCCCTATACCTTATCGTCCCTCTTCCCCCACCCTCTCACCTCCACCACAGTACTTACCTCTCTCTCACCTCCTTTCTTCACCCCTCTGCCTTCTGCCCCCTGTCCCTCTGAACTAATGACAAGGTACTTTGTAGCTGCTTATTCCCACCACCATCATAAAGTGTTTTTTGTTCTTATTATTTAACTTGCACCTATGTTTTTGAGTTATTCTGTAAGTTCTAAATCCAAGCTGTATCGTTCATTGTAATGTACCTTGCTTTCTCCTACTGTACTTTGTTTTTGCAATCTATGACATGGAACCTTTGTAAAAGAGCTTGTGCTCAAAGGGCTTTTCCGAATAACTAAATAAATAAAATAAAGTATTAACTGCGTTCATGAAAAAAAATTCTGTAGCTGAGCTGTTTTCATTAATGGTTGTACAACAGGTAAAAAAGTTCACATTGGGATGGTGGTGTTCCTGACACAAACAAGCACTACAAAGCTTCAAAGTTGGGCACTCGCCAGCTCTGTATAAAAGGGCACCAGTCTCCAATATTTTAGTAAATCATTTTATTAAAATGACAAAAAGTCATTATGACAAGCAGACAATGGCTATGCCCTCTTGACTGGTTTCAGATTGAAAAATCCTTTATCTTTATTGGAGACTGCTGCCCTTTTTATACGTAGGTGGTAAGTTCCCAACTTTGGAACTCTGTAGTTTCATTTAATGGTTGTGTATCATATTTAACCTTGGACACAGTTCAGTACTGTCTGATAATTTTTTGTAAGACACAAACTCTTTTTCATTATGTTCCACCATTTTTATAGTATGGTATTTTTTTTTTATATTTAAGGGGTCTGGATATTTGTTATGATTCATTGGCACTGCTTCTCCTGGGGCAGGCCAGGAGTTCATGTCACACGCAATGGGCTACATTTGTATATCATTTAGATGACTTTATGGCGTAAATCTGTAGTGCCCCAGAGTCGGGGCCCTTCAGAAAACAGTCCGGGCAACACATTATGTGTTCAGAAGACCACTTGGGAAATCATGGGGAACAGATGTGTGTATGTGCGCTAGGTGCCCCAAGACATAGAGTGGGGACAAGCAAGTGTTTGGTCACTTTGCCCATTGTGAAGCCCCTCAGCATTCAAGTACCCTAGTTGTCCCCCCCAGTAAGCTTCCCTGCCAGCACAGTCACGGTATGTCACCAGTAATTAGTACTCAAGCAGACTTCCCCACACACAGCCAAAACACAGCACAGCCAGGACTGTTCACATAATTTTCTTTTCTTTTTTCTATTTTTTGATGCCTGCTGTCTAGCAGACCCCCCAAGTAGACAGCACATGGTAGTGGCAACCACATGCAGGGACTGCTGTCCATGCCAGTGCTTGAGCATTTTTCAAATGTAATAAACCATCTGACATAAGCTCAGGGCTCAAGCAGTGGCACCCCAAGCCCTTAAATGGAATGGTGAGTATGGCCATTGAGGGACAATACTGTGGCCAGTGAGGGAAGAGGACAGAAGAGCAACGGTGACCCAGGCTTACCAGTAGGTCAGAGGATGAAGTGGATCCAGTGACTCCTGTCCATCCAGTGGAGCAGTTCCCTGGAGCAGCAGCAGTGGCAGTGATGAGAGTGGGTTCTTGATACAGCAATCAGTGGCTTTGGTGAAATGGAGTGGCAGTTGACAGAAGCAGCCAGTGTGTGGGGGTCTCTATAACCCTGCTTTTTTATTGCAAAGGTTAAATCAGTTCCTCATTGGTGGATGCTGCTATCTGGGCTGCACGGGTGAGTCAGAGAGCTGAGAGGAAGGGGTGGTGCCAGAGTGTGGCCATGGCAGTGATACAGTGATGCTCAGGAGGAACAGCATAATGCCACCTTCCAGACCACCTACAGAGCTGTGGACCTTCCCACATCCAGCATCAGTGCCAGCATTCACCAGCTACCTCCTCCCCATAGTGCTTCACCATGGGTCAGATTGGTGAGTAATCCACACCACCACTGGGCAGATGCTGACTGCCAGGACAATTTAAAAGAAAAGAAGTCTATTTATTGAGGGTGGCAGATGGTGCAGTTGTCAAGTGGCCAAAACCATGAGGGGCAGGCAGTTCCCATTCAAGAACCACTCAGAAGGCAGAGAAGTGGACCAGAAGCCCTTATCTAAAAGTAAAGGAAGTTGCTGGAGGGTGAAGCAAGGGATGGGGCAGCCCAAAAGAAATTCAACCTGATCAGAAGTTTTTTTATTTATTGAAATAAATCACATTGAGCAGTATCTACAAAGCGCACAAGACCATGTGGGTGGGCAGGTGTCCCCACTTCAGAACTGCCTTCATAGACAGCTGAGACTCAGCTCCACAGGAGCATAGCTGAGTTTAACAGGGCCCAAAAAAGGGGTCTCCCGAAGGGTGGTCTAAGAGCCAGTATCGTGGGTTGGCATCCTTAAGTACCTATGGGCACATTAACTACAGCTCTATAACAGTACAAACTGTTGGATTGGGACAACAATTGAATAACTGCTGAATGTGTGCTACTTAAAGTGACAGTGTGCCTTATCTGATAGATTGCCTAATGAGCGGCATTTAAAGATATGCTGCTACATTATGGAGACCACCTTGTGAACTTGTGCTTTGTGCTAAAACATACTGCCAATCTTGTGTTTTGCCCAAACTGCAAGTGACTTGCCAAGTACTGTGTTATGACAGTTTGCAAATAAACTGCCATATCCATGTGTTGCCTGTTTTGCAACTGTATCACCGGTTTGTGTTGTACTTTGCATTGTAACGGAATTAGTTGAACCTGAAGGCCTTCTTGTTCAACCTAAAGCAAGTGTCTAAAGTGTGTAATCAATAAAAACAGTTCCAAAAGTGTGTAATGCCTGAACAGACTACTTAGCAGTGTGATGCCTTCTCTAAAAGACTGTTTTAATTTTAGTACCCAACCTTAGACCACCCCCAGCTTGACAACCATGTTTGTACTGCACAGCAAGTGATACCATCTGTAATGATCTAATGACTGCTCAGATGTCATGCCCTATAAAGACTGTTCCTGTCTGTTAGCTGGTGGCATCCAACACATTTTGCACTACAGTTTGGGACGGTCGACCCAGTTAGAGTTAGGAGTTAGTCAGGACAGGCCCCTCTAGCTACTCAACAATGCTGTGTTCCTACCCCATTAAGGAAGTAAAGGAAGTTTAGGAGCCACCCTAGCTCAATAGTTAAGGACTCTGATGCACTGTGGGGGTAGATTTTGTCTTGTTTCAGGAGCAATGAAAGTGGCCAGATCCAGGAGTGACAAAAGCGGCCAGATAAAGCTCAAGATACCTGGATTACAAATCCTTGTGTGTTCAGTGTGACCCTGTTCGGTGAATTGTCGTGACCTCCCTACCAATGCCCAAAGAATCTTATGAAAAAATCCACATACCAAAGCCTTGAAGTGTCTTTGTTCTGGTGGTCTGACCTCACCATTCCCAGGCCGTCAAATTCTTCAGTCAGTGACCAGGAGCATGCTCTCTTGTTCCCTTTGTTTTGAAAGTAAAGTTCTTCTGTCCCTTCTGGAGGCATTTTTTGTCAATTCACTCTGGTGCATTTGGACCCCTGGAAATTCCTTTCTTGTGTGCATCCCACTGTTTGTACTGTCCACCTGAAGGTCACCATTCACAGCAGCAACAAAGGTTAGCCAGACTACTATTTTGGGTTACACCTGGCCAGGGTGATAGAGCTATAACATTTTGCAGTTGATATACAGCTTTAGAATGTCACAAATGTCACAGGCCCCTATTCACAGACACAACATGAAGCAGCGCAAGGTGCACAGAATACACTGTGCACTACAGCATGCTGTGCCAAGACTGGTGCGCCAAATTCACAGAAAACACAGTGCATGATAGAGGACCCCACCCACAATGGGGATGCATGGTGCGTCATCAAAAAGCGATGCACCGTGCACTTAGGAAGCATGCTGCACCCCAATACACCATCCACTGGAAAGTTACAGATGGCAGCAATGGAAGGAAAGAGCAGTGGGCAGGGCAGCCAAAAACACAAACGGAAGAGGAATTTTATGAATGAGGAGACTGACATCCTCTCTGAGGAAGTACACAGCCAGGTGATTGAATGCCAAACAGTGAGGTAGGATAACAGTCCCAACCAACAGCACATAAACTACCAACAGAAAACGTGTACTAACCAGAGTCCTCCACTCAGTGGGTTGACCTGCTGCTGTCACAGGGAGTTGAGAGCCCAGCAAAAACAGGCATGGGATGCGGTGGCCACAAAGATCAATGCTGTGGCTGCCTATAGAAATAGCCCATGGAAGCTGCAAAAATGGTATAATGACCTCAAGTGCCAGTTGAAAGACAAGCTGGCACACAACAGATGCTGTGTCACTTGGACGGGTGGTGGGCCAAGCCAAATAATTACTCTCAGCAGGCATAAGTACCTGGTGGCAGCACACATCAATGCCGGCACCATACAGGGTGACACTGAACTGGACTTGTTCCGATGCCACAGTGTGACAGGTATGTATGACACAACACAAACATCATGTTGTGTGACACTGCATGCCACCCAAATGCAGGACTGGTGCAGTGTGGCCACACACATCCAGGCAGCAATGCAGGGCTAGTTAAAACAAGATGCCTACCAAAGCAACAATGACTACAGATATGTTTGTCACACCTACAGGACATGGCATAGGTGAGGCAGCAGCCCACATCAGCACCACACAAAGCACGACAGACATCTGTGGACATCAGCACTGTGGTGACCAGGCCAATGAGAAGTCCACCAAGGGTAATGACAGCACTGGTGAGGACACTGAGAGGGCCACAACAAGCAATGGCCATCAACAGGATAGTGGCACCATGTACGGTCCCGAGGACACCCAGCACACACTGGTGGCCACACACAGCACAGGTACCCATGGCAGCACACAGAGCAGAAACCCAGGACAGGAGGATGAGGCACTGTGTGACAGCACCACAACGCCCAGCAGTCCTGAACGAACACCGCAACCACACAATAGTGCTTCAGACCAGGAGCTGGTGGATGACTTCACCAGGTACTGCATGGAGATGAAGGACAATCAGGATGCAGTGCAGTGTGAGCTAGCTGCCATACGTGTGGTGGTACAGCAGCCACTCTACACAACACCCAAATAGACTGCACCCTCATGGACCTGCATGGTGCTGTGCATGCAGTCAGCTGTGAGAGAGCTGAACAGCAGCATGAGATCATAGCTACACTGCGTGCCATACAGGCATGCACACTCCATCAGGTGGAGGCCATGGAGCACCAGCACACCTCCACAGAGCAAAGTATAGCAGTGCAGCCTGAAAAAATGTAGGCTTTCAATTCCATGGCCACTGCACTATGGGAACACACACACAGACAGTGCTGTGCTTTAGTGGATACATGCCCCCTGGCCATGCAGCACATAGCCAGGCAGGGCCAACAACAGTAGCACCCCAGGACATGTGAACGCAAACACAAGCAGCAGCCCACAAGACACATGCAGTGGCAACCAGGGAAGAACAGTGTACATTGAGCATAGGAGTATGGGGGATATGCTGCATGTGCAACAGGACATAGCCCAAAGGACCAGCAGCACCATGCCATCTGCACAGCAGCACAGTGCAGCAAGCAACAGCACAGACAATTTTGGGGACACATTGTAACAGGCCAAAGGGATGCCAACATCCATCACAGCTGTAGAGCAAGAAGGCAGTACACACCACATGGAGGATAGACAGCTACAAGCACAGGACATGCAGTTTGACACCACTGGGGACACGGTTGCACCCATTGACAGCAGCATGCTGGCAGTGAAAACAGTGCAGGACAGGGCGGTGCAACAGGTGAGCCAAGGGCACAAAGGAGTGGATGACAACACTGTACAGCCAACCAGTGAGCATGAGCTGTCACAGCCCACAGGTCTGTCTGGGACCAACACCTCATGCACCACAGCAGACACTGCATTGGCAGGTGACATAACACCAAAGAGTCCTGCTAATTCAATGCAGGACACCCAGCATGGGCATACCGCACAGGTCACTCTGGCCCTGAGATGCAGTGGACGCAAATCCAAGCACACAATGGCCACAGCCTGGGGAATGGCAGGGTCAGAAAACATGGCTGCAGCCACAACACCTTCCCTAATGCTAACACCTGTGACACAGGTGAGACAAGGCCGCAGTGCCAGAGGTATCAGCATATGTGACAGCAGGGACAATGGGACATCAGGAAGAATGTACAGACCTGGCAGGCAGAAGGGTAGTGAAGGGCTGTGCAGTAGACCACCGCACACCCCCAACAGGGTCAGACCAGACAGGGATGCACACAGCCAGAGGAACAAATGGTGTCCTGCACCCCCACACACCCAGAGGATGGGTAGTGCATCAACATGTGCAGAAGGATGTTGCCCGAGGTCAGCACTGGAAGATGGCATAACGTGGCATGGTGAAACTCACAAAACACACTGGCATGGTGATGCAAGCATGCACATGATGGTGACCATGCCAGTCACCCCAGACTACCCTGAAACACCCGTCGATGGCACCATACTAACAATGGCCCTGTGAGGGGTACTGCCACAATAGATGCCAGTGACGCTCCAGTAAAACAGACACCAGAGGGAACACCACATGGCAGGCAAGCATAGCACAGCACAGTACTGCACAGCACTGCACGCAGACCAGACCATGGGTTCCACCTTGTTGATTGGTGGTTTGGCTTCAATACATCACCATGCCTATGTGTAACTAAAAGAACCCAGATGACACACAGCTGAATGTGCCAGCATAACAGGGTGTACCCTGTAGCATTGTGTGCCACAGTTCAGCAACCATGGACCACTGCGATACCATTGCACACATGGGGGACACACACGGGGATGCCAGCTGTGATGCACATATCCTAGCTGCAACATTTGAATGTCCACAGCATTAGGGCTGGCTTTGGAAACCCTGTGTCCTTATTGGCTGGGACAGACCCATGCCCATGGTAATGTGTGAGTACACATCATGGGGACACACATGACTCCACAACACGTGGCTGCACACATATGCCATGATCCAGGTAGCACCACCTTACAGTGACACACCTGGGTGCTGGCAACAGCCATATTTAACACACACACTGTATACACCATTAAAATGCTACACCACTACCCACAACACAGTAAGGTCATCTGCAACTGTCATGTACACAACCCTCACACACACACATGTTACACGGCACGTTCTACACAGAGTGCCCAGTGCCACCCATGAGAGGCCCCCCTCCACATACCTCAACTGTCCAGCCACATTATCGTACTCTGCATGTGTCCAGCACACATCCTGACCAGCAACCTCTAGAGGCATGGAATGTACACCATTTGCTTTGCACTGCCACCCAACAGTCCCAGGTGGCTGTGAATACCATGGACCACCTGTGTGTGTGTGGGGGGGGGGGTGCCTGGACATACTGGACCAATGTTGTTCTCCACACCTGTAATAACCATGGGGTACAGTCACACACAGGATTGCACACGTTGGCACACATATATATGTGTGTGTGTGTGTGTGTCCATACAAACACCGACGCAGGCATAGGTAAGTAACAGATGTTTATTCAACAACACTTCAACACATGAAACAATGGCATTCAGCTATGTTTAGAAACAGGCATGCATCATCAAGTAAACAGTTACAATAAACATTAGCAAGGTGAGAGCTGTGGGGGAAATGAAAACAAACCAGCAGTCATGCAATGTAATAAACAAAGGCAGGCACTGTGCAGCTTACATTGGTGGGTGCAGCACACTGTAGTAAATGTCAAACTGTAACCACAGTCTAGTATTGACATACGGGCTTCATGGATGAACAACAACCTATTACAATGTGTGTACGCCACTACACTGTCAATAACATGCAAACAAGAGGGGGGACGCTCTTCAGTAATGCATGCACCCCCATAGCCACATGGTCAATGTGTTGCCAGTGAGCACAGGGGGATGCATGGCTTACTGGCTGGTGTGCAATGCTAGGTAGTCCAAGAGGGCCCCCATGTCACTGTGCAGCATGTCCAGGTGTGTGGCAATGGGCTGGAGATAGGCACACAGCAAACATGTGAACTGTACCCTTGCCCCCCTGTTTGTATCTTCCCCCTCATGGGCAGCAGCCTCTGAGTCCTGTTCAAGGGCCCCAATGTCCACATGCACTTCATCCACGTTCACATCTCCTGTAATGTCTGCCCCTGGAAAAATTTCCACCAGTATGGTTCCCTGGTCCACGGGGGCCTGTATACTCAGCTGTCCTTGACTGTCACTGTTAGATGGTTGTGCCACAACACCAGGGGTGTCAGTTGCACCCTCACCCATGGCCACAAATGATGTCATGTCCCCGGACTCTATGGTGAAATCTTGGGTGTAGTGGTCCACAGCCTGTGCTGCTTCTACTACATTATGTTGTGCAGAGCTGTCCACAGCACTGCCACAGGCAGGCACAGGTGTAGACATGTTCCTGGCAGGAACATCTATGTCCTGGGCTTGGTCATCTCCCACCTGTATGCCATCTTCAACATTGTGCACCTGCTGCTCCGCGGATGGCCTTGGTGACTGTTGTGCCTCTGCGCAGCTCCACCAGTGCGCTGCTCCCTGGGCTCACCACCAGCCTTGTTCCATTGGACAGTCCTCTTTGCATACGCACTTGCATCTGCATGCTTGAGACATGGCATGGCTCTCTCCAGGCTCCACCACCTCGCACACTGTGCCTAGTTCATGTCCGCTGGGGGCAATCATGAACCTGTGGGTATAATGGGTGAACTGTACGAGTGTTGCGCATGTGTGGGACCATCTGTGGTCTGTTGCATATGATACCTGTTCAGTACGGGAGCAGATCCCCCATATCCTTCCCCTGCAGCCCCTACACTGGGAATGGCACTGTGTAGGACATGCCCCCACATGCTCCCGGCCCCTACAGACAGACATGGGCACAGCCTGAACCATGGCACACATATGCGTGTGGTGTGTTAGCTCTCATGCCTGTCCGGGGCATGTGTGCTATCAGTCCCACCATGACTGTCATGCACATTGTGGTTCGGCCGGCTGTGCACACCCACTTGTGCACACACATCTGGCTATGCCTCCACAATGCCCTTGTGCATGTCAGGTGTGTCCTTCCCCGTGGATGATAGGCATCCATGGCATGCATGTAATATGTATAGTGACCCACCTGTATCACTGGTTTCCGGTCCTGGATGCCCTGTTTCTGCTGATTTCTCATCCTCTCCAGATGCATCTTGCCCTGCGGAGACATGATATGGGTGTATGTTGGTTAGTGCTGCACGTTGCCCTGGCATGGTGTGTGTGTGTGTGTGACATGGCACCTCCCATGTGTAGTGGAACCTACCTGTGCTGCGAGCACATCCACCTCGCATCTGGACATCAGCATCATGAGTGATGCGATGCAGGTGGGCAAGGAGCTCAGCCTCCCCACAGTCCATGTCATTCCACCTGTGGTGGATCTGGTGTGGAGTGAATTACACACTAGATACATGCAGAAGGCAGAGGGTGATGGTCTTTCAGACACTGGCTTTCACAGCTGGCGTTGACCAACCAGTGCCACTGGGCAGTAATACCCGGGACTACTGCCTCCACAAGCCTGACACGGGGCACAGTCTCATCATCTGAGAAATTTGGGGAATGCTTCCAGGTGGCCATATTTCACCTGCCTAGTGGAAGCACCTGCTACTGGGTGTTGCTGTTGTGTCTAGGCAGATGTGCCCCTGTAGGGTGGGTTTGTAGAGCTGTGTAGCTCGCCTCTCCCATTCGCACTCCTCAATGCAAGTACTGATGGTGGAAATACCAAAATGACTGCCTGGACAAACCTGTACAAACAAACATGTTATCGTACCGTGAGTTGCACTGCCACTGAATGCAGCGTGCATCACAAGCATGCGCTGCTGCTCAAGGCAGTAACTTGTATATGTGCTTGCTGACTGGTGAGGGAGTGGTTGCTACTTGCAGGGCCACATATTTGGGCAACTACTCAGGGAGATGCTATTAAGGGACAAGAGGCCAGCGTAGCATAGACTTGTCCGCCACATTTTCCAGCTGTGACACAACATGCACCATGCAAGATGGAGCCGCATGCTGCACAGCACATATTGCGTGCTGCATACATTGCTTTGGAATATGTGTCTGGCAGAGTGTGGTGCATGATAGACCCTTAGGACCATGTCACACAGTCACCATGGCCTTGGCATTCACTGTTGTTGGGGAGGGGGAATAGGGCAATCTTACTTCGACAAATACGTGGCATTGGTAATGTATGCTGGGTCATCACAATGTGCTGCGGCATTGTGCATTGCAGTTTAGATTTAGATTTATTATACATGTATCATATTGTTAGATCCAGTGTTGCCTGCTATGTCCACCATAAGGTACCTTTCTTCTGTGCAGCAGAGGTCACATCTAGGTCAGCATTATTTCCAGGATGCAATAACAGTTAACACACAACTGGAGCAGCCTATAGGCCCTCTTGCTAACACTGTATCCTTTTAAGCTCAACTGGTATTTACCTGTACTGCACTGGCAATGCCTGTAGTTGAAAATATAAACCTGTTCTGTCACTCAAGTGAAAGTGATGGACTATAGCTGGGTGGATGCCTCTAGGGGGGTTTATTATGCATAGTGTTTCAGGTGTCTTTGAAAAAATATAGCTCTGTCTGACCACAGTGTAGGTGCCAATTATTCCCCTTTGTGAAATATGAATGCAGCAGGCTAGCAAAGGCTGTGCAGTATTGTGCTCTGTTATTCTGTCAAAGGGAAGGTTGCACTATTGTTGAGGCAGTCTGGTATGATGAAAACCCTTGTTTTGTTGATGTTAGGGGACTGGGAATGGAAATCACATATGTGGGTCATTGTATTGCAATTACAGTTTACAACTTGCAGTTATTGACACCTTCATCAACTGTAATCATTACAGTACATTTCAATACTACAACTGTTTAGGTATCGGATCTTTACAAACAGTCAGTGGATGAAGTGCCTTCTATCAGTACCTGTGAGGCTAGCTACAGACTAACTTCATCATGCACTCCTGCCTTGGTGCATGTGTGGGCACTCTGTGGGGACCTGTACTTGGGGGTGCTGGAGGTACCAGGGGGTAGCCTGGTGTGGGGAGGCACTGCCACTATGGTCTGTATGCATTAGCCATTCTGCTTTTGCAGTGTGCATTGCGCATATGGCCAAGCCCACTGTACCACACATCTCCATTGCCCACCAGCTGACTGTTCACCACCCAGGACTCTGCACATGCACTGTGTGATGATAAGTTTTGTGCCACATGCCCTCAGGTCCACAGATGGGCAGTCATGGTGCACTGAGCTGGACTCCCACACCAGGGGGTGTGCCACACAGTGCTGGCACTGTATCATCCGCTGAAGTGTGTGTGGATGAGGTTCTCCATGCTGCATTGGCCGTGCACTGCATTACGTGCACGGGCATCCCTCAGCAGGCCTGCTGGCAGCTGTTCCTCCTCCTCTGCACCCATGCCTTCATCCTTAGGGTTGGTATCAGGCTCAGGCATCACTACATGGTGGGCAATAGCTACGTTGTGCAAGGCATAGCATGCAACCATAATCTTGCATGCCATCATGGGTGTGTACTGCAATGCTGTACTGGAACGGTCAAGGCACCGGAACATCATCTTCAGCAGGCCGAAGGTCCTCTTGATCACAGCTCTTGTGGCAGCATGGGCCTCATTATATGCTAACTGTGGGCTTGGTTGTGGCTGCCTGATGGGGGTCATCAGCCATGGCAACTGTGGGTAGCCACTGACACCTGTGGGGGGGTAATACATGTGTGTTAGTCTGCACATCAATGGCATCTGCTTTCACCCTGTCCTGCCACTGTATGATGTCGGTCCCAGTCATGGCTCACTGGTCTGCTGTATGTAAGGACCCTGGTGCATGATGTGTTCCCACACCATGCTGCCTTGGTTTGCCATGTGTGGTGGTGGGCTGTGTTCCTTGCACGCATTGGCTGTGGTGCACATATTGCATATGGCACTGAGGTGCTGCTGCACCATTCATATTGTTTGCCATGTCTGGCACATGTTGGGGGGTGGCAGTTGAGTGGTCTGCATCACCATGGGTTACTGGGAGACCACCCTTGATGCTGTGGCTAATAATTACTGGGTGCACACCACAGGCTGCAGAACTGTGTCTTGCTACATGTTCCCCTGTCTTGGGGTGGACTCAGGCATGTCCCTATTCTGGGCCAGCCCCGCCCATGGTAGATGTACATGTCCACATGTACATTGTGCATGTTGGGTTGGATATCACCTTGGCTGTTTGCATAGGGGTGATGGTCTATTGGTGTGGCTCAGCGTCCTGCTGTGTGTTCACCAAGCTCGCATAATTGGCCTGTTACCTGCCCCACGCTACAGCATCTCATTCTCTATGGGGTGCATAAGCCTGCACATAAATGACTTTGTGTGCTGCCCACTGCTGTTGTGTAGGTCTGATGGGGCCATGCCGCCATGGGTGACGTATCTCCCCCTCTACTATTCTTCCACAATGTTAGTGGATGGGCCTTTCACATTCACATACATTACATGGCTGCCTGGTGGTAGTGTCCTACTCCACCTGGCATGCAACACTACCTACTCCACTGGTCAAGCATGGCCTCACCCCTGGTGCTCCACATCCACTGCTAGTCCTTGGTTGTCACTCACCTATCGGCCATCCATCCCATAGTATCCCATTCTGGAATGCCTGGTAGAATGCACTGGTCCTGAATATGTAGGAGTCATGGCATGAGCCTAGGTAGGACATTACCACATCCAGAATCCTGCAATTACTGTCACAGACCACCTGGATATTCATGGAGTGGTACCCCTTGCAATTGATGTATACATCAAGATTGAGTACTGGTGCCCATACAGTGATCTCCATGGCATAGAAGGCCTGCTTGAGCTGGAGCTGCTCCTGCAGTCCGGTGGGGAACTTGATATAGTGGTGTGAGCTGTCCACCAGTAGTCTACGAGTTGGTGCAAGCACCTTGACACAGAGGCCTGCAATATGCTGACTGTATCACAACTCTGGGTCTGGAACTCCCCACTGGTGAGGACACATAGGGCTGCACACACCCCTCACCTCTACAGGTATGGCATGTCCTCACTGCATCATGGTCTGCAGTTCACTGTGCAGCTCTTGGCACAGCTCTGCAGTTACCTCCCTGCAGAGATGGTAGTGGGCTGTGCATTGCTCCTCCAACAGCTGTCAGTATGAGGTCCGCACCCTGTACTGTCTTTGAGCAGGCATCCTCCTCCTGGGCATGTGCTGCCTGCCTTATGGCACCACCCAATCTGTGGCCATGTCTCTGCTGACATTGCAGTGCCATCTGCATTCCATACACTGCTAAATGCACATCCATAGTGCTTGTCTCGGGGTCTCAGTACACTGGTGCTCCTTCTCCAACAGTGATGCCTCAGTGGTGCATGGACACAGACTGCTGAATTTGCTCTCCCTTTTATGCTCTATTGTGATTAGACCAACTTTGACTGGTCTTGCAGGTGTTTGACATTTTCCTCTTTCTGAATTGCATCTGCTTGCTTTGTGCACGGTGTGCTGGTGTACCATGTGTTGCCCATTGTCGCACCATGCACCCTGACACAAGTGCACTCTAATGCAGCCTGTGTCCTTGGATGCAGTGTGCACTCTATGGATCCAGTGCAACCTGCATCATGGCACATGCGGCAGCTTGTGTTCTTTTCTATGGCACATGCAGCTTGCGTCTTCCATATTCTTTTGTGAATAGAGGCCCCAGAGTCTGAAATTCTTGCAGTCATTTAAAGTATACTAGTCTTATAAAAGTCCAGAATCCTCGCAATTGTCTTAGAGTACAGTCTCTTATAATAACAGTCTTTCTAGTAGCTCAGTTTATTTATGTTTTACTGTGACACTTTCGTCCTTCCCTACAATAAAATCTTTTAACTGCAACTGAAGTTGTCTGCCTCTCCTTGCAAGTTAGACAAACATCAGGGCTTAGTAACGGAGAACAAACCTATAGTTTCTTTAAATGTGGCATAAGGTGTGTGCTCACTGAAACTGTCTATGAAAAAGTGGGGTTTTGTGCACGTAGGTATGTTTGTCTGCTTAATATTTGAGGCTTTTGTAAATAATAGTCATGGACATTGATCTATAAGCAGAACTTTCTTATGAATTTTATGACCCTCACCCCTTCCCTTAGTGTCACAACAGGACATAAAGCACCTCACCTGTGGCTTTAGTTGCAAAATATTATGTTGATAACATTTACTATCTTGGACAGCGTATGTATAACATTGTAGATTCCAAGAATCGCTAGTATTAGAAAGATAATTAACAAATTATGCAAATGATTCAGGATGGACTGCGCTAGCCTGAAGTGCAGGAAAAAAAATCAAACAAATACAAACCATAACTCTGTATTAATAGCATGCTTTAATTAGCCTCCTTGTTTAACTTCAAGCCATTTACTCTTTAACTGATGCATACATTTTTTAACATTGCTTTAACAAGCTAGTGAAACTAAAAAGAGCAGACAGGAAAATGTTACAAATTGTAAGAAGTGGTAAGTTGTCACTTTTTATTTCCGAAGTATTTTTCTTTTTCTGTTTGCTTGTTAGAAAGTTTTCTATGTGACAGTACTATGGTGGATGTGTGGAATAAGTCTGTGCTTGGCAGCTGACATATCTAGTTCTATTCCCTCTGCTATATCATCACACTGTGACCTCACTGACTGTGACATCACAGGTGATTAACCTGACAGCTACAGATTGGCTTTTCCTCAGTAGCTGTGATGTCATAGCCAGTGAGGTCACAATGCTGATGATGTAGTGGGAGGGGGGACTTGATATGTCAGCTGCCAGGCAGAGTGCTGTTCCAGAGAATTTATGATTTGACCTTTTTAACAAGGTCTGCATTATTTTCTGCAAATCTTTTCCACAGGATAGCCTCCCAAAAATATTAAAACAAAGTAACAGCTCCCCAATCTTAATATTGTTAGGTGAAACCTAAATAGGCTAAAGCAGGCATTTATTATTTGTAGAAATTTCTCTACACTCGCACAAACACACACACACACACACACACACACTATCTGGATATTCAGATACTCTGTCAAGAAATCGTGTCAGGTATGGGGAGGCATATCAAAACACTAGATTTAAAAGAATGAGGCTGCTCACAAACCAGGAAAAAATATTTAATTTTAAATAAGAAGTTGAGTGCAAACAGTCAGACGTTTAGACTAAAACTCAGAGAGCATATAGTAATTGGAAAAAGAAAACTAGAATTTTTTTTCCATAAGTAACACAAGATCTTCGAGGATATCTCTTTCATCAGGCCACACCTGCAGAACTTCAAGCTGCTAGGTGCTAGAACCACATGAAAACTTTTGCAATCAGTCCAGTCAGATGTCGGCTGCTACATAAACTTGGGCAGCCCCTTCCCTCCTCAGGTCTTTTCCCGCTGTCGACTGTACTAATCAGATCACTGCTGGAAATGCCACTGCAATTGCCGCCACTTTATTTTTTCTGTATAGTGAAGCAGTCACTTTAACAAGTGATTTTCAGTGACCTGATTTTCGTCAAAGAAACCATTGAAATTGTTCTGGTATTGTGAATGTGGTGAGAAGATTTATACCAGCGATTCTCATGATGTCTGTGTCTGTTGCCTTGCCCCAGATCACAATGTGCAAGCTTGCCTGACCTGCAGGGGTTTCAAAAATGTCAAAAAGGGGCCAGAGAGAAGCACATATTAAAGCAACAGGTAGCCCACATGGAGAAGGAGCTCCAGTAGAAGACCACCACAACATCTCCCACCCACTATTCTGGGTCCAGGTCCTCAAAATCATGGGAAAAGTCATCCAGGGTTCATAAGTAGAAGCACTGGGAGGAGGAGAATGTGAAAACCTCCCTGGTGCATTCCAGGTTACCCGTCTGCACAACAGGTATGACCTCCACCGTGCTATCAGCCAGTCCGGCAGTGACGCCATTTGCATCTCTGAGCATCGACAAAATTCCCAGGTCAGGCTTGGCACTGGCACTACCAGGCTAGTATAGCTGGTATCTTTCTGTCCACATCAGGGGCTCTGCTTTCCCTCATCGAATCCAATTGGTGCACCCATCGATCACACAGGAGCCATCGTCTAAGTGGTTCTGTCATCTTTCACAGACATGCTCAGATGTCTACTGCCTCCTACTCCCATTACATAAGGCCAGCCAACAGGGTTTCTACTACCCTTCTCATGATGACGCAAACTAGAGCTGTGCCTCAGATGCTTCCTAGAGCACTTTTGACCTTGCCAGCACGTTTCCTGCTGCCCATCAACCAAGTGAGCAACTATTTAGAATGCAATCCTGATTTAATCATGCAGGATGAAGAGGAGGAACCTGAGGACTATGCCAAAAATTTCTGAAAGGGGGCACCAGCTCTACTGTGTCCATCTGCAGTGAAGACTCGGTGGTCCACTCTCCAAAGTCCCCACCAAAGGACCCAACTTTCCTCACTATGATGCAGCAGTTATAAGCTGCCATGGATTTTGATTTAGAGGAGCAGAACATCACCAAGAAAAATGTAATAGATTTCTTGGAGTTACCTGATTCTTCCCCCATTGTGGAGCCACCTCTCCTCCCTGGTCTTGAAGATGCCACCTTTGATGTTGTAGGCCAAATGCCATTCTACCATACTAAGAAAAGAAAGACAAAATGTACATGATCCCTTCAGGGAAACTTTTCTTTGCCACCCAGCCCAGGGATTTATTTAACTCTAAAAATTGATTAGCGTTTTGCTCATAAAAGTGCTACATCTTTGTGAAAATGCATAGCTCTTGCCTCACTGTGTTTAACAAACACAGCACTTCTAGAAAATCTATATTAATACTTTCTGAACAGTTAGTATAGTCCCAAGAAAAAAAAACTACTAATCAATTATTTAAAACCCTGCAGCCTCTGGCAGACACTGTGGTCATTAATGCTGCCCACAATAGGTCAAGGACACCAAAACACCTGACCTTCCTCCCTCCTGTTAAAGAATCCATGAAGTTGGGTGTGCTTGGCAAGAGAACTTTTGCCTGAGTCTCCCTGGGCCTTAGAATTGCTAACTATCAGGCTCATATGGTTAAGTACTAGAATACTCTTTGGAGCAAGACCATGGCAGCTGCACAAGACTTACCAGACAGTACCCCAAAACATGAGCTCCTCAAGGCCTTCACAGCTGAGGCTAATGTAGGAAACACATGCTTTTGCACAACCTATAATGTTTCTGATGCTTCTGCCAGGGCTGCTGCCTCAGGCATCTGTCTAAGGAGGTAATTCTTCATCAGGGTGCCAAGGTTTGCAAATCATGTACAACTGTCCAGTCTCAGTGCCCCTTTAAGAGGACATAAACTATTTGGCTCTGATGTCCAGGATATTCTTTCTAATCTTCAGGCTTCAGGCAGGACTTTGAAGTCTGTGCATTCCCTCTACCATACCCAACCAAAGGTAGGCCAAGGGTACCTTTTTCACCCAGCTGGTGCTAGACACCATGCAGCCACCAGACAATAAGGTAAGAACAAGGGAGCAGAAGCCTTTTCCATGCAAGGCACCAATCCAGGTGAACATTCAAAAGTCACTAGTAGAGGTGGTGATGCCACATGAGCCACAACCGACTCTGTATGACTCCTTGGATACCCTCCAACCACCATTACCTCAAGGGGTGGTTGTGGGGGATCATTGCTCCCTTCACTTGATTCATTAGAAGGTGACATCAGATGTCTGGGTCCTGAAATCAAAGCACAAGTCCATGCTCTGGAACATTTGGGCACATCTCCAGATTATCCACCAGTGCCAGCTCACGATCCTCCAGACCACAATCCATTACTCTTGGAGGATGTTCCAACTTTGCTTCAGAAGAAGGCCATAGAACCTGTGCCCTTCCAACAAAGAAACACAGGGTTCTACACTTAATACTTCCTAGTCCCAAAAGGGACAGGAGATCTGTGGCCTATTCTGAATGTCAGAGACCTGAACTTTTTCATAGAATACAAAAAGTTCAGAATGATGACCGTACAAGGCCTGCTTCCGCTGCCATATAGGAACAAAACTCAGTTGATTAAAAATATTTTACTATAATTTTATTATCATATTCTTATTAATTATGCATTACTATTTTGTATTCTTTATAATGTTTTATTTTAAGGTATACTGTAACATTTCTGGTTAAGGTTAATGTCTATTTGAGTTTCTAGCTGCAAAAGAAAAAGAAAGGTTTGCTTTCAACTTTTTAAGTACATCCTAGACACTAAAGTGGATACTGCATTGAATTAGGCAGTAGTATCAAGGGACTTTCTGCAGTGTTGTTCCAGAGCAGAGAGGCCTACCTGAATTCTTGAGATTCAAAGGTTATAATGTCCTAGCAACCAAAAGATAATGGGATGTTACTATGGAGCTTGACAGGTGATGTACTACATCTGGACTCTAGGCTGAAATGAGACTGGTATGTGTATATAACTCTTTTAAAAGGAGTACCATTCACTACAATGGAAATGAGAAATGTTTATCAATTGAAAAGAGGTGTAAAGTCCAGTAAGACCGAACTCAAACACTGAATAAAGCTGCAGAGATCTCCTGGGAGACTGAATATTTGATCTGCAAGAGTTTTGTGATGCTTACTATTTACAAAACTCTGTAGCCCCAAAACTGTCAAAAATAAACAAACAGGTTTGGTGTCAAAAGCAAGTTGACCTTACAAACTTTCTAAGGATGTGACTCTTGATTGATTACCTAAAAGCAGCATCTGGAATAAAGAAGTTATAAAATAACATGGATTTCATTGATAAAAGTAAATCCAGAGCGAGAGGGATATCCTTAGTGGGGTAATAAATTCATCATACGTCATCTGCAAGGACCAATCAGAGTCTGGTGATGATGTCGCTCCATTGGAAACATATAGGCAAATTAAGCCGAGCCCACTTCAGAAGTGCCTGATCGTTGGTGCTGTAAGGACCTCACATAGTTTGGACTGCAAAACCTGGTTATCTTGGACTTTTACTAGGCCAAAAGCCTGATGCCACGCCTGCTTGGGACCAACACTTTTTTAGAATATTGGACAGAGCAAAGAATATGGTTCACCCTGGACATTTTGACTGAAATAATGTTTTAAGCCTCTGCTAAAGCCAAGATCCTGAGGCCAAGTGGAAATGAATTAAAACAGAAAAAGTCACAAATCCAGCTGCCAACCAAAAGACTGCCATCCTTAAGGAAACCCTTTTCTGCAAACAACTGCAGTTGGGAAGAAGCGTATCATTGTGCCTTGAACTGTCAGTACTTAACTACTTGATTTTTCCCACCAAATCTTAAGTGACTTTGATGAGTCATCACGTCAAGCTAGAAGGATCCAACTTGTGCTGCTTCATTGATGTCTGAAGATTCTACAGTCCCAGATTCAAGGGTGAACCAGTGGAAAGACAGAGGACTATAGCCAAGCCACTAAAGGAGCTTTAGCATCAAAAAACAAACATTCTCACCAAGATTTTGAAAGTTAAAAAGGAAAAGAACCTACAGATAACCAGAAATTTAAGTATTCTTTTAATTATTTTAATAATATCTTAATATTTCAGTTTGGTTATTTGGGGTGGTAACATAGTGAACTTTTAATTACAAGTCGTGGGTGTATAGGTTAAGAAATTTAAACAAAAGGAAATACATTTTGCATGCTATGAAGTTATGAAATTAGTCCTATACAGAAATATAATCTGAGACACTGATGTGATGAGTTTTTACGTTCTTGTACATGAAGGTTATGCTAAATAGTAAGTATGCTAAAAGCCTAGTATATAGCCAATGCCACTTTTGTACTGAATATTGTTAGTTCATTTGCATTGTTTATTTGCTGAAATTTGTTATGCTTATTTGTTTTATGTTTGACTTGATTTTCTGAAACCTTTGTTGTCATTTACATTATTTTTTATTATGCTTGATATTTTTGATAATTAGGAATATTTAGAATTTTTACATATGTGAATAAAATATATATTTTTCATATTCCTAAGTGTGGCAGAAATGTTTTCATCATTATCTTCAACCTGGAGAACAGGGATAATATTTGAATGTTATAATTATTTTTGGTAATTTATGAAAATGTGTTTGGGTAAGGCCCAAGGTAAATCCAAGTGCTATATTATAAAAGTGATATTGTAACCCATTGTTCCAACATAATTTGGGGTTCTCATCTGCAGGATAATTGTTAATGAATAACAGTCCACACTTTGAGTGTATGAGAAATACTTATTATTATTATTGTTTGCAAGTAACTGAATGGCATAAATAATATTTTACTATTCTTGTTTCTTGATGATTTAAAGATAGAATTGCCCCTAGACAGTGAGAAAAGACAGAAAAAAGTAATTGTCTGGCAGTAAAGCAACAAGAAAAAGGACATTTGAACCATCATAAGGAAAAGATTTGGTTGTTTGTTACAAAATTGTGTTATATAAGCACTGTAATCGCAATTGTTGTTTAAGAGGTATTATTATTATTCTTGTTGAAGCAGTGATTATTATTACAGAACCATGTCAGTACAAGGCCCATGTGCAAAAGTTATGAAATCTGAGGCAGTGATATATTTAGCAGGTTATCGGTCTCCACTTCTGAATAAGAAGAAAGGACTAAAAGATTGTGAAAGAAGTAATGAAAATATTTAGAGCTGGTTGACCAGTTGAATCATGACAAAACATGTTTAACCAATGAAGTAAAATGTCTGAGGGGAGAAATCTCATTAGTGTAGTGGATTTGTAGGCCAGATCCAATTGCTCAAGAAACAGTTAGATGAAAGTAATGAGAAACTATCTGACAAAAACTGTGTCTTGGTCAACCTAAAGACTGACATTGCTGTGTTAAAAAATTCTGCTGAACAGCACAATGGGTGGTGGTCAGTTTGAGAAAAAAAAAAGCCGAAAACATTTAAGGCTAACAAACAGCTCAAAGAGTGGTGTGCAGCTTTGGAAGGGGAACAATCTGAATTGACATATGCTAATGAGCAGGTTACCAAGGTAACACTAAAATCACACAGATGTATAATGATGTAAAGGAGCAACGTGAAAGTGAAAAGAAACAGTGGGCAGGCAGGGGGAAAGCCACCTCTTAGCCAAAAGGAAGGAGGAAACCTCTAAACTAAGAGGCTTAAGTTGGTCAAATCCAAGCTATCAGTCTCATGGTAATGGGCAAGACGAAGATACCATTAGGACATATAATTATTTTTGGAATCCTCCCCACACAAAACCTACAGACATAGCTTCCTACTAAAGATACAGTGAATTTAAATTTCACCAGCGAAGTGAACGCGAACTGGGCACTTCGCATTGTCACTCTGCTTCGCAGAGTGGCCAGCATGAAATGCCCACTTCGCCTTGTTATTATTACTTCACATTGTCATTCCACCTTAACGCGGAGTAAGGAGGAGTGACAACAATATTGGCAGCCCCCCCCCCACACACACAGTCACTAGAATTAATGTGCATCCCCAAAATGCTACTGTCGTCTTGTCTCCAGAAAATTCCGCAGTGCTGATGAAGTGAAATGAGAACGTAACAAGAAATTCAAAGTCTCCCAGAATTAATGGCACACTCAGTCATCCAGGCAGTGGTCAAACAAAGTCACCAGAATTAATGTTCATCCTCAAAATGCTACTGTCTTGTGTCCATAAAATTCCCCAGTGCTGACCAAGTGAAATGAGAGTGTAACAAGACATGCAAAGTCTCCCATCTTAGAGATGCAGCAAATTTAAATTCTGCCGGTGAAGTGCCCGCAAAGTGGGCACTTTGTGTTGTCACTCCACTACGTAGAGTGGCCAGCATGAAATGCCCACTTTGCCTCATTATTGTGATTGTGACTTCTCATTGTCATTCTGCCTTAACCCAAAGTAAGGCAGAGTGACAACAATATTGGCAGCCCCCGGGCCCCCATACATCACATCACATGGCTTACAGTACTGTAACTCACATGCTGTACAGGAATGCTAATGCCTACGGCTGTAGTTCCCCGATGGCAATGACCTGTATCACAAATAGAGATGCAGTGAATTTAAATTCCACTGGTGAAGTGCCCGCAAAGTGGGCATTTCACATTGTTGCTCCATGGCCAATGCAAAAGGCTCACTTTCCCTAGTAATTATTACTTTGTGTTGTTATTCTGCCTTAACTCGAAGTAAGGTGAAATGACAACAATATTTGGCAGCCCTTCACACACACAGTCACCAAAATGAATGTGCATCCCCAAAATGCTCATGCCTTGTGTCCAGAAAACTCCCCAGTGCTGATGAAGTTAGATGAGGGCACAAGAAATGCAAAGTCTCCCAAAATTAATAGCGCACTCAGATGGCAAACATGCAGTAGTCACACACAGTTACCAAAATTAATGTGCATCCCCAAAATGCTACTTTCTTGTGTCCAGAAAATTCCCCAGTGCTGATGAAGTGAAATAAGAGCATAACAAGAAATGCAAAGTCTCTCAGAATTAATGGCACACTCAGTCATGTGCACAGTGGTCGCACACAGCCACCAGAATTAATGTGCATCCTCAAAATGCTCATGTCTTGTGTCCAGAGAACTCCCCAGTGCTGATGAAGTGTAATGAGAGCATGAGAGATGCAGTCTCCCAAAAATTAATAGCTCATATAACATCATGCATACAGTAGTCACAGACAGTCACCCGAATTAATGTGCATCCCCAAAATGCTATTGAGAGTGTAATAAGAAATGCAAAGTATCCCAGAATTAATAGTGCACTCCGTCATGTGTGCAGTGGTCACACACAGTCACCAGAATTAATGAACATCCCAAAAATGATACTGTCTTATGTCCAGAAAATTCCCCAATGCTGACGAAGTGAAATGAGAGCGTAACAAGAAATGCAGTCTCCCAGAATTAATGGTGTACTACAAATGCACAGGCAGATTAAGATTGTGCTGCACACTGAAGAGATGCAGATGCAAAGGCATAACAACACCTAACCTGTGCTCATAAGTCACAAATCAAATCTGGAAAAGAATACCTTTTGCTGGTTTGGGGGGGGGGTAGTGCACAGCAGTAACAGTCCATTACCTGTAAAGATACCACAAAGCAGTATAAAAAATTCTTGCAGGTGCAGTGAATAGCAGGTTCACACTGCTGCAGTTACTCTGTGACACAATAAAAGGTGTCTTATTTAATGGCACGCATCGCACACACACACACACTCACACACACACAAGTAATGCGTAGCAAATTGAAAACTTTTAGTAATATAACCAAATGTTTTAAACAAACTGAAATGATACACTGCTGCATCACAACAGTCAGAAAAAAAATGCCAAGAACTACTGAAACTATTACTGTGTGTACATTAACACAGTTATACAAGAAAAATATAACCAAAACAGAAAGACTGCCTTTTTCTCCCACTTAATCTACCTACACCACAGATACACCTCCCCCCCAAAGCACACTTCATAGTACACAGACTGAGGGCCAGATATTCAAAACTTTGCCCTGGGGCTAAATTAGCACTGCCTGGTGGGCAAATGTAGCCCGGAGCACAAAGCAAGCCATATTCAAAAGGAATAGCCCGAGGCAAACAGCTTCTGAATATAGCATGGGAATGGGGCCAGGAAAACTGGGCTGGGAGTGCAGGGCAAACTTAGCCCTGGAATAAGACAGCTCTGAATATGGCAACCAGGAAGTGCAAACCACAACAGCAACACAATGCACAGCAGTGTGAAGGTAGGTAGAGGGAAACTATGTGGCCAATGCATGTTCCAGCAAATGCATGGACCCAGTACAGCTGCAGGCAGCAGCGTATGTGAAAGTACAGTGTGCAAAACTGTAAAATATTCCCCGAACTGTTTGCGCAGCACTAACATGTTTGCATGGATTTAGCTCGGGGCTAAACCATTTGCCCAGTGCAAACACATTTACCCGGTGCTAAATTTTGCCATATTCAAAAGTCACATGCAAATGAGCCTACTCAGGTAGTCTGTGGGCAAACATCCAGATTAGCAACTCATTATGCCCTGACTTACATGCAGTTTACGCCGGGCTAACTGTTTAGCCCTGCGCTAAACCCGCACAAATGTGTTAGTGCTGCGCAAACAGCTTGGGGAATATTATAGTTTTGAACACTACTTCCACATGCGCTGCTGCCTGCAGCTATACTGGGACAACACAGCATAGGCACAAATGGTGGTGGTGCTGCATGCAACTGTCACACTGTAGGTCATGCTACAATGCACAGCAGACACTACAGTAGCAAGGGGGCCAGTAGTGTGTGGACACAGCAATGCCTATGGTCTACAGGGCAGTGATGATGACTGCACTATACACAGTGAGAGGCCCAACCTGCAGGTATTTACTGACAGTGGACATTACTGTTATGCTGTTGTGTGACCCACAGATGCTGCACCTCTGGCATGGGATGCTCACAGTGACATATACATGTCTGGCTTTGTGTGCTGTGGCAGTTGTACAGCTGTGTGGTATGTGGTCGAGGGGGCATATGTTATCCGAAAGGCACACTGGTGTTGGGGTATTCCCAATACTGGCCCATGTGCACTGCATAATGTGTCCCAGCCTTGTGGCCACACCTGGTCTGTGGCACAGCCTGGCCACATATACACTCTCCGCTCAACATCCTCCGTGCCCACAGTACTGCATGTGTGTCCAGGCATCTGTTGGTGTCCACAGAAGTGTGGTCCACAGGTGTGTGCTGTATGGCCACACTGCCATGCTGTCCACTGGCAGCAGGGTCACCACTTACTGCCTGGCATGGCTGGGACTGGTGGCAGATTATGACATCATTGTGATGCCATCAGTTAGCAGCATGCTTCCTCTATGTTTGGCTTTGTCTATGTGTCATATTTATTTGTTAGGGTCACGCAAAACCTGCGCAAACACTGCACAAAGCCATAGTGTTGTGCAAAGCTGATAGCCCAGGGTTAAGACAAGCTTTTCCTGGGTGGTAATGTGCACTGCACTAAGTGTCATGCTAAGTCACGCAAAACCACTTTGCACAGTGCTAGTTGCCGAATATAGCATTGCGGCTGTATTCATGTCCATTTGCCCCTTGCATACATTATGATTTTGCTCAGTGCTAATGCAGTTTGCCCATGCTATTTGGCCTTTTGAATATAGCTGACCTTCGCTAATCCCATGCTAAACCTGCACAAACAGGTTTTGCCCGGTGCAAAGTTTTGAATATCTGGCCCCAACTGTTCTAAATTATCATTCAAAATCCACACACAAATAATTAACACTTGATAATTTGAGCACAGGAGGGTTTCGTATACTCAATGTAGTAAGTTGTGAGCAAAAAGAATAGCTCAAAAAGACTTTTTTAACAGCTTTTAAAGGATTTGAATCACAGAGCTCTGAGAGGAAACTGTCTACATCTTCCACTACACACACACTACACAGAACTGAGGCTGTGCAGAAAAATTTAGAGCCCATGTGACCTGCAAACCCATAAAGCACTGCAAAATTCTCCTTTGGAGCTCAAAAACAAGAAGTGAGGCGAAGTACATTGATTTCAATGTACTTCACCTTAAAATTGGTGGAGAAGTGGTTTGGGGAAGGCGGAATAACATAAAGTCATTGTTTCCAATGGACTTTGCCTTCCCCATTATAACGAGAAGTACCCCGCTTCGCATTGTGGAGCACTTCGCAGAGTCAGGGTTACTCCACGAATCACTTCACGGAGCAAATTTTGGTCACTTCACCCACCACTACTTCCTACCAACCACATTCCCTTCCTCAATTTGGTGCCAAAATGCAATCTGAGTTAGAGGAAGCGGTGACAGAAGAAAGAGATACAATACATGTAAACAAACTCTGGTCAGAGCTGATATGGCTGTGGAGAGCTTTTGGGATGCTTTTACCCATTGTTTCTAATGAATTTGCACAATGTAGATCTGTGGAGAGGCAGTTTCAATGTAGTCTTCCCTTTACACATTTTAATGCACTGCAGCTCCCATGGGTGATAAACAGCCCAGGAATGCAAATGAACTAATTGAGCATGCAGCGTGCAAAGGGGCCTTACATATGCTCATTACCAGCCCATTTGCATGCTGGCATGGGGATGAGTGCACTGGAGCAACTCTTGCCTGAGGCCCTGACCCCAATTGCTCCCATGTGGGACAGGCCCTGAAGTCTTTGGTGATATAGTGGTGCTCCCTCCCCTGTTCCACCAACTCCGATCGTACCGGAGTCCAGGCTCTATCAGTTCCATGTTGTGGGGACCCCAATGCCATCCCTAATTGCACCTGAATACACCTACAATCCAAGTCCATAGTGTAGTGGCCCCCACTCCCCCTCAACGGTGCACAGACACCCCCTCCCTGCCCCTCGTCCATCCCACTGCAACAACTGGCTCTGTAATTAGATTGTACCACTCTATTGGCAGGTGGTGGAGCACTTATGGTAGAATGTTGAAATGTGTTATACAGAGGCATGAGCTTTGTGTGGGTGATAACACCCAGTGGCCATACACCTCAGGCACTCGCATGTGTATCCATCATCCCAGTGCCGTTGCACTGCTCCATGTGGGTGATGGCCAATGCTGTACCCACTCACACAGGTCCCAAAACAGGCATGTTACAGCCACTCTCCATTTGTTTGTACAATTGGGGAACTGTGGATGAACAATCCGTAGCCTGAAGCATACACTGCAAATGGCATTACAGGATACCACACCCCATGGCACCCGGGATACCTCAGCAGTCTGGAGGGTGGCATGTTACACAGGGGAACAGGGGAGAGTGTAGACTTGCAGTGGTGTATGATAGCAGGAAGATAAGGCATCATCAAGGCATGCATTGGAGGTGTGTAAATTCCCTCTTCAGTTTTCCAGGGATGTACACATGGCTGCATACACTGGTGGATCCACAGCTGGCGTGGTGCCCCAATGCATAGTACAGCCAGCTGGGTCATTCCACAGTGCAGGTTCAGTGCAGTCAATGGCTGGCTATGGCAGGCAGTGGAGGGCAGTGCCAGTCTTTGCAACAGGTTGGGTATGGGGGGAGTGAGGGTGTCTGTGTACAGGGGAGGTGGATGGGAGTCCTCTAGACTACAGATATGGACCATGGTTTCCTCTGGTGCTACCAGGTCTGGGGGGACCCTACACTATGAAGCTCTTCAGGATTGGAGTTGGTAAGATTGGAGATGGAAAGGGGGTACCTCTAGTCTACCAGGGCTGCCAGGCTGCTGTGCACCTATGTGCACATCTGCAGCCTGCCTGTGGGTGGCTGGCTGGGTTAGACCAGCTATTCATGGCCTAACTGTGGGCATAGTGCTCTGGACTGTGAGAGGCACATTCCCACTGAATTTGCTACAGCACATCATATGCATGGGATTGCCCCCTGGACTTGAATGTCATACCATTTGTGCGTGCCCTGGTACATTCCCTTGTGGCTGGCGCATCCCGCATGTTTGACTATCACTCTGCTGCACATTGTTGGAGTTGTGCCGCACATCTCTCTTTTCCACTGGGATGCGCTAAGTATCTCCTTTGAATACAGGGGCCCTGGACTAGGTACCCTGAATACATATATTATAGAAATGGTAAAATCATGACCCCACTGAAAACAAGATATTGCATCTAATCTGGGACAGCTTGACTAAATACAGTGCAAAAATGTGTAAATGAACATCCCTGTGACAATGAGATGTGGCATCTCCCCTGCCTTATCCAGGATACAAAATATAGGATAAGAAATATTCAGTGCCCCCAGATCCAAATAACCATTACCCTGTAAGAAGCCTTCATTTTCCCTGTGTTTTCCTCACAGTGGCAGAATCAAATCCCTGTATAAATTTCTGTAGATTTTTCCATAAGCCACTGGTTTCTTATTTATGACTTTGTTCTTTATTTATTATATCAACATCATTTTATTAGGAAAAGAGCTCTGATTTGCTGCTCAGTATTAATATTATATGTCAAGATGGCCTTGGACTGATTTGGATTTAAATGCTATGCATAAGGCATAATGGGGGACTATATGACATAACAAATATCACGTTTATTATTTCATGAATTATACTCAAAATTATAATCAGAATTCAGACAATCTTTCAAAAGATACTAGTAATGCCTGTAAACAAACTTATTGCAAATAAATTAGAGCTATATTATGCAAATGCTATTTTTGCATCTTACAGTTATTAGTTTTCAGACAACTTCTCATAGACTTTTTTCTGCCCACCTGATGGAATCTTGAATGAGTTAAGTAAATGTTATTATTTTCTTCAAGGTCCTGATCCAGCAACTCACTAAATGTACACTTAGTACTGTATATCATATTATAAAATGACAAAAAAAACAGTCTTCTGTTTTCAGTTGTTTGATCAGGAATTTTATAAATGATATGTTATTTTTGCCATCATAGATGTAGCAAATCATTTGCTTCTGTATCACTCATGGTTTATCATCAGTTAATTCATTAGATGAGGCCTCTCTTGCCAGAAGTTTGACTGTTTCTCCACCCCTTCCCCAAACACACACACACACACACACACACTCTTACTATAAGGCCCCATCCACACTACACCAGAAAAATCCCTCTGTAATGTTATAGAGGATCCAAACCATCACTGTAACAGTTTGCGTTTACATTGGTAATGTCACAGAAAGCGTTTTCAGAACCGTTGTTGAAAACTGATATTCTGGGCATGTCTACACTACATAAGAAAAATCCTGTAATGTTATCAGTGGTAGGGTGGATGCACTTTAATGTTTTGGCCCTGTCTACATTGCACTGAAAATCTGTAACATTTTGAAACTGGTACAGACTGACAACGTTACAATGCATCCACACTACCACTGAAAACATTTTGAAAATATTACAGGATTTTACTTGTGTAGTGTGGACAGGGTTAAACAGAGATTTGAAACAATTACAGAAACTGTTGTTGAAACCACCCCACAACAGGTTTCTGTAATGGTTATGAAAACGCTTTCTGTAACATTACCAGTGTAAACATAAACCATTACGGTAACAGTTTGGACCCTCTGTAACATTACAGAGGGGATTTCAAGGGTAGTGTAGACAGGGCCTTTCAATCTGTAATGGTTTCAAAACATTACAGATTTTCAGTGCAGTGTGGACAGGGCCTAAGAGATCACAGTAGCTCTTATCTGTTATGTTTGGGAAACAGGCTGCAGTCCTTTCTGTCAAAAAGAAATGTATATATTTAGTCTGGGTAGTTCACTGAAGACCTACCATTTTATCAGCAAGGTCTTAAGAAGTTAGAAAACAGTGTAAATCTTTACAAAATTTGCTGGGAAAGGGTAACATTTATGAGGTATGAAACTTTCTTGAAAGATATTCATCCCCGACTGAAGTTAGTAGCAAAAAATGTTTAAATGCTAGGCATTTAAATGTGCAAGTTGTTGAATTTCGAAGGGGGTAAACAAATCTCCAGTTTAATAGGCAACCAATATTTAACAAACTGTTTCAGTTTCCTAATAGCCATCTGATAAGCAGCTTGGAGTATGTCTCCAACATTCTAAACAGAAAGAAAGGATTATTTTATTTTAGTTGTCCTAGTGATTTGTAGATGTGGAAGGATACATTGAAAAGTCAAATAAATGCATTTCACGATACTCCATTTTCAAGCTACAGATAGCAAAATGGCTGTAGGCTCCGCCCACAGCCATAATAAACAAATAAGCCCACTAAATGGAATGATGAGTTTGTCAAGTAACCTGGATACCTTGGTAGGAAAATGTAAACCAGAAGCTGTACCAAATGAGCTAGGAGATGAGCAACTAAATAGGTATTACACCTTTTTGGAAAAGTTCATTAAGTTGGGTGGAAACTGTGAAGACTTGAATGTCAAAAGTAAAAATCATGAGAGACCAAGAGCATCTCAGGAATCAAGCCCAGATGACTCCTCCCCTGAAAAGGAATATTCCTGTTCAGAAGAGGAAACACATGACAAGCATAAAAAGAGGTATGGAACTAAACAGAACAAAAGTTCTGGTTCTGAAGATGAGTCACCTGATCGATCCAGGAGAAATAAAAATATATCTGAAAAGAAGCAGGGGTATTTAAAATCAAATACTGTTACACAGGCTTTGAAACTGGTAGGAGAGAGGTATCATTCTAAATCTGTGAAAGGAGGCATTGAACAATGTATTCAAAAATTGTAAGAATGCTTAGAATGTTTGTCCTTAACTGATGAGGGAGAACAGAGCTTTGTGATCAGGTGGTCCGTTGATGATCCTCAAGCTGAGTGGTGAAGAATGTCTAAAGGAAGTAGGAATAAACTTGACAGGCTGTATAAATTTCTAAAGAAGGAGTTTGATCAATATCGCACCAAGGGGGCAGCCAGGCGTGCTACCTACCGGATGCGGTATGGTATTGACCAAAGCCCTAGGGAATATTACTGTAGGCTGAAGGATGTGTACTTTGGAGCAAAAGATCACTCAGACAGTGATTCGGATGACTTCTAAGATGCATATTATCAAGGTTTACTCCCCAACACTATTAGGACACAATTGGCACTTGAGCTAAAAAGAAGACCCAGAGACATCTGTTGGATTGTCAGACAGGCAGAACACATTTGCGACTCTGGAAGGGGTGATGAATCTCCTCCACAGAAAAAGGGTGTGGTTCCACTCCTAAAGTCCAAGAGTCCGAGGTAATTACCTTGAATACCTTGGCTATGGAGGGGTGAGCTATCTGCTCACAAAAACAGGAGACAAAAGAAGAGAAAAGGCAACAACACTCAGCACTGCAGTGCTATATCAGAAACATGATTCAGACAAAAGTGCTATTGCTTATGTGAATAAAACTTTAAGTGATGTTGAGAAAAAGTTTTCAGACTGTGAAAAGGGATGTGCATGGGATAGACATAAAGGAATTCTAGAGGTCAGGGGTAAGGGGAAATAGACTTCTAGGAAAACAAACTGAACTTACAAGCTCAAATGGGCAGACTGGGTGGGCCATAGGCCCTTATCTGCCGACACTGTCTATGTATCTATGTATCTATGCATCACTCAACCAAAAAAAGCTGTGGAGCAGCCCAAATCTGTACCTCATTCCACAGTAGTGGCCCAACCTACCAACCCTGCCCAAGCTTCCCCTGTGGTGGTTCTACCACCTGGCTCTGAGCCACAGTTCTATCAAGGTCCTCAGCAGTTCCCACAATCTCAGCCATACCAAAACAGCTTAATCTGGTTCAAGGTCAGTTGGCATTCATCTGTTTCCCCCCTTCCCTGGGTCGTGCCTGAAAATAAGCAGGATTTGTCTAGTGCACTTACCCAGTCAACAAAAGCTAAATAAAATAAATAAATAAATAAAACCAGGGATCCTCCTATAGAGGTTCTGATCCTGGTAGAGAGCATGACTAAGGGTATAGGAAAGGATACTACAGAGAATACAACAATGACTATAGAGGTGCCTATGGGGGCATCAAAACTACAACAACAACAAGCAAGATGGTTACAGGTTCCGAGACAGACCTCAGTCTAGTTCTCCAAATGTGGAGGAGATGGTCAAGAAGTCACAGGAGGAAATACAAGGAATAAAGGACCAGATGGGAGACATGAAAGTGTTTCTCCAATGCTTGTCCCCACCTCCCTCTCTGCCATCTGTTTTTTCTGCACCTGTACAGAATCCATCTACAATCTCCAGTACCAATCGAACCAGTAATAATGCCATCTGACTATTGCCTTCTGTATCCCCAATGCTGCCCAGTTAAATGAAGTTGCTATTGCTGACAATGGTAATAACACTATTATGGAATTTGAAAATAAAAATGTTAGCTCAGAACCTGACCTTCCCCTAGAAGTGTCTGAAGTTGCTTCTGCAGGCAGTGTAGAGTGTCACAGTGAACATGTCATGTTGCCAGGAGTTAAGAAAAACAAGTTCTATCTGGACAACTTAATCCCTAAAGAGGCAGATAGGTTGTTTTCAATGTTTATGTCAAAGTAAATCCTAAGTCATGAAGCTTTGGGTGACTCTGGAGCTAAAGTAACATTTATGTCCCAGAAGCTTTTATGACAAAATGGTTGATGCAGTGGGCAACACTAAGATGTTGAAAACCCTGTCTGATGGCTCACAAGTAGTAGGTTATGGGGAGGAGGGACTCAACAAACTCTAGGTAAAGTGTGGCTGAAGTTGAAGTTTGGCAAGATGGAAGTCAACCACCCAATGCATATCACTGATAGAATTGGATGATTTCTTGATTAGGAATGACCTCCTAAAAAGATTTTGGCCTATCATTGACTATTTTCAGGGAATTCTATGGTCACAGGTAAACAGCCCGTTCCATTTGGGAAGAGTCTTAAGGTTGCTGAACAATCAGAATCATGTTATCTTGAGAAAAATGATGTGACAATTAAATAGAATTTTGGTACGCTCTGATGTACCTGATATATCTGTAATAGTTAATCCAGAAAATGTGGCTCCATGGAGAAGTAGCGCTCACGTGGTCTGTCTGTTAATGCATCATGTGGTAAAGTCAGAGGATAATGCAAGAGGACTTACTTTCTTCATCAAGGAAGTGAACCCTGCTATCTCAGAGACATGCCCTGCAATTGACACAGAGACATTGGATTCTAAGTACCCAACCTCCTCTGGGGATGGTGGAAAGGAAACACTGCCACTAAATCTTGGGTCCTTGCTCTGCAACATAAGGTCAGAGGAAGGCAGATTAAAGGTGCCCATCAAAGCAGAGAGTTTGCAGACTGTAAATTCTGTGTTATGCTTAGGTTATAAGCACTGTTTAATTAGTGAACTGTTTTACAAAATGTTTAAGAGGCAGAGGCCTAGATTAACATATGCAAAGAAACAGGAGTGATTGGTGGACATCCCATACCAGAAAACTAGTTTGAGGATCATAGGTATCTGTGCTTTGAATCTCCAGATTAGGCAAAAGAAAATACAGCAGCCTGTAAAGGTAGTACAAGGCATAGAATCTCCCACGCACCTTGGACTAGACATCCTTGTATGACTGGGGGTGTATGTTGACCTAGCCAATGATGTTCTTTGGTCACGAATAAGGGGGGACCCTTATCCAAGAAAAGTGACACCATGGGCCTTGAGGTCTGGGCAAACTATTCCTCAAGTGTGCCAGGTGTTGAATGAATTCACTATAACAATTCCAGGTAATGTCAAGGATTTCACTCTTAGGGTTAATGTAAAGAAAGGCCAAGAAATGCTTGACAAGACTGCACTCTTTGTGCTTGACAAGCAACTTAGTGATATGGGTTTAAAAATCCACTCCACACCCTACTTGGACATGAGCAACAGAGTAATGCAACTCTTGGTACAAAATTCAATGGTGGAGCCTGTCACTATAGGCTCTAACTGTGAGTTAGGGGTAGTGATAGGGGAATCCTTTTATGATTTGGAGTTTGTTGTTCCAGTTATTGAGGAGTTACCAGAAGACATTGTTCAGGATGAAACAGATGGAGAAATTAGGTCTATACCAAATAGTTTGATTGGTTTACAAGACATTTGTTCAGTAGAGAAGGAAGAGGTACAGGCATGTAGAGTTGAAGATGATTATCTTGTACTGTCCACTATGGTTAATGAAACAGAACAATTTACAGAGTTGCATGCGATCGATACTGAAAATGTTTCTGAGATAATAGAAGATGCAGTACAAATAGGTAAAAATGTACTTTTCCCTGATTTTAAAGAACAAGTTGAGCAAGCTATACAAGATTGTAATTGTGAAACAGAAGAAGAAAAAGAAAAGGTTCATGAAAGTTCCTTCAGTTCAAGGACATGTTCGCAAGAGATGCTCATGATTGTGTGGTAACTGACCTCCATGTTACCAGGGTACCTACCGACCCTAGTAAAGGTCCAGTTTATGTAGGCCAGTACAGAATACCACTAGCATCTTATGAACATATACAAGAGATGCTGGATACCTTGATGGAGAGAGAAATTATAAGACAGGTGAACTCAATTTATAATTCCCCCATTTGGCCTGTATTAAAACCTACAGGAAAGTGGAGGCTCACTATTCACTATAGAAAGTTAAACCAACAGGTACCGTTATCTCGTTGGCCCATGAAATGTTTGGACCAAAGTTTGGCCAAAGTTCAGGATGCAAAATATTTCACTACCCTTGATATAGCAAATGGATTTTGGACATTTAAAGTAGATCCAAAAGACCAATATAAATTGCCTTTTACCTTTGGAAGGAGACAATACACATGACACAGGTGTCCTTTTGGGTACTTAAATTCACCAGCAGATTTCAATATCTTTCTGCATAAGGCCATGCCTGACGCTGAAAGTAGAGGGAATCTGGTTTACATGAATAATGTTCTAATCAAAAGCAACACTTTTGAGGAACACCTAACTGAAGTAACCTATGTGTTAAACCAGCTGATATCCGCTGGTGCCAAGTTGTCCTTACCAAAGGGGCAGTGGTTCAGAAATAACATAAACTATCTTGGGCATGAAGTTGGTCCTGATGGGTTACACCCTCAGCATACCAAAGTTGAGGCAATCCACAAAATTGGTCCAACTAAAACTTTAAAGGAGTTACGCAGCTTCCGAAGAATCTGTAACTACTCAAGACAGTTTATCCAGGACTATGCTGAAATTACCTATCCCCTCACCAGGCTACTGAAAAAGTCAAAACCATGGGTGTGGGTGGGGGGCGGGCAGAGAAAGCCATGCAAGCTTTGAAAGACAGTCTAAGTCAAGCACTGTGAATTGCATACCCACATATGGACAAGTATTTTTATCTAGAGACAGGACATACTAGTAGCAGTATCAGTGCAGTGCTATATCAGAAACATGATTCAGACAAAAGTGCTATTGCTTATGTGAATAAAACTTTAAGTGATGTTGAGAAAAAGTTTTCAGACTGTGAAAAGGCATTGTTTTCCACAGTATAGGCAGTACAATGGTTTAAAAACTACGTTTGTGGTATGAAAGTTGTTGTAGAGACTGGTCACCAAACTTTCACATTTCTGGGGAGTCAGAAACTTAAGGATGGTAATGTATCTAGCATCAGAATCATGGCCTTGACCTTAGCACTCCAGGGCCTCACCCTAGAGATTAAGTATAAAAAGAACAAAAGGAATACAGTAGCTTGAGGGTTCGCAGACCTGGAGACGCATAATTGTACTGTAGATGAGCATCCTGTACAAGAGCCTGACCTATCTCATGAATTGGAAATGATATTCAAACATAACAGGCACCACCACTATGATGAGAATGTGTGTGAGAATTTGTCTAGAGCCTACATTGATGGTTGTTCATTCCAGCAAGGTGAAGACTGGTATTCTGGTTTAGGAGTGGTATGGCAGGATAATATACCATGTACTCCTATCAAATACAAGCTCAGTCCTAAGTCTAACCAGTATGCAGATTTGGCAGCCACCTATGTAGCTGTACAGACTGCAGTATAACATAAGTTATAAGACATTATAATTTGTACTGATTCTGACTACATTAGGCAGGACTCAGAAGAAGCCAGAAGGTGAAGGAAGGAAACATATTCAATACAGTGCTTTAGAGTAACTGGTAATTGGTATTTTTCTTTTAAACTTAGATTGTAGGCTTGTAGTGACACTATACTTTCTTGCTGTGTTGTCTTTACTTATAATTGTTTTTGGGCTGTTGAAAATTTAAAACATAGTGGTTGTGTAATTCTGTGCTGTCTTTAATTGCTGCAAATTTTATCTTGGCTTGTCTGACTGTCCTGTAGCTGGGTGAAGGGTGTTAATTGTCTGGCCTCTGACCTCAGCTAAGTGATAACTGGAGGTGGGGCTTAGTCACAGTTAAAGCAGCACACAGAGGTTCATCTTCTCAGAAGAAGCCAGAAGGTGAAGGAAGGAAACATATTCAATTCAGTGCTTTAGAGTAACTGGTAATTGGTATTTTTCTTTTAAACTTAGATTGTAGGCTTGTAGTGACACTATACTTTCTTTCTGTGTTGTCTTTACTTATAATTGTTTTTGGGCTGTTGAAAATTTAAAACATAGTGGTGGTGTAATTCTGTGCTGATTGACAGGAGCTAAACACAGGGTATAGTAAGAGGTGTGAAGTAGGAGGGGCATAAGGGGGAAGAAGACCACCCTCAGCACGACAAGTGTTTTGACTCATTTATTTATTTATTGGTTTCTTTTTCCTTAAAAATATATATCTGATGATCAGTTACAGGATTTTTAGTACTGTAAATAAATAAAAAGAGAACTAAGAGAGCTTCAGTAGCAGAGAAGTAGTGGAATTGCAGTATAATGTGGGGAGTGGTGCAATGCAGTGGCTGTGGGCCAGCCATATTCAGGCAGACCTTCTGGACACTGAGGTGCTGCCCTATCTGCATGCATCTCTCTGGACTGCGGGATAAGGTAGCCAGACTCAGAGCAGAAGTAAACTGGGTCAGGAGTACCATCACCCCTATCCAGGGACCACCCAGTCCAATGCAGCTGCCTCAAAGGATGCCGAGAACGAGGAGCACTTGGATGACAGTGGGCTCAGGGAGGGTTAGAGCAGTCAGGCAGAGGCACATCCCAGATCCTATTCCTCTCAAGAACTCATATGCCACACTGGCAAATAAGGACAACCAAATAGAGGTACCCAGGGAAGTGGAAGGAAAGGATGTGGAGGTTAAGCAAGGAGGTGACCTCAGTGGGGAAAGCAGTGGACCCCAGAGGAGGAGGAAGCGAATCCTGGTGGGGGACTCCATTGTAAGAGGGATCCAGCTAGGAACACAGGAGGGGGAGGACAGGGAGGTGAGGTGCCTACCAGGTGCCACGGCATGGAGGGATGGACGGAAGATACTGGGGATCACTGGGAGAGCAAGGCAGGGAGGGTGAGCTGGATGTCATTATCCACCTAGGTACTAATGACTTGGCAAATGGGGAGCCAAAGGAAGTTCAGGAAGAGTTTAGGAAACTGGGAAGGGTCTCAAGCAAGTAGCTACTTCTGTCACTTTCTCAGAAGTACTACCTGTGAGAGGCAAGGAAAGCATAGGAGTGCATGCACCAGAACTTTAACTCATGGTTGAAGAACTGGTGCTGTGAGGAAGGGTTTGGATTCATTGGTGACTGGGGACCCACCTAGAGGGATGGAGGTTTGTTCAAGCCTGGCACTGCATCCATCCTGGAGGAATCAAGCACTCAATGATAAGTTTAAATGCTACATTGACAAGCATTTAAACTAGCAAAAGGGTGGCAGGCCAGCAAGGACGGTACCTACTTGCTCACCCCACAGCTAGTAGTGGAACCAGTGAACCAGAGGAGTGGCTATCTCTGCAAAGCAGTGTGCAAAGATGGAGATTAGTGTCCAAAAGGTGGATAAGCAGAAAAGAGGCAAAATTCAGCAGAAGGGCAAACAGCAAGGAAAACCAGGGATAAATGACAACCAAGGAAGGGGCTGGAGTAGAACAGTGAAGCAGTCTAGGGAGGTCAAATCATGGAAAGCCATGTGTGCAAATGCCAGGAGCCTTAGCAACAAGATGGAAGATCTGGAGGCTGTCATGGTACAGTCAGACCTGGACATTGTGGCCATCACTGAAACCTGGTGTAATGATAACCATGACTGGGAGATGGCCATATCTGGCTACAACATATTCAGAAGAGACAGAGCAGGCAGGAAGGGAGGAGGAGTGGCACTGTATGGAAAAATGACATAAAGGCCACACAGATCCAGGAAGAACAAAATGGGGAGAGATACTGTGGGTTGATGGAAAGGAAAGGGGCCAGCCATCCGCACAGGTGTGTCTATAGACCACCAGCCCAGGAGGAAGAAACAGATAGGGAGCTTGATGCTAGCCATCCAAAGGATGGCAGACAAGGGTGAGTAGTACTGGTTGGAGACTTCAATATACCAGATGTGGACTGGAGCATCCCAGCAGCAGCATCAACTAGGAGCAGATTTATCCTGGACTCCTTCAGGGTGCCCTCTCAAGCAACTGGTCATGGAACCAACTCGGCAGAAGGCAATACTGGACCTTGTGCTCACAAACAGGAACAGTGTGATGGGGGTAACAGTGACCACCAGTCATTGTGGTTTGAAATCACAGAAAGAGCAGAACCAAACCACACAATAACACGTATCCTGGATTTTAGGGGGGCAGACTTTGGGAAAATGGGGAGTACGCGAAGAGGCATTAAGGGAATGGGACAGGAATCAGGGGTTGAGGAACAGTGGGCAGTATTTAAAATGGGATTATAAGAACAACAGAATTATGCATTAAGCAGGTTAGCAAGAGGAAAAGGAAGAGGAGACCATTATGGTTTTCCAAAGAGGTAGCAAAGAAAGTGAAAGCCAAAAGATTGCATTCAGGCAATACAAAAGACACAGGCAGAAGGGGATAGGGAGAAGTACCAGGAGAAACAAAGGGAGGCAGGAGGTCAGTAAGGGAAGCCAAAGCTCAGACAGAAGAACACATTGCAAAATCAGTGGGTAAGGGGACAAACCTTTTACAGGTATATAAGTGAAAAAGAAAAGACAAAGGGAGGGATAGTGAGACTGAAGGGGAGGATGGGACGCGTGGAGGATGACAACAATAAAGCTGACATATTGAACAGGTATTTCTGTTCAGTCTTTACTAAGGAAAGAGGGGTAATGGGTCTGAAGGGAGTACAAGGGTGAGAATGGTGCAAATGGACACAAGTCCCTTTACGAGAAAGGGTCCTGAAGGAACTGGAAGTAATAAGAGCTGATAGAGCACTGGGGCCAGATGGGTGCACCCAGGGTCCTTAAAGAACTAAGAGAGATGGTGGCTGAACCTCTGGCTATCCTGTTCAGCCAATCACTGGAAACAGGGCGGTACCCAAAGACTGGAGGACAGCAGATGTAGTCCCCTTATACAAAAGTGGGAACAAAGAGGAAGCAGGAACTACAGACCAGTCAGCCTCACCTCGGTAGTGGGAAAGATCATGGAAGCACTACTGAAGGAGAGATTGGTGGAACATCTGGTTGTCAATGGACTACAGGACCCAAGGCAGCATGGTTTCACCAGGGGAGGTCATGTCAGACCAACCTCATTGAATTTTTGACTGGGTGACTAGGGAGGAGGTGGATCAGGGGGAGGCAGTGGACATGGTCTATCTGGACTTCAGCAAGCCTTTGACACTGTGCCACATAGAAGACTATTACACAAACTGGGAATATGGGTGTGGGCAGGACAGTAGTGTGGTGGGTAGGTAACTGGCTGGGTGGCAGGACACAGAGGGTGGTGGTAAATGGCTGTCACTCCACAGAGGGAAGAGTAACAGTGGGGTACCACAGGGATCAGTGCTGGGACCGGTCCTATTCAACATCTTCATCAGTGACATTACAGGATCTAGAAGGCAGAATTTCACTGTTCGCTGATGACACAAAGCTGTGTAACAGAGTAGACACACCAGAGGGTGTAGACAGAATGAGAAGGACCTGCAGAAACTTGAAGAATGGTCAGGGTTTGGCAGTTGAAATTCAATGCAAAGAAGTTCAAGATAATGCATATGGGGCTCAAAAACCCTGGCACAATATATCAGTTGGGGGTGAGGATATAGCATGCACCAAGCAGGAAAGGATCTTGGGGTTGTCATCTCTGATGACCTCAAGGTAGGAAACAGTGTGACAAGGCATCAGGTAAAGCAAATAGGATGCTGGGATGTATAGGCAGGGGCATCACCAGCAGGAAAAGGGAGGTCATAATTCCGCCATACAAGACACTAGTGAGGCCCCACCTGGAGTACAGTGTACAGTTCTGGAGACCATACCCACGTAAGGACATAGACAGGGTAGAGAAGGTTCAGAGGAGGGCAACAAAGATGGTGCATGGGTTGCATCACAAGTCCTATGAAGACAGGTTGAAGGAACTGAACATGTACTCCCTGGAGGATAGGAGGAGAGAGGGGATATGATAGAGACATACAAGTATCTTACAGGGAGGAACAGGGTGCAGGAAAACACTATTTTTAAGCGAAAAGATGTTTCAGGACTAGAGGCATGGGATGAAGTTGGAGGAGGACGATTCAGAGGAAACATGAGAAGAAATTTCTTCACAGAGCGGGTGGTGGACAAGTGGAACACCCTGCCAGGAGGAAGTGGTGGGGGCTGAAACAATCACGGGATTTAAGAATGCATGGGATAGACATAAAGGAATTCTAGAGGGCAGGGGTAAGGGGAAACAGACTTCTAGGAAAACAAACTGAACTTACAAGCTCAAATGGGCAGACTAGGTGGGCCATAGGCCCTTATCTGCCGACACTGTCTATGTATCTATGTATCTAGGATTTCCTTACACATTTACCAGAGTGGAAGATAAACAGTATGATCAATTCAAGAGGCAGTAAGGTGATGCATGCAGACCTTATCTTAACCATAGATCAGTTGGTTCAGGAACATAACTTGGTTGTTTACTGGAAAAAGGTAAAAGGACACTAAAAAATTCAGGGACCAGACAAAACAGAAAATTACCTAGCAGATGCTCTGGCTAGGGTGGGTGGGTGCTTCAAATGGAGAAGAATGGATCTTGGTTCCTCCTGTCCAGGCTAATGTGGATGTGGTTACCTGCAGACAAAGGCAACAGGAACAGGAAAATAAGGTGTTACACTTTGTATAGTGAGAAAGCTGACTTTGATTTAGTGAAAATGCAACAAAATAATGAAGTGGAAGGAAAATGTTATCGTTTCATCAAGGATCCCACTGAAAACATGATTTCTGACAGTGACCTGCAGAATAGCCATGACCTGAGAGCAATATATAGCCAAAAGGATAAATTCCAATTGAGGAATGATCTCTTGTTAAGAGTTGGTAAAAACCCACAGGAGAACCAATGGGTCATTCCTTTGGACCACAGGGGAATTGTTACTACATGCTCATGATGAACTATCGGGAGCACATGGGGGGTTAGAAGAACTTGTGAAACCTTAAAAAAGGTAGCCTACTGGCTCTACATGTACAATGATATTGCAGAGAATGTATGTACAAGGATGTATAACATGTTATAAGTTCCAACCAGCTACTCCAAAACATAGAGCACCACTACAGTCAAAAGGAATCGCTATGCCTTGGTCAGACATCCAAATTGATTGGATTGGCCCTGTTACAAGGTCCTCAGGGGGTAACCAATACCTTTTGATGGTTACTTGTCTGTTCACAAAATGGGTTGAGTATATACTTGCTCCAGATAACACAGCCGAGACCACAGCTTTCTTGTTAATAAACCATGTGTTTGGTTGCTGGGGATTACCATTAAGAGTAGAATTCGATAGAGGTCCTGATTTCATAGGAGAAGTAATAGAAAACATGTGGAAAATTCTGGGGGCACAGAGGAGACTACATGTGTCCCACCTTCCACAATCATCTGGACAGGTGGAATGTGCAAATCAAACAACTGTGTATATACTGAAGAAATATATAGTTCTTCAAAAAAAGATTGGGATGTGAAGTTACCACTTGTATTAATGGCCATATGGGCCACTCCTAATATTTATTTATTTTATTTTATTACGTTTTTATTGCTGGGTAAGTGCACTAGACAAATTCTGCCTATTTTCAGGCACGACCCAGGGAGAGGGATACAAATGAATGCCAACGGACCTTAAACCAGATTAAGCTGGTGGTGGTATTTTTAGAGAATGAGAGAAATTTGGCCAGGGCACCAGGGAAATTCCCCTACTCACCTGTAGGGGAACCTCTGGCTGACAAAATGGTGGATGACAGTCCTGGAAAGAGGAAGGTAGCTATGGAGCTGGGAGAGCAGGTCCTCTCTTCTATCTCATCTAGGCCTGGGATTACAGTGCTTGGACATGCTGAAAATGAAAGACAGGAATGTGTGGTGCTGGATCAAATGTCAGATGGAGAACCTTTAAGGAAGCCAGAAACACCTGTACAGGTACGAGATGAACTTATGGATACCGCTAATGAATCTGAGGTTTCAGAATATAACGAGTTAATACAGCCTGACTGTGATAAAGATTCAGAACAAACTCTGGAACTTCAATGCTTGCTAGAGTCTGAGGAGCGGAAATTTTATTTTAAAAAATGTCATTGCAGCAGAAGATTCGTCAGCTCAGAGCTGACAGTGCAAATGATGCTGTCTTTAAAGTCCAGCTGTGTGCTCTGAATAAGTCATCTGAGAAACTGCAGTCTTCCAATGAAGATGCCACAAATAATATTGCCTATACCTCGGACTTTACAGCAGCACCTACTGTAAATAAACAAGGGTATACAATTCTTCCTTCAGCTGAAAATATGGATCCTGGTTGTAATAGTTCAGCTTGGTCAGTTGAAATGGCATTAAAGGGAGCAGGCTGGGAAAAACAACCTGACACAAATGAGTGGGTCTCTGGGGGATCCCTGATTCAGATGCTGGAGCCCGCAGACTTTCCTAACTTAGAGAAAAACACTGCTTCAGGTAATTCTGTACACATCAGCAAAAAAGATCCTGATCCCTTGTCTATTCTGCCAGGCTTAACCTTAACCCAGAATCCAATGCTTAATTTACCACTTGCAAATTTCCCTCAACAACCAAATATTACAGTACCTCCTCCTATCATACAACAACCTGCTGATCCACTAAATAAGAAACCGGACAGTCAGAAGAAAACGTTTTCTTTCTTTTCCATCTCCCTGTTCTTCCAGCAAAATGTCACAATGCTGTTCAGTTCACATACACAGGATGCATGCCTGAACCCCCAGATCACATTTTTGTGGCCAGAAACTTACTAAAGGACTCAATGAAATTCTTCTCGCTTGAGATTTATGTGTTAATCCATATTTCTGGAGAAACCTCTTTTGATATAAGCTTTAAAACTACATGTGGACTAGAGAGGTTCTGGTCCAAATATCACTCCTTAAAGCTGACTGCCTTGTGGGCCCCCTTCTTAGTAACTCATCTCACTAAACCTGCTTATAAGACTATCACCATTTTGTTTCAAAATGAAGGAGTGGACATAGCAGATGTGTTATACTGGTTGAAACTACATTGTACAGTGCTTGGTGAACCCAAGACAATATTTGATTCTGAAAATATATGGACTGGGGGGTGGAAGGTCAAAGTACTACTAAAGTCTACTCACTCAGGCATTTTGCATTTACTTAATTCCTTTTTTCTTGGTCAAGACAGGGCGGTGCTGTTTTATCCAGGCTAACCCAAGGCCTGTTATAGGTGTGGGGATGTGAATCACTTAAGCAATGCTTGTAACACAGTCAAGCGTAATTTATGTGGGGAGTTGGGGCATTTAAGTTCTACCTGCTTAAATGAATGTAAGTGCAACTTGTGTGATGAGGTGGTCCATATGTTCTCAAACTGCACTTGGGCAACGCGCAACCAGGAACACCATGATGAGGGGCAGATAAGCATTTCTTAATCTCCCAGGCACAGAAAACAAAAGTAAGAAATAAGTCAAGTGCAACGCCAGCGGCCCAATTACAGACTATTCCTTCTGTCCCTGAGGCCCAGTCTCTGCCTTCCAGGGTAGAACCCCCCTCTGTAGAACCCATTCTGGTGGATCCCCCAGTCCATAGCCACTACCTCCTCTGGGGTGGGTGTGGATTGCTCTATGGCTAGCTCTGACATGCCCCCCCAAAAAGAGCCAACTTTGACTACTTGCAGATGCTCTGCTAGTCCATAGCCACTACCTCCTCTGGGGGGGATTCTCAGAAGAAGCCAGAAGGTGAAGGAAGGAAACATATTCAATTCAGTGCTTTAGAGTAACTGGTAATTGGTATTTTTCTTTTAAACTTAGATTGTAGGCTTGTAGTGACACTGTACTTTCTTTCTGTGTTGTCTTTACTTATAATTGTTTTTTGGGCTGTTGAAAATTTAAAACATAGTGGTGGTGTAATTCTGTGCTGTCTTTAATTGCTGCAAATTTTATCTTGGCTTGTCTGACTGTCCTGTAGCTGGGTGAAGGGTGTTAATTGTCTGGCCTCTGACCTCAGCTACATGATAACTGGAGGTGGGGCTTAGTCACAATTAAAGCAGCAAACAGAGGTTCATCTTCTCAGAAGAAGCCAGAAGGTGAAGGAAGGAAACATATTCAATTCAGTGCTTTAGAGTAACTGGTAATTGGTATTTTTCTTTTAAACTTAGATTGTAGGCTTGTAGTGACACTATACTTTCTTTCTGTGTTGTCTTTACTTATAATTGTTTTTGGGCTGTTGAAAATTTAAAACATAGTGGTGGTGTAATTCTGTGCTGTCTTTAATTGCTGCAAATTTCGCCCCCACCCCTTCCCCAACTCTTAATTATATGCCCTGATAAATCTGATTGACGAAGCTAAACACAGGGTATAGTGAAGTGTGAAGTAGGAGGGCGCATGGGGAAGAAGACACCCTCAGCACGACAAGTGTTTTGACTCATTTATTTATTTATTGGTTTCTTTTCCTTAAAAAAAATTTATATATCTGACGATCAGTTACAGGATTTTTAGTACTGTAAATAAATAAAAGAGAACTAAGAGAGCTTCAGTAGCAGAGAAGTAGTGGAATGCAGTATAATGTGGGGAGTGGTGCAATGCAGTGGCTGTGGGCAACCATATTCAGAGCATACCTTCTGGACACTGGTGCTGCCCTATCTGCATGCATCTCTCTGGACTGCGGGATGAGGTAGCCAGACTCAGAGCGGAAGTAAACTGGGTCAGGAGTACCATCACCCCTATCCAGGGACCACCAGTCCAATGCAGCTGCCTCAAAGGATGCGAGAACGAGGAGCACTTGGATGACAGTGGGCTCAGGAGGGTTAGAGCAGTCAGGCAGAGGCACATCCCAGATCCTATTCCTCTCAAGAACTCATATGCCACACTGGCAAATGAGGACAACCAAATAAGAGGTACCCAGGAAGTGGAAGGAAAGGATGTGGAGGTTAGGCAAGGAGGTGACCTCAGTGGGGAAAGCAGTGGACCCCAGAGGAGGAGGAAGCGAATCCTGGTGGGGGAGTCCATTGTAAGAGGGATCCAGCTAGGAACACAGGAGGGGGAGGACAGGGAGGTGAGGTGCTCACCAGGTGCCACGCATGGAGGGATGGACGGAAGATACTGGGGATCACTGGGAAGGCAAGACGGAGGGTGAGCTGGATGTCATTATCCACCTAGGTACTAATGACTTGGCAAATGGGGAGGCAAAGGAAGTTCAGGAAGAGTTTAGGAAACTGGGAGGGTCTCAGCAAGTAGCTACTTCTGTCACTTTCTCAGAAGTACTACCTGTGAGAGGCAAGGGAGAGCATAGAGTGCATGCACCAGGAACTTTAACTCATGGTTGAAGAACTGGTGCTGTGAGAAGGTTTGGATTCATTGGTGACTGGAGACCCACCTGGAGGGATGGAGGTTTGTTCAAGCCTGACGGCCTGCATCCATCCTGGAGGGGAATCCAAGCAATCAATGATAAGTTTAAATGCTACATTGACAAGCATTTAAACTAGCAAAGGGGGGTGGCAGGCCAACAAGGACGGTACCTACTTGCTCACCCCCCACAGCTAGTAGTGGAACCAGTGAACCAGAGGAGTGGCTATCTCTGCAAAGCAGTGTGCAAAAGATGGAGATTAGTGTCCAAAAGGTGGATAAGCAGAAAAGGGGCAAAATTCAGCAGAAGGGCAAACAGCAAGGAGAACCAGGGATAAATGACAACCAAGGAAGGGGCTGGAGTAGAACAGTGAAGCAGTCTAGGGAGGTCAAATCATGGAAAGCCATGTGTGCAAATGCCAGGAGCCTTAGCAACAAGATGGAAGATCTGAGGCTGTCATGGTACAGTCAGACCTGGACATTGTGGCCATCACTGAAACCTGGTGTAATGATAACCATGACTGGGAGATGGCCATACCTGGCTACAACATATTCAGAAGAGACAGAGCAGGCAGGAAGGGAGGAGGAGTGGCACTGTATGTGAAAATGACATAAGGGCCACACAGATCCAGGAGGAACAAAATGGGGGAGATACTGTGGGTTAAGCTGGAAAGGAAAATGGGGCCAACCATCCGACAGGTGTGGTCTATAGACCACCAGCCCAGGAGGAAGAAACAGATAGGGAGCTGATGCTAGCCATCCAAAGGATGGCAGTCAAGGGTGAGGTAGTACTGGTTGGAGAATTCAATATACCAGACGTGGACTGGAGCATCCCAGCAGCAGCATCAACTAGGAGCAGATTTGTCCTGGACTCCCTTCAGGGTGCCTTCCTCAAGCAACTGGTCATGGAACCAACTCGGCAGAAGGCAATACTGGACCTTGTGCTCACAAACAGGGACAGTGTGATGGGGGTAACAGTGGGGGAGCACCTGGGTAACAGTGACCACCAGTCATTGTGGTTTGAAATCACAGAAAGAGCAGAACCAAACCACACAAAAACACGTATCCTGGATTTTAGGGGGGCAGACTTTGGGAAAATGGGGAGATACTTGAAAGAGGCATTAAGGGAATGGGACAGGAATCAGGGTTGAGGAACAGTGGGCAGTATTTAAAATGGGGATTATAAGAACAACAGAATTATGCATTAAGCAGGTTAGCAAGAGGAAAAGGAAGAGGAGACCATTATGGTTTTCCAAAGAGGTAGCAAAGAAAGTGAAAGCCAAAAGATTGCATTCAGGCAATACAAAAGACACAGGCAGAAGGGGATAGGGAGAAGTACCAGGAGAAACAAAGGGAGGCAGGGAAGTCAGTAAGGAAGCCAAAGCTCAGACAGAAGAACACATTGCAAAATCAGTGGGTAAGGGGACAGAACCTTTACAGGTATATAAGTGAAAAAGAAAGACAAAGGAGGGATAGTGAGACTGAAGGGGAGGATGGGAGCCAGCGGAGGATGACAACAATAAAGCTGACATATTGAACAGGTATTTCTGCTCAGTCTTTACTAAGGAAGAGGGGGTAATGGGTCTGAAGGAGTACAAGGGTGAGAATGGTGCAGAAATGGACACAAGTCCCTTTACACGAGAAAAGGGTCCTGAAGGAACTGGAAGTAATAAGAGCTGATAAAGCAATGGGGCCAGATGGGGTGCACCCCAGGGTCCTTAAAGAACTAAGAGAGGTGGTGGCTGAACCTCTGGCTATCCTGTTCAGCCAATCACTGGAAACAGGGGCGGTACCCAAAGACTGGAGGACAGCAGATGTAGTCCCCTTATACAAAGGTGGGAACAAAGAGGAAGCAGGGAACTACAGACCAGTCAGCCTCACCTCGGTAGTGGGAAAGATCATGGAAGCACTACTGAAGGAGAGATTGGTGGAACATCTGGTTGTCAATTGACTACAGGACCCAAGGCAGCATGGTTTCACCAGGGGGAGGTCATGTCAGACCAACCTCATTGAATTTTTTGACTGGGTGACTAGGGAGGTGGATCAGGGGAGGGCAGTGGACATGGCCTATCTGGACTTCAGCAAGGCCTTTGACACTGTGCCATAGAAGACTATTACACAAACTGGGGAATATGGGTGTGGGCAGGACAGTAGTGTGGTGGGTAGGTAACTGGCTGGGTGGCAGGACACAGAGGGTGGTGTAAATGGCTGTCACTCCACAGAGGAAGAGTAACCAGTGGGGTACCACAGGGATCAGTGCTGGGACCAGTCCTATTCAACATCTTCATCAGTGACATTGCACAGGATCTAGAAGGCAGAATTTCACTGTTCGCTGATGACACAAAGCTCTGTAACAGAGTAGACACACCAGAGGGTGTAGACAGAATGAGAAGGGACTTGCAGAAACTTGAAGAATGGTCAAGGGTTTGGCAGTTGAAATTCAATGCAAAAGTGCAAGATAATGCATATGGGGCACAAAAACCCTGGCACAATATATCAGTTGGGGGTGAGGATATAGCATGCACCAAGCAGGAAAGGGATCTTGGGGTTGTCATCTCTGATGACCCTTCGTAGGGAAACAGTGTGACAAGGCATCAGGTAAAAGCAAATAGGATGCTGGGATGGTAGGCAGGGGCATCACCAGCAGGAAAAGGGAGGTCATAATTCCGCTATACAAGACACTAGTGAGGCCCCACCTGGAGTACAGTGTACAGTTCTGGAGACCATACCTACGTAAGGACATAGACAGGTAGAGAAGGTTCAGAGAGGGCAACAAAGATGGTGCATGGGTTGCATCACAAGTCCTATGAAGACAGGTTGAAGGAACTGAACATGTACTCCCTGGAGGAGGAGGAGGAGAGAGGGATATGATAGAGACATACAAGTGTCTTACAGGGAGGAACAGGGTGCAGGAAAACACTATTTTTAAGCGAAAAGATGTTTCAGGACTAGAGGGCATGGGATGAAGTTGGAGGAGGACGATTCAGAGGAAACATGAGAAGAATTTCTTCACAGAACGGGTGGTGGACAAGTGGAACACCCTGCCAGAGGAAGTGGTGGGGGCTGAAACAATCACGGGATTTAAGAATGCATGGGATAGACATAAAGGAATTCTAGAGGGCAGGGGTAAGGGGAAACAGACTTCTAGGAAAACAAACTGAACTTACAAGCTCAAATGGGCAGACTAGGTGGGCCATAGGCCCTTATCTGCCGACACTGTCTATGTATCTATGTAAATAAGTCAAGTGCAACGCCAGCGGCCCAATTACAGACTATTCCTTCTGTCCCTGAGGCCCAGTCTCTGCCTTCCAGGGTAGAACCCCCCCCCCTCTGTAGAACCCATTCTGGTGGATCCCCCAGTCCATAGCCACTACCTCCTCTGGGGTGGGTGTGGATTGCTCTATGGCTAGCTCTGACATGCCCCCCCCAAAAGAGCCAACTTTGACTACTTGCAGATGCTCTGCTAGAACTAAACTGAAGGCTGCCCCCTCAAAAGCAACCAGAACATCCCCTATAAAATTGGCTAACCAATATGAAATACCACAGGAGACTTCAGCTGATTCAGGTGAGGATTCTGATTCCTCCTCTTTTTCTTCCTTACACCCTGAAGGAACAGCAGACACTGAAGTCTGTACCAAAGGTAGAGGTTCACAAAAAATTAAAATCTAAATCTAAAAGTAAAGGAATAACTGTTGGTAGGAAGAAATAATTCTGGTAGTCCTTAGCATGTTGTAGAAATCTTGCCTTCTACATAGCAATAACATGATGTGTGGTACTATGCAGTGTCATACTATTAATGTCAATAGCATCAAAAGAATAGGGAAATGACAGTTAGTATTTTCCATTCTTGCCTTTTTACACCTAGGTGTATTTTTCTTACAGGACACCAGATTTCACGTTGCACATGAGATAAAGCAAGTTCAGAGAGACTGGCTGCTTGGGCCTTCTTTCTGGTCAGTTGGACAGGAAACTTGCTCAGGTGTTGGTATTCTTGTTTGCCTGCCTGGGTTTAAGATTCTCAAATGATATGATCTTGTTCCTGGAAGAGATTTGATACTTGATGTCCTAATACAACAAACGCCTGATCGCATAATTAATCTGTATGTGCTCCAAACCAAAACAGCACGAATAGATCTCTTTTCTTTAATTCAACCATACTTACATATTTCTAAAGAAATTATCTTTTCTAATGACTTTAACTGTGGTCTCAGTCTCAAAGATAAAAGTGTGCAGGCCAAAACACAAAAAAACTGTTCTGTGATACACAGGCCTTAAAGAAAATATTACACACAGATAGATTATGGGATGCATATTTAGACATGGTAAAACAACACACTCCCACCTTCCAGAAAGGCACTTTACCTAACAGTATACACTACATCTTTATATCTCAAAATATATTGCTTTCTGCTGAGAAGGTCACACCACTGGAATTTTCAGACCATAAAATGGTATCCATAACTCTTGGAACAAATTCCCTTGAAATTAAGGGTCCAGGTCTTTGGAAATTCAATATTACATTATTAGAAGAAGAAAGTTTTGTAAATTCCTTAGTGCAGTTTTTGGAGGCCAGGAAATCTGTCCTTTTTTTGTTATGATAACCCTATTGATTGGTGGGAGGACACCAAAATAGATTCAATTCATTTTTAAAGCATTGCAGTAAGGGAAAAAAAGTAATACTGAATATTTTACATATTTATAGCAGTGTCATAATTTACAAACTCTTTTCACAATAGCCAGCACAATTGGACAGAACTTAGGACAGTAAATACATTTAGTACAGAAAGAGATGCTATCATTCCACAAACAGAAAGCAGCACAATTGTACAATCAACATAAATTTGGTACACAAGGCTCTGCACCAGTTGTATACCCTTTTGATCAAAACTTCCATACTTCAATGCCTTGTTTGATTGATCAGGCAGGGATCAGATGCTCTACAAAGCAAGATATTTTGAAGCTAGTTACAGATTTTCCCCTATGGCAACAGATTCACAAACATCAGTAGAATTTCTCTCTGACCTTCAGATACCACAAGTCCCCCCCCCAAAAAAAACTAACTAAGGTAAGCCAATCAATATCTCTAGCAGAAACCATGGACTCCATTCAGCACTAAAAAAATAACACTACCCTGGGGCCTGGTGGTCTCCCAGATGAACTTTATAAAGTGTTGAGGGAACATCTTGGTGTAAAACTAATCAGTGTCCTTAATACAATACTACAAACAGGCCAGGTACCACTCAATTTCAATAAAGGGACTTTAGTATATTTGCATAAAAAAGGGGAGAAAACAAATTTTAATAACTGGAGGCTGAGCTGTATGTTGAATACTGACTGTAAGCTTTTGACCAAAATTCTAACTGCCTAGTTACTTTTAATTGCAGAAATAGTCATTTCAGTGGAACAATCATGCTCCATCCCACATAGGAATTTTCAAGACCATCTCATATTATTAAGAGAAATAATAACCACAGATCATATTTACACCCTCCCAGGATATATTATCTCACTGGATCAAAGGAAAGCCTTTGAGTCTGTTAGTCATGAATCTCTGTGGAGTACCTTACAAAAATACAGTATCCCACAAGTCATGATAAATTGGGTTAAATCACTATATAGAACAGCCACAGTAGTTACAGTGGTAAATGGTTGGACAGGCCCATTAATACCGATTAAACAGGGAGTGAGACAAGGATGTCCCTTAAGTCCCTCTCCTGTATGTGTTTTTTATTGATCCTCTATTATGGAAGATAAATAGTTGCCAAATCATCAAGCAAATATCTAACCTAGACACACAATTTGTACCTAAAGCATTAGCTTATGCAGATGACCTGTGTCTGATAGTAGCAGGCAGGGGTTCAGTCTATAGTTCAGTGTCCCTGTGTACAGCATTTAGCTCCTGGTCAGGAGCATAGTTAAATATAAACAAATGTAAAGGTTTTTCATTAGGAACCCCTCCAGACACAGAAACCACCATTGGCCCCCATATGTCTTACAACAGACCCAGTCTCCATCCTAAGGGTTAAATTCAGACCCCCAGGTATGGAAATGGTAAACTGGGAGGAAAAACTAGCAATTGGCAGACAAGTGTCACAGTGGAATAGGAGCAAACTTGGTAAAAAGAAACAGGTATACTTAGTTAAAACTTTTTTAGTACCTATTATTTTGTATTTAAGTTATGTGTTTCCAATTCCCAAACAGTTAGAAACATTTGATTTAGGCCTGTTTATCCAGGCCGTATAGGGAAGTCATATTCCCATAAAAAGAAATATAACTTACCTACCCATTAAAGAAGGAGGTCTATCTATGATTAACCCTACTGTATATTGTTTTTAACAATATTTTTCTTATATCTAACTTAAAATCTCTTTTAATTAATACACAGAGAGGTTGGGAGCAATGGTTTTACAAAAACTGTAGACCTTGGTTCAACCAATGGGAAACAAACACTCTCAGGACACTTAGAGCTTCTGCATCTACTCTATCATATCTCAAATAATTATTTTTAAGGTTAAAACAATGGAAACTCAGTTCTCAGCATATCATTTTAGCTTCCTCACATAAAGCATTATACAGACAACTTCTAGCAGCCTTGTGTGAGACACCAGTGCCCTTTGAAAACTGTCCAACCACATATTTACAATTATTACAAACCCTTCTATAGACAACAAGAATACCAGCCCACATGTAGGATTTTCACTGGCTCTCTTGCCATGGGTAAATTAACATAAAAGGAAATCTGAAGCACAAACAGCTTCAAGACAGGATATGCAGTCATTCCAGATGTATAAATACAATTGAAACAATAGATCATTTATATTTTGAATGTTCCTTTATTGTAGATTTTTGGACATTTTTAGCACAGCAGTGGCAAGAACCACTTTTTTTGAAGGTTATTTATGCCAATTTAATGTATGGTTACTTTTCTTAGCATTGGAGAAAATGGAATCTAAGTACTTTAAACTTACTTTTTACAGTAATAAAATGGAATATTTGGATGGTGAGATGTTTGTTTACCTTGCAACAGAAGGATACTACTTATATTGAGTTAATCAAGAAGATTGTCAAAGATCTGTGTAAGATTTGTGCTTTAGAATGCACACAACTCTCTACACAAGATGTGTTAGAATTGTGGAAAGGCCTTCCATGGATAACTGACACAGATGCAGCCATTACATACATGTCATCTTTTTTTTTTCTTTGATTTGGTTTGATTTATGATATGTAACCTGTTTGGATGTATACTGATTTTCTGTTCAATAAACTTTTCCCATCTCTTTTCGAGAAGTGCGATGGGATCTTTAACATCCATCTGAACTGCCACCAGAACAGGCAGATGGGACCTCGGTTTAACATCTCATTCGAAAGACAGCACCTCAGGAGTGCAGCACCTCCATCATGCTGCACTAAAGTGTCAGTATTGGGATATTAACCCAAGTTCCTGGTATGGGTATAGAATCCACAGCCTTCTGATCTCCCAGCCTCAGAAGCGAGTGTGCTACCTGCTGAGCTACTGTCACTAAGTCTATAAGTGTATCTCCTTTTGAGATGATGACAGGAAGACTGATGGTGTTACCTTTACATCTCCTGTATACTACAGGAAATGTAAATTCAGCATGTGCCACTACAGCACATGAATACATCACCCATTTAAAACAGCATTTGTGAGAAACCTTTGCATTTGCTCAAAAGAACCTAAAGAAAAGCGTAGAGGCTTCTAAGTCATATTATGACAGAAAAACTAATCCAAAAGAATATCAAATTAGTGATAAAGTGTTTTACTTTAACTACAGTAGGGATAAAGCCAAGGTCAGAAAGTTCCTTCCAAGTTGGTAAGGACCCTTTGTGATCACTAACAAAATCTCACCCATAGCATACCAAATTGAACTAAAAAAGAAAACAATTAGAAAGGTAGTACCAAAATGGGTTCATATTAATCATTTGAAGTAATATCATGAAAGTAACAAAACATTGGAAAATATTCTGAATGAATCTAAAAGTGGTGATCAGGAACTAGAGTCCAGTTAAAATGTTAATTGTAATACTGATCTTTGAAACTGATGAGTAAAGAGAAATTGTTGTATTTGAGAAATGTTTACACAATGTATAAATTGTGAAAATTAAAAGAGTATATAGATGTAATCATGTTTAATCATGTAGTACTGTACATATTTCTATGCCAAAAAGTACATCACCAATGATGTCATCTAGTGATGCCACATCCGATGATGTCATATGTGATGATGTCATAAGTTACCACATGATATTCAACTTTGTGTTTTATGGTTCATTTTCCCTGCAATGCTTAAACTATATACCCATATTGTAGGATTATAGATTTGAAAATGTATTTCTGGGGTGCATTTTTAATTCAAACGGGGGGAAATGTAGGAACAAAACTAAGTTGATAAAAATATTTTATTATAATTTTATTATATTTACTATTTTGTATTCATTATAAGGGTTTAATTATAAGGTATACTGTAACACTTCTGGTTAAGGTTAATGTCTATATGCATTTCTAGATGCAAAAGAAAAAGAAAAGTTTCCTTTCAACTTTTTAAGTACATCCTAGATGCTAAAGGTGATACTGCATTGAATTAGGCAGCAACATCAGGGGACTTTCTGCAGTGTTGTTCCAGAGCAGAGGGGCGTAGCTGAATTCTTGAAGAGTCAAAGGTTATAATGTCCTAGCAACCAAAAGATAAGAAAGGGATGTTACTATGGAGCTTGACAGGTGATATACTACATCTGGACTCCAGGCTGAAATGAGACTGGCATGCATATATACCTCTTTTAAAAGGAGTACCATTCACTACAATGGAAATGAGAAACTTTTATCAATTGAAAAGAGGTGAAAAGTCCCAGTAAGACCAAACTCAGACACTCAATAAAAGTTGCTGAAATCTCTTGGGGGACTGGATATCAGATCTGCAATAGCTTTGTAATGTTTGCTATTTTAAAAACTCTGTAGCCCAAAACTGTCAAAAATAAACAAGTTTAGTGTCAAAAGCAAACTGACCTTACAACCTTTCTAAGGATGTGACTCTTGATTGATTACCTAAAAGCAGCATCTAGTTGCTTCGTATTACAGAATTGTTCAGTGAGCTCCAGGCTGCATGATGTCACACTTCATTAGGCACAAACAAAGAAGACCATGTGCTTATATAGAAAACTGATGCTTTAGAGACATTCTGAAAAGACTTTGGGGACAAATCTTATATTAATTTGAAGCCAAGAATATTTTGAACAAAACTATTACTTTGTTTTAAGAAATTCTGTTAAAAGTATAAAGTTTTAATCTTTATTAGCCTAATTCTGGAAATACAGGTTCTAGGAACATGAAAAGCATGTTGAAAGACTCTATTCAATGAGAGAAATTCAAAAATGTTGGTGTAAAAGTTGTATCATTTGGGATAACGAAGTTATAAAAGAAAATGAATTTCATTTATAAAAGTAAATCCGGAGTGAGTGGGATGTCCTTAGTGGGGTAATAAGTGCCATCATACGTCATCTGCAAGGACCAAAGTCTGGTGGTGATATCACTCCATGTGGAAATATATAAGCAAATTAAGCAAAGCCCACTTCAGAACTGCCAGATCATTGGTGCTGTAAGGACCTCACATTGTTTGGACTGAGAAACCTGGTTATTTTGGACTTTTACTAGGCTGAAAGCCTGAAGCTATGACTGCTTAGGACCAGCATTTGAGTTATGCCATTGTCTCCACCAGGAGGCGCTAAGGACCAGCTTGAAAATCTGCTCAACATTGCAACAATGTCCAGCTGCTTGTTACAATAAATGACTTTTTTTCCAATATTGGACAGAGCAAAGAATATGGTTCACCCTGGACATTTTGACTGAAATAGTGTTTTAAGCCTCTGCTAAAGCCAAGATCCTGAGGCCAAGTGGAAATGAATTAAAACAGAAAAAGTCACAAATCCAGCTGCCAACCAAAAGACTGCCATCCATAAGGAAACCCTTTTCTGCAAACAACTGCGGTTGGGAAGATGTGTATCATTGTGCCTTGAACTGTCAGTACTTAACTACTTGATTTTTCCCACCAAATCTTAATAAGTAACTTTTAATAATTCGTGACATCAAGCAAGAAGGATCCAGCTTGTGCTGCTTCATTGATGTCTGAAGATTCTACAGTCCTAGATTCAAGGGTGAACCAGAGGAAATACAGAGGACTAAAGCCAAGCCAAGCCACTAAAGGACTTTTATCATCCAAAATCAGACATTCTCACCAATATTTTGAAAGTTAAAAAGGAAAAGAAGGTCAAACCTACAGATAACCAGAAATGTAGGTATTCTTTTAATTATGTTAATTAACATTGTCTTAATATTTCAGTTTGATTATTTGGGGTGGTAACATAGTGAACATTTAATTGCAACTCTTCGGTATATAGGTTAAGAAATTTAAACAAAAAGAAATACATTTTTCATGCTATGAAGTTCTGAAATAAGTCTTATACAGAAATATAATCTGAGACACTGAATTGATGAGTTTGTACTTTCTTGCACATAAAGGTTATGCTAAATGCTAAGTATCCTAAAAAGCCTAGTATATAGTCAATGCCATTTATTGTGATGAATATTGCTTATTCATTTGCCTTGTTTATTTGCTGAAATTTGTTTTGCTTATTTGTTTTGTATGTTTTACTTGATTTTCTGAAATCTTTGTTGTTCATCTTATTTTTTATTATGCTTGATATTTATGCTAATTAGGAATATTTACAATTTGTACATATATGAATAAAATAAGTATTTTCCATATTCCTAAGTGTGGCAGAAATGTTTTCATTGTCATCTTGAACATGGAGAACAGGGGTAATATCATATTTGAGTTTTATAATTATTTTTGGTAATTTACGAAAATGTTTTTGGATAAGACCCAAGGTAAATCCAAGTGCTGTATTATAAAAGTGATATTATAACCCATTGGTCCAACAGTTACAAGCAGTTGATTGGATCTGCTTCTACCTTCATTTCAAAATTTGCAAACCTCACAGAAAGTATATGAGGTTCGTGTTTTGGGGGAAAACTACCAATTCAGAGTATTGTCCTTTGGCTTGTCCTCTATGCCATGGGTCTTTACAAAATGTTTGGCATTGGTAGCAGCAGCCCTTCACAGGGAAGGCCTCTATATCTTTCCCTGCCTGGACAACTGACCATTGAAAACCCACTCCAAGGATCAGCTCCTGCACACCTTAGCTTGAATGAAGCAGATGTTCATTGCACTGGGGGCTAATGCCAACATACTCAAGGCTGTCTTGACACCTTGTCAGTGACCACAGTGCATACTAGCAGTCTTGGACACAGTTCAGGACTCAGCCTTCCTGTCACAGTACAGGGTCAAACATCTGATTGCCCAGGTTCAACTGATACATGACAGCTGGTATGACTCAGCCAGGATGTTCCTTCCGCTCCTTGGCCTTGTGGCAGCAACCATCTTCACAGTACCTTTGGCCAGACTGCACAGGAGAATCCCTCAGTGGACCCTAAAATTCCAATTCAATTCAATTCAACTTTATTTTTATAGCGACTTTCATATACACAAAAACAAAAGACAATATAAATACCATTAAAACATAACATTTACATTATCCATCATTAGGGAAGGCCAAATCAAATAAATAAGCTTTAAGCTCAGTTTTAAGTCTACTGACAGTTGAGCATTCTCTCAAACGACAAGGTAGAGAACTCCACAGAGTCGGAGCTGAAAAATCAAAAGTACAGGAACCAGACATCTTTAATCGTACCCTGGGAATTTCTAGCAATCCCTCATTGGTGGAACAGAGAGGATGGAGGGTCTGTAAGGTACCAGGAGATCTTGCAGGTAGCCGGGTCCCTGATCATGTAGGGCTTTAAAGGTTAGCAAGCAAACCTTAAAGGTGATCCACCACTTAATAGGCAGCCAGTGGAGTACAGGCGTAATATGACTGGTCCTAGATGTCTCAGTCAAAAGCCTGGCCGCCGCATTCTGCACCAGCTGCAAGTGGTGGATATCAACCCCAGGAAGCCCTAGGAAGAGGGAATTGCAGTAGTCAAGACAGGTCATAACAAAGGCGTGAATCAATGTTGGAAGATCATCCGAGGGAACCAGATGTTTCACCAAGGCGATATTCCTCAGATGATAAAAAGAGGATTTGACGACAGCTGACACCTGAGATTTTAAAGTCAAGCCATCATCAAAAATAACACCTAGGTTGCTCACCTAGTCTGAGGTAGTGAGTGGCACACAACCAAGTGATAAACCTGATGGTTGTCCAAACCCCATACCCACCCTTGGACGACCTGGGTCCACAACCAACACTTCAGTCTTGTCAGGATTCAGTCTTAACCAACTGGAAGTCATCCAAGATCTGACCTTGGCAAGACAACTGTTCAGCATGAAGATTGCATCATTCTGTCCAGGCAGAAAAGACAAATACAGCTGAGTATCATCTGCATAGCAGTAAAAACTCAGACTGTATTGACTGATGATATCTCCCAATGGCAGCATATACACTGCAAACAACATGGGGCTAATATAGAGCCCTGCGGTACCCCACAAGGCAGGGGATGAGTGCCAGAGGAATAAATTCCAGTGGCTACTCTCTGAAACCTGCCTGTGAGGTAAGAATTAAACCATTTTGGGACTGTACCAGATAGTCCACATAAGAACCGCAGGCGCTCCAATAGCACACCATTGTCTACAGTGTCAAATGCAGCAGAGAGATCAAGAAGGACCAGAATGGTACATGCCTTTTGATCTCTAGCCATTAGGAGGTCACTCAATACCTAGACAAGAGCCGTCTCTGTGCTGTGCTTCTTCCTAAAACTGTATTGGAGAGTATCATAGACATTGTGAGTTGTAAGATGATCATCCAACTGCAATGCAACCACCTTTTCAATAACTTTACCAACAAATGGTAAGTTAGAGATAGGTCGGTAATTAGCTAGACAGTCTGGTTCTAAGGAGGATTTCTTAAAGAGTGGTTGAACAACCGCCTCTTTGAGGGAGTCAGGAAAGACTCCCCTCTCCAAGGATTTCCAGACAATGTCAGCAAGGATCGGGCAGATAACATCTACACAACCCACCAAAAGGGGTGTAGGGCCCGGATCCAAACTACAACTGGTTGGACGCAATGTTTGGATGATCTTCATAATGTCATTGAACTCCAGCCGGTGGAAATCTGACCAGAGAGACAGAATGCCAGTCACTTCCCGTCGACCACTACAGTCACTCATAGGAAGGGATGAGCTGATGCCAGACCTCATGCTGGCAACCTTATCTGCAAAGAATCGAGCAAACTCCTCGCATCTTAGCTGAGAAAAAGCTTCTCTGGGCTGGAGACAGATTGGATTGCACAATCTGTCAACAGTCAGGAAAAGCTGAGTTGGTCGATTGTGTGCAGCAGAAATCTCCCTGGACAGGAATTCTGCCTTCTTACGGGTGATTTCTGATTGATAGCTATCATAATGTGCCATCAACCTAAGCCTGTCATCATCACGGGCCTGACTTCTGCCAAACCCTCTCCATCCTTCTACCAACTCGCCTCATCTCCTTCAAGGAGCCATCAAACCATGGACTCCTTGGGCGAAGGGTGAGAGGCCAAACATGAACAGGAGCAATTTTGTCCAGAGAATCTCCAACAGCCTTATTATAGGCTAGAACAAGATCATCTGGACTCATGCATGCACTTGACAAGCCCGAGAGATCCATTATCGCCGATAGGTCACTGGGGTTAACTCCCCTTAAAGGGCAGTACTGAACCAACTCCGTAGGGGCAGACCTATTAGGGGGGCCCTGAAACTGAACTTTATGGTGTGATGGTCTGACCAACCGACCGGTTCCACCCCCAGATCAGCAATCTCCATACCCAGAAGAAAGATCAGATCCAACGAATGACCCCCTACATGGGTTGCGGAGGTAACTACCTGTGATAGGCCCAGCGACACCATCAGCTGGAGGAGATTTTGACCAAAATGCAAGAGTTCATTGTCAACCCAGGCACTGAAGACCCCCAGAATAATCCATCTGGGGGACCTCAATACCACCTCGAACATGAAGTCTGCTATCTCCTGGAGGAATTCTCCACCATCTCCTGGTGGACGGTAGATGAGGAGAATCCCGCAGCCTACACCCTCACCCAGGATATATTAGAAGGATCTGGTACTTCCCAATGCACATCCATAAGGCCCAGCTCAGTCTTAAACATACTGGCCACACCCCCGCCCCTATGATCCAACCTTGGACGATGTATCACTGAGAAGCGGGCTGGAGTTGCCAAGACCAATACAGGTCCTGCATTTTCATCCAGCCAGGTCTCGGTGATGCAAGCCAGATCAGTTGTTGTGACAAGATCAGCTATAACAGCTGCTTTGTTTTTAATCGATCTGGCATTGCATAACACCGCCAAGGCAGGATGAGCTGTCGAGGAAGACCTCGGCATCTGCCCATTAATATAGGAGCTCTTGGGTATGGGGACGAGACAGGGAGAACCCCTATCCTGACTCCATTTCACCCCAGGGCATCTCTCAGATCTCACAACCCCAATCCGCCCTTCCCTTCCAGTCCCCCATCAGGCCCAGCTCCCCCTTTCCTTTTCCATTTTCTAAGTATGCCCAAAGCTTGACACCTAAAATAGGTGTCAGATGGCAAAGGGGGCAATCAAAAGGGCAAAATTCCCTGAGCCTGGTGGGGGAATAGTGCCCAACCGTCACTAAACCTCCCCAACACATTATAAAAATAAAACCAGTAATTAAAATCAACCAACCTAGCTGAAGAAGTGACTCAATTCTTAATAATACTACAGAATTAAATATGCATTAATACTCAATAAAAAAATATATAATAAAATGGTATAAACTAATAACAAAAATAAAGAAATAAATAAAACAAAACAGAAAAGAGACCAGTTCACTGTGGGATGGCACATAGTTCCTTCTTCCACTATCTCTCACAAAGTGAAAAGAAGAAAAGAGAGAGGTCAACAAATAGAGTCCCATAACTGTCTCTCACACAGAAGGGGAGGACAAATAAAGAAAAAATAAAACTAAAGTCCAAGTTCAAATTAACTTTGTCCAATACTTCTTTAGCCAGAGGCTCACACCTCCAGAGAACCAGAAGCACTGTTGTTTAATCTCTCCAGTGGGCTCCCACCTCCACCCAAGACCAATGAACAGACACAAGTCACAGCAAGCAATCGGTTCTACAACAAAACCACTTCGTAGTTCAAAACTTTAGGGTGAATCACACATAGTCCTTCTCCATACTGACCGTTGGTACATAGACTAAGGGAGCGAGGCAGAGCAACAAATAGTGTAGGCAAAGGATCAACACTCTGTTTCAGCAAGTTCTTCACCCGACAGGAATTGGGCATCCACTCCAGTACAGGCACTCAAGTCCACAGCCAGGTGCTGAGAGAATCTCGCCTTGCCCCAGACCTTTCTCCCGGACCCGCTTACTACTACGGCAGCCCACCAGCCACCGAGCAGCTTAACAGAAATATCGCAGAGAATGCCACCCAACAGCAGCAGACCCTACCACACACCACCAGGTTTGGGCCAGAGTGAGGAAAAACTCCACACCCAGCAATTCGCCTGGCAGCTGCCGCAGAGCAGACTTCCTCCAGTTCCACTTCTCACTCGTTCAGCCCATACAAGAGCCTGAGGCCGACTCCGTCTCTCCTTGCAAATTCCAACAAAGCCGGGCACCAAAGCTCCCAAAACTCGATCATGGTCCTCCCAAACCACTCTCCACAGTAGCCAGATCACCAACACATGCCAGCTCTCAAATCAGTCTGGGGCAGACCTATCTGGTGCCGTGCAAACACCCCAATGCAAAGTCCCATACACCACACTGAACAGTCGCCGCCAACCAGAGAGCACAAACAATCCCAACAGGCCAAAATGCCGGGTAGGTCACGGTTTTTACCGAAGCCAGTGGTTGAAATTGAAAACAGAGCTGGCCGCAACTTGCACTATCCTCACTACAAGTATTATAACTGACGGACTGATGAACGCTATCGAACATATCAATCAAAACGTATTAAAAATGCAACACGCTACTGAACTAAGTTGATGGCTGACCCAGTGTGGTCGCCATCTTCACAACATGTCATCATGCAGTGGGATCTTCTCCCAGACAACCTAGAACAAAGGGTTCTAGAAGCCTCTCCTGTACGCAAAGTGCTCAAGTGGTGGATGGAACCCAGTAACCTGCAAAAGGGGGTTCCCTTCCTGATCCCTTCCCTCAACAGATTTTAATAACAGATGCCTCAGGGATTGGCTGGGGGCACACTTAGGACTCCATCAGATGCAGGGTACATGGACCACAGTGGAGAGCACCTTGCACATAAATGTTCTAAAAATGTGAACTGTCCTGTATGGGCTAGATGTCTTCCAGGTTCATCTGTCCCCAAGTACTCTGTTGGTACAGATGGACAATGTCAGTCTGATGCATTACATCAACAAGCAAGAGGGAAGTCACTCTTACCCCCTCTGTAGGGAAGTGATGACAGTCTGGTATTGGGCTGTGGAACATGATATAGGACTGTCAATGGTACATATTCTAGGTGCCCAAAATGTCTTGGTAGACAGGCTAAGCAGGTCACAGTCAAGAATGCATGAGTGAAAGTTGCTAACCGCAATAGTAGAAGACCTGTTCGATAGATGTGGTCATCCCCACCCAACGTAAAAGTTTTCTGCTTGCTCTCTCCAGGGCCTGGCGTTTTCTGGGCAAGACTTGTTGTCCATCTCTTGGAAAGGGATGTTCCAGTATGTCTTCCCTCCCCTTCCCTCTACTTCAAAGAGTGCTACTCAAGCTCCAGATGGAGGGGGCAACTCTGATTCTCATTGCTCCCTTGTGGCCTTGTCAGATCTGGTTCCCACTACTACAACAGACAGTGAAGCCGCCAGTGCTTCTGTCCTTATGCCAGGGTCTACTGTCAGAGGCAGGGAGCCCTGGTCAATTTGGACCTCAGATCTCTTCATCTTCATGCATAGCTTCTGAAAACAGGCATTGACACATTTTGGGGTTCCCAAAAAGTGACTTATGTCCTGGTGGCTGACAGAAAGCCTTCCACCAGATCTACTTATTCTATGAAGTGGAATCAGTTTGCTCTGTAGGCTGCTTCTCATCACTTTGATCCATTTACCTGTCCAGTTAACCAGGTTCTGGAGTATCTGCTGTCCTTATGAGATGCAGGCCTGCAGTATTCCTCAGTTGAAGTGCACTTGGCTGGCATTTCAGTTTTCTATGTGCCTATTGAAGGTTGAACGGTTGCCCAGCTGGAGGTGGCCCATACCTTCATGAGAGGCATTCTGCACTTGAAACCTCCTATCCACAATCCAGTCCTGGCTTGGGACCTGAATTTCATTGTGGAAAAGCTTACTTTGGCTCCTTTTGAGCTAGCCATGACGTGGCTTACTCTTTCTCTCTTCAAAAGTGTTGTTTTCAGTAACAATTACTTCTGATCACAGGATTTCAAAGCCACATGCTCTAATGTGTGAGCCTCATTATTTGATTTTTCATAAAGACAGGGGCCCAGATATTCAAACTGTGCTCAAAATGAGCGCAACAGCAGGAGCAAGCACAAACCAGTTGCGCAAATGCGCAACAGGTGCGATATTCAAACATGGAGCAGAACAAATTGCGCAAGCAACCAACGTCTGAATATCGCACATACTGCGCCATGGCGCAACCAGGAAGGAGAAGCTGAGCCGAATGTTGCGCTATGGAGCACCCAGCAGCCCAGCTGAGCATTCCAGAGGTGCCATAGCACAAGCAGAGCCCCCCAGAGCAATGGAACTGCACATCCAGGAGGCAGGCTGGGGCCCACCGCCAGCCATGCCACACATGGGCACAGGAACACACTGCAGAACCCACACCACACTGCACTCAAGCACAGCATCACTGGGGTGTGACGGATGATCTACTGGCCCATGGGGACAAGCCAGCACAGCATAGCGGAGCTATGACACCCCAGCACAACCACTGGCATGCTGAGAGTGCCACACACAGGGGGTTGACAACCACAGTGCACAGCAGCCCCCCGTATGCACAGCACACCCTGCACTGTGACCCCAAGACACCACATATGTGCAGTGACTGGCACTGCAGGAAACCATGCATCCCCCCCAGCACACGTCAACCCCGTGCAGCACAGAAGCCTACAAGCCAGACACACCCTGTGCACTCAGCAGTGGGTGGCAGCAGATGGCAAGACCAACCGAAAGTCACTGCCATGCTGGAGATACCTCCCCATGCACACACGCACACACACACACACACATACCCAGGACCATACCAGCCCAGATGGCATGTACACCCCTGCAACTGGGCACTCATAGGCAGCTGCAAATCACAGACCAACACATTATTCGTATAAAAATATAAACATGTATTAAACAACAATAAACAGTAGCAAAACAGTCCAACTATTTACAAGGGGGGGGATGGGTACAAGGTCGGGTTGGTCAAGGGGTAGGGATTACAAACTTGGAGAGGAAGGCAGGGTGGTAGGGATGGAGAAGTGGGAAGGATAAGAACATTTATGGTCCCGCCGGCCGCCCGTCTCATGGCTGGTGTCGGCCCGTCCCATGCCGCCTCCTCCGAAGGCCATGCCTGTGAATAGAATGCAGGATGGCCTGGTTGTCTTCCATCAGCTGTCGCAGGCCCGGGACATCCCTCCCAATGCGCTGGAGAACCTCGAGGCATAGGAAAATGGGAACACAGTCAATGGCTGTGACTGACCACAATCCTGAACACCACCCAACCTGCAAGCCATATAGCCCAATGTCCCACACCTGTGATGGCATGCACCCACCCACAGTGAACATGCACATGGCCATCACAACACAAACAAGGCTGTCCAGTGATGTGGCAACGTGGTGCGATGCCAGTTACACAGCCATGTGCCCAGTGCATGCCTGGACCACCACTGACACATACACAGACGTGCTGTGATACTGGACAGTGATGCATGTCACCTGTGTTGTGCATACATACATAGATACATAGACAGTGTCGTCAGATAAGGGCCTATGGCCAACCCAGTCTGTCCATTTGAGCCTGTAAGTTCACTTTGTTTTCCTAGAAGTCTGTTTCCCCTTACCCCTGACCTCCAGAACTCCTTTATGTCCGTCCTGTGCATTCTGAAATCCCGTGATTGTTTCAGCCCCCACCACTTCCTCTGGCAGGGTGTTCCACTTGTCCACCACCCGTTCTGTGAAGAAATCTTTTTCCATGTGTCCTCTGAATCGTCCTCCCTCAAACTTCATCCCATGCCCTCTAGTCCTGGAACATCTTTTTCACTTCAAAATAGTGTGTCCTGCACCCTGATCCTCCCTGTAAGATACCTGTATGTCTCTATCATATCCCCTCTCTCCCCCCTCTCCTCCAGGGAGTACATGTTCAGTTCCTTCAACCTGTCGTCATAGGACCCGTGATGCAAGCCATGCACCATCTTTGTTTATTTATTTATTTAGTTAAACATCAGTTTAGAAACCTTTGAGCCAGAGGCTCATTTACAAAGGTACCTCGTCACAAAGAGGACATCAGAACAGTAGTACAAGGGACACAGTACTTACAAACAAAAAAGTTACAGTTCAATTACAATTTTGTTACAATAGAGTACAATCTCCAACGAGCAAAAGATAATAAAAGGTGCAAAACTTATGGTCGGGGGAGAGCTGGTGGGGGTAGAAGGGAGGGAGATAGGGGAGGAGGAATAAGTAGGGAAAGGAAGGGGGACGCTCAGTGAGCATTGTCAAACAGAGTATATATATATATATATATATTATTTTTTTTTTTTTACACTAGGCTAGTGTTGCCCTCCTCTGAACCTTCCCTGCCCACTCTACGTCCTTACGTAGGTATGGTCTCCAGAAATGTATACTGTACTCCAGGTGGGGCCTCACTAGTGTCTTGTATAGTGGAATTATGACCTCCCCTTTCCTGCATGGTTGTATTGTGCAGGGCTAGTGGTCTTCCCCCCAGCATGCAATAGCATCCATGAAGTCATGATACTCACATTGCTGAAGCAGCTGTGTCTGCTGCTGCTGTTGCTGCGGCTGCTGCTGCTGCAGCCGGGGTGCAACTCCCGCTGCCACCGGGGCCCTGGCACGGCCCTCCTCAACCCGGCCCTGCATCCTCACATCCCGGCCTGTGGGAGACATATGTTGAGACAAACATCAGTGTGACTCAAAAGCAGAGTGCCCCCTGCCCCAGTGAGAGTGCCTACCCACACAGCCATACCCATTCATCTCACAGCTGCACACACTGACACAGCCAACTGTGGCTGAGCCGTCACCTATGCACACAACCACCAAAGCACACACACACCCCTACAGAGAAGACAGGTGCATAGATGGTACACTCACCTGGCCCAGGCACCACGCCCCGCCCTGGCACGCGGCCCCCTCAGCCCTCAAGCAACATGTCTGGCTCCCTCCGGGCGGAGGTCACTGTACCGTGCCGGCACTGCTCAGCAGACCGGCACCATCCAGTGACCCCCACCAGGTCAGTGGCCACTTGCTGCCACACCTCCATTCTTGCTATGGTGAGGGGGGCCTCACCATAGAGTGCCTCATAGTGGGGCTCTACTAGGGCCACCAGGTTGGCCACCTCCAGTGGGCTCCAACTTACAGCCCTCCTCCTAGCCATGTTAGCCAGTTTACAGCAGGCAATATGGCGCCCTGCTGCACCGTAACCCCACGTGGAGATGTTGCACAATAGACCACCACAGGCTCCAATCGCGCTGTTCGAACAGCACCATCACTTCACATAGCGCTGTCACCAGACAGCGCAATAGGGACATACACATGGCAGGCGAACAGTGGCAGGGGGCAAAGGGCATACACAAGGTCATGAGCAATGACGCAAGGCTACGTACAGTGCCATCTGATGTATAGGTATCCGCGAGACCGACCAGCTGCGTACCAGTGCCACAGTGGACTATTGCGCAGTAGTGCCACAGCGCCATATAGTGGCCAGTGCTGTAGCGCCACTGGCACAATGGTGGCCATGGCCTGAATTGCCGATCGCGCTTCAGCATGGCAGCAGCATGACAGACGCATGCGAAGCTATCTGGGCATGCGCGAATGCAGTATACCACAGGCACAGATTCGCGCCATTGGCTCAGCCGACTTTCCGTATTAGCGCAGCGTAGATCTAATATCTGTACGGCATACGCAAATCATCTGATCAGCCATTCAGGCGCAGTGGCGTTATTTGCATGTCATTAAAGTTGCTCCACTCCTAATTTGCATGTGTTGCGCTATAAATGTGCGACATTGGGCTGTGCTGGCCAGATTCGGTTACTGCAGGTGAGAGGTGAGTTGCATGCTGTGTGATGTTCAGGACAATGCTCATGGGGAAATGCTGTAGACTGCACAGTGACAGGTGTCCACTTCCCCCCATACAGATCACCATGACCGAGCAGAGCCAAGGTGAGGGTGAGGACGGTGGGCATAGAAGGAGGCCCAACTTCACAGCGGCAGAGACGGAGGCCCTCTTCCAGGCCTACCTGGATGATGAGCCAATACTGAGTGGACGGAGGGGCACCCCTCAGTCCCATGCGGCTGCATGGGAGGGGGTAGCTCGGGCCGTTAACCTGCATGGAAGCCACCAGTGCTCCATGTAGGAATGCAAGAAAAAGATGGGGACTGACCGCAGGAGGTTGAAGGAGAAGGTGGCAGCCTTCAGGGCGGCATGTGCTGACACTGGCGGGGGCCCGCCAGTGGTGTTGCAGCTGACCCCAAATGAGGAGACACTGGTTGCAGCCATGCAGCCGAGCGCCATTGCGGGCATACCAGGCGGAGGATTCCAGACAGGTGGAAGCCCATCACTGCACGGTATGACATGGTGGTGGTGTTTGGGGGGAGGGTGGCGGTTGTTCACATGCACTCACATGTACTCTCTTTCTGTTACAGATCCTGTTCATCTTCAGGAGACGGTGGTGGTGGGTCCAGACAGTGATGCTGACCTGCTGGACATGGAGGAGGGACCATCCACCTCCACCACCAGCCAGCAGGCACTGCAGCAGCATGCACGCTGGGCCAACAACTCTGGTGTCAGTGATACGGGTGCGGGGGGTGCACAGCCTGTGTCTCAGCAGTCTGGCATGCAAGCATGCCAGCATGCTGTGACCATGGCAGTAGCACGTACCTGCACCATTGATGATAGAAGGCCTGAAATGGGCAGTGATAGGTGTGTGTCCCATGACGGACACACGGCAGGCCAGCACGTGCCCCTGGGCCTTTCTGGTTCAAACATGTACCAGCATGCTGGCACAGTCCCAGGCTGTGCCTGTCAGCACCAGTGGGCAGCACCAGTGGCTGTGCAGGTGTCTGGCACTGCTGCCAGCACGGCGGTGGAACAGGTGGACCTGGGGGCACAGCGGTTGGAGGGGCAGCAGCAGCAGTCACACACCAGGTCTGGGGTACAGTGTCAAGCAGTGGCACATGTCCACCGCCCTTTGATCCACCCATTCCTGGTCCTGGTGAACAGCGCCCACCCTCAAGGGGTGATGTGCATCAGGACCGTCCACACCCTGGGGGTCAGGATGCCATTGGGGCACAGTACCCATTGGACGCGCACACCCGCCTGCTGCAGGAATCAGTACAGCTGCAGGGGTGGGTTGCAAGGTCCGTGGAGGCACTGTCTGTGTCCGTGGAGTGGCACAGCAGGGAGTGTGCTCGGGACCGAGCCAAGCTGGTCTATATGCGGACGGATGTGACCGCCGCTATTGACAGGCTGACCCAGGCAGTGGTCTCTGTCGTGGATGCATTGGGCACACAGTCAGGTGCCCCTGTACCGCACACCCCACACAGTGCACTCTCCACTCCCCATTCCCGGTGTCATGCGACACCAGGCCTGTTGATGCCGGGTTCTGCTGTGGGCATCCCGTGCACCCCTGGTGCAGGTTTGTTCGGCATGCTGCAGACCCCTGTGCGGGCAAGGTCGCGTTCGCGCAGTGGGACCCCTGGTGGTGCAACAGTGCCACCCCATGTGGCCCCTGCTCAGCCTGCCCATGCTGTTGGTCACGGTGGGCCGCCCACGCATCCGTGGAGGCCATGGGACAGTGCTACATGACTGAGCTGTCTCCCAGTGCGGCCCTGTCTGGTGCTGCCATGTGTGCAATGTGTCATGGTGGGCAGTGCACTGCTGGGTGCTCTGCTCACCACGCCGACACAGACCACCTGCACACCTCCCAACTGCTGTCCACAGGTGCGTGTGCATGATGATGCCTGCATTGCACTGTACACCAAGGTGCAAGGTGCCCAGCATCTGACACACGTACTTGGACAGTACAGGTGGTGGGGGTGGTCGGTGGTGCTGTGTGTTAGCAATGTCGGTTCTGCAGTGCTGTGCATCTGCCCATGTACGCTCTGTGCCTGGTGTGTGTGTGTGTCCATATGAGTGCTCACCCCTCCCTGATGGTGTGTTGGTATGCCTGGACCCTTCCACTCCCCTGACCATCATGCACCCCTGGTGTGTTCCTCTGTGTGCCTGTGGTTTGTGCATGGACAGTGTTGGTTGCACATGTCCCCTTGACTTACCTGTGTTGTGCGTAGTGCTCCTCTGTGATGGTGTCCCGGTGCAGCTGAGCCTGCCAGATCAGTCGGGGGTCCCTCCATCCTAGGGGGGGCTGCTCATCACCATCATCACCGGCGCCACTGGCGTCCCCATCGCTGTCCCCCTGTTCGACCGGTACGGCTATCCCATGGTCTTTGGCCATGTTGTGCAGGATGCAACAGGCCAGGAATATCCCACAGGCCTTTTGGAGGCTGTACTGTAGGGCACCGCCGGAGGTGTCTAGGCATCGGAAGCGTGCCTTGAGCATCCCAAACACCCGCTCTATGATGTTACGTATGGCATGTGCCTCATTATAGCATAGCTACGCGAGATCGTGGGGCGCCGGTACGGTGAAAGCAGCCAGGGACGGAGGGTATCCCAGTCACCTGTGTGGATCGTGGGAGAGCAGTGTCATGTTCAGGTCCATATTGGCCATCTCCTGTGTGCCACTACCATGGCACCTGTGTCATTCCCACCCTTGCCCAGAGTTTGCATTCCATACATGTGTACTCACCCACTAGATGTCCCGTGGGGATGTCCCCACTCGAATCGATGGCACAGTGCAGACTGATACCATATGAAGGCATCATGTGCTCCGCCAGTGTGTGGCACAGACATTGATTATGCGCCCAGTGGCATCACACACCACCTGGCAGTTGACACTGGAGAATCCCTTTCTGTTCCGATATGCGTGGCCATTGGGGCCAGGTGGCGTGCGGATGGCCACATGGGTGCAGTCTATGGCCCCTAGTACGCCAGGCATACGTGCTACCCTGTGGAACTCCGGCATGTTTGCTGTACGCTCTGCCGTGGTGCTGGGGAAATGAATGTACTCCACAGCATATGGCAGCAGTGCGCTGAGGAATTGGGTGAGGATGCGTGATGTGGCTGACTGTGTGATGCCTGTGGTGTCCCCTGTCGGCCTCTGGAAGGTGCCCGTGGCGAGCAGGCACATGCAGGCTGTCACCTTGGTCTCCACCGACAGAGCGTGACTCTGTCATGAGGGTGCCTGCATCACATCACTGCACAGCTCACAGAGCCGTCTCAGTATTGCCCTGTTCAGGCGGTACCGGCCCACGATCTCTACATCTGTGTACAGCTCAAAGCTGATGCGGGCACGGTACCGCATGTCGGGGGCATACCGCCGACGGGCCTTCCATGGCCACGTCCCCCTGCGGCATGGATTCTCACCCCCCTCATTACGGCTTCCATGTAGAAACTGGCACTGTCCATCTCCCTGGCTTCTGCCCCCCTGGCTGGTGTTGCTGTGTTACCCCAACTGTCCTGGCTGCTACTTCCACTGCACCGGGCACCCCCCGCTGGCCTCTACAAACTATGGGACACACTTTTCTTGCCTGCCCTTTTCTGTCTGTCTGTCTGTCTCTGTCTGTCTATCTCTCTCCCCCACTTGGCAGCCTGGTAGCGTTCTTGCACCGCTTCCTTGAGCCTTTTTATTTTGGCTCATTTCCGCTAGTGCGCAGTTTCCAGCTGTGCCGCTATTGCGCATGCGCAGTCTTTAGATCACTCGCATTCGCGGTCCTATCATGGATTCGCCCCGCCGGGTTCGCGCGCTTTTTCATTGCGCTGTTGCTTAGCATGTTTTCGGTCAACTGCCTCCCTTCTGAATATCACTTAAATGGCGCAGTTTTGACTTTTGCGAGTTGAACCCTGTTCGCATGGCGCAACCCCTTTGAATATCTGGGCCCGGGTGTCTTTTCATATTAGTCCTAAGTTTTTACCAAAGGTGGTGTCTGAGTTTACTTTAAATCAAACCCTCCACCTGGCAGTTTATTTTCCTGTGTGTGCCAATCTAGGGGAAGCATTGCTTCATACTTTAGATGTACATAGAATAATATGGTACTATATACACTGCACAAAGGATTGCAGAAAGGCCTTGCAGCTTCTTGTTTCATGTGCACCCAAGAAAGAGGGTGCTCCAGTTTCTAAACAGTGCGTATTCAAATGGTTAGCAAACTGTATTATTTTCTGTTACAGGACATACGGTAAGGAACTTTCTGGGGTTGTTTCTGGTCATTCCACTAGAGTCATGGCCACATCTGTTGCCTGTTTCAACAAACTCTGGTCAGAGCTAATATGGGTGCTTAGAGTGGTGAGAGTGAGTAAAAGAATATTCTGAGCTCTCGCCATGCTCTCGACACACCAGAGTCTACCATTTCCAAGATGGTGGTGCCAACAGAACCACACATGCATGATACTCGCACATGTGCAGTTTAAGTTGATGCCGCCATCTTGGGCATGGTGGGCATCACTTCCACAGGTTGGAAGAAAAAGTAGAACACCGGTGAAATGCGTGTGTTTATGCATCCAGAGGTGGGTAAGGGCTGCGTAAACAGCACCAGTGGACATTCGCCAGAGCTCTGTGGAAGCACACCAGACAGTGGCCCAGTCACGTGCTTCCACAGTGCTCTAGTAAACCTAGTATGATAGCATAACATCTGTGGAGCTCTGCCCACACAGACGTAAAAATGTGTCTGCTGCAGAAATCTTTGCAGCTGCCACATGGAACACTGTCACTAAACACTACAGTCTGGATACTGCCTCTTGAAAAAGGACTGGTTTTGATCTAGCTGTGCTTCAATGCCTGCTTTCTTAGGCCTGTAAGGTCCAACTGCCCAAACTGTTTATGGTTAGTACTGCTTGGTATATGTTCCATAGGAGTGGCCTGATGAAAGAGATATCCTCAGAGAAGATTGAACAGTTCTGTACTTATGCAACAGTAGATTTTTGAGAGAATCTTTTTCATCAGGCCATGCCATCCCACCTTCCTTCCCCCACAGGGTCCTGAGACTCTAATTTGTGCTGTCTCCTTCTCCATGGTGGTCTGCCTGTAGCTTTCTGCCTTGCCTGGTTGGCAGAGCTCTAGGTTCTCTCCTAGTTCCCTACAGGAAGATTCTCTGAGCATGATCTCTGGTGGAGAGCTGAGGAGGGAAGGGGCTGCCCATGTTTATGTAGCAGCCAACATTTGATGTCAGCGTGTGTGGCCCCTGCACTTGCAAAAGTTTCCATGTGGTTCTAGCACCTGGCAGCTTGTAATTCCATAGATGTGACTGATGAAAGAAATTATTTTGAAGATCTACTATTATGGTAAGTATATAATTGTTCTTTACTTGATTTTCCCGATGTAATATTTTTACAAAAGCGGACTGGTGTGCCTACCCCCCACTATGGCTTTTATCTGTCTGTCTGTTTATCTATATTGAGAATTTATGATAGGGCTTTTGTTGCTCACTGGGGAATGAATGTAGTTCTGGCCAGAAGAAATGGCTTATAAAAACAGCAGTGCTGTTTACTAGTAGATGGACCACTTTATGAGAAAATGTTTTTGTATTCATTTCTGTTCATATTGTAATTTTTTTTATTTTAAACATGTTATTGAAATTTAAACAAAAAAAAAATTTCAAAACACAATAATACACTCAAGGCTAAGCAGTGCTGGAATGCACCTGCCCTTCCAGGGGGTTGTAAGGTTCACCTGTGAGATTGGCCTCCTTACCCCCCTGGGTGGTGGGTACAACCCAATGCAGCCTACCCTGCCATGTATTATTTCTTACATATAAAACAGAGTTTTCTTTACTATTAGAATGTATAGATGTGTTTAACACAATTAGATAGTGGCTAGCCGAAGAGGTTGGTGAAGGGATGTGTCCACCACCATTGTGAACTGGGGTAATCAGTTGTTTGAAGGAGGTACCAATAGGAAGGGAGAGGGGATATTAGATCTCAGGGAGTTCTTGCTAAACATAGGGATTTAGTAAATGTGAATTGAGAGTTGAAATGAGAGAAGGTGGCCAGGGCAAATGTAGGTTGTCTTCAATTCTGGACCTTTTGCATTGGTTTAGCTTCTGTAATTTGACTGAAACACTTGAGCTCACAAGGTAGTTGTATAATTCTGTTATCCTTATGACAAGTGGTAATGGCATGACAGTACATAAGTGTGCAAATACGTGTTTGAGTTGCAGAAGGCTTTTGGCACAAGCTCCTCATGTCTCATTATGCACCTGTGCATGCATTTACCCAAGACAACTAACACCGCTGCTGTGTCTTATTGCCTAGTTGACAGAGTTCCAGGGGATGCTTCAATATTTGTAAACAAAACTATACAGAAGTTCTGATGCCATAAAAGAATACAAACCAATATACCATATAGCCCATAGAAATAGATGTAGATGGCGGACAAAAGGTCCAGTTAACCATTGAGTCTGCTTATTGCACACCTGAATTTGTTCCAAGCCAACAGCTGGGCTGGAGCTAGTCTAACAAGTGCCCTTACTTTAGCCTGACCCTCCCCCTTGCTTGCATATCCCTTTCTCTTGAATGTCTACTTTTTCTCCCTTCTCATCCCTTTCCATTGACTGTCCATTTTCTCTCCCTCCTCTGGTTTGAACTATTCCTCTCTGCCTATCCCACCTGTGTTTGAAGCTGTTGGCAGTCTCTGTGCTGAACACTTCTTCTGGCAATTCATTCCACCTCTCCATTACCATTTTTGTAAAGAACTTCCTTTCATACCTCCTAAATTCCCCCAATGGCTTCCATCTGTGGCCTTTTGTTTTCCTGCCCTCGCTATTTTTGAACATGGCATGGCTATCCACCGTATTAATACTCTATGTTACTTTGTAATAATCTCATACTATCAAATGATATGAAAGAAGTACGTGTATGCAAAAACTGAATGTATTACAATAGTATGATAGTGTTAGTATAGTTAGGGTTGAGAAGGCACTTATATGGTAAGTCCTGATTTTTGCAGCTTAATACTGCAACATTCTTTGTAGTGCAGGAAGGCAGTAGCTAAAGCTAATAAAATGCTGAGGTGCATTGCTAGAGGGATCACCTCTCGAAGGAAGGAAGTCATCCTGCCTTTATACAGGTCACTGGTGAGACCGCATTTAGAGTACAGTGTGCAGTTCTGGTTCCCATATTTAAAGAAAGGCATCACTCTACTGGAGGGGATGCAGCATAGGGTGACAAAAATTATCCTAGGCCTGGGGGACATGCAGTATGAGGAAAGACTGAGGGAGCTGAAGATGTATTCCTTGGAGGACAGGAGGGAGAGAGGTGGTACGACTGAGACATATAAATATTTAAATGGCAAAAATAGGATACGCTATGAGAACATGTTCAGACTAAGGGAGAGAGGAATATGAGAGGGCATAGTCTGAAACTGGAGGGGGATAGATTCAAGAGGGAAATGAGTAGGCTCTATTTCATAGAAAGGGTGGTGGCAAAGTGGAACCAACTACCAGAGGAGGTGATTTCACTGCCAGCTGTGGGAAGTTTTAAGAGGAGGTGGGACAGGGTCAGAGGCAATATCATAACTGAGGGAAAAAGGAGATAGGAGAGAAGGCGGTCTGGGGGATAACACAGGTTTTTGATGGGGGCAGCTGCAGTAGAGTAGACTGGGAGCTGCATATTCAAGCAGACGCAATAGACAGTTATGGGCTGTATCTGCTGGCATTTTTGTATGTTCGTATTTTCATATTCCTGGGATGGAATAATCTGAAATTTGGCATGGTCTTTTGTGGGTCTTTTTTACATTTAGCAATTATCAATTTAGCAGTTTCAAAGTTCCAAATGAGTTTAACTGTAGAAAAATATCCTTTTTAAGACTTTTTTTGCTTACTAAGCTGAAAATTGGATGAAAGTTGAAACCTGAAACTTCCATGTTACTTAAAGTTTGGCTGATGTGTGTTTCTTTACTATGTTGTTTACCAAGGCTAGAAAAGATACAGGAAACAGCTGAATCTAAATTTCCTTTGTCTAATAGATTCTACATTTTAGCTGGTTATCAGTGAATAAATACAAATCTGACTTTCGATCTAGGTCTGCTCCAGGGCAGTTTATTACAGTCCAGTTTAGCAGTACAGGTATTAGCTTGGAACATTGTTGACCCGAGTTCCAACTGGGCAGATAGAGAATGGCTAGATTTGTTTCATCTTTATCCTTAGTATGTCTGCAAGAAACATGGCATCTGACAGACCATGATATATATCTATAAATAATTCTGAACTTTATCAAATTCCTGTGGAAAAAATCTAACTAATGGTAGACCTTCTGGTGGTCTGGCTTGCTATATCAAGATAGATAAGCACTGCTCTGCCAGATGGATTATGTCACTGATGTTTTGTTTGATCCTTGGTGTGAAGATTTTTAATTTAGAATTTACTCTTATCAGTTTATATATTCCCCCAGCTAGATCTAAATTTGTGGTAAAAGATCCCTGGAGCACCTTGGAGGCCCTCCTTGAGTCAATATACTCTACCTGCAATTTTCTATCACCCTGATTTTGATGCACAGAGATTTCAGTGCCAGAAGTGGTAATTGTGATGGCATTTTGGACAACTCAGCAGCTGAGGAACTGTGTAATGAATCTATCCCTATAGCTAGGTACTTATGTGATACTAGGGAAAACAGGGATGGGAAAGATCTTATTAATGTTTTTGTTTGAATATAACTTTTTTACCCTAAAATGGGGGGTTATCTGGTGACAAACCGGTCACTTTACATATTTTTCTGCTCAAGGAGCTTCCGTAATTGACTATGCCTTTTGGGATGGTCCCCTTGAGGTTTGGGCCTCTCTATCTGTGATTAATAAACCAGAAAGTGACAACTTTCCTCTATCCTTTGGTTGCATTATGAATGATTTTAAAACTGAAATACTTGTTAGTTTGAGTGGCAATTATTTTTTTCTCTGTTAACATAGGAATTAGGAACAGGAAGAGAGTCATTTGGACAGAAGAGATTTCATCCTCTGTCATCCAGATTATTTTTCCCTATTTAAAATCTGTCTTAAACTCAGATCATACCCACACCACTACCCCAGAGCTATATTCTAATCTGCAGCATTTGTTTGTTAATTTATAATTTATTCTTATTATGTGGGTAAATCTGCATCTGAACAATATCATGGCTCCAGCCGGCCCGGTGGTGTGGAGGGCTGAGGCACCAAGTCTCACTTGCTCCATGCCAATGACCAGGGGTTCAGGAGCAACCTTGGGGCATTGGTAGTTGGCTGGGGGGAGGAGAATTCTAGGTGATAGTTTTAAATGCTTCATTGGCAAGCATTTAAACTAGCCAAGGGTGGAGTAACTGAAAAGGAGAAGGGAAATCCTAGCCCACCCTCAAAAAAATCAGGGTAGTTAATGAGACAAACATCAAAATAGAGAAGTCAATAGGGAGAAGGACAGGGGTAAATGAAGAAAAATACAAAGGCAGTAAGGACAGGAATGGGGCAAAAAGGGGTAAGGCCATAAAAAATGGAGGGTAATGAGTACCAATGCCTGTAGTCTAGGTAACAAGCTCCCTGAACTGGTGGCCTTGATGGAAGAGGGATGCCTGGATATCGTGGCAGTCACAGAAACATGGTACACAGAGAACCATGACTGGGATGTCAACATACTGTGGTACACAATCTAAAGGAGGGCCTGTGAGAGTAGAATATGAGGAGGACTAGCTCTCTATGTAAGGGAAGGGATCAAAGCAATGGAACTAAAGGATACACAGGGAGGAGAGGAGGCACTGTGGTTCACCCTGGAGACTGGAAAACAGCACCATAATCTGCACAGGGGTTGTATACAGACCTCATCTCAGGGGAAAAAAAGATAAGATAGAAGGCATCCTTAGGATGGCAGAGAAAGGGAAGATATTACTGATGGGGGACCTGAATATGCCAGATGTTAACTGGTGCACCTTTGCTGCAGCCACATCCAAGAGCAGGACTATTCTCAATGCCCTACAGGGGGCATGCCTCACACAGCTAGTGTTGGAACCCACTCAGGAGGGAGCAATCTTAGACCTGGTGCTCTCAAATGGGGATGGAGACAGGTTCTCAGATCTAAAAGTGGGTAGCCATCTGGGAACAAGTAACCACCATTGTGATTCATGATAAACTCAGCTGTAGAGTCAAGCCATACAAAAGTGAATGTACTGGACTTCAGGAGGGCTGATTTTGTCAAAATGGGAGAGTACCTCAGAAAATCACTAGCAAACAGGCAAGAAAGGAGGGGTGGAGCAACAATGGGGAAGCATCAAAACTGCCATCACAGAGGCAACAAGCCTTTGTGTGAAGCAAATAAATCAAAATGAAAGAAAAAAACACTATGGTTCTCAAAAGAGGTGGTGGGAATGGTTAGGGAGAAAAGATAGCATTCAGGAAGTATAAGGAAACACAGAAGGAGCAGGACAGAGAACTGTACCAGTTAAAGCAGAAGGAAGTGGGAAGGCAGTCAGAATAGCAAAGGCCCAAACCAAGGAAAAGTTAGCTAACTCAGTTAAGAAGGGGATAAAACCTTTTATAGGTACATTAGGGAGCAAAGAAAGACAAAGGGAGGGATACTGCAGCTGAATAAAGAGGAAGGTGGGTGGGCAGAGAGGGACAGTGAAAAAGCAGTGATACTGAATGAATGCTTCTGCTCAGTATTCACAAAGGAAGAGGAGGGGTGGGTACCTAAGCCAAACAATAGAAGCACTCTGGATAGGGGGTCGATATCAGTCCTTTCACAGAAGAAAAGGTTCTGAAAGAACTCCTAAAACTGAAGGTGGACAAAGCAATGGGGCATTATGGGATTCACCCCAGAATTCTGAAAGGACTAACAGGAGAACTAGTAACATGGGAGGATGATATGGTACCTGAGGACTGGAGGAGGGCATAGAAACATAGAATTTGACGGCAGATAAGGACCGCTTGGCCCACCCAGTCTGCCCATTTCTCTACCTACTGGATAAACTGCAGATCCTAGTTAACCAGCAGCCTACTTCTTCCTACCTCACCCCCAAGAATGGCCTTACGACTGTCTCATGCATGCTTGAATTCCACCACTGATTTTGACTCCACAACCTCCTCCGGAAGGCTGTTCCATGCATCCACAACCCTCTCTGTGAAAAAATACTTCCTTGAATTACCTCTGAGCCACCCCCCATCTTCAAATTGTGCCCTCTTGTTCTTGCACACCTCTTTTTTTGAAAGATGCTACCCTCTTGGACTTTGTTGATTCCCTTGAGGTACTTGAACATTTCTATCATGTCCCCCTCTCCCTCCTTTCCTCAAGGCTATACATATTAAGCTCCTTTCATCTCTCTTCATATGTCTTCCGGTGCAGATCCTGCACCATTTTAGTTGCCCTCCTCTGGACAGCTTCCATCTTGTCTATGTCTTTGCGGAGATTGGGTCTCCAGAACTGCACACAGTACTCCAGATGTGGTCTCACAAGCTGTCTGTACAGAGGGATAATAACTTCCTGCTTTCTACTGGTGATGCCTCTCCTATAGCATCCCAGTATCCCCCAACCCTCCTTGCTGCCCTCTCATAATGCTTGCCACCTTTAGGTCATCTGATATGACTACCCCTAGGTCCCTTTCCATTTTTGTTGTTGTCAGTATCTCACCCCCATTGTGTACTCTTCCCTGGGTTTTGTTTCCCAGGTGCATTACCTTGCACTTCTCAGCATTGAATCTAAGCTGCCATACATTTGACCATTCCTCTAACCTTGCCAAGTCCCTTCTCATCCTTCCCCCACCCTGTGCATCAACTCTGTTGCAGATCTTTGTGTCATCTGCAAAGAGACATACTTTCCTTCAGTCCCTCTGCAATAGTAAACATAAAGACATTGAAGGGACTAGTCTAATACTGAACCCTGCGGTACCCACTAGTAACCTCCTTTCTTCTGAGTGGACTCCATTTACTATTACTCTCTGTGTCCTATTCTCCAGCCAATTCTTTACCCAGGCTGTCATCTTGGGACCCTCCCAGGCTGACTAACTTGTAAATTAATCTTTGGTGGGACTGTGTCAAATGCCTTACTAAAGTCTAGGTAGGCCATGTCCACAGCCCCTTCCTGATCTACTACTTTGGTCACCCAGTCAAAGAAATCTATCAGATTCATCTGGCATGACCTTCCCGCTGTGAATCCATGCTGCCTAGGGTCCTGTGCCCCTCTGGCCTCTGGATACTTGACAATTCTTTCCTTCTGAAGTGATGCCATCATTTTCCCTATCACTGAGGTTAAATTAACAGGTCTGTAGTTTCCTGCTTCTGCCTTGCTCCCACTTTTGTGAAGGGGAATCACATCTGCCCTCCTCCAGTCCTTGGGTACCACCCCATCCTCCCATGATTTGTTAAAAATGGTAGTCAGTGGTGTCACTAGTTCTACCCTTAGTTCTATTAGAATTCTGGGATGAATCCCATCAGGCCCCATTGCTTTGTCCACCTTCAGTTTTAAGAGTTCTTTCAGAACCCTTTCTTCTGTAAATGGGCTGGTATCAACTTCTATATCCAGAGTGTTTCTATAGTTTGTTTTATGTACCTCTCCCTCTTCATTTGTAAATACTGAGCAAAAACATTTGTTTAGTATCTCTGCCTTTTCACAGTCTCCCTCTGCCCACCCTACCTCCCCTTTATTAAGCCTCACTATCCCTCTCTTGGTCTTCCTTCACTCTCTGATGTACCTATAAAAGGTTTTATCCTCCTTGTTAACTGAGTTGTCTATATTTTCCTCGGTTTAGGCCTTTGCTGTTCTGACTGTCTTCCCAGTCTCCTTTTGCTTTAACTGATACAGTTCTCTGTCCTGCTCCTTCTGCAATTCCTTGTACTTCCTGAATGCTTTCTTTTTCTCTTGAACCTTCACTGCCACTTCTTTTGAGAACCATAGTGGTTTCTTACATCATTTTGTTTTATTTGCTTCACACAAAGGCTCGTTACCTCTGTGATGGCAGTTTTTATTATTCCCCATTGTTCTTCCACCCCTCCTTCCTGCCCATTTGCTAGTGCATTCCTTAGGCACTCACCCATTTTGGAAAAGTCAGCCCTCCTAAAGTCCAGTACTTTTGCCTTTGTATGGCTTGACTCTATTGCTGTGTTTATTGTGAACCATACTGTTTGATGTCGCTAGTTCCCAGATGGCTACCCACTTCTACATATGTGATCCTCTCTCCATCTCTATTTGAGAGAATCAGGTCTAATATTGCTCCATCTCGAGTGGGCTCCAATACTAGTTGTCTAAAGCATGTCCCTTGTAGGGCATCTAGAATAACTCCACTCTTCGAATTGGCTGCTGCAACTGCACTCCAGTTAACATCTGGCATATTCAGATCACCCATCAGCAATGTCTCCCCTTTTTCTGCCATTCTAAGTATACTTTCTATCATTTCCTTGTCCATTTCCTCCCCCTGAGAAGGGGGTCTGTATACAACCCCTGTGCGGATTGTGGTGCCATTGCCTGTCTCCAAATTTACCCACAATGCTTCTTCTCCTCCTCCCTGTTTACCCTTTTGTTCTGTTGCTTTTATTCCTTCCCTTATGTAAAGAGCTACTCCTTCTCCTCTTTTACCCTCCCTGTCCCTCTTGTAGATAGTGTATCCTGGTATGTTTACGTCCCAGTCATGGTTTTGTGTGTACCATGTTTCTGTGACTGCCATGATATCCAGATGTTCCTCCTCCATCAAGGCCACTAATTCAGGAAGCTTGTTACCCAGACTACGGGCATTGGTACTCATTGCTCTCCATTTTTTGATGGCTTTACCTTCTGTTGCAGCATCCCCCACTGACCTTTCTACCTCGGTCTTTTTCTCATTTAGTACCCTGTTTTGTAGGGAGAGGCTGGGATTTTCCTGCTGCTTATCAGTGCCTCCCCCTTTGACTAGTTTAAAAGCTTGCCAATGAAGCATTTAAACCAATTGCTCAAAAGACTTGTTCCCTTCCTGGGCAGATGCAGACCATCCTGCCAGTATAGGCTGGTGTCCCTCCAGGTGGAACCCCAGTCCTCAATGAAGCCAAACCCCTGTGCTCCACACCATTCTTTCAACCATTCATTAAACTGCATGGTGCTAATTACCCTTGCCCTCCCATGCCATTGACAGGCAGCACCTCTGAGAAGGATACTGTGTTTGCTACTTGTCTTAGGCCCCTCCCCAACTCTGCAATGTCCTCCTGCACTGCTCTAATCTCATGATGAGCCAAGTCATTTGTCCCTAGGTGGACAATTACGTCCAGCTCAGACTCCCTTGCAGCTGTTCTCATGATCCTGAGGATGCGCTTCCTGTCCCTCCAAGCCATGGCACCAGGCAGGCACCTTACTTCAGTTTTCCCAGCTCCCCTCAGTTCTATCCCCCTAATAATTGAGTCCCCCACCAGGAGCTGCTTCCTTTCCCTGATGTGTCCTCTGTCTCCTTCCTGTGGGCCTCCCTTGTTACAGTTGTCATCAGTCTTCTCTGTGGGTGCATCCATAGGGGAGCTATGCTCCCCCATAATGGTGTATGGATTGTGGAGTGGAACAATTGACTGGGTGTGCCTCTGTTCCACCATCCTCACCCTCCCTGAGCCCACTGTGGTCCAACTGCTGTGCTTTCTTCGCAACCTCTAAGGTAGTGGTGGTGGCGCTAGTGCTCCCTGAATGGGGGAGGTTCCCTTCCTACTGTCCAGTGTGGCCTGGGGGAAGGTTTCCTTACTACTGTCCAGTGCAGCCTGAAGACGGGCCACTTGCTCCCTCAGGGCAGAGAGTTGTCTGCAAATAGGGCAGCATCTCAGCCTCCAGAAAGACTCCTGGAAGACTGCTGCCCAGCCATTACATTGCACTACCCCCACATGTTTATCTACTTTTTTGTTTGTTTTGTGTGTGTGTGTGTGTGTGCATGTGTGTGTGTGTGATTGGTTTGTTATATAGAAATATATATATTATACAATGTGTATGCTTATATTGTCAGCGCGTGTGCTAGAGAGGATATGACAGTGATATGCACCTTGCACTCTTGAGGAAATGATGTTAGAACCTCAGGTATAAAGGAACTATTTCAGGGTGGGGTGGGGTGAGGGGTGGGAAGGGGTTGGGCCTAAACTGTGCCCTCACAAAACAATCAGCTAAAAGCTCTCATCCACCGCTGCAATGAGTGCCTTCCTGTCAGCAAGATACCCTACACAACAATTTGACAGAGAAAATACCCTGCTGAAAACAGAGAAAAATCCAGACATCCTAGTCAGACACAGATAAATCTCTCCAGCCCCAAAACAGCCTGGTGGTTTGTTAGCCACAAAGGAAAATTAAATATGCAGTTATTTCAGCCCTTCTGAAGATGCTGACAAGATAAGCAGTTTTGAAAACCCCCTTCCTGAATTAAAAACTAAAATAATTAAACACAAAGCAATACCAATGTAAAAGTAAGGAAAACTTCTCTCGGATGTAAGCAAGAGAGAGAGATTAGTTACAGATATCTAGTCCAATATAGTATATCCCATGCAGCTTCTCAGTTGTTTCAAAGCACACCCAGTACACAACTTGGAAGAAGATGGACTTCTGTCTGAAACAGGATCACACCAGTAGTTTATAGTAATTGATCAATGCTGAAATGGTCAAGCTAGAACAATTGGCTGTGATGCAGACCTCTCTGACTTGTGAAGACAATTTCCCCCACCTCAGGTTATGTCTGGCATCCAATTACAAACTGCAGCCTTTGCTATTTTAAATCACACAACCACCACCAAATATTGCAAAATATATTGATGCAGATCATCACAGAATTCTAGTAATCAGCCCAGTTAGCCACAAAGGAAAATCAAATATGCAGTTATTTCAGCCCTTCTGAAGATGCTGACAAGATAAGCAGTTTTAAAAAACCCCTTCCTGAATTAAAAACTAAAATAATTAAACACAAAGCAATACCAATGTAAAAGTAAGGAAAACTTCTCTCAGATGTAAGCAAGAGAGAAATTAGTTACAGATATCTAGTCCAATATAGTATATCCTATGCAGCTTCTCAGTTGTTTCAAAGCACACCCAGTACACAGCTTGGAAGAAGATAGACTTTTTGTGATTCCTCTTCACAAAAGTGGGAGCAAGACAGACACAGGAAACTACAGACCTGTCAGTTTGATCTCAGTGGTAGGAAAATTATGGAATCACTTCTGAAGGAAAGAATTGTTGAGTACCTAGAGGCCAGTGGGGCACATGACCCAAGACTGTATGGGTTCACAGCGGGAAGATCATGTCGGATAAATCTAATTGATTTCTTTGATTGGGTGACCAAAGTAGTAGACCAAGGAGGGGCTGCGGACATGGTCTACCCAGACTTTAGCAAGGCATTTGACACAGTCCCACACAAAAGATTAATAGTCAAATTAACCAGCCTGGGAGTGGGTCCCAAGGTGGTAGCCTGGGTAAGACATTGACTGGACAACAGGACACAGAAGGTAATTTTAAATGGAGTCCACTCTGAAGAAAGAGGGGTTAATAGTGGGGTACCACAGGGTTCAGTACTGGCTCCAGTCCTTTTTAATGTCTTTATAAGTGACATTGCAGAGGGACTAGAAGGAAAAATATGCTTCTTTGCAGATGACACAAAGATCTGCAACAGGGTTGATACACAAGGAGGCGTGGAAAGGATGAAAAGGAACTTGGCAAGGTTGGAGGAATGGTCAGAAGTATGGCTGCTTGGATTCAATGCAAAGAAGTTCAAAATAATGCACCTGGGAAACAAAACCCCAGGGGAAGATTACACAATGGGGGGAGGTAGTAACAACAAAAAAATGGAAAGGGACCTGGGGGTAATCATATCAGATGACCTTAAGGTTAGCAAGCAATGTGAGAAGGCAGTAGGGAGGGCTGGGGGTATACTGAGATGTATAGGGGGAGGCATCACCAGCAGAAAACAGGAAGTTATTATCCCTCTGTGCAGATAGTTGGTGAGACCCCATCTGGAGTACTGTGTCCAGTTCTGGAGACCCCATCTCCACAAGAACATAGACAGGATAGAGGCAGTCCAGAGGAGGGCAACTAAAATGGTGCAAGGTCTGCAAGAGAAGCCATATGAGGAGAGACTAAGGAAGCTTAATATGTATACCCTTGAGGAAAGGTGGGGGCATGATAGAAAGTTTGAAGTACCTCAGTGGAATCAACAAAGTCCAAGAGGGTAGCATCTTTCAGAAAAAGAGATGTGCAAGAACAAGGGGACACAATTTAAAGATGGGGGGGGCGGTTCAGGGGCAATGTGAGGAAGTATTTTTGCACAGAGAGGGTAGTGGATGCATGGAACAGCCTTCTTGAGAGGCTGTGGGGTCTAAAACTGTAGGAGGATTCAAGAATACATGGGACAGACATAAGGCAATTCTTGTGGGGGGGTAGGAAGAAATAAGCTGTTGGTTAACTAGGATCAGCAGTTTATTCTATAGGTAGGGAAATGGGCAGACTAGGTAGGCCAAGTGGTCCTTATCTGCCATCATAGTCTATGTTTCTATATTTCTATGTTATTAATGAAGAGTGTGAAAAGAAGGGGTCCCAAGTTAGAGCCCTGGGGAACCCCATACTTATTAGGGCATGCAGAGGAGAGGTGGCCATTGATGGAGGTAATTTGAGATCTACTGAAGAGAGAATAGTCAAACCATTTGATGGCATCATTTGACAGTTGCAGATCTGACAGGGTGAGCGAAAGGAGACTGTGGTCAACCTGATTGAAGGCTTTTGTCAAGTCCACAAAAAGAGAGCCAGTGTACATCCTGTTATTTATGGCTCCTAAGATGTCTGTGGTGAACTTGACAAGGGCTGTCTTAATTCTGTGAGAATCCCTGAACCCATGTTGGGTGTGAGTGAGAAGGCTGTGCTCGTAGAGAAAGGAGGTAACTTGGGTGTGAACCACTTTCTCAAATATCTTAGAGAGGGGGGCAAGGAGAGAGATAGGCCTGTAATTGCCCCAGATTTGAATAGGGGTTTGACAGTGGCAGTTTTCCAGATGTGAGGAAATGTACCCGGAACAAAGTGAGAGATTTAAGATGCTTGTGATAGGGATTGCGAGAGGGAAAAGAGAGAGTTTGAGAATTTTGTAATCAACTCCATCTGCAACTTTGCTAGGGTGTGGATTGTTAGGATACGTTTGATAGTTTCCAAGGGTTTAAGGGCTTGAAAGTAAAACTTTGGCAGAGAGTCATGTTGAGGTTGGAGGGGCTGATGCAGGGAAGAATCAGCCATGCCAGTATGAGGGTTTGAAGGGGAGGGTTTATATTTGTCCAGGTCTACAAAATATTTATTGAAGATGTCTGCGACCTCAGCTGGTTTGCTGGTTGTCTGATCACCAAGAGCCAGGGTGATAGTTTCATCTTTCCTGACCCTCCCGAGGAGGTTGTTCAGGGTACTCCAAAGTTGCTTGGGTTTAGCATTATCCACTAGTTGCTTGTTATGTAGAAAGTTTACCTTGGCTGTCCTAACAGCCAATTTACATTTGTTATGTAGGGTTTTATAGAGTGAGAGATGGGCGGTGTCTCCATGTATTCTGTGGTTTTTCCCTGCCTTATCCCTTTCCCTCATAAGCTTAAGTATTACCGGAGTGATCCATTTTCAGATGCGCCTGTGGACTCGAGTGTTCCTTAGAAGATTGAATTTGTCACATATCCCTGTGAAGATGTCTGTGAAGTGACATAATACCTCATTCATATAATCCATCATTGAGGTGAAGGACCAGTTAACTTGTTTGAGGGCGAGCCTAATGCCTGAGAAGGCATTGCCATCTAGCCTTCTAGTGAATATGAATTTGGGAGGTTGCTTGTTAGGGTGGCCGACCAGTGATAGAAGACAGTGCAATGGTCACTTATGCAATCAGGTAGTGTCCCGGCCTTAAGGATTCTGTCAGAGAGGGAGGCAATTATCCAGTCAATGAGCTTCTGGGCACCGGTTCTGTAGTTGGTCCTGGTGGGGTATGAGATAATCTGGTTGAGCCCCAGATCAGAGATGACAGATTTGGCAGGGTCAGATTGACTAGAATCTCAGCTGATGTTGAAGTCCCACATGAGGGTTCACTCTCTGTTAGGAAGTAGGGAGTCTTTAATTTCAAGAAGCGTTTTGAGGTCTCCCTTTGGGGTACCGGCGGGGAGATAAGCGGTGGTGATAGTTATGGTTTTGTTGACACCCAGGCTACGTTATATGGAGAGGGTCTCTAGTTTTGAAAAAAGAGAAGCTAGGGCCGAATTTGTGGAAAGCCAACTTTTTGGAAACGTAGAACATGCAGCCCCTCCCTTCTACCTGGCCTGTCCTATCTGATGGAGGTGAAGCCGTCCAGCTCAATCTCACCACAAGATACATTGTCTGTTGATACCCATCTCTTAAAGATATCCACCTTATGTTTCATACTCCTAGCATTGTCATATAAGACCTTAATACATGTCTAAGGTTTAAGTGTTATTCTTGGATTTAGTTCAATATCACTTGCCAATACCAATATTAAAAACAAATTTAACTCTTTCTGTTAACGTTTTAGAGTGTGTATCATTCTACTTTTTGTTAAATTAAGGGCTTGTAATCATTCTTCTCTGAATTTATTCCTTCATTTTCCTATTATTGTGTGTTCCCAACTTTTCCTTACTTCACTACTTTCTAGTAATGCCCCACTCTGTAATGCGAGTACGCTCACATTTTCAAGTGGCCTGATTCGTCCTTTCCTTAGGCTAAAGACAGCTATCTCAAGTCCTAGCTCCAATATAATCAGGTTCATTTTAACTAAGTTGCCTTATACAGTATATCGAGTTTCTTAAAATATGTGTACAGTTTATCTAATTTCCTTGTACAAATCCCTCTAAAAACATGGAGGAATTTTCAAACCCCGGATGGGAGCAAAAGGATAATATCGCTTCTTTAGAGCACCAATGGAAGTAGAAGTTTATTACCTTATATAATCTTTTCATTCTTCTTTGTACTTATCTTAGTCACCCTGGGATGAGGATTCCTCTTCCAAAGATATTACTGTAGGCAAAGCAAACTCTAAATTACTAAAAATATTTTTGCCAAGTGGAGCTTGCACCACCAGCGGCTTGCACCCAGTGCTCACACTGTGCAGCAGCATAGGGATTTAAAGGGCAGTTTCCCCTCCGTTAGAGGCACTCCCTCTGTTCTATTGGCTCACTGCCTAGCCCCCGTTATCCACAAGCAGTTCACACTCCTCAGTCCACTCAATCTGCCCAAAAGTCAGTTGGCAATCTCTATTTAAGCCGCACACAGTATACGCTGATCTACCAGCACAGAGTTGATGGTTTAACAGCACACAGTTCAAGCACATTTGCAGCACACTGAACAAGATGATTTTTAAAAGCAGCACTCAGTTTGACATAGCAACACACAGTTCAAACAGTTTGCAGCACACTGAACAAGATATTTTCAAAACAGCACGCAGAACAGGAAAAGTTCTTCTACTCTCAGTTCAATAAGTAGTGCCAGAGCTGACTCCCTTACAGTGTGCTCGATGATGGTGCAGAAATTTGTTCTGTGGTATTTTTTAGCTGTGTAGCAGCATAAGGATTTAAAGGGCAGTTTCCCTTCCCTCAGAGGCAGTCCTGCTGTTCTCTTGGCTCGCTGTTGAGCCCCCATTACCCACAGGCAGTACAAATGCCTCTGTCCACTCTATCTGCCCAAACGTCAGTTGGCAATCTCTCTGTTTAAGCTGCACACCATATACACTGATCTAGCAGCACAGAGAGTTGATGGTTTAACAGCGCACAGTTCAAGCATGTTTGCAACACACTTAACAAAATGATTATTAAAAGCAGCACTCAGTTGGATATAGCAATACACAGCTCGATTTGTAGCACACTGAACAGGATATTTTCAAAACAGCACACAGAACAGGAAAGGTTCTACTGCTCTCAATTCAATACTTAGTGCCAGAACTGACTCACTTAATAGCTACAGATGTTAGTGACTCACTTACTAGTTACAGATGTTAGTGGTGACACAATGCCAATCAAAACACAAACCCATTTCCATGGCAACCAGTAAGTGTACAATGGTCCACAACCATGATTGGAAAAAACAAGGGTGAGCACTTGTGCTGAATAGGCTACCAATATTGATATTGTGTGGTTTACCGTGGTTGCCAGAATCACTTATATAGCATGGGAGTGGCATCCTGTTGACTTTCTGGTTGTTAGGGAAATTAGCGAGTTGTTAGTCATTGTAGCAACGCAACAATTTGACATATGACAGCAGTGCTCCAGTGTGTGCCTCCAAACATACTCACTGCATTCCCCAGTAAGGAGTGTATTGTGCTGTGTTAGTACCTATTGCCAGTAGCGGTCCCTGTGTATCCAACAGACCATCTACCATGTTCCTTGGCAGAGTAACAACATTGGCAGTAGTCTCAATAAATAATCTCAGATGAACTACATTTTGTTCACATATAGTCATATCTATATGGCAGACAAATAGACAGAGACACCAGTATGCATCTGTTTCATGCATTGCAGTGCTAGTGGATGATGCCCCAATGCAGAGACCTAACTGTGGGATTCAACAGCTACCACAGTATAGAGAGCAGCAAGGACTCTGTTGATGGCCACTACAGTGGCATCCATGGTCGCCCTGTCTGGTAGATTATGCCAGAGTCAAACAACTCTACATGGACATGTGCTGTCACACATCCAGTCTGGCATTGTCCACCACCAATGACCCCATGCTCCAAGCTCTTCCATCACATGTCAGATTAAGTTGCCAGTATCTACTTTTATACAGTGTTACAGAATGGGCCCTAGACTATCCGGTGATTTGCCTGATGTGCATGGCAAGCGAGTGTCCAAATGGACACTGACACTCCCATATGACTGTTACCATTGTTTGGTACTTGCATGTGTGTGGGCATACCTCACTATCTGCTGCCTCATAAGGGGGATACACATCATAACACGGCATTGTGCACAGAATACCACTTTGCTGCACATATCATTATGATATTGTCAACATGTTACCCTGTTGCATTATATGGTGTACTGTACACTGCAGTTAGTAACAAATACATACCTATACTGTGGCACTCAGTCCATCAGCATCCTACCTTATGGCATGGTACATGTCTATAGGGTGCCATGTGGTGCATGGTGATCATCTTTCTTGATCTCCCCTTCCTCCACACTGCTGCCCCATCTGCAACACGGGTCCTGCAGGTTTTAGTAATCCCACAATGGGGGATGCTGCATCACTTTTGTAGTACAGGCCATCTGTCTGCCATGGTGCAGCTGGACGTTCACCATAAGCACTGTGCAAGGCTGTTTGGCACATGCCTACCTGCTTCTCCCATAGGCCTCATTAAAAATCAGGCTTAGCACAGGGTCTGATGGGTAGCCTGTGACAATGGTGACCGCGACTGAGCATTTTCAAAAAGGGCGACTCAATCCTGGCACCTGTGCACAGGGCTACCAGGCAGGGAGGGCGACTGGACGAAGGGGGGGGTCTGCGAATATAGCGACAGGATGTCGCTATATGTAGATGCGCGAGAGGGTGAGCACACTGTACGATGGGTGTAAGGGGAGGGAGGGTTTATGGGGTGTAATGCGGTGGTCAGCTGCCATGCTGGCTGTGTGGCATAGTAGGTGGGTGGCAGGCTAGGTTCAGAAGATACCGGTTTCGGTTCTGGGTGCAGTCGCTTTTTGTACACCATCCGGGAATTTTTGTTTCTTTTGCACCCCTCTGGCATGCACCCGTGAAGTTGAGAATCCTTAAGTATGGGTGTGTCTGGGGGTGCAGGGGCACAGGTCCCTACATACATTAAAAAAAAAAAGTAAGTCTCCGTGCCCTTTTGTTTGAGGGCCAGTAAAATTGCTGACAAATTTATTCGTGATGTACACTTGCCCTAATGGAGATCGCCTTTCCGTTATCACCATTATCACATGGAACCATCTGACGCAGTATGCCCCTTGCATCATTTCCGTTGGATGCAAGCACCGTGAGTCATCCACGGGCCTTTGAAAATCTGCCCACCCTGCTTTCACATTAATGTGCATAGCTATAAAGCAAAGGAGAGAGCTTAATACAGAAAATCTATCAATCAAAGGTGTCTGGAAGTTATGTTTCCTCTAAGTGGGTTGTCATCTGGGAACAAGTGACCATCAAACAGTGTGGTTCACATTAAACTCAGCTACAGAGTCAAGCCATACAAAAGTGAGGGTACTGGACTTCAGGAGGGCTGACTTTGGCAAGATGGGAGAGTGCCTCAGAAAAGCACTAGCAAACAGGCTAGAAGGAGGGGTGGAGCAACAATGTGGAATCATCAAAACTGCCATCACAGAGGCAACAAGCCTTTGTGTGACGCAAATAAACAAATTAAAACAAAAGAAAAAGCCACTATGGTTCTCAAAAGAGGTGGCTGGGAAAGTCAGGAAGAAAAAGATAGCATTCCGAAAGTATAAGGAAACACAGAAGGAGCAGGACAGAGAGCTGTACCAGTTAAGGCAGAATAAAACAGGGAGGGAAGTCAGAATAACAAAGGCCCAAGCTGAGGAAAAGATAGCCAACTCGGTTAAGAAGGGGGATAAAACCTTTTATAGGTATATCAGAGAGCGTAGAAAGACAAAGGGAGGGATAGTGAGGCTGAATAGAATGAACGGTGGGTGGGCAGAGGGGGACAGTGAAAAAGCAGGGATACTGAATGAATATTTCTGCTCAGTATTCACAAAAGAGGAGGGGGAAGTGCCTAATCCAATTAACAGAAGCACTCTTGATAAGGGGTCGATCCCAGTCCTTTCACAGAAGAAAGGGTTCTGCAAGAACTCCTAAGACTGAAGGTGGACAAAGCAATGGGGCCTGATGGAATTCACTCCAGAATTCTAAAAGAACTAAGGGGGGAACTAGTGAAACCACTGGCTACTCTTTTTAATAAATCATGGGAGGATGGTGTGGTACCCGAGGACTGGAGGAAGGCAGAAGTGATTCCCCTTCACAAAGTGGGACCAAGACAGAGGCAGGAAACTACAGACCTGTCAGTTTAACCTCTGTGGTAGGGAAAGTGATGGAGTCACTCTGAAGGAAAAAATTGTTGAGTACCTAGAGGCCAGTGGGGCACAGGACCCAAGGCAGCATGGGTTCACAGCGGGAAGGTCATGTCAGACAAATCTAATAGATTTCTTTGACTGGGTGACCAAAGTAGTAGACCAGGGAGGGGCTGTGAACATGGCCTACTTAGACTTTAGCAAGGCATTTCACACAGTCCCACACAAAAGATTAATAGCCAAATTAACCAGCTTGGGAGTGGGTCCCAGGGTGGTAGCCTGGGTAAAATATTGGCTGGAAAACAGGACACAGAAGATAATTGTAAATGGAGTCCACTCTGAAGAAAGAGGGGTTACTAGTGGGGTACCGCAGGGTTCAGTACTGGGTCCAGTCCTTTTTAATGTCTTTATAAGTGACATTGCAGAGGGACTGGAAGGAAAAGTATGCCTCTTTGCAGATAACACAAAGATCTGCAACAGGGTTGATACACAAGAAGGCATGGAAAGGATGAAAAGGGACTTGGCAAGGTCAAAGGAATGGTCAGAAGTATGGCAGCTAGGATTCAATGCAACGAAGTGTAAAATAATGCACCGGGAAACAAGAACCTAGGGAAGATTACACAATGGGGGGTAGTAACAACAACAAAAAGGAAAGGGACCTGGGAGTAATCATATCAGATGACCTTAAGGTTAGCAAGCAATGTGAGAAGGCAGTAGGGAGGGCTGGGGTATACTGGGATGCATTGGGAGAGGCATCACCAGCAGAAAACAGGAAGTTGTTATCCCTCTGTACAGACAGTTGGTGAGACCCCATCTCCGCAAAGACATAGACAGGGTAGAGGCAGTCCAGAGGAGGGCAACTAAAATGGTGCAGGGTCTGCAAGAGAAGCCGTATGAGGAGAGACTAAAGGAGCTTAATATGTATACCCTTGAGGAAAGAAGGAGAGGGGGACATGATGGAAAATTTTAGGTACCGCAGTGAAATCAACAAAGTCCAAGAGGGTAGCATCTTTCAGAAAAAGAGACGTGCAAGAACAAGGGGACACAATTTAAAGATAGAGGGGGGGGCGGTTCAGGGGCAATGTGAGGAAGTAATTTTTCACAGAGAGGGTAGTGGATGCATGGAACAGCCTTCCTGAGGAGATCGTGGGGTGTAAAACTGTGGGAGAATTCAAGAATGCATGGGACAGACATAAGACGATTCTTGTGGGGGGGTAGGAAGAAATAGGCTGTTGGTTAACTAGGATCTCCGGCCTTTCCTGTAGGTAGAGAAATGGGCCGAATAGGTGGGCCAAGCGGTCCTTATCTGCAGTCAAAGTCTATGTTTCTATGTTAAGTGTCCCAAGGCTTAATGCAGGGCCATCCTTTATCATGTTAGAGAATATTTTAAAATCATTATAATGTGCCATACTCTTAAAATAGTCAGAATTCACACATTTCAGTTTCCAAAAATACACTAGTATTGTGCCTTCTTCACCCATAGCCTACAGTATTCTGACTTACCCTAATAACTATTCCCTCTCAGACATTTTTGCTGAGTAGCTTAATACAGTACACACACCACTAAATTGCCCTAGCTGCTTCCTCGACTGAGCTGTTTAGTGCAGTGTGTGATTGCCATTTATGGTGAATGAGAGGAGCAGATTTTGAGCGAAGTGTCTCTTCGATCCCAGGAGGTCCCCAATTTTTCAAATAAATAATAAGTAGAACTGGTCCTGCCACACTTATGGTGGCAATGTCAATTTTGGGGTTATATTATCCTGTACACAGTGAAGCTTATTAGTTGGCTTCTTCAGTTTTTCTCTGCTAGCCTAGCTGTACAGTACTTGGAGTCAGACATAATCAAGAGCCCAATAATTTGAAATTGGTTCACATACTGTATCAGGAGGCAGCATGGGTGTATCAAGTGATGTGTGCATGATACCCCATAGTTTAAAGTTATTTTTTTCAGTTTGAAGGTCTAATTCCCTGGTTCTATTTTTTCTTATTCTATTTATCCTCCCCTTCCTGGCTGTCTCTCCATACTGCCTCTCCACCCAGCCATGTCACTCCAGCTTCCCCTAGAACTTACCTCTCCTGCAGTCCCCAAGGCTTGCTCTCCATGGCAGTGTGGCAAGGAGTCCTCTTGACCTGCTAGAACAGGATACAAATTGTGGGAGGAGCCTACATTGCCAAATGTGGGACCTGCGGCAGATGTCGTTCATCCTGCCAGCCAGGGTGTTTTCCTGTTTTCTGTCCCCCTTGAGGTGTGGCTTCCTATAATGTCAGAGCATGTGCCACGTACTGTCTGCCCCACCTCTGACCTGCTGGCTCAGACTGCCTTTCTCCCAGCTTCCACAGGGGCAAGGCAAGCATTGGGCTATTCCCTAGCATCCCCAACAGAGGAGCAGAGCAGTCTTGCAGACACTTGATCCTCCTCCCCCTGACTGGCCCTCCGACACCCGGTCTCACTTCCAAGCCTGGGTTGTCATCATCACAAATGGTAGCAATTCCACTGCACTGGCAGTCTAACCCTTGATTCTTCTAGTACTATAGGTAACAAGATTTTGCAAGTGTGTACTAACCTATGTATAACAGTTTCCATGCACAATTTATAAAGATTTTCTTGACATAGAAATACAATTTTATAAAACGATGGCAAGTTCAGCTTCAAGCAGATGCCAGGCTTGAGTTTGTAACTGAAGCGGTTGATGATAAAAATGATGTTGAAGTTGCATCATAAATTCCAATTTTATACCCAAGTCTGAGTTAAAAGAAAATCTTGACTCAGTTGACTAACTTACCAAAAGACAGCAGTATGGAATTGATGCAATTTAAAAAAAGGAGCTTTATCTGCAGTTGAACAAGCAGATAAAGTGAAGAATCTGTCTGTGCCTGGGACTATGGATGGGACTATAGGAGCATGTAGTGGCTATTCTTTATTTAATTTATTTATTTTGTTGACCAGGGGCCCAGTATTCAGAAAAGCGCAAGATGGAGTGCAAAGGTTTGCGCTCTGCTTTGCAACTGCCCAGGGATCCAAGAATGCTACATACCATCTAATAGTGCACTGACACTGTCCAACTGAATATAGTGCCATGTTGGCACAGTGTTGAGGCAAGTAGCACTTTGTGGACATGGATTCTGTAGTGCACCTCATAGTGGATAGCGCTGAAGCACTATCTGCACTTTTCAAAGGGACCCATGCAAATGAGCCCATTTGGCATGCAAGGTGCTAAGGGACCATTTGCCTGCCCATTATGAGCCAATTTGCATAAGTAGTGGAGGCAGATTGTGTGGTGCTACTTCCTCTTTCCCCTATCTGAGACTTGTTTGGAGTCCCTGGTGCGCAGTGGTCCCTCCACCCACCAATGCACAGCCCGTCCAGTATATCTCTGATCCCTAGTACCTAGTGGCCCCCCACCATCTGATGCACAGCCTGACCAGTATTTCAATGGTCTGTGGTGCCTAGTGGACCCCCCCACCTTCCATTGTGCAGTCTGACCTTTATCCTCTATCCCTGGTGCTCAGTGCCCCTCCCACTGGCCACCAATCACCAGGCAGCTACAACAAGATAGCCCCCAAGTGCCCAGTGACTCAAATCCTCCATCCCATCCTGCTACAGGTATTAAATGCCCTAACATCAAGTGGCCCCCCTGGTCATTGGTACCCATCCCCGTACCAGAAATACCATCCATTTCTGAGCCTATGCTCCATGTAAGTTGTAAGGGGTCACTGGTACTGCCCATGTTACTGCAGCAATCCCTGCTGTCTAGTGACCCCACCACTGTGGCATCAAACACACGATCACCCCTCCATCCCCTTACCAGCATTATCAGTGCTACGGGAGTACAGATGGTGACTGATGCGGTCTTATTTATAGGACAGAGTGTTTCACCCACTCCTATAAATAAGATACAAGCTCCCTGAGTGAAGACACATCACAGCTGACCGAGGATGCATCAGGAGGGCTGCGCTGGTCACCTTCTGCACTCCCATGGCACCAAAGATGCCGGTAAGGGGATGGGGGTGACTGAATATTCAGTGCCACAGTGGGTAGTGCCACTAGACATCAGGGATTGCTGCAGTAACACAGGTGGTACCAGTGATCGGGGGGGGGTACCAGGTCACAACAGTGACTTGTGTTTGTTCTGACCATGCACCTTATAATTTACATAGAGCATAGACTCAGAAATGGATGGTGTTTCTTGTACGTGGCTAGGAATCACTGACAGAGGGGGCCACTGGATGCCAGGGACATGTAATGCCTGTAGCTGAATGGGACAGGAGGGTTGGGATGCTGGGAACTTGGGGGGCTGTCTTTCTGTAGCTGCCTCACGATTGGTAGGAGAACCACTAGGCACCAGGGATCGAGGATATACAGGTTGGCTGTGCACCAGAGGATGGGAGGAACACTAGGCACCAGGGATCAGGGATATACTGGTCATGCTAGGCTTCAGAAGGAGGAGGACCACTGGGCTCCAGGGAGACCTCTGGTGGGCATGAGAACAGTGATCAGAGGCAGGAGGGACACAAGCCACCAGGGATATGCTCATGCACATTTGGCTAAGTGGTTAGGGTGGGGTGACATGGACCACAGAGGGTGGGTATGTTCCCCCCACCAGACAGCCAGGTCATTTGATGCAGTACCACTGGCAACCACTAGGGTTGTGCAGAGTAAGAGGGGGTTTTGTTAGGCAGTATTTGTGCCAGACAAAAGGACCATGATAACCCCTTTTGTGCAGTGCATAGCTGCTGATTATGGGGTAGTGTGAATATTCATGGCCACACCCCTCCCCTTGCCCAGCTGCATACATTATGTTTTGCACTGGTGCTAACCCTGTTTGCCTGTGCAGATGCCCTTATTGAATATGGTGATCTGGCACAAACCCTGGTTTGCATGGGCAAACACCTGTTAGTGCCCACACAATCTTTTTAATATTGGGCCCCAGGTGTCCTAACTGGAACAGAATCCCTATCGTTGTAGCAACCCGGTAGATGAGGTAACAATATTAAGGAACATAGGATAGGGGCTGATTGGGTGTTCAGTGCCACAGTGGGATGGCACTGGACCCCATACGGAAGGAAACAACTCCTGGTGGGGGGACTCGATTGTTAGGGGGGGTAGAACTGGGGGAGGGAAAGGAAAGGAAAGGGAAGTAAGGTGCCTGCCCAGCGCCATGGCTTGGAGGGACAGGAAACGAATCCTCAGGATCGTGGGAGCAGCTGCAAGGGGGAGTGAGCTGGATGTCATTATCCACCTAGGGATGAATGACTTGGCTGAGAATGGGATCACAGCACTGCAACAGGAGTTTGTGCAGTTGGGGAGGGGCCTAGACAAGTAACACACACAGTAACTTTCTCGGAAGTGCTACCTCTCTATGGTATGGATGAGGCTAGGGTACTCTGCACCATGGGATTCAATGACTGGTTGAAAAACTGGTGCAGAACTCAGGGATTTGGCTTCATTGGGGACTGGGGCTCCACCTGGAGGGATGCAAACCTATACAGGCGTAATGGTCTGCATCTATCCTGGAAGAGAACCAGGATCCTGGGTGATAAGTTTAAATGCTTCATTGGCAAGCATTTAAACTAGCCAAGGGGGGAGGCACTGAAAAGGAGAAGGGAAATCCTAGCCCCCCAAAAAATCAGGGTAGTTAGCGAGGTAAACACCAAGACAGAGCAGTCGATAGGGATAAGGGCAGGGGGTAAATGGAGAAAAAGACAAAGGCAGTAAGGACAGGGATGGGGCCAAAAGAAATAAAGCCAGAAAAAAATGGAGGATAATGAATACCAATGCCCGTAGTCTAGGTAAAAGCTCCCCGAAATGATGGCCTTGATGGAAGAGGGATGCCTGGATATTGTGGCAGTCACAGAAACATGGTGCATACAGAACCATGACTGGGATGTCAACATACCAGGGTACACAATCTACAGGAGGGATAGGGAGGGAAGAAGAGAAGGAGGAGGAGGAGGAAGAGTAGCTGTCTATGTAATGGAAGGGATCAAAAGCAACAAAGCTAAAGGATAAACAGGGAGGAGAGGAGGCACTGTGGGTCACCATGGAGACTGAAAATGGCTCCACAATCTGCACAAAGGTTGTGTACAGATCCCCATCTCAGGGGGAGGAAATGGACAAGGAAATGATAGAAGGCATCCTTGGGATGATAGAGAAAGGTGAGATATTGCTGAATGGGGGACCTGAATATGCCAGATGTTAACTGGAGCACCTTTGCTGCAGCCACATCCAAGAGCAGGGCCATTCTCGTTGCCCTACAGGGGGCATGCCTCAGACAGCTAGTTTTGTAACCTACTCAGGAGGGAGCAATCTTAGACCTGGCACACTCAAATGGGGAAGGAGAGAGGATCTCTGATCTTGAAGTGGGTAGCCATCTGGGAACAAGTGACCACCAAACAGTGTGGTTCATGATAAACTTAGCTGTAGAGACAAGCCACACAAAAGTGAAGGTACTGGACTTCAGGAGGGCTGATTTTGTCAAAATGGGAGAGTGCCTCAGAAAAGCACTAGCAAACAGGCAAGAAGGTGGGGTGGAGCAACAATGGGAAACATCAAAACTGCCATCACAGAGGCAACATGCCTTTGTGTGAAAGCAAATAAACAAATCAAAACGAAAAAAAAACACTATGGTTCTCAAAAGAAGTGTCGGAGAAGGTAAAGAAGAAAAAGATAGCATTCAGGAAGTATAAGGAAACACAGAAGGAGCAGTACAGAGAACTGTACCAGTTAAAGCAGAAGGAAGTGGGGAAGGCAGTCAGAATAGCAAAGGCCCAAACCAAGGAAAAGATAGCCAACTCAGTTAAGAAGGGGGATAAAACCTTTTATCAGTACATTAGGGAACAAAGAAATATGAAGGCAGGGATACTGAGGCTGAATAAAGAGGAAGCTGGTCAGGCAGAGAGCGACAGTGAAAAAGCAGGGATACTGAACAAATATTTCTGCTCAGTATTTACAATGGTAAAGCGGGGGGGGGGATCCTAACTCAGTCAATAGAAGCACTCTAGATAGAGGGGTTGATAGTAGTCCTTTCACAGAAGAAAACGTTCTGAAAGAACTCTTAAAACTGAAGGTGGATAAAGCAATGGGGCCTGATGGGATTCACCCCACAATTCTAAAAGAGCTAAGGGAAGAACTAGTAACACCGACTACCCTTTTTAATAAATCATGGGAGGATGGTGTGGTAAGTGAGGACTGGAGAAGGGTGGATGTGATTCCCCTTCACAAAAGTGGGAGCGAGACAGAGGTGGGAAACTAAGACCTGTCAGTTAGACCTCAGTGGTAGGGAAAATACATAGATACATAGACAGTGTCAGCAGATAAAGGCCTATGGCCCACCCAGTCTGCCCATTTGAGCTTGTAAGTTCAGTTTATGTTTTCCTAGAAGTCTGTTGTCCCTTACCCCTGACCTCCAGAATTCCTTTATGTCTATCCCATGCATTCTTAAATCCCGTGATTGTTTCAGCCCCCACCACTTCCTCTGGCAGGGTGTTCCACTTGTCCACCACCCGTTCTGTGAAGAAATTCTTCCTCATGTTTCCTCTGAATCGTCCTCCCTCCAACTTCATCCCATGCCCTCTAGTCCTGGAACATCTTTTTGCTTAAAATAGTGTATTCCTGCACCCTGTTCTTCCTGTAAGATACTTGTATGTCTCTATTATATCCCCTCTCTCCCTCCTCTCCTCCAGGGAGTACATGTTCAGTTTCTTCAACCTGTCTTCATAGGACTTGTGATGCAATCCATGCACCATCTTTGTTGCCCTCCTCTGAACCTTCTCTACCCTGTCTATGTCCTTACGTAGGTATGGTCTCCAGAACTGTACACTGTACTCCAGGTGGGGCCTCACTAGTGTCTTGCATAGTGGAATTATGACCTCCCTTTTCCTGCTGGTGATGCCCCTGCCTATACATCCCAGCATCCTATTTGCTTTACCTGCTGCCTTGTCACACTGTTTCCCTACCTTGAGGTCATCAGAGATGATAACCCCAAGATCCCTTTCCTGCTTGGTGCATGCTATATCCTCACCCCCCAACTGATATGTTGTGCCAGGGTTTTTGTGCCCCATATGCATTATCTTGCACTTCCTTGCATTGAATTTCAACTGCCAAACCCCTGACCATTCTTCAAGTTTCTGCAGGTCCCTTCTCATTCTGTCTACACCTCTGGTGTGTCTACTCTGTTACAAAGCTTTGTGTCATCAGCGAACAGTGAAATTCTGCCTTCTAGGTCCTCCGCAATGTCACTGATGAAGATGTTGAATAGGACCGGTCCCAGCACTGATCCCTGTGGTACCCCACTGGTCACTCTTCCCTCTATGGAGTGACAGCCATTTACCACCACCCTCTGTGTCCTGCCACCCAGCCAGTTACCTACCTACCACACTACTGTCCTGCCCACACCCATATTCCCCAGTTTGTGTAATAGTATTCTATGTGGCACAGTGTCAAAGGTCTTGCTGAAGTCCAGATAGGCCATGTCCACTGCCCTCCCCTGATCCACCTCCCTAGTCACCCAGTCAAAAAATTCAATGAGGTTGGTCTGACATGACCTCCCCCTGGTGAAACCATGCTGCCTTGGGTCCTGTAGTCCATTGACAACCAGATGTTCCACCAACTCTCCTTCAGTACTGCTTCCATGATCTTCCCCACTACGAGGTGAGGCTGACTGGTCTGTAGTTCCCGCTTCCTCTTTGTTCCCACTTTTGTATAAGGGGACTACATCTGCTGTCCTCAGTCTTTGGGTACCTCCCCTGTTTCCAGTGATCGGCTAAACAGGATAGCCAGAGGTTCAGCCACCACCTCTCTTAGTTCTTTAAGGACCCTGGGGTGCACCCCATCTAGCCCCATTGCTTTATTCACTCTTATTACTTCCAGTTCCTTCAGGACCCTTTCTCATGTAAAGGGACTTGTGTCCATTTCTGTACCATTCTCACCCCTTGTACTCCCTTCAGACCCATTACCCTCCTCTTCCTTAGTAAAGACTGAGCAGAAATACCTGTTCAATATGTCAGCTTTACTGTTGTCATCCTCCACATGGCCCCATCCTACCCCTTCAGTCTCACTATCCTCCTTTGTCTTTCTTTTTTTCACTTATGTACCTGTAAAGGTTTTGTCCCTCTACCCACTGATTTTGCAATGTGTTCTTCTGTCTGAGCTTTGGCTTCCCTTACTGACCTCCTGCCTCCTTTGTTTCTCCTGGTACTTCTCCCTATCCCTTCTGCCTGTGACTTTTGTATTGCCTGAATGCAATCTTTTTGGCTTTCACTTTCTTTGCTACCTCTTTGGAAAACCATAATGGTCTCCTCTTCCTTTCCTCTTGCTAACCTGCTTAATGCATAATTCTGTTGTTCTTGTTATCCTCATTTTAAATACTGCCCACTGTTCCTCAACCCCTGATTCCTGTCCAATTCCCTTTAATGCCTCTTTCAAGTATCTCCCCATTTTCCCAAAGTCTGCCCCCCTAAAATCCAGGATACGTGTTTTTGTGTGGTTTGGTTCTGCTCTTTCTGTGATTTCAAACCACAATGACTGGTGGTCACTGTTACCCAGGTGCTCCCCCACTGTTATCCCTATCACACTGTCCCTGTTTGTGAGCACAAGGTCCAGTATTGCCTTCTGCCGAGTTGGTTCCATGACCAGTTGCTTGAGGAAGGCACCCTGAAGGGAGTCCAGGATAAATCTGCTCCTAGTTGATGCAGCTGCTGGGATGCTCCAGTCCACGTCTGGAATATTGAAGTCTCCAACTAGTACTACCTCAACCTTGTCTGCCATCCTTTGGATGGTTAGCATCAGCTCCCTGTCTGTTTCTTCCTCCTGGGCTGGTGGTCTATAGACCACACCTGTGCAGATGGCTGTCCCCATTTTCCTTTCCAGCTTAACCCACAGTATCTCTCCCCCATTTTGTTCCTCCTGGATCTCTGTGGCCCTTATGTCATTTTTCATACAGTGCCATTCTCCTCCCTTCCTGCCTGCTCTGTCTCTTCTGAATATGTTGTAGTCAGGTATGGCCATCTCCCAGTCGTGGTTATCATTACACCAGGTTTCAGTGATGGACACAATGTCCAGGTCTGACTGCACTATGACAGCCTCAGGTCTTCCATCTTGTTGCTAAGGCTCCTGGCACTTGCACACATGGCTTTCCATGATTTGACCTCCCTAGACTGTTTCGCTGTTCTACTCCAGCCCCTTCCTTGGTTGTCCTTTATCCCTGGTTCTCCTTGCTGTCTGCCCTTATGCTGAATTTTGCCCCTTTTCTGCCTATTCACCTCTTGGGCACTAATCTCCATCTTTTGCACACTGCTTTGCAGAGATAGCCACTCCTCTGGTTCACTGGTTCCACCACTAGCTGCAGGGGGTGAGCAAGTAGGTACCCTCCTTGCTGGCCTGCCACCCGCCCTTGCTAGTTTAAATGCTTGTCAATGTAGCATTTAAACTTATCATTGAGTGCTTGGATTCCCCTCCAGGATGGATGCAGGCCGTCAGGCTTGAACAAACCTCCATCCCTCCAGGTGGGTCCCCAGTCACCAATGAATCCAAACCCTTCCTCACAGCACCAGTTCTTCAACCATGAGTTAAAGTTCCTGGTGCATGCACTCCTATGCTCTCCCTTGCCTCTCACAGGAAGTACTTCTGAGAAAGTTACAGAAGTAGCTACTTGCTTGAGACCCCTCCCCAATTTCCAAAAATGATGGAATCACTTCTGAAGGAAAGAATTGTTGAGTACCTAGAGGCCAGCGGGGCACAGGACCCAAGCAAGGCATTTGACACAGTCCCACACAAAAGATTAAGAAACAAATTAGCCAGCCTGGGAGTGGGTCCCAGGATAGTAGCCTGGGTAAAACACTGGCTGGACAATAGGACACAGTGAGTAATAATAAATGGAGTCCACAGTGAAGAAAGGAGGGTTACTAGTGGGGTACCGCAGGGTTCAGTACTGGGGCCGGTCCTTTTTAATGTCTTTATAAGTGACATTGCAAAGGGACTGGAGGGGAAGGTATGTCTCTTTGCAGATGAAATAAAGATCTGCAATGGGGTTGATACGCAAGGTGGGCTAGAAAGGATGAAAAGGGACTTGGCAAGGTTGGAGGAATGGTCAAATGTATGGCAGCTTAGATTCGATGCAAAGAAGTGCAAAGTAATGCATCTGGGAAACAAAAACCCAGGGCAAGAGTACACAATGAGGGGTGAGATACTGACAACAACAAAAATGGAAAGGGACCTGGGGGTAGTCATATCAGATGACCTAAAGGTGGGAGAGCAATGTGAGAAGGCAGTAAGGAGGGCTGGGGGGATACTGGGATGCATAGGGAGAGGCATCACCAGTAGAAAACAGGAAGTTGTTGGCCCTCTGTACAGACAGTTAGTAAGACCACACCTGGAGTACTGTGTACAGTTCTGGAGACCCCATCTCCACAGAGACATATACAGGGTGGAGGCTGTCCAGAGGATGGCAACCAAAATGGTGCAGGGTCTGCACCAGAAGACATATAAAGACTAAAGGAGCTTAAGATGTATAGCCTTGAGGAAAGGGGGGGGGGCATGATAGAAATTTTTAAATACCCCAAGGAAGCAACAAAGTCCAAGAGGGTAGCATCTTTCAAAAAAAGAGATGTGCAAGAACAAGGGGGCACAATTTGAAGATAGAGGGGGGAAGACTCAAAGATAATGTAAGGAAGTATTTCTTCACATAGAAGGTTACAGATGCCTGGAACAGCCTTCCTGAGGAGGTCATAGAATCAAAAACAGTGGGGAAATTCAAGAATGCATGGGGCAGACATAAGGCAATTCTAGTGTGGGGTAGGAGGAAGTAGGCTGTTGGTTAACTAGGATCTCCAGCTTATCTGTTAGGTAGGGAAATGGGCAGACTAGGTGGGCCAAGCAGTCCTTATCTGCCATCAAATTCTTTATTTATTTATTTTTATTTAAAATTTTGGTGACCAGGTAGGCCCACTGAGCCCCGAGGTTCTCTTTTTCAAATTCTATGTTTCTATAAAAAAAACAAAGTACAGAGGCAGTTACAGGCAATGTTTGCAGAGGGATATTCTGAAGGTAACATGAGATTTTTTTTTGTAGTCTGGATGTAAGGTGGTAAGGAGTATTCAAAATTTTTAAGGCCCTGAAACTAAAGGCTTTTTGCCCCATGGCTATCATGTCCTCCAATAGCACTTTTAAAAGTCTGAACATTACATTGTTTAACCTTGAAACAGAATGGCCACCATAGAGGATGCCCATCAAACATATGAACATTCAGATTTTCAAAATAGCCAGTAGAAGAAGGCCTTGTGGTCTGTCAAGCCTGCTCAATTGCAGAGCTCCTGATCAAGAGAGTACAGGTGGCCCTGCCCAAGTGCCCGCCAAGCCTCCAACCCTCACCTTCCCCTTTTCTCGGTCCCACCCTCTTTTGAACCCTCCCCACACCACCTTTTGAATGACAACCTCAGATGGTAGTTCATTCCACCAGGGCACTACCCTCTTTGTAAATAAGTATCTCCTAACTGCCTTCTTGAATCTTCCCCTCACCAGCCTAAAACATTGCCCCCTTATGGCCTTGTTATCATGGAGACAGAAAAGTTCCCCAATATCCACCTTGTACTTGAAGGTTTCAGTCAGGTCACCTCTTTTGCTCTTTTTATCTAGTGAATACATGTTGAGTTCTTTCAGCCTCTTCTCATATACCCTGCCCAGCTGTCCCTGAACCATCTTTGTTGCCATCCTCAAAACTGTGTAAAGCTGGTTGCTATCCATTTTTTAGGTATGGGCTACAGTATTGCATGCTGTACTTCAGGTGCAGTCATACCAGGAATCTGTGCAGCAACAGTATAACCTCCTCCTGTCTGCTCATGAACCCTCTAGCAGTGCTGCCTGGTGTTCTGCTTGCCTTGGCCACTGCCTTCCTACATGGCGTAGCTTGTTTTTGGTTACTGGTGATGGCTATCCAAAGTCCTTTTCTTCTTGTGATTCAGTGACCTTCAGCCTCCACTGCACCTATTTAGGGCACCGGCATTAGTGTGCCAGTCATTATGGCACCAAAAACCAAAGATTTGCCAGCCCCTCCCCAAGGTCCGCCCCCCCCTTGGAGTTGGAATCTTTAGTTGGGTGTGTGTGGGGGGCACAGCCACACACAAGGGGGGTGTGGGGGGGGTGCATTGCCCTGCATAAACATCAGTCAGCTAAATTGCCTGCTGGTGCCCTAATGACAGGCGCACTACCGTTTCTGTATTCCGAGGGTGGAACCTTGAGCCTTCCTCAATTGTACTCAGCCTTCTGGTTCCTTCTTCCTATGTGCATGACCATGCACATCTTCGTATAGAGCCCCAGCTGTCAAATACCTGTCCACCACTCCAGCAGCACCAGGTCACCCTTCAGGTCCTGCGCCTCTTTGTCCAAGTCCACTTTCCCACAGAGCATGATGTTGTCTGCAAAGAGGCAGATTTTCCCTTTTAATACCTTCCCCAATGTCATTACTGAACAACTTAAACAGCCCTGGGTGGAGCACTGAACCCTGTGGGACACCACTTGTAACTTCTTTTGTATCTGAGAGAGCCTCACCACCCACCACCACCCTCTGAGTACTACCACTGACACAATTTGCCACTCCATTGTTAATTTGCTCCCTGACCCTAGGTCCTCCAACTTCCTGATCAACATCTTCTGTGGTGCTGAGTTGAAGGCCTCGCTGAAATCTGCAGATAGAATATTAACCATGTGACCCTTGTCCACAAAAAATTCAGGTTCTAGTGGGAGTTAACCAAGAAGTAAGAAGGGCCTGGTACCGATATAGCATTCCTTTGTGAGCAAGAAAGCAGATGTTGAGAGTGTATTTATTGTTCAACGACTGCCAGTTGAGTCTGTAATGCAGGAAAGAGTAGTGAATTTGTAGGTCTGACATCAGTACACGCAATGCAAACTGTTGTGGAACACTGGTTTTGTGTGGAGCTCAGACTTTGGGGCCATATCACAGACTAGGAACCCCTAATCAATCTGATGAACAGTGCCTACTGTTCAGTAATGACTCTGGCTTCAGGAGTCAGACATACAAACTTGCCAGCAAAAGAAAGCCTTACAGTCTATCAAGTCTGCTTAATGCAGAGCTCCTGTCTTGATAAGGCATGCCAAGTTTCTGGTGCACCTTTTTTTTCCAATATCATAATTGTTCAGGATACTGTAGGGGGGTGAGGAGTTGAGGTGTGCCCCCAGATATTTATCAACACATTCTTTTTTTTTATTCAATATGCTTTATTGTAACACCTCAATGCAACAGTGACAAGCATAGTAAAGAAAGCATCATTATTACAATATCCCTTAGTACTGAAGTTTACACATCATTAATTTTCGGCATTACATACTTTTCTATGTATCTTAAAACACACTACTCTAAAACACCTCCCACCCAAACCGAGCATTGAGATCTAAATAAAATAATGGTAATAACAGGTTATAAACCCACCAAAGGCTCTGATTGTTTATTTCTTAGATGCAACCCAGCATTTTTAAGGCACCCATACTGTGAGGAAGGCATCTAAAACACCCCATTTATTTAGATAATTTTGTAAGCTATCATTCAGTTTAGCTATGTGTTTTTCCAATTGTAATGCCACAAGAATCTCTTTATGTCACTACAGAACAGATGCGATAGAATCATCCATCCAGTGTCTCATGATCATCAACTTGGCAACAGCCGATATGATAGTTATATATCTTTTCTGTTGTCTAGTCATCTGTAGAGGAAAATAATTATGTAAACAGATTTCAGGTATGAAAAGAGAGTCTAAATCTAATTGAAGGTCAATCTATTTCTTTATATTTTTCCAGAATATCTGAACTTTTGAACATGACCATATCATGTGATAAAGATCTCCATAGCCTTCCTTATACCGTTGGCATGGTGAGGAGGGACGCTTCCCAATCTTGTTTAATTTTGCCGGGGTGTAGTAAAGGTTATGCATGATATTATATTGTTGCAATCTAAGTCTATCTTGTTTTATAAACTTATAAGTGTTAAACCAAATCCTTTGCCAATACCTCGGATCATCACTAAGAGATAACTTTTGTACCCAGTAATAACAGATGCCTTGGGGTGACACAGAATCCAATATTTGAAGTTCTTGATAAACCTTGGAGATGAAATGTGGTTGGCCCACTGTTTTTAGAAGAGACGATAATTGCACTTTGGTAGAGTCAGTATCCACTGATTTTTTTTGTAAAAATGCTATCACCGCTTGCCTGACCTGCCAATATTTAAAAGCATTCCCTTCAGCAGCAGGGATGCTCTGACAAAATTTAAGTAAGATAAAACTCTACCATGCAAAATAATATCTCTTAACCTAAGCCCTACCAAAGGAGCCCAAAATGAGGAAGGAATGGGAGAATTTTGAATTTGCAGTTGTGGATTATATAATAAAGGCTGCTCCACAGATTTGTGCCAATCTGAATTTAAAGAGGCCTGAAGCTGATGTAAAGCTTTGAGGGTCCAACCAATAGGGTTATTTCTCAGTTATTTAGGGATTCTGTTTGGAGAAGAATAAACCAAAGCTGAGAGATTACAAGAATTTCGAGCCGCTAGGGTTTCTTCAATTGATTTCCAGAGGGGTCGGTAGGAATCTGATTCTATTGCACTTAATAGGGGGACCCAGCGTACTAATATGAGCTGCTATGTAATATTTAAAAAAGAAAGGTAGGGAGAGGCCACCTCGTATTTTCAGAGCTGTAAGCTTGAAATAGGCTCTTCTGACTCCTTTCCCTTTCCATATAAATTGGTTTAATAATTTTTGTAGATTGGAGAACCATGATTTAGGCAAATAGAATCCCAACATAGTCAAGGGATAAAGAATCCAGTACAGTATATTCATTTTGATCATATGGATTCTAGCCCAAAGAGAAAGAGGTAAAGCTCCCATCTCTCTAGCTCATTTTGTACTGTGCTTAATAATTTAGTGAGGTATTCTTTCAACATCTTTGGTACTTCTTTCGAGATTTTAATACCTAAGTAAGTCAGAGACTGAGATTCCAAAGTCAAACCATATTCCAAAAATTCCATCTGCAAGCATTTCCCATTTAGTGGGAAAAGTTTAGTTTTAGAAAGATGGAGTTTATAATGAGACACTTTAGTGAAAAGCTCCATTTTTTTTGCAATAATATTGGAATGTTAACTGCAGGGTTCTCAACATGAAGTAGTAAGTCATCAGCATAAGCTGAGATAAGGTGTCGGTTATTACCAATTAGGATATCCTGGTTTTGCATGAAATTAGTCATTTTCGAACCAGTGGTTCCAGGTAGAGGTTAAATAAAATGGGGGAAAGGAGTCAGCCCTATCTGGTACCGCGATGTAAAGGGAATGACTCAGACAGAACACCATTACACCAGATCCGAGCAGTGGGAGCAGCATATGACAACTTAATCCACTTTATGAAACCTGGGGAAAAACCAAAATGTGTCAACGTAGCATAAAGAAAATCCCATAAAACTCGATCAAATGCTTTCTCTGCATCTAATGCGAGAAGGGCAGCTGGGATTCATTAATTTTTAGTATGGTCTATTAAATGGAGTAGCCTACGCAGGTAGTCACTGTACTCTCTACCAGTCATAAAGCCAACTTGTTCATCATTAATGAGTTTACCCATCAATGGCCCTATACGAGTTGCTAAAATTTTAGTCAACATTTTAATGTCAACATTAAGTAGTGATATGGGGCGGTAATTCTCTGGATATAAAGAGTCCCTGTCTGGTTTAGGGATTAAAGTAATAATTGCCTCAAGAAAGTTATTTTCAGAAAAACCATGCATGTACCAGGAGTCAAACACTTTTGTTAAAAAGGGTGTAAGTTCCTTAATGAGGACTTTGTATAAATTAGTCAAGAGGCCATCTGGTCCTGGAGATTTGTCAGGGGCAAGTTGTGTAATTGCTTGCTTCACTTCCCACTTCTGGATGGGGAGAACCAATAGACAGGAATCATTTGACGGTAATTTAGGTAAGGTAACCAGAACCAAGAACCTCTCAGTGTCCTTTGACATTATTGTTTCTGCTGGCGGAATTGTACAAAGGGTTTGAAAAAACTGTTGAAAAGCCGAGACAATTTCCCTTGGATCATTAGTTGTAAAATTTCCTTGTTTAATTTGTAGTGCTGAACTATATCTTTTGTATTCTATTTGCTTAAGTCTAATAACAAGTAGCCTACCTGCCCTCTCTCCAGATTCTAAATATTTGAGTTTGGTCCTCTTTAGAGCCAGTTCTGCTTTTTAGAGCATAAGAGCAGTATATTGAGCTTGCAGCTTGTGTAATTGAATCCAAACCTCCTCTGTTGAATAACATCCAACACTATGTTCTATAACCTTAATAGAATCCAGAATATCCTGAGCATGGGCATTACACTTTTTACGTCTAGTTGTTGCCAACCGAATACATTCACCCCTTACTGTGCATTTTAAGGCTGCCCTATCTATGTCTGTTTTAGCAACCGACCCTATGCTTGTGCTTAAAAAATGGGAGATAAATTGTTTAAGGTGATCGCAGATGCCAGAGAAAGTCTCTCTTTGTCCCCGCTCCGAGCAAATAAGTGAAATAAATGGGGGAGTGATCCAGTATTACATGGGCATGGATACCTTCGTCAATGACATTTAGTAGAATATGTGAGCTAACTAAGAAATAGTCAATTCTTGACCAAGTTTGATGTGGGGCAGAGAAAAAGGAATATTGTCAGGAATCTGTGTTTAAAACCCTCCACACATCTATCATGCCTGCACCATCCATAAAATCCTTATGTGAGCTTTGAGTTGGTGATAGACCAGCTCTTTTGTTGTCAGACCTGTCTAGCTGTAATTGAGGTGTGATGTTCCAATCCCCTCCTAATAAAATCGTTCAGGATGGATTTGTAAGTACCAAAGTCAGGAGATGTGTAAATAAATGAGGTGAATCCAAATTAGGACCATAGATAGAACCCAACAATATTTGTTGTGAAGCAAGGGTCCCTCTAAGTAATATATATTGCCCATTCATGTCCCAAATTTCTTGATCTAGTTTAAAGGGAATATTTTTGTTAATTAATATAGCCACACCTCCTTTATTAGTTGAAACCCTGGCTCCGAATGCCTGTCTGACCCATTGTTTGCAAAGTGTGGGAATATCTTCTCTCCTAAGGTGGATTTCTTGCAAACTTGCTATGTCTGCTTTAAGTGAAAATAAGTGCTTCAGAACTACCTGTCTCTTACATCTGTCCCTCGCTCCTTTGGTGTTCCAACTAATAATATTAAAAATACCAGTCATAATTGAGGAAGTATATTAGAAATAAATGAATCAGTAACCATAGGAAGCACCACTCATTTCGTACCTCTAATGCTTGGTTTCCTCTAAACATGATCAACGAGAATTTAATCAAGTCCCCCATACCCTGTTCCCCCTCCAAAACTGTTCAAACACAACAAAATAGCTGATTAAACCCCTATTAACAACCCCCAGTTCCATAAACCGCACTGACATATTTCTTCTGTCAGATGATGTCTTTATGCAGTCCAGAGTAAAACCTCCCCCGCCCCCCCCCGTCAGGAAAACATTCCGTAATTGTGTCTTAACTCAGCAGTATCCAAATTGTACCAACAACAAAAAATTATGGTTAATATTGCTTCACCACTCATTTACCCAGAAAAATAATCTCTGCATAAATGATATGAATTACAGATTTGCTAGTTATTTAACCCTGGAAAAGAAAAAGAGCTTTACACAATGAGAATGACACTAAAATGCAGTTTGCCTATACAGGCCTAGTTTTAGTACAGGCATTCCATTTGTAATGCAATGCTGCCATCTAGTGGTAAAAAAATACAATACATTTTTGAACCCATATTACAATCAATACCCAGATCAAAAGATTATTCATTTAATCCAGATTTAGCTTAAACCAAAATAAAGAAGATATATAGTTCAAGCACACTGTGATATTTTTGAAGGAAAAAAAAACACTGTTAAAACCCTATTTTCTAACCATTAGAAATAACCAAGCCAATAGACTAAACTTCAATAGTGAACCAGCTGCAAACACAACAATCCTGGTGTCTATATGCCATTTATATATAGATGTAGTGTTTCATTTTTGTTAGAAAGGAAAGTCTACCATCAGTATGCCTGTATTTTCTCTGTATTCTTTCAAGGCAGCAAAGGAAAAGAAATTGATCACAACGGTATAACAAGTGACTTCTTACAGCATTTGAGTGTCTGTGATCCCAAGTACCTCTAACTGGGCAAGGCCTAGAAATGGCCCAAATGGCTGAGTTCCTTCTAATATTTTACCTCTCAAGACCGATGATGCTCCAGAGATCTTGTTGAAAAGAAACGATTATCGGATCTTAGCTGACCTTACCATAAAATGGCTAGCTGTTGATGTTTGCAATCCATCTCTCAGTTTCTACATCAACACCAGAGCATAAAGAAAAAGCCTCTACCAGCCACGCATAACACGAGGAACAGATGAAATCATTTGTAGAGATCTGGCAGCAGTTTCTTGAGCTCAGTTCTAGCCTGCTCCGCATTCTCAAATGATATCCACTTATCGTTAAGCTTAACACTCAGAAGGGCAGAATACTTTACTCTAAATTGCTTTCCTGTGGCAATTAATTTAACAACCTAAGGGTACAATTCTTGGTGCTTTACCCTGGCAGAGTGAGGTGGATCTTGAATTATTCTGATTTTCCTACCTTCCCAGAGAATTTCTTGCAAGGACTTTACCTTGATCAATATATGCTGTTTGTCAAGGTAATTCAGAAGCCTGCAGATGATCAGTCTAGATGGTGAACTAGGCAGGGGTAGGGGGCGAAGTGCACGGTGAGATCTCTCCAGGATGTATGTTGAACCATTCGGGGAAGGATCTGTGACCTTTTCACATACTTTCTGGATGAAAGATATTGGGCAGGATCCCTCTTCTTTTTCCGGAATCCCCATGATGATAATATTGTTCAATCTACTCTTTCCCTCTAGGTCCTCCGTTTTTTCCCCGAGCTTCTTAATACGCTTTGTGACATTGGCCTGGTCAAGTTCAATCTGGTCAATTTTCTTTTCCACGGAAACAACTCTAGCCTCTGAGTCCCCGACTCTAAGATTGAGAGAGTCAATGGAGGTTTTGATGTTATGTAGTTCCGTTGAGATATCAGACACTGAACTTTGTAGATGCATGATAATTTCCAAGAATCTTTCCTCCGTCAATGCTGTGGATCCCAGGGTAGATTTAGCACTGGCCTGCCTAGGCTTCTTTGGGGCCTGCTCCTTCTCCAGTGACTGTGGTGGAGTATGTTTAGGTGGCACTTTGCGCATATACGCTTCCATGTCCAAGCCTGCAGTAGTTACCTTGATATTGCCAGAAAGTTTAGCTCTATATTCCAGTAGAATCAGGTATGTGGTGAAGCAAAAAAAGCTGTATTTCTGACCGAGAAGGAGCAATTCAAACTTGCTGCTTTACTCTAAGCTGCCATCACGTGACCTTATCAACACATTCTACTGGCAAGCTGTCAGAAGTAACCAGGTAGAACTCACACTTGTGCTTCTGGACTGTATGCTTGGAGTCAAAGAACATAGCCTTAGCTTGACTTTTATTAAGCAAGAGTCCACCCAGTTCTGGAGAAAATGTAGGTCAGAACACAGTCCTGAATTTATTTCATTAACAGTACTGGACTTCGAGTATAGCACCACATCATTGGCATACAACATGGCCCTGGAGTGTTAATAAACAGGGAGAAGGGTACTGGACCTGGAATTAACACTTGGGGTACACTGTGTTTGTCACCAAGGGAGAAGGCTAGGTTACCTTACAATTTGACAACCTTGGTGCGATAGGTTAAGTAGTCACAGAACCAACTAGGGGTGAGTGACCAAAACATAGGGCTTCATGTTTAGGGAGCAGCAGTTGATGTTTGACAAGATCAAAAACTGAGGCATGTGGAAAAACATGTCGGCAAGCCTTGGACTGCGACCTAGTCAAAATCATCTGTGAGAGCAACCAGGGCAGTAGATGTCCCCTGGTGTTCTCTGAACCTGTGGTGACTAGGGATGCAAGGTTATGGGAATTATTATGATAAATACATTTTTGGTATTCTAGGCAAGGCAATCTTTATTTATAAAGCACCATATTTGAGGAGCTCAGTGCGTGGTACATCCAACAAATCAAAAGTGTAACATGAGCAAATCATAACAACAATTTTAAATAAAAGAAAAGGAAATTATTAAAATGCAGTGTAGATAAAAGTAAATAGTTTTTGATTGATTGACTGATAATATTGCAACCATATAAAAAATGTTGGTTGAAGTTTTCATACACCACCAAAAAGCACACATTATACATAATATCACAAACACATAATATATATGTATCATAATTAACAACAATAATAAAAATGTTTAAAATACAATAAGCATAAGATATCTAAAATACTTTAGTACATTATCTGATAAGCACACCAAGCTGCCAATCCCTAAAACATGCTTAAATGTTGCACAAACAGGGACATACTGTAAGTTTGAGTTCTCACTAATGGTTTGTTCCACTTTAGCTGTTCATGTAACTGATATCTAGTAATTTCTTTTGTTAGCAGCAAACAATGAAGTTTATGTGTTGGACCACGTCTTTCTAATTATTTCTCTTGCCATCATCTCCTGTCTGCCTCCAACCTCTCTAACATACACATATCTAAGACCTCAAATTTGTAACTCAGTTCACATCCCAGTACTATTCTTAGTGCCCTGTGCTGTATTCTTTCTAATTCCTGTTTAATTTTTTGTAAGCCCTCCATGCCACACAACCTGCTCCATATTCCAAAACTGATCTAATTACTGTAGAATAATAATGTATTTAAATTAGATAGATTTAATCCAGTCCTTTTCAAAATAGTCAAAAATAAAGTCTGCTGATAGCATTTTTTATCATAGTTGACACCTGCTCTGCCCAACCCAAATCGTTCTGAAATATAACACCCAGTAGTTTTACTTTATGAACCACTTTGACTTTCTTCCTTTCAAACTTTAACTGACTTCCTCCCTTCCATTTACTCTGTCCCCCAAAATTTATCTCCTTTGTTTTAGCTGGATTTATTTGCATAAAATTATTTTTCAACCATCTTTCTATATAATCAAAATCATTCCATATAATACTGTCTTTTACATTTTCACAAATATCTAAACCTGTGGTACTGTCCATGTATTTTAAACATGGGTCCTTCGTAACCAGAATATTTATCATAATTAAAAACAATAGTGGCCCCAATTTGGTACCCTGAGGGACCCCTCCACAGACTGATGCTCCTCAGATAACATACCTTCCAACTGAATCCATTGAGACCTCCTCTCCAAGAAGTCTTATATCCATTTTGTAATACATTCAGGCATCTTATAACTTTCAAATTTTTGTATTACTGTTTTATGATCAATAGGATCAAAAGCTTTCCTATAATGTATCAATACTACTCTAACATTCATTTCATTGCCCCCACGTTCTCATGCTTAATTCTAAAAATTTTAGGGCAGCATCTCTCTTTGAGTTTCCCAAAAGGGATCCAAACTGATTTTTATCCAGCACATTTTCAATAAACTCCACAACCCATTTATAGATGCAAATAGTTGTAGAAAGCTTGATCAAATAAATAATTTTTCAGAGAGAGTTTGAAGGCCTCCACTGTGTGGGCCATGCAAATGTTCCCAGGAAGTGAGTTCCATAGCACTGGAGTTGCCACTCTAACTGCTCTGCCTCCCCAAGAGCCTCAGTCTGGTCCAAAACCACAGAAGGCCTTGTATGTTAACAAGCATATTATGAAGGTGATGCCCCACCACAAAAGTAACCAGTTTAATGCACGCAAGACTGGCATGATGTGGTCACTTGAGAAGAACGCACCAATAGCTGTGTTGCAGCATTCTGGATCAGCTACAGAAATTGTATCAAACCCACAGAGATCCCTAAGTAAAGAGCATTACAGTAGTCCAACCTAGAGGTCACAAAAGCATGAATGATCATCGCCAGGTCCACAGGAGCCAAATGCAGTTTGATTCTGGCGATGTTTCAGAGTTGATAAAAGCCAGATTGGATCACCACTGACACCTGTTGTTCTAGTTTTAGCTTGCAGTCCAAAATGACCAAAGACCCATACCAGATCAACAGCTATGACAAATTGGCTGCCCAGTGAAAGAAGAGCCAGACCTCCCATGGCCACTGAGCCCTAATGGCCCAGCTCGATCAACATGACCTTTGTCTTTTCTGTGTTCATAGATAGCCAGTTTGAGGCCATCCAATCATTTATCTTGGCAACATATTGTCCCAGCACTGAAGCCACATAGTCCACATCAGGAGAACTGCACATGAGCAGCTGAGTATCATCTACATAACAGTGAAACTCAACACCGTACCACCTGTTGATCTCCCCAAGGGCAGCATGTACACAGAGAACAGCACTGGTGCAAGGATCGAGCCTTGAGGGACCCCATAGGAGACCACAGAGATGAAATTACCTAGGGCTGCCTACTGCATTTTACCAGTTATGTAGGACTCAAACCAGTGTAAAACTGTGCTAGTGAGGTACAAATTGTTCCTCAGTTGATTCTGAAGCACTGTGGTAAATGCTGACTACAGATCCAAGAGGAACAAGATGGAGCAAATTCCTTGGTCCCTCGATAGGAGGAGATCATGAAGCATCTTGATGAGTGCAGTCTCAGTGCTATAATGGGACTGAAACCCCTAATGGAGCAGTTCATAGATGGCATGAGTCTCCAGGCAGTCCACAAGTTGCTCCACCACCTTCTCAATAACCTTCCCCAGAAAGAGAAGGTTAGGGACAGGTCTGTAATTTATCAGAATATCAGGGACCAATGAAGGCTCTTTTAGCAGGGGGTCTAACCACAGCCTTTTGCAATGCAGATTGAAAAACACCCTTCCTCCAGGAACCACAGATGGTTTCAGTGAACACTGACCCAAGGACTCACCACAGCCTAAAATCAGCCAGGTTGGTTCTGAGTCCAGTGGGTCCAGGGGAGTGGGTTCATGCCCCACCAATAAATCTAAGTGCTTCCTTCCATTGATGTTCATAGAACATTTCTGGATGTGGGGTGGAAGAAACACTCAGAAATCCACAGTTTGTCTGTTATTGTAGAATATTTTACTGTTTCACATTTTAGCCTTTTATACATCACATTACAGACATCTCTTTTGGAGACTGGGAGCAAGCAAGGGACCCCAGTACTTCAAGACTATGCACAGCCTCTTTGTCAGGGGGCAGGTATAGCATACAGCATACAGCATACAGCAGGTGGGGCAGAAACTAGAGACTACCCAGAGCACCTCAACCTCAGAGGCTGACCATAACTCATCCCAGGCAAGCAGATCGACAGTACATCACAAAAGGTAAGACCACTACTGGCTCATGACAGACCACTTGAAGAGATGCCTGATTTAACAAAAGACACATTGTCAGAGAAAAAAACATCCAAACTTCTCACACTTTCTACCAAAAGGGTTCTAATTAACAAGACAGGAAGGATTTAAGAATCTGTCCACTGGTCAAAAGTGCTGAGCTGGTTGAATTTTCCCTGCAGCAATTGACCTTGATAGGGTCTCTGTCTTCTTGAGATTACTTGCCCATTGATAATCACCATAATGTGTTTTGAGTGACAACTTGTCCCCTTCAGATTGGAATCTTCTCCAAGAATGTTCCAACTTCTGTCCCTTAGTCTTCAACTGATGCAGCTCATCGCAGTTCCACAGTGAGCTATGACAAGATGTTAAGGGACAAATGAGGTAGGGTGCAATAGAATCTAAGGCAGTCATGACCATATTATAGTGCTCCACAGCATTTTCAGAGTCTTTTGCACAAAAAAGCAACATACACAAGGCATCCACTACCTCCTGGAGCTTGCAAGGCTCCAGATTATGTTTTTGGTGGTACCGGATGATCTCTGCAGAAAGAATATTTAAACAGGGGATCCCACAAAAGAAAAACACTGCATGATGATTCAGACAGAAAACTGGATCAACCTTGACCACACTAATGACAAGTCCCAATGAGAAGATCAGGTCCAAACTGTGGTCATGTTCATTGATGAGCTCCAGAGGCAAAAGTCTGTGTTAGTCCTAGTGATGACATCAGCTGGAGTTTCTATTCAAAATACAAAGATTCATTTTTTCAATTCAATTCAATGTTATTTATATAGCACAGTTCTCATTGTGACTCATTGTACTTTGCATCATTTTAAAAACATTTAAAATTCAATACATAAACAAACTTCATATAAAATCCCTTAAACACAATAAATATCAAACATAATCTGGGAAAGCTTGTCTGAATAAATAGGTTTTAAACTTCTATTTAAAGTGATCCACAGTAAAGCTTTCTCTGATGTAAAGAGGCAGAGAGTTCCAGAGGGTCGGGGCTGCATAAGCAAAAGAGAGCACACCAGATGTTTGTAGATGGACAATTGGAACCTCCAGCAACCCCTCATTGGTAAAGTGAAGCAGGCAAGAAGGGCAGCAGTGATGCAGGAGGTCATGCAGGTAGACAAGCCCCTGTCCGTGTAGGGCTTTGTAGGTCAGCAAACCAACCTTGAAGGAGATCCACCACCTAACCGGCAGCCAGTGCAGATTGCAGAGTACAGGTGTAATATGACAAGACCTGGATAGGCCAGTCAACAACCTGGCTGCCACATTCTGTACTAACTGCAGGTGGTAGAGATCTACCCCCCGACATCCCTAGGTATAGGGCATTGATGTAATCAAGGAGAGCGGTCACGAAAGCATGGACAAGTGCTGGCAGATTACTGGGGGTATCAGATGTTTATTCCTGGTGATGTTCCTCAGATGGTAAAATGAAGTTTGGACTATGGCTGACACCTGCCATTTAAGAGTCAGCCAGCCATCCACAACAACACCAAGATTTTTTTACTCGATTTGAGGTGAACAAATGGGAGTCTCCACGCGGCAGCCTGGAGACCTGACAAGATTGCCCCTCACTCCCCTGGTGACCAGGTTCCAGCACCAGTACCTAGGTCTTGTCTGGATTCAACGTCAACCAGCTGTCTCATCCAGTCCTGAATCTCAGCAAGGCAGTTGTTAAACACCAAAACTGGCTTCTGCTGCTCAGGAGCAAAAGACATGTATTGCCGAGTATCATCTGCATAACAGCGAAAACTCAGCCCATACCATCTTATAATGTCCCCTAGCAGCAGTATGTACACCGCAAACAACATGGGGGACAAGATCGAGCTCTGCAGGACCCCACATGCCAGGGGCAATGGTGCCAAGGAAAAAATTCCCAACACCACCCTCTGCAACCTGCCAGTGAGGAAGGATTTAAACCAGTTGAGGATGGTACCTGCCAGTCCAGAACAAACCTGCAGGTGCTTAATCAGAGCCCCATGGTCCACAGTGTCAAATGCCACCAAAAGATCAAGGAGAATCAAGATGGTATGACTCCCCCAATCCCTCGCCACCAGGAGATCATCACCCAAACCAGGGCAGTCTCGGTGCTATACCTCTTTCTCAAAGCAGACTGGAGAAGATGTTGTGAGCTGTTACAGAAGATTTGTTGAATGCAATCAGCCTGTCTGGATTTCCAGCCACCTCTGAACTCCCAGATTGTACAGAGACTCTGTAATTGCGACCGGAGAGCCTTTAGCCTGGTACAGTGGAATTTCCTTACATGTGATTGTGTTGTGTGCTTATAGTGGGTCATGATTTGGTTCCCCACTGTGGTTTGAATTGTATTCTGCTCACTGGAAGCTGCATTAGAATTTCCTTATGTGTAAATGTGCTGTGTGCTGTTAGTAAGTCGCAATTTGGTTCCCCACTGTGGTTTGAACTGTATTCTGCTTGCTGGAAACTGCATCCAGCCCCACAGATTGAATCCAAAATCATCTCCATTGGGCCTGGGCCTTGCCACACTGGCCCAGCCCTACTACCCACTGCACAGAGAAAGCCATCAACAAGAGACCTGTCTGGGGATCAGCCCCCTGCTCAACACTTGAGTAGAAATGATGCTGTGGTGATTCGTATGGGCCCCATCTGTCTGGGCACTCCAGCTCAACAACCTGCAGTCTCGATTTCATCCTGCCTGTGTCCAGTATTGGGAATCATGAGTAAACATCTGGGTAGCTCCCTGCAACAACAGCTAAATCTAAAGTGTTGTCATCTGATTGTCTTGTTGCTTTTTCTTTCATGAACTGAGCTCTCCGGCTCCAGATTACAAGTAGTGTGTGTTGTGCGTGTTGCTTTCTTCCATCACAGGGTCGCAGCGTTCCTGGCTAGCCCACCATTTTCCTACCTGGGTACCCAGAGTGTGTGACTCTGTGGGGACATAAAGTGCATGCATAACTGATTGATGTGGCCTTTAAGCCAATCAACCTGATTATGCCCCTTCCTTGTTCAAGTCCCCGGAACAAATCAGATCTGACTTTTCTTTGCTGCATTTAACCTGACTGTGGTTCCAGTTTGTGCCAAGTGTGGGTACTGGTATGGTATAAAAGGGGTACTATGAAAGTGATTATCATATATTGCTCAGGCCACTAGAAGGGAAAGAGGGGGGTTACAGTGTCCCACAGGGCTGTGCCCAGATTAGTTTGACCACTACCAACCCTGACCTCCGGGTGGAAGCACCCGTTTCAGAACTCGGGCCCCTTAATCTGCTACTAGCCACGCAGGCAGGGGTAGTAGCCTTTGGGATAGCACCACTTAGGGGTTACACTAGTAATGAATGCAACAGTTCAGTTCACATGCTGGTACCATAACAGTGCAAAAACCCAGCATGTGTGAAAATTTATCTATAAAAAAAACAAAAAACTAAAGATAGACTTACACATTCAGATGCCTAGTCTGCAATCTTCCAAATAAAAAAGCCCTTTCTGTGCAAGCAGGCAAAAGTGAGTCCTTATTCCACCTCCTGTGCTCACTGTCTTGAAAGAATAAGAAACTAACACAACCTGGGCAAAAATCAGGAGATGGCACTTTTAAATTCTATCTAGCAGCTCAGTGTTTGTCTGTGTTGCGACAGTTCTGTGCTATGGCTATCATTGTTCAAAGAAAAAATCCAGCTTTCTTCATGGAAAAGAATTCTGCATACCATGATATTACTCTAGCTGCCCTAAACTGACTGGGAATATAGCCAGTGGCGCAATCATTTATGGTGATATTATGTAACCCAGGGTTCCAATGAAGCCTTACAAGCTGTAGTCTGTGTGCATGCTTTTGTAATGTAGGAAAGGGGTGAGCCTATCCTGCCTTTGTCTTCTCTTTGTTCAGCAAGACAGGCTTCTCATACAGGTCTCACCAGAACCAGCCTGGTTATTGTGTGCAGTTGTGTAGTACAAGTCGCATTAAAGTATTCCTCCAACTCACTGGTTTAGCATTTTTCAATGAGCTGCTTAAAGTGTACACTGCTCACTGCAATGAATTAAAAGTTTCCTTATGGTTTGCCTCTAGCTGCAATTCAGTTTCAGCTTACTTGCAGCCCTCTGGAAACTTTTATTAATGCAGTTCAACACATTAAGCAACCCATAAAAAATGCTATACCAGTGAGTTGGAGCCTGAGTTCACTACTGAAGTGTGCAGAACAACCTGAATGACATGCCATTCTACTCAATCCCATGAAGAAACTGTCACCCATTTCCGGCCAGCAGCAATCCTGTACTCAGATCGAAAGCCTTGCCCCCACCGCCATGTTTTTTTCCTCACTTCCGAGACTCCACTTGCTGCTGTTTTTTCCCATTGTGGCCAGTCTGCCCAGCAGTTTCAGTTTTAATCTACAATGCTCTTTATTCTTATTTAGGCTAGGCTGCCCTAGCATTCCAGTCACCTCTGTTTATTATGTACATGTTGTCCAGTTACTAAAATCCCTAAGCTCCCCCTCAGCACAATTCTCCCTTTTTCTCTGCCTTTCTCAGTATAATCCCCAGAAGCTCACCTTCAGCACAGTTCTCCCTTTTCTGCCTGCCTTTCTCAGCCCAATCCCTTTACCATACAGTATTTGCTCTCCCCATGCTCTATGTGCACATTTTTTTTTCAGTGGAATTGAAAACTACCACTTCCCTGGACTGTGCTGTCAGCAGCTCCATGCTTGGTTTTCAAGCCATGAGACAGCACAAACATTATAGCTTCTCTGTTGCGCTATCAGTCATTCAGCTCAGCTGTCAGACGGCTGTACAGTGTGGTGCAAAGCATGGCTCTGAGTTAGCAAGATTTTATTACATTTCACTTTTAACTCCTTAATTACTTAGTTCTACCTACTTACAACACATATACAAAATTAGAAAATAATGTACACAGGACACTGTACAGTACTGTAAATGCAGCTAAGAACTGCAGTGATTGAGGGAAATGCAGTGAATGGGAGAAGAACAACAGCTCTAAAGGATTACTGTGTAAAAACAACCACTACATTGAAAATGCTTTGCATCAATGTTGGAAAGGAGCTGAGGACAGTTGAAATTGAGTTGCACCCGAGTTGAACGGTGATTGGAAAATAGTTCGCAGTTGCAGAACATAGAGTTGGAACTGCATTGCCATCACAAACAATCATTTGTCAATGCCAAATGTTGTCTTGCTGGCATTGGCATTGGTAGTGCAGGACTTAGAGAGATGCATAATAGGAATGGCACTGGAACTGATGCCAATCCCACTCCACCCTGCAGAGACTGACAGGCATTGAGGTGTGCCTTTGGATTGTCAGCCATTTCACCTCACCCTACCCTGCAGACTCTGACAAGTGTCACATTGTGCCTTGGGGTTGTAGGACCTTACGCTCACCACATTCCATAAGTAAATACATTGAGATGGGTGCAGTATAGGAGAATGGGGTGAACTTTGGGGCCGAAGAGTCCAATGCACACCTTGATGCCTGTCACTGGCTGCAGGGTGGGGGTGGGGTTGGAATGGCATGAGTATTACAGTCGATAATCCAAAGTCACACCACAATGCCTGTCATTCTCTACAGGTTGGGACGTTATGATTAGAAACCAAAACACCCCATGCGTTTGTTGGTATTCGCACTCCAAATTTTCAACATGGGCTTTTTGTGACCCCACCTCATGAAAGCATTTGGGACTTTTCACTCTTTTCTTTTTTTTTTTTTTTTTTATTTTCGTCTTTTATCCTCCTCCTTCCTACCTCCGGTGCCTCCTCCTTCCGTCCGCTTATGTCCCCCCGGTACCTACCTTAGGGATCTGCCCCTAGAGTGCCCATCCTCCTCTCCTCGCACAGTGGGGTCTGTCCTGTAGGTGGTCCGGGTGGACTCAGTGACGGCTTCATCTAGGGCTGCCGGGAAGGGATTTTCCGGTTTTCTCCTTACGTCCCCACTCCCCTAGGGCGCCTTGCGCTAAGGGATGTCGTCCCAGTGGTAGCGTGCTTGCTCACGCACGCAGACCCTCATGCGCCCTCGATCGCCCCTCCCGGCTCCGGACAAGCCGGCTGCCCCATCCTTCCCACTGCGGTGCTTCCACGGCTAATGGAAGAATGCAGGCGCCAATGCGGCTCATGGTAACCCACACCCTGAGGGAGGCATCCGTTGGGATGCTCGATCCTCCCTCTCCCCGCCGACCCCCGGCCACCCGAGTCCGTCCCCGAACCCGGGTCGCCGGTGCAGCGCGAAGTGTGGCATCCAGTGCCTCAACCCTCAGCGCCACCGGGCCGGCTGGGACTTTCACTCATGAACAGTGGCACTATGATTTTGCTAATCTGTCCCGAATGTTGATTTCCCACAGCGACCGTGCCATTCTGTGTCAGATGTGCGAAAACATATTTCGGGCAGGATGTGAAAAATGACAGCTGTACCATTCATAAAGAGGTGTGAAGAAATGGCAATGTAGAAAATCTGGAGTGAAAATATTAAAACTCTTGAAGTTACGAGCCTGTGTGGAAACTACACAATGCATGCTCGTAACAGTCATTTTGTGGAATTTTTTTCACCAAATTTTCAGCATAGGCATTTTGAGACCTCTGCTCATGAACAGTGTCACTGTGATTTTCTTAATATGTCCCAAACATTGATTTCCCACAGCAACAGCGCTATTGTGTGCCAGATGTGCAAAAACACATTTCGGGCAGGATGTGAAGAATGGCAGCTGTACTGTTTTTGAGGTATAAAAAAATGGCAATGTTGAAAATCTGGAGTGAAAATATTAAAACTTCTGAAACTTACAAGCATGCATGGAAACCATGCAATGCACGCTCATAACACAGTCATTTTTTGGAGTTTTTTTCAGCAAATGTGCTTTTTGGGAGCGAAACTCATTAACAGTGGTACTGTTGTTTCATTAATCAGTCCCAAAAAGTGATTCCATGCAGTAACCACGAAATCACCTTTCAGGTCTGAATAACAAAGTGACAGTGACTGAGTTCATGAGGTGGGGTCCCAAGAATCCCATGTTGAAAAGGTGGAGCCAAAAGTACAAAAATGGCCAAGATATCCACCTAAGTTGACCCCCCCCATTAATGCCATTATACAGCTTACTGTGATTTTCTTCAGTTCATGGTTGGCTTTTGAAGGGTTCAGGCGTCTCCTGCTCCACCGAAGATTGTCACGCCAGGATCCGGAGGTAAGTATGGGGTGAAGGGGTGTGGGGAGGTAGGGTGCACAGAGGGTGGGTGCGGGTTGGGGAGGGGGGCACTCCAGATCTAACGACAGACCATTTTCTTTTTTTTAGGAATGGACATCGCTGAAAGGTTTTCTTTATTCACAGGTGAAATAAACCAGCTATTGGGCACACTGTGGCTCCCAGTGTGCCCCATGACTTTGGGGAGAGTTCTGTTGGCCACACTGAAGTTGGCTTCCAGTGTGGCACACAATGGGGTGGGATGGGGTGGGAGCAGGAATATGCTGAGAGGGTCGGCTTGGGTGACAGTGGAGAATGCCGGACCATGAGGCACACTGAGGTAGGCTCCCAGTGTGCCACACAATTTTGAGGAGGGGTTGTAAACATGCTGACAGGGGGATTGGGTACCCCCGTAGTAGACTTTGTAAGTATTGTGAGAGGCAGACAGTGACAGCCGTCACCATGTTTATTGAAATGTTTCAGCAGGCAAGGCACACCCTGCAATAACGGGGAGCTCCCACATTGTGGCGGCAAAATTCTTTCAAATTAGTGGCATGCTTCTGAACTGCTGTCATAGACAGCATGCTCTTTCAGTGGTGCCACACAGACCAGCCCAAGAAACCAGTGGCACCACTGTCCACAACACTGCTGCACCTCCACAACCTGCTACTCCAGCAAGCTGCCACAAAATGTTGTTTGCGCTGCGCGCGCAAGGCAACATAAAAAAAGAGCAGTGAGTTGGATGAATGGTTTAATGTGACTTGTACTGTAGCTCCTCTCCAAACCCCAGTATTGAGCGAGATTGTATGACTGTGGGGACAAAGCACACATGCTCAGCTTGTGTTCCCTATCTCTTTCTGAGTTGAACTCTCTGACACTACTGTGGCTGCAGCATCTCTGATATAACTGCAGTTTCACTGACATCTGCCTTGGAGTCAAGCACTACATGTGTGCTGCTAGCAAGGTTCACTGCTCATTTACAGTGTCTCATGCACACCCAGCCTGAACAGCCAAGTGATGTGGTTTAAGGCTGCTACTGCTGACAAGACAGTCAGCTAATGAATAAGGCACATTTTGGGTAATTAGCCTGCCACAAGTACTGTACAACCCCCTGATACATTCTTTAAGGGAAAAGGTGTCGCCTGTTCCTCCTTTGGGTCACAGTTGGAACTGAGCAGCTCTAAAAGAAAAGAAACTTTGCATGTATACCATACTATAAGTTGTTATTAGCAATGCAGAATGTTACTAATAAGGAGAGACATATGGGATTGCCAGTGATGTTTGCAATACATCAGTTGTATACAAATGTCCAGATATAACAGCCATGCCTAACTGATCAAGCCCATCTGTATATAAGGGAGGTTATGGGTACCCTAAGGATATGCCCGTGAGGAAGCCCAAGCAGCGTGAAGTGCTGGAGTACTTCTTAAGCATCATGTCCTTTTTCTCATCTGTACAGGGGATGGTTATATTTTTCTGGTTTGGTACAATAATTGCCTCCAAGGAAATCATACTGCAGTCTGCAAGTATTACATATTTGCACAGCTACATTACACAATATACTATCTGCCAACAAGGTAAAATCATTGTGAGTACATTTTTGATTTGATACAATTACAAAATGAGCAGTGTTGTGAAGCAACTGTTTATGTGCAATAAGAATAAATGTCTATCGGAGGATGTGCCGTCACATTATTGAATGACTATCATTGATAGATGTGATCAAGTGAATTCATCTAAATAGAGGAAAGAGTAAAAGTCAAGATCTTCCTTTATTTTTTTGTTTGCAGCTTTTGGTGCTAAACTGTGTTTTGTTAACACCACTGAGTGTGACCTTCCATGAGCATATGCACTTTGTGTACTGCTTGGTACTCATTCAAACATAGTGCCTCTATGGAGATGATATCCTCAAGGAATACAGGTTACCTACTTATTGAAACAGTAAGTCATGAGAGAATCTCCTTAATAGAGCCACAGCTCACCCTTCCATCTGTCCCTTTTCTGAGTGTCAGGGACATACTGTAGCAGTCTTGCCAATTGCCACATGTCGGGTCTTCTTCATCTCAATATGCTTCACCTGGGGTCCTGTTTCCTGGTACCATCACCTCTCCTCTGGGCCTGTTATAGTTTTGGTTCCAAGTTTCCTGTCAGCATGACATACCCTAGGAGCTTATCTCAGGCAAAGGCACTGAAACGTGAAGGGGCTGCCCACATAATATAAGCAGCACTGACGTACGTCAACATGGGTGCCCCCCAGCTGGCAAGATTTACAAGTGTTCTTGATGTGAACAGCTTACAATTCCAATGGTATGGCTCTATGGAGGAGATTCTGTCAATGATCTAATGTTACGGTGAATAATTAAAGGAAAATGTCAACGTAAAAATTGACCCTACCTCAGTGTAAGGCAGGGCCTGATTAGCACATACAGAAAAACTACAATTTTTTTACCTTTGCCAATTTTATTTATTTGTGATTTGTCTGGTTGATCCTGCCTCTCTCTTTGCCAGCATTTCAAAATCCAGTGCCCTGAGTGGAGAGCCCACAACCACCCCGTGGCTATCCTGACAATGACGTGTCATGCAGGGAATAGCTGCTGGTCCTTCCATTAGATGTCTCTATAGCTGTAGCTTCTGTTAGCTGCAGTTTAGAGGGTACATGTCTTGGTGACAGTCAAAAAGGGGGAATGCACCTGGGTTGAGATGATGCTGATGTGAAGAGTCAGTATGTAATTTTATTTAAAGTGCACACAAATCATCAAATTCCTCTTCAGGACCCAAGTTCAACAGGTAAACCAGAATGCTCACCTTTGACGAAACGCTGTAAGAGCATGAAATGCATCAGGTCATGTGGATGCCAGCTGCTTGCAGGAGGGAGGGGGGCAAGAACATCTGAGCATTCTGGTTTACCTGTTGAACTTGTATCCTGAAGAGGAATCTAATGTTTTATGTGCACTTTAAATACAATTTGAGCACTTTATTGGGAAAATGCCAGATATGCTCTGTTCTGATTTGCTGCTTAAAATTTGAGTGACTACATGACAGCCTTCTTGGGAGTCTTTATCCGGTTGTGTATCAGAGACAGAGGTGTGGTGTGTGCCGGTATCCATTTTGACTTGCTTATATGTTTTGGTGCTATACTGAGACCAGGTATAGACTAATAGTGGACTGTCAGTCTCTATACCTGGTCTCCGTCTGGTCTTGGGTGTTTTACCTTTGCACGTTGTATCATTACTGATGTTCCAAAATGTCCCACGATGCCACCATAACTGACACTGTCTTTGCACATACTGCATACAGCTCAAGAGTTGTCTGCTGGGTCAATTAAAAATAAATTCCACACTAAAGATTTACCCTTTGTGCTTTGTACTACGGTACCTAGAACTATTTCTTGTACAGTCAAGGGACCTGGAAGAAACCCTGTACTGCCTTTTCCTTGTTCACATGAATTTTTCTCATTCATAGTAATCTTTTTCTTCTTACAGTAGCATATTATTTTTTTTTCTGTACTTGCCTCTCATGCCCAACAGTGGCATCCTCTCCAACTCCCTCATTGAAACTAGTACCAACCTAATTGACACAAGAGTCAGAAGAACTGGAAGTACTGTCATCATCAGGTAGGACATAGCCTGAGCTATCCTGTTTACAGTTCCCACTATCACCACCATGTTTATCAGCATTCACTGCCACAGCATCTAAGGTTATGTTTGAGGAGGATGCCTCCCCCTCCTTGCATGCTGCTTCAGCAGCTGGAAGTCTCCTGGCACATGTGGCAAAATGTTCAGTACCCCTACGAGAAACTCCTATCATTTTATTCTGAAACTCTGCTATCATTTCATTGGTAACATGCATTTTTGGTTTAGGAGGAAATTTAGTGCCAGTCCTGTTGATGGTATTGTTATTATTGTCGCTATGTTCTTCATTAGTGCTAGGATTCATATTGTCCACATCATTTTCAGTTGCATTTGAACCAGCACTGTGCTTCCTTTCAAGAGACTTAGTCTGGGAAATACTGTAGTCTTGGTATTGTTTGATCTATTTTTGTTATTGCATTCTTTGCAGTAATGAAACAAAGTTCGAACAATGCTGGGTTGCAAAAATTAACACAGGCATAGATGTTCAAGAGTTTGTTGAAATGCTCCTCTGCACCTACTACCCAGCCAGGCTCCTAGTCCAATATCCTTTGGCTCAACAAAGTTAAGACACGGCCTCAGCAGCCATGGATGATTTGAAGAAGAGATGCTTTGCTATCCCTAACCACATAACCTTACCTCAGCGGACAGCACCAGGTAGCTCAGCAGTTCTCCACCCAGGATACCCAACTGCTCTACCTGAAAGAAACTCTTTCCCACAGTAAGCAGCATGAGGAGTTGGGGTAGTTCTGGTTCTTTGTTTGTTCCCAGCTCCCTGGGGGTGGGGGATAGCTTGGAGAACTGTTTAGGGCTTGACTGCCTGGGTCTGCATGTGGGTCGATCTCCTGGGGGGTCTTACTCCGGGTGTGGAGCAGTGGAGCCTGGCCTGGCCTGGCCTCCTGAATAAGTGATTTCCCTCTCTCACCTGGGCTTCTTATCTGGTACTCTGAAAGAATGCTTCTGTTGGCAGCTGTCTGTCTGAGCGGAGGTGCTCAGGGTCCTGTGATCATAAGTTCTTGCTTGGTCAGCCTATGGCTTTCTGAGGTCCACTGCTATACCTTTGGTTCTGTAAGAGATAGGGTATTTTAATTGATTATGTGATTAACTGCAGTGATTAACAGCAGCCGTTGCTGCTGTTATCGCCAAGTCATCACACTGATGTGTGATTAACAATCGCAAACATTGCAGGCTGCAATATAGTGTACCGGGCTGGAATTGCTAATGTAACCCCCAGGGGGCGCTATCCCAAGGGCTACTACCCCTGCCTGATTTGCCACTAACAGGTTGAGGGGCCTGGATCTGATGGCGGGTGCCTCCATCCAGAGGTCGGGGTTAAGACAGTCTGATATGACTTGGTCACAGCCCTCTGGGTCACTGCAACCCCCCTTTCTTCCCACTAGTGGCCCACACAAATCAATCACAGTATCCTTGCACTATACACTTCCCCCCAGGAATGGTTCAATCAGCTTGACTCTGGGGACCCCCTGTAAAGTAAGATGCAGTTATACAATAACCACTGTATAGTAATTCAGCATAGACACACAGTTCAAGCAGTGTAACTTTGCTAAACAACCAAATCTGATTTATTTAGGGGATAGTAACAAGGACAGGGGGAAATCAGGTTGATTGATTCAGTCACATTAATAATCACAGTACTGTGCACATATTTCAGAGTCCCAAATGTCACTCTTACTGGGTACACAGGCAATAAGAGGTTAGCCTATTTGGTGTAGCTGGTTGGGGCCCTGAGGATAGAAAATGCATGCACAATACCCACTTTGTAATCCGGAGCCGGTAGGCTCAGTTCATGAAGAAAGAAAGGAAAAGTTATCAGATGGAACACTTGCAATTAGATGATGGCAGGGAGCTACCCTGATTTGTACTCACAAATTCAATGCTGAAACTGAATGGAAGGCAGATTTTCCTGGATTGCTAGGAAGAGCAGACCATGTGGACAAGGTCCTTGTAACTGGTCCCCACGGCAGTTCGGAGCAAATGGATGTAGTCTGGATTAAGCTGGGGTTTACTTCCAGCTTCAGGCACTCAATTCACTGTACAGGGGATCTGAAATGTGATTCCCCACAAGCACTACACATATTTATATGTAAAAGAAAAGAACTATACCAGGCAGGCTGCTTCTCTATCCCGATCGCAATTACTGCACAATACCCGGGAGAACACACAGCATATTCAGTTCCTGACAGACCGAGCGTGATTCAGCAATTTCTGCAGCCTTCTACAGGGTGAGCCTGGTTTCCTCACTTCTGGTGCTTCTTTCTCCTTACAATTCTGATTCAGTCCACACTGGCACTCACAAACAGTTGTAGGCCAAACTTCAGGGCCCCACACGAGCTTCCCACGTGAAAACTCAACAGCGCAGGAGCCCAGAGCTCCTTCCTTCTTCACAGTCACAACTCATCTGATCTTTCCAGTAGACAGAGCTGGGCATTTCCTTTGAGTTCCTCCCAGTTCAGTTGGCTGGTTTGGCTGTGACTCACAGTAAACTCCCTGTTGGTGGAAAGAAAGCGGCTAAGTCCAAACTGCAATTCCCAGAAGCATTGGCCATACAGTACATAGGTGGCTGGCTCCACAATGAGAGTCCAAGTTGTGATTTGCCAGCAGCAGGCTCCATTTCAAAGGTCCCCCCACACTGATTGGTCCAGTTCAGCAGTTCAAAACTAGAATGGGGGACTAGGCAAACACAGTTCTGATTGCAAAGAAAAGCAGGTTAGACAAACCGTATTTTCGTCATTACTCTAAATGATGTCTGGCAAACAGTTATATCTTTGAAAAGTGCTCACTCTGCCCACTTAGTTACGGCAGAAACTGAGAGATTTGGCAGCAACTCGAGTGGGACTCAAGCAGGGAAACACACAGACCCCCATCCAAATTAATTATGTCTGCAGGTAGACAGCTCTTAAAGAGACAGTACCAGAGGCTCTAAAAGCACTCACAGATAAACGGCTTAGACGCCGAACACCATCCAGGCTTGGAGCATTCAAGCAATCTCCTGGAAGACTTTTGGGAACTCCCATTTTCAGGGGGGTTACACCCTTCCCGGCCTGGAAAAAGCTTGGTGTCTGCATCAAGCAAGTACCCCCATAAGTTTCAATTGCAACGATATACTTTTGCATCAGGATCACATTAGGCTCATACATGTAATCATCAGTCATTATATCACTTTACCAGGAACACATTTCTGAACTTTGCAGTACATCACTCTTTACACAGTATTACACACACATTGTACCATAACTCAGGTTATTACGTCTTGTACATGAAACCTGAAGAGAGGGGGCCCTCCCTATCAGCTACCTTGGGGCTGGATGGGGCAGGGGCACCATACCTAGAGGGCAACACAAGTAACTTGGAGTTAGCACTGATGTTCAGTTTGGGCAAGGAGCTCGGGGACACATACACTCCTTTATAGACAACATTGAGAGGCAAGTCCACCGGTCCCAGGGGAATCATAACTGAGGTGCACCACAGGCTTTACAGCTCGACCAGTCTTTCTAGGGGGAACTGTTACAGTCTCTGCACTCTGAGCCTCATTTTCAGCATTGTCTTCACTTGTCAGGGGAGTCTCCATTGCGGTAGAGAGGCTAGAACTTGGGGCATTTTCAGCTCCAGAAGTTACAGTCTCTGAGTCCACAACACTTGGCTCACATGGAGAGCTTTCGGACACCGGCAGTGGACCGTCAGGGCACTCAAAATACTTTTCTTGTTCTGGTGTATCACCAGCCTGTTCCAGTCCATCATTTTCTTCCCCTGAAAGCTCAAACAGTTCAGCCATACACAATGATTCCATATCATCTGACTTGATGCTTTGCACTTCACTTTCTGGGAGCACTGGCTCCAGGGACAAAACTGGGGGCTTAGACCGTCCAGAAGGCCCAGCTTTATCTCCAGTATTGACTAGGGGATTGCCCCGAAACAATTGACTCAGTTCGTAAGAAGGGTAATATTCAAAACCACACTCACTTTCCTCTGATATGGACTGGCAGTCATGCTCAACTGGGATTTGTGGAGGGGAACACTTTAACTCAGGTGCAGACTTTCTTGATTTTTTCTTAGCAGCAGCTCTAGTCACTGGTCCAGAGGAGGCATTTTCTGGGGGCTCAGACTCAATCAAGATTTGTTCAATGGGCAGTAAATGATTTCTATGCATTGTTTTAACATCTTTTCAATTATTCTCAGGCCTTACTTTGTACACAGGCAGATCATCTAGTTTGCCCACTACAATGTGAGGGAGATGGTACCACCAGTCAGCAATCTTATGTTTGCCATGCAGTCCCAGATTTCTTAGCAATACCTGATCTCCCTCCTGGAGTTCCTTTGCTTTCACCTTTTTATCATACCTTTCTTTGTTGGCCAGATTTCTTTTGGCAGCCATGGTTTGAGCCAGTTGGTATGCATGATTTAGCTGGGCCTTTAACTTTTGCACATACTGCAAATAGTTGTCAGCTCGAACCCCATAAGGAGAGACCCCAAGCCACACATCTACCGGCAGTCGAGCTTCTCTTCCAAACATCAGGTGGTAGGGGGAGAACCCAGTGGCATCACTTTTGGTGCAGTTGTAGGCATGTACCAGGGTGCTAATTTGTTGGCTCCATCTAGGCTTGTCCTTTGGGTAGAGGGTGCCTAGCATATCTAGCAAAGTGTGGTTGAAACGTTTAGGCTGCAGGTCCCACTGGGGGTGGTAAGGGGTGGTTCTGGACTTTCGCACTCCCCACAGAGAAAGCATCTCTTTGATTATATGACTCTCAAAGTCTCTCCCTTGATCAGAATGGAATCTTTGTGGAGCCCCATAGTGAACAAAAAAATTTTCTGCAAGTACTTTTGCCACAGTGGACGCCGTCTGGTCCTTGGTGGGGAAAGCTTGAGCGTATCTCGTAAAATGGTCAGTGACCACAGCACATTACTAATATTTCTTTGATCTGACTCCAAACTCAGAAAATTAATACAGACCAGCTCCATGGGTGCACTGGTGGTGATGTTATCAAGGGGGGTAGCCCTCTCGGGCAAAGCTTTCCTCTGTAAGCAGCGACAACAAGTTTGAATGTGTTGCTCCACATCAGCCCCCATCTTAGGCCAATAGAATCTGGATCTCACCAAGTCAAGTGTTCTGTCTATACCAAGGTGCCCCATGTGGCTATGTAAGGACCTCAGTGCTGAATCTTGAAAGGCAGTGGGCAGCACTAGTTGTCGTTTGTCTACTTGCCCCCCTCTGTCTACTGTTTCTCTGTATAACAGTCTATTGATCAGTTTCAACTTAGGACCTTCTTTATATAACAATGCAGTTCTCAAATCAGTGGAACGTAATTTAGACGCATCTTTCCCTGCATATAGGGCTTCTAAAGCTGATTTGATCATGGGATCTCGGGATTGAGCCCGCTGAATACTGTCATTGTCCAGCTGAGGCAGTGCACCAATGTCTATTGCAGAAAAGTGGCAATAAGCAGCAGGTATGCAATTCTCAGAGGGTCCCAAACAATCCACCATACAGTCCACTGCGTCCGTGGACATTTGTTCCTCCCTTTCAAACTTCTGGCAGAGTGCTCTAATATCAGGTTCTGATGGTCTGACCCAGTCATTCTGGGGAACAGGCCTCCGGGAGAGAGCATCAGCATCTATGTGATTCAGGCCTGCTCTGTATTCAACTGCATAGTTGTAGGTAGATAAGGCAGAGAGCCACCTATGGCCAATGGCATCGAACTTAGCCGAAGTCTGCATATAGGTCAAAGGATTATTGTCGGTCTTTACTAGTATCTTAGCCTCATACAAGTACTCATGGAATTGATCAACAATGGCCCACTTCAAAGCTAGGAACTCTAACTTGTGTACAGGATAGTTATTTTCAGAAGGGGTCAGGCTTCTGCTGGCAAAGGCCACTGGTATCAGGCCATTCTCGTGCTCTTGGTACAATACAGCCCCCAACCCTTACAAGCTAACATCAGTGTGCAGGATATAAGGTTTTGTTGGATCAGCATAGGCCAATATTGGAGCGTGGGTAAGTTGATATATGATCTCATGAAAAGCAGTCTCACAATCAGGAGTCCAGTGGCCCCCAAATACTTCACTTGGATGAAAATATACTCTTTCAGTCTCAAGGGACGCTGACTTTTTGTATTTTTTGTGGGTTGGGGATACCCTTGAGTAAGGTTAAGTAAAGGACGGATCACTCTTGAATAGTCCTTGATGAAACACCAATAATAACCACAGAATCCCAGGAATCTTTGCAGTTCTTTTAGATTTTTGGGTTGTGGCCAGGTGATTAAGGCCTTGACTTTACTTGGGTCGGTCTCTATTCCCTCGGTGGATACCATGTGTCCCACATACTTTACTGATGTTTGAAAAAATTGACACTTATCAATGGACAGTTTAAGGCCAAAGTCTTCCAGTTGGTCCAACACCTTGAATAATCTGCTCTCATGTTCCTCCAGTCAGCTGCCAAACACAATAACATCATCTAGGTATACCAGGCACTCCAATAAGTTCATGTCCCCTACTGCACACTCCATCAGTCTCTGAAAGGTGGCTGGGGCGCCTGAAATCCCTTGAGGCATCCTCAAGAATTCATAGAAGCTAAGCGGACAGATAACGGCTGTCTTCTCACGGTCTTCTGGGGCCATCGGGATCTGGTAGTACCCACTGTGAAGATCCAGCACAGAGAACCACTTGCTACCATTCAGGCAGTCCAAAGCATCCTGAATGCGGGGCACTGTATACTGACCAGGGATAGTCTGCCGGTTTAAAGTGCGATAATCCACGCATATCCTTACTGTCCGATTCTTTTTTCTCACTACCACAATGGGGGAAGGATAGAGGCTTCTGGATTCTTGTATTACACCAGCAGTTAGCATCTCTTGCAGATGCCATCTCACATCATCTATGTCAGCAGGGGCCAGGCGTCGAGACCTCTCATGAAATGCCCTTTCATCATGCAGCCGGATGTGGTGCTCAGCTCCTTGCACACTTCCTATGTCCCATTCTTTTAAGGAAAACACCTGATCTCTCTGGGCAAGCTTCTCACTGATCCTCACTTTCCATTCAGCTGGCAACGGGGAGTCACCAAAATCAAACAAGTCAGGCGTTACTCTGTCATTCTTCCCCGAACTCTTGCTACTGGGTAGCACTGTAGTGTCTGCACAATGCACATTAGCCAGGGTGCAACCTCTATTTACTTGAATCTCTCTGTCAGACACATTATGAACTTGAACCATTACCCTTCTGGCATAAGCATGGGCTCTAGCAGGCAAAATACTAGGCTTGACCAGCAGTCCCTCTGGCAATTTCCCATCGCCTGGAGCATCCAATATGAGGATTTTATTCTTGACATCCTTTCTGATACGGACTTCCCCCTGGAGGGTACACTGGGCATTTGACGCCAGGATCAGAGACTCAGGATCCTTTTTCCAGACAACTCCAACCAGTTCCTCTGGTTCCACTTTGTTAGCATCTCTCTGCCTCATAGGCCTTCTTGATCAACGCCGGAATTCTTAAAGCTCTACTAGTCCTTGACCCCTGTTTTTCATAACACAACTGTGCCAGCCATCCAAACATATGTGCATTAGTCCCAATTAGTAAAGGAACCCCATCATACGGTCCAGTAGGGGGACCCACTAAGGCCAGGGTCTCTACTTGCTCTGCCATTCCAACCACAGAGGTGGGGAAAGACAGCCAAATTTGGATATACCCGGAGTAGAGGTGGGCCTTCTCACTTAACCCCCATACATGCAGTCCTTCTAATGGTTGTAAGGGTACGTCTGACAAATGCTTCTGATACCAATCCTGGAACATAATTGTCACTTGGGAGCCACTGTCTAATACAGCTCTTGTAGACACTCCATTCACCTTTACAGTGGTCTCCATGGAGGGACCCACTATTCTGGACCAGTCTTGAGAGGTGGTAGAGGGGGTCTGGGCAACTGACCTTGCCACAGAGGGATGTGAGTTAGCATTTTTGGGACCCTCGCTGGGACCATTTCATGCATCTCTTAACCACTGACTTGTTCTTCGAAGCTCTCCTTGTAGCCGGCTCACTAATCTCTCTAGGTCTTTCTGAGACTGGCATTCCCTTTTCATGTGCCCATCCTTCCCACAATTATGGCAAAATATGTCTGCTGAAGTTTGGGGTGACCGAGGCATCACTATGGGTGCTGCGACATTGGTACTATCAATAGAAAACCTTGGTGCCACCTCAGCCAGCAGTGGGTTAGACATTTGGAGACATCTTTTCAGTTCCCTCACTTCCATAGTCAATGCATCAAGTTTCGAACTGTTGTCAATATGAGGTGCCTGGGTGAGCACCCCCCAACCCCATAGCAGAAGCAGTCGGGCAAGTGTCAGTGCCCGTGCTCATAGGAGTATCCTTCATGATGAGACTATCGGTTACTTTCCTAATCTCCCTCAGCAACTCCTCCCAGTGTGGGGTGTTTACAGCCATCCCTGTTTGGCAGGCTCTTAATCCTTGACTTTCATCATGGGTTTTCAGTGATCCCTGGCCGTCAGCAGCCGACCCCGCCCTTGGAGCAGAGGTTGTAGCAGCTACAACTACGCGGGGCTCTGAGAAATCCTCCTCCTCCTCCTCAACTTCCCAGATTTCTTTCATCAAATCACAATGATCCGGTGGGTTACCTCTCCTGTCATGTAGCCTCAACTGAAGCAGATGCAATCTTGAGTGCTTTGCATGTTGCAATATGTGTCCCAACCCCACACAGTTTAAGTCACTGGTGGCCACACCCCCTTTCCAGTAGGCCCTCTGTAGCGCTCCTTCAAGATGAGTAGCATATCTAGATAAACTTTCCCCTGGCCATTGTTTTGTACCTTGAAACTTCCACATCAAGCTCTCCCCTGACTCAATACTCCCAAAATTGCATTCAAGTGCAGTTAGGTACTCTTGGGCAGATGCGTCAGGGTTTGTGGACCTCAAAGACTTAATGGATTCCAGAGCGGGACCTCTCAGGCTCTCTAGGATTCTTTTCCATTTCTCAGCCTCTGCACACTGCCACTCAGACACCAAAGGGGCAACACAGTCTATCCAGGTCTCCCAATCATCCTCTCCTTGTGGGGTGGGGAGGGTGCCAGAGAAAATTCTCAAACTGCAGTAAGAGTCGTGACTATTGGCAGGTACAGACATGGGGGCTTGCACTGGCACAGAAGGAGGGGCAATAACGAGTGCTGGAGGGGAAGAAGGTGTTGGTGGAGGAACATTCTCAGGTGGCAATAATAGTTTATTTAAATCCTCCACAGTTTTCCCTTCCCCCAACAACAATTTAGCAAATTTCTCCTCAAAAGTTTCAGATAATGGGGGAGGCTCGTTCTCCTTGGGGAATTTACTGTCTTTGGTTATCACTCTCCAGACAGTGAGGGTTTCCCCCAGGGGGTTACAGTCTGTGGCACTTTAGAACTGTCTACAGGGTCCTTACACTCTATTAGGGCCATGAAAGTTTGGGTGAGCAGATCAGCCTGTCGCCCCTCTACCACAGGGTCTCAGTAACATTCAACCTTGGAAAGTACTCCCTCTACAGTGTCCGTACTGGTACCAGTGGGATATCCAAGATAAGTATAGCATTATGGGGGTCAATCCCCTCCCCAGTACACCACTTCACCAGCTTGTGTACAGCCACTTCTGTTGGGGTACCCATTTATTTTTTAACAGTAATTTGTAAATGTGACCACTAGAGGACGCTAATCCCAGCAGTGAGCCTCCAAGATATAACCCCCAAGGGGCGCTATCCCAAGGGCTACTACCCCTGCCTGATTTACCACTAACAGGTTGAGGGGCCTGGATCTGATGGCGGGTGCCTCCACCCAGAGGTCGGGGTTAAGACAGTCTGATATGACTTGGTCACAGCCCTCTGGGTCACTGCAACCCCCCTTTCTTCCCACTAGTGGCCCACACAAATCAATCACAGTATCCTTGCAATATACACTTACCCCCAGGATTGGTTCAATCAGCTTGACTCTGGGGACCCCCTGTAGAGTAAGATGCAGTTATACAATAACCACTGTATAGTAATTCAACATAGGCACACAGTTCAAGCAGTGTAACTTTGCTAAACAACCAAATCTGATTTATTTAGGGGATAGTAACAAGGACAGGGGGAAATCAGGTTGATTGATTCAGTCATATTAATAATCACAGTACTGTGCACATATTTCAGAGTCCCAAATGTCACTCTTACTGGGTACACAGGCAATAAGAGGCTAGCCTATTTGGTGCAGCTGGTTGGGGCCCTGAGGATGGTAAATGCATGCACAATACCCACTTTGTAATCCGGAGCCGGTAGGCTCAGTTCTTGAAGAAAAAAAGGAAAAGTAATCAGATGGAACACTTGCAATTAGATGATGGCAGGGAGCTACCCTGATTTGTACTCACAAATTCAATGCTGAAACTGAATGGAAGGCAGATTTTCCTGGATTGCCAGTAGGAGCAGACCATGTGGACAAGGTCCTTGTGACTGGACCCCATGGCAGTTCAGAGCAAATGGATGTAGTCTGGATTAAACTGGGGTTTACTTCCAGCTTCAGGCACTCAATTCACTGTACAGGGGGATTTGAAACGCGATTCCCCACAAGCACTGCACACATTTATATGTAAAAGAAAAGTACTATACCAGGCAGGCTGCTTCTCTATCCTGATTGCAATTACTGCACAATACCCGGGAGAACACACAGCATATTCAGTTCCTGACAGACTGAGCGCGATTCAACAATTTCTGCAGTCTTCTACAAGGTGAGCCTGGTTTCCTTGCTTCTGATGCTTCTTTCTCCTTACAACTCTGATTCAGTCCACACTGGCACTCACAAACAGTTGTAGGCCAAACTTCAGGGCCCCACACGAGCTTCCCGCGCGAAAACTCAACAGTGCAGGAGCCCAGATCTCCTCCCCTCTTCACAGTCACAACTCATCTGATCTTTCCAGTAGACAGAGCTGGGCATTTCCTTTGAGTTCCTCCCAGTTCAGTTGGCTAGTTTGGCTGTCACTCACAGTAAACTCCCCCTGTTGGTGGAAAAAAAGCGGCGAAGTCCAAACTGCAGTTCCCAGAAGCATTGGCCATACAGTACATAGGTGGCTGGCTCCACAATAAGAGTCCAAGTTGTGATTTGCCAGCAGCAGGCTCCATTTCAAAGGTCCCCCCCACAGATTGGTCCAGTTCAGCAGTTCAAAACTAGAATGGGGGGCTAGGCAAACACAGTTCTGATTGCATGATTGCAAAGAAAAGCAGGTTAGACAAACTGTATTTTCATTATTACTCTAAATGACGTCTGGCAGTTATATCTTTGAAAAGTGCTCACTCTGCCCACTTAGTGACGGCAGAAACAGAGCGATTTGGCAGCAGCTCAAGTTGGACTCAAGCAGGGAAACACACAGACCCCCATTCAAATTAATTATGTCTGCAGGCAGACAGCTCTTAAAGAGACAGTACCAGAGGCTCTAAAAGCACTCTCAGATAAACGGCTTAGATGCCAAACACCATCCAGGCTTGGAGCATTCAAGCAATCTCCTGGAAGACTTTTGGGAACCCCCATTTGCAGGGGGTTACACTAACATTTTTGGACACAAAATTAATCTGTTCTACAATACGAGACAGAGTAGACACAGCCTTGGCTTTTGGTTTTGCTATGCCAAAGAGAGACGTCACACACAGTGTAGCTATGACAGGGCTTAGGGCACCTAACAGGCTAACAGACAGTGTAATACAGCCTAAATGGCTTTTACTATACTGCAGAGTGATACAGAGTTGCTATGTAACAGACAGGGCATAGGGCACCTAACAGACAGTGTGTAATACAGGATAATTGGCTTTCACTGTACAGACACACAGAGTGGAGGCAGTATGGTGCAGTGGGTTAAGGCTCTGAGCTGCAAATCTGGAGACCTGGATTTGAATCCCACAGCCCCCTAGGTGCATACTGTGTGACCCTGAGCAAGTCACTTAACTTCCTTGTGCTCCCAGGTTGCACCTGCAAACAGGCTTTCAGCTTAGTGTGTCTCACCTGGTAAAATAATTGGTTAAAAAAAAAAAAAGTTGCTATATGTCACAGACAGGGCACGTGGCACCTAACAGACAGTGCATAAAATATACAGTCTGAATGGTCTTCACTATACTCGAAGACACACAGAGTAGCTATGTCACAGACTGGGCTCAGGACACCTAACAGACAATGTGTAATAGAGCCTAAATGGCTTTTGCTGTACTGCAGAGAGACACAGAGTAGCTACAGTATGTCACAGGCAGGGCTCAGGGCACCTAGCAGACACTGTGTAATATAGTTTAAATGGCTTTCACTATAAGCAGAGAGAGAGACATACACAGAATACCTATGTCACAGACAGGGCTCAGGGCACCTAACAGACATTGTGTAATACAGCCTGAATGTCTTTCGCTATACTGCAGAGACACACAGAGTAGCTATATATCACAGACAGGGCACAGGGCACCTAACAATGGACAGTGTGTATGCAGTCTAAATGGCTTTAACTGTACTGCAGAGACACAGAGTAGCTGTATGTCACAGGTATGGCACAAGGCACCTAATAGACAGGGTGTAATTATGCCTAAATGACTTTCACTGCACTGCAGAGACACACAGAGTACCTTTGTCACAGATGGGGTTCAGGGCACCTAACAGATGTTTAATACAGCCTAAATGGCTTTCACTATACTGCAGAAACACAGAGTAGCTATGTCACAGGCAGGGCTCAGGGCACCTAACTAACACTGTTTAATGTAGCCTAAATGGCTGTCACTATACTGCAGAAAGACGCAGAGTAGCTATATGTCACAAAGAGGGCTCAGGGCACATAACAGACAGTATTTAATACAGCCAAATGACTTTCATTATACTGCAGAGATGCACAGAGTTGCTATGTCACAGACAGGGCTCAGGGCACCTAACAGACAACATGTAATATAGCCTAGAATGTCTTTCTGTACTGCAGAGATGAGACACACTAGCTACTATGTCACAGACAGGGCAGGCACCTAACAGTATGTAACAGCTGGTGCCAGGCCAGCAACAAGTACCTTCCCCCCTTTCTCCCTCTCTCCCTAGCACCACACTGAATCCCCCAGTTATTCCCCCTTCAGTCCCCAACACTTACTCCTTTGCGCAGTAAACTTGTGCTTTGTTTTTGTGTTTTTAGGTAAACGTTTTCGTTTTCACCACAGCTTCAGAGCAAACACTGATTCTTCCCTCTTCTAAGAAAGTCTGCTTCTATCTGCACATTCAGACAGCATATATGCAGCACAGACACTACCACTGACCAATTGGATTGACAGGCTGGTGTCATGTGCTCCTTTCTGCTGTCAGAACCCCATTGGCTGCCCTTTCATGCCTGTTTCCAACCTTGGACAAGTCCCAGGACCTCACAGGTTGCCTCTAATCCCTGTTTTAAAATAAAATATAGCAAGAGCCAATGTAGCTGCAAAATAATGTTATTGTGGATAGTGAGAAATGTGTAAACTAGCAATTTTTGCACTAACCACTGAGCCACCTAACTGCACTTTCTAATTGTTGTGATATATATATACACACACACACAGATAGATAGATAGATAGATAGATAGATATTCCAGTATAACATAGCAGTGCACTGTCTACACACATTTACAGATTAAAAAAGACATTGAGGGACCATTTTCTTCTTTTCCGTCTCCAAGACACATTTTAGAGTTGCCACTAGACACCTAATTTAAATGAGCAATAACATCCATAAGGCTGAAATGGATCTAGATAGCAGGAGAATGTAGACTAGCAATTTTTTCACTAACCACTGAACCTCCCAACTGTACTTTCTAATTGTTGTGATACACACACACTGACTAATACATATACACATATATGCATATATATTCCAGTATAACATGTCACTGCACTATCTACACACACAGAGCAGTGCCATACACACTAACGCACATACTGTACATTGCCTTATATGGCATTTTTCTTATACATCTAACCCTAAATTTTACTATATTTATGATCTACATTGTATTTCGCACTAACTCATTGTACTAATCTATGGCATGACTGAATAACTAAGGTAGTGGACCAGGAGGGAGGTGCAGTGGATGTGGCATATCTCAGCTGCAGAAAGGCCTTCGACACTGTCCACCATAGCAGGCTAATTAACAAACTGCACAGCCTAGGGGTGGATCCTAAAATAGTTCTCTGGATAGAGAACTGACTGAATGGCAGGAGTCAGAGGGTTGTGGTAAATATGAATTACTCTGGAGAGGTGATGAGCAGGGTGCTGCAGGGGTCAGTGTTGAGGCCGGTCCTCTTCAATGTCTTTACTGGGAACATGGCAGAGGGACTGGAGAGGAAGGTATGCCTCTTCGCAGATGATGCAAAGGTATGCAATAGGGTAGGCGTGCCAGGGGGCATTGAAAGAATGAGGGAAGACCTTAAAAAATTGGAGAAATGACCTGAAGAATGTAAACTGAGATTCAATGCAAAGAATTGCAGGATCTTGCACATAGGGCACAAGGGATCCACGACGAGTGTTCCCCCAAAGTTTTGTCGAACACCCAGACAGCGAAACTAGCAGGTTGACTGCATTTTGCAGTCAGCTGCCAGTTTCCAGTGCCACTAAGTGTTTTCTTCAGGGGGCTCCCCTTCCCACTTAGGATTATCAACTCAGAGTCAGAGCTGATTTGGGGGGGGTGCAGGACCCTCGACAGACAGTGCCAGGTTCCAGCAGGTTCCCTACAGTGGCATGACACTGTAGTCGCTGTAGGGGACCTCACTATCAAAAAGTCACTGTCAGTTGGGTATACCGGGCACAAGAACCCAGAGGCAAAGTACAAACTAGGTGGGGAGGTCCTGCAGTCACAAAGCAGGAATATAATCTGGAAGTTATCATCTCAGACGACCTAAGAGAAACTAGGCAGTGTGATAAGGTGGCTGGAAAGGCTAGCCAGATACTTGGATGCATAGGGAAGGGTTATCACAAGTAGAAAGAGAGAGGTCATCTTGACCCTATATAAGACACTTGTGAGACTACACCTGGAATAATACATCCAGTTCTGGAAGCCCCATGTGAGAAAGAACATGGATAGGTTGGAGGTGGTGCCTTGGAGGGCAACTAAAATGGTGCAGGGCCTGCAGGATAAGACCTGTGAGGAAAAACTAATAGTTAAATATGTATTCCCTGGAGGAAAGGAGGGAAGGGGAAACATGATTGAAACACACAAATATATTACCAGTATAAACAAGAGTACAGGAAGAAAACATCTTCCAAAGTAAGAGATGTTCCAAGTCAAGGGGGCATAAAATGAAGCCGGGGGGGGGAAGGTTCAGGGGAAATGTGAGAAAATATTTTTTCACAGAGAGGGTGGCGGATGCCTGGAATAGCCTACCAGAGGGAATTGTAGGGGCTAAAATGGTCAAAGAATTTAAGAAGGAATGAGGCAGATACAAGGGTATCCTTGAGGCAAGGGGGGAGGGGCTCCAAAGTTCAGTTTGGGCATGGGACCCCACATTTGATAGGGATTAATAGGGCAGACTGGGTGGTGGTGATGTGACTCCCACCCCCCAGCCCGACCTCCCACTAAACACCCACCACACCACACCCCCAGACCTCTCCACACACCCTCACTTACCTGTGAAGATTCACTCTCCCATCATAGAAATGTCTTGCTGCTGGAACTGGCGACTGCTACATGAGAAAGAAAGTAAGTGCGGTTCAATGGGATTTCAGCTGCACTTTCCTTATTTCTCAGGTAGCAGTTTCCATTTCAAGCAGCAAGATGTGTCTTCCATGGGAGAGAGAATCTTCATGCTGGGTTCTGTGCAGGTAAATGAGGATGCGTGGAGGTCTGGGGGGGTGGGGTAGTGGGTGCTCAGTGGGAGGTTGGGCTGGGGGTGAGGGGGTTGCATCAATGATGAACTTTTTTTTTTTACAGATTATTAAAAGAGACATCGAGGGACCATGTTCTTTTCAGACTCTGAGGGACATTGGAGGGTGGGGGCTTTCCAGAGGACACTTCATTTAAGCTAGCAATGACATGCTTAAGGCTGAAACTGATCTAGATAGTGGAGGAATGTAGACTAGCAATTTTTCCACTAACCACTGATCCACCTAACTGCACTTTCTAATTGTTGTGAGATACACACACACATACTGACTAATACATATATATATATACATATATATATATATATACATATAGATATATTCCAGTATAACATAGCACTGCACTGTCTATGCACATAGAGCATTGCCACACACACACGCACACTCTCCAACACACATACACTGCCTTATATGGCTTTTATTTACTTTTACATCTAACCCTCAGTTTTACTGTATTTAGGGTAAGCACTGTGTTTTGCATTAACTCATTATACCAATCTACGGCATGATTGGGTAACTGAGGTAGTGAACTAGGGAGGTGTGGTGGGTATGGCCTATCTGGACATCAGAAAAGCCTTCAACACCATCCCCCATAGAAGGCTGATTAACAAACTGTGCAGCCTAGGGGTGGATCCTAATATAGTTTTGTGGGTGGGGAACTGGCTGAATGTCAGGAGTCAGAGGGTTGTGGTAAACAGGGAGTACTCTTGAGAGGGATTGGTGATGGGCAGAGTGCCACAGGGGTCAGTGTTGGGGCTGATCCTCTTCAGTATCTTTATTGGGGACATTGCAGAGGGTCTGGAGGGGAAGGTATGCCTCTTCACAGATGATACAAACATATGCAATAGGGTGGACATGCCTGGGGGTTCTGAAAGAATGAGGGAATACCTTAAAAAAACTGGAGAAATGGTCTGTAGAATGGCAGCTGGGATTCAATGCAAAGAATTGCTAAATCATGCACATAGGGCACAAGAATCCAGGGGCAAAGTATGAACTAGGTGGGGAGGTACTGACAGTCATGAAGCAGGAAAGGGACCTGGGAGTTATCATCTCAGAGGAACTAAGAGAAACTAGGCAATGTGATAAAGTGGCTGGAAAAGCTAGCCAGATGCTTGGATGCATAGGGATGGGTATCATAAGTAGAAAAAGGGAGGTCATTTTGATCCTGTTTGAGACACTCATGAGAGCGCACCTGGAATACTGCGTCCAGTTCTGGAGGCCCCATCTGAAAGACAACATAGACAGGGTGGAGGCAGTGCAGTGGAGGGCAACTAAAATGGTGCAGGGCCTGCCGGATAAGACTTATGAGGAAGCACTAAAGGAGTTAAATATGTGTTTCCTGGAGGAAAGGAGGGAGGTGGGACATGATTGAGACATACAAATATATCACTGGTACAAGCAGAGTACAGGAAGGAAGCATCTTCCAAAGTATGAGATTCTACAAGTTAAGGGGGCACAAAATGAAATTTTTTTGGGGGGGGAGTGCTCAGGGGAAACATGGGAAAATATTTTTTTCATGAAGAGGGTGGTGGATGCCTGGAGTAGCCTACCAGAGGGGATGGTTGGGGCTAAAATAGTCTTAGAATTTAAGGAGTGGGATAGACACAATGGTATCCTGGAAGCAAGGGGCAGTGCTCCAGAGTTCAGTTTGGGTATGGGGCCTCACAGTAGATAAAGATTAATAGGGCAGACTGTGTTGGCCAAGTGGTCCTTATCTGCTGTTAACTTCTGTGTATCGATGTATGTATCTATGATAAACACCAAGGCAAGAGCAAAGTGCCACACACACACACACACACACACACACACACACACACTCCAACACAAATGCACTGCTTCATGTTCTAAATTGTGATCTGCTAGCATATAGCATTGCAGCCATTTGCGAGCTAAGAAAAGGGTAATGTACTAATAAAGGGTTAACAGAGTGGCACATGCGCGGCAGCACACGCACACACACACACACACACACACACACACACACAGACATATTAACTGTTGCAGACCTCCTATACTGATAACAACACTCGTTTATTACCAGGCTCAGGAAAATACAGCTGTTAGGATTAGGAATGTGTTTTCCCTGTACATCCCAAATAACTGAAATGCTACACGGGGGGATAAAGAGAGAGGGAAAGAGGGAACAGGCTTCATTTCTCTTTTTCTTTTCTAAGTAGTGCAGTTACAATGAGCGCATCCACTGACTGTAATTTAAGCTGGCATGAGTATGCTCCACGTATAAGAGATGTATCGAGACAAACAGCATCAGTTTCTCTCTCTCTATCTCTCTCTCTCTCTGAAATAGTGCAGAGCAGGAACATACCAAAGCCAAATTGCTCACTGCTCTTGCAAAGTGATTCTAATCCAGCTCCAATTCTGTGAAGTCCATTCAGAATCTGATGAGCTGCATTTCTGTACTGTGATAGCAAGATGTCTGCAGGGCTCCGCCCACTGATACCGTAATAATTACCCATTACTCGCCCCATTACCAGTGTCCACAGTACCCAACTGGTGAAGTACACTATTAGGTTGGGTAGGGTAGTACATTAGTCTAACTACCCTACAAGACCAAAAAACACTGATACCTGACCTCCCCACTCCAGCTACCCGATTGGTAGCCCATCCCTATAAAAAACATAATACAACAGTTATGAACAGTTAAATGCAAAACAGACACAAACAGCATTATAACTTTTTCAAAGATAACCTAAAAATATTATATAAAGATAGAATCTTAGTAGAAAATGTTAACTATCAAATCACAAGCATTTTTCTGCCAAATATTGGTAAATAAGACTGCAAGCGCCTGTTATGATATGTGATATTATCACTACCCTATCCATGCATGAATTGTACTAGAACAGGTCCGCTTCAATCCTTGACTTTAATTCTATGACAGTATAAGCTACCTCCTTGATATGCAAAAAAATAATTTCTTGTTTTAACAGGTAATTACTTCTGGAATATAAATATTTACCCAAAGTTTTGTTATACACTACTGTACAACGATAAAAAACATAAAGTTCAAAAAAGGTGTTTTACTGGCAAGGGAACAAACGTTGAATAAAACCTTTTGATTTTCCCCGTGTTCCACATTGTACTTATCTGTGATTTGTTTTATTAGTGTTCCTTTTTAATTAAGCAATAAGACACAACAGGGCATGGGTTATGGAGGTCTTTACCCAAGCCTCCTGTGGTGTGTCACAAGGTGCAGTTGAGTGACTTAACCACATGAGAACCAGGTAATCCCCCAAATTACCCACATTCTGGAATGTCGTCTTGTGATTATACAATGGACCCATATGTACACTAAATGTAAAATGTGTCTAATTATCTTTTTTTTTTTTTTTTTAAATGCCCTTCCTCAACTTTGGAATATTGCAGGATTTACCCATGGGTAATGGCATTAAATGACAAATCTAGCTACAGGACTTTTTATGTCCCTTGTAAATTTATAGTTAACTTGATTAGTTGGACCATGGCTGCTACTTAATTTTACTTGTTTGGTACTTACAGTATGTCGGTTATTGTTAAAAGACACCTAAGCATCGAAAACATCAATGAAAAAATTGAGATTGTATTCACATGGGCTATGAGCAAAAGCTGATCTAACTATTTCTGGTATTAATTTTACAAAGAAATGTGATTTCATATATTTTCATTACAAATTTTAAAATATAAACAAATCTGTCTCTATCTTGAATCTCCTGCTCTCAAAATATTACAAAATGGTACTGAAGTTGCTACAAAATCTGTATTACTGAACCTGTATGGAACACTTTCATAGTTTATATCAGGATTTATGCATCAGTGGTGTGGTGCAGCAGAGGCAGTATTTAGTTACCAAGGAGGTAACAGAAAAACATGTTCAGTCGCTATGGAAATGACCCCCATGTTCATCAACCTTTCTGGGGCCCACATGTTACTACCAGTTCTTTCCCGAGCCCTTCAAGCTGGTATGGAGGGCTGGGGGCCATGTTACTAGGACTGCTGTGGGCGCAGCCTTGTAGACCTCTTGCTATGAGGAAAGCACTCCCGCATTCTTTGCAATGGAACAACATGCTGCAGCTTGAACACAGTCACCTCTGCAACTGTGAAGCACTCCACTTGCTGTCTCTATAGGCAGTTGCATTGCACTATTTGAAATCCTTGTAATGCTCCCGCCCACTACTGCGCATGTGCAGTAATTTGTGCACTTTTTTCTTTTACTCTAATTATTGTTTCCTCTGTCCAGCCTGACCCTCCCTCCCTCTCAGCACCCACCACCCCACTCCCCTCAGAAACATAATAGTGACACTGGGGATGCCCAATCCCCCAGTGTCCCCATCATGAAATCGTTGTATGCCCCCATCTACTACTACACATGTGCAGTTATTTAGTTATTTATTTATTGTTTCCTTCACCCACCCAACCCTCCTTCTCAGCACCCACTACACCATTCCATCCCAGAAACTTAATAGTGACACTGGGGGTACTCAAACCCCAAGTGTCCAGATCACAAAATCATTGTATGCCCCTGTCCACTGCTGCACATGTGTGGTTATTTCTGCATTTGATTTATTTATTTATTGTTTCTCCCTCCCAACCATCTCAGCACCCACTACCCCACTCCCCCCAGAAATATAATAGTGACACTGACGGTGCTCAATCCCCCAGTGTCCCGATTAGGAAATCGTTGTACAACCCCCTGTCCACTACCATGCATGAGCAGTTATTTGTGCTGGATTTTTTTTTTCATTTATTTGTTTTTCCTGTCCCCACTCAACCCTCCCTCTCAGCACCCACCACCCTACTCTCCCCCAGAAATGTAACAGTGGCGCTGGAGGTGCCCAATCCCCCAGTGCAGGAATCCTTTTTTGCTTTTTGTTTTTTTTGTACATGTAAAAAAGAAAAGTCCATCAATATATTTTGCAGCTGTTGAACTCCCCCCACCCGACCCTCACACTCAACACCCACCACCCCACATTCCCCCAAGCCCTTACCTATGCATGGGGGTTCAACACCATAATCCTCTCTGAACCGTAGACACATCTTCACTCTTCAACGCTGGACCGTGAACTGAAGAAACAGGTATGCAGTTCAATATATTTCAATGGAGTTTTGAACTTAGTGGCATAACTTGGGCATCTTTGCATATTTTTGGCCCAGATTTTCAACACACCTTCCTTGGAACCATACCTCATGAACAATTGAACTGTCATTAGGCAGATCTGTCTCAAAAGGTAACTTTGCAGTCCTTATTCAAAATCACCTTTCAGGCAGAAGTTGGACATTTTCTCTGCCCTTGTTCATGAGGTGGGGTCATAAGAAGACTGTATTGCAAATTTGATATAAAACATATTAAAAAACCACAAAGTCATGAGCCTATGTTGAATTTTGCGAATGCATTCCCGTAACTTTAGTAATTTTTTTTTATATTTTTATACCAGATTTACTACATAGTCATATCTTTACAGCACCTCATGAACGTGACAGCTGTTATTTTTCAAATCCTAGCCAAAATGTTTTTTTTTTTCACACTCCAAAAGGTGATTTCAAGGTCTCGCTACAAAATCAACTTTTGGGCAGCAGTTGAACATTTTCTTTGCCCTTTTTCATGAGGTGGGGTTATAAGAAGGCTATATTAAAAATGTGGTGTAAAATTATTAAAAAACAACAAAGTTATGAGCCTATAGTATGTTGAATTTTGCAAATGCAGACTTGTAACTTTGGTAATTTTCAATATTTTGACCTCAAATTTACAACATAGCCATATCTTTACAGCACCTCATGAATGTGACTGCTGTCATTTTTGAAATCCTGGCCAAAATGTTTTTTTTTTTTTCACATCCCAAAAAGTGATTTCAGGGTTCCTGCATGAAATCACCTTTTGGGCAGGAGTTGAAAATGTTTTCTGCCCTTTTTCTTGAGGTGGGATCATAAGAAGGCTATTTTGGAAATCTGGTGTAAAAATACTAAAACAGCAACAAAGTTATGAGCCTACATTGAATTTTGTGAACACAGGCTCATAACTTTTGGAGTTTTCAATATTTTCCCCCAAATTCCTCCCATGCAGCCCTATCTGCTCTGTCCAGAGATTATTGTTGTTATTGTTGTTACTATTAAAAACAATTGTTTCCCTTGAATAACTGTTGTACCCTACGTCCTTTGCTCCATGCAAAACAGAGGATTCACTGAAGTTCCAGATTGACTATCTAACTGGACACCTGTCATTTTGAGCCCTGCTATACCCTTCCCCCCAACATGACCCCTGCCTCCCCACCCTGCTATCTGTACACAGGCTGGGAGGCTGAAGCCTATGATTGCCACCACAAGTATAAGCATCTGTGTCCAGATGCTCCACGTATCTTAGGCCTGTGTTCAGGTCATCTTTGTGATTGGGCCTTAAGCCACTTAAATTATTACTACGAGATTCTTTGTACCAACACCAACTGCATTTGAAAACTATTTGCACTCATGGAATGCTTGATTTGCAGATGTATTGTATGAGTATACCCACTGCCCCGGGACCGTCTTGAAAATGAGGTGCATTATTTCATTAGCCTGTCCCAAAGGGCATTTCTCTAAATCAATACATGAAGAAGATTCTGCCATTTTTCTCCATTTTGAATATGGTGGCAGATGATGACTACAACTATAGTTTTACAGTTGACAAAATTATATAGTGTGAAGCTAATTGTACTTTTATTAAAATATACTTTTGTGGCTTTTTTATTTACCATTAATTTAAAGCCTTTACATATCCAGTGATTTAACTAAAATTATTGATGAGGAGTATGTTTTATATTTTTCAAGATCATACTTTGTAGATGTTTAAAATGTACAGTTCCATGGTTAGGAACTACGGTGTGTTTATGTCAGAGCTGCCTGGTTGATACTGTAATAAACTTTTCAAGTCTGGTAGCTATCTGTTGCTGTAAAAATATCCACCTGAGTCCCAGAGAAGCTGTCAATTATTCATCAGGATTCTGTCCTTGGAAGATGGCAGTACCCATTTGTCCAGTACAAATTTCTTTCCTGTAATAAATCATTGAGCTGTCATAGCCTTGGATGAAAATCTGCAGCAGTGTACCTGACTGGGCTGAAAATATTGGAATCAGGCCAGGCAGTTCTCAATAATAGAGACAGAAGACACTGCAGTCAACAATTTTTTGTCCATATGTATAATATTTCTAATTTTGCATGGGATTTTCCAGAATGCGTGAGTGGAATTATACTACAGTATATTCTTTCACTGTGCATGCCCCAAGTCATCACCAACTCTGTACTGTATTTGTGATGTTATAGTTTGGTGTTGAAAAGAATATTGTGACATAAATTAAGGATATGTTTATTTACAAGTTTTAACCAAGAGAGCACGCAGACCTGAGTCTCATCACTAGGTCTGACAGCACATTAGGGAGGGCAAAATATAGTAAATACCATACTGTGACAGACAGGTCCTTCCCAGACTCAGCCTGCACCACTGTTACCAGCTTTTGCAATACTTCAATAGCTGCCACCTCTCAGCTTAGACACTCGGTTGGAGAATCTCTAGGTTTGCATTCCTTCAGAGACACTGCTTGTGTAGTACAGTACTCATTGCTCAAGGGTACATGACCTATCCCTCTCTGTCGCTGCTGAGAACACCTTAGTTTAGAACTAGGATATGGTAACTGTAGCCTTCTGCTCAGTAGTGGGTATACAGTTATTGTTAGATATAAACTGGTTACAAATTTGTCCACTAACTGCTTTTTTCACCTTTAGATAGTTACTGAAGAAGACCTATGGTTGAAATGTTGCTTTTAACTCTATTTTCTATTTTTAGTGTGCATTTAATATTACCATTTTGTTTTGTTGTCAGACCACACACTGATGCAGCACCTTGTTTTTTTGACCTTATAAATTGGTTAGCTGTACTTCAAAGGATTCAGTTACTGAAACATGAACTATATAAAAATAATATTTTTAATATTTCAAGAAAACTACACAGATACTACAGGACATTACAGCACACTATAGGGAGCCTTAATATACAGTATATATTTTTTTACTTGCTCTATATTGTTGGCTGGGGGGACCCAACTACTCTCAGCATCCTCACGTCCCTCTTACCCTCGGCGCTGGCCACCATGGTGGGACATCGTTCCCTGCCAATAGTGCCCTCAGGGCCCCCCCATGGGGGTCATGGGGCTGCACCACTGCACACAGGATCAAGCTATGTGATGGAAGAGGGGGCCCACTATCACCAGGCTCACAGAGTGGAGGAGCTCACATCATCCGGCTGGCTTCCTCCATTTTCTGATCCATGCCACACCCCATAGGCCATGGACATGCAAGGAGTTCAATGCAGCACATGTGTGCATCCACATTTGCATTTCAGACATCCACTAATGGTTGGAGCACCTTTCTCCCAGTGGTCCAGGCCTAGCACCCATCCTCAGCTAGGTGGCACTCAAACATTGCACCACCATGGAACCCCCCCCCCCCGGGGGTGGAAAGCGGTGCTTTGGATGCTCTACCAACCTCTCCCTTCTGGCCCTCAGATTCCCAGATCCACTCCTGAACCCGGGTCATCCTCACAACAGGCAGTAGCACTACCGCCACACTGATGGGTTGGCCTGAGAGCCTTAATATTACAGAAAAGAAAATAAACTTGTTTTCATGCAGAAGGTTTCACATAGAAAAAGCTGACTATCTCTCACCCTACAAGGTAGATTAGCTTACCACAAGACACAGTTTGAATCAAGGCAGACATGAACTTTTGGCTGGCATTTTGTTCCTAGTCTCAAGCCGGCTGACTCTGTGAGCCCTTGTCAGACCTAAAACCCTCTAGTCCCCCCATAACACATCATCCAGAATGTAACTCTGACATTACAGATTCAAACTCTTTTGCTTGGGCCTACCATTAGAAGAAACAACGTGCTCTGGTCTGCAGGATAATTACATGAGCCCTTCCAGGAATGTTTGGGTTACCTAGGGGCTTGCTGACTTCAAAGACACTACTAGTACTTGCCCATATTTCAGCAGTTCAGACTGGACATCCTTGAAGTAATAGATTTATAACCAGGGCTGAGCTGGACTGAGACACTGATAAGAACCTTGCCTCTTTTCAGTAGGCAGAATCACATATGTAATGAAACAAAAAAAAAAAAAGAAAAAGGAAATACTGCACAGGTACTTAGTACATTGTTACATTACATTACATGTATTCCATTACATCTCCCCACTGAGGAAAGACAAAACAATCTTGTTTTGGTGGAAACCCCACCTTAGTTTCTCCTAGGTCTCTCCCATTGAAAAAAAAAAAAGAGAGACATTAGCTATTGTCTTGACAGCTTGTCTGCATTGCCATGCTGTGACCCCCTGTGGTGCAAAATGATATCTTATAGGCCTACAGTATCAAGCTGTATCTAAGTAATTAGCATTCTGGCCACTGGTCCTATCCAACCATTTGAGGGGGTTGTGATCAGTAACCAGGGTAAACTCTCTTCCATACAGGTATGATTGCAGCTTTTGCAAAGCCCAGACAATCCGCAGACACTCCCCCACTGTGGTGTAGGCTTGCTCTCTCGGCAGAAGCATCCTGCTCAGGTACATGACTGAGTGGTCCTCTTCCATGTGTGTGTGTAGCTTGACTTAGAACCACACCTAGCCCATTATCAGATGCATCTACATGCACATGGAACCTAACAATGTAGTCTGGATTGGCAAACACAGGTGCCCAACACAGTGCCTCCTTCAGCTGGTGGAACGTAGTATCACAGATTTCCATCCACTGAACCTTTTCCAGCATTTTCTTCCTGGTGAGATCAGTCTAGGGTCTGGCCACAGTGCTGAAATTTGGCACCAATTTATGTCAGTATCCAGCCATTTCCAGGAGGGTCTATACTTTCCTCTTCATCATGGGCATGGCCCATCTCTGAATGGCCTCAATTTTCACTGACTGAGGCCAGATGTGCCCACGTCCCACCCTGTGCCAAGGTATGACACTTTTGACATTCCTATCTGGCACTTGGCCACTATGACTGTCAGCTCAGTGGTCTGCAGTCGGCAGAATACCACACTCGTATGACTGATATGATCATCTCAAGTCTGGCTATATATGGTGATGTCATCCTTGTATGCCAGAGTGAAGTCTCTTGACCCCTGCAGTGTGCAGTCCACGAGCCGCTGAAAAGTAGCAGTCACATTCTTCATCCCGAATGGCATCCTGAACTCAAATAATCCAAATGGGGTGATGAGGGCAGACTTTTCTTTGGCTTCAGGGGTCAGGGTACCTGCCAGTAGCTCTTTGTCAGGTCTGTGATGGACAGGTAACAGGCTCCCTCTAACTTCTCTAGGACCTCATCCATCCTGGGCATGGCATATGCATCTGACTCTGTGCAGCTGTTGAGTTTGCAGTAGTTGACATGGAATCTTGTGGTCTCATCCTTTTTGAGATTAGTACTACTGGGGAGGCCCAGGGACTACTGGACTCCTGTATCTCCCAGAGGGCTAGCATCTCTTTGATCTCCCCCTCGGTGGCAGGTATTACACCTTCTGGGACTCTGTAGGGTACAGTAGCTGCCTCATCAGGACTTGAGACCATGTATCCACATGGTGCTCTGCCAGCATGGTATACCCCAGTTTCCTCATGAAAATGTCACCAAATGTACTCAGCACCCCACTCATTTTGGCAGTTTGGGCTGATGGCAGCAGTGCCGAGAGGGTGACAGCATCCACTGTGGATTCTCCCTTAACTTCTTCCAGGAGATCAACCAGTAGGTCTTCCTCCACCCCTTCTTCCAGAGAGCTGCACACAGCCAGGACCATCTTGTCCCAGTCATGGTAGGGTTTCATCATGTTTACGTGGTATACTCACTGTTTGTGCCTCCCGTCTGGTAGCTCAACCATGTAACTAACATCATTCAGCCTCCTGACCACTGAGAAAGGCCCCTTCCAAGATGCTTACAATTTGTTCTGCTGGACAGGGATGAGCACCATCGCCCATCGCCTGACTTCCTACTCCCAGGCTCTGGTCCCACGGTCATACCATGTTTTCTGCCTATGTTATGCAATGGCTAGGTACTCTTGGGTGAACCCCATAAACTCCTTGAGCCATGACCTGAAATTCAGGCCATACACCACAACAGATTTCTCTTGGGGATCAAGCTCACCCTTCCATTCATCCCTCACTAAATCAAGGGGGATCCATACCCTTTGACCAAACAGAAGCTCACAGGATGAGAACCCAGTGGACTCCTGCGGGACATCCCTATGTGCAAATAAGAGATGGGGTAGGTACTTGTCCCACTTTCTCACATGCTGCTTAACGAATGCCTTTAACATTGTCTTAAGGGATCCATTGAATCGCTCAATCAGACTATTAGTCTGGGGGTGGTATGTCGAGGCCCTGAGTTGCCTTACCCCACACTTCCTCCAGAGATTAACCATCAGATCAGACAAAATGTTGGTGCTCTGATCTGACAGAATCTCCTGGGGGAAGCCCACCTGGCTAAATATCCCCAGTAGTTTGTAAGTCACCTTCAAAGTCTCAATGGAGAACAAGGACACTGCCTCTTGGTACCTTGTAGTGTAATTTATGACCACCAAGATGTACCATTTGCCAGTGTGATTTGAGGTGTTAAGGAGCCCCAAATGTCCATGGTACCTCACTGAAATGGCTGTTCAATAACAAGTAGGAGAATCAAAGCTGCTTTAGTCTTGTATCCAACCTTTCAAACCCTCCGGCACTAGTTTGCCATGTCATTAAAAATACTGGGCCAGTAGAAAGTATTGGTCGGCTGCCTTTTGTACGACTTATTGCTAGGTGTCCTGAAAAGGGTATGTCATAGGCTAAGGCCAGAAGCTGCTTCCTATACTCCCTAGGGACCACTATCTGCTGGAGTACCCCTTCCTCTGGACCCCACTTAGGAACCCACTCGTGGTATAGGAGCCCTTTCTCACAGCACACTTCCCTTTTTTCCAACTCTCAGAGAGTCACTTTCCCCACAGGTGGCTAACTCCCTTATCTTTTGCAGGGATGGGTCAGCTTGCTGAGCTGTCCCTAGTTCAGCATGCCTAACATTCTCCAGAATGCAGTCTGCTGCTGGAGAGCCATCCCCAGCTAGGCTTTTCCACAGTCTGTAGCTCTGGCTCAGAGCTGCTGCTCCCAGCTCATTCTTCAGCTACCACTTCTCCTGCTACTGAGGTAGGGGTTGCTTCCTCATGCACTTCCCCCTCAGTGTCTTCAGGAGATGGTTCCTTCATTTTACTATGGGTAGTAACACACGTACAATATTGGCCCTAGAATTGAAGTCATTATCCATGATTACATCCGTGGGCAGGTCTGGTACAACACCCACCTCACATATGCCATGGCCAGCTTAAAAATATCTGGGCCAGTGGCACTGAGACTGCAGAACCCATCACTCCTCTAATCCTGGAAAACTGAACAGGCAGGATCTGTTCCTCTTGACTCAAATCCTGCTTCACCAATGAAATGGAGTCGCCAGTGTTCCACAGTACCTGGGTCACCATCCCATTAACACAACCAGGGTGCATGTGTGCAGTGTGGAATTAGAGGGCACTGCACTCTGTGCACAGGTTACTAACTGCTAGAAGCTTCCCAAACTGCCCCCTGCAGTGGCACTCGCACCATTAGTTACATTTTTTGGACAATCATAAGATCATAAGACACTTATATTCACCTGTCCCCATGCTTTTCAGACCAGGAGGCTTTCCTTTTTGTTCAGGCACAGGCTGGTTCCCTTTAGGCTGCCCCCACAGGGTGACAGGATGGTCAGCTGGATATGAACTGATAAGTACTCTCAGTTGCCTCCCTCATGGAGCTCAGAGTTCTATACAACAACCATATTCTCATATCCTCAAGTATAGTTTTTAAAATTTGTTCCAGCAGAAATAAATCTTTTATCTCCTCTACAGTGTGAGCTTTTGCACACATTTCAGCATAGTTGTCCCCCAGGGCCTTTCTTAACCCCCTAAACTTTTGTCTATAGACATTAGGGGTTAACTCAAAATGTTTTAGTAAGGCATTTTTTAATTTATCATAGTCCATGCAGTCATCATCATCCACTCGGGCAAAAGCTTCTAATGCCTTGCCCATAAGCACCAGCTATTGGTGAGTCACCCAATAAGCCCTGATCAATTCTAATTGCCCACAGATTCTCTAAAAAATTCTTAAAAGCAAGATAATCACCCCCATCCTTATATCTTCGGAACATTTTAGAATTAAGTTTGGCTTCCTGGGTTTAATCCCACATGCCGTTACTCACAGGTGCTGGTGATGCCCTCTGGTGCCGAATCTCCATCTGACCATCATGCTCCAGTTTTTTTCATTTCGATCTTGTGCTGGTATTGCTTTTCTTTTTGCTTAGCCTTTCACTTCTCCTCCTTGTCTTCCAGCTCTCGTACCTCTTGCTTTCACTAAATCTTGTACTGGAGCTCTTTCTCTCACCCCTGAGCCTTTCACTTCTCCTCCTCTGCTTGTAGCATCTTCTTCTACAGCTCTGTGTCTGCCTTTTGCCTCTCAAGTTCTACCTTCTGCTTAAGCACAGCAAGCTGCAGCATCTGCATTTGGTTTATTTGCACTGCAGCCCCAGACAAATACTCTGACACATCTGCATCCTCCTTCTCCCCCTTTTCGTATATGCTGTTCTGTGACTGGACAAGTAACCCTTATACTGACAAACCTGTTTCAGATCCCACATGCTGCCTTCAGTTTGTGACAGACTGGTCCTTCCCAGACTTGACCTGTATCACTGTTAGCAAACTTTCTTAATGCTTCAGTAGCTGCCACCACTCATCTTAGACACTATGCTGGGAAATCTTTAGGTTCACATCCCTTCAGAGCCACTGCTCACACAGTACAGTGCTCATTGCTCAAGATCACATGGTCCACCACTATCTATCACAGCCAAGAATACCTTAGTTTAGAAATAGGATATGGTAACTGTAGCCTTCTCCCCTGTGGTAGAAACACAGTTATTATCAGTTATAAATTGGTTCGCTGTACCTCAAAGGATTCAGTCACGGAAACATAAAAAAATGCAGTACATAAAAATATTTGTATTATTTCAAGACAATTACACACATACTATAGTATATTACAACACACTATAGAGAACAGTAATTATATGGAAAAAGAAAGAAACTTGTTTTCATACAGAAAGTTTCACACAGAAAAAGCTGACTTTCTCTCTGTCTCTCTGTCTCTCTCTCTCTCTCTCGTAGATTAGCTTACCACAAGACACAGTTTTTATCAGGGCAGGTATGAACATTTAGCTAGTAACTTGTTCCTAGTCCCAAGCCTTACTGACTCTGTGAGGCCTTGTCAAACCTAAAATCCTTTAGTTACCCCCCCCATGACACATCATCCAGTATGTCACTTTGACATTACAGATTCAAATTCCTTTGTCTGGAGCTACCCTTAGTTGAAACAGCTTGTACCTGTCTGCTGGATAATTACATGAGCCCCTCCCAGAATGTTTGTGTTAACTAGGAGCTTGCTTGCTCATATTTCAGTGGTTTAAACTGGACATCCTTGAAGTAATAGATTTATAACCAGGACCCAGCTGGTCTGAGACACTGATAAGAACCCTTCTTCTTTCCAGTAGGCAGAATCACATATGTAACAAAAACAAAAACCATAAAAAAAGAGAAAGGAAATACTGTACACGTACCTAGTAAATTGTTACATTACATGTATTCCATTACACATGCAATAAATTAACAGTACACTAACAAAGGCATAAGGTAGTGAAAACTAAAATCAGTATATTATTTGAAAGCAAAAATATAAATCATTCAATTAAATAATACTGTAGCTTTATGAGAAGGAGACCTCCAAAAGGACAGAAGGCTAAAGACGGATGATGGCTCAACACAGGAGACGTTTGGATTTAAGGATATTGCTAAGGAGTAAAAACAAAGGATGAGTTTGTGGTTATTGCAAAGATAGAGGATTTGGTAGGAGAAAGCAACCTGCCCGGCTATGGACTTAGTGTGGGATGAGGAAGGAGCAAGTGCCAGATGCGAGAAATCTGAGGAAGTATGTGTGTATCAGGCGTGGGGGGGGGGGAATTGAAGAAGGAAGGGGAGAAAGGTCAGGGGAGTGAACCAAGTCAGACTTGTGAGATGAAGGAGGTGCAATGGAAGAGGGGCCTGCCTTCCAAAGAGCGGAATGAGAGGTTTATATATAAGGAGTGGTGGTGAGAGAATGTGCAGAGGATGACAGTTAAGGCACACTGGCAGAAGAACTGGAAGATGGAGTCCTGTCTGGCTAGTGAGGATTTTGTTGTTAATAATTTTTAGTAATTTTCTTCGAAAAAAAAAAAAGATACATGTTATACATCTTTGCAATCGCAATAACAGTACAGGGTCACTCCAGGAGTGTTGTCAGTTCAGTTGACTGAAGCCAAGATGTGGAAACAGTAATGATGACTTTTACAAACTGTGAGAGCTTACAGATGAAAACAACTGACATATCTATGCAGAGCGGCTATATAAACTACTACTCCCTCTCTTCCTCTCAGGGCATGAGGCCGATGGCCCCGTGCAAATGATTACTTACTTGTTAGCAGTAATCTGGGCTCTATGAGGCATTCTAGGGGGCCTGCTACCAGATCAGGTACCTTCAAGGCTTCCTCAGGGATCCTGGGGGGGGGATCTGTTCAATCTGTATTGTGGAGCACCTTTTATGCTCTAAATTCAACATAGATGCCAGAAAGGATCTAGAACTGTATACAATGTCAACAAAAACACAGATAAATCTTACATATAAACTTCTGAAGTGCACTGGGTGATATAAGGAGGATACACTGATGCACTAAGAAGAGTCAGTAGTGGGGAGGGGGGGATGGTGGTACCACCACTGTCTAGAGCCGTAATAACAAGAGGCTTGTCAGATAGTCCATGGCCTCAATCTATATTAGTAGGAGGGCTGACATACACCATATATAGGGCCCAGCATTCATGGTATGTGCTGTACAAGCTAAGATAGGAGTATGAGAGCCTATCTATTTGGGCTACACTAGAGAGGTGGGGGCCATGACTTCCGCCATGCATGGGATCCTGGTACTGCACCAGTTACATACTAAGGCTCTTTTGACCTGCAAAGCCACTATGGCTATCAATCTGATTTCTTCTTTTGTCAACTTGGGGGAGTCTGGCTTAATACCCAGCAGCATTAGAGGGGCCATAACTGAAATCTGTTTTTGGAGGACCTTTGAGAAAACTAGGCCTATACTATTTCATAAGGGCTGGATTTTTGGGCAGGTCCAAAGGATGTGGTTCAGGTCTTCTTCCAGGGCTTGGCATCTCCAGCAATTGTCATCCATTGTTAGCTGAGCTAGCCAAAGAACCGCAGGGGTTCTGTACCAGGAGTGGAGAAGCAGATAATCTTATTCTGGATAAGCCTGCTGCATACATCCTGGAATGTGGAGTGGGCAGAGCACCATGCTTGGTCCCACTGACTGTCCATGATTACAATTCCTAAGGATTTTTCTCACCTACAGTATGTTTAGATTCCTCAGATTGGCTAGGGAAGAAGTCCCTCAAGGCTGAATTAATCCAGCCTGCTACCCCTTTTTTGACTGCTAGCCAACTACTTATGAATGAATCCACTTTCTGGAGATACCAATTTTTTGTCACGGACTTTACAGCCTCTCTGACCTATAGGAAACACCAGAAGTCCTTACTTGGTAAGCCACATTTTTCTTGGCAGAACTGGTATGTAGTTGCAGTCTTGGATCCCGGGACCAGTAAGTCTTTTAGAAAGAGGATCCCCTGCTCAGCCCGTGTTGGCCAGTTCAGCTGTTTTCTGTCAATCAGTATACGTTGGTTGTGCCAGATGGGTGCATACTCAAACAGAGTTGGCTTAACACCTAGCATTCTGGTGGTCCAAACCCAGCTCCTCATTGTAGGGCCAATGGTAGGGTGTATCAGTATACGTCCACCTGAAGGAGTGAGCAATAGGGAGGCTGCTAGGGTTATACCCCCCCATGGCTGCTTCCTTGTGGACCCACTGCAGTGATTGGTCCTGCAGTGGCTTAAACCATTGTAATGTTTGGGCTGTCTGAAAGGCGTGTTTATACCCCTCCACTCATGGCAAGTTCCAGCCTCCTGTCTTCCAGTGAGACAGCAGCTTGTTGCAGCTATATCTGAGTTTTCTCCTATCCCAGAGCAAGTTCCCAAATGGCTATCAATTCTACAGGCCCAGGTCTGGGGCAGGGCCAGAGGGATAAGAGCAATCAGGTATAGGATTTTAGGGGCAGTGATCATTTTTATTGGGTAGATTTTCCCAGTTAGTGTTAAGTTCAACAATTTCCATCTATCAAGCTCAGCTTTGTATGCCTGGCTGCAGATTGTCATCCCACATTTTTTCATATTCTGAGGTTATATGGATGTTGTCAAGGCACAGGTCAGGAAGCATAGGAAAACCAGGAGCAGTTGCAGAATTCACCAAAATATTTATTTATACTAGCAGTAACATAAAAAAAATAAACTTATTCAGTGTAACTATTTACAAAGGACAAAAAAAAAAAAACCCCAGAAAAAGTACATCTGAGTTTTTCTTCAATCTCTGTGTCCCTTTTTTCTTTTCTTCAGCAATTGCAGCTCAGCTCTCTTATAAGTCTTTCCAACCCCCATTCTTAACAAGCATCCTGTTCTTGTATGTTTCAGGCAGGTGCAAGGCAGGAACACAGTGTCCCTGAGCTGAGAGCCATTTTCCACAACTCCTCTGAAAAAAGCTTAAAAGTTTGCACTCAGATAACCTCTCAAGTTTCCAATAGCATTTTGCAATAATCTCAAGACACAATTTTATCCATTCCAAAAATTAACACTATATAATTTCTAAACAAAGGTATCCCAATATCAGTTACATTTCCACATAATGATTTGCATATATTTTTATATCAGCAAATATGCAAAGGAGGAGAATATAGACAGCAAGGGAGACTAAGGGACAGTGAGAGGCAAAGAAATTGTGAGACTATCGGGGTGATCAAATCCTAGGTCTCGCAGGAAAATTTGGTTGCACAACCAGACAGACAAGAGACGGGAAAGGAATAGAACAGAACAGATCCCTGCATTCAAACTCTTTTCATAACAACTGGGACATGGTCCTATTCTACCCTTTCACATACACCCCCTCCTTAAGAGGGAACCTGTTTTATTCAACAGGTTTCCAAAACTTTCTGCTAATTCTCTACTAATATTAGCTTATAAGTTTCAGAAATTAAGCACATGTGCATCATTTATTTTTTCTATAACAGTATAGCAAAGAGTAAACACATCATCAATCATAACATGTACAAATTGACAGTGTTAGCAAGTATTCTTTTAATCTGGACTTAAACATTGAGTAAGAATTAACTGTTCTTAAAGAGAGAGGTAAATCATTTCATGTACTTGGAGCCTGACATTCAAATGAATGTAAACCATAATTATTTTTAGCAGAATGGGCAGCCAACACAATTCCCAGAGTTGATCTTAAATTGGTTGCACTTCACATACCAAAACCAAATCAGTCATAAGAGACAAGCCCTCAGCATAAATGGCCTGGTGGACCATATTACCCAAAGCATACATATATTTGAGCTGGGGTGAAAGCCAGCCAAAAGAAAAATACAGTGAGCAGTGGTGAGTTATAACTGGCACATTTAAGACAAAACGGCAGACATTATTATAAGCAATACTCAGAATCTGCCTCTCCCAAGCACCAATTTACTATACAGGGGAAAAACATAGTCCAAATGAGGCATAAGAACCCCAATAGTTAATTTTCTACAAGAATCATAGGACCAATAAGACTTAAATTTGTAAAACTGCCCCAGTTTGCAATGAATTTTTCTTTTTACCGATTTTACATGAGGAAAAAAGTTAGAGAGGGATCAAGTAAAACTCCCAGGTACTTAAATTCAGAAACCTGGTCAAGTAAATGACCTTGAGCATCATGAATTGATAAATATGTATTATCACTTAGCTGAGCGGAGGTATCAAACATCATAACTTTAGTCTTTCTAATATTCAAGACCATCACATTAGAAGACATCCAATCACATAAACTCTGGAACTCAACTTCAAAAATTGAATCTATATGTTCGACAGATTAGTAGTAGTAGTAGTAAATCATTTTTTATTCACAGTGAATAAAAGGATACATTCAATTGAGTAAAGCTCATTTTCAATGAAGTTCCATTGGCCCTAATAATACAAAATCAAATCATCTGCATATAATAAACACTTGCTCCTATCAAATATTGAAGGAACCTGGTTAATGAACAATGAAAATAATAAGGGACCAAGGATGTACCCCTGGGGTACACCACATACAGTAGGACAAGCAGTTGATGAAATAGATCTAATTGAGACATATTGAGAACGACCCTGCAAAAAATCATGAATAGCAACTGCTGAGTCAGACAACCCCAAAACAGTGAGCTTCTGACAGATCAGAGAATGATTAATCAGGTCAAAAGCCCGGGACAGGACCACGAACACTGTCCCTGTTAACAAACCATCATTGCAGCCTTAAGGACGGTGTTCCTGCACCTGTCCAGGGCCATGCCAGCCCCCCAACCACGCCTTATCAGTTTCTGGTAAAACTAGTAAAGCAGCTTTTGGCATTTTTTAAACTCATTTCTTGAGGAGGTTAGCATGCTATATCTTAATAAGATTTTTCCTGTCAGGGATCTCAGTCTTGTAGTTAAAGGGGCCAATACGTTTAACCTATCTATAAAGCCCTTGCCACTTCATTAACGGTTTATTTTCTGTTGTGGGTAACAGTAGCAAAACCTTTTCACCTGGCTCAAAAACCTTTTCTTTTACCCCATGATCATAATATGCCTTCTGCTGGTTTTGGGCCTCTTCCTGATTACTATGGGCAATTTCAACATATTTTGGCAGCTTCTCTCTTAGGGCACACATATGAGACATTATAGATTGTTTCTGAGTGGGGTTATCTTCCCATGTTTCTTTTATCACATCCAGTGGCCCTCTTGGCTGCCTACCATACATCATTTCAAATTCTGAAAACCCTGTTGATGCCTGTGGCACTTCTCTGTAAGCAAAAAGTGGGTAAGGCAAGTATTGGTCCCAATCTTTCCCTTCGACTTTTACAAACCTTTTTAACATGCATTTTAGGGTTTGGTTAAAATGCTCAGCAAGACAGTCTGTCTGAGGTTGATAGGGGGCGGTTCTTATGGCAATGATTCCTAGTAGTCTGTACAGCTACTTAAGTAATGCAGCACCAAAATTACTACCCTGATCAGTAATCATTTCTTTAGGTATGCCCACTCCGCTGAAAATTTTTGCAAGCTCTGCTGCCACTTTTGAAGCAGTGACACTACGTATTGGAACTGCTTCTGGGTATCGAGTAGCATAGTTGCACACTACCAGAATAAATCAGTTTCCCTTTTTACTTTTGTCTAAAGGACCAACCACATCCATTGCAATTCTTTCAAAAGGCACATCTATCAAGGGTAGGGGCACCTTATCTTTTCTAGTGACTGGAGCTACTTTCTGACACTCAGCACAGGAATTACAATAGGTAGCAACATCTTTATGAATTCCAGGCCAGTAAAATCTGTACAGAAATCTGGCAAGGGTGCGATTCCTCCCTGAGTGACCAGCCATAGGACTATCATGTGCTATCTGTAACAATTCTGTTCTATACTTCCGTGGTATAACCAATTTCCTGTTCGTTCCTGTGTCTGAGGTTTAACCCAAATTCCGTACAGTAACCCATTACATTTTTTAATCGTTGGTCCACCCTGTTTTGGTTTCATGCCCAGCTGCTTAAAATAACCCTGGAGAGAAACATTGTGTGCTTGTTCTGAAAGAAAATCACAATCAGTTATCAGTTTAGTTCCAGCATTTTCATATGTTAACCCCTTATGTTCATCAGTCATTTATTGCCACAGTTTCTTCAGGCAACTTCTTTCTTTCTTTCCTGAATTTCCAGATCTTGGAGCTGTGCTCAAACAAGTCTGAGTCAAAATCACTGAAAGAAAAAGTGTCCCCACCATTTGAGATTTTCTTTGCCTGAGGTCTTGTTACCACTGCTGCTAAAACTGCAGGGTGCAGTTCCTTTCATATTAACTCAGTAAATCCTGGAAAGTAATTTCCAATAATCACAGGTACAGGTAACTTAGGTACTACCCCCACTTTCATTTAGTGTGACACACCCGTAATGGTCAGAGTCACTTGGGTGGTGGGATGGTATCGAGTGTCCCTGTGGATGCAGATGACACCAGTACCTGATCCTTTTGCACAGTGTTTTCCCAGCACTTCAATATGTACTAGGATCTGTCTGCTTCTCAAATCAATGAGTCCCTTTACAGTCTTATCCCCTACTTTCACATCTGTTAAGTACTTGCCCCAATTTGCTAAGGACAAATCTGCTCCAATGCCACTCTCCTTACTATGGCAGTTTCTTGCAGTATGGCCTGGCTTATTACAGTTATAGCAAATAATATCTGGGCACAGATTTGTTACCCCCACCAGAGTTCTTATCAGGCTTGGAGTTTAAATGGCAAAAAGAATGTCTTACCAGTGCTTGGCTGTTACCTCACTGTTGTGGTATCTATCTGTCCATTTGGTAGTCCTTGGCCAAAGAAACAGCCTTTTCCCCACTGTCAGGTCGGTGTTCCTTTATCCAAAGCTGCACAGCTGTGGGCAGGATGTTGATGAATTGCTCCATGGCAAATGTATCGATGATCTATGGGACTGTTTTGCTCTCTGGTTGGAGCTATTTTATGAGGAGTTCTCTGAGTCAGGTGAAGACTTCTTGAGGACTATTGACCGAGTTGTACCTCAGAGATTGAAATCTCTGCCTGTAGGTCTTTCTGGAGATGTCATACCTTTTGGATTTCGCTCTTCACCAGGTCATAGTTTTCTGACTGTGCAGTGTCCAAATTGCTGTAGGCAAGTTGGGCTTTCCCTGTCAGGTAGGGTGCCAGTCTGATTGTCCACTGCTGCTTTGGCCATTGGCAGGCTGTGGCAACTCTTTCAAAAGTTGTCAGGTATGAGCCTGCCCAATGGCACTGAGGGTTGAGGTGCTGGATGCCACACCCCGCGCTGGTGTCCCGTGTTTGGAAACAAGCACGGGTTGCTGTGGATCATCAGAGAGGAGATGGATTGAGCATCCAACAGACTGCTCTCTATCTCTGGGGAGGGAGGAGTGCAGTGGCTGGTGAATTTCTGACCCCTAGCAGAGCTGTAGCTCGACTGCATGGCGCCACATGAAAGGGGGGAGGGGACATGGCAGATGCCTGATGTGGGCATGCATGGGAACATGCACAAACACCATCACTGGCTTCATTGCATGCCATGCTCCCACATGGGGAGGAAAAAGTGAATATTGTGGCTCCAGGTCATGCGGCTTGATGGCCGTCCACTGGCGCATGCCATTCATTGGGCCCACCACCTGTTTCGGATCCGTGCTAGGCAGGGGATTAGGAGGTCCCTCACCTCCCCACCACAGCGGTAAGCCATGGTTGAAGTATAAGGTGGTGGCCTGGGAATGGTGTGGGCAGATGGCAGCTGGAGAATGCGTGGAGGAGTGAACCGACCAGTGTCCACAGCCGGAAAAAAATAAGACAAAAAAAAAAAGTCAGGTATGCCTCGATATCATCTGAGGGACACAACTTTGTAAGTTTAATGGCTTTTAAGTTGCTTGTATTTTGTTATTTGTCTGGGTCTGTGCTAGATCCTCTGCCTTTGATAGCTTGCAAGGCATCCAGCCTTCTCTGCTTCTGTCGCTGCATCTCTTCTTGCAGCTGCTGCTCCTGTAGCTGCATCTGTTCTCTCCTCTGCACTTCTAAACGTTGAATCTCTTTTTCTCTCTGCTTCTCCGTCTCTTTTTTTTTGTATAGCCCACCATTTGAAAAAGTCCATCAGGCTTTCAGGTTCTGTCACTGCCTGTTCTTTTTCCATAACTTGTGCTTGCTGTACAATCACAGCTTGGACTTCTATCTGCTAGTTTCACTGCCATTCTCCTGGTAACCACTCCTGGAGTTGCTGCTGCAGAATCCATACCTTTTTCTATGATTTTCTGGTACTAGGTCCAGTACCCACGCACAAAACTCCTGGCTCAGAATATGCACGGTGAAAATCCCACTTAGGCTGACACCATCTGTCATTGAGGCACAGGTCAAGAAGCATAGGAAAACCAGGAACAGTTGTAGAATTCACCAGAATATTTATTTACACTAGCAGTAACATAAAAAATAAACTTGTTCAGTATAACTGTTGCCCAGTCTGCATTTATGACATAAATTTGAACATGCCAGGTTCATTAACTTTAATTTAAGTGGAGTATAATATGTTCTGTGAAGCAAACTAAAATAAATCTGTAATAATCTGCCAACTCAGTGCCCAGTTTTGTTAGGTCAGTAATGTGTCCACATTTTGTCAGAAATACTGCCGGAAGATTTCATTTCCCATTTGGCTTTTAAATTGCCCAAATTAGATCCACATTAATCAATCACCACTGAGTATATATTTGAAATTCATTTGGTATTATCCATCTGTATAAACAGATCTTCCCATATATTAAATTGGGAATCTGTTGTTGGATCGAAGTTTTTATATACATAGGGCCAGATATTCAAAACTTTACCCCGGGGCTAAATTAGTACTGCTCGGTGGGCAAACTTAGCCCAGAGCACAAAGCAAGCTATATTCAAAAGGAAATAGCCCAGTGCTAATCCTGCTTAACATAGCAGTCTAAGGAAGCCTGGCAAACTGGTCTGGGAGTGCAGGGCAAAAATAGCCCTGGAATAAGACAGCACTGAATATAGCAACAGGGAAGTGCAAACTGCAACTGCAGCTCATTAGACTCTGTAGCAAGCCAGTGTTGCAGGTGGAGAACATTGTGTGTGATTGCACAGAGATATTTCACAGCTACTGCTAATACACCTCTCAACCCCCTGCCTCATCAATCAGGGACAAAGGTTTGAAATCAGGGACACATCCTAAAAATTAGTCATATCCATTCAAGAAGCTGGTAGGATAAGTGGTGTAGTGTAAAATGTGTTTTCTAAGGAAGAACACGTCAGTAACATTAATGTTTGACATTATTTGATGCTTACAACCCCCGCTGTTTGGCCACAGAAACACAATGTTTAGGAGGGACAGAGTAAGATTTTGAGGTAAAATCAGGGACGTCCCTGAAAATCAGGGACAGTTGAGAGGTATGACTGCAAACAACAATGTAAGCCACACACTGCAGAACTGTGCTATGCTGAAGTGAGGTTTGCCTGGGGCTAACCTGATTGCACAGTGCTAGCACATTAGCCCGGTGCAAACTGGTTAGCCCGGGGCAAACGGGAGCTATATTCAAAGCTCCCATGCAAATAAGCCTACGTAGGTAATCCATGGGCAAACAGGTACATTTGCATCTCAAATTAAGTGCTGCTTAGCATACATTACCAAGCAGTTTGCCCGGTGCTACTGCATGGAGCACAAAGCTCCCCCTTTTGGTTGGAATAGAAGCACAGGCTGGACGCTGCAGGCCAAGGCATACACACAGCATCCCCTGTTGGTTGGAATAGAAGTACAGGCTAGAAGCAGCAGGAACTATGTGCTGCCAGGCACAGTTGGTGCAGTCCTGACCCATTCACATTCAAATGGAAAGTAATGTTCTTGGTAGTCTAGTGGTCCCCCCACCCCCCTGCACGAATCCCGACCCAGTTTGAAAAGAAATATCACTTTCCCTGGTAGTCTTGTGGTCCCCCCAACCCCCTGCATGAATCCCGACCCAGTTTGAAAAGAAATAACATCACTTTCCCTGGTAGTCTAGTGGTCCCCACACCCCTGCATGAATCCCGACCTGGTTTGAAAAGAAATAACATCACTTTCCCTGGTAATCTAGTGTCCCCACCCCTCACAAATTCCGACCCGGTTTGCTTAAGATAAAGCACTTTCCCTGGTAGTCTAGTGGTCCCCCACGGCAGTGATGCCCCGCTTAGTCAGGACCACTTACGAACAGAGCCGGCAACCGGCTCAGCCTCCTCTCACCATCATGGCCGGCTGCCGACTGAGGTACAAATGAGCGTAAAGCGGCCAGCCGTGGTGGTGAAAGGAGGGCTGAGCTGGTCGCTGGCTCTGTTTGTAAAGTGTTCCTGGCTAAGCGGGGGCATCACTGCCTGGTGGGGGGGACCACTAGACTACCAGGGAAAGTGCTTTATCTTAATCAAACCGGGTCGGGATTCGTGCAGGGGGTTTGGGGACCACTAGACTACCAGGGCTACGCTACTCTTTTGCATGTAAGGGGGGCCGAGAATCATGGGTGGGGGGGCACTGCTGCATTACTACCAGCTATTTCCCAGCGGTATCTAGTGCAGCACTACAGGTCACGCTAATGACTGTAGAGCAGCGCTATACATTTGAATATGCCGTGCTGCTGGCATTCATGGGGGCTCTCCTGTCCATGCCCCTGCATACAATTACCTATTAGCGTCGGCGCTATCACACAGTGCCGGCGCTAATAAGGATTTTCAATATTGTAGCCTTGTGCAAAACCAGTGCTATTCCAGGGCTATGGATTTGCGCCAGGCGCAAAGGTTTGAATATCTGGCCCATAGTCTCTTATTTGTAGATAATGGAAAAAATGCATATTAGAAAAAGAGACACATTTGTTTAACTTTAGCAAAACTTAAAAATCCATCCATATCAAACAAATCCATAATTCCCTTTAATCCTGAGTTTAATATGTAGCTGAAAATGGTGATGGATCTACATGGGTCTTAGTTAGTTTTAATACTTTGTCCCATGTTGTACATGTCGTATTGGTACTCAAACGCATATTTCTCATTTTACATCAGTTAGATCCAATAAATTACATATGTTTTAAATCATCAAATGGAGTAAATGTTAATTCAGTTTGATATGGCAGCCAGTCAGATTCTGGATGGAACCAGGAATAAATTGAGGTTATATTGGCTGCTAGATAATACCAATAAATATTTGGAAATGACAATCCACCTGCATGGTTAGGAATATGCAACTTTTCTATTTTAAGTTGAGGCTTTTTGTCCTTTCATAAAACATTTTTAATAATTATTTTCAATGTCTTAAAAAATTATTATCGAGTATAATGGGGATAGTTTGGAATAAAAATGTTATCCTTGGGAGAACATTTATTTTTATTACATTAATTCAACCAAATAAAGTTAGAGGGAGGGTTACCCAATGGTCAAGGTCATTTTCAGTTTTAGAAGATAACTGTTCAAAATTATTTTTATATAGACCAGATAGCTCTTGATCCAATTTAACTCCTATATACCGTATAGTACCTTATTTTCACTAGTCCTACATATTTGCTATATTAGCATAATGATATCTATCATTGAATATGTAGGACCAGTGAAATTTTCAGCCCTGCACTTAATGACCGGCATCTACCCAATAGAACCACAGCATCGGTAGCAGTTTCAGACATCCACCCCCCCATCCGTTTCTCTATACCTTCTCCTGCTTGTAAAACCTCATTCATTCTACATTATTTGGTATCTACTGTTAACTTTAATTATGTGTTTTGACTGATTTGTGACTGCTTTACTCGGTATAGTGCTTGTTTTAAGTTAAAATCATACCTCTGTATGCTGCATTCACTCGCTCGCTCGCTCACTCACTCACTTCCGTTTCATTCCATGCACTTGCACTCACAATCATTCTCTGTTCAGTTCCACCAATCAGTATCCCAGAGTCTGTGATGTAAATCCTTTATTCAATTTTTATTTTGAAAACAAAGGTAAAGTGAACAAAAGTGCAAATAAAGATCATGCTGTATGTGGCGTTCATCTGTGTTCATCATCATGCTACGTGGTCCTTTGTTGGCATTCCTTTGGCATGCGTTCCTTTGGCATGCATTCATTCATCTAGTATGTCCTCTTCCACAGCACCTGAAAAAAAAATGAATGAATGAGTAATGGGAACCTTTCTCTGGCTACTGTTACAGATACAACACCACTTACAGGGGTTGAGGCCACTGTCATGAGCATCAGCAATTCTGAACTACTCAGACCCTCATATGCATTCCCCTCTCATGCCACTCAGCTCACTAAAGGCTGTTTCAAGCCACTGTGCATGTTTTTCTTTAATGTTTTGTAGTTTTAAGTCCACCTTTATTTCATCACTACCCTCCGAAATCTGTTCTGCCACTAGCCCAGCATACCAATTTCTGAATAGTCTTTTTATCATGTCTTTAAAGATCTTGTTGATTGATATGCCCAGAGGCTGGAGTGAATCACTACAGGCAACAGGTATGAAAATTGGTATCAAATTGTTCTCTGCCAAAGTGTCCAGAACTACAGAGGTGGTGTGAGCCATGAAAAGATCTAAAACAACCAGAGCTTTTTGTTCCTGCAGCAGGCTTTGATGCTGTCAAATTTGAGCAAAATAGGGGACAAGCACATTGTGAATGTAATCGATAAAAATGGTCTCATTCACCCAATGATTTATAGAGTGGGTTATGCTCCAGTCAGAGGGAAACTTGTGCATTGGGTGGCAGGCATTGGTTTTCCCCATGTAAATGACTTGTGGGGGTTAAAATTCACCAGCAAGGGTACAAGCCAAAAACACAGAAATCTGCCTTTTATCCCCAAGTCTCGGCCACTTGCTTGGAACCAGTTGCTGCCATGACCCACTCAGACACTGGGATCATGGCAACACCGGTCTTATCGAGGTTAATCACAAGTTCCTTTGGAATCACTTCTTGGGCACATGAATTTGCAATTCTTTTAAGAAAACCTGATTTTAAAACCACAGAATTGGAAGGTGTCTTCCTACCAGCCTTTGTGCCTTTGTGTTTACTGTAACCAAGACGCCGCAAGAATTTCCATGCCCATTTCAGTGTAAGACTGAGATGACCACCGTTTTCTATTATGAGTTGAGGACAATTAGCTCTTACAGTACCCATTGCCACAGCTCAGACTACTCTGGCATTTACCACCACACCTTCACATCTCAAACTGTGGACAACCTTTTTTAATTGCTCCTCTAAGTCATTGAGGAGCATGATAGGGTGACCTCGAAGTCTGTGGGGCAACACTTGGGCAAGTTTGGTCTAATCAGGGTTGGTTTATAGCAGCAACAGATAGCCTTAAACTTACATACAGTGCTTTCATTTATAGTGCCACCATACTTAGCACTGTAATGCCAAACTTCTAACATCACACCATTTTCTGCAGCATAGCAACTAAGTTCAAAGCGCACCTCGGAGCTATAATTCTATGTTGCTGCCCACTTTCTTTTGACTGGTGGTGTGCTTGCCAATTCATGAGCGATGGCTGCAACAACATGAGGCTGTATTCCAGAACTGGATGCAGTTACTTCAGCATCTGCATCACCAACATCCAAGGGATACTGGTACTTTCTTTTCACTCCAGTCAGCCAGGTCAGTATAGACATTTTGTTCATTACCAAAACGCCAAATGCCAAAACCACATAATAAGGAGCAAAGTTTTTTTTTTTTAATGTACAGACAGGCACCACAAAGCTGTATATGATGGGCCAGATATTCAAAAGGGTTGCGCCATGCGCAACAGGGTTGCGCATGCTCAAGTCCTACATTGCGCCATTCTGCGATATTCAGCAGGAGGCAGTTGCGCAACTGAAAACAGGCTGAGCAACAGCGCAATGCAAATGAATGCAAGCTCAACAGGAGGGGGAGGAACCATGCATAAACTGCACAGCCCAATATTCAGTCGGGCTGTGCAGAGTTGTGCAGGCGCAACCCCCTAACCTGCGCCTGCACAACTTTGAGCCAAAAAAAAAAGGCTTGTTGAGGGCCACCCACAGGTGAGCTGCTGCATTGCAGGATGCAACACAGCAGCTGCCACCTGTGGCTGGTCCCCAACCCAGTCCCTCTCTGCCCCAGCCCGATCCGCTGGCATCAGTGCTCCCCTCCCATTCACATCCCTGGTGGTCCAGTGGACTGAAATGCCTGATCGCGGCAGAAAGCACAGAATCACTCTTCATTCATGTGCCCGATCGCGGCAGCAGTAATTGCCCCCAAACATCTTTCCTGCAGTTGCCTTCACCTCACGAGAGTCCTGTCACCCGCCCCTCGTAGCCAGCGGGCGGTGACCACTCGCCTGCCGCCTCGCCACCAACGACGGCCGGCAGGCTGCACGCCCAGCTGCAGTAGCCACGGCGAACATATCAGCATGACAGTCCAGATCTGTGAACGCACATTCATTCGCAAATCTGACCGTCATGTACGTATGGGCTGCACGCCCATTGGCTCTAGCCTGCACCAGTGGGTGCAGCCCTACCGCCAGTCAGTCGGCGGGCGGGGCGGCAGGCGGGTGGATGCTGCCGCCCGCCGCTGACCGGGGAGCGGGTGGTGGGGCTTCATGGGTGGTGGTAATATAAGACACCAGGGAGATGTTTTGGGAGGCAATTTACTTACTGCCTGCAACGGGCACATGGGATGTGGGGTTCTGTATTCTTTCTGCCCGCGATCGGGCACATGGGATGGGGGGTTCTGTATACTCTCTGCCGCGATCGGCATTTCGGTCCACTGGACCACCAGGGAGATGTACGGGAGGAGGTGGGGAGCCACATTGCTGCCTGAGAATGGCAGGGCGCCGGTCCTCGATGGCTGCTGCCTGGCAGGGCGCCAGGTGCAAGTCCTCGGGATCGCGCACCACATGCTAATGGCATGCAATGGTTAGAATGACATGCAAATGGCTCCCCCACCTTGCATGTATTATGGCCCCATTTGTATGTCACCTTGAATATCGTGATTTTACGCGATGGCGCACGGTACTTGCGCCACCGCGAAGTGACTGCTCCACTCTGTCAACTTCTGCGCTGGCGCAAGTTCCACCGCACTACGCACAGTGGCTATGGCTAGGAGCGATATTCAAGGAGTTGCTCAATAGCGCAACTCCTTTGAATATCGCACGGGACACACCCCTGCGCATCTATTTTGCGCAGTGCAAGGACTTGTGCCTTTGAATGGCGCAGTTTGAATATCCAGCCCGATGAGTGCAGGATGACATTTGTCAGCTGATCAATGGACTGCTAATTAATAAGAGCGCAAATGTGGATGATCAGCTGATAAAGTGAAATAAAGTAAATGCGAATTCAAGATACTTTACATTTACCATTCATGATCAGTTTACCAGTTTCATTGTGTTTTACCTATATCTGATGCCTACATCATATATCGTCACATTCTGATTAACATATAATGGCCCCATGAACTAATGGAGCAGAGTGGGTATGCATGCGCATCTGGGGTGCACAACCACTCCACACCCTATGTGCCCCCCGTGCAGGATGCTCAAAGGTGGGCATGCAGCACAGATGTGCCCAATCCCTTGGCAATGTGAGGAGCAATGCACCAGGTGGGCCAAGGGGTGGGCTGGCACTATGCGCCATGCACCAAGATGCATATTGCTGGCCACAGGGGTGCATAGGGGGGAAGGGTACACCAGGCAGGACCCTGCTGTAAACCCCCTATGTGCCCCGCTCACACGCCGGGACCCACCAGGCTACAGAGCAAATAGCCCACCCACACACCAGGGCTGCCACACAAGGGCTGTCCAGTACCTTCCACCCTCCCAGCACATAGCGGTGTGAGGCCACATGAATGCCACCAGGTGCAACCCCCCAACCCACACAGGGGCATCGGCACACAGGAGCAGGCCCCAGCCACATGCACACAGAGGCAGCCCTTGGCCCCCCTGATGGTCTGCCAGCTGTCACCCCCCCACTCATCCCACTGCACCAGTTGGTGCCATCGGAGGGCCTTCAGCATTGCCCTCCCTCACCTGCCACAGTCGCTGGTCGTCAGATATCCATGGGGTGAGCTGCCACCATGAGCCCTGCCGCGCAAGGGATCCAGTGTGGGACCCGATCCAGGCATCCAGTTGGATGCCTGGTCAGACCTGCGACCCTGCCTCCAGCCGCCCCATGGAGTCCTGTGTGCTGGGGGGACGGGGCCACGGACAGGTGGTCGGTGGTCATGCATACCGCTAGTGCACACCTGTCCACAGGTGCGCAGCTACATGGGCAGGGTATGCTTGGATTATGCATACCCCTGCCCCAGTAGTGCATAGGGGCCATTGTTTTTCCACAGATGAAGCAAACAAAAAAAAGTATTTTATTTAACTTTCAACAGACTGTGAGGATGATGCAGATTTATCTAGCTTTTTGACTTATTGCTCTTAAGTATGACTCGTAAGTTCGAGGTTTACATTTTGAGAAACTTGACTGTCTGTATGTTCCTGTGTCTCATTTACCCCGATGTCTTTGTCTCTCAACGGAGATGGCAAATTCAGATGTTTTTTAATGTTGCAGCTCATTTTGTGAAGGTGTAAGTTGCAAGTCTCTATTGAATGAAACGGTATTCCCTGCATTAAACTGTGATCTCAGAAAAGACTCTGCTTTGCTGGCATCATTAAAGACATGAGTTTGTCCGTACCAAAAAAAAAAACAAATTTTAGCAGGGAGGAGAAGGGAGAATCTAATACCTATTTCATGTAGGATTGCCTTTACCATATCAATGGCTCTATGAGATTGGATTGTTTCTGCACTGCAATCAGGGAAGGCTCAAAATGTTATTCCTTCACTATATAGACCTTTATCAATTTACACCTTCTTAAGGATTCTGTTTCTACCCTGGTAGTAGTGAGGCTTTACAAAGACACACCTAGCATACCTGGAAATACTTGAAAAGTCTTTCCTAGCTCTTGGGTTTGCCCCCCCCCCCCACCACGATGTGCTTGATCCAAAATTATTCATTCATCTGGGTACTTCAGACCAACTTACATGGTTAGTAATTTCTTAAAATAAGGAACAGGGTCTCCCTTCCCGGCTATCCCCTCTGATACTCTTATTAGTTTAAGACTGGTCCTCCTAGAACGGTCTTCTGGGTCTGTGATTTTACTTTGTAGGTGTTGAAGTTGCAAGACATGTTTTAACAATGTTTGCTGCACTGGGTTATAATTATCTTTCGACTGACTCACCTGTTTTTCAATTTTGGAAGTTCTAAGAGACAAAGTGTTGAATTTGTCTCCTAAGTCATTGATAGCATTGGTCATTGAGGCTAATATTGTGGGTAGAGAGTCAAAGTTGCATTTTTAAATTGTGTAATAACATCAAACTTAATAATCTCCCTATTAGTTTGGGGGGTGCTTGAATGTTAACCTTGGGCATGTTTGTGGATGTATGCGGTGTCACTGAAGAAACATTATCTATTTGGGAATTCAAATTAAATATTGTATTGCTAGCTGACTAAGTCATATTCTCTGCCTCTATGGATTTATCCATACCTGCACCAGGCTGTTTTGAGTGGAGCTAGATGCCCATTATGCAGACAGCATTGTTTACCCACCGTTGCACCTGGGATCTGGATTTTTTGGGTCACTCCTCGGGTCTACTTCCAAACTCAGCACTTCCAAAATGGATTCAAATAGTTTCAATGTAGTAGTCAAATCCATAAAAGTACCTGTGGCACCTTTGGACAAGTTGTCCTGAAAATATGTATGGTGGCCAGGAGTAAGTGCAAGTGGTGAGATGGGTTGTGAAGGCAAGTTAAAGTTCAGAAATGTAATGAACTGTATTTTTTAATTTTTTTTGCTGTAGTCGGGTGTGTCCCATAACTTCCTTTAAAGCCAAACTTGGAGATCTCTTTGTTTTTTAACTGGTGGTGAAGACGCTGTGAGTTCCCATACACTTCGGACAAATTTAGACATTTCCCAGATACCATCAATTCCATGCATGAAGGTCCACTTTATTTGTCTGATGTTTACCAGGTTTGACCATTTTCCATCATAAAAGGCTTCCTATGGGTACGCTTTAATGTCCTCTGGGTCTGAACGTGGTGCTGCATGGCTGTCTCTTAAGCAGCCATCTTGGATCCATGAGGAACTGATATTCTAGTAGAAGAGGTGGATGCCCAACCTGCCTTGTTGCTATTCAGAGGTGGGGACAAGGAGCTGCAGGACCACAGGAAACAGGCCTTGGGTACATCGGCCACAATGGTCAATGCTGAAGACCCTGTAAGGTGTGCAATAAATCCACTCCAGAAGAGGTACAAAGATATCAAACAGAGGTCAAATGAGAAGATGGCCCACAACAGATGCTATACCACCGCAGCTGGAGGAGGACCAAGCCAGGCAATGTCCCTGAGCAGCCAAGAACAGCATGGGGCTGCATACCTCAGTAGCCGCACTGTCGAGAGGGACAGTAACTTGGACCATTTCAGGCTACAGAACACCACAAGCATGTATCAGGTATAGGTGCCAGAAGGGGTTAGCTAGTATAGGCATGGCCTTACCACTGTCATAAGTGGTTGTGGTAGTGCCTGACCCTATCAGATGTTGCACTAATGTTAATTTATTACCAGGGAGGACTGTTATACCTTTAAAGCAGCAGTATTTGTTAGCTGGCAAAATGGTTTGTCATATAGTGTGAGTATATATACTGTGTGTGTGTGTATATATACACACATACAGTATCGCACCTCTCTTTTATATATATATATATTAGATGTGCGATAGCATCTCTATAGTTAGGACTGAGCTGCAGTTTCTATTTTAAACAAGAAATTTAGCACTTTAATAACTTTGTAACCGATCAATGGATTTGCACAAAATTTAGTATGGACTGCCCTGAGGGGTAGCTCTCTTGATCTGGCAAGTTTTGTTCTATTTGGATGTGTGGACTCTGAGATCCAGAAAGTAAAAAAAGTAAAAAAGCTCCTATTTTTGCAATTTTTCCTCATCACCTTGCAGCCAAATGGTGTGGAATTTCTGCATGATATTTGCAGGGTATAAAATCAGACAGTGAAAATGTTGTGCAATAATATTAATCTGTTGCAAAGTTATTAGGTTTCTTAGTTCCCATTATATCCCATGGGACTTTCCTGAACATTCCATTTCTAGGAGAGAGGTCTTTTTGAGAAAGAGGATTTCATCTCACAAAGAAGGATTTAGTCTTGCAAGAGTGTTCCTCTTTCACAAGATTTGGAATACCTCTTCATGAGAAAAAATCCTTGATCATGAGCTGCCATTTTGTTTTTTCAGTTAGTGAAGGATACAACAAAACTTTAGAACTTGCTGCAGGCATGTGTCGTGTACAAACCAAAGCATGGGTTTTGGTTAGGGGGATGTCCTCTACCCCCATGCCTTTTTTTTCCTTTCTTCAAAAACTGCACTTTTAAAATATAAAATCCCTTTTTTGCAATCCCTTTTCACCAGCCGATCCTTTTTCGTGAGATCGGCTTGTGAAAAGTGATTGCGAAAAGGGATTTTAAAGCCACTGCCCCATTTTCCCCTGGTGTCTAGTGACCCCCTACCCTCTGATTGCTGTCTCCTGCTGCTTTATTTTATTTAATTTAAATATTCTGACACCGGGATGCCCACCCCCAGTGTCAGCTAACTTACAGACCATTTTTTAATTGATGAGCTGACATCGGAGTGCCCAATCCCTGTGTCAGCATTCAACACCCTAACCCCCCCTGTAGTTTGGGACACTGGGAAGCCCAACTCCAGTGTGCTGAAATCTGTTTTTTTAATGTCCTGGAAAAAAGAACACAATCCCCTGATGTCTTTTTTTTTTACCTGAAAAAAGAAAACAGTCCCTCATCATTCCCCCTGCTGCCCACTCCCCCATCTCAACCCTTCCACTGAGCACCCCACCACCCCCTTACTCTATACTTAGCATCTGAGGTCGACAGCCGTGATCTTCTGTGGACTGGGACACGTCTGCACTCTTCAAAGCCAGACCACGAAACTGAAGAATAAAGGTAAGCACAATATAATGGCTATCAATAGCGTTCTGAACTTATATTGATATCTCAGCCATTTTGGGGACGTTTGTCACCAGATTTTCAACATAGCCTTTTTGGGACCTCACCCCCTGAGCACTGGCACTGTCATTTCATTACTCAGTCCCAAAAGATAGTTTCACTGTCACTGTGCAGAATCACCTTTTGGGACCAGTTAATAAAATGACAATGCCATTGTTCATGGGGTGAGGTCCCAAAAAGGCCTTGTTGAAAATTTGGTGCAAAAATACCCCAGAATGCCCAAGTTACATGCGGTCATTGAAATTTCACTACACACACATGACTTTGGCAAATTTTCATATTTTCACTCCAAATTTTCAACATTGCCAGTTTTTCACACCACCTTATGAATAGTTTAGCTGTCATTTCTCACATGCTGCTTGAAATGTGTTTACGTAGCACTGGTGTGGAATGGCACAGTTGCTGAACAAAATCACATTTCAGGACTGAGTAATGAAATGACAGTGCAAGTGTTGATGAGGTGGGGTCCCAGAAAGGTGATGTTGAAACTTTGGTGCAAAAATACCTCAAAATGCCCAAGTTATGTGAAGTCATTGGAATGTTTATATGCACGTGCGTAACTCTGGCAACTTATCATATTTTCACTCCACATTTTCAACATTGCTGTTTATTCACATCACCTCATGAACAGTACAGCTGTCATTTTTCAGATCCTGCCAAAAATGTTTTTCTGCACCTGTGGCAGAGGATGGCATTACAGTTGCGCAGAATTACATTTCAACAGGGATTTGAACATTTTCTGTACTGGGTACATGCAGTGAGGTGAGAAGAAGATTATGTTGAACATCTGGGGTGAAAATTACTTAAGATGGCACAGTTATGACTATTTGTTGCAGTTTCACTACACCTGCTCATAACTAAATGCGCGGAAGTGCATGGTCCGGAAACCCCTGTGTTTCCAGAGCTAGATACATATGTGCATCTGTGAAGGGATGGGAGAACAGGGTCTAAAGGATGCCACACTCCCACAGAAAATAAAGATACTGTTATACTATCTCAAAAAGTAAGGAAATAAATTGCAAAAAAACGTTGTTACTGCATCTGTTAGGGTTGAAGTGACAAAAGTAAGCAAATGAGATGTTAGGGTTGAGCCCCTAATACCCACTCCACTCAACCCAACCAGGCCACCTCACACTCACCCTCCACAGACCAACAGGTGTCGGGGTGTGCCTTGGGGTTGTCGGGCCTAACTCTCACCACATTCTCTCCTATACTGTACTATGTCAACTTTCATTCACATGGAATGGGGTGACAGTTAGCCTGATGACCCCAAGGCACACCCCAATGCCTATTGGTCTGTGGAGGGTGGGTGGGTGGCCAGGTTGGTGGGGGTTTAGGAGCTCAACCCTAAAATCTCATTTCCCTATTTTTGTTGCATCAATCCTAACTGATGCGTTAATGAAGTTTTATGCATCGAATAACTTTAAAATGAAAAAAGGTATCATGGTACTGCGAGCATAAAATTATTCAGAATAAAATGATCTACAAAATGAGCGGTGTTTCATTTACAGATACCTTATAGATTTTTTGTAATTAGCAAAAATAGACTGAAGAAAATTACATTTTTGTTCACTTTTGTGACAAACAAATGCAAATAACTTTAAAACGAAAAATTATAGCTTCGTACTGTGAGCATGGAAGTGCTTCAGCACAACAATAACTACAAAATGAGTGGTGTTTCATTTATAGATACCTTTTAGTTCTTTTATAATTAGCAAAAAAAAGCAGAAAATTCAATTGTCTTTTCACTTTTTTGACAAACAAATGCGAATAGCTTTAAAACAAAAAAGGTGCATGGTACTGTGAGCATGACATTTGTTCAGCAAGAAGTTTTCTACAAAATGAGTGGGCTTTCATTTAATGGCAATCGCTAAGCTAGGTGGAGATACACTAGGAAAGTTAACTGAAAGTCCAAGAAATTATCATTAAAAAAAAAAAAAAAGATAAACACTCAAAAGAAAATGTCCTTCACTGACGGAAATCATCTCTATTGCATACATGAAATATACAATGGTGAACTGTCAGATAAATAATTTATCTACACTTGTGCTGTTTGACCTCAGACACCTCACTTATGGCTTACGCCACTTGTGAGGTTACCCGATGTCAAACAGCACTTGTGTAGATAAATCATTTATCTGACAGCTCACTATTGTATATCCTGTACATATATATATATATATATATATATATATATATACACACACACACACACACACACAATAGGGTGAGTGGTAAATAAGTGAGATAAAACAGCGTATCATCCACTGCAGTGTGATATTTTTAACCCCTGCTCTACTGTGATGATATCAGACATTTACACACACAGGTCACAAAAGGTCACTGATATCATCACCCTAGGCAGCTTTCCCCTCAGCATGAAAGAAACACCTGTGCTGTTACCATAGACACAAATGCAGAACTACCTGAGAGGTCTCACTGCTGCCTACAGCTAACTCAGTGAGCATTACAAAAGACACCTATCCCCCCCCCCAACTTCCAGCTCATTACTGTGATGCTCTCAACTTGATGCAGCCAGAATTCCAAACAGCATAGCTTCACAGAACAGTCTAAACTACTGCCTGCAGCTAACTCAACTATCACTGAAACACACTCTCACTTGTTCCTCAAACTCTGATTCTCACCCATTACAATTACTGTGACAATCTCAGCTTCACTGCAGCCAGAATCCTAAAGAGCACAATTTCACAGAACACTCTGAACTCTGCCTGCAGCTGACTTAATTACCACTGAAAACAGTATCAGCTGTTCTGACACTCTGCCTCTCAGCTCATTACAATTACTGTGATGCTCTTAATTTCACTGCAGCCAGACTGCTAAACAATACAGCTTCACAAAAGTATGTTTCTCATTCCTATCTAAAACAAACTCATTTAGCATTGCAAAACACACTCATGTGTCTTTCAGAGTTTATAACACTGCCAGCCCATTCAGAAAAGCTCACACACAGAATGAGCAAACACATGAACAGGAACAGAACACAAGACAGCATAACAAAACTTCTGAAACTCTTGGCTCTATTGTATATATCGAATGCATGATGGGCAGTTCGTGTGCTATGGCAAATATTGTCACTCCTGCATCGTGAACTTGGATATTTCACTCTGCAGGTGTGACAATATTTGCCATATCACACTCATGCCCATCATGTATCCCTTATATATATAGTGTGTATATATAAATGCATTCTTGATATCCTAAGATTCATGCACAGTACCTTTATAGTATTCTCAGAGCAGATAATGTTGTAATTAATGATTCATGCCATTAATGATGGCTGACCATTGTATATCCATATATATATATATATATAGTATATATATATATAAATGTATTCTTGATATCCTAAGATTCATGCACAGTACATTTATAGTGTTCTCGGAGCAGATAATGTTGTAATTAATGATTCATGTCATTAAAGATGACTGCCACTTGCAGTTGTTAAAAATATCTTCCACTGAGGTTATCTGTTGAATGTACATGCTAGATTCATACTGTGGACATATTAGAATGGTGCTGCCACATGTTTATGATGGTAAGCAAGGCAACACTGTACCAAGATATTTAATTGTTAATGGTGGGTGTGGCATGGGAGTAGGAGCTGTGAAAGACTTCAAAGTCACATATCTTGGTTCAGGAATGAAAGAAAAGGAAAAGAAACAAGCATTTGTCAATGCCGAATGTTGCTTGCTTGTATGTGCTGCTTAGGTATTTGGAAGTGATAGTTCCATGCCTTCCTCGCAAGACATCCACGGTGTCTTTCCGTTCAGTATTCACAGAAGAGTGGGAGGAGCAAGGGCCACAGCAGTACAACAGTTGCCAAGGGGGTGAATAGGTGGACAATAGTCCATTCAAAGGCAAAAGAGTACTGCAGGAGCTCACTAAATTGAAGGTGGACAAAGCGATGGAACCAGATGGCATACGCCCAAGGATATTAAGAGAACTGCAAAGGGAGATAGCAGTACCTCTGGCAGCCATGTTCACTGAGTCATTCAACATGAGTGAATTGGAGGAGGGCGCATGTGGTCCCTCTACACAAGTCCAGCAGCAGGGAGGAGGCAGGGAACAATAGGCCGTTCAGCCTCACCTCAGTAGTGGGGAAGATCATGGAGACATTGCTTAAAGAAAGGATAGTGGAGCATCTAGAAGCCATCAGAGCCCAGGACCATAGACAACATGGATTCACAGTGGGGACATCATGTCAGACAAATCTGGTTGATTTCTTTGACTGGGTGACAAAGGAAGTGAATCAGGGTGGGGCAGTGGACAACGCTTACCTGTGATTTCAGCAAAGCCTTTGACACCATCCCATATAGGAGGCTGCTAAACTAGCTGGGTAGGCTGGGCATGGGGCAAAGGGTGGTAAACTGGGTTAGAAACTGGCTAACAGACAGGAGGCAGAGAGTGGTGGTAAATGGGGTTCAGTCTAGGGAGAGGGGGTGACCAGTGGGGTGCTACAGGGATTGGTCCTGGGGCCAGTCCTGTTCAATGTCTTTATTAGTAACATTGCAGAACGTCTGAAGGGAATTTTTTCACCAAATTTTCAACATAGCCATTTTAAGACCTCTGCTCATGAACAGTGTCACTGTGATTTTCTTAATCTGTCCCAAACATTGATTGCGCACACCGAATGCGCCATTGTGCGCTACATGCACAGAAACACATTTTGAGCAACATGTGAAAAATGACAGCTATACTGCTCATAAGGAGGTGTGGTAAAATGGCAATGTTGAAAATCTGGAGTGCAAATATGAAAAATTTGCGAACTTACGAGCATGCGTAGGAACTGCGCAATGCACGTAAAACAGTCATTTTAAGGAATTTTTTCACCAATTTTCAAAATAGCCATTTTAAGACATCTGCTCATGAACAGTGTAACTGTGATTTTCTTAATATGTCCCATACATTGATTTCGACACCGACCGCGCCATTGTGCGCTACATGGTGAAAGACATTTTCGCAAGATGTGAAAAATGACAGCTGTACTGCTCGTGAAGGAGGTGTGGTAAAATGGCAATGTTGAAAATATGGAGGAAAATATTGAAAATTTGTGAACTTATGAGCGCATAGGATCAGCTTAACAAATACTAGTAAAACAGTCATTTTTGGGAATTTTCACCAATTTTCAACATAGCCATTTTAAGACTTCTGCTCATGAACAGTTTCACTGTGATTTTTTAATCTGTCCCAACATTGATTAGGCGCACACCGACTGCGCCATTGTGAGCTGCTACATGGAAAGACATTTTGGGTGACATGTGAAAATTACAGCTATACTGCTCATAAGGAGGTGTGGTAAAATGGCAATGTTGAAAATCAGATGCAAATATTAAAATTTGTGAACTTCACAGTATTGTAGGAACTGCGCAATACTGTCAGTAAAACAGTCATTTTCTAGGTGTTTTCTAAATTTGCAACATAGGCTTTTTGAGAGCCCACCTCATGAACACTGGCACTGTCGTTTCGTTAATCGGTCCGGAAAGGTGATTTTGCGCAGTGACCACGAAATCACCCTTCAGGCCTGATTAACACCAATATGTGACAGAATTCATGAGGAGGGGTCCCAAAAACCCCATGTTGAAAATTTGGTGCCAAAATTCCAAAAAATGCCTGAGATATGCAGCAAAGTTGAAAAAACCCTATCTATCCCATTATACAGCTTACCAGCATTTCCTCAGCTCGTGGTTGGCTTTGAAGAGTGCAGACGTGTTCCCGGTCCACCGAAGATTGTCGCGCCGAGGTCCGAGGTATGGGGTGAGGTGGGGTGGGGAGGCAGGGTGCACAGTGGGTGGGTGCGGGTTGTGGAGGGGGGCAGGAGAGCCGAGGGACAGTTTTTATTTGCAGGTTTATTTATTTTTTACTAAGACAATGAGGGACATTTGCGGTAGCTGAAAGGCTGTTTGGGGGGGCTGGAGCCGACGGGGATTGGGCACCCCTGTCAGCTGTAACACATTTTGCCACACTGGGGTGAGCTCCCAGCGTGGCACCTGGATGCTTTTGGTCAGGGCGTGGAGCCGACGGGGGATTGGGCACCCCGTCGGCCATAGCTTTGCCACACGCTAGGGGTGGGCCCCCAGCAAGCACCAGGAAAGCTTTGGGAGGGGTGTGCAGCCGTGGAGCTGACGGGGATTGGGCACCCCGTCTCATGACATGTTTTTGCCATGCTGGGGTGGGCTCCCAGCATGGCACCTGGACAGCTTTTGTGGGGAGCATGGAGCCGACAGGGATTGAGCACCCCGTCAGCCATACAGTGTGTGTGTGGGGGAGGGAGGCGCATCAACCACGCAATATGCGTGCTGCGGTGTGTGTGTGGGGGGGGGGAGAGCTCTGCTCACTGAAGTAGAGCTCTCCCTTTCAACTGTATGCCACTGCATTTTCAGGTTGTCATAGACAGCTGCAGCAGTGATTGGCGAACTGCGAACACACCTGCAAACACACTGCCTGAATTGGAAGAGAGGGTGCCTCACCTCTGAAAACTCGGATGATGGCACTATGTTTCTTGCACATGCGTGCAAGCAACATAAAAATGTGTAGCCTGATATTTTTTGTGACTTGCAGGGTGTCAGCGGAATTCTGGAAAGTAAAGGCCTCAGTAGTGTTGAATGCGGTGGGCTGGGTCCAGTGGCTACAGTCTGAGTTAAGACTGTAAAAAAGAAAAGAAAGGCCTTTGGTGGAGGGGGCATCAAAGAACTAGGCACATCAAGCTGGCAGATGATGGAGGACAGACTCTTACTCCACAGGTTACAAATACTGGCAAAATAATGGAGGCTATCAGGAGTGAACCCACTCAGTGGGTGTGTGGAGGGGAGAGAAGTTATCCTTTCCAGCCTTGGCCATACTACTCTTCAAATTTTTCTACCACAAGTGGTACCAGGGTGCCCTGCCTATTGGACTTGTGCAGTCCTACATAGTAGCCTACATACTGTGGTAACACAGGCATATGACAGCCACACCTGAAGCCAGAATGGCTGTGTGGATGACACACAACGGTGCCTTTGGCTGTGTAAATGTTGCCCAAGTCCTCCCACACAGGCTGGCAGCACCTCTCCACACCCTCTTGGTCCCAAGCCCTGCCACCATCCCTTGCCTGTTGCTGGGCTCATCTCTGCTGTCTTGCAATGGCCAACATGAGAGCCATTAGGGCTGCTGTTCCTGACTTCTTGTCATTTCACAGCTCTGTTGCTTGTGCTCCTGCAGTCACACCTCAGGTGTCACTCAACTCTCTCTGCATGGTGTGGGCCTATTTATATGCTCTAGTGTCACTTACACAAGCTCTGACCGGTCAGACAGCTGCATGCAATGTTTGAGACAAAGGTAGGGCTTACAATTCCTTGAAATTCCCAAATGGGGGATGGTGCATCATTTATTCAATGCAGGTAGCCTTCCAACATTGCACAGGCAGTTTTTTTTTTTTTTTGTGCAAGCATGGCGCAGGACAGTTTGGTGCAAGCAGCCCAGAATATCACACAAGCTCCTTTGGAAAATCAAGAATGACACAAGTATTGATATGTCCTGGCTTTTGGGTCTTTTTTTTTGTTGTTGACACAAGCACCATTCGTCATTCTATGCCCTTTGAAAATCTGGCCCAGTCTGTTTAAATCATGCCATTTCCATGTGTGAATGGCAACTGTGAGCAGCAACAAAAGGGCATGAGGATTTCTGGAGCCCCAACATTTCACTCCTTTGATCCACAATGATTTATCAAGGCAGGTCCTCCTGCATTTGTACTGCCGCTTACAGTTGCTGTTAAACACATTTAGTGCTAATGTATTTCGCTATTGACAATTACTTCTGGATCCTGTATGCTGTGCATTTATTTCTGGATATCTGAGTGCCACACCAAATCCAGACGCTTACTTTTGTTGTTTAATTTAGACATACAAATGCCTCCCGGGGATTAAAACAGTAGACAGTAGAGAGTTTATTCTGAGTAGAAACACAAGCACCAGGAAGTACTTAATGAAGCTGGCGGGGGTGGAAGGATTTAACAGGGACACTGGAAAACATTTCTTCACAGAAATGGTGATGGAAAGGTGGAGTAGGCTACAGTGGGAGGTAGTCTGTACAAAATCAGTGAGGGGATTAAGATATTGGTGGGATAGACAGATGGTGCAGATGAAGACAGTGTCTAAAGTTAGAGGATGCAAGAGGAGTAAAAGGCCGCTAGGACCTTCACGAAACAGCAGTAGGTAAGTGGGGTTTGGCAGACATAACGGGCTGCAGGGTCATTTTTCTGCCAGTAATGCAGAAGTGTCTATGTTTCTATGTAAAACAAAAGTAGTTTGGAGCTGGGAAATTCTCTGTGTGCTGCCAAAAGTAATGAAAAACATTTTCTTAGCCATCAGAGTAAGTTGTCTGGTCTGGAATCAGCATTAGATGTTATCAAAGTCCTACTGGAGTACCACTTCCTACGCAGCAACTAAGGTAAAAAGACAAAGAGCTAATACCTGGGCATTACCATCGACTCTACCCTCTCCTTCCACTCGCATATTGACCTGCTCACCTCGGCAATTAACATGCACATAGGCCTTCTCTACTGTCATAAGGACTGCCTCCCAGTGGATGCCCTCAGATTGGCTATCTCCTCCTCTGTCCTGTCTCTTGTAGACTACGGCCTCCCTGTCTACGCTGCTAATGCCACTGCCCTCAGGAGAATCCAACTATTCCTAAATAAGGCCTGTAGGCTCCTCACTGGTGCATACAAATGGACTCATGTATGCACTCTACACTCGCTGGCCAACATACTCAATCTAGAAGAGTGGTTACAATATCAGATCTGCCTCCTAGTTAAAAAAATACTTCTAGGTCTCTCCCCCCCCACAGGGGTGTCCACCTCCTTCCATCCTGCTTCCCCCTCTGCCTCTACCCGTGGCTCCACTAAGGCCACTCTCAGAGTCCCGAGGGTGCGGACATCACTCACCCAGAGATCCTTTTGTTACAGGGCACCACACTGGTTCAACACCCTCTCTCCTCCTCGATCTCCTCACTCACTAAAATAGGTCCTTTTAAGGCAGCTCTCAAGAGCCTCATTTTCTCCACCTGCAGCATCGAATGAGCTCCACAAGCTGGATCCTAGCCCATAGGTGCCCCGCATCCTCCCCAGGCCCTTTCTTAGACTCTTGATGACAATCGCCTTATCTCAGGCTGCAATTCTGAATTTATTGTATTTATCCTTGGAGCCTAGCTATTGCACTGTATAGACCTCTGTACTGCTACTGTAAACTATAACTCCTATCTGGGCACTGGATGGCTCGGGATTCTATGTTGTTTGTTCTGACACCTGCAAATATGTGAATACTATTTGCTATTTGCTGTTTGGTATGTAACAAAAAAAACAAAACTTCTGTAACCTCCTGTCTATCATATTGCATTTGTGTTGCTGTCTATGTGTTGAATCCACTGGAACTGACGTGGAGCCTTTGGAAACGAATCCTTGACTCAAAGGGTTGTAATTCCAATATGTATAATAAATAAATAAATAGTGCCATCCACGTATAAGTGAATGCTTCAAAAAATATAGGTACTAGGAAGGTCACTGAGGGAAGCTTGAGAACATAATGGGATCCAAGACTGAGTCCTGGGGGACATCTAAACTGATTGGGAATCCCATGGAGGCAGAGTCATCTATATGGACCTATTGATATCAGCCTGGCAAGCAGGAGTGAAATCATCTGACCAATAGGTCTGAAAGGCCAGTTCTTGTTTCTTTGGAGTAGGATATGGTGGTCTATTGTGTTGAAAGCCTTAGTCAGATCACTAAAGATACTGGAAGTGAATAGGCCCTAGTCCATCCCCTTTTGGGACAGCATCACTGAGCCTAAGGATTAAGGAGATATTAGACTGAGACTTAATGCAAGCCAGATTGGAAAGGGCTAAAGTAGAAGGAGGAGTCAAGAAAGCAGGTGAACTGGGAGATCATTAGTTTGTGTTGAACCTCAGCCAGTGCCAAGGTAAGGGGGATTGGACATTAGTTGGCTGGTGTGGCAGGATCAATCTCTTGATGTATGAGGAGGACTTAGGCACATTTTCAAGAGCCAGGGAGTTTGCCTAGGAAAATAGGAAAGGTTTAGAAAAGTAGAAGTAGAGGCAGGAGTGGCTTGAGGGAAGTGGTAGAGGAGCTAGGAATCTAGGTCATAAGTACAGTTGCTCTTAGATTGGTTGAGGGATAACAGGGCCTTGAGGGTAGCTGCCAGAAAGATGGGAGGGAACGAGAAGTGAAGGTGAAAAGGAAAGGGAGGAGGAGGAAGAAGACAAGAGCTGGGGATACAGGACAAAACAGTACTGAGGCACATTGGCAAATTTTTGTTTAAAAAAAGGATGCAAGTTTCAGGGGGTCAGAGAAGATGGTGCTTGCTAACTTGAGGATTGGGATTGTTCACTGGTGGCAGTGTTGGCATGGAGGGCAATTAGAGAGTGAATTATCTTCCAGAACCGTATAGTGAATTTAAGTTGTTTTGGTGGCTGGAACCAAAATAGCCTCCTCCAGCCTGCCTGATTATTTTGGTGCAGGCATCTTGGAGTAACTTGTATCATACCAAGTTCCCTAGTGAGTTAGAGGCAATAAAGTGGCTAAGTGAATTGAATACTGATAGTTACCATAACCTTACATCAAATGCAAAATTCATTTTTTATTTGCATGTAACAGCCCCTCTTGTCTCACTCCCCTTGGCTGCCCCGGAGCCCTCGGGGTCCTCAATGTACTTCTCCAAGGGGGCCGGGCCTGAGCCCTGGCCAGATTGCCAGTGGTGACTTGGTGCCTCCACCTGAGGTAATGGTACGGCCTCCTGTGGGCAAGACAGGTTACCACCCCCCAGGAACAGTGATATATCCCCTTAGTGACTGACCCCTCTGGCACAGTTAGATCAACACTCCCACCCCACAACAACGATAACAAAGCACAAACACTTATGTAACATGGCAAACAATAATCCCTCTTTATTTAAAAATGATCTAAGAAGAGGTGAGGGCTACTTCCTTGTACCTCCACATAATCAGGCACACAACCCGATATGAGCTCTCCCCCTTCCCTGGGTGCACCTAGAACAATCCCAGATGGCGGGTACCTCACCATTCTCAGTTGCAGACCTGCAGTCTCTCATTGGGGCCCTTGCAGAGCAACACAGGTTCAAAGAAAAAAATCAGTCTGTCTTTGGGGGTGGGGCTCTTCCCCAGCCCTCCTAGCTGGTGCAAATAAAGAATCCCCAGAGCTGCAGCTCGGGGTACTCACAGCTTTCCCAGGAGGATGATGGTCTCCCTGATTCAAGGATATCCACGGAGGGTGGATGAGGCACTGTTCTTCACCTGCATGGCCTTTCCAGCTTTGCCTGAGGGCCTTTGTATATAGTATTCTCCAGGCAGGCCTATTCGTCCTTCCATCTCTCTGGTTTCTACTGCAGCAGTGGATTTACACTGAAGACACAGGGTGGATCAGCTTCCCCTCAACCAGACCTGGGCTAGTGGCCACTCAGCTTGCAGGACTCTCCCCTGGCTGGAATTCAAGGGTCCCTGAGAGGAGCAGTCCCCAAAGCCAGAGGCTTACTTTAACTGTCCCTTCCAGTCCAGTACCTTAGCCCCCAGTCCCCTCTGGGGGAAAAAAAAAAAACTCTTCCTCTCTCTCTCTCCCACCAGCTCTGCCTTTCCCCACTCATTCTGCTCCAGGGGAGAGGTAGCCAGACCGTTCCTCCAAGCAGGCAGTCTTCCTCCTCTCTTGCTTTTTGGAGGGGGGGAAGGGTATAGCTGCCTTTTCTCTTTGTCCCAGCAGGTAAGCCCATTTTGGGGGGCTTACGTGCAATTTTCAAAATTTGATTTTTGACTTTCCAAGCATCCCCTGAAGGTACTAAATCACTGATGCAAGTCACTTCTGGAAGAAAAGAGGGATGAGGAAGGCAAAATGAATACTGCAGCCAATCTAGCTTCCCAAAAAGATCTGCAGTGACGCCATTGTTGGAAATGTGACCCATAGACTGTAATGTGTATATGGCAGTCTGCACATGTGGGTATATATGTGTAGGCAAGACCCAAAGGAAATGGAAAAACAGGGTTGTTGAGCACTTTAGCCATACAGCTGGGAGAAACAGACAATTTCTTGCCAGTCATATATTAGTGTATGGTGAGGGCCACAGTTTCATATTTGCTGGAATCAGATGTGTGAAACTATGACCAAGGGGAGGGTAGGTGAGTTAGCATGAAAACTTCTTGCAGAGAGAGTCATTTTGGATGTACCAGTTGGGGGCATTAGGAAGAAAAGGATTTAATGACAGTATTGAGCTCTTTTTGGGCTAGCTTGATTGCAATAATCATTTTGTCTTCTTGCCATTCTTTTCTGTGATGTAAAAGTGGTAGAACAATTATAGTAACTATCAGTTTTTAATTCTATTAGTCACTTCAAATATTAGTATTTGTTAAATATTGGTGCAGTAGAATTTGACTACTTGGGATGGCCTCGTGGCAGCCCTTTCATCCTGATTAAGTGGTTGTCTCCCTTATCCGAAGTACACAGAGTTTTATGGGACACTGCATCTAACCTTGGTGCCCCAGTTTACCACATCCTCCACAGCAACAATAAAGCCATCTGCAGTAATGAATTAATTTATTTCTAGTACTTTGCAGTATAATACTGTACTGTACCTTGGTAGACCATAGCAGTGGGCTGGGGTTGGCATGGAGAGATGCCCCACAGTAAATTCCAGATGCTGGCACATTTATTGACTGCAGTCTGTCTTTCGTGTAACCTTCGTTTTACTTTTATGTGCTTTGAGGAATGACACTAGGGCATATAGCCAACATGGAGAGGTCCCGCACAGTAAATTACAGATACTGGTACATTTATTTGCTGCAGTCTAACTTTCTTTTAACCTTTGAAATTTATTGATGTTCTGAGTTCTGCTGACCATGAGACAGTGAAACCATCAGGCAGCAGTTCTATAATTAAACACAACGCTCTTAGGGTAAAGTTTCCAAACAGTTCTGTTTTCAAACTTGTTCAGGAGTTTGGGGGGATGAAGTTGGAGCTGACAGCAACAGTGAAGGGGAGGGGTACTGACAGGCTGAATGGCTGGAAAAAGAGATTCACACCTTCTTAGGTGTTAAAAAAAAAAAAGTATTAGAAGGGATTAGAGGGATTTTGAGAGGGACATGCCTAGGCAAGAGCAGGCTTGATTGTCCCAACTAAGTGGCTGGGAGCAGCACGGACATCTCCTTTAAGCAGCTGTAACTGTCATAGGGTAACATAGCCACTTAATCAGTTCCTGGTAGGATGTCTCAGTAAAGCAGACATCCCAATTAACCATGTCCCGATTAAATGGCACATATTTGTATTTGTAATGTGAATTATTAGGGATTCTTATTGCTGTGTTGCACTTCTTATTGTTGTGTTGCACTTAGTGACTCTTTGCAATACTTTATAATGTCATTTTAAATGTTGGATTTTATATACATTTCTGCACTATATAAGAGCTCTCACCAGGGGGCACTGACCCCTCTTGATAAAGCACATGATCACACAAAACACTGAGATGTGCAGTCTGCTGCTTGCCCTTGTGCAATATATGCACTTTATACAAAGTGACAACAGCTGGTATTTGTGGAAAAGTTTGCAAGGTTTCGGATTTTTTGCTGTGTAGTTGGCTGTTACCTTCCAGTGCTTGGCATTGTTCTTGGAGTGACAGTCTTATGCTTTCATATATATTGTAACTCCACTGTATACTTCCCCCCCCAAGACACTTATAGAAATGAATAGTTCTTAGTTCAGTATGCCTTCTTAGTCAAACCTCTGCATGGCTGACTGACTGAGAGACTAGAATTTGTAGTCCTGCAATTGCCCTATTTTAGTGCTTGTGGGGCAGTTGTAGGCCATAAATCATTGTTAAACTGAGTCTGTGATCTTTAATCATCCAGTGCCAGACTGACTGAGAAAATCTGGGCTTCATTTTTTCTAAAGGAGATTCTATGATGCTCACTCTAAAAATTGGTACAGTCCAGAATTCATAAATGTAATAAGTTGATGTGTATCAGGAATTATTTGCATTCTAAGTGTAAAAGGTTATGTACAGTTCCTTTGCTTATATGACATTTGAAGGCAAACCTAATGTTGTTTGGCATACATGGGATGTAATCTTGTTTATCTTTAAACTGGGCTCAAGTGTAATAAACTCATGGAGTGGGATATTCAGAAGGGTTGCGCATGGCGCAACACAGTTGCACCATGCGCAACCCACTGATGCACCCTGGCACAATATTCAAAGGGGAATGTGCCTGGCACAAATCAAGTGTGCTGGAGCATCAGTAATGTATCTGACACAGTGGGGCGCCATGGCATGCCCGCACATCCCGATATTCAGCACGGGATGTGCTGATCCCATGCAGGTGCAACCCCTACTTGCGCTGCACACAGTTGATCCAAAAAAAAAGGAGCAACAGCTGGCCACCCACAGGTGAGCTGCCATATAGCAGGGCGCAACACGGCAGCTGCCAGCTGTGGGTGGCCACCCGAGCTCTGGCGGCACCTTCATGGTAGCACCCCCATGCCCGATCACTGGCATTAGTATTGTAATAAAGGTCCTACAGTATATCCCTGGTGGTCTAGTGGACCGCTCCCAGCCCAATCATGGGCATATGTACTAATATTAAAATGTCTAATATCCTTGGTGGTCCAGTGGACTGCTCGCAGCCCAATTGTGGGCGTCAGAAATAAAATATGACAAACAAATCCATACCTGGTGGTCCAGGAGTGCCGCCTCCCACCTGCTCACTGAGCCCCACCACCCTGCTCCCCGGTCAGCGGGTGGCAGCTCCACCCACATGCCGCCTGCCTCGCCATGACTCTGCACGGTGACAATTACCGGGTCCATAGCGTGAGCCAACGGGTGCAGCCAGTACCAGACATACAGATTCAGATATGTGAATGGATCCATTCACATTTCTGACTGTTAGTACAGCACGGCTGCACGCCTATTGGCTCATGCTGTGGACCAATGGGCAAACAGCCCTACCGTACGGAGTCAGTCAGTGGGTGGTGGGGTGGCAAGTGGGTGGGGAGCTGCTGCCCGCCACTGACCGGGGGGGAGGAGCGGGATGGTGGGGCTCAGTGGGCGGGTGGTGAGGTGGGGTACCGGTGTACCACCAGGGATGGATTGGTTTGTCATATTTTATTACTGACATCTGCAATCGGGCTGGGAGCAGTCCACTGGACCACCAGGGATTTTGGACCTGTCATTTTATTACATATGCCCATGATTGAGCTGGGAGTGGTCCACTGGACCACCAGGGATTTGGGATGTTTCATTATTTTACATATGCCCGTGCTCGGGCAGTGGGGCACTTTGCCACTTGTGCAGGGGGCGTTGGTCCCCGACGGCTGCAGCCTGGCAGGGTGCCAGGTGCAAGTCACTGGGGATCGGCACACCTGCATGCAAATGGGGCCATAATGACATGCAAATGGTCCCATTTGTGCCTTGCATGCATTATGACCCCATTTGCATGTGCACTTTTGAATATCGCGGTTGATGCGCCTAGTGCATCCCTCTGCTCCACTCTGGCCACTTGTGCTGGTGCAGTGCCACTGTGCCATGAACAATGCAAGTGGCCATGGAGCGATATTCAACAGTGCTGAGCCATGGTGCAGCACTGTTGAATATCACTCTGTCAGCGCCCTGGCACATCCCAGTTACGCTGCGCCCAGGCTTGCGCCACAGCCTGGTGCAGTCTGAATATCCCACCCATGGTGTTGGCTAATGAAATTTCTGTACTCTCTTAATTCAGTGCATTCATATATTTTGTAAACCACCCCTTCCTCCATCCACCCTTTACTGAGTAATGCAGTACTGTACATTGCAACATCTTTTTTTATTATTTATTTAAGTTTTTGTTAGCCAGATAAGTATGCTAGGCTAGTTCTAGCCTATTTTCAGGCATACCTACATGCATACGGTTCTTAAAGTGCAAAGAAGACAATTGGCACATCGAGTCCCCCTTCATACTAGTCTAGGGGAAAAACTCAGTCACCCCCTTTTCTTCAAAAGCACTTACTGAGTCTAACTTTTAAGGTCAGTACTGCATCAATTGATACTACATGCTCTGGCAGTCTTTTACAAGTATTCCCCACTCATTCTGTGAGGTAGTTCTTCCTAATGTTACCCTTGAATCTCCCTTCTTTTAATGACATTGAGCATCCTCTTGCTATTTCTCCTTTGCATGACCTGGACAATCAGCAATGAGTATACCATAATAACACATGTAGGTTAAATTCATATTATTCTTTTATTACTTCCTGTTTTTTCTGCGGTTCCCCCTGACCCTTACCCAAATAATGTTGGGGCTCTTCTGACCAGAGAGGTGGGCAGGTGACTGTCTGTACAGCCAATGCAACCCCTTGGCTATCTGTCATGGAGTGCGTAAATGCCAGATATCCTGTATCTACCACTGTGGGAGTTCACCACTTCATCTCCAGGATGCACCTGGTCACTTAGTTGGCCTAAGTATGAGATTCTGGGGATCAAACATGAATCATGGTCTTTGTTGCTGTCACAACGGAACTTGGCTAGCCATAGTGTGAACATCTAATTAATCCTATCAATCCAATCCAACCAATCAATCAATCCATATTTTTGCAAGGCAGCCATCCTGTAGCTTAGTAGTAAGAATGTTTGCTTACCACATAGTGGACCTGGATTCACATATACAACTTGGGACTTCTAACTTGAGTCAGCTGACAGTGGGAAGGCATCCCAGTTGGATGTCACACGTCTTAAGGAGAGAAGTTGACTCTTGGCAATGCACCACTGCCCCTGGTGTTCTAGAGAAAAGAACCACAAAGGCAGGATTTTGTGGACCAGTAGCTACTTCTGGTTTCTTGCGAAGTCTGGTGTTGACATTGGTATGGGGTTGGGGTGTCCTCACTATCTTGTCAGACATTAGTGTGGAGTTCCCAGAGACTTGTACCATATGGTGTATGACAGACCACACGCCAAAGTGGAGGATCAGAGAGGGATAGGTAATACTGAAATTGATAACACTTGAGGAGATGTTACCACCACTATCACCTTCACCCAGTTGCATCATGCAGACCTCTGGATCCCCATCAGCCCCCCAAAAAGCTGCATTATTTCATTTGGTTGCATCTCTGTGTGTCAGTCCCACATACAAATGTACCTCTGGGAGGTACAGAAGTGGTCAGGCCTTGCTGGTACATGAAGGGTAGGTTAACACTCTTGTAGTGATGGAGTTAGACAATTGGAGGGGAAGGATGTATATTTTCACAGTATAAACCCTGTACAGCAGTTTGACTAAGACCCCTGTTTATGAGCTCCCTGTACTTTTCCTGGATGTCTGCCAGGCTACAAAGTGATGCCGCATGTGGAGTGCCCACTGTTTAGTTAATGTCAGCATACAGTTCTTAACACTAACCATTTAAATGCACAGTATGACTTGCCACACTTAGCTCAGAGATGAATGAGAACTTTGGCTTCCCTAATAAACATGCATATTTCTATACATGAATTGTGATTCTGTGATTACAGACTTTTAACAATAGAACAGTCAACCTGTCGTTGCTTAGCATCCTGCATTGCCTGTTAAGGTTGTCCTTCAAATGCAGGTTATTGTTAACATACCTCTTCTTTTTACTCCTCACATATGAGGTGTGAATCAATGTGCCTCCTGTATGCTGCAACTTCTTTGTGCTCTTCAGCTACTTCTGTTAGCATAACCCATCTTCTGGTTGTTGTCCTACTATGCAATTACACAGTGGTGTGTTATAATAATATTTATAGGAGTTGCATCTGCAGCAGTAGTTAGGCAAAGCTAATGACTTTGAAGTTTTTCTGAGCAGAGGCCAAGTACCTCAGTTCTTAAGGTTTGGAATGTTGTACTAGTCTTTCACCTGATGCTTATCTTCTAAGAGAAAAATCTCATTTCATCTACTAGATTGCTTTTATTACAACTACTGTGGCTCTGCTTTGTATTTTCCCAGTCCATTTACCCAGGGATGTAGCCAGGAATTTTAAACTTGTACTCAACACTGATGCACTGTTGCCCCCCCCGTTACGTAAACATCAACCAATATATGCGCTGCCCCTCCATTTGCCATATCTGAGTTCAAGTAATCAGTTTCTTCCTGTAATCCTCCTTCCTTTGTTTTTCTGCCTGCCTGATAAGTTGTTCTTGTTTGTGTATTTGACTGGTGGCATCAGTGCCTCATAACAAACAACAAAGGCAAAAGGGCTCAGCGCAACACAGACACAATGTGACTCTCAGTGTCCTTGCTTTCCTCTTTTTGTTGCCCCACCTGATTTGTTGCCCCTGCCTGATTTGTTTTTTACTGTTCTCTGCTGAGTACTGTGCATATTACTGCAGACACCCCTGCATTTACCACTGCACTGCTTTTATTATGGCACCAATAAAGGCTGCGAATGGAGGGAATGCATGAAGATTGTTTTTGGTTTCACTGTGGTAATATTCTGTTAAGTAAAAGAAGTTTTTACATAAATGTTTCAGGGAGTCTTCTGAATGGGGCAGTTCATCTTATTGTCTAATATCCTCAATACATAATGGGTGGGATATTCAGACTGCACCAGGCAGGGGCGCAAGCCTGGGCGCAGTGCATCTGGGCTGCGCCAGGGCAGGGACCAGGCGATATGCAATGGTGCTGTGCCATGGCTCAGCACCATTGAATACGGCACTGAGGGCACACACACTGCACATGACACAGTGGCACTGCACCAGCGCAAGTGGCAGGAGGGGAGCCGGGGATGCACCAGCACAAGTGCGATTGCGCTAGGCGTATCAACTGCGATATTCAGAACTGGGTATGCAAATGAGGCCATTATGCATGCAAGGCACAAATGGGGCCATTTGCATGCAGTGTGCCAATGACATGCACCTGGCGCCCTGCCAGGCTGCAGCTGTCTGGGACCCATGCCCCCTGCCCCTCAGCTGGCACCGTGCCCCGTTCCCCATTCGGGGGCACATAATGTAATACTCCCTGGTGGTCCAGTGGACCATACCCCTTTGCCCAATCATGGGCATAAATGTATATTCTCCCTGGTGGTCCAATGGACCCTACCCATCACCTGATTGCGGGCATATGAATAACAGTTCCCTGGTGGTCCAGTGGACCACACTCCCTTGCCCGATCATGGGCATGTAACGATAAATTCCCTGGTGGTCCAGTGGACTGATCACCTTCACCAGCCCGTGGGCATATGACATACTCCCTGGTGGTCTAGTGGTACCCCCTCCCCATCCACCCACTGAGTCCCCCGCCACCCTGTCCCCCCCCGGTCAGCAGCGGGCGGCAGCTCCTCGCCCGCAAGCAGCCTGGCCACCAGCCAACTGACAACGTACAGTACAGCTGTATGCCTGTTGTCCACTGTGTGGGCCAATGGGCGTGCAGACCGTACTGTACTATACAGTCGAAATGTGAATGGCGTTCATTCACATATCGGGACTGTATAGTACAATACGGTCTGCATGCCGATGGCCCACGCAGTGGACCATGCAACCATACTATCACTGTCGGTTGGCGGGCGGCTGGTGGCATCGCGGGCAGGAGCTGCCGCCTGCCCACCGCCGCTGACCGGGGGTGAAGGATGGCAGGGGACCCAGTGGGCAGGTGGGGAGGGGTTACCACTGGACCACCAGGAAGTATGTCATATGCCTGCAGGCGGGCGAAGGTGATCAGTCCACTGGATCACCAGGGAATATATCATTACATGCCCACGATCAAGCAAAGGTGATTGGTCCACTAGACCACCAGGGAACATATCATGACATGCCCACAATCAGGCGATGGGGTGAGGTCTACTGGACCACCAGGGAGTGCTACAATGCATGCCCATGAGTAGGCAATGAATGGGGGGCACATCACTCCCTGGGCAGGGGGCATGGGGCCACTGTTATGGGAGGTCGGGTGGCCACCCACGGTAGGTGGCTGCTGTGTTGCGCCAAGCAATATGGCAGCCCACCTGTGGGTGTCCCTGACTTGTTCCCAGTTTGAATGGGCTCAACATTGCGCCCCCCTGAGTGGTGCAAGGTGGAGTTGTGCCTGCATATGCACCACACATCCTGGGCTGAATATCGGGATGCGCCGCATATGTATGGGCACACCTCCCGCACTTGCGCTGCATACATTACTGGTGCACCCCTACGCAGCTCAGCCCCTCCTATTGAATATCGCGCCAGTGCGCATTGGTGGTTTGCGCATGGCACAACCCTGTTGCGCCATGAGCAACTCCTTTGAATATCCCACCCATTGTATGCTACAGAGCATGACAGGAATTGTATTCATTAACAGCATGAGAGAGAATTTACAGTAGAATTAATAGTGGGGAGTTAGGGTTTGCAATGTATTAACAACTGTGTGTGGCAGTTCATAAACCCCGAGGTCATAGGCCACGGGGGTTATGTTGTCCCAGATATGGTTATTATTGTGCCCCCCCTCCACTATAACTACCATTGCTGTTATACTGAAGAAAAACATGAAGTTGCTGCTGCAATATTTACTGTACAGGTTAGTTGTGAAATGTTAACAATCAGCAGCAGTTTGTTATAGCCAGTCAGAATGCAGGAATTAGCATGCTGCCCCATTGTGTACCTCCGCTGTTCCAGAATAATCAAACAGTTGCTCTGCATTCCCATTGGTTGAGAGGTACCGTACCTTTTCAGTATAATTAAGCAATAAAGTATGATAAGGGATTATGTTTATGTCCTAGTTAATCACCCCCCTGTGATAAGGTTAGAAATGGCAGAATGGGCTGGCTCCATGGTGCCGAGCAAAAGTGTTTGCTTGGCACGCTGATGACCCAGGTTCATGCCCCAAGCCCAAGTGTCAGGAGCAGAGTCCCACAGGAGGGAGCTTAGAGTGTCCTTTGGATGCTTCCCTCCCGGGGGGGGGGGTGAGTGGGCTCAGACAACTGTTTTTTGGCCCCCTGGAGGTGGCTTGGGGTGGCATTCTTGGTGGTGTGAGGCCTCAATGTGACGCCCAATGCTCCTGCTTCCAGGACACCACCGCAACTGACCCCTTGTGGGTGGAAGTGGGAGGATCGGGAGAAAAGCGGAAAATCTACCATTGACTGGCCAGGGTGACTGTCACCAATCCCTATCACCACAGTAGCCCGGAGATGTCCACGCTGACCCTGCCATGATGGGGATATGAAATAGCGACCTGTGGGTGTTTCTCCTCCCCTGTTCGCTGCTCCGATGGGGGAGAGGCCCATCTGACAAAGGGTTATGTTGGTTACCCGGGGGTCATGGCACTGAAGGGGTGGTGGATGGCGATGGGGGATATGTGGTGGGCCTTGGTGGCCAGAAGGGATGGCCAACCAGGGGCTTAGGAAGGTGCAAAAAAAAAAAAAAGAAATAGAAGACTAACATACAGCAAATTAATGTGACCCTACTATAATGCTATGAACTATTCAGATCTTTTAATTTTTTCTATATTTTTATAAATTGTAATAATACTAGTTCCATTTGAGCTTTACATTGGTTTCCTAGTCATATATATTCTTCAAGTGTACCTACATTTCTGACTGTATTAAGCTGCGTACATTTTTAGTGTTTATCAATTGATACGTATTACAGAAACACAATATTGGTGTACTTAGAGTAATAAAGTGTTTTATAAGATAGGATTGGTTGCATACTGTTCTTTAAAGGCCTTTCAGACATTTTATTCTAAATATATCAATGACAGTTCATATTGAAGGTTATGGGTGGGATATTCAAAAGAGTTGCACATGGCGCAACAACGGTGCACCATGTGCAACACCATGCTGACACACGATATTCAAAGGGCAAGTTGCACTCGCAACTCCCGATGCACCGGGGCGCATCGGTAATGTATGCGGCGCAAGTGTGGGGAGCATGCCCATGCGTATGCGGCACATCCCGATATTCAGCCCGGAATGTGCAGCGCATATGCTGGCACAAACATAGAAACATACATAGACTTTGACGGCAGATAAGGACCGCTTGGCCCATCTAGTCTGCCCATTTCCCTACTTACAGGATAGGCCGCAGATCCTAGTTAACCAACAGTCTATTTCTTCCTACCCCCCACAAGAATTGCCTTATGTCTGTCCCATGCATTCTTGAATTCTTCCACAGTTTTAGACCCTACAACCTCCTCAGGAAGGCTGTTACATGCATCCACTACCTCTCTGTGAAATAATACTTCCTCCATTGCCCTGAACCACCTTCTATCTTTAAATTGTGTCCCCTTGTTCTTGCACGTCTCTTTTTCTGAAAGATGCTACCCTCTTGGACTTTGTTGATTCCACTGAGGTACTTAAAAGTTTCTATCATGTCCCCCCTCTCCCTTCTTTCCTCAAGGGTATACATATTAAGCTCCTTTAGTCTCTCCTCATACGGCTTCTCTTGCAGACCCTGCACCATTTTAGTTGCCCTCCTCTGGACTGCCTCTATCCTGTCTATGTCCTTGCGGAGATGGGGTCTCCAGAACTGGACGCAGTACTCCAGATGGGGTCTCACCACTCAGGGTGTGCAAAGATGTGCCTGGTAAAACCAGGAGCAAGGGAGATATTTCACCTAAGCCCATGATCAGGCATTGGACAGCGGTCCACTGGACCACCAGGGAGATATTTCACTTAAACCCACGATCAGGCAATGGAAAGTGGTCCACTGGACCACCAGGGAGATATATCACATAAGCCCACGATTTGGCTTTGGAATGCAGTCCACTGGACCACCAGGGATATGGGAACATATGCCCATGAACGGGTGCGGAGTCTGCCAAGAGTTAGCAGGGCACCGGTCCCCAGCGGCTGCAGCCTGGCAGGGTGCCAGGTGCAAGTCGTGGGGTTCGGCGCACCGCATGCAGATGGGGCCATAATGACATGCAAATGGCCCCATTTGCACCTTGCATGCATAATAGCCTCATTTGCATGCCCAGCGCTGAATATTGTGGTTGATGCGCCTAGCGCAACCGCACTTGTGCTGGCACATCCCCCTGTACCCCTTCTGCCACTCGCACTGGAACAGTGCCACTGCACCATGCACAGTGCGTGCACCCTCAGTGCCATATTCAATGGTGCTGAGCCATGGCGCAGCACCGTTGAATATCACCTGGTCCATGTCCTGGCATAGCCCAGTTGCTCTGCGCCCAGGTTTGCGCCCCTGCCCGGCACAGTCTGAATATCCCACCCTATGAGTATTTCCAAAATGAATTTAAACAGAAATGACATAAACAACATGATTTCCATGCTTGATTATAAGAATACACTACTTTCTGCAAGCTATTGTCACACTCAAGTGTGTGTCAAAACATGATTTAAAATTGCTGAACAAATGATTAACTTAATGAACTATCAAGTGCAAGGTAACTGAAAAGACATGAAGTGAATCTTATTTATTATAAAGAAGACAGTTCAAAAAGTAATTCACAGCCAGCTGTATCCTACTAGCCAATGCCGTAATACTTGTGCTGAATTTAGGTTATTTATGTTTCGCCTCAATGTATAGGAAATGGCTTTTGTTATATCCCAGACAGTTGTTACTGGAAGTAGAATAGTTTCTGCTTGGTGGCTACTGATTACCCTTACCTTCTAATTTCAGTTTTCAGTTACAGTGTTTATTAAAAAGCAAATTGAGAACAGATGTCATTGACAGTTGCATCCTATACAGTGGAGAAACATTCCAGCAAATAGTTGCAGTAGTAGGTAAATGAATAAATAGGATAACTGTAAAAACATGTTTATGTGATAAGTTAGTCATTTAAAACCTTAGTATTCAAGACCTTTGGGCCATGCTGTGTCTAGAAGTTGTAGGTTTTAGTCAATCATGTATTAAGAAAGGAAAATAGACAGTTTTTGATTACTGTCACATTCCAGTTATTCCTTTCCACCCCCACCCCCAAGTCTTGTTGCTTGCATAGGACAATACATCCTTTGGAATACAAGACTTTTATGACTGGTTTGCATGTCCCTGTATGTTGGCACAAGGTGCACATGCAAGAATTCCAGTTTGCGTCAAACACTTTCCATTCCATTAGTGGTCATAGTCTGTTTCTGACTGTGATAGACATAGATTGTTCTTTAATCTGTTACCTGTTCCCCTACATAAAATTATTTTGCTCACAGATTGCTTTCTCAGATATTCAGTTCTATATTGTGCAGTATGTAGACATCACCATGAAAGGTACTATGTGATATGAGCGATGGAATATCCCTGACAGAAACATCAGCGAGTGCACATCGGCGAATAGTAAAACGCTGACATGCACTACAGCGAACACAATATGAGTGATTATTCAAATCATACTGGGAGCAACATATTTTATATTTTTATATTTTTAAGTGGGAGGCTATGCCCCCAAGTAATATATATAATCAAATCCCAGGGATGCTGGACTCAGGGACGGGAAGAAACACAGGACCGGTGAGAAAATGCAACTGCAACACTTAGAAAAAAGGTCACTTATACAATGACAAAAGAGTAGCACCTGCAGGAATCACACCAGATCCCACGTCCACTAGAGCATACATACCTCTCTTCCTAACCCTCTGTACCACGCTACCAGCACACTTTCCAGCTTCACAGAAACTCCTCTTGTTTCCTCGCTACTGCTTCCCTACTGGTGAATAGTTACAATACACTCGCTCTTACTACAATCACTCAAAAAAACACAGCTGCCCATCCCTCAGTCACTCTTCTTGTGTTGCTCTGTTTACTTCACCCAAATCTACTTCTTCATATCATGGGTCGCCACCATCAAACATGAATTATCAAGTATGATGCAGCTGTAACCCCCCTGCAAATGGGGGTTCCCAAAAGACTTCCAGGAGCTTGCTTGAATGCTCCAAGCCTGAATGGTGTTTGGCATTTAAGCCATTTATCAGTGAGTGTTTTTAGAACCTCTGGTACTGTCTCTTTAAGAGCTGTCTGCTTGCAGACATAATTAGTTTGTATGGGGGACTGTGTGTTTCTTTGATTGAGTACCACTCAAGCTGCTGCCAATTCACTTCATTTTGCAGTCACTAGGAGTGCAAAGGAACCTATCTGAAAGATGTAACTGTTTGCCAGAAATTATTTAGAGTAATAATGAAATTACAATTTGTCTAACCTGCTTTCTTTGCAGTCAGAACTGTGTCTGCTAGTTCCCCATTCTAGTTTTGAACTGCTGAACTGGACCAATCAATGTGGGGTAAGCTAGCTCTAAAATGGTGCCTTGGACGAATCAGAACTTGGACTCATAATCTGAGCCAGCCACAAGAGGATTGTATGGGCAGTGACTCTGGGAGATGTAGTTTAGACTTCAGTGCCTTTTTGGACCAACAGCAGCAGTCTATTGTGAGTGACAGCCAATCCAGTCAAAAACTGGGAGGAACTCAAAGGAAGTGCCCGGTTTTGTCGGTTGGAGTTCAGTTGAGATTTGGCAGTGAAGAAGGAAGGAGCCCTGTGCTTTTTCAGTGTGCAGTTTTAGTCAAAAAACGTGTGTAAGGCCCAGAGTTCCGGTCTGCAGCTTGTTAGGACTGAATCCGTCCTGTGAAAAGAATCAAAGGATCTCTGAAGAGTAGAAACCAGGCTCACCCTGTAGAAGACTGGAGGAATTGCTGAAAATTACACTCGGGTCTGTCAGGAACTGAATCTGCTGTGTGTTCTCCCGGGTATTGTGCAGTAATTGCGATCGGGATACAGATGCAGCCTGCCTGGTATAGTGCTTTCTTTTATATGGATGTGTGAAGAGGTTTGTGCACCTCAAGTGAGCCCTGCTGACATTGAAGGACCCTATCTTATTTGGAGGTCGTGAGTACTAATTCAGGGTCGCTCCCTGTTGAATTGCCACATTAAATCCAAATGGAATTACTGTACTGCTGACTGTTTAATTCTCCTTTTCTCTGTGTGAAAGGGCCCCTACCAGCTGCCACGGTTTGGACTAGCCACTAGGGCTTGGGTACCCAGGGACAGTAACTGATAGGGATAGGCCTGTGCACAGAGCCATAGTTAGATTATTAGAGTGATAAGATAATTAACCTGATTTCCCCCTGTCCTTGTTATATCCCCCTAAATAAATCAGAGCTGCTTGTTTCAGCAAAGTTATACTGCCTGAGGTATTTGTCTATGTTAAAGTACTGTACTGTGATTGTTGCACTGTATCTCATTTCACAGGAGGTCCCAGTGCCGGAACCAGACCTGGGGGTAAGTGTATACTGTGAAGGTAATTCTGATATATTGTGTGGGCCACTAGTGGGAAGAAAGGGGTTGCAGTGTCCCAGAGGGCTGTGACCAAGTTAGTTTAACTATTGCAAACCCTGACCTCTGGGTGGAGGCACCCGCCATTGGATCCAGGCCCTCAACCTGTTAGTGGCAAATCAGACAGGGTAGTAGCCCTGGGATAGCGCCATCTAGGGGTTACATCTTGGAGGCTCACGCTGGGATTGTGTGTCCTCTAGTGGCCATATTACGAACCACTGTTAAGAAAAAATGGGTACCCCGACAGAAGTGGCTGTGCACCGCTGGTGGAGTGGTGTACTGGGAGGAGATCGACCCCAAAATGCTATGCTTATCCTGGACATCCCCTGGGTATCAACACGGACACTGTGCAGGGAGTACTTTCCAAGGTGGAAGGTTTACAAAACCCTGTGGTGGTGGGTCGGCATGCTAATCTGCTCACCCACACTTTCCTGGCCCTAGTAGAGTTTAAGGATCCCATAGATAGCTCCAAAGTGCCACAGACCATTACCCAGAGGAGCCCTCACTGCTTGGAGAGTGATAACTAAGGACAGTAAAGACCGGGGAATCAGCCCCCACCACTATCTGAAACTTTGAGGAGAAATTTGCTGAATGGTTGCTGGGAGAGGGAAAACTGTGGAGGACTTGAAGAAACTATTCTTGCCACCTGGGTGTTCCTCCCCAACACCCTCTCCTGCTCCAGTGCCTGTAATGGTGGCTGAACCAATGCAGACTCCTATTTCTGCACCTGCCATTAGTCACGACTCTTACCGAAGGTTGAGGATCTTCTCTGGCACCTCCCACCCCCAAGGGAGGATGACTGGGAGACCTGGATAGACTATGTTGCCCCCAAGTGCTAGAATGGCAATGCTCGGGCCAGCGAAAGAGGTTAGTGAGAGCCTCCGAGGTCCTGCCCTGGCTACCATCCGTGCTAAACGGGCCAGTAACCCTGAAGCGACTGCACAGGCCTATCTTGAGGCCTTGGGAGAATGTGTATGGGAGCCCAGATTCTGATGAGGACCTATGGTGGAGAGTAAGAAATGCACAGCAGTACCAAGGGGAGTTGTTGTCTGTGTATGTCTCTGGCTGGAAAAATTGTTGCAAGAATGCCTCAGAAAGGGTAGTTTGCCAGCGATTGAACTGGACGAACCAGACTGGACAGAATCCTTAAGTCTGCCCCTTCTCAGAACTGCTGTTGCTTCAGTTACGCCTGGCAAATCGACTGGAATCCCCACCCTCCTATGATGAGTTAATGAGAGAAATTGAGGAGTTGAGAAAAAGCGACCTCGGGAGGTACCTGCACCAACAGCTGTGGCTCTGACCCAGTGACTGAGGGTGACCCATCAAGTGAAGTTCAGGGCAGAGGTTGACAGTCAATGAGTGCTCTGACAAGGAAAAGATATGCCACAATGGGGCGAACTGTTGAGAGAGATCCGGAATTCAAAACAGTCCCTTTATGAAGGCCACGCCTGCAAGTACGGGCCCTGACCTATATCCGACTGCATCTGCTATGGGGTGGGGGTACCCACCCATGTATCTCCTGCTGATAACAGCTCCAAACTCAATTCCTTGACCATGGAAGTGGAGAAACTGATGAGATGTCTCAAATGCTTATCACGCGAGACAGAGATGGCACCCAGGTTTCCAGTTAGTAATACCCCGCCCTGGCTCCCAGTGTGGCGCCTTGGCCAGCTCAAACTCCAGAAAGTATGTTTTGCTATAATTGTGGGAAAGATGGGCACATGAAAGGAATGCCAGTCCCAAAAGACACTGACAAAGTTGCATATAGGCTACAAGGAGGCTTGGAGAAGAAATCAGTGGTTAAGAGGTGCACGACATGATCCCAGTGAGGGCACCAAAATGCTAATTCACGTCCTTTTGTGGCAAGGTCAGTTGCCCAGGCCCCACTACCGCCTCTCCAGACTGGTCCAGAATAGTGGGTCCCTCCATGGAGACCACTGTAAAGGTGAATGGGTGTCTACAAGAGCTGTATTAGACAGTGGCTCCCAAGTGACAACTATGTTCCAGGATTGGTATCAGAAGCATTTGTCAGGCGTCCCTTACAACCATTAGAAGGACTGCATGTATGGGGGTTAAGGAGGAAGGCTACCCTATTCCGGGTATATCCGAATTTGGCTGTCTTTCCCCACCTCCGTGGCTGGAGTGGCGAACAAGTAGAGACCCTAGCCTTAGTGTGTCCCCCACTGGACTGTATGATGGTGTCCCTTTGTTGATTGGAACAAATGCTCATATGTTGGAAGGCTGGCACAGTTGTGTTATGAAAAACAGGGGTCAAAGACTAGTAGAGCTTTAAGAGTTCGGCTTTAATTAAGAGGCCTATGAGGCACAGAGAATGCTGAAAAACAGAACCAGAGGAACCGGTCGGAATTGTATGGAAGAAGGATCCTGAGTCTCTGATCCTGGCCAAATGCCCAGTGTACCTTACAGGAGAGGTCCGTATCAGAAAGGATGTTAAGAAAAAATATTAATGTTGGATGCACCAGGCGATGGAAAATTGCCAGAGGGACTGCTGGTCAAGCCTAGTATTTTGCCGCTAGAGCCCATGCTTATGCCAGAAGGGTAATGGTCCAAGTTCATAATGTGTCGAAAGAGACATTGGTAAACAGAGGTTGCATCCTGGCTAATGTGCATTGTGCAGACACTGCAGTGCTACCCAGCAGCAAGAGTTCAAGGAAGAATGACAGAGTAACGCCTGACTTGTTTGATTTGGCGACTCCCGCTGCCAGCTGAATGGAAAGTGAGGATCAGTGAGAAGCTTGCCCAGAGACCAGGTGTTTTCTTTAAAGGAATGGGATGTAGGATGCGTGCAAGGAGCTGAGCACAATATCCGGCTGCATGACGAAAGACCATTTAGTGAAAGGTCTCGCAGCCTGGCACCTGCTGACATAGATGATGTGAGACGGCATCTGCAAGAGATGTTAGCTGCTGGCGTAATACAAGAATCCAGAAGCCCTTATGCTTCCCCCATTGTGGTAGTGAGGAAAAAGAATGGAACAGTAAGGATGTGTGTGGATTACCGCACCTTAAACCGGCGGACTATCCCTGATCAGTACACAATGCCCCGCATTCAGGATGCTTTGGACTGCCTAAACGGGAGCAAGTGGTTCTCTGTGCTGGATCTCCGCAGTGGGTACTACCAGATCCCGATGGCCCCAGAGGACCGTGAGAGAGACGGCCTTTATCTGTCCATGGCTTCTATGAATTCATGAGGATGCCTCAAGGGATTTCAGGTGCCCCAGCCACTTTCAACGATTGATGGGCGTGCAGTGGGGACATGAACTTACTAGAGTGCCTGGTATACCTAGATGATGTTATTGTGTTTGGCAGCTCACTGGAGGAACATGAGAGCAGATTATTTAAGGTATTGGACCGACTGGAGGACTTTGGCCTTAAACTGTCCATTGATAAGTGTCAATTCTTTCAAACATCAGTAAAGTATGTGGGACACATAGTATCCACCGAGGAATAGAGACCGACCCAAGTAAAGTTGAGGCCTTGACCACCTGGCCACAGCCAAAAATCTAAAAGAACTGCAAAGATTCCTGGATTCTGTGGTTATTATCGGCGCTTCATCAAGGACTATTCAAGAGTGATCCGCCCTTTACTTAACCTTACTCAAGGGTATCCCCCAACCCACAAAAAATACCAAAAGTCAGCGTCCCTCAAGACTGAAAGAGTGTATTTTCATCCGAGTGAAGTATTTGGGGCCCGCTGGACTCCTGATTGTGAGACTGCTTTTCATGAGATCATATATCAACTTACCCATGCTCCAGTGCTGGCCTATGCCGATCCAAGAAAACCTTACGTCCTGCACACTGATGCTAGCTTGCAAGGGTTGGGGGCTGTGTTGTACCAAGAGCACGAGAATGGCCTGAGACCAGTGGCCTTTGCCAGTAGAAGCCTGACCCCATCCGAAAAGAACTATCCTGTACATAAGTTAGAGTTCCTAGCTTTGAAGTGGGCTATTGTTGACCAATTCCATGAGTACTTGTATGGGGCTAAAATACTAGTAAAACTGACAATAATCCTTTGACCTATGTGCAGACCTCAGCTAAGTTGGATGCCACTGGCCATAGGTGGCTTTCTGCATTATCTACATACGACTATGCTCTCGAATACCGAGCAGGTCTGAACCACATAGATGCTGATGCTCTCTCCCGGAGGCCTGTTCTCCAGAATGATTGGGTCCGATTGGCAGAACCTGACATTCGGGCACTCTGCCGGAAGTTTGACAGGGAGGAACAAATGTCCACGGACGCAGTGGACTGCATGGTGGATTGCAGGAGCCTCTGAGAATTGCATACCTGCTGCTTATTGCCACTTTTCTGCAATAGACATTGGTGCACTGCCTCAGCTGGACAATGACAGTATTCGGACTCAATCCCGCGATCCCATGATCAAAGCAGCTTTAGAAGCCCTCTATGCAGGAAAAGATGTGTCCAAATTACGCCCACTGATTTGAGAACTGCACTGTTATACAAAGAAGGTCCTAAGTTGAAACTGATCAATAAACTGTTATACAGAGAAACAGTAGACAGAGGGACAAGTAAACAAACAACAACTAGTGCTGCCCACTGCCTTTCGAGACTCAGTACTGAGGTCCTTGCACAACCACATGGGGCACCTTGCATAGACAGAACACTTGACTTGGTGAGATCCAGATTCTATTGGCCTAAGATGAGGGCTGATGTGGAGCAACACATTCGAACTTGTAGTCGCTGCTACAGAGGAAAGCTTTGCCCCAGAGGGCTGCCCCTTGTTAACATCACCACCAGTGCACCCATGGAGCTGGTCTGTATTGATTTTCTGAGTTTGGAGTCAGATCAAAGAAATATCAGTAATGTGCTGGTGGTCACTGACCATTTCACGAGATATGCCCAAGCTTTCCCCACCAAAGACCAGAAAAGCATCACTGTGGCCAAAGTACTTGTAGAAAACTTTTTGTTCACTATGGGGCTCACAAAAATCCATTCTGATCAAGGGAGAGACTTTGAGAGTCGTCTGATCAAAGAGATGCTTTCTCTGTGGGGAGCGAAAGTCCAGAACCACTCCTTACCACCCCAGGGGACCCACAGCCTGAACGTTTCAACCGCACTGTTAGATATGCTAGGCACCCTGCACCCAAAGGACAAGCTCTAGATGGAGCCAACAAATTAGCACCCTGGTACATGCTTATAACTGCACCAAAAGTGATGCCACTGGATTCTCCCCTACCGCCTGATGTTTGGAGAGAAGCTCGACTACCAGTAGATGTGTGTTTTGGGGTCTCTCTGATGGGGTTCAAGCTGACAACTATTTACAGTATGTGCAAAGTTAAAGCCCAGCTAACTCATGCGTACCAACTGGCTCAAACCATGGCTGCCAAAAGAAATCTGGCCAACAAAGAAAGGTATGATAAAAAGGTGAAAGCACAGGAACCCAGGAGGAGATCGGTATTGCTAAGAAATCTGGGACTGCATGGCAAGCACAAGATTGCTGACAGATGGCACCATCTCCCTCACATTGTAGTGGGCAAACTAGATGATCTGCCAGTGTACAAAGTAAGGCCTGAGAATAATTCAAAGATGTAAAAACAATGCATAGAAATCATTTACTGCCCATTGGACAAATCTTAATTGAGTCTGAGCCCTAGAAGATGCCCCTCTGGACCAGTGACTAGAGCTGCTGCTAAGAAGATCAAGAAAGTCTGCACCTACAGAAGCAAAGTTAAAGTGTTCCCCTCCACAAGTCCCAGTTGAGCATGACTGTCAGTCCATATCGGAAGAAAGTGAGAGTGACTTTGAATACTATCCTTCTTATGAACTGAGTCAATTGTTTCGGGCAATCCCTAGTCAATACTGGAGACAAAGCTGGGCCTTCTGGACTGTCTAAGCCCCAGCTTCATCCCTGGAGCCAATGCTCCCAGAAAGTGAAGTGCAAAGCATCAGATCAGATGAAATGGAATCATTGTGCATGGTTGAACTGTTTGAGCTTTCAGGGAGGAAAATGATAGATTAGGGCAGACTGGTGATACACCGAAGAAGAAGAGTATTTTGAGTGCCCTGACAGTCCACTGCCAGTGTCCAAGCTCTCCATGCAGCCAAATGTTGTGGACTCAGAAACTGTAACTCCTGGAGCTGAAAGTGCCCCAAGTTCTAGCCTCTCTACCCCATGGAGACTCCCTGACAAGTGAGGACAATGCTGAAAATGAGGCTCAGAGTGCAGAGACTATAACAGTTCCCCTAGAAAGACTGGTCGAGCTGTAAAGCCTGTGGTGCACCTCAGTTATGATTCACTTGGGAGGCCTGTGGACTTGCCTCTCAATGTTGTCCATAAAGGTGTATGTGTCCCCGAGCTCATTGCCCAAACTGAGCATCAGTGCTAACTCCAAGTTACTTGTGTTGCCTCTAAGTATGGTGCCCTTGCCCCATCCAGCCCCAAGGTAACTGATAGGAAGGGCCTCTCTCTTCAGGTTTCATGTACAAGAGGTAATAACTTGAGTTATGGTACAATGTGTATGTAATACTGTGTAAAGAGTGACGTACTGCAATGTTTCAAAATGTGTTCTTGGTAAAATGATATATTGACTGATGATTACATATACGAGCCTAATGCAAATGTATATGGTTGCCAGTTAAAACTTATGGTACTTGCTTGCCAGACGTCAAGCTTTCCCAAACCAGGAAAGGTGTAACCCCCTGCAAATGGGGGTTCCCAAAAGACTTCAGGAGCTTGCTTGAATGCTCCAAGCCTGAATGGTGTTTGGCATTTAAGCCATTTATCAGTGAGTGTTTTAGAACCTCTGGTACTGTCTCTTTAAGAGCTGTCTGCTTGCAGACATAATTAGTTAGTATGGGGGACTGTGTGTTTCTTTGATTGAGTACCACTCAAGCTGCTGCCAATTCACTTCATTTTTGCAGTCACTAGGAGTGCAAAGGAACCTATCTGAAAGATGTAACTGTTTGCAGAAATTATTTAGAGTAATAATGAAATTACAATTTGTCTAACCTGCTTTCTTTGCAGTCAGAACTGTGTCTGCTAGTTCCCATTCTAGTTTTGAACTGCTGAACTGGACCAATCAATGTGGGTAAGCTAGCTCTAAATGGTGCCTTGGACGAATCAGAACTTGGACTCATAATCTGAGCCAGCCACAAGAGGATTGTATGGGCAGTGACTCTGGGAGATGTAGTTTAGACTTCAGTGCCTTTTTGGACCAACAGCAGCAGTCTATTGTGAGTGACAGCCAATCCAGTCAAAAACTGGGAGGAACTCAAAGGAAGTGCCCGGTTTTGTCGGTTGGAGTTCAGTTGAGATTTGGCAGTGAAGAAGGAAGGAGCCCTGTGCTTTTTCAGTGTGCAGTTTTAGTCAAAAAACGTGTGTAAGGCCCAGAGTTCCGGTCTGCAGCTTGTTAGGACTGAATCCGTCCTGTGAAAAGAATCAAAGGATCTCTGAAGAGTAGAAACCAGGCTCACCCTGTAGAAGACTGGAGGAATTGCTGAAAATTACACTCGGGTCTGTCAGGAACTGAATCTGCTGTGTGTTCTCCGGGTATTGTGCAGTAATTGCGATCGGGATACAGATGCAGCCTGCCTGTATAGTGCTTTCTTTTATATGGATGTGTGAAGAGGTTTGTGCACCTCAAGTGAGCCCTGCTGACATTGAAGGACCCTATCTTATTTGGAGGTCGTGAGTACTAATTCAGGGTCGCTCCCTGTTGAATTGCCACATTAAATCCAAATGGAATTACTGTACTGCTGACTGTTTAATTCTCCTTTTCTCTGTGTGAAAGGGCCCTACCAGCTGCTACGGTTTGGACTAGCCACTAGGGCTTGGGTACCCAGGGACAGTAACTGATAGGGATAGGCCTGTGCACAGAGCCAGTTAGATTATTAGAGTGATAAGATAATTAACCTGATTTCCCCTGTCCTTGTTATATCCCCTAAATAAATCAGAGCTGCTTGTTTCAGCAAAGTTATACTGCCTGAGGTATTTGTCTATGTTAAAGTACTGTACTGTGATTGTTGCACTGTATCTCATTTCACAGGAGGTCCCAGTGCCGAACCAGACCTTGGGGTAAGTGTATACTGTGAAGGTAATTCTGATATATTGTGTGGGCCACTAGTGGGAAGAAAGGGGGGTTGCAGTGTCCCAGAGGGCTGTGACCAAGTTAGTTTAACTATTGCAAACCCTGACCTCTGGGTGGAGGCACCCGCCATTGGATCCAGGCCCCTCAACCTGTTAGTGGCAAATCAGACAGGGGTAGTAGCCCCTGGGATAGCGCCATCTAGGGGTTACACAGCTATATACAAGAATACAACAACTAGAACGGTAGAAAAGGAACTATGTGTTATGAAGCTTTAATTCCAGCAAGAGGTTTGGGTTACATGATAACCACAAAAGCAAAGTCCTAGCAGCTCCTCATGTCACTAGAATCTTGAGATGGAATGATGGCCAAGTTATAGAGTTTCATATGTGATGTTTCTGTAATATATACAGTGGATCCAACATGTTTTCTGAAAGTGCTATTTTAGACATTGAAGTAAGACTTGGTCTGTACTCTGAGTAAGTTATGTTTCGCTCTATTCGTCAAGCAAGTAAGCACCATCTCAGAACTGCACAAGGGATTTTGTGAACTTTTGATCCTCTAATACTATTATTGTGACATTACATCAATTGTATTGCAAGATGATAATGATGTCGCAACTAGTGCTCCAGATAAGATTTTTTGGGATGAGTACTGTACTCCTCATTTTGAAAGTGAGGTGAGTAAAACCCAATTCAAATGCATGCAAATGTTTGGACAGAGTGGAGTGAGGAGTACATTTTTAAAAACAATATATTTTTTTCTAGATAATAATTGATCAAGTGTCAGCAATGCTTCAGATAATGTTGGCAGGTAGGAGTAATTTACTCACCACTTTTAAAATATAGTGAGTAAAACAAAATTGGAATGCATATGAGTGCTGTAAATCTACAAACAAACTGCTCCTTTGAATCACCAGTTATGTTATGAAGCATTATTCTTCGGTGTGGAGTATTTACAGATGTTGGGTGAGTACTTGTACTCATAAAAAAACATTCCTTTAGAGTATTTCCTAAAATGAGGTGAGTAAAGCAGGTCATTACTCCCCTTATCTGGAGTTCGGGCTCACAACAATGGTATTATGGGGTTTAGGGAAAAAGTGGCCATCCATATATTACATTACTTTTTTACTCTCAAACAAAACAGTAAAGAAAGTCATAAATGGAAAGTAACACTGAAGAAAATCTTGAATTAAAAATAAAACCATCTTAGTGTCTCACCACACAGGACCGATCAAACAACACAGGACTGTCAAATGTTTACTCAGCGGTTAGAAAGATGATCATAGGAGAAATGCATGCTCTTTTCAAAAGACTAACCTTTTGTAATAGAATCAACTTTATTTTCTATTTTTTCCATATAGCTTTTTATCCCTCTGGAGACCCCACATCTGTCCCTACCTCCCCCCAGCTATCATCTACCTCCTGCAGACATAGCTGGAATGAGTCTCCAAAGATTTCCCCTGTGGCTGGCTTGGAGAGGGAGGGCCATCCCCCCCCCCTCTCAATCCATAATCCAGAGTTGCTTCATCTGTCTAGGTGGCAGCGCGTACCCGGGAAGGTATGCAGAGCAGTGGTCCACCTTAAGGTCCCTTTCTCCATTTTCTCCAAGGTGCCCCCACCATGGCAGCATGTCAGGATGTACACATGGAGGTGTGCACATCCTACAGAACTATGGCCCCTCTCTTCAAGCTACTCATTGCCTGCACTACCACTGGGCACCCACCCAATGGGAGTCAAAGGCTGATCTGGCTAGCCATTCCTTCCCGGGAGAGTAGAGCAGTCCCTGGGATGCTCAGCTCTCTCTCACCCCACTGACTCCCAGCAACCCATTTTTGTTCCTGAACACAGCATGCCAGCATAGCAGGAGGTAAGGCATTCAATGACTCGGCCCTCCATGCCACCAGGCCAACTGTAATGGAATCAAAATGATATATTCATGACCTCTTAATAGTCAGATGTAGGGAACTTGGTAGAAGTGGGGTTAATTCTAGCAAAGAAAAAATAATTCAGTTGTTTTCATTGTAGTTTAATTTATGTTTCTATTCATTGTAGGTATGCTTTGGGAAAATACTTTCATCCAAACCTGGCACCGAACTTACACTGTTTTCTGAATGCTGTAAGTACTGCAGCTAATACCTTTTCTGTGAACTACTGCAAAGAACTCAAGCCATGTATACAGTATTTTGTCATATATTAATACTGCATAAGTATTTAAACAACAATAATTTAGATTTTTGTGCATCATTGATCTTTGAATCCTAAAAGCAATAGATATAAAGAGCTAGATTTTCAAAGTAGCAAAAACACTGTGAGTTGCTGAATTTAAATATTTAAACAACAACAGTATTTCTGTCACTTGATGTGGCTAATTTAACAAAATGCTGTATTTGTCCTACTTTCATCATATGCAGTCACTTGTGGTGTGGGACATCCATCCTAGAAATAACTAAAAACAGGCAAAGATAATAGTAAGGAATAAATCTTCATTTGTTAAGCACCAATTCCCTCGGGCTCAGGGTGCTGTACACAGGTCAGGGAAGTATAGGCATAGAACATTAACAAATATAAAATCTCTTTCATAATTATATAATAAGCACTGAATGGCAAGTGAAAAATTAAATAGATTAAATTAACTAAACTCAAATAAATAATTTCAAGTCAGATAACAACTAGTGTAGCAGGACCCTTCCTAGGACCCAAAGGCTTCCCTTAAAAGGTGAGACTTCAGGCTCCTTTTAAAAGCCTCCAATGAGGGGGACACCCTCTAGGATCTTGGAAGTAAGTTCCACAGGGCTGGGCCAGCCACCTCAAAAGGTCAGTCACAAAATGATTTAAGCCATGCTCTGAGAACCATTATGAGGCCCACCTTGGAGGACTGAATCAATCAATCAGTCACTTTATTTAACCAGGCATAAACACCACTGAGCAAGCTCATTTTCAAGGTGGTCCTGGGCATTAATACAATACAGTACACTTCATAAGATTACAATTACAGTGGACAGTGGTGCAAAAAAAAAAAAGAAAAAAAAAAAAACATTGTGAAGGTGCCAGTCAATATGGGTCTATACATACCGGTCAACATAATTAACATGCAAAGGTACATAATGATAAGCTTTACTGGAATGAAAGAGACAACAATCCCATATAGTCTCCGCTAAGTAAGAGCTCATACCTAAATGATAAAAAATAAGGCGGTATTAAGGAATAGGGTAGAAATTGGGGTGAAAGAGTAGGTAGCCAAGAGGGAGGTCAGAATAGGTAAAAGGTAGAGAATAGACAGAGCCATCTCAGATTAAGGGAACTAGGCTTGTAGGTCCTAGGTTTCTGTTGTTAGGAATGTGGGGTGGATGAGATACTTAGGCGTGGGATTTGAGAATGGCACCCAGGGCTTAGGGGTCATAGGCGTCTGAAACAGTTGCATGATTTCTTCAGATAATCCATTAATAGAGATTTGAATGTGAAAATGCTTGGAAGTGAGGATAATTTTAATGAGTTTTGCATAGTGTTCCAAAGTAATGGAAGTGAGAAGTTGATTGCTGCCGAGCCAAGGGTAGTTTTCACTCGAGGAATCTGGAAGCAGATTATGGAGAAGCATCTCAGGCCATAGGAACCTTTAGCCTGTTTGAAGAGGTTCGACATGTATGCAGGGAGGTTATCAGATAATGCTCTAAAAAACCAGAGGAGAGCATTCCTTTTTCTCCTAGTTGAGAGTGAGGTCCATCCCGAAACCTGATATAGATGACAGTGATGTGTACCACGGGGTAGATTTAGGATAAGAAGAGAAATGGGTATGGTAGGGAGTCAGAAGTTTACTCAGCTAGCCAGTGCTCAGATCATATAGGGCTTTATAGATCAGCAACCTGACATTGAAGGTAATTTACCAGGTCACCAGTAGCCAGTGCAGGTCACCTAGGACCAGGGTCACATGACAAAACCTTGGAAGGCCCATCAGCAACCTGGCTGCTGCATTCTGCACAAACTGCAGGTGATGTAGGACCCCTGCACAAATCCCAAGGTAAAGAGCATTATAGTAATCGAGTTTGAATGTCCTAAAAGCATGAACTAGTGATGGAAAGTCATCAGGTGGGATAAAGGCTTCACCCCGGGCAATGTTCCTGAAATGGTAGAAGCCACTCTAGACAACAGATGACACTTGAGCCTCAAGTGTCAATCTGTCATCCAGAATGATTCTTCATCTTAGCAGAGGCCAAAAGCTGAGAAGGACCAATCACCAGGCCAGCCACCTCTCATGCCATCTTTGCACCATTCTGATGGCCAGGCTCAGTCGCCAGAGCCTCCATCTTGTCTGGGTTGAGTTTCAACCAGTTAGAGGACATCCAGTCCTGGATCTTGGCCAGGCACAAATTTAATACCTCAACCATGCCATGTAACCCAAGTACAAATGACAAATACAGTTGGGTGGCATCTGTATAGCAGTGAAAACCCAAACTGTGGCATTTAATGATCACTCCCAGTGGTAGCATGTACACCACAAACAACACAAGTGAGAGGATCAAGACCTGAAGAATTCCACAAACACAGGGGCTTCAGGAGTGAGGAGAAATTCCCCATCGCCACCTTCTGCATCCTGTCTGTAAGAAAGGACTAAAACCAGCTGATGACAGTGCTGATGAGTCCACAGAGTTCTCTAAGGTGTTTCAACAACATACCATGGTCCACAGTGTCAAATGCTGAGGACAGATATCAAGTAGAATAAGAACTGACCATTCCCCTCTGTCTCTAGTCCTGAGGAGATCATTATGCACCCTGATGAACATGATCTCTGTACTGTGCCTAGACCTAAATCATGATTGGAGAGACTAATAGATGTCAATGGTAGTGAGATGTGCCTCGAGCTGCAATGCTACTGTCTTCTCAGTAACCTATCCCAGAAAGAGAATGTTAGAGACTTGTCTAAAATTCACTAAGCAGTCCAGGTCCAGAGATGGTTTCTTCAGTAGAACCTTCACCAATGCTTCTTTCAAAGCAGTAGGGAAAGATCCCTCTCAGAGAGAGAGAGAGAGAGAGAGAGAGAGACAGACAGAGAGAGAGAGAACTGGACAATCTCTGAAAACACTGGACCTACAGCCCAGACCCCACACAGCCAACTAGAAGACATGTCAGGCCTGGGTCCAGTTCACAACAAGTGGGCCTTCATTTTGGTTACCTCACAAACCTCCTCCACTTCCACTGGCCTAAACTTGCTCCAAACAAGAGGAATGCTCCTGCTGACAACCACCTCTCCTGTACAGGCCTGCTGCAGCCCAGTTGCGGTGATCCTGGACCTGATAGAAAACACTCTATCAGAGAAGAACTGAGTGAACTATTCGCACCTGGTGGCTGAAACTGCCTTTATTGGTTGCAGACATGTAGGAGGAAGTAACCTGTCTATAATCCAAAAGAGTTGAGCTGGTCTGTTCCTCTCTGAAACAATCTCCATGGATTGGAATGCTGCCTTCTTATGGGATATTGCTCTTTAATATTCCCTGTAGTAAGTTCACAAAGTCAGCCTGTCCCCATCAGTCCAGGACCTCCACCAACAATGCTCTAACCTCTGACACCTGGTCTTCATCTCCCTGACCTGCCTGTCAAACCACAGGGATTTCAAGTGAGAAGAACTGGGTCGTATATGCACTGCTGCAACACAATATTGAGCTGAGGCAACAGACTGTTATAAGCCATCACCGCCTCTTCTGATCCTGCCTCAGAGGCAACCGTCACACCCAAGAGGTCCATTACTGTCTGGAGTCCTGCTGTTGACAATCCTTTCAAAGGGCGATAGCAGACCATCTCCACTGGAGGGGTCCCATACGAGAACTTTACCATGCAGTGATCTGACCAGACAACTGGTTCAATCTTGAGGTTACCTACTTCAAGTCCCAATGAGAATACCAAGTCCAAGGCATAACCATGTCTGTGGGTTGCAAAAGTAACAACTTATGTGATGCCCAGTGAATCAATCATCTGGTGGATGTCTTGCCCGAACTGCAAGAGTTCATCATCAATCCAATCATTGATGTCACCTAGAACCAACAGTCTGAGCAACACCAACACTCTCTCAGCAATGAAGTCTGAAACCTCCTGCAGAAATTCCCTCTCATGCACCAAAGGCTGGCACACCAGAAGGATTCTGTAGCATGCACCTGGATGCCCATGTACAGCCACACATTCAGATGATGAAGTTGAACCCACTGTATGCACAGAAAAGTTCAGGTCTGATCGAAAACAAATGGCCACACTCCCACTCTGTGATACCTCCTCAGGCAGTGAACCCCAGAGAATCCAGTTGGGATAGACACCTGGAAAACTAGACTGGCATCATTACTAGCCAGGTCTCTGTGATGCAAGTAGAGATGGGTGAAGTTGGCAAACTGCGCCGTGAAAAATGTCATGAATTTCATACATTTTGCGAGAAATTTTTTGCAGATGCAAAATGTGAAATTCTAGTCACCAGATGTGGAATTTTGCCAGAGAAGTGCAAAAAGTTCACTCGTGAATGGTGGAATTTCGCCCACTTATAGGCAGAGTTCTGCCATTTCTTGGCAAAATTCCGCACTTCATGGGCAAAATACTGCATTAATTTTGGAATTTTGCACCAAGAAAAATATTTTGAGGATTACTTGAATTTCGTGAAATATTTTGCGTGGTGAAATTGGCAATTTTGTGGGAACTTTGCCCGCAAAATTAACATTCATCCCACCTCTAGATGCAATCCAGATCAACCGAGGAAATCAAGTCCCTATAACTGCAGTCTTGTTCCTCATTGATCTGGCATTGCAAAGCACCACCCAAAGAGGACAAGTAGAGGTGTCCGGCCTAATGGCTACCTGACCACTTTGTCTAATGGGAGCTCTGGGTATGGGAACCAAACACATCTGGCCTCTCCCTAGGTCCCATTTTGACCCAGAGTACTTCCTGGTCCCCACCCAAATACTGCCCTCCCTATTAGCATCCTGCACACCACATTGCCTACTATCCTGCCTCCTTTCAATTCCCACCTCCCTACAGTGCTTATAGTCCACTGCTGGCTGGGTGGTCATTGAAGGGGTGGAGGTCCAGCAGCTGGGGTAGAGAGTAACTAAGCTGGGAGGAGGCTGAGCTCTACACACATAATTACACAGGCTGCACCAACAACACCCAAAATGAATACCCCACTCTTTAACAGATTCAGACCAAACAACCCTTCCCTTAATCACCATAAGCCCTATACTCAAATCCAAAATATTCACACTATTCTAATACAATAATTTAACTATCGAAGCACACCAACCAACCAACTACTAACCTACATACACCCACTAAGCCTCTACCCTAAACCTCCTTTCCTTCCACAGTAAAAAAACACAATAAACAATACTAGATCAACAAAATCAGGACATCAGGAGAATCCAAATACTGTGCCAACAATGCAAATATACTGTGTAATATTAATATTATCCATCTAGTCTGAATCTGCTGCTACGAGAGCAAGTCCAGTTTTTTATGGTAAATGAAAAATACCCCCTTCCCCACCCCCAGCAGCACTCTTACCACTGCTTTGGGTATTTAGCAGTAACAGGAGAGAACAAACTCTGGTCAGAGTCAACACGGCTGCTATGCTGCTTTACAGGGACATTGTCCACTTAAAATGATCAAGGTTATGAATGTGCATTGGAACATGCCAATGTACACTCATAAGTTTGTTGTTTTGTAATATTTTTACCCCAGATGTTTAACATAGCCTTCTTATGATCTCACCTCATGAACAAGGGTGGAGAAAAAGTTTAAAACCTACCCAAAAGGCGACAACTTCATTTGGTGCCACAGGTGCACAAACACATTTTGGTCAGGATTTGAAAAATGACAGTTGTCATGTTCATGAGGTGCTTTGAAAAAAATGGATGTGTTGAAAATTTGGGGTCAAAATAGTGAAAATTACCAAAGTTATGAGCATACATTATAAAATTTCAGCATACGGTTACAACTGCCATTTTTAAATATGTTGACCCCAAATATTCCACATAGCCTTCTTATGACCCTGCTTAATGAACAAGGGCAGTAAACATGTTCAAAACCTGCCCAAAAGATGATTTTGTGCAGCAACAATGTAATTCCACACAAACAGGTGCAAACACACATTTTGGCCAGGATTTGAAAAATGACAGTTGTCATGTTCATAAGGTGATGTGAAGAAATGGCTATGTTGAAAATTTGGGGTCAAAATAGTAAAAATGACCATAGTTATGAACGTGAGTTGCAACATTTCAACCTAGGATCCTAATTTTGCCATTTTTAAATATTTTCACCCAAATGCTCAACATAGCCATCTTATGACCCCACCTGATGAACAAGTTTAGCGAAAATATTCAAATCCCACCTGAACGGTGATTTCACCATGCAACTGCGAAAATGTCTTTCAGTCCTGGTTTGTATAATTCTACCACCATTGGTCAGGAGGTGGTATCCCACAATGGCCATGTTGAAAATTTGGGGTGAACATATGGAAAACTGCCAAAATTGTGCAACAAAGTTCAAAACTCCATTGAAATACATTGAATCACACTTACCTTAGTTTCTCAGATCGCAGCTACAGGTTCGAGCAGCAAGACATGTCTTCAGTTGTACAGTGGATGTACACCGGGTGACCTGTTAAGGTGAGGGGGTGTACTGGGGGTGTGGGATGGTGGTTGCTGAGTGGGAGGGGTCAGATCAGTGAAATACTGTTTTTTTTTTACATGTTTATGAGAAAATAATACATAGTGGGACAGTTTTCTTTATTTCACGTTCCATATGGGGATGGGCATTGGCGGGTGGGGGGGGTGCCACAAGACACCAGGGAGAACATTACAGCAGTTGGTGATCAGAGGGTGGGGGTGCCACTAGACACCAGGGAAAACATTATAGGGAAAGAGAATGGGAAGGCAAGGGTTCCAGTAGACAGACCAACCCAAAGTCACAGCACTCACCCTCACACAATAAATTGATTTATTTATTGAAATCTCAGATTACAAGTACCAATGAGTCAGAAACTCTTTTTCACAGGTTCTGCATCAAAATGAGTACAATGCAGTGCAACACAAAACAATAATCACAGACAGGAGATAAATGAAGTAGTTTAAATAACAATGATTTCGGTTTCACATCAAAGTAAGTACAAACAGTGCATTGCAATTCAATAATCTGAGAGGAGATAAAATAAAGAGTACAAATAACAATTATTACCAGCATGCTAGTTCCAGCTGGTAAGTTAGACAGTAAAACAAAGGATTAAGGAGGAAAACATTAGTGGGAGCAAATAGGAGTCACAGTTATGATCATAAATGAAGAGTCAATGTTTGAGGTTTGAAGACTTGAATTCTCCATTTAATACTGTTGTCAAACACCACCTATTGACCCTCCTGGGTAAGGAAAAATACAGGAACTGAGCTCTGATGTTGTACCTTCATGTAAAGCTTTATCAAAGATAATGACCACTAGTGGATTATTATTTTTATAGTGCCATCTCATCACATGGTATAAAAATCAATTAGAAAACATTTAAAAGGACACTGTCAGCCCTTTTTACATCATACTATTTATAGTTGAAAACCCATATTTTATGATTGTTTACCTTCTCTAAAATTCAGTGATGTTGCTGGTTGTTTAATCTGCCTCTTTTCTTAATAAAACTGAAATGCATACTAATGCTGTATTTATACCCAAACTTGTTTTGTTCAATTTATTGATCTGCTTCTACTGCATACTTAATGAACATCTGGAACACCCCAAACAGAACATCCTCTTACGATGCAATAGTCTCCTCTCCTCCCACTGCACCTGGAGTGGCTAGACTGTATTGGTGGTGTTACTAGGACCAGGGCAGATGCAGTAGGAGATGATTAAGGAATCTAAACAAACACATTTTGGTGTGGTAACACCACCATGGTGGGCAGTCTATTATTTGCCTTTAAAAAGAAAAAAAAAGGAATCAGAATCAAACTACTAGCAACTCAAGTGTATTATAGAGGATGTAAACAATCGTAAAATGTGTTTTTACGTTCGCTTGCGCGCATGCGCAAGGAACGTTCTGGGAGAGTAGCACACTTGGAGGTGTGACTCTCCCACCCAATGCACTGCTCCCTTGAGCAGGCGTGGCAGTCCTGCACCAATGGGTGCAGGAGCTCAGTATGACAGCGGTGTTCCTCTGCTTCAAAGGAAAGCACCGCTGCCATACTGATCGCCGCGCCATCGCGTCCGCGCTGCCTCCCAGCGGCATCATGCCACCTCCCCAAAGCTTTGGTGCCACGCTGAGCCCACCCCAGTGTGAAAAATGTTGTTTGCCGACAGGGTGCCCAATCCTGCTCGGCTCCACGGCCCCAAGCCGTCCTGCTGCCACACTGGGAGCCCACCCCAGCGTGGCAAAGCGGTCCCTTTAGTTTGCCGCGGGGTGCCCAATCCGTCGGCTCCTCGCTCCCCTGCGTGTTTGCGATGGGGTGCCCAATCCCCTATCGGCTCCTCGGCCCCCCAGCCATCTTTTGCCACGCTGGAGCCCACCTCAGCATGGCAAATGTCCCACGTAGTCTTTTTTATTTTTAACCTGTAAAACAAAAGCGGTCCCTAGCGTGTCTCCCAGCCCCCTCCCACAACCAGCACCCACCCACTGCGCCCAGCCTCCCCACCCCCACCCCATACTTACTCCGGACTCCAGCGCGACAATCTTCGTGGACCGGGAACACGTCTGCACTCTTCAAAGCCGACCCGAACTGAGCAAATGCAGGTAAGCTGTATAATGGGCTACATGGGGGTTTCAACTTTATGCGTATCTCAATCATTTTTGGAATTTTGCACCTAATTTTCAACATGGGGTTTTTGGGACCCCTTCTCATGAATGATGTCACTGTCATGGCGTTATTCGGGCCCGAAGGGTGATTTTGCAGTCACTGCATGAAATCACCCTTTGGCCTTGAATAACACCATGACAGTCACATCCTCATGAGAAAGGGTCCCAAAAACCCCATGTTGAAAATTTGGTGAAAAAATTCCAAAAAATGACTGTTTTACGAGTGTGTGTTGCGCAGTTCCTACGCAGGCTTGTAAGTTCACGAATTTTCAATATTTTCACTCCAGATTTTCAATATTGCCATTTTATCACACCTTCTTATGATTTGTGCAGCTGTCATTTTTCACATCTCACCCAAAATGTGTTTCCACCCATGTAGCGCACAATGGCGCAGTCGGTGTGCGAAATCAATGTATGGAACACATTAAGAAAATCACAGTGACACTATTCATGAGCAGAGGTCTTAAAATGGCTATGGTGAAAATTTGGTGAAAAAATTCCTAAAAATGACTGTTTTACAAGCGTGCATTGTGCAGTTCCTATGCACGCTCGTACGTTTGCCAATTTTCAATATTTGCATTCCAGATTTTAAACATTGCCATTTTACCACACCTCCTCATGAGCAGTACAGCTGTCATTTTTCACATCCTGCCCAAAATGTGTTTCTGCCCATGTAGCGCATAATGGCTCAGTCGGTGTACGAACTTAATGTATGGGACACATTAAGAAAATCACAGTGACACTGATCATGAGCAGAGGTTGTAAAATGACTGTGCTGAAAATTTGGTGAAACAATTCCTAAAAATGACTGTTTTATGACTCTGCGTTACGCAGTTCCTAAGCACGCTCGTAGGTTTGCAAATTTTCAATATTTTCACTCCAGATTTTCAACATTGCCATTTTACCATACCTCCTTATGAGCAGTATAGCTGTCATTTTTCACATCCTGCCCAAAACGTCTTTCCGCCCATGTAGTGCACAATGGCGCAGTTGGTGTGTGAAATCAATGTATGGGACACAGTAAGAAAATCACAGTGACACTGTTCATTAGCAGAGGTTTTAAAATGGCAATGTTGAAAATTTGGTGAAAAAAATCCTACAAATGGCTGTTTTACGAGCGTGCGTTGCACAGTTCCCACGCATGCTCATAGGTTTGTGAATTTTCAATATTTCCACTCCAGATTTTCAACATTGCCATTTTACCACACTTCCTTATGAGCAGTACAGCTGTCATTTTTCACATCCTGCCCAAAATGTGTTTCCGCCTATGTAGTGCACAATGGGGGTAACAACAAGGTCATGCTGACAATTTATTGTGCAAATACCAGCAATCGCACAGGGCATTAGGGTAAAGTACCATACATGCCAAACACCACTGCAAATACCTGCAAGCGAATGTTCGGCATTGACAAATGCTTGTTTAAACTAGAGACAGTTTGAGGTCTAAGGGGGGTTGACAGTGTCCCTTTAAATGTTTAAAGTGCAACCTATACCTATCCATGATTTATACAGTAAGCAGTAGTGCAATTCAGTAGTGACAAAGTGCAATATCTGTGCATTTTTGACAAATACTAGTACAGCATTACCCAACATACAAATGTAGTAGAGGACATATTTAAAAGATCCAATTTGCACTTACCCTCCTACTACCGCTGAAGCCGTAAGTGCGCCGTATTTTCTCTCCCGTCCACTGCCTCCCATTTCTCTCATGCCCAACAGTGGGAGCATGAACCTGGCATCCCCCTAGCCTGCCGCCGCAAAAGCCGCTAGTATATCTCTCAAATTCCATGGGCTGCCTGCTGCTGCTCGCCAGTTTATGGCTCCTTCCTACCCAACTTAGTCTTCTAACTCGCTGCTGGGTGTCTTAATTATCTCCCCCGAGATGGCTCACCCTCCCTCCTCCATACCACGTTACTGGCTGTCTACCCCTGCCACAATCTCCTTGGCCTGTACCCTTTCCTGCCACTCCACACCATCTGGCCCAGTGGGGAAACCACAAACCCGACTAATATCTAGTGTTTTTTCCAGTAAAGCCGTAAGTCTCCCCTACGGCTCTCAGACTCCCTGATCCTGACCCTTTACTAGTACCAACACTCCCCTGTAACCTCCTTGTACTGTAATGTTTGCTCATTGCCTAGACTAGCCTACATCATGTTAGTCTAGCTGAAATTGCTTCTGTATATGTAATGAATGTACTCTGTACTGATTGCCTCAATTGTAATGTTGCTTCCTTTTGTTATCCTGTATTGTACTCTCCCGGGTCGTGCCTGAAAATAGTCACCTGCTGGCTAAACAAAAGCTAAATAAAATAAAAAATAATTGCCCTAACAGTGTAACATCTGTTCTGAAGAATTTAATGTATGGGAAAAAATAACACAAAAGGGCAAAAAGTGGGAGTAAAGAAAAGTATCAATGAGAAAAAGGAGAGTCTTACTAGTACAATCATGTAATTTCATCTTTCAGAGGCTTTTTTCATTTGTAAATTTAATATACTGCAACTCCAATAGATAAGTTCAATGGTCAGTACCACCTAGAAAGAGAAACTCTTGATCTTAATCTTGGCTCCTTCCTGTCCCCATTCCGTAGACTATGCCTCCTGATTGGAGCACAGGTTTGGTCTATGGAATGGCAGCAGGTGGGAGCCAAGAACAAGAGACTGAAAATATTATTTTACATAAATATTACAATATGCCTGGAGCCAATGCTGTCAACTTGTTTTGTTTTTTTTTGTCTTTTTTTGTTGTTGTTTATTTCACAGTCAGTTTACTCAGTTAGGGACTTTGCTCCTTCCTTGAGGCAGGGTATCTGAGCACAACTGCCACAGTGAAGCTAAGCCAGTAAGATCTCAGTGATGGAAGGAGAGAGTCATCTTGGATGGAGCCAAACCAGTTACTGCTGGCAAGTACACCAGCTACAACTTGACATTTGCTGGGTGTTTCCTCCCACAGTGAGATAGGATTTGTCCTGCCCAGGACTGGGTCTCCAAATTGGTTGAATCTGTGTGACAAACACTGCAGCTCAACTCTGGACCAAATTAGTCTCTCTCTCTCCCTCCTTTTCCCTGCCCCCACTCCTGTGCAGTAAACAATCACTCACATTGTGCTGCGTGCTATCACAGACTGACACTATCCGGTCTGTGCTCACAAATTCTGTTAACTTGTCCCTCTGGCTCATCCTAGAGTAGCCCCTCCACATCCTAACCCCCATCCTTTTCCACATGGTGCTCATTTACTATGGCTGCATGGGTGGAGCTCCACAGACATTATTCATCATCTCAGGCAAGCACTGTGGAAACAGGTGACCGGACTGCTGTTTGGTGTGCTTCCACAGTGCTGCAGCACAGTTTCCAGTAGTTGTATTTTTGCATCCCTTCCCCTCCATCAGCCACATAAGTACATCTACTTCATGGGTGGGGCACTTCCTTTTTGTTCCATAACTGCAGACATGTCAGGCGCTGTGCACAAGATGGCCACCGACTTAGACTTCACATGCGCGAGTATCACGCATGTGCAGTTCTGTCATCGCCGCCATCTCTGGCATACTCCGGCAGAGCTCCAATATACTCTTTATTGGTTCTGACCAGAGCTAAATAAGTAAGGGGCTGGACAATCAGTGATAGGGATATTTTTTATTTTGGATTGGACCTGGTAGGTGATCTTGGGCTGTCACAGTACTGCATATCATAGGATGTCCGAGTGTCCTGAAACCTACAGCTTTTGTTTCATGTGAGTACAGTAGTCGATGCAATACTAACTTCCATTTAGCTTTTTTTGTTAATGTTGCTGCTCTGAAAAGCTCTACATAGCCGTATCGGCTCTGAACAGAGTTTGTTTGTTTGTATCTTTACTGGTTCGGCTCAAGATGTGGGCTTTCAGTCCCCACACATGCAAATAAACAGGAATCACCAAACAGATGCCAGTTATGTTTGCAACAACTGACTGATGTGCACTGCTATGCTTCTGCTGCTACGTGACAAGAGAAAGCTATACGGTCAATCAGGGAGCCTAACCTCCCAACCCACCCAAGTCTTGGCCCTGTATAAATAGAAGAAAAGAAACTATACCTTGGATATTGTAGCTCAGGGACTACCCACTGCCAAATTCAAAAAACAGCAACAGAGAAAGACTGTTGCTGCAACTCTAGCAAAATACAGCAATTCTAGATAACCTCAAAATTACATTAGAAAAGACAGCTGTTTATCACATTTAAAATTATTAATGTTATTTTTGCAGACAGTTTATGTTCAGCATTGTCCTTATCATCGATCACCTAGTATCTAGCAAAAAAGATTTCCCCCACAACTGCACTCCCTACTAAAACTAGATAGAAGGTTTCAAACTTTTGATGCGGCCATTAACCTCTCTCCTCACAATTCACAGTAATGCAGACAGTCCCTTGAAACCATTTCTCCTTGGTTTATCTTTTGGTTCCCAAATTCCACTTTTCATTTCAAGTCCATAGAAGCTGCATTGCTGGCCTGCTGAAACACAACTTTAAAAACTACCTAGCCAGCTAATATAGCTAGGCTTTTATTTCATTTATTTATTAATGGGCCAGTATCCTGAAACATTATCACTGTTCAAAATGATAAGTATTCCCATTTTAAGCAAATAACTGATTTGAATTTGTTCTTGTAGTGTTTTTACTTACCAACAGTGTCACTGCCAAAAATATCAAGTGAAGGGGAAACTGGAAGGGGTTACAAGTAACAAACACTGGCAGGTGATCCTGTATGTGGGGGTTGGGGTGGGGTGGGGTTGGAGGTAGTGTTAAAAACAAACATAACAAAAGCCAAATCAGAGACCGGCTTGGCTCAGTTCACATAACAACTGACCGTAAAAATGTTAGGTCAGGTTAGCAAGAAAGGACTGGGTCTGTGGCAGGTCCTCTTTAAACTTGACTGCCCAGCCTTTCCCCTTGATTGCTGCAGACATATGAGGGTAGCTGCTATTCATGGAGGCACTGTCCCAATGCCAAACCTCAGTCACGCTAGCCCCTAACCATGAATAGCAAAGAAAAGGTGAGAAATGCTATAAAGTGATCTGGGAATTGTTAATGTTGGGAGTAAAAGTGGGCCCAAGGATGAGCCAGGGAACTACAGGCTAGTGAGCCTCACCTCCAGCATGGAGAAGATCATGGAGACTATCCTCAAGGAGAGGCTAATAACCTTTCTGGAGGAAAATGGTCTCCAGGAGAGCTGGCAGCATGGGTTTGTCGCCAGTAGATCCTGCCAGACAAACATGGTTGACTTCTATGACTGGGTAACAAGGGCAATCAACAGGGGCCAGGCAGTGGATGTCCTGTACTTGGACTTTAGCAAGGCCTTTGATTTGGTACCCCATGGGAGCCTGGTTAGCAAATTGGGTGAACTGGGGGTTGGGGAGATGATGGTGGAGTAGGTCAAAAATTGGCTGCAAGATGGACAGCAGAAGGTTGTTGTAAGGGGGGAACTCTCATCCCCTAGGGCTGTAACAAGCGGGGTCCCACAGGGATCAGTGCTGGGTCCAGTGTTGTTTGGCATCATCATTGCTGACATAGTAGATGGGGTTAGAAATAAGATCAGCCTATTTGCAGATGACACCACAGGGATCAGTGCTGGGTCCAGTGTTGTTTGGCATCTTCATTGCTGACATAGCAGATGGGGTTAGAAATAAGATCAGCCTATTTGCAGATGACACCAAGATCGGAGCAGTGGTGAACAGCACAGAGGGCTGGCTAGGTCTACAGGAGGACCTGGATAAACTCGAATGATGGTCGGACACATGGCAGCTGGGTTACAATGCAAAGAAGTGCAAGGTTTTGCACATGGGGTCCAGAAACCAAATGTTCTGCTACAGGCTGGAGGGAGGGGGTACAGTTATCCAATGTAGAAGAGGAGAAAGATCTTGGGGTGATAATCACGGGGCAGATGAACCATTCAACACAGTGCAGGAAGGCAGCAACTAAGGCTAATAAGATGCTGGAATGTATTGCCAGTGGCATCTCCTCATGGAGGAGGGAGGTTATCCTACCATTGTACAGGTCCATGGTCAAACTGAACCTGAATACTGTGTGCAGTTCTGGCTGCCCTACTTAAAGAAAGATGTTATGTCACTGGAGGGGACCAGCGCAGATCCACCAGGATGATCACTGGAATGGAGGACAAACCCTACATGGATAGACTGAGGGAGCTCAATATGTACTCCCTGGAGGACAGGAGGAATAGAGGGGATATGATTGAAACCTTCAGATATTTGAGGGGCATAAACAAGGTTAGCACAGGGGGGATTTTCAGATTAAAAGGAGGGAGAAACACTAGGGAGCACCATCTGAAATTGGAGGGGGGGAGAAGGTTCAAGAGGGAAATGAGAAGATACTACTTCACGGAAATCGTGGTGGATGGGTGGAACGCACTGCCAGAGGAGGTGATAACATTAAAGTCAGTGGCCAGTTTTAAGAGGGGGTGGAACAGGGTCAGGGGAAAAGTCAGTACCCTACAGCGGGGAGGGCAGCTGCAGAGTAATACACTGCCAGCTCCACACTCGTGCAGACTTGCTAGACCTAAGGGCCTGTATCTACTAGCATTTTTCATATGTTGGTATGTTCGTAGTTACTTAAAGATCAGTGGCAAAGCTATGCCTTTTAATAATATAAGCCACTTTCTTCTGTGCTGATTTAATAATAAATATGAATATAAAACCCATCTAGTACTTTTCTCGTGTCATTTCTTTCATTTGTCCATACCTTCTGTGGTTTTTATTTGGCCTATGAAATGAACCTCAGTGCAGTTTTGTTTGCCAGTCTCAGCTCTGAGGAACTAAGACTGATGTCATTCAAGAAGTGATGTCAATTACAGGTGTGTGCCTGTTGCTCTGGAACAGCTGGTCACTGCTAATTTCTCCAGATAGTCTTGTTTAGGTTTCTGGGAATTATATTATATATTATATATATTTTAACAGGATATATCTTTGGTGTCATTACATGGAGCCATCTGTTCATGCACAACATAAAAAAGGTAAAACTTGTATTTTATCAGGTCGTTTAACAGCCACGTAGCACATTTTAAACACAGCGACATGATTCTTGTTTCCCCAATCTTCTGAGCCACCAGATCACCTGAATGCCAACTCATGGCTTTTTGCATTTCAACCCAACCTAATATGATTTAGTTTGTGTTAATACTACATACAGTCATATCAAAAAGATCCTATTCGACTGCTGCTGACAAAAAGACGTGAATGGTCAACAACTGCAAAGCTGTAAACTGTGTGTGCTGATAGTGTCACGATGGCGCAGTGTTATAAAGCAAGCTCATCAGACATGATTGTGTTATTTAAGCAATAAGGCATGACAGGTGGTGTGTTATGGTGGGATAATGGCCCACCTTGGGGTGGATTGAGGCACGAGGCATAGCTGAAGGGCTTCCACCACCCGAGAAGGGCCATTAGCCCACCATAACACACACCCTGGAGTGCCTTATTGCAGTTATGAAGTGGGTCATTTTTAGTAAATTTTATGCATTTTTAAACATAATACTTTCAGCTAGGCCGTTGTGCTGGGATAACGGCCCAGCTGAAAGCAGCTCTCGGCCAATCAGAATTCAGCATTCTTTCTACCCATTTTATAAAAAGAAGTGTTGTAGGGTTATGAGAGATGAAACAACATGTTGTAGTAGTACAGCAGATCATCATCAGTTACTGAAAGTGTAAAATCCACCTTGCCTAAATCAAAGTGTCATATGTTTCCTTGATCTTCTGAACCGATAGCTCATCTGAATGCCAAGCCATGGCTTGTTTTTTATTTTCAACTCAGCCTAATAGGATTTAGTTTGGGTTGACACTAAATACAGTCAGATCTAAAAGATATCCAGTTTGACTGCTGCTGGTGGTGACAAAAGACTTAAAGGGTTGCCAATTGCAAAGCTGTAAAACTGGGCTGATAGTGCTACAATAACACAAGCAATGCAATATTTTGGGTACAGGCTTCATTTGGTGAGTATTGTTTGGTACTGATTTTTAAATATTGTTAGTACATGGTTGCCAGTGTTTTATTACAGGAATGCTGCAGTCTTGACATATATTTATTTTTGTTTCAATGTTTATGTTGCAGTATTACTGATGCCAGCATATTATATGTGAGCTTTACATTTTAAGTGATGATGACCTGCTGTACTAGTACAATATTTATGTCATTTTATCTCCCCCAACTTCTTGCAGCTCTTATTAATAACACAATCAAATCTGATGAGCTGGTTTTATAACACCGTGCTATTGTGGCACTAAAAGCACATTTGTATAGCTTTGCAGTCAGTGACAGTTCACATCTTTTTGTCACCAGCAGCAACAGTCAAATTGGATATCTTTTAACTATGACTCTATTTAGCGTCAATACAAACTAAATCCTATTAGGTTGGGTTAAAAAATTAAAAGCCACGAGTTGGCATTCAGGTGATCTGTAAGCTCAGATCAGGGAAACAAGAATCATATGGCTTTGTTTAAAATGTGTTGCGAGATTGCAAGCAACTGGATGAAACTCAAGTTTTATCGTTTTAATGTTGTGCATGAATAGATGGCACCAAGTAATGACATTAATATATACAGTATCATGTTAAAAATAAAATTTTGCTGAGTGAACCCAATCAAGACTGTCTGGAAAAATCAGCAGGGATCAGCTGTTCCAGAACAACAGGAGTACACCTGTCATTGACATCACTCCTTGAATGATGTCAATGGTAGTCTGCTCAGATCTGACACCGGAGAAAAAGCTGGCACTGAGATTCAATTTACAGGCCACATGTAAACCCACAAAAGGTATGGAAAAATGAAAAATATGATAGAAGAGCAGCATTAGATGAGTTTTATATACATATTTTTTTATTAAATCAGCACAGAAGAAAGCAGCTTATTAGATTAAAAAAGACTGTATCTTTGCCAATGATCTTTAAGGGCAAGAATTTGTCACTTACTTGCCGAGTATGTGCATGTGTGTATGTGGGAGAGCAAGCTCTTTTGTTTTCCATCTGCTGCACTGGCAGTTTCAAAGGCTCTTGCTGGGACTTTGTAACAAGGTAGAGAGGTGAGAACCTGATAGCCTCTTTCACTGCAAAAAAGGTGAGTGGGGGGGGGCGAACACCTCTTCTCACCCTGCAGTTTCCTCACCTATAAAATACAATAAGCTACCCTTGTAACTATAAGCTGTACCTGAAGGAGACTTGTGATTATTATTAGGCACAGCTGAGAGAGCCTTATGACTATTATTGGATGCAGCTGAGTTACCCTTGCAACTTTTATAGGACGCAGCTAAGACAGCCTTGCAATGACTGACAGACCATTTTGAATAAGCATTGCAACTGTTACTAGACACAGCTGGGCAACCTTGCAACAATTCTGAGAAGCAGCCAAGAGAACACTATATTTTTAGACAGGTCTGAGTGAGCCTTGCAACAATTCTTAGACATGGCTGAGCAAGCCTTGAGACTATTCTTAGACAGGGTTGTGTGAGCCTTCTGATTATTATACTGAGCAGCTGAGCGAGCCTTGCAACTTTTATTAGATGTACTGTGGCAGCTAAACTTTGTTATCCCTGTGTTTAATTATTGCTGTTAATAGCCCTTATACTTGCATGCTTATTTGTCCTGTGCTGGTGGAGTATGTAATGGCAGACCCAGTAGTCTGGGATCACCATGAAAATGAGATGCTGCATATTGTCACAGAGCTGTTCCAGTGAGTGAAACTTCAAATAAAGAAGTACTGTTCACTCAAGAGTTGCTTAACATTATTAAAACACTGACACAGGTGAAACCAACCCAGTCACCGCAAAACAGGATGATAGTAGTGAGGAAGTGCAGTATGGGTTGCTGCTGTCAAGATGCAGTGACTTCCATTGCATTCTCTCCCGAGGGCTCTGTTGATAATAGTAGTAGGGACTCGCAGATCTCTGTCAGTAGGCTCCAGTCAGTGCTTCTTGGGGGTGTTATGTTTTTCTGCAGTAAAGCAGTGCTCCAAACTCTGGAAGTGAACCAGAAGTGAGCACAGAGCTAGAAAATAGTAAAGGCAAATGGGGTGGTTGGAGGGTGAACAGCACTGTGGTGAATGGCCAGGACCGCATGTGCTTGTGCTTCAATTCTACTGTTGAAGGACACAGTCTATGTATCTGGTCACATGCTCCCACAGCCCCTTCTTCTGTTATGTGATAATATGTCAGCATGGTGACATCACCAAGCAACTGTAAAAAAGGGAAAACAGTCTACAAATGCTCTTACCTCCTGTCTCTGTAACAGTGTCTGTAGAACTCACCTGTTTCAATCTTGTCTGCCTTCTAATGCTGTTGGAAAAATGGGGGGAGCAGTTACCAGCAAGAGTTCAACACAACATCATAAACCCTAGCAAATGTTCAGGAAAACTTGATCTTCAGTCTCCATCCTGCTAACAGCAGGATCTCAAGAGGGGGACAGTAGGCCTGCCTGGCACTTTGTTTATTGTTTACCCTTACCTGGCTCCAGATCATAACATTAATCTTTTCACAGACTGGCCCAAGCATGCCAACAGTCCTTTCCCAGGCCAGCTTCTGGTTTCAACACCTCAATCCTATAGAGCTTCCGAGCCAGAAATCACAGCTGCCCTACACCAGCTGCATGCCCTTTTCTTCTCTCTGACACACCCAGGTGCTGTGGATGGTTAAGTCCAAACAATTGCAACTTTACAGACATGCAGAAAGTATTTGTGGATATAGATTCTCACTATTTGGCACTATTAGAGGATTCTAACTAAAAATAGAAAATCTAACTCCTGTGACTACCTCATTTTCCGACCCTAGCTAATCTCGGTCCCTAAGATTCATAATCTAATAAAATGAAATGTAGTGCAAACACTGTCAGATGCAAACAGACTTATTTATTTAAAACTTAAAATCAATACACTGAAAGCCTAACCACTAGTTTGAGGTAAATTTTCCTGGATTCTCCCCATAATTTAAGCTAAACTTAGTAAAAGGGAATGGGGGGGGGGGAGATTTTTGTTTAACCAAGAAAGGTACACTAAGTTGAAGCTTGTTTCTAGGTGTGACCTGGGAGCACAAGGAAGTTGGGCGATTTGCTCAGGGTCACACAGTATGCAAGTGGGGGCTGAGGGATTCAAACCCAGGTCTCCAGGTTTGTGGCTGAGTGCCCTAAACCACAGCAGATATTATAAAAATAAGCTCAGAACTCGAGCTCCAAAATGATAACCTAATAGACGTACAGTACATCCTGTACAGTTAGTAAGTACTGCTAATTGTCTTTAGCCCTCAAATATGCTATAAAATTAAACTGCAACTTTTGGTGCAGTTACCTTTGCTGTGCCGTAGACTGAAACATCTGTCTGGATATCCTATACGTTCTAATTCTTGTGGCAGATTGGGGTCTTTTAATGTCTGGCAAAATTAGTGGGGGTTGTGTTTGCTGCAAACTGTCTTTTGTATTTCAGTAAAATAATGAATAAGTACTATACATTACTAAGTAGATGCTCCATTTGATGACATAGGCAACAAGGCCATACTCTGTATCCAGAATCCGTGTCTGGAAGCAACCTGAATCCATCACCAAGCTTTCAAAATTGGGAACATCCTGTTATTTACCTTTGTAATAACAATAATGACAGTCCATCTGGGTCAATTTTTATAAAGGTGCAAGGTTTTATGTAGAAAGACATTCTGCTCTGAAATAGGAAGATTTATATCACATAAAGCTGTTAGAAGGCATCAAGGTGATGTCTTTGTGCATTGACCTAGAAATAATGCAGTATAGCTTTATGCACAATATTGGTGTTTTTAGACACAAAGTTGAAGTATAGTGATTTATCCTTGTCAATGAACATTATGCCACTGGGGATCAGTGGCAAAATATATGTTGCTTCCAACAATGCGTGGTGTAAAGATGCTGTTCTGATTTCCTGGAGGTAGCATGGTTACATGATTGCATTTTGATGTCAAAACAAGTAGAGCAACACTTTTATAGATAGGAAAGCTTTGCACTAAATCATACATTAAGTAGTACAGTGCACTTGATAACAGAAATGTATGTAAAATATTATGAGCTATTTAACAAACCCAGAATGAAAACTAAACTTTACAAAAACACCTCTAGAGGTCACTGAAACATTAGTTTTTCTCCCCTGTTGCCTATTGTAAGAATAATGAAAGATCTACAGAAAATAATCAAAAATGCAGAGTCATTTAGCATGCCTCTCTGGCAGGAATACTAATTATTTCAGTATTTGTCAAAACAGTCTTTGTAATATTGGATTTCTGTGTCAAATTATTTAGAAACATGTCTTTGCAGATAAAACCACTTCAAAAGAAACATGCTTTTTTGCCTGTAACATCACCAAAATCAAAATATGTTAATTTCCGTTCTGGAAACAGAAGAACATTTATAACCACTTTGTGCAGGTCACGAAGGAACACTTAACCAATATGAGTGCTGCTAGCGCAATGCTTAATGACATCACAATGGCCTCTGTAGCACTCACAACAGAGCAGTGAAATCAAACGGCCTCTGCAGCACTCACAACAGAGCAGTGTAATCAAACAGAAACAGTTATATCTTCATCAAACTGAAATAATTTGAAAACCGTACAATTTATATACATTGTACAAAGTGAATACACAATAAGTACACTGACAATATACTAGGGCCCAAATATTCAAAAGGGTTGTGCATGGCGCAGCAGTGTTGCGGAATGCGCAACCCACTGATGCGCCCAGGCACGATATTCAAACGGGAATTGTGCCTGGCACAAATCCTGATGCACCAAAGCGCATCAGTAATGTATGCAGCACAGGTAGGGGGGGCATGCCCATGCATACTCTGCACATCCTGATATTCAGCCTGGGATGTGCTGAGTCCATGCATGTGCAGCCCCTACTTGCACTGCACAGAGTTGATCGAAAAAAAAAGGAACAACGGCTGGCCACCCACAGGTGAGCTGCTCGAAGTACAGGCGCAACACTGCGCAGCTGCCACCTGGGTGGCCAGCGAGTTCAGCTGTAACCTGGCGGTGCCCCCATGCTCCAATCGCAGGCATTTGTATAATAAAGAATCCACTCATCCCTGGTGGTCCAGCAGACTGCTGTCAGCCTGATCGCGGGCATTCGTAAATAAAATAATCCAATATCCCTGGTGGTCAGCGGACCTCCTCCCCACCTGCCCACTGATTCCCACCGCCCGTTCCCCGGTCAGTGGCGGGCAGCAGCACCACCGCCTGCCACCCCCCGCCTGCTGACTGACACCGTGGTAGGGCTGTACACCATTGGTCCACAGAGTGAGCCAATGGGCGTGCAGCACTATAACTACACATTCCAGATATGTGAATGGATCCATTCATGTATCTGGAATGTATGTCTGTTATGGGCTGCGCCCATTTGCTCATGCTGTGGACCAATGAACATACAACTCTACATAGTATCGTCGGCTGAAGCAGGCGGCAAGCGGTGAAAAGCTGCTACCGCTGACTGAGGAACGAGCGATAAGGAGATCAGTGGGTGGCTGGGAGGGGTCCGCTGGACTACCAGATAGTGGATTCTTTATTCTTACGAATGCCCTGATCGGCTGACAGCGTCCACTGACCACCAGGGATATTGGATTCTATTATTTTACGAATGCCCGCGATCAGCCTGACAGTGGTCCACTGGACCACCAGGGATATTGGATTCTATTATTTTACGAATGCCCATGATCAGACTGACAGCGGTCCACTGGAGCACCAGAGATATTGGATTCTTTTATTTTACGAATGCCCGCAATTGGGCTGACAGCGGTCCACTGGACCACCAGGGATATTGGATTCCTTTATTTTACAAATGCTCGCGATCGGGCTGACAGCGGTTCACTGGACCACCAGGGATATTGGATTCTTTTATTTTACAAATGCCCACAATCGGGCTGACAGCGGTCCACTGGACCACCAGGGATATTGGATTCTTTTATTTTACGAATGCCCGTGATCGGGCTGACAGCGGTCCACTGGACCACCAGGGATATAGGACGCTATTTTATATTTACTGAAGCCTGCGATCGGGCTCTGGGGCACATTGCCGTGCTGTGCAGTGGGCATCGGTCCCCGACGGCTGCTGCCTGGCACGGCGCCAGGCGCAAGTCACAGGGGATAGGTGCACCTTCATGCAAATGGCCCCATTTGCACCTTGCATACATTATGGCCCCATTTGTATGTGCACTTTTGAATACTGCGGTTGCTGCGCATGGCGCAACGGAACTTGCGCTAGCACATCCCCCTGCTCCACTCTGGTCACTTGCGCTGGCGCAGTGCAACTGCGCCATGTGCACTGCAGGTGGCCAGGGTGCGACATTCAATGATGCTGTGCCATTGCACAGCTCCATTGAATATCACCCAGTCAACGCCCCTGCGCAGCCAAGTTGTGCTGCGCCCAGGCTTGCGCTACAGCCTGGCGCAGTTTGAATATCTGGGCCTATGTATCAATACTGATCAGATATATGCTAGAAAAGTGTGGTGTAAAAAGAAGCACCTCGACTACTCTGAGCATGTAATGCAAGTAGTAGCCAAGTATTGTACAAAATGTGGAGCTAAATATAAAAAGCTGCCTGCCACTGAACACCAGGAAACAGGTGGCTGAACACTCTGTCCTACCCTTGTAGGACTATGTGGATGTTATCTACTCTGGTGACACCACTTCACCCTTGCCAAACTGTCACACTGTTTAATGCCCTGTGTACATTCATCTTGGCCTGTCCTCTCTGTACCTACAACTGCTCCATGAATAATGACCTAGGATAGGCCCTTCCCCTGTGAGACACTCGTTGTGCTCACCTTGTTGGGTGCCAAATACTGGGCAGGCAACTGCTCACCTACCTCTCAGATCTCTTCTACACAACATATTTTCTTATGTAAGACTAAGGCCACCACCTACCTAGACCATGCTTTAGACATATTTTAGGGCAAGCCTCCGTTAGCTATAGGCTCCTGAACATATGGAATAGCCTTCCTGCCAAGATTATTACTTCACCTAATTTTCAGTTTGCTAAGATCTCAATAAAGGTGCATTACAACTCACCAGTGTCCTGTCACAACTGTCCTAGACACTCTTTGGTTCACCCAAAAACAGTAAGACTTGCACTATGGAATGAGTAGCAAATCATAGGCTCTGTCTTCTCTGTCATCTGGGTTTGGCATGTAAAATACTCTCTATAGTATATGGTGCCCTTGATTGGGGATGTATTTTAGTGCCTTTCTAAATGTTGCAGTACATTTCAACGGTCAGGAAAAGTTATTATAGTATCACTGTGATGTCAGAATGATACTACAACAACTTTTTGTGACCTTTGACCTACCTGTGTTACTCAGCATGAGAACAGAGCAGTGGTATCGGTAAAAGCGGACTGCAAGTGAAATGGTTATAAGGTGGAGAAAGCTACGGTAAGAGTCCCTCCCACCAACCCGATCCTCCAGTGCTACTCCTAAATTGCTCCAAGGTGCTACTTAAACTTCTGATTATTTTAGCACCTAGAACACTTCGAAACAGAGTGGGCAGAGCAGCAGTTTGTGAACGTCACAGAGCCATTGAAGAAAGCCACACTGAGGCTAAAAGAAAATATACATTGTCTCAGAGAATAAGTAAAGGGCTGCTGTATATAAAAAAAAATCTTACTTCGAGGTATCTCTTGCAGCAGGCCATCACCAGTAGGACTGTAGCTGCCAGGCACTAACTAGGATCACATGGAAACCTTCTAGACAGCAGTCTACCATAGGCGTCTGCCCACTTCTGACATCAGATGCTGACATCAGCCAATCCTATAAAAGGTGGGCAGCCCCATACCCTCCTTAGTTCTTTTCCACCATCAACCAACGCATGTCTCACCTCTTGAACCGCTGCAGCTAGAGTCGACCACCATTTTCCCACATTTACTGCTCTTTATTATTTTACCTTTTCTTTTAGTTAAAACATCAAATTTCCTGTGTTCTCACTGGATAGTTTACAGTAGTAGCCACAGACACTGCCAGCTATTTCGCAAAATTTCTGAAGAGTTTCTCTCTGCTGCCCCTACTGTGGAAATGCAGAAAGCAGGAGATATTTCTGGAAATATCACAAAAATTTCGGGAAATAGCTGGCAGTGTCTGTGGCTGCTACTGTATGTCTTCTCAACCTTCTTCATCTTCTGACTGCTCTATGAAGTGTGCCTGTGGCAAACAGACCCTTGACAGGGATGACCAATGACCATTCTGCCTGTGTCTTGTGCCTAGACCCAGACCACAACATCCAAGCCTGCAAGGCCTGCCAGAAGTTCAACCTGGCCACCCACAGATGTCACCAAAAAATTCTGAAAACTATCTTCTTAAGCAGAAGGTCACCTCAATGGAACTGGAGCTGCAGGCCAGGAGCTCATCTGCTTCTCTGGCCCAGTCCTTGGGATCTTCCTTATCAAAGATCTGGGATAAAATCTCCAGGAAGCACAAGCACCAGGACAAGGACCAAGACTGACCCTAGTCAGCCTCCCACTCGCGGTCACCTCTCAAGAAGACTTTAATCATGTCTGGGTCTTCCTCCCTTGAGGGGTCAACCTCCTTTGGCCCTCATGCCCTGACTCCCACAGGGCTACTGGTGGCTCCACCACCCGCCTGTGTCTCCTTTGCGGGTGCCAGATCTTTAGGCCAGGGTACGCTGTATCATGCCTTCAGCCCCTGCTGTTTCATCCCCTGTTCTCCATGGGCACTCAGTCAGGTGGCTCAGATGGAGTCTCTCTGGCAGGAACTGGTATGATGATCGCAGTCTCCCAGCAACTGCCCCTCCAACTCCCGCATCCCTGGCGATGGACTCAACTTCTGAAATAGCTGCTGGCTCTGCTGTTCTTTCACTGGGGCAAATGCTGCAGGACATCAGTATCTTCCAAAGCCTTGTCTCCTTTCAGCCTTCGCCCAGGGGTCTCCCTCTACTACAGTGCCCACCTCTTCATGGTGGGCACCCATGGAACCCACCCCAGCACCCTCCCAGCTGACGTCCACAGAGCCTGAGCCTGTCCTTCTCATGCCAGCCCGGCAAGCACCAGCCAAGTCTGTGCCAGCCTCACAGTCAGTATCAGTTGGGCCGCCGCCATGCAGCCACTTCCTGCTCCTGCAGGACCAGTGCCCAGTCTTCCACAACCAGAGCCTGTTGACCCACATCCCTAGTACCCTACACCAGCATTAGTGGGTCCAACGCCTGTCTACCCCTATCTTGTGCCAGAGGGGACCTGTGTCATGTTACCCATACCCAACTCCTGCAGGACCTGTGTGGTCTACCCCTGCCTGATGCCTGGGGGAATGGTTCCTGCCCCCGTTGATTACCATGGCTTGATCTCTGCCTGATGGTTTTTCATACATGCCCAGGCTTCCACCCCGAGGGCACTGGCCCGTCCCCCCACAAGAGCCTCCTCCAGACCCACTCCTGGCCCTGGATCGCTCAGGACAGAGTATTCCACACACTCCCAAAGGGAGGCCGCTGGTTCTTCCAGTCACTCAGATGGATGTTGGCATGAGGACAGTGACGACGGGGACGATGGTGAGGAGAGCATCAGTAGCAAGTCCTCCAGTCTCCCCCAGACTCCTCTGAAGGGGAGGAGGTCCCAGCTAATGTTCCCAAGTCCCATCCTGATGACCCTACCTTTATGGACATCATGCATCACATTCAGGCCACTATGGTCTGGGAGATCAAGGAGCAGGACCTTGAGAGGCATCTGTTAGTCATCTATCTGCATCAGAGCGATTCCCCTTCCCTTGTAGTCCCTCCTATTATTGACTCCTATGAGGATGTTACACAGGCTGCCTGGAATCAGCCCCACACAGTCCTAGTGGTTTCTAAGAAGGCGGACAGGCTCTACCATGCTCCATCTGCTAACCCTTATTTTGGGGAAGAGCCCAAGACTGATTCATTTGTCATTAATGCAGTACACAACCGTACTAAGTGGCCCAAACATTTCAGCTCCCTCCCCCAGACAAGGAGTCTTGCCAAATGGACTAGCTGGACAAGCGCATCTTCAACTCTGCCACTCTGGCCATTCAGGCCATCAGTTATCTGGCCCATATGATGCAGTTCCAGAACCTTGTATGGGACCAGGCTAACGAGGCTGTCCAAACCCTGCCTGATAAACCTTCCAAGCAACCAATCCTCCAGCTCCTCAAAATAGGCTCGGACATTAGTGCCCATGTCCTGAGGGCTGCCTATGATATAGTTGATGCCTCAGGCCAGGTAGAGGTCATGGGCCTCTGTATCCAGCATCACTCTTGGCTAGGGGTCTCAGGCTCTCCCCGGACATCCAGTCAAACATAAAGGATGCCCCTTTCAGGGGTCTCAAAATTTTCAGAGGTGATATTCAGGATCTCATCTCTGGACTGCAAAACTTGGGAGAGACCCTGAAGTCCATCCACTCTATATATCATACCCAGCCTAAGTTGGGACAGAGGGCTCCCTTTTGTCACTCTTCCCACAGGCAGGCCCAACCCCTTCCAAAAGCCCAGGACAAGCACTAAGCTGGAGGGCCTCTCACCACCCCCTCCCCAGCTGCTTCCCATAATGCCTGAAGGACAGCAGCTGCTGCAATGGCAGTCAATCCCCTCCTGACTCCTTGCCAGACTCCCAGACTCCCTCCCTCCAGTGGAACTTCAGGCAATGGTCAGCAGTGGTTTCTTCTCCCTTCACCTGGACAGGTGGAGGGAAATAACCACAGACAACTGGGTGCTACAGTTCATCAAACATGGTCACACTCTACAGTTCATAGTGTGACCTCCAGAAAACCCTCCAGGCCAGTCCTCCTATCCTACTGTCAACATTCCTTTCATCAGGGAGGAGATTCAGGCCTTACTTTGAAAAAAGGCCATAGCACCACTCCCGCTGTGTCAACAGGGCAGGGGGTTCTACTCCTACTTCTTCCAGGTTCCTAAGCAGATGGGAGATCTTTGTCCCAGCCTGGATTTGAGCCAGCTGAATCCGTTCATAGAATACAGATGATTCAGGATGGTTACCCTTCAGAGTTTCCTGCCCTTGCTGCATCAGGGGGACTGGATGTGCTCTCTGGATATGCAAGATGCCTATCTGCATATCAAGGTTTTTGCCCCCCACTGGTGGTTCCTCCATTTCCACTTTCAGGGAGCACACAACCAGTTCAGGGCTCTGTCCTTTGGTTTGTCCTCAGTGCCCAGGTTTTTTTTTTTCGTTTAATCATTTGTTAACTGGTTATGGACTCTGGACCAAAGGCCCCTTTTCAGGTCTGACCCAGGATCATTACATACAGACTATACCATAGAAGAACATCACATTCAGCTTTCAATACAGTCAGACCAATACAACATTTACTTAATACAATTAAAAATAGCTTGTGAAAATATTGCTTTAACAGGGTTTTAAAGTTCATCAATGAGTTTACTGTAAGGAATTCCATAGAGGGGGTGCAGAAATTGAAAATGCACATGATTCAAGTTTTTGTTTACACATTGGAGTTTCCAATATCAGATGATTTGATGATCTTAAGAACGGCCTTCTGGAAGAGGCTGTGGAGTCAAAAACAGTGGTTGCATGGATGGGACAGTCATAAGGCAATTCTAGGGGGTTGGGGTAGAAAGAAGTAGGCTGCTGGTTAACTAGGTTCTGCAGCTATTCCATTAGGTAGGGGAAATGGGCAGACTGGGTGGGCCAAGTGGTCCTTATCTGCCATCAAATTCTATGTTTAGATGGTATCTTATGGACTGTAATTAAATCAGTCAGAGGGAACCTAGCACTTGAAAAAACAGCCTTAAATATTATGCATCCTAAAAAGTATTGTAATCTAGAGGTAAAGTGCAACCAACCTAGTCTTAGATATAGTTTACAATGATGTGTGTGGTATGGAACTGACAATTCAAATTGGCAAATGTTATGTGTTGCTGTAAGGGTGTGAAACTCCTTACTGCCCAATTTATAATACAAGATTGCCACATAATCAGGATGGGGAAGCAAAGTCCCTACAGCAATGGCCTTTCTTGTTTCTTCAGTGAAATTGCTTTTAAAATTGTATAAAAGCTCTAGTTTCTGTCTTACCATTCTACAAAGTGTAGTTACCTTTAAAGAAAAACTAAGAGCAGGTTCCAGTAATATACCTAAATACTTGAATTTATGTACCTGTTCAATAATTACCCCAGCCAAGTCATGAATCAGCAAATCAAAACTATCCTTTAACATGCTGTTAGTAGCAAATAACATCATTTTTGGTTTTTTGGAGTTCCGTATCATTGAATTGTTTGTAAGCCAGTTACATATAACATTGAAATTCCACTGCATAGAGAATGTAGTATCAGTAATTGATTTCTCCTGATAAAACAAAATCAAATCGTCTTCATAGAGAATTGTTTGGCATACTGTACATTGTGACGGTAGCTGGTTTACAAACAAAGAGAATAGCAGGGGTCCCAAAATGGACCCTTGCGGAACCTCACAAACCACAGAAGATTCAGATGACCCAACCTGCCCAATATAAACTACCTGAGAATGATTAGTTAAATAATCCTTCTTCCACGCCACAGGACCAACTCAAAAACCCAAATCCAACCATTTTTTGCAAGCCAACTCATGTTCAGTAAGGTCAAATGCCTTGGTCAGGTCCACAAACACTTCTGTCATTAATCCACACTTAACTCCCCAGAATGGTGTTTGCAAACCTCACCAAGGCCGATCCAGTCACATGATGCTTCTAGAAACCATGCTGTTGTAAACACAAAATACCTTGATTCACTACATACTCGTTAATCTGATTAGCTACTATTTTTTCCATGATTTTACATAGAGGATTAAGTATTGATATATGTCAGAAGTCCTCTGATAACTCACCATTTGGTTTCTTTGGGACCAGTACAACCCTTGCTCACTTCCAACTAGATGGAAATTGTTGTGACATCAAGGATACATTAAAAATATAGCACAACGGGTCAACAATATATGGAATTATTAATCTAAGAAAACACCCATCCAGCCCCCCCAGTCACTAAATTTATTGTTTCATTTATGCAAAAGTCTATGCAAAAACACTTCTCTTCCTTCCACTCTCTTAAAAAACAACTTAGGGCCTTCATTCAATAATGGAGATAATCCTGAGTCTTCTGTATCATTTTGGAATGTTTTGTTTTTGTAATCTGACAAATTTGTGAATTATTTGTTTAGAAAATCAATAATCTCATCTGTAAAAGTAATCTCCTTATCCCCAATCTTCAATTTATCTATAGAATTCTGCATTTTTGTAGAAAATAGCAAGTTTACATTGTCCCAAAAAATTTTACGGTTAGACAAATTGACTTCACGTTGTTGTTGGAAGTATTTCAATTTTGCTCCCCTATCCATATTAGATACCCTGTTTCATAAGTTTCTGTATGTATTCAACACGGCTGTAGTTAAATATTTCTTATAAAATTTCCATGCCTTATTTCTTTGCCTAATAAACTGTTTTATCTCAGGTACACCCACTTGTTGGGGGTTCCTCTGCCTCTCACAGTCCGCAAGGGACAAAAGGCATTCTGCACCTGCAACAAAACTTCACAAAAATAATCCAAAGCCAGATTCACATCAGGAATGCAGTCCAAATATGATCAGTCCAAAAGAGATATATGTGCATAAAAGGCCTCTAAATCTTCATTTTTAAAACTTCGAACTTGAACAATATGTGGAATGATTTTAATGCATTTAAAATTTAACACATTAAAAGTAGCCATATGGTTACTCACAGACTCTGGTAATACCCCAGAGGAACCAACCATGCTCTCCCTATTGACTATAACCTAATCCAAAATGGAATGGTTAAAAGTTTTCAAGTTCAAGCGTGTAGGTTCAGTAATAATTTGTGTTAACCATATGGCTATAACAAGGACTCCGGGCCCAATTAATCTTTTAGTAGCCAGTTTAAATTTATATCACCCACTAACATGCTGCCATGATCTACTAGTAAGGGAGCAATAGATACTAAGTATTCTTTCAACCCTTGTGTCCCACAATAAGGAGGATTATAAATACACGCAAACATAACATGTTTCTCCCCCCCAGCAATAACCGAAGTAACAGCCAATCAGTGTCAAAATCACATTCAGTACTAGATTTTTCAACAGTTACCTGCATTTCCTCTTTAAAATACACTTCTACCCCTCCCCTTCACTTTTTTCCTTTCTGATCTGCTCTCACTACACTGTATCCAGATATTTTGCAAACACTATCTAGCAAAAAATAATTCAACCAGGATTCTGATATAGCTACAACATCAGGGTTAGTAAAAGCAATCAGCTGTTCCAATTTGGCCATTTTTGGAATCACACTTCCAGTATTAAGATGAATGATTTTAAAACCATGTGAATTGCAACACCTGGCTGAAATCGATGACCTCTCTTTACTAATACTAACAGGACCTGGATTATATTTAATATCCCCTGCCATTAATAATAACAATAGTAACCTATGTACATTTGATATCATGCAAACCCCTGTATGACATATCTGTACGGTTAAATGCCTCCATATATAGCCACATACTCTTAACTCCCATTTCTTTAGTAATAAAAGTGGGGCTGGGTCTAATATCTTGTCACAACACAAACCTGCAATAAATTAGACATCTCAAAATCCAACATTGTCTGTTCCCCTCCTGATACTTCATATGAAATACATAGGTCACTCAGTACCAATCCCCCATACAAAAACAAGATAACCGCTATATACAATAAAACTTTAGCCATTTATCCGATTAAACTAATCTCAGTCTTCTGTTTTTTTATAAACTTTATACTCTTACCAGCCTCAGCGCCCTAGCCTCCTACTGAGTCCCATCTACTCCTGTCACACTTAGCTGCACTTCACCACCACAAGCCACAGCTGTAGATGCCACCATGTCTTCACAGCTTCTGAATTTAAAACCCTTAACCCTGCCAAACCAGGCTGCCACCACCAATCTGGGAGCAGTGGTGCGGCTAAGCTATTAGCGGGTTAGCAATTGTCAGTGTACAGTTGCTATGGCAACACTCGTAGAGCACTTGGGCACAGATGAAAATAATTTAGCACTGAGTCAATGCAACAGGGAATAGCAGTCTCTCTATGGTGGTCTCTTAACACATGCAGCTCCAAAATGAAATAACATCAGTAAAAGCACCACTTTAAAACAATTAATATTGCAGCCTTTCTTGCATAATAGTTCTGACATGAAATAACAGCAGGGAAAGCAGCACTAAAATTGAGCAAACACAGTCATAAAAGTCATAGTTCACAGATAAAGTAGCACAAATAGCAGCAGACAGACTTGCACTTCATTTCATTAATCACTTTCACTTTCAGACCACTGAAGATATGTTATTACATGGGGTTCCACAGCTAATGATGGTTACTTGTGTACTGCAGCATTCAATCTCACAGTGCAGTTGACGATTGTTTACCAGCCAGATAGGTGCTCTGCTTTTAATGGGGCCAGCAGGGTCTGCCACTCTCCCACTGACTCTAGTCACACTTAGCCACACTTCGCTGCCATAAGCTACCACTGTAGACATGGCCATGTCAGCACAGCTTCTGAATTTAAACCCTTAACCCAGTCAAACTGGGCTGCCACCACCAATAGGGGGTAGGGGCATTGCTAAGCTATTAGCAGGTCAGCAATGCTCAGTGTAGAGTTGCTATGGCAACACCCATAGAGCACTCAGGCACAGATGAGGATAATTCAGCACTGAGTCAATGCAGCAGGGAATAGCAGTCTCTCTATGGTGGTCTCTTAACACATGCAGCTCCAAAATGAAATAACATCAGTAAAAGCACCACTTTAAAACAATTAATATTGCAGCCTTTCTTGCATGATAGTCAGTTCTGGCATGAAATAGCAACAAGAAAAGCAGCACTAAAATTTAACCAATGCAGGTGTAAAATTCACAGCTCACAGCTGAAGCAGCACATATAGCAGCAGACAGACTTGCACTTAGTTTCATTACTCACATTCACTCAGACCGCTGAAGAGATGTTATTAAATGGGGTCCCACGGCTGATGATGGTTACTTGCGTACTGCAGGATTCGATCTCACAGTACAGTTGATTATCGTTTATCAGTCAGATAGGGGTGCTGCTTTTAATGGGGCCAGGGGGGTCTGCCACTCTCCCTCTGACTCCAGTTACACAAAGCCACACTTGCTACCACAAGCTGCCACTGTAGACGCCACTGCGTCTACACCGCTTCTGAATTTAAAGCCCTTAACCCTGCCAAACCAGGCTGCCACCACTAATTGGGGGGTTGGAGCACAGCTAAGCCATTAGCAGGTTGGCAAAGTTCTGTGTACAGTTGCTATGTCAACACTTGTAGAGCACTCGGGCACAGATGAGGATAATTCAGCACTGAGTCAATGCAACAGGGAATAGCAGTCTCACTGTGGTAGTCTCTTAAAAACACATGCAGTTCCCAAACAAAATAACATCATCAATTACTATTGCAGCTTTTCTTGTGTGATGGTCAGTTCTGGCATGAAATAGCAGCAGGGAAAGCAACACTAAAATTGAGCAAACACAGTTATAAAAGTCACAGTTCACAGCTGAAGCAGCACCGATAGCAGCAGACAGACTTGCACTTAGTTAGTTTCATTAATCGCATTCACTCTCAGATCACTGAAGATACTGGCCAGGATATTCAGACTGCACCAGGCTGGGGCGCAAGCCTGGGCACAGCACAACTGGGATGCGCCAGGGCGTGATCTGGGCGATATTCAACGGTGCTGCACCATGGCCCAGCACCATTGAATATGGCACTGTGGCCACCCACATCGCGCATGGTGCAGTGGCACTGCGCCAGTGCAAGTGGCAAGAGAGGAGCAGGGGGATGCGCCAGCACAAGTACAGCTGTGCTAGGTGCAGAAACTGGGATATTCAGTGTTGGGTATGCAAATGGGGCCATTATGCATGCAAGGCACAAATGGGGCCATTCGCATGTCATTATGGCCCCATTTGCATGCATGCACCACCGCTGCCTCAAGACCACCTCCTGGAACCCACTGTCAGATCCCTGCACCAGGGAGCCTGCCTGCACACACGGCACAACCGTCAGCAGCACCCAACCAAGCCGTGAATCAGCTGCCAGCCGCCCACTGCCACCTCAAGACTTCCCTCCTGGAACCCACTGTCGGATACCTGCACCAGGTATGACCACAAGCTTTTCTCAGAGCCTGGTTCTCTATAACTGCCTTCTGATAGGTTAACTGCCGATACCAGTGGTCTGTGATTGGTCGGGATGGATTTCTGGCAGCATGACCATTGGTGCGCCTGTTGCCCTGTTCTCCCAATCTGCTGCCTTGTCTCACAGCATCTCTCCTAGCTGGATATTCTTATGATATTTTGTCCCACTCCCACCTCCCCCTCCCAGGCCTCCTTTAAATATGCTTATCGCCCCTCCCACTCTGTTTGTCCTCCTCACATTGGGTCAGTTATCCCTGTCCTTACCACTCCTCCTACTCAGCTGCGCGCTTTCTCTGTGGCCCACCTTTCTGCCACTTTTTTTAATTTTAACCCTTCTCAGTAAACTCCCACTCCCATCCTTGATCCCTCTCGGACACTGATCCTTCCCCGGACCTAATAATGCTTACACAGGTGTTGGTACTGGCCATGTGCTTTATCCCCTATTCCATTCCCCTAGGGAGCAACCCAAACCATTCTCATCTTCATCATGCACCTCTCAATGCCCTGCACTATAACCTTGGTATGGTCACGGGGATATATAGCATGGATAACTTCAACCCCTGCTCCCCTCTATGCCACTTTGGCTACTTTCTGATACTAAAAGTGCATTGCCCACCGATGATCCCCCAGACCATGCTTGTACTCCATAACCTATCCAAAGAGCAATGGCACTGTTGCGCCAAAAGGCATAGGAGCAAAACAATCAGACAAGCCTACAACATGCTCAAATCCTTTCTCCTACAAATTCTCCTTATGCTGCTCCTGCTCTCAGGAAAGGTTCATCCCAACCCAGGACCACCTGGGCAGTCAGCAGAGGCGTCAAAAAGGAGGGCAGGGACTCTCACCCAGGCATCTATCAATGCCTGCTGCATCCTCAACAAGCTTGATTCCCACCAAACTAAGTTTTAAATGTTCTAGCCTCTACGGAAATGTAATCATATGTTTACTCTCTGCTTCTGTCAGCCACAGAAACATTTTTGCGATATAATTAAGGGACCCTGGTCCTACCAAAAAGTGGTAGTTCCAGAAATTCAAATCCAAGGTCTCCGATCTCTCTGAAGTGGTAGCTTGGTGCATTGTGGCTCCAGCTTCAATAGGCTGCATGGGAAACATGGGCTCAGGATGGTGGCCAATCTAGCCAATCTGCCTCACTCCCTGTATGCCCATGCCTAGGCACTGTACTGCAGATGTTAGGAGCATGGGTTTCTGCATATAGCTATGCTGTCATATGTGCAGGTACAGCCTGTGCGGTCCCCATTTTCCCTAGTTGCTGCAGTATGGATGTTATGAAATATAAATATGCTGTGCTGCTTGTAACTGTGGTTACCATTGCCTGTGTGTTTCAGAATTGTCCATACTGATTTTCTGGGCCCTGAGCACAGATTGCAGTCAAACTTCCAGCTGTGTACTCATGCTGCTCATTCTGATTTGTTCAGGGTATAATGAAATTGTTGTGATGGCAAACTAAAAAGTAATGACTCAAGTGTGATTTCTGGGTTCAGTATCATTGCTTCAGATAAGGAAGGGACAAGAGAGTGCTAAATGAAGACTGCCTGAAACATTTATTGCCAAGGTAGACTTGCTGGTACCCTAGGATAGACCTTGATCCAGCAGCCCTAAAAGTGTTTTACACCTGAAATGCAACTTAATTTAAATCAGAAACTTTCTTTTTTTTCACTTTAAATGTTCAGTTTCACACGTATGCATGCACACTCGCAAACACACATCATGTCACACACCAGCACTCATTTCAAATCATAAGTTGTCTACATGCAAGTAACAAATCATAATAGATACCGCTATTACAAAGTCCCATAAAAAAGTGAAATGAGGACTATTGTTAATAAAAAAAAAATCACACTGCACATTTTGGCATTTGTACTGCTGAAATGAATACATGCTTTCTGAAACCTGCTTCTGAACCAGCTCTCATATATGGGACTCTCCCCAGACTCTACAGTGTGGTTCCAAAGCTACTTGTTAAACAGATCTCAAAGAGTTAAGACTGCAGAAACTCTCTCTAACACACTGCCAGTCCGCTCAGGAGTTCCTCAGGGCTCCATACTGGGACCTCTTCTATTTTCCCTCTTCTTGAATAACCTCCCAAAATCCAGCACTGAACAAATTATTCTTTATGCAGACGATAGAGTAATTCTCTCCTCACATAAGGACCAGCACTCCCTGCAAAACAATCTCCAGCTAGGATTCACATCAGTGGAAAAATGGTTCAGTTCACAGAGACTTATTCTCAACTATAAAAAAAACGAGACTATGCTTTTTCATAACCCTCACAGCAAGCACAGGGCACCCCCCCCCCCCGATCATATCTAATCAGCATGGGTCTACCTTCAAACAGGTCCTAACCTTCAAATACTTAGGGATCACTCTTGACAGTAACCTGTCATACGTATCCCATATTGACAATGTTGCTAAGTCTGCCAACATGTGTCTTGGCCTTCTCCACAAGCTGAGATCTAACTTAACTCCTGTTGCCTTGAGCATTGCAGTGCAAAGCTCAATTGTCTCCATCATCGATTATGGCCTCATCATTTATGGATCAGCCACCCCTACGGCCCTCAGACGCATGTCCACTTCGCTCAATAAAGCATGCTGTTTAATCACTGGGTCTTGTTGCCTAACCTACACATGCAACCTCTACACACAATCTGGCTAGCTGCAACTATCAAATCGAATAAAATATCAAACCTGCATTATGGCTAAGAAGATCACTATAGGCCTGGCACCCTCTGGGGTACTATCTCTCCTCAGCCCATGTAGTAACCCCCATCTCACAATAGGTTCAGAATCTCATCACCTAAAGTTCCCACTTTGCAGAACCTCCCTGGGACAACACTCAGTTGCCTACTGGGCCCCTTACTGGTGGATAGCCTTAACACTGAGATATCCTCTGTCCAAAGACTAGGTTAATTCAAATCAAGTCTCCGTCTCCACCTGTCTGCCTCTAGCACCTGCAACTGTCATACCTAGCAGGTATACTTTCAGCTCAGTCCCTTAGTCCTAGCTGCCAAGCACCTCCTTGAACCCTGTCCCTTCTTTCCACTTCCTCCCCTCTACCCTAACCCCCCCCACTTCCACTCCACCCCTCTCCACCTCTTGCACCTCTATCCTGCTTGACAACTGCCACTGGCAGGCTCTGTTTACTTTTTGGAGTGTATTATTATGCAACTTTATGTTAAATCTGTTTTATATGCTCTGATTGCACCTGTCTATTGTTTATTTGCCTTTGCACAACTGTGTACTGCTGTATTGTCCTACCTGTGATGTGGAACCTTTGTAAAAGAGCCTTGGCTCAAAGGTATTTGTAATGCTAGATTTAAATAAATAAAAATAAATAAATGATTAGACACATCTCATTTTCATTACCGCAGTGACACAAATTGCTATTGAGACTGACAAGCCAGCATTGTTAAACTATGAAAAGAAACATAAATAATAATTGCAATAGTTGACAATAAACATTAATGTGGATCATTGTAAGCCTGAAATCACACACTGATAAATTTCAGTTAACGTTAATCCCATTTCAGTACTCAGTGTACTGTTCACAGGTCATAGTATGAGGGGTACCTGTAAGAATAACACTTGGACATTCACGTAAATAAAAAAGGAAATTGAAATCCACGCCTTTGTAAATGATAAAGGGCACAGCATATAAAGATATATGAGTTTCTGAATCTATGTGACAGTGGGTCAGTATGCAGGTCATTGCCTATGTGGTGTAGAACGAAAATGAACGTTGCCAGCACGCTCTATCAATAGCTCTAAGATCAAAAAAAGGGTGAAAATGTGTGCTACTATTAATGGTAGCCTCAGAAAGCATACCTCTTTGCTATGAGCACCTAAGTCTGAACTCAGTTCTCCTTTAAAACATTTTGAAATTAACAGAAGTGAGCTAAATCTTAATCAGTTTTTTTTTCTTTGTTTCTTTTTGGGGAGTCAGCTCTCTTTGAGTCCACTCTGACATCAAAGACAGACTTTTGAAGTGAATGCTGGTGCCTGTCTCCTGAAGACTCTGTACTAGTGCTGTGCAGAATGTGGAATTCTGCTGGTGAAATTAGCATAGAATGACCATTCCATTGGCAGAATTTCCACCAGAATTTCACTGGTTCTTCTGTAAAATTCTACCTACTGTGATTTGCCTTTTTCTGAGGAAAATCCTTCCGTAACCATTTCCTCGGAAAATATTGAGATCTGCCTCAATAAAATTCTGCCGAAATGTTGCAGAGAAACTCATTCCACATTTTTCTGCCACAGAATTCCATCATTTCTTTTCCTGCTAAATTCAGTGGAATTTTGGCAACATTTCAAAAATTATGTGAAATTTCGTTTTGCCAGAATTTGAAAATTCTGCACAGTACTACTCTGCACTGATGATTTGAGAGAGTTCCGTAATGTGTTAGTTCTTGGTTGCAGCCAGTTTTCTTTTTTGTACTGTAAGTGATCATGTACTGAATAACTATTTAAGAGTTTTCATAAAAATGCCTATATTACAAAATGCATTTCAGAGTGCAGACATGGTTAAGGATGTCCTTATTGGTAACTGTGAACAGCTGAGCATGAATTGGTATATGGGGATAACTACTTTCTTATTCCCTATAGGGTTTCAATATTTGTTGTTACAAATGGATGTACATTGTATGAGATCCTAAAGGATTGTAAAAAGTCACAAAATATTGTAACGTATCATATTTTTTCATTTTGCTTACAGACCTTTGGTATACAAATATGATACTTTACAATATTTTATGATATTTTACAATCTTTTATGATTGCATACAATGTATTACTATTTGTAACAGCAAAGATGGAAACCCTGTATAAGAAAGTAGCTATCCCAATTCATGCCCAGCAGGTGACCTTTGCATGCTGTCCCCATCCTATGTTTTCAAACCTATTGTGTTATACAGTTAAGAAGAATATCCTCTGAGTGGCTCGCATGAGGGGACCTATGCTACTGTTGTCCCACTCTAACTGTTTGGAGTAACCAGAAATGGGGTTCTCAGTATTCAGAACTATACTGCATGAAATGGCTAGTCATTTCTTTCCAACCCACTAAAGGTTCATACAGACTGTGTACTTAGAAGGTTTGTGGGATGCTTGAGATATGTGAAGTGTTGTCCACCCCTTCAAACCTGGTTATTCTTTTCTTCCTTTGATTGTTGTTCTGGCATTTTTCCTTGAGTGTGTCTGGCTTTTTCAATGGGATTTATTTTCAGATGTCTTAATATATCAGCACCATCAATCCTTGTTACAGAACAATTCACACCCCATTACGCCGAATAATAGAATGTTGGTAGCAGAGAGAGCTGTACTGAGACTACACTGTTTGGTGCCAACATTATAGCTGCAAAAGAGCCTGTGAAATACTGTAATAGTAATATAAAAAATTTGCAAGTAGCAAGCAGGATGATGCTGCATTAAGACGTTGGGGGATGGGACCCCTTGGGGAGCCCAGTGTGTTCAGAGCAGAAAGTTGGGGTAGCTGTTAAATGGAGATGATAATTATGTTTGAAACTGTGGACAGCACTTATTATGAGTTTAAAACAACCCATGAACCTACTTAAGTACAAAGTAGTACAAAGTGTGGGTTTCTCTGTGCATAGATCACTGTGTTTGAATTTTGCCACTGATAATTTGTTGGAGGGACTTTTGATGAGTCACTCCCAGAGTCAGGTGCTTCAAACCCCAGGATTCACTCATTTTTCCCCTCAAAATTTGTATGAGTAGCATGTTCTTTTCAATTATTTTGCCAGCGATGTTTTTTGTATATCACTCATGATGTGTACAGATTATTTATAATGTAAATCAGTTTTTTTTTTCCATTTGGTGCTTAACTGTGCCCTTTTTATTGGGAAAATATAAAGCTTATTTCCTTTGCAACGTCGGCCATATATGTTTTTTACAGGGAATGATTTAGATAATTGGATTTAAAATGTCTTATGAACTTGCTTAAATTTGTTAATTTTGTTTTATGTTGTGGATTCAGCTCGTGGAAACTTACAAATCAGCATTACTATCACGTATAAAAAAGGCACCGGCTCAATCTGTAATTGTGAATGCCAACACCCTCCAGCATAATGCTGATCACAGAAATTAAATCATTAAACAAAAATAGAAAGAAAAGCTGTGAAAGACAACAAGCTACTTTAAAGTGATATAACCTAAACTGACAAGATCTGAAATCTTCAGTGCATGGGGGGAGTCAATTGAATAGAAAAATCAAGTAAAAACTAAGCCAGTTTCTATAACTAACAGGTCTCTATTGTACTGTTATGACACAATCTTTGCTGATGAGCAGACAGAGGAGTTAGATGGTGGGCTGTCAGACTGTAAGGGTATCTGGATCTGATGCAGAGAACAAGGCATTTTGGTACTCTCAACCCCAGGCTCTGAAAGAAAAAACACACAACAGGAGTGGCTGCAGTAGAAAAGCGATTTTTGGCATCTTTTCAGATCCTGTTTTGTGGAGGAAGATATGTTTGTATGAAATGCTGGACTGTTTCAATTTGTTACCTGTTGCATTGGATGTGGGTGATAACTGAGCCCCCTTAAATTTGGTGTTTGTGGGAGTCATCATAAGTATTCATTTTTATTTTATTGAGTTTAAAACCACGTTTTTAAGTATGCTCTCTAGGCACCACAAATGAACAAAATGATGGCTTAATTGAATAGAGAATACGTTTCTCGTCAGTTCAGGCTATGCAGATCTTGTCTAAAAATCACATAATTTTTATATTTTTCTACAGGAATGTGATTATTGGTGTGTTTCCTTCTTATCTCTTTGATTTGTGGTTGCCTAAAGTACTGTTTTTTGTTCTTGTATTTTATTTTGGTGGTGAGGTGGTGGCCTGGGGGCCAGGCGTTACTGTCAAGACAGGAAGGTTGTTGTGATCTAATTTTGTCTATCATCAGTACCCCTCCCCTGCAGATTGACAGGGTTGGACTGCGATACAGTGGGTCCACCTCTAAAGTTGATACGGGGTCCACCTGGAAAATCAGTAGGGGAGGGACAAGGTTAACATACTCATATCAGTATTCCACTGCAATTTGGCACACACTTTCTGCATTTATATCTTACATTTACATGCAGTGCCCAAAATACCACATTTAATTGGAAAATAGATGATAAATGCAATGATTTTCAAAACTGAGAAGTGTTGGCCAGGTACCCAGCAGATGAGGTCCCACCTGGAAATTTCCATATACCCTGGTGGGTCAGTGCGACTCTGAATTGAGATAAAAAAAACACTGCTGTGTACTGGCCCGCACTACTTGCTGTACACTTTGTGTGCTCACAGCATGTGAGCTTTCTTACTGTTGAACTGGGCTCTTTGATTGGGCGTGCTGGATGCAAAAGGACTGGGAGCAGGCAGAGGAGTGGGACACAGAAGCAGACACATGCATATATGAAAGAAAGGGCATCAGTGAGTTAAACAGCTTTTCTCTTGTCTCTGTTCACTCTGTGTACTGGTTCACACTTCTTGGCTTTCAGAGCTATCAGGTAGGCAGGTTACTAGCAGGCAGAGGAGCAAGTTTTAACTCTTGTTTTAATTCCTCTGCTTGTTTGCTCATCATGTTTGTGTGTTCTGGTATGTATTGGTGGGTTAACAAGTGTTAGGCAGCAGGACCACTGGTTCCCCCTTCCCACACACTCTCAGAATAGGAGGCTTGTAACAAAATTGCTGTCATTGTGTCATGGGGGGGTGCATAGCACTGCTTAGTTTAGTGACCTACTTTTGGATAAGTTGCTGAGATGGATGTATTGCTTCCTTCATTACTAACCCCTTTCCAACTCAGCAACAGTGTTTGTTTAAAGCAGGGGTTCTCAAATGGTGAGGCCAGCCTCCCTTGGGAGGCCCCAACCTGTTCCAGGGGAGGCTCAAGCAAGTCTTGAAAAAGTACTGTATTTAAATTTTGAACTTTATAGAGTTTGAGTGAAGGGATAAGACAAACTGAAAGAGGATAATAGTAGGTGAATGGATGTATTTATTCACAAGTCTGTGACCAGGGAAAGTACTGCACACTGAGCCATGGCTTATTTCAGGTGTTCCCAGGAAGGGTAGGAGAGAATACAATTCAAAATGTAACTGCAAAACACTCAAGCAATACAAAATGAATGAAAGTGCAAACATATTACAATAATAAACCAACAACGCAAGGAACAACGATTAATTAGATCAGGCAGAACTGTCCAAATACAAGAGTTAACCATACAGGTAGTAGGAATAAGGGCAGGAGGGAGCAAATGATCCCTGAGAAGTTGCTTAAGAGCAGGGTGAGGGGGAGATGCAGAGGTCGGCAGGAAGGTTATTCCAGTTAGAGGAGAAACAGAAAAGCAGTCTGACCCATGAAGGTATGGCAGTAGAGGTAGCAATGGTTTGAGAGTCAAAATATTGGAGAAAGTAGGTTGTCCTTTTGGGAGGTGGGGGTACAATAAGCTTAATAACATGAAAGCAAGGTATGCCATGAGGTTTCAATTTATTGCTGATGTACTGTGAAGAGTAGGCTATTTTTCTATGGGGAGGCCCAAAAATATTTCAGTATTTTAGGGGAGGCTCAAGATCTTTTTCATGGCTTAGGGGAGGCTCACTATGACAAAGCTTGAGAACTGTTGGTTTAAAGTAATGTGTTTTGTGGTTTTTGTTCCTCAGAGTTGGCCTTGGTTCTTACAGTGTGAGTGTTTGTGAGGTATACTGGTCTGTTAGTGTGGATCAGTGCAATTTTTCCAACCCCCCTGTATGAACTGGCAGACAAAGATGCAGTTGTCATATATCTTCCTACCCAACTCTACAGAATGGATCTCAGTTGTCGGTAATTATTGTGTTTAGACAGTGCAGTTGTCCATTTAGAGGAGCTTATTTGACTCAGCAGTGATTACCATCACCCCCCACCACTCCACATTAGCACAGGGTGGGCAAACAAATAGGCAGTTGATGGAGATCTCTGGTTCCCCTCTCTCCCACTCAGCAGAAGAAGTTGTTGTTGTTGCTGACTATGCAGGATGCAGCAGTGGGTGTGTAGAGATAATGGGCTTGATTTTCAAAGCCTGGAGTATGACGTAAGGTGCCTGTGTCAAACATAATTGATACAAGTGGCACCTCATGTCAAAAGATGTGGCTATCTCTATTTTCAAACATGGTCTGCATCCAAAAGGGGAGCTATTGTGCCAAAGTGGCACTGGGCCAGCCTTGCAACTGAAATCAGAGTGCGCCAGGTTGCAAGGTGACATGCACCATGGCAGAGCTGCAACATCCCCCCTTTTTGCAGTTTTATAAGCCCAGCCAGGAGGTAGTCTAAGGGACATGTACCAGTGCCACACATTGTGATGAAGGGGGTGGGCCTTGAGAAAGCCCACGGTCAGATGGGTGAAACAAATTGGCAGATGCTGGCAGGGTGAGTTGTGGATTTCTGTGTGTATTTTTAATTGAATAAATGGCCTTTTTAAACTACAAACCAAGCCATGGGTTTGCTTTTTTGCAGACACGCTGGTGCTTGTTAGCCATTTTTTTCCACTGTGTTCTGACTGTCCTTTTTTAAGCAAGGTCCAGGCATGGACTGCCTTAGCTGCCATGCCCTTCTCTTCTTGTTTTTAGCATAGAGGAAGAAATGGTAGCCCTTTTGTTTTAGTAATGTACTTGTACTGAGTAAAAATGTCATCAACTGTGTAGGACAGTGAAAGAGTTGATGCAGTGGCTTCACCTTTATGATCTAGTTAGCCCATTGGATGAGTTTATTTTCAAGTATAACAGATTTACCCATCTGTTATTTTATATAATTCTATAGTGTATCACAAATGCTGCAGTATACTACAGGGAACAGTGTAAATCAATGGCAGTTAAACCATTTTGCCATGCAGTAGTTTGTAACATGTCATTTACTGCAAGTTACTGCCCTGCATAATGGATGGCTAGATGTGTACGTATATGTATATATTACACAGGTACAGTCACACCTGTATATTAGGGTTGAGTAAGTACTTGAATACTAAATCTCAACTGTTGCACCTTAGTAACTTTGCCCCTGTTCAACCAATTTACATGAAATTTGGAATACACAGAGATGGTGCCAGGATATCTGAATCCTGAAGATTTTGTGGCAATCAGTTCACTGAAAGCAAAGTTACAGAGGGGCAAATCCCCCTAAAACCACAAAAATTAAGACCTTTATTTTACTCAAATGTAACTAAAGAAAATGGTAGGATTTGAAACATAAAACTTGCAAGTTTCATAGTTTGGCCTAAGGTGTGTGATTTTGTCATTTTTATCTCCCAAACCGTAGGAGTTTTTAAAATATTTAAGAAAAAACATTCTGGTTTTGAGCATGCGTAGTTAAAAAAAAAGTCAGTGTTCTAAAAAAACTGAATTTTTATGACCACATAAAGTCATGAGGTCATATTACAAACTTGCTGTCATTTCACAGGTGGCAGAGCCAGTGCCCTGTCTGTGTATGCCACCCCGCTGTTTTCATACAGCAGGGATGGGGCTATGTGTCAGTGTGTGGCCCTGCCCCTGCTGAACTTGCTGTGCATCTGACTTTGTCCTCAATTAGTGAGTGCTACCATTAGCTGCAAGGACACTGTCAGCTTTTGATGGCTAAGAATTAACTGTAAAATCTGTGAAAAATCATTAAAATCTTTCATATTAAAAAAAGAACTATAACCTGGTGCCCTTTGCCATCTATATGCACAGTAATGGCATGTTTGGCACCAGAGTTACATGACATGCACAGTAGTGTATTAGTTAAAAAAAATCTTATTCTTGTCAACCGTAATAGAAGCAGTCTTCTTGTCCTGCACATTCCCAGCTGAATACAGCACTGTAGTACCAGTGAACTCATTCATGTATGAGTTTGTTTTGTTCTCAACAGTACGAGTTAACTACACAATCTGAATTGACCATCTGAGAAGAGGCTGCATATGGAGGGAGGTGCTGGGATAAATGAACAACTAATAAAACAGAAAAATCCCACACTCTTCAACCCAAAAATAAAAGACTGCTCACCAAATGCTCAAATAAAGTGTCTCATTTTATTAATGCAAGGCCCTGACATGTTTCAGAAACAATGTTCCTTTTTCAAAGGGTCTAGTACAACGAAAACCAGTGCCTCTTTATACCATTGAGGTGATGACCTCATCAAACAGTGTCAGTAGGTGCAATAATACAAATAAGTGACAGTGCATAGCAATAGTGCAACATAGGGGCTAAAACAGTAGGACAGTCAATTGCTAGTATAAATATATCACATAAAAACCTGTTAAATTAAAAACAGATAGCCTGTGTAGCAGAAAAATCAGATGAAGTGCCAAGACTCGATGTCCCAGTAAGTTCTATAGATTCCAATGCCGAAAGATAAAATCTAAAAGAGAACACAATAAAAACAAATTAGTGTATGGCATTATTGAAATATAGATTAATGCCATGCAATATACTAGACCCACAGTTGGTACATTTATTACATAAGTAAGAAAAATCCCTTCATAATATGTGGATTTATAAGTGGCAGTAGTCCAGAGAACTGAATAGTTTATGGTTTATGAACTATTTAAACTATTCAGTTCTCTGGACTACTGGTGCCTAATCCCTGGTGTTGGCATACACAACCTTCCTCCCTGACCCAGCAGTCTGGGACACCAGGGAGCCCACCTTTGGTGTTTCCAAGAGTCATAGCAACACTAAGGTGCCCAATCCCAAATGTCAGAGCAAGGTACTTTAGACAAAGAAAACCGTCCCATGACATTGTTTTTTTAATTTTTAGCCTGAAATGCATTAAACGTTGCCCCATTGTCTGCTGCCATCTCCATTCCCCACCCTGGCCCTATCCCCACCCACTCAGCACCCACCCTAGACTCTCCCCTTACCTTGTATTTACCAGGCCTGGTCCAATGCCGCAATCTTCTCTGGACCAGAGACACATCTTCACACTTCCATGCCGGACTAGAAATTGAGGAAAACAGGTAAATGCCAAATAATGTATTTCAGTGTGTGTTGAAATTTCCTTCCTAACTTGGTCATTAATTTTTCAATTTATTCCCAAATTTTCAACATGGCCTTTTTGGGATACTACCCCATAAACAATGGCAGTAAAATTATATAAATCCATCCTGAAAGGGGATTTCGCAGTCACTGTATGAAATCACATTTTGGGATGAACTTGCATAATTTTACCACCATTGTTCATGAGTTAGGGTCCCAAACAAGCCATGTTGAAAAATTGGACAAAAATATAAAAAAATGACCATGCTATGAGCGTACGTTGACATTTTCCTATGCTTGCTCATAACTTTGGTAATTTTCAATATTTTTTACTGCAAATTTACAACACAGCAATTTTTTCATACCACCTCATTGACATTACAGCTGTCATTTTTCACATCCTGGCTAAAAAGTGTTTTCACATTTCTGGCACAAAATGACATTTCAGTGGTGGTTTGAAAATGTTCACCTACTGGGTTCATGAAGTGGGGTCATAAGAAGACTATGTTGACATTTTGGGGTCAAAATATTAAAAAAGGTATGTTTTCATTTTTCCACACACATTCATAACTTTGGTAATTTTCAATATTTAAACCCAAAATTTTCAGCATAGACAGTTTGTCATACCAACTCATGAAAATGAACATCTGTTGGTCCAGTGGGGACCACATTGCCTTCCTGTGCCAGTGACCTGAGTTTGGGTGCAAGCTCAGTGAGCCAGTTTAATGAGCCAAGTCTGCTGGGGAAGTAGCTGCAGCATGCAGCCCCATCCCCAGCCTGTGGAGGGGGTGAGGCAATGTTTCAGTGCACACACAACACCTTATGGCAGGCCAGGGAGCCTTCCCTCATGAGGTATTGACATACATGTTAAGGCCTGATGGGCCCATGCACTGGGATAGGATTGTCTTCAGAACTGTATTTATTTCATTTGGACCTGTGCAAATGAGGACACAATTGCACTATCAGAAAAGAAGTGAAATTAATTGCAAAAAAACTACGTTAATGCAGACATTAGGATTGAAGAATGTAAAGCGCACAAGGCAGGGAAATGAAACACATTAGGGTTATTTTGGATCTCCAGAGTATTGGCGAATCAGTGGAGGGGTCTTCCTTAAGCTTGCAACCCTAATGCCCAACCCCTTCCCTGTGCAAACAATGTCAGACGTGATATCTTTTTTTCATGCAGGACCCGTAGGGCTCTGTGTGAAGAAAGCAATGACAAGCTCTGTTGCAACATGTGGTAAGCCATACTTCTCTACTTTTGAAGAGTGTACCACTATAAGGCACTAGCTTGGAGTTGTACCTTGTGCTTCAGACAGGAGGCTATGGGTTGTGTGGAGGATGTTGGCATTGTGGTTGACAACCCCCAAGTAAGACTCCACCACTGATTTGTCATTACTCCGGAGATCCAAAACCTAAATGTTTTTCGTTTCCCTACTTCATCTGCTTTGCATTCTTCAACCTTAATGTCTGCATTAACATAGTTTTTTTTTCCAAATTAATATACATATATATGCAGAATAAATAATGGGCAACTGCAGCATGCAAGGAAATAAACCCATTGAGTGGGTTAACCAGATCATAAAGCCCAAAGCCTGAAGAGCCCATTGCTTTATCTTTTTAGCCCACTGGATGGGTTTATTTTCAAGTATAACAGACCTATCTATTTTATATAATACATTTGAATGGTTACTGTGAGATTTGATTGCATCTGCATATACATGGAAAGGTATATAGAAAAATAAATGTTAACCACTTCTTTGTGGAAAAGTTCCAGGCATCTATTTTATATTATTGGGGTGTGGTAGTGCTCCTATAATTAGGGTTGAGTAGGGTGTTTAATGTTAAACTCCTAACTTTGCACCTTAATAGCTTCACCCCTCAAAACAAGGAATTTCATGAAAGTTTGCATGCACAGTCTGTGGGATGGTAAGGTCTCTTGATTTGGAAAGTTTTGTCATGATGGCATGATCAGATTCCAAGATCCAGATAGGGCAAGACGTGGAGAAATCTGGGTCTTTTTGCTTTTTTTTTTTTGCTCTCATCTACAGTTCAGATGGTTTGGAATTTTGTTCTGAAATGTTCAAGGTAGGAGGAGCATACTGTACCCTAGAATGGACCTTTTTGTTGGTTTGTTGAAAAATATTAAAGAGCTAGTGGAGCAAAAACAGGTAGACAGGAAAATAATACAAATTTTGTGTAGTAGTCAGTTGTAACTTTTTATTTCTGAAGTATTTGTCTTTTTCCTTTTGCTCATCAGAGCAATAATATTGTGCTGGATGTGTGGAGCAGCTCTTAGCCTGGCACCTGACATATCTAACTCCACTGCCCACATTACATCATCAGCATTGTGATCTCACTGGCAGTGACATCACAGGTGAATGACCTGGCACTCACTTGCTGTTCTTAAGTAAAAGTGATGTTGCAGTCAGTGAGGTCACAGTCATGATGTAGTGTGGGGCAGTAGAGCAAGATATGCAGGCTGCCAAGCTAAGGGCTGTTCCACACATCACACCTACTAACATCAGATAAACAATCCTCCAATTAAACAAAGGTAAAAGAAAAATTACCTTAAGTATAAAAGGTAATGGTTGGCCGCTTTTAGAATCTATTATTAGTTTTAAGCGGTACACTAGCTCTTTAAACTGTTCCTGAGTTATACAGATTTGAAATTACAGTTCTGAGCATGCACAATAGGATGTTTCATTTATATGTTTGATACAAAAGAAGAATTTTAAGCACATGACAGAAGAATCTTCTTTTCTGAGCCGAGATTCTTCCTTCGTGAGCTGAAATTCTTCCTCTGTATGGCTGCCATCTTGTTTTTGATTTTTACAAAAAAAAAGTTAAAATCCATAAAAATGATGTATCTTCAAAAAACAGACTCCAGAACCTTGGTGAATGGGATCTGTTTAGCTAGATTCCAGTGTCTGTCTTTTGAAACTATGTCTGGAAGCATTGTTTCTGGGCAGATGAAAATCCTGGGTGCCCATCTTAACAAAAGGAGCCATTCACCCACATTCTCTGTATGACAACAGCAGAACTTTCATGAATTCTGAAACCACGGCTGGAGTTGTGCTGCTGGCTCCAGTTGAAGTAGTGAGTTGGTGATCCCCTGCTCTCTCTGTCTCTGTCTGTCTATTTATTTATTCTAAATTAGTAGCAGATGGGGTGCCCACCCCTGTCCTACTTCTTTGGCCCCCCTTCCAGGTCACCTTCCCCTCTCTTTCTCATGTTTTATTTAATAGGAATATGTGGATCAGGGTGCCCACCCCCAGTACTGCTTCTCTTTACCCCCTGCCCTCCAAGTCACTCAACCCCCTTTCCCATTGTATGTACATGGTGGTACTGGGGTGGCCACCCCTGGTGCTGCCGAACAGTTGCCTGACATTGGGGGTGCCCAATCCCCATTGTCAAAGTCTCCTGCAATGAAGAAAACCATCCCTCACTTTTTTTCATAACCTGTAAAAAAAGACAACAGCCCTTCACCAATCTGATGCCCCACCCCACACTGACCTCCGACTCAGCACCTACCACCACACACCCCAAACACACATAGTAACATAGTAGCTGATGGCAGATAAAGACCACTAGGCCCACCTCAAATCCTCACACCCTTAATTACCTGAGCATGTCCCAGGAAGCAATAGATTCACCCACATTCTCAGTATGAGAACAGTGGGAGTTTTCTGAACTGTGAAGCAGCAGTTGGAGTCATGCTGCTGACTTTAGCTGAAGTAGTGAGCCAGCAGTTCCCTGCTCTCACCATATCTGGCTCTGTCTCACTGTCTCTCTGTCTCTCTGTCTGTGGGTGCCCAACCTCCAGCACCCTTTCTTTCTCTAATCTCCCATCCAGATCACCCGCTCCCCATTTCCCATGTCTTTTTGAATAGGAATAAGCAGACTGTGGTGCCCACCCAAAATACTGTTTCTGTTCACCTTCCCAATCCAGGTCAGCCAACCCTCTTTATACATCATATACATGGCAGCACAGGGGTGCCCACCACTGGTGCTGCCAAACTGTAACTGATACTTGGATGCTCAGTCCCTAGTGTTAGAAATTCCCCTGCAAAAAAGAAAACCATCCCTCATGGATTTTTTAAACTGTAAAATAGAAAACTGTCCCTTGATAATCTGACCTACAACACACACACCCACCCACCTCAGCCAGCCCTCCACTCAGCACCCATCATCCCACCACTCCACATACCCCTACACACCATCACTCACCTGAACATGTCCCAGGATGTAGATCCACTCTCCAATCGAAGACATGTTTTGATGCTGGAATCTGTAACTGACATATGAGAAGGTAAGTCAAGTTTAATATATTTCAGTGGGGTTTGAACTTTTATTCATAATGTTGTAATTTTTTAACATTTTCACACCAAAATTTCAACATGGCCATTTTGGGACCCACCTCATGATTAGATGTGGACAAATTATACAAATCAGGCCTGAAAGATGATTTCAACATCGCTTTGTGAGATCACCTTTTGTGTACTCTATTTCTGCCCCTGGGGTCCCCAGGTCGGCAATCATCATAGCCACCCATCCAGCCCCATAGCCCGATATCAGGCTGCCTCCCCCTCTTTCCCCACAGCTTAATCCCCATGGTGGGGTGGTGAGGAGCTCCCCCAAGCTACTACTCACCTTTAATAGGATCCAGTTCAGGGAGCGCCATTCAGGGTCAGGGCCTGCGGTGGGTGGCTTCTTCATCTAGCTGACCTGGGACCATTTTTCTCATTTTTCCTTCCCTTGAGAGTGGGGCATGCAATGATGTCTGGGGAGGGAATATGCACGTGTCCACATGCATTCCTCCCATTTACTGCCCAACTCAGTGCTGTCTTGCAGCATCGGTGCTCTGTCCCCTACCCACCGCCAGGGGCCAAAAACACACCAACCACTGAAATCCCCCCTCCATGGAGAGGAAGAGCAGTCCCTTGGATGCTCAATCCCTCTCCATCCCTGTTGACTCCCAGCAGCCTGTGCTCATTCTAAAACATGGGTCGCTGGCATAGCACGAGGTAAGGCGACCTATGCCTCAACCCTCAGCACCACTGGGCAGGCTGTGAGATCACCTTTTGGGCAGGATTTGAACATTTTTACTGCCCTTGTTCATCAGGTGGGGTTTTAAGAAGGCTATATTGAAAATGTGGGTAAAAATATTAAAAACACAATAGAGTTATGAGTGTATATTGAAATTTTTTTATGCTTGCTTATAACTTTGGTTAGTTTCAATATTTTGACTCCAAATTTCCAACATGGTCATTTTTTTCACACCACCTCATGAACGTGATAGCTGTTTTTTCACACTCCCTCTTGAATGTGACAGGTGTTGTTTTTCAGATCTTGGCCAAAATGTAGTTTCACACCTGTAGCATGGAATGACACTTCAGCTGGGATTTGAACATTTTCACCTACCAAGTTCATGAGTTGGGGTCATAAGAATGCTATGCTGAAAATTTTATGAAAAATGTGGTAAAATGACCATGTTATGAGTGAACACTGCAATATTATAACAGTTGCTCATAACTTTGCTAATTTTCAATATTTTGACTCCAAATTTTCAACATAGCCATTTTTGTCATACCACCTCATAAATGTGACAGGTGTAATAGTTTAGATCCTGGAAAGACATGTTTCAGCACTTCTGATTCAAAATGATGTTTCAGCCAATATACTATAAATGTCACATGTCATGTTTATAAGAGAGTCATAAAACGACTGTCTTGAAAATTTGGGGCCAAAATACAAAAAAAAACTATCATTATTAAGAAACTTTGTGAGTAGTGTCAGTCTTGACCCCAGTGGGTACGATCTGTGATCCTTTCCTAATGAGCAGAGTTCAGTGGTGAGTTTAGTGACCCAGCTACATGAGGTGAGGGAGGGGGCATGGCACAGTTATGCGACACCCCCCACCCAGGGAATGAAGACTGCAGGGTTGCCCACACATGCCCCGGTACCATATAGTGAAGACAAGTCGTCTCTTGGCATAGGGTCCTGCACCTCTGCACTCGTGGGTGGCAGAGAGCCCTGTGCATTGGCTGACAGATGGATTTTTTGCCTTGTGCATCTCTATCTCTGGCCACATGCAACTGCAAGGACCAGAGGATGCTGCATTTCTGCAGTTACCAGGCAGCCCCATGAATTCTTGATGTTCATCACTGCTCTGAAGTGCAGGGCCCTCTATAGGTGAACAGAGTCTTTCCTTGGTGCAGGGCCCAGAGTTCCCTGTGCATCCTCTTGTGTTCATGCAGGTAATTGAAGATACAATTCCATTATCTCATGAAGAAAGAAATTCTTTGCAAAAAAAGTGTGTTGATGCGCCAGTTAGGTTCAAGTTCATGCCAAAAAAGTAGGGAAATGTAGAGTTGGGGTTTTCAGCTCTAACTCCCCATGCCCACTACCAAAGCAGCAAAAGGAAAAGACATTAGGGTTTTGGGTGTGTGGAATCTTACTGAAACAGTGGGGTGGTCTTCCTTGAGATTGTCAACCCTAATGTCCACCCCGTTCCCTGAGCAAACAAGGTTAGACATGATCTCCTTTCTTGGTCCCTGCATGAAGATAGCTACAACATCTTTATCTGCTATTTCTGTGTCCATTCACATGCATGCAGATGATACCATCTTGTATGCCACTGGTTCCTTCCCGACTGACCTGATGACCAGATACCAGCTGGACTTTGACAACATTCAGCTCTGGTTCTACTCAAATCAGCTGTCCCTTTATGCAAAGAAGACAATCTCCGTGACCTTTGGAACCAGGCAAAAACTCTCCAGATTTCCTGTCTTCCCCTCCTTCCACACCTTAGATGGGTCCCCCCTTGAAGATGTCCCCTCCTTCAAGTACCTTGGGGTGTGACTTAACCAGCATGTTGATTTCTCTGTACACATGGACGTATTCACAAAAAGCTGTACCCAAAGTTAGGGGCGTTGTACCATAACCATGGATGCAGTCCCTTGCCAGCTTGTCCGGCCATTCTACAGAGAATGATTCTCCCCAATTTTGACTATGGAGACTTTATTTATGGCGGTGCTCCTAAGTCCACCCTGGCCAGACTGGATCCTCTCTTTCACTTCTTTTGTCGGTTTGTTCTGTACCATCCACACCACTCTCACCACTGCTCCCTCCACACTTCACTCTCTCTCTCCTCATTTGAAGCCAGATGCCTTGCACATTGATCATCCTTTAGTGCCAAGTACTGGCTTAGTTCTCTCTCTTCATATCTATCCTCTCTACCGTCACCCCCTCCTCCTTCCTCCTACTGCCTCCCTAGCTCTGGTTTTTGCTCCTTTGCACTCCTGCCTAGGTAGTCTTCTTCTGACCAAGTGACTTTGTCCTCCCTCCATCCTTTAGTTCTGGAATTCCCTCCCCCTTTCCATCTGCTCTGCTACCTGCCTTCACTCCCTCTCCTCTCCTCTCTTCTCTTGTCCAGGATTTCATTGCTCCCTTCTGCAACTGCACCTAATGCACTCCCTTTCTCCTCCACTCTCCCTCCTTCCCCTTCCCTCCCCTTCCCCTTTCTTCTCCTACTGTAAACTCTGCCACTACTCCCAGTGCTGTCCGCTATTCTACCCCTTTCACTGAGTTGCCTTTTTCACCTTCAGTAACCATTATGTAAATAACTGTAAATACTGCTCTGTATATGCTCTGTTATTGTACATACTATCTGCAATGCTCTGTTTATTGTCTCTCTATGCATGGTGTACTGTACATACTGTCCTGTAATGCTTTATTATTGTCTCCTGATCCCCCTTCCTCCAGGACACATCTGGAAATGAGCCATTATACAGCTCAGTATGTCTTTTCTGGTTAAACTTTTTGAAATAAATAAATATAAACAACAGGCTTTATTGACAACATGTGGTGAGACATACTTCTCTGCCTTTGAAGAGTGTATCACTAAGATATCTAGGTAGATAGATAGATAGATAGATAGATAGATAGATAGATACTTTATTTATATAGCGCTCCTTCCCAGAGGCTTAAAGCACTGCACAATTCATAAAAACATCCAATACAACCAGGTACTTACTGGCTTGGACCTGTACAGTACCTTGCACTTCAGACAGAAGCCTACAAGCTGGGGAGAGGGGTGAGAATTAAGGTTTACAACCCAAAGAAGGACACCACTACTGATTTGCCAAGACTCTGGAGATCCAAAACCTTAATGTTTTTTCCTTTTGCTGCTTGGGTGGTGGGAGTGGGGAGTTAGGGTAAGAAACCCTAGTGCTGTATTTCTCTACTTTTGTGGCATTAATTTGAACCCCGACTGGTGTTTGGATAGTTAGATACTGTAGATAGACAGATATATAGACAAATATATCTATATTGGAAATTTGTGTTGGTTGCAGTGAAATAACACATTTCTCTTTGCTAGTTAGTGATAAGTCCCATAACTCATGAGTGGCAAATCCATAAATTAGATATGAAGGTCCTACCATTCATGTGTGAAAATAAATGTATTATTCTACTGCACCCAATGATGTATTTGATGTATGCCACACTATTTATTTAGTTAAGGAAGGACACACTAGCCGAGGCTCATTTCCAGATGTGACCTCAGGGAAAGGGTTACAGGAGGTACAGTGAACATAAAGTACATTTCTTGGAATAGAATAAAGTGCAGACACAGTACAACATAATCACTTTTTGCTGGCAAATATCCTGGTACAAATTAAAGTGCAGATACAAGACATTATGCCATGCCTGTATAAGTACAAAATAACACCACAGTGAGGCACAATGAAAAGCACTGCAATACACTAGAGACCAGTTAGACCAGAAAGTGTCTACCCCCTGTGCCATTAGTGTCACCAAAGATGGCCACCTGTGGGAATCAGGTGCAGATGGGATGGGGAGGAGTTTCAGCTGGTGTCTGAGAGAGACTGGTGAGGTGGAAAGAGGGGAGCTGGTTACAGAGTGTTGGAAGTTGATAGGAGAAAGCAGATTGCCCAGCAGAGGAATGGGGATGAGAAGTAGAGAAGGTTCGATGGTCCCTGAAATGGAGGGAGCATGGAGCGGAGGTGGGAGGGCTAGAGATTGGAGTGAGGACAGGTAGGAGGGAAGGAAACCAAAAAAGAATTTGGAAATAAAAGTGGTGCAGTGTGACTGGTGATGTGAAAGTACGGGAAGGAGGGACAAGGAGGATTAGAAGGAACAGTGGTTTATACAAGGGTTCCACATCAAAACAATGACTCCCAAATGATGAGAAGTTAAAACAGTAGCGGGTTATAGTGAATGCCAAAATCGACAAACTCTCTGTTTGCAAGGGGCTTCACCACCCCCCATCCCTCCTAAATATAACAACTGGGGGACCTTGGGGAAAGGGGGTACAGTGAGTTTGTCGATATTGGCATTCACTATAATCTGGCACTGTTTTGAGTACTCACCGTTTGGGAGTCACTATTTTGATGGACTACCCATACAAGGAGGAGAGTTCATAGTGAAATGACAAAAGACATAGCAGAGGGTGTTTAATCTGGCTAGGGAAGTGAAGGGGTGGTACCATAGACCATATTTGCACAGTCGAATACTGGGAGCACCATTTTGGTAACCAGCTCCCGGGTGGACCAGCAGGGGTAGGCAGTCTTTGTTACAGTACAGGGCACCCAGTTTAGGGCAGAGTTTTGCATGGATGACATAGATGTAGGCTGAGAAATCAAGCTTGCTGCCAAGCCACACACTGAGGTACTTGAAGGACTGCACTGCTTCAAGAGGGGAACTATTCAGTGTGGAGAAAACTGGAATTCTCAAGAGTTTGGCCAGTTTCTGACTGGTACCAAAGGTCCCAGACACATTTTGTTTTGGGTGTTGACCCAGAGGTGGTTGGAATGGAATTATTCCAGGACATTTCTGATGCTTTTATTGGTTTTGTACCTTGTTTGAATGTAAAACTGACTTTTTTTTTATTGTATGTTCTCTATCTTCGCCATTGCACTCTGTTTTCTATTTCCAGATCCTAAGTAAACACACCATATTTTCTGATACAGAAAGTAATTTTACTATGACTTCACAGTGCAAACATATTAATGTAAATTAGAAAGATTGCTGTAAAACAGGTCATCTTTAATACCAATAAATTTTCACTATGTTTGCAGTCAGAGTGAACCCGTGAAAGTTATATAACCACACTTTAAGTAAGAGCACATTTTTATTGATCGCTATTTGAAAACAGTATATTAGAGGACAAAGGACAAAAGGTCATTTGGGTGTTCTTGCACTCAGGCATTTAGCTTGCATCACTGGTGTCTGCCATCTCTTCTCCATATCGAACAGTTTCAAAATCCTGGAACATAATGTTTTGTTTGTTAGTAAGTGTTTGTGAATTACTCATTTGCTGAGTCACTGATTGTAGCTTTACCGTGTTTAAACACTGCTTATGTGCTTCAGTAATCCCTGCTTCTGTGAACCCTCTTATGCAGTTATCTCACTGAACATGTGAACTCTTATACAGCCACTCCGCATGCTTGCTTTTAATGCTTGTCATTCTGAGATCAACCTGTATGTTTGCTAATGGTACACTACTACTGATCTGCTCAGTTATTTGTCCAGTGTACCAGGCATGAAGCACACTTTTAGTTCATCTTTGAAAATTTTATTGACTGCTACATTTTTTTTCACATTAATAAGTTTTATTGATTTTCCAGCATACAAAATACATACATACATATCATGTGTAAAGTCATACTAAATATAGCAGTACAGAAACAAAACACGTTACAAGTTTAGAATAGAGACAGAAGGATAGCAAATCTATGCGTTCATTATCTGGTTAACAAAAAATAGCATATCCAACATATTATAGCATATTATTATAAGGAGGCACCTATCGGGTAAGGGTGATCAGGAACATAAGTGGTGTAGAATCTGCCATCTAGACATACCCACAAAGCCTGGGGCAGCTTCTCTACCCTGAACACAAATAAACATAGAAGCCACAATGACCAGGCATTGGCATAAGAACAATAGAAGGCATTTAACATGCAGAGTCAAATAAGTAAACTTTAAAACTACAGCAAGACTATCTGGTAGCTGCCAGGGAGTTAAACAGAGAAATTACAACAATTCCCAAGTACGATTATCACCCAACTCCAGTTCTGGGTTCCAGATAATTAAGGAAAGGATCCCAGCAAGCAAAATATTTGGTTAATGCGTTGGCTGCAGCATGTGTCAGGTGGTCTAGTGATGCCAATTTTGTAAATGAGAGAACCAGCTCTGAGAGAGAGGGGACTTCAGAAGTTCTCCATCGGCACAAAATAAGGTGCTTAGCCTGGATGCTGAGGAGGGCCAACCAGCGATGCTGAGGAACAGTAAGATGGGGCCCTTGAGGGGGAAGACCCAGGATCCACAGCATGGGATTTTGTTCTGTCATGGAGCCTAGGATTTGACTGGCCAGCCAATATACAGCAGTCCAAAAAGGAGCTAGCAGTGGGCAGAGCCAGAGTATATGATACAGATTCCCCTACCTGGGACTGACATCTCCAGCAGAGATTGTATACAACAATTTGAGCTTATCCAGGATATCAGTGGTCCTATACCAATGATATAAAATTTTATTTTGTATAAGTTTGCTCCGCATGTCCGGATATCATACATGCACTAGCTTCCAACACAGGTTCCATTGGGTGTCATCAATTGTAGTGTTCAGAGTTTTTTCCCATTTAAGTTTGGACTCCCTAGACTGAGAAGGGATACTTTCTCTTATAGCAGCTTACACCTTACTGACTTGACCCTTGGGGAGCGAAAGCCACCCTGTTAGCTTCTAAGAAACAGCAGCACAGGGTCGCTGGAGCTTTAAAAATTCAGTTAAAGAGCTGTGGAGCTGCAGATACCTCCAAAAGTCAGATTTCCACAGACCTTTCCCTAATCTTGGGTCTTAAATGACTGGATGCCCTGGCCAGTCATATCTAAAACATCAGATAGTATGGTAATGTGTTTTTGCTCCCAGTGAGGCCACAACAATGGTTTATTGTCTACCTGAATATACCTATTATGAAATAATGGAGTATGAGAGAGTGTTCTAGGATTTGCTTTAATCCAGCTGTAGCATGGACTTTGTTCCAGAGCTTAAGTGCCGGGGCAGTGGTGGGATGTGGAGCAAGGGTTTTGGGCAGAGGGTTATATATTAGTAAAGGAAGACTATGTACCAGAGCTGTTGACTTTTCCATATGTAGCCATTGCGACAAAACAGGGGGTGCTCTGATAAACCATTTCAACATTTGAGCAATGGAGTATGCCCACTTATACCCTTCTAGCCCAGGAAGACCCCAGCCTCCAACCTTCCAGTGGGACCATAGCTTATTCCTACTGTAGCAGGATATTTTTTTATTCTCAGAGAAATGTACCTATAGCAGCATCTATGATCTTTAGCCACTTAATAGGTAACTCTAGAGGTATGTGTGAAAGGGGGTATAGGGTCTTGGGGACTGAGATCATTTTTAAGGCTGAAATATTCCCACCAAATGTGTGAGGACCTTCCATATCTATCTATCAATCAATCAATCAATCAAGATGCAAGAGGAACTGCTACTCCTGCTAGCTATGACTCCTCCAATGATGTTTACTGTATAAACTTTAGCTCATTACCATACGTCCATATATCTGTATCCGTGCAATTGTATTTAAATGGCACTACCTCCTGTTGAACCTATTGCTATGTTCTGGTGCAAGTATCTTGTCACATGTGATAGTTATATGTTATTATGTTGTTATTATTACAATGTAATTGTTATGTACGTTCACTCAACCTGTTGTGTCTTAACCCTGTTGGTAATTGTTTTGCCCCAAGTCCATCTTGTAAATGAGCCTGTCTCAATGATATTCCACCTAGCAAAATAAAGATTTTGACTGACTGATTGATTGATTTAGGCTGAAATTTTCCTGCCAAAAGTGAGATTGAGGGCCTTCCATCTATCCATTTCAGTTTTAAGTTCAGCAACCAGTGGCTTCAAATTAAGGTCCCACATCTGGATATATCTGGAGATACAGCATGTGTACACCAAGGTAGACCAGAGAATCTAGTGTCCATTTCTGCCCAAAGGGGGCCACCAGGTCTTGGGTGCATCCAGAATTGAGGGGAAGCACTTCTGTCTTGGTTTTATTCATGCTGAAGCCAGAGAAGCTTGCAAAGTCAGAAAGTGGGGAAAGGAGGACAGGGAATGAGCTAAATATGTCCTCCATTGGGACTAGCAAATCATCTGCATACATGAAAGTGGCATATGACTGATCCCCAACTGGGACTCCTCGAATGGAGAGGTGTTTCCATATGGTGGCCGCCAATGGCTCTACCTCCAATACAAAAGGTAAGGGGGCATCCCTGCCTAGTACCCCTTCCTAACTGACAGGGGTGAGACAGGACAGCATTGGTCAAAATTCTAGCTGAGGGTTATTGATAAAGTGCCTTGACCCAGTACTTAAAGCACTCCCCAAGTCCCAAGTGTTGTAGAACCAACATGAGACAGTCCCACTCCAGGGAGTCGAAAGCGTTCTTGAAGTCTATGGCCGCAGCCACCACTGGAGTGAGAAGAGACTAGGCTTGGTGCACGGAGTTGATCATGGACCAGATATGGTCCCTGCTGAGTTGGCTGGGGACGAAGCCCACTTATGAGGGGCTGGATGAGAGATGGCAGCAGCGGATTTAACCTCGAGGCCATGATTTTAGAGAAGATTTTGCTGTCTGCATTAATAAGAGAAATCGGTTGATAGCTTGAGGGGAGTGTAGGGTCTTTTCCCTTTTTAGGGAACACCGTAATAATCGCTTCACGGAGGGTAGGGGGAAAATACCTTTATCAAGTGCCGCGTTATACATGGAGATAAGAAGGGGGGAGATTTGAGAGGAGAGAATTTTCCAGAGTTCAACAGGGAAACCATCTCCCCCAAGGGCTTTACCAGAGTTCATGATTCTTACTGCCACTACCACGTCAGCTGGTGAAATGGGTAGATCTGGTTCTGCTGTCTGAGAGGGGGAAAGCCTAGGATTGATTGCTTCATCAAGGGGCTGCAGTAAATATGTGCAGGAGGCAGGTACAAACACAAGGATAAATTGCTGACTGTTCTAATTTGTCAAGAACGCCTGGTGTTGTGTGTGCCTGATAGAGATCCAGTATAAGTAGAGTACACTGCTTTGATGGGAGGTTAAGGATCTGGTGTGTGGCCTCTGTATGTGGTAGCAGTGTGTGATTGCTGTTTTGGAGCATATGGGTCTCATTAGCCCAGTGGTTGTCAGTGTTAGTAATGTGCCACTTGGTGGAGGGGACTTGAATTGAGGGTGGCTGGCAGTAAATTTCTCCTGGTAAATGACTTATAGTGTATGGTAGAATGCTATCCCGCATGGAAAGCCATGCCTGGAACAGCATTGTTGTGCTGTCTTGGCTACGTCTCGATGTTGTTATGCTGCACTGAATATGTCTCTAGTGCAGCATATGAAACATTGAACATCTTTACGCATGCACTATTTAGCGGCCTGTGGTGGTGAGCAAGCGAGCAGCCCAGAAACGAGCCACTGCATCTGCAGTGAAACAAGGCATTTTTTTAAACCAGGGTCTAAAGGAGGGAGTGAAGTACATCTGTGGTTGCCCATACACTTTAAAAGATTGTGTATGAGCAATCATACACAGACAAGGATCTTTTTCAGTCTCAAGGTTTCCATGGTAACAAGACCTCTCGAGCTATACTCTCAAGGTCTCTGGTTACTGCTCAAACCTCTCGATTTAAAATTATCTTTGTAGTGTATGATTGCTCATACACAGTCCTCTACGTGATGGTAGATAGGCGCCCAATAATAATGCAGCCCAGGATAAGGAAAACTTGTTTCTTGTTCAAATCAATCAACTCAACTTACTTTGGCCCCACCTCCTCCACAGTCCATTATGAGCAGGGTACTAAATTGAAGCTTGTTTTATCAATGTCTATGATGAGTTCACAGGAGATCAGCTCCTGCATAGAGACACAGCTGATGTGCTTCAGAAAGTTTTGTTTCAGCATTTCAAAGTCACTGTTTGGTTGTTTTTTTTGCAGCCAGCCTTTGTCCCATTATGCTTTGCAAAACCGAGCCTATTCAGAAATTGCCAAGCCCAGTGTCTGGTTAATTGCAAGTGGCCACCATACTCCATTTAAACCTTATGGTTGGGTACTTTCACACCGGCAGTGACTGGAGACACAAAGTGGGCATTAGCAACTGCCCCCTCTGAGCGTGAACTCCTGAAAATTTTTTCAGCTTGGCTTCAACATCCTCCTGAAGTAGAGTAGGATGCTCTAGAGGCTTATTGAGCAGTTGGGAAAACAGCTGAGAAGGGTCAGTGACAGTCTTGAGCCTATTATAATAATCCAACTTAAATATTCAGATAATGCTGTTGATGTCACACTGATAGTTGGTTCGGTAATACCAAGTGGCATTCGTCACCCCATGAACAGCAGCATACTTCCCTATCTTGAATCAGTTCAGGGTGTAGGATACATACTGAGTTTGTTGCCTCTTGTGTGGTGGTGAACTGTGTAACTCTTTTAGAACAATGTCTGCAGTTTTGATTGAGACACCGCTAGTGCTGCTGAGAGCATCAAGAGTAATTTCTTCGATCACTGATGGGTCTCATTTTACTGCTTTACTGTGCTGCAGCCACTGTATAAGACATTGTGAAGCTCCTGCTAGTACAGCTAGCTGGAAAAAAGTAATCACACAGTTACCTGTGATAGTCATCTTTTTATATCCCTTCACCCACACTAATTATATTAATTAGCTGTCACAGCCTCCAAGCTCTCTTAGCACTGTCAATCTACACCTCTCAGCTGATAGTTATCACTGCCCCCCAAACTGACTGATCAGTCAAAATCTGTGGATCCCTGTCATTCAAAGATGATCCTCCCTAGCATCTGATTTACACCCTGACTAGCAGCTGATATTAGTATATGAACCGTGCAAAGTGCAGAAAACTGTTTTGCCTGACAGCTGATGTTCCTAGAGCGCAAGTTTAGATTAGTGCTATGATGTTGGCAGTCTGGTTGGTGCAAAATTTAGCTTGCTGTTTTACAGTATATTAAAATAAGAAAAGCAGAATATAGAGACTAATATTGAAATGAGAGATTTATTTTTATATGTGCTAAATTATCTGTAAGAGTTTGATAATTTATCTGGAAACTCTAAAGCTTTCTGTATCCTCATACCATTATAAATAGAAATTATTGTATGTATGTCTTTGAAAGGTATCCCAAATTGTTAGGTGTTATAAAACAATTACTGCAATAAGTAACATCACACTATATAGTAATAAGATGCAGGAGGTATTATTCAATGACATCCCTCACCCAAGGCACTGCAAAGATATTGAATATCCTAATTCTTTGCGACCATGTATAATTCTTACACAATACTTTGGCAGATTTCTTTGTTGCTGGGCTGACCTCATGATCATCTGTTGTTTATAATACATCACACAGATTCAATCTATAACCTTGAGTCTGCTCCGTTCAGCTTCATATCTCTTTTTCCTAAAGCATTTGGCATCTTGACCCATCAGTTTTCATTACAGTCTAGACATTTCATGGCTAAACAGCATGTTTTCAAAAACAGATCATCGTTACCCTAGGGTTTTCATTAATAAGAATCCTCAATTTTGATGTCAGCAGTCAAAGGGTTTTATTAAATCCTTGCTGAATGCCTGCGACTTCTCATTTCCTCTGGTTCAGAAATGTAGGCATTGGACAGGTAAGACAGGCTGCAGTAGATTGATGTCTTGTTAAAATCAGTTGCCATAGACGCAGGTGCAAATGGGTGCAACAAATTGGTCACAAGGACCACTTTGCCCAACAGTTCAACTTTGCAACCCTTTGTGGCATACACAAAGGGGTCACAAGAATTTCCCTGCAATGGTCATTATGCCAGCACAGGGAAAACAGTGGGACCAATTTGATAACTGAATGCTGTGCTATGTACAACCACTTCCCTGCCCCCTTAATCCCCTGCCTCATGCTGCAAAGTGTGGTTGGACAGAAGAATTTATTTATTAAAGTGGACTGGTTTACTGTCCCTCCAGTGGACCTTCTTCTGGCTCCACCTTGGCCTAGACAGGCAGTACAAAAGTTGTATACAGCCATATAGCAGTGTTTAGAACAGCATTATGCATAAGACACTTGTAACAAACAATGCTGCAAGAGTATGTATTCAGCCAGAATCTATATATTTTCAAACATATTCAACACTCAAAAATGAATATTATCAAGGGTAAGGTTACATAAGTCATAGGTGACAAATTGAGCCTAACCCTAATAAAATTGAGTATCGATGTACCAAAGCATAATTATGAAATGGGTAGAAAAAATGCTGGCTCCTGATTGACCGCAAGGTACTTTCAGCTGAGTCTTTATCCCAGGACAACAGCCTGGCTGAAAGTAATATGTTTAAACAATATATTCAATTTGCAAAAAAAAGGACCCATTTCATAATCACAATAAGGTCCTGCAGGGTGTGTGTTATGGTGGGCTAATGGCCCTTCTCGGGTGGTGGAAGCACTTGGCTTCATCTTGTGCTTCAATCCACCTGAGTTAGGCCATTATCCCACTATAACTCACCCCCTGTCATGCTTTGTTACTTGATTATATTCATAGATAGACCTGGTCAACAAGTAATCTGTAAACTGAGCTTTTTTTAAGCTTTCTGTTTATGTCCTCTTCCTTTATAACCTGCCCTTGTCTCATTTAGGAGTTTTCAAGGCACACTGTGACACCCTACCTCACCTTACGTAAAGCCGCCTACTACCATCGAGCCTTTGCTTCCCCCCAGGTGGGGACAGAGTGAGGAAGATTCACACCTAAAGTTTTGTGTCTTGTCAGAAGGTGCCATGTTGGTGAGGTGGGGCCCAGAAGCACCGGTGTTTGTTGTTATGGGCACTGGAAACATTTTCCACTGTTTCTCTCAGCCTCTAAGGAATGTTATGAGCATGGATCTCAATGTGTGTATGCGCTATGTACTTTAGCAGCGAGCATATCACTATCAATCACATCCCACCCTTCTGCTGGCCCTTCAGTTGCACTACCACCAGTAGTCTCCCAGGTGGCAGTATTGCAGCAGAGGATGGAACCTTCCCTCCCTGGTGGAAACAGAATCTCTGGCATCCTCAAGTATCTAAACTTAGCCTGGTCCCAATGACCAGGTCTTGTTTCAGAACCCAAATCAGCAGTGTCAAGGGTGGTAGCTCTACTGTTACACTGATGGGCTGATATAAATTGAGCTCTAAAGAGTGAATTAAAGCAAGCAGAGCATAAGGCACTGGGGCACTGGGGAAGTATCACAAACTCACAGGATCCTCCATATTCCTGAATGGCTACTTCAGTATCAAAACTAGAGATGTTGCAAAGTTTTAATTCACCAGCGAATTGCTGGCGAAGTCACCTAATCTGCCTCCTCTGATAATTTCATGGTTTACCTGTTTATTAAACAATTTGTCATCAGTAACTTTGCCTTGCTTTGGGTGTTTTTAGGTGCAAAATAAATTATTTTGCACTGAAAAACACTCAAAGCAAGGTGAAGCTACCTATGGCAATTTTTTTAATACGGTGTCCCTGGTGTCTAGTGCCCCCCCCCCACTGATCACTGGCCCAGTAATGATCATTCCTTGGTGTGTAGTGGCCAGTCCTGCCATTGACCACCTGATGTCAGTATTGGTATTACAGGGGGCTTGCCAGGGCTCGGCCCTGGTAACTCTGAAATGAGCCCCGGTAGCTCAAACATCTCTGCCATTGACTTATAATGGAAAGGTGGCTCAATTTAAAGATAGGACCCTTATTGGCCCCCCTAGTTCCCAAAGCTGTTATTTGGACTTGTTTTGGGCTGCTGAAAATGTGAAAACTAGTTTAGTGTGCTTTTAGTGGTGCTGTTATTTCTTTGCTGTCTTTTCTTGCTACAAATTTTCACCCACCCTCCTACCCCCACCCTCACTTTTAAATAATGCCCTATTAAATCTGATTGACAGGAGACAAACATGGGAAATAGCAGGGGTTGTGGAGTAGGAGGGGCATAGAGGGAGGATGCTAGCCCTTGACACAAGAAGTGTTTTGACTCATTTTTTGTTGTTGTTTTCTTTCTTTTAAAAAAAAATTATCTGAGGATTGCTGGCAGGATTTTCAGGGCAGTAAATTAATAAAGAGGGAACTAGAAGGAGAACTTCAGTAACAGACAACTACTAGAATAGCAGTATAAGTGCAGTATAATGTGGGGAGTGGTGCAATGCAGTGGACACGGGGCAGACATATTCAGGCAGACATTCTAGATGCTGAGGTGCTGCCCTATCTGCAGGCATCTCTCTCGATTATGGGATGAGGTAGCCAGACTCAGGGCAGAAGTAAACTGGGTCACGAGTACCTTCACCCCTATCCAGAGACCACCCAATCCAACATTGCTGCCTCAAAGGATGCCAAGAACAAAGAGCACTTGGATGATGATGGGCTCGGGGAGGGTTAGGACAGTCAAGCAGAGGCACATCCCAAATCCTATTCCACTCCAGAACTCATATGCCACACTGGCAAATGGGGACAACCAAACAGCGGCACCTGGAGAAGTGGAGGGATGGATGTGGAGGTCAACGGAGGAGGTGACCTCATTGAGGAGAGCAGTGGATCCCAGAAGAGGATGATGTGAATCCTGTTGGGGGACTCTGTCTTAAACAGGATCCAGCTAGGAACACATGAGGGGGAGGACAGGGAGGTGAGGTGCCTACCAGGTGCCACAGTGTGGAGGGATGGGAGGAATATCCTGGGGATCACCGGGAAGTCAAGATGGGAGGGTTAGCTTGATGTAATTTTCCACCTAGGCACTGATGACCTGGCAAATGTGGAGCCTAAGGAAGTTCAGGAAGAGTTTAAAAAATTTGGGAGGGGTCTCAAGCAAGTAGCTACATCTGTCAACTTCTTGGAAGTATTACCTGTGAGGGGCATGGGAAAGTGTAGAGGCGCACATACCAGGAACTTTAATATATGGTTGAAAAACCAGTGCTATGAGGAAGGGTTTGATTCTTTGGTGACTGGGGATCTACCTGGAGGGATGGGGGCTTGTTCAAGCCTGACGGCCTGCATCCATCCTGGTGGGGAATTCTAAATGGACAAGCATTTAAACTAGCCAAGGGGGGAGGCAGACCAGCAAGGAGGGTACCTAATTGCCCACCCCCCATAGCTAGCAGTGGAACCAGTGTACAGGAGGAGGAGGAGGAGGAGATATCTCTACAAAGCAGTGTACAAAAGATGGAGATAGGCACCCAAGGGGTGGATAGGCATAAAGGGGGCAAAATACAACAGAAGGGCAGACAGCAGGGATAACCTGGGATAAAGGACAACCAGGGAGGGGGCTGGAGTAGAACAGCTAAACAGTCCAGGGAGTTCACATCATGGAAAGCCATGTGTGCCAATGCCAGGAGCCATAGCAGCAAGATGGAGGATCTGGAGGCTGCCATGGCACAGTCGGACCTGGACATTGTGTCCATTGCAGAAATCTGGTGCAATGATAACCAAAACTGGGAGATGTCCATACCCAGCTACTACCTATTCAGAAGAGACAGCGCAGGCAGGAAAGGAGGAGGAGTGGTACTTTATGTGAAAGATGGCATAAAGGCCACAGAGATCCAGGAGGAACAAAACAGGAGGGGGGGGGATCATTGGGTTAAGCTGGAAATGAAAATGGGGTCAGACATTCATACAGTGGTGGTCTACAGAGCACCAGCCCAGGAGGAAGACAGATAGAGAGTTAATGCTAGCCATCCAAAGGATGGCAGACAAGGTGGGGAGGTGCTGGTTGGAGACTTCAATATTCCAGATGTGGACTGGGGCCTCCCAGCAGCAGCATCAACCAGGAGCAAATTTTTCTTGGACTCCCTTAAAGGTGCCTTCCTTAAAGGGTACATAAACAAACAGTTTGTTTTTAAACTGCAAACTCCAAAATCTGGCTTCATATCAAGGTAAAGTAAAGGCTGCTGTTTACATTTATGCTAAAACTGCATTTATGTAAATAACATAAATGCAGTTTCATAGCTTTTGAAAAATGTAAACATCAGCCTTTCACTTTCAGAAAACTGCCTTGGTTTCTCCCTAAGATGTCTGCCAAGTGTGTTAAGTGATGAGTCATGATGACATCATCTGAGCCAGATACAGAGATCCACATATATTTCTATAGTGCTAACTAGTGCTTCTTTCCCTCTTTATTTTGAATTGTTCTACCAGAATGATCAACAACATTTATTAACTCGTGGATTATTTTGATCAGTACACATTAGGCTATGATTTTGTTCTTTTTGTTTACTTTAACTTGTTTAAAATGTTTTGCAATCCAGCTGACTTTTCCTTTGGCAAACTGCATTACAGTACAACACTTCAAATACCTGATGATCTAGTGGTTATGTGATGCACTGAATTTTGCTTTTTGTTAACCAGGAGAGACACACTAAGCTGAAAGCTTGTTTACAGGTGTGGCCTGGGAGCACAAGGAAGTTTAGTGACTTGCTCAGCGTCACACAGCAAAGTACCGGTCTTGTTAGTTCCAAAGCTCATGCTCTCTTGTTAATCCACAAATAAGGCTTTCTTTTTCCATGTAAACCCCCTGCACCTGGCCTGCCTTCTGTTGAACACCCCACCATCCATACTCTGTCCTTAGCACTGCCTGGGGCCGCATATGAGCCTGTGGTCTCATGAAGAGAATTATCACACCTTCAATTGTAATCTTGTGTCTCAGAGAGTTGTGCACACCTATTCTGATGCGCATCATCAGCTGGCACTGTTAAAAAATGCCTCCCAAATCACTCTCCAGTCCACATTCTCAGTGTTCGACTTCTGCTCCCACAGTAAACAGTGAATGGATCACCACATTTCTGCACAGTGAAGGTAGTATGTACAGTTCCCTGTTGTGTTTTTTTCCCACCTCATTAACCAACAACTAGGTCTTCCTGGAGGGCCAAGCAATAAGCATCATGACCCACCAGAAAAACTGCTGTTCATGCCCTCATAAGGGCTGCACTTACAATGGATAATAATATTATTAGCAGGACAGGCATACTAATACCTTGAATGAATCCACCTGACTTCCAGTGTCAGTCTACTCCTTTTCCTATGATCTGCAGAACCCTGTAGAACAGTTCCCAGTAATTCTTCTCCAGTACTTTTCTTTGCTCTACTCCGTAATGTGAGTTGGCTGGCTACCACCCTTCCAGCACAACTCCCTCAATACTGTCCTAACAAAAATCAACACCACCCCCCCACCCAAGTGTCATCTCCCTACACTGAATTCAAGTAACAATTTTGGTGCAGCCCTGCCTCTCTGAGTATTTGTCATCACTGGCTACTCTCATCCACAGCCAGGTAGTGATCACAATGCTGGCAGCCCCACATTTCAGATCTCACAGTGATCTGCTCAGCGTCCTCCTTTGTGTCTTCAACTAAGCTGAATATTGCTGTACCCTGCTGGAATGGCCTCTTCAGTCTCTCTCTGGCATTCATTCTTCTCACTTGCTCCCCACACATAAAACTGGTGAGTTCACTACCCTTCCGCATCATGAATATGTTTAGTACAGTCTCCCGTGTTATATTTACAAATTAATAATAAACATGATCTTCTGGTAAGCCAGGCTGATAGTAGCATGGCACAAGTGGAAAAATAGGCATTCCTATCCATATAAGATCTAAGCCACCTATGATTAGGCACTATTATATGACGTACATAATGATGTGCACACCCATCATTTAATAGTGCCTAATAAAAGGTAGCCTAGATCTTTTAAGGTTAGGAAAGCCCATCATTTCCCTTGTTCCCTGCTGCTATGAGCCTGACTTACTGGAAAGATAGGTTTATATATGATATGTCAAAATAAAAGGGGACTGCATTAGTTGCATTCATGATGTAGAAGGGTGATGAGCTGACCAGTTTTTGGTGTGAAGAGGAATACTGAAGAATGAATACCAGAGGGGGACTGAGAAGGCCACTTTTGCAAGGTAATGCTATATTCAGGGAAGGGGGATGACAGAAGAAGAGAAATATGAGCAGATTACTGTGAGAAATAAGATGTGGGGCTGCCAGCACCTTGATCACTACCTGACCCCGTTGTCCTGACCAACATTCCCCTTTCCATAAAACCAGTTCATGCAATTGTTCAAGGCTGTATGTGGATATTAATGTATGAAATGGCTGCCACTACACATTCAGTCACTTCACTACCAGTCTAGTATTGCTTGTAAAGCACTTTATGATACAATGTGTATGAAAACCACTATATAAATGCTAATTCTTCTTCTTCTTATTATTTCCCATGGAAAAAGAAGACAAGACAAGCATATATTTGAGTTTTGAGAAAGTATGAACTCTAACATTAGACTGCACAAGAACTTTACTACAAAAACAGTGGTGGCTCTAGGGGGTGGTGAAGGGTGTGGCTGCACCCCACCCATATAGTAATGTACTTGCTTGCTGTTGCATTTCACTTTGTTGAAGAAGTCTGATTTATTGATTGTACAAATATTTACATTCAAACTATGGATTACATTTGTAGGTTCTGTCAAAAACATACTAGAAAAGAATAGTAGCAGAAAATATAAAGGTTTAATAAAAATGTTAAAAAGTGTATATTAAGCATGCACACCACCACAGCACCCCCATTGTAGCATTCTGGATCCACCATAACCACCAGACCACCAGGTTATTCAAGATTTGTACTGCACTGTGGTTTGCCACAGAGAAAGTCGGTTGGATTAAAACACATTTTCAGCATGTTAAAGTAAACAAAATGAACAGAACCATAGCCTGACATATGCATTATACAAAATAATGCACATGGGTTTGACCATTTAGGTAAAACAATTCTATACAAAGGGAAAAAAGAACTAGTTTGCACTATAGAGAGCCATGTATCTCACTGACTTTGGCTCAATTTATGTCATCACATAACACATTTTAGGAAGCAGGTAAGACAGTTTTTTTTTGAAATTAGAAGGCTGATTTTACAATTTTCAAATGCTCTGGAACAACATTTAGGTCAATTATGTAAATGTAGTTTTAGCATTAATGAATACAGCAGCCTTTCCTTTAGTCACTTACAGATTCAGATTTTTAAATAGTTTGTTGTCAAAATGTTGTTTAGGTATCCTTTAAGCAACTGGTCATGGAACCAACTCGGCAGAAGGCAATACTGGACCTCATGCTCACAAATGTGGACAGCGTGATAGGGGTAACAGTGGGGGAGCAGCTGGGGAACAGTGACCACCGGTCACTGTGGTTTAAAATCATAGAAGGAGCAGAGCCAAACTGCACAAAAGCACATATCCTGGATTTTAGGAGGGCAGACTTTGGGGAAATGGGGACATGCTTGAAAGAGGCACTAACTGGAATAGGGAGGGAATGGGGGGGGGCTGTAGGCAATATTTAAAACAGGGATTACAAGAGCAACAGAATAATGTGTTAAGCAGGTAAACATGGGGAAAATGAAAAGGAGGCCATTATGGTTTTCCAAGGAGGTAGCGGTGAAAGTGAAAGCCAAAAAGATTGCATTCAGGCAATACAAAAAAAAGGCAGGCAGAAGGGGATAGGGAGAAGTACCAGAAGAAGCAAACAGAGGCAGGGTAGGGTTACCACCTGTCCTGATTTTTGTAGGACAGTCCTGATTTGGGCAGCCGTGTCCTGCAAAAAAAAAGGAAAATACTGCATGTCCTGACATTTTAGTAGAAAAAATATTTTCTAACTTTCCACTAAATGTTGCAGAAAACTATAATACCTTAACTAAAATACCTCAAAATGATAACAAACAATAGAAGCAACTAAGAAACTACAACACCTAGCCTTAATTCTGATTATATGGAGAAAACAAGTCTGTTGCATTGGTCGAGGTTATACTACTGTCCTTCGAAAAATCATGTTTCAGTAAGAAATGTGCCACTTTGGGCTTCTTAAAAGGTGGTAACCCTAAGGCAGGGAGGTCAGTAAGGGAAGACAAAGCTCAGACAGAAGAGTGCATTGCAAATCAGTGGGTAGAGGGGACAAAACCTTTTACAGGTACATAAGTGAGAAAAAGAAGGGCTAAGAGAGGGATACTGAGACTGAAGGGGGAGGAAGGGGCTGCATGGAGGATGACAACAGTAAAGCTCACATACTGAACAGATATTTCTGCTCAGTCTTTACTGAAGAAGGGGAGGGTAATGGTCCTGAAGGGAGTACAAGGGGTGGGAAGGGTGCAGAAATAGACACACGTCTCTTTACACAGGAAAGGGTCCTAAGGGAACTGGAAGGAATAAGAGTCGATAAAGCAATGGGGCCAGATGGGGTGCACCCCAGGGTCACAAAGTTACTAAGACAGGTGGTGGCTGAACCTCTGGCAATCCTGTTTAGCCAATCACTGGAAACAGGGGAGGTACCTAAAGACTGGAGGACAGCAGATGTAGTCTCCTTATACAAAAGTGGGAACAAAGAGGAAGCAGGGAACTATAGACCAGTCAGCCTGATTTCAGTAGTGGAGAAGATCATGGAAGCACTACTGAAGGAGAAATTTGTGGAACATCTGGTTGCCAACAAACTACATGACCCAAGGCAGCATGGTTTCACCAGGGGGAGGTCATGCCAGACCACCCTCATTGAAGTTTTCAACTGAGTGACAAGGGAGATTGATCAGGGGAGGGCAGTGGATGTGGCCTATCTGGAATTCAGCAAGGCCTTTGACACTGTGCCACACAGAAGGCTATTAAACAAACTTGGGAATATGGGAGTAGGCAGGACAGTAGTGCATTGCGTGGGTGACTGGCTGGGTGGCAGGATACAGAGAGTGGTAGTAAATGGCTGTCACTCCACAGAAGGAAGAGTGACCAGTGGGGTATCGCAGGGATCAGTGCTGGGACCAGTCCTACTCAACGTCTTCATCAGTGACATTGCACAGGACCCAGAAGACAGAATTTCCCTGTTCACTGATGACACGAAGCTCTGCAACAGAATGGACATGCCAGAGGGTGTGGACAGAATGAGGTCAGACCTGCAGAAGCTTGAAGAATGGTTGTGGGTTTGGCAGTTCAAATTCAATGCAAAGAAGTGCAAAATAATGCATATAGGGCACAAAAACCCTGGAACAGTGTATCAGTTGGGGGGTAAGGATACAGCATGCACCAAGCAGGAAAGGGACCTTGGGGTTATCATCTCTGATGACCTCAAGGAAGGGAAACAGTGTGGCAAGGCAGCAGGTAAAGCAAATAGGATGCTGGGATGCATAGGCAGGGGCATAACCAACAGGAAAAGGGAGGTCATAATTCCACTACACTGTACAAGACACTAGTGAGGCCCCACCTGGAGTACAGTGTACAGTTCTAGAGACCTTACCTACATAAGGATGTAGACCGAGTGGAGAAGGTTCAGAGAAGGGCAACAAAGATGGTACTGGGATTGCATCACAAGTCCTATGAGGACAGACTGAAGGACTTGAATATGTACTCAATGGAGGAGAGGAGGGAGAGAGGGGATATGATAGAGACATACAAGTACCTTACAGGGAGGAAGAGAGTGCAGGAACACACTATTTTCCAGCAAAAAAGATGTTCCAGGACTAGTGGGCATGGGAAGAAGTTGGAGGGAGGGTGATTCAGAGGAAACATAGGAATAATTTCTTCACAGAAAGGGTGGTGGACAAGTGGAACACCCTGTCAGAGGAAGTGGTGGGGGCTAAAGCAATCACAGGATTTAAGAATGCATGGGACAGACATAAGGGAATCTTGGAGGTCAGGGGTTAGGGGCAACAGACTTCTAGAAAAACGTAAAGGGAACTTAAAAGCTCAAATAGGCAGACTGGGTGAGCCATAGACCCTTATCTGCCGACAGTATCTATGTATCTATGTAAGTGCAATTCTAACACTGCCCAATGTTATGATTATTCCTTGGTGTCTAGTGGTCCCCCTTCCCACTGATTGCCAGTCCGATGTAAAATACAAATCTTTCCCTGGAGTCTGGTGGTCCCCCACCCCACTAATCACTGGCCACATGGTAAAGAAAATCTTTCCCTGGTGTCTAGTGGTCCCTCCCCCAGCTGCACCCATGCACAATGTTATTTGTAGAATTCCCTGATATCCAGTGGTCCCTTCCTCCACCCGATCCCATGCCCGACATAATGTTACAGTTTCCCTGTATCAGTGGTCTCCACCACTCCAATCCCAAGGTGTTATACCATTCCTTGGTGTCTAGTAGACCCCCTTCCTATCCCAAATTCCCTGTAATACAAAAAAGGTAGTGCATTCTCTGGTGTCTAGCAGATCCCCACCCCAGCAGGTAGTGCCCCCCACCCTGCTCCCTCCATCATCCCAACCCCGAGCCAGAGACTGGCAAAGCCCTCTGCTTTCCACCATGGCTGGCCACTGACTGAGCTGTCAATGAATGGGTGTGTACTTGTACAAGTATGCACTTATTCATTGAAATGACAGCTCAATCAGTAGACAGCCTTGGTGGTTGTGGAGGGCTGTGCCAGTTTCGGCTCGGGGTTGAGATTGGGGGGATCGTGTGGTGGGCCATTTAGTGGCCAAACATGCCATTCCTCCCCATCCCAACCCTGAGCTGATGACTGGAACAACCTTCCGCTCTTGTCTCCACCATGGCGACTGCAGACTGAGCTGTTGGTGAATGAGCTCATGCTTGTACAAGTATGTACTCATTCATTGACAGCTCAGCTGGTGGCCGGCTGTGGTGGAGAGTGGAGGGCTGTGCTGATCGCGGGTCAGGGTGAGGAGAGTGGGGTGGGAGGGCACTACCTGCTGGGGTGGGAGGGTGGGAGGTCCATTAGCACCAGGGAATGGACTACTTTTTTTTCTATTACTGGAATCAGGGATAGGGAGGGGGGTTTGCTAGACACCAGGAAAGTACAACACCTACAGGGGATCAGGATGGGGGGACTACTGGATACCAGGGAAAATGTAACATTATGTTGGGTGGGTGATCAGGAGGGTGAAGAGACCATTGGACACCAGGGAATACTGCAAATAACATTAGGCATGGGTGTGGGAAGGGGAGGGACTGCTAGACACCAGGGAAAGATTTTTCTTTAACATTAAGCCAGCAATTGGTGTGTGTTTGGGTGGGGGAGGGAGACCACCGGACACCAGGGAAATTTTTTCCTTTTTCATCGGCTGGCAATCAGCGGTGGAGGGGACCACTAGACGCCAGAGACAAATCATAACATTGGAAGGTGAATAATGGGGTAGACCACTAGACACCCTGGAATGATCATTATCAGGTGACTAATGGCAAGGGGAGGGGGACCACTAGACACCAGGCATGGTTTTCATTTGAACAATTCTTCTGGAGTAGTCTCCACCGGTGGAGTTACCAAATGCCACATTTCACAGAGTTATCAGTTTTGCGTGAAGTTGGACTTTACACTGCAGATTAACTCTGCGAATTGAGGCAAATCTACAAATAAATCTGTGGAGTAGAGTTTCCTAACTTTGCACATCTCTAATCAAAACCATCAAAAACAAGACTTGCACAACTACTGCTTGTTGTCCTGAACCATGGAAACCAAGGCCTAGATATTCAAACTGCGCCAGGCTGTGGTGCAAGCTTGGGCGCAGCGCAACTTGGCTGTGCAGGGGTGTGGACCGGGCAATATTCACCGGTGCTGCACCATGGCACAGCATCATTGAATATCGCACCCTGGCCACCCGCATTGTGCATGGCGCAGTGGCACTGCGCCAGCGCAAGTGGCCAGAGTGGAGCTTGGGGATGCGCTAGCCCAAGTTCCATTGCACTATGCACAACAACCGTGATATTCAAAACTTGACATGCAAATGGAGCCATAATGTGTGCAAATGGGGCCATTTGCATGTCATTATGGCCCCATTTGCATGCAGGTACGTCGGTCCCTGGCAACTTGCACCTGGCGCCCTGCCAGGCAGCAGCCGTCAGGGACTGATGCCCCCTGCAGCCAGCAATGTGCTCCACAGCCTGATCACGGGCATCTGTAAAAAATAAATACATATGTCCAATATCCCTGGTGGTCCAGTGGACCGCTATCTGCCCGATCATGGGCATTTGTTAAAACAAAAGAACTATGTCCAATATCCCTGGTGGTCCAGTGGACTGCTATCTGCCTGACTGCGGGCATTTGTGATAAAAAATAAATAATTGCAATATCCCTGGGGGTCTAGGTACCCCCCTCCCCACCTGCCCACTGAGCCCCACCGTCCCGCTCTAGACCCCCCCCCCGGTCACACAGCTGACTACTGGTCTCAGTTAACTTTTCACTGGTCTTCTTTTTCTTTTTACCTGGGATTAATATTACATGAAGTTACACACAGCTGACTACTGGTCTCAGTTAACTGTTCATTGGTCTTCTTTTTCCTTTTACCTGGGATTGCACCAGGAACCAAATGTAATTTTCTTTTATATCCAGACAGAGACCCATTAGTGATATCCAGTGAAGTCATCTCATAAAGAAAATCGAGAACCACATATGACACTGCTTTTTTTCCCCTCCTGTCCTGACTAATACACTCTAGTGAACTATACAAACTCATTCAGTTTATACCACAATACTTTGTCCTTGGGGTAAAGATGAACAGTGACGTTATCTTTTGTTGTGTTACCACAAACTCCAACGATACATTTTTTAGGCACCCTTTCTGTTATTTTTCCTTTTTAATAAAATGAAGGAATGTACATAATTGCAATACATTATTTTATGCTTAATAAATTAACCAGAAATCCTGTCAGATAAAAGTACATATTACTGAGATGTTATGTTGTAAAACAAATTACCATTGTATATAGAAAAAGGTCAGATACTGATGTTGATTGATCAGATCTCATACAATACTATGTGCATGATGCCTTCAATACACATCCCTCTCATGAACTTGACATGCAGAAGCCTAATGTGAATTTGACACTGACATATGTAAATGTAGGTGTTATTACAAGCACCCTGACTCAATTTTGTAGAAACAACAAACAGGATACCGTCATAATTGCAAACACACAAAAAAAAAGGATGACATACAAATTAAAAAAAAAAGACATACAAATACACTGAAATATTACTGTTTAGGAACCACAAATGTTGACTAATCATATCAGATAATGGCAGCATGACAACTTTAAATAAAAATGACTAAAAAAGTTGTAATTTTAAGCCTGCAACATGCACATGACATTTAACATTAGTTACTTAAATTGCAGCTTACATACGCATCTGAACATGAAAAAATATGTCACATTTATGACTGCTCACATTTACAACTGAGGTGGTATTTTGATATTTAAGTGCTTATTTAGGACAATATTAAAGTGATGTATAATTAGATCTGGTTAATGCTTCATATTTTGGTGGCTTCCTTGTACAAATGGCTATCCAGTATTTCGATAAAAACATAAAAATTCCTGCATATAAGACCAAGACGTATTTGTTCACCATGTTCATTATTCCTGTATTTAGTGCAAGTAGTGACATTTTGATAAATATAATAGACTGGCCATTTATTAAAATCAATACCACCATTCAAATTATCAATATGTCACACAGTCAGTTAAATAAATATGAATACTCCTTCATCTAGATGGCAAAACAAATTCAGCCAAGCACACTGTGAACAGTTTTTCACTTATTTATTCAGCACTGTAAGATACATTGTTACAATGGTTATTTTGAAATATGTGATATTGTTGTTTCTGCTATTTATGCTGACTGTTAAAAAAATAGAAATGGCAGCTTAATCAAACTGCTTAAAACTGATGACAAGCACCAATAAAAATGTTAAAAGTGAATTGTATGTTGGTGTAATTCCTTTCACTTTTCACATGCGGTGTGTGGGTTTGATCCGTTAGGTGGCATTCTGAAGCAACAAACTACACATTCTGCATCAGTGCGTGAGTTATCTTATTGATGTGGACAGTGTTCCTTTTGGCAGAGAAAGCTGTATGTGATTTCCAGTGATCTGAATGATGCTTCTCTCAGACAGCAAGTTTAAGCATACTGTCTAGAAACTGACACAGTAAAACTATCACTTTCCAATTCATAATACACATTCCAGATATGTAAATGATTCATTCACATATCTGGAATGTGTAATACTATGGGCTGAATGCCCATTGGCTCACCTTTGTGGACAATGGGCGTACAGCCCTACAAACAGTGTCAGTCGGTGGGCGGTGGGGTGTCAGGCGGGTAGAGTGCTGCCACCCGCTGGCTGACTGGGGGGGAGCAGGACAGTGGGGCTCAGTGGGCAGGTGGGGAGGGGGATACCTAGACCACCAGGGATATTGCAATTATTATTTTTTTTATCACAAATGCCCACAATCGGGCAGACAGTGGTCCACTGGACCACCAGGGACATTGAACATAGTTCTTTTGTTTTAACAAATGACCCTGATCGGGCAGTCAGCGGTCCACTGGACCACCAGGGATATTGGACATATGTATTTATTTTTTTACAAATGCCTACGATCGGGCAGATAGCAGTCCACTCGACCACCAGAGATATTGGATGGACTTCTTCATTTTTTTTTTTTTTTTTTACAAATGCCCACGATTGGGCATGGGGGGGCACCGCCAAGTGCAGACGGAGCTCACAGGTGGCAGCTGCCATGTTGCACCCTGCAATGCGGCAGCTCACCTGTGGGTGGCCATCCATTGTTCCTTTTTTTTATGATCAACTTTGTACTGGCGCAGGTGGGGGTTGCACATGCATGGCTCTGCATATCCCGTGCTGAATATCGGGCTGTGCAGGGTATGCATGGGCACGCCCCCCCCATCTGCACCTGCATACATTACTGATGCACTCTGGCACATCGGGATTTATGCCCCGCACTTTTCCCTTTTGAATATCGCGCTGGGGCGCATCAGTGGGTTGCGCATGGTGCAACACTGTTGCGCTATGTGCAACCCTTTTGAATATCTGGGCCCTAGTTTACAGATACTTGACCTTGACAGTCCTTTAAAGGACTGGCAAGCTATATAATAGCTCAGTTCATACCATCTTGTAGCTGTCATAGAAATCATTACTTGATGTTTGAGCAACTTGGCTGGCTTTTGCCAATCATTAAGATCGACTTCATACCAGTCAACCTGGTTGTGTAAGATCTTAAAACAGAACCACAAACAAACCTTGAAAACAACTTTTGATCACCAAATGTCCTAAAAATACTCAGTATTCTCTTAGAAACTTTGATAATAGTGGTGTGCCTCATCAGAATGTCAAATCTAAATATGGTGACATGTTCCTACAAGCCTCTGTGGTTAGTACATGGAATCATATTCCAGTTGAGATCAGAGTAAAAAACTTAATTCATGAATTTCAGTCAGCTCTTGAGACAACAATAATTCACTCATGCAACTGTAAAGAATTTTACTTTTTTAAATAGTTTGCATTTCTTGTGATAACCTTAATATTTTATTATTGTTTTATTCTTGATTGTGTTTTGTTTGTTTTGTGTTTTATCTAATGAACTGTATACACGCAGGTCTCTGTTTTAAATAGGATCTTATGTCTTAGCCATATGTACCTAGATAGAAAAAAGTTTGATGATGATTACTTGTTGATCTTCTCCAAGGATATTTCACTCCATTGAGCCACATCATGAAACTGTAAGCTGTCAGCATTAGGCCCACCGGGAAATTTTTGCAGGCTGGGGACATCCATGTCAATGCATCTCGTCGGTACTTTTAAAACAAGGGCATCCACACATGTCTGTTCTTTCTACCAGTCTACCACTCATCAGTCCACGACTACTGAAGAACATCAAACGTTTGCAAGTATTCACTAATCCTGCTACTTCTTTAAGTCTGTTGTTTTAAACTTTCTTTTATGCTGCCTCCAAAAGACAAGCAACTGCTTATCTGTTATTGCCATTGCGGTGACATGAAGATTACAAGTATGACAGCCACTCCATTTGTATCCCTTGCCTTTGTACAAACATGACGTTAAAGCCTGCTAATTCTGCCAGAGCTTTAACCAGGCAACCATAAGACACCACAAGAAGGCTTTAGAGGTGTTTCTAATGCTACAAGAAATTGAGAAATAGACTGTGGCAAAGACAGCTTCACCATCTTCAACTACTTCTGTTTCTGGTTCACCCGCAGCCCATTGATCCCCATGGTCAATGGCAGCTGTTGCTGAATCATCAAAGAAAAAAGGATAAGTCTTCCAACTCAGCAGATAAACACTGCCATTCAGAAAAGGACAAGTACATAAAGGAAAATGGTGCTTCTCCAGACTGTTTCCTTTCACCTATTAAGGGGGATAAGTCAACAGATAAAGACAGGCCCTAGGCTCCAACTGTAGGGCCTTACACCCCCCCACCTATCTCTCAGACACCAAGACTAGGGTCCGTCATTGACTCGTCCTCCCTTCTAAGGGAATCACAGTCAGTTCTGCCATTGGGCACTGTCCCATTGATGACTCAGTCATAAATGACCTCTACATGCTCGGTCGATACACAGCCACTGTATCAAACAATGTTGGAGCTGTTTCAGTGCTTGCTGATGCTGCGGCCATTGAAGCCTGCTCTGTTGACACCTCTGGCTGACCCATCATTGTCATTTCTGTTGGCCTTACCATTTTCTATCTCTGCCACTGTGCTGGGACCAGAAAGGCTGTCATCGATAGGATTCCCATTGTCTGTCCCTCCTCACTTGTCTCCCCATCTCATCGACCTTCAGCGAATGATGGTCAGCATTAATAATGAACTGGAATTTAATCAAGAATACATGGTGAAGGAGGAGGCCATGGATGAGGAAGAAGAGGTTATAGATGTGGTTGGCTCAAACTCCATTCTGTCTTCTTACTCAGAGGAGAGCTAGAAAAATACACCAAGATCTCTCCCCATGGATGCCTCTTTTTTAAGCCTTCCTTAAACAGGTTCAGGTTGAACTGGGGTTTCAAACAAAAGAGGAGGATTCTTCCAGTATGCCCGGCCCCGACAGTGACACCAACACAGCAACCTACCAACCCGTCAAAAAATTGACAGGTTGCCGACAGGTGGCTGTGTTGATGCGCCGAACGCAGGGGCACACTGTCTCCCAGTCTTGCACCCTCTCCTCGAATCAACTCTGACTGTAGTGGATAATCCTAAGTATGGGGTGGGGCAGAGCCTCTGCATGAGGGGTTTGGGGAACAAAGCCCCCCCAATGAAAAAATAGGACCGGGAGACAAATGGGATTTATGTCAGCCTCAACTTGCGGTTGACATAAATCCTGTTGGTGAGATGTCGGTTGACACAAGTGTTGTCGAGCTGGCATCATAGAGCCATTCTTCCAAGAAAAGTTGATATGAGTTCTTGAATGTTTATGCCTTTCCTACTGTGACTATTTCTCCTATGCATTCTGCAATTGAGGATGCTATTTTGCTGTCTGGCACAGGCCTGCTCAACTGCCTGAAGTTCCCAGAAAGGTAGATTAATAATATCCAGTCCATATTATTGCATAATTGCTTCAAATAATTGCTGCAAAGCCATATTATTCTTTATAACCTGAAACATACTATGTGGTGATTATGGCTATTCGTGGCAGACCCAAGGCTCCCAAACACATGAGCGCCATTCCTCCTGACAAGAAGTTAAATAAGTTGGATATGATGGGGGTAGAGAATCTGTGCTTCTGCTTCCCTGGGCCCAAGAATTGCTAATTTATATGATTAAATATCTAAACTGCCTTTGGAAGACAATGGCCAGCCTAGTAGAAACATTGCCAGAAGGCCAGGACAAAATACTGGCTCAGCAAACCATAGCTAATGGCCAGTAATCTGGTAAGTATTTGCTCAGATCTGACTATGATGCCTCTGATGTTGCTAGGGATGCTGCCCCTGGGATTTGCCTCTATCACCACTCTTAGCTTAGGGTGGCTGTTTTTCCTCTGATGTGCAATAATCTGTGATGAATGCTCCTTTCTGAGACAAGCAGTTGTTTGGCAGTGATGTTGAGAATGCTTTAAAGCAGCAGTGCAATGAAAAATGTTTTTCCAAAAAAGCTAGTTTCAGCTACAGTTAAGAAAAATATTAGCATACCTGTCAAATGTACTTGTCTAGGTACCTCATATGCTGCACACCATGAGCCCTTTTTAATTTTATACATCCTAACCCTTGCCAGGTCTATGATGCTATTTCTGTGTAAAATAGTGTGTCCATCTTTTTTCTTGAGAAAAAGCTCAATTAAACGCATTATAAAATACTCAGATGGTGGTGGAACTAGAAAATGTTACCTCCAAATAAAACTGGAAAATGCCTGGAATCTTTTATAGTGAAAAAAATGTAGGGTTAAATATTCCCCAGTTTCGTTGCACAGCTGCTTTAAGTAAGGGATCTGCAGTCTTCTAGAATGACTCTTAGATCCCATTATATCTTGAACCCCAAACACAGGGGAGGGGGTTGTATTTCTTATCACAGGCCCTATACCTGTCCAGGCCATGGTTACTTCAGAGGCCTTGGCTATGGTACCCACAGACCTGAGCCATCCACTGCCCAGGCTACAAACTTGCCCCCAGGTGCCCATGCTAGACTTACAAAAGGTCAAAGAAATACCAGCACCCCTGCTACTCATGGTGCTTTCTAGCATGCCTCTTTTTCCTCCAGCCTCACTGCCTCAGAAAATTCTATCTCCCTCTTTCTACCAAAGTGGAGGGCGACCACTACAGATGCTTAGGTACTGGAGGTGGTTCAGCACAGTCTTGTCTTAGAGCTCCAGGACATTTGGTCCTTTTACTGGAGAAGGTTCAAACCCTCCTCCACATGAGGTTCTGTGGAACTGGTCTCAGATTTGGAAATAAACCAAGAATATTACTCCCAATACTTTCTGATTCCATACTGGACCGGGAATTTAAGGCTAGTACTAGAACTTCAGGGATTAAACATTTTTCTAGAATACAATAAGTTCAGAATGGTCTCCCTGCAATCTCTCCTACCCCTGCTATTAAAGATGGACTACATGGTTGCCCCAGACATGAAGAATGCATACCTTCATGTCAAGATCCACAAGTCACGCAGACAAAGGGGCCTAATTTTCAAAGCATCAAGAATGACGCAAGGTGCTTGCATCAAAGAGAACTGATGCAAGGGCTAACTGCATTGCACCTTGTGTCATTTCTGATTTTACAAGGCAGCCTACACAAGTTGGGGGACTGCCTGTGTCAGCCGAGCATGTGCTGTTCTTTTTTTGTTAATGATTTTTATTATTTTCAACAAAAGACAGAACATGGAAATACATAGTGAGTAAATGATATGCACAAATATGTAGTACATTACAGTCATCAAAAACATTACCTTATTATACTATCAGCCTTAGGGCAGGATATGATTCAACCAGTAGACTTGTGGGAGGTGCAGGTACCTGGTACCTGGCCCTGAACAGTAAGGACCTTCTATGATGAGTGAAGTGAAGTGAAGGAAGAAAGCAAGAAAAACCTTACTTACATTTCTAAGGGAGGATTGTGTATACCACTGTAGGTGTGAATACCTTTGTAGGTGAGACTCTTTTCATGGTTTCCGTGCTGATCTTGCATGGAGGCTTGTTGTAATTGGGGTACCAAGACTCTTAACACTGTAAACAGAACAAAAAGAACATACATACAAAGCGTCTAGTATAACAATAGTAATAACAGCTCTGAACATATTAACATATTGACTACACTGACTACCTGTGATTATGCCTGGCTTGTGGTGGTTGTGTTTTTCAGGGTGGGAGCTAGCCCACACTACTCCTGTTTTTCAAGAAAAAGAGAAAAAAAACCTCCTGTGTGTTAAGTTATCATGTTAGGGACTGTCGGGACATCACAGGGATTTGTGGAGTACTGGGCCTAGTTTGCACTTGGCCAACTCTTGTGGGTGGGCTCAAGAAGGCCATGTTTGGGGTCTAGCACATATAGTATGGGGCCATTTTGTTAATTTTAGAATGCATGATCCTGTCAAGTTCTGCTGTCTTGGTAAGAGATGTAAGGATCTCATTGGGTGTGGGTATAATGGTGGATCTTCAGTTGCACAACAAGGCTCTCTTGTCCTACATGGTCAGTAGGGACAGCCATCAGAGTTCAGGATAAGTCAGAGAGAGTGTGTCAGGCTTTATCTCCAAGATAAGGAGAGAGGGACAGAGGGGGATCTGTTTCTTCCGGACCATTGTGCCAATAGCACAGATTTGTTTCCAGAAAGATCATAGTTTAGGACATGCCCCCGAGTATATGGAAGAGGTCTCCCTCACCCATCTGTGAGGCACCTCCAACATTTATTATTATCAGTTATGTGGGCCACATTAAGAATCATGGGGGTCCTATACCATGAATGGAGTATTTTATTCTGTATTAGTCTACTGCAGGTATCTTTTACAGTGTGGTGTACATTTATCCAGGCCTGAGACCATTGCTTTTTAGTGATGGAGATGCCCTACATTCTTCTCCCTTCTGATCTTGACCTCTTCTGATTGAATTGGTATTGTGTCTTTAATGCTTGGGTAGATCCTGCCTGCTAGGCCTGTAAGGGTTGCTAGCCACTTTTCGAGTTTTGCATCAGTGTCTGCTGCATGGGGACTGTGATTGCACAGGAGTGGTTTAACAGCTTCCCTTATCTGCATGTACTTCCACATCTCCTTTTGTGAAAGTCCTCATCTCTCTTGAAGGTCCTGATAGGTGGAGATCATCCCTATCACTGGTTCAAGGATATCTTGTAGTGTGAGAACTCCCTTCCTCACCCAATGTGTCCAATTGAGTGGCTTCTTATCAGTTTGGATATGAAGGTTGTTCCATAATGGCTTGTAGGTTGGGGGGATAAGAGTAGACCCTGTTCAACTATAGGAGGTTCCTAGATTTGCAAGAATAAATAGATTAGGAGTGCGCCCTTGTTTGTTTAGGTCTTCCAAAGTCTAGTGAAACCTCTCTGAGCATTTTAGATAGGATTTCAATCATATTATGGGAATCAAATAAAATAAAGCTATAAATACCAGTCAATGCACTGCATACTACGAGGTCCTGCTATAGGGCTGGCAGCCCCAGAAATTACTGGTGTTATGGAGCACTAAGGGAGTGATGTCTCAGAGTGGGAGGAACCAATATCCAGCGCTGACATCATGCCCTCGTAAGTAAAGCTATTAGCTCTCTGTTAGCTTACTTAATGAATTATATAATAGCCTGCATAAAGGACAAAGAGACTAGCATTGTGCTAGATGTATTAGAACATGTTTGTAATGAGCATAAAGGTTTTAAAAGGGACCTTTCTTTATTAATTATGGTACCATCTGACATCTGATGTCATGTCAAGCTGTTCTGAAAGGTGTTCCTCTAGAGGGCAATGACAGATAGGTGGTCAGCAGCTTCTTGACCACACATTAAGAAGGAGCTGAGAGGAACTGAGTGTGCAAGGTTTCACACTAAAAGAAAGGAGTCAGGAATTATTTTATGACTATTCTTGGAGAAGAATAATTTCATGATGTGTTCTAAGGGTGTGAAGGAGTAACACCGATTTTTTTTTTCCTTTCTGTAAATATTGGAGTTTTTTCTTTCAGTTTTATTTTGTTTTGGACAATAAAATGATAAACGCAGACCATGTGTTTTTTATGCACTTGATATATGTCTGATTGGTCTGTTATTTGAACCCACACTATTACAGCTATAACCATTTTTATAGCTGCTATTTTCCCCACTAGAGTGAGATTTAACATTTTCCATCTATCAAACTCTACCTTATAAGCTTGAATGAGCGGTTGGAGGTTTTCATCCCACAGTTTTTCATATTAAAGTACTATTTTTATGCCCAGATATGTTAACTCCTTTTCTGCCCTGTGTGCAGTTCACACTCGTGAGCAATGCTGGCCTGACAGTACTGGTTTAGAGGCAGAATTTTGGTTTTTGACTGGTTTATCTTCACTCCTGATAGGGTAGCGATGGAATCCAGTGGAGAGAGCACTGGTTTAGGGATTGTCAAAGGTCAGTCACTGGTATTAATAGGTCATCCACAAACATTAACATGGGGTATTCTCTACCTGCCACCTGTATTCCCCCGATTTCATCATGTTGGTGGATCGCTGTAGCTAAAGGCTCAACTGCCAGGCCAAATAGCAAAAGGAAAAGGGGGCGTCCCTGCCTGGTTCCTTTTTCTAGCTGGAAAGGGGAGGATATGAGGTGGTTTGCGGCAATCCTGGGTGTTGGTTCTGAATATAGTGCTTTTACACATACCTGGTATCTGCTCCCTATACCTAGGTGCTTAAGTATCATGTGGAAGTAGTCCCATTCTAGGGAATTGAAAGCTTTTTCAAAATCCACTGCGATGGCAGTCTCTGGTGTTTTAGTCTGCTGTGCTATGTAATAAAGAAACAAAAATGAGCACTGGGAAAAAAATAGTGGTGTTTTAGTAAACCCAGAAAACAAGTAGAAAAAACACAGCACTCACTTAATGGTCTCCCACAGAACAACTGATGCTTAAAATTATATAGCATCAGAACAGCAAACACACCTATTACAGCAAAAGAGGCCATAACAGCACACCAGCACTCACTGAAAGACATTTTGTTTAATTAAGCTAAGCTTCATCAGATTCCAATAATCACAATTCTAAGTGCCCCTTATGTACTATGCTAAATAAATTAAAAGAAAACTACACCCTCATAGCTTCTAAAATTTATTTGTTTTCATGTCAACAGACAGCTCTTTTCATGTAGCTGTTAGAGATGCATGCAACTGCTTTAGTTTGTTTTTACACTGCATACTAAGCCCTGTAACTTTCCTGGGAGGCTCCATTTGGTGTGTTTTTTTTTAATTGCATTGTCCCTGAGAGCTGCATTAGCATATGAAAACATGATGCATAATCAGCCTTTAAACCCCACAGTATGTCTATCTGCTTCAGGGTTTTATTTAACTCTAAAAATTGATTAGCGTTTTGCTCATAAAAGTGCTAAAACATTGTGAAAATGCATAGCACCTGCCTCACTGTGTTTAACACACATAACACTTCTAGAAAATGTACAGTATATAAATATTTTCTGAACAGTTAGTGTTGTCCCAAGAAAAAAACTGCTAATCAATTATTTAAAACTCTGCACTTAATTAGTCTTCAATGAAGCACATCTACAAAAAGGTATGAAATACACAATTTACCTTCAGTGAATTTTGCAAACTATCTGAGTTTTAATACAGGGTTTTTTCCCTTTAAACTCCATTCTGTGTATGTGTTTCCAGAGAGTTTATATAGGGTATTTGTTTTTTCAGCATAGAGATATGTGATATAAATGGTTGATCTGACATCATATTCTCATATGCTAATGCAGTTCTCATGGACAATGAGATTTCAACAACCATGAAATGGAGACCCACAGGGCAGTCACAGGGGGTTACCATGAGCAGTGAAAACAAACTAAAGCTAAGACATATAGCCTTAACAGCTACAGGAAAGGAGTTGTCTGTTGACATGGAAACCAATACAGTTTAAATGATGTGAGGGTGTAGTTTTCCTTTAAAACAGCTAAGTGACTTTTTTCAATTTGACATGAACATGAATTGATATTATTTGATTATGGATGTCACAAAACTGTCAGGCACATACTTAATAATGATTACATTCTACAGACATCCAGGTTTTGGATGAAATCCCAATTAGCAACAATCACTCCATCAATATAGCACAATGCTAGTATGAAAACATTTAATTAGGGTAATCTACATAACAATTTCTTTAATAAGTTATGTGAGATAATTAGATAATGTCACTTTAAGGTCTGTGAATCATATTACTGAAACTTCGCTGTGCAATTTTCAAGTGTTATCATGAAGCCAGAAATAGAAATTAGAACTCAACAATGTTATGTAACACTCAGTACCACAGACCCATGGTGTCATGAATGAACAGCAATTATTATGTATAAATAACCTATCTTTTTAATTTAGTAAGAAAAGCAGCAGGATCAGTGCTGTCATTCAATCCATGGTCATTCTTAGCTCCTAGCAAATAAATCCACAGACATCCTCTCTTTGACCAAATTTTTGTTCTAACTCCCCTTCCCCTCTTAAACTGCAGATAACATTGTCAATACCCGCAAAGTTTACTTGATGTTGCATATGAGGGTTTAAAATAATATGTTTATTAGTCATGTAATTCATGTCCTCATGTTGTATGGCCCTTACATGTTCGCCCACCCTAGTTTTAAACGAATGGGTAGTGCGTCCAACATAAACATGACCACAGCTATAACTGAGTAAATATACTACTTCTTCTGTTGAACATGTAATAAAATCTTTTATATCGATTATTTATCCACTAGTGGGGTTCAAAAAGATTTGCATAACAGTACATGCATTTTCCACATTTGAATGTACCATGGGGGGGACAACCACATTGTAGATGGTTTATCAACCACACACAGATCACTTGGGGATACTATGTCTTAGATAGTTTTTGAATGTTTAAAAACAAAAGAAGGTCCTGCTTTTGCTTATGTACATAGTTTAGGTTTTACTGCTAACATATTCTGATTGTTACAAATAATCTGCATAACACATTGAGATCTAACAGTATAGTTTGTAACAAATGGACAGCTACTTGGTGGTGCATGCTGTTTTCTTTTTGGGACCAGGATGTCTCCTCTTTCCATATTCTCTACTTGTCTCAATGCTTTCATAATGCAAGAATTGCCATACCCTCTTTCTTTAAACTGTATTATCTGCTCTGTTTTTTCTTTTCGAATTCTTGCAGTTCTGTGCAATTACGCATGTGCGTATAAGTTGCTCTTTCGGTATATTTCAAGCAACATGTGGGGGATGGCAGCTACTAGCAACCAATAGACTATTTCTATCTGTCTCTTTTTAAAATAAAATGGTAAAGACCGCTCCGGTTGAATTCTTGTGAATTTTTAAAACCAAAAAAGTATCTCAGTCTGATGTATGTAATAACTGAATTTTAAACAGCTGCTAGTGTTTTCTAACCAGGTGACAGAATTTTTAAACTGATCCACTGTTCCCTTCCAAATAATGAGGATGTCATCTATATAGTGCCGACACAAGTCCAAACAAGAAATGTATGGATGTGTGGCGGCGCTATACAAAAGACACTCCTCCCACATGCCCACATATAGATTTGCATAACTTGGGGCAACAATGGCAGCCATTGCTGTCCCTTATATTTGTCTTTAGTATGAGTTTTTAAACAAACATATATCTTTGCTGTGAACCAAATTAAGCATTTCTAACAAATACTGTGTAGGAGCTTGCACACATTCCTCCTCAGTTATTTTTTCCAAAAACCACTGCGCTGCACTGATGCCCTCATGATGCGAAATCACAGTATACAGTGATTCCACATCTAAAGTGGCAAAAAAACATTCCAGTTGCATTTCAATGTTTTTAACCAAGTTTATGACTTCCATTGAGTCACGCAAATAATGTCGCTGCTTTTTTACAAACGGCTGCAGGATACTATCTAAATACATCAAAATCGGTTCTGTTACTCATTCCGGATGGAAATAATGGGCCAACCTGGGGGTTCTAGCGGATTCTTATGCATTTTAGGTAGTGTATAACTGACGGACACTATAGGGTGTGCAACTGTTAATGCACAGTAGGTTTCTTCCATGATATAATCTTTTATGAAAACTATATTCAAAAGTGCATCCACACCTTTTTTGTTTTCTACCATCTTGTTATATGTCGGTCACTCATAAAAATTAATATCAGATAGCTGTCATTCTATTTCTTTCACATACATAGAGGTGTTCACAACCTTTGCCCTGCCCTTATCAGCTGCCTTTATTACTTGTTCATCATCTTTTGCCAAATCTAACAGTGCCTGTTTCTCATCTCTAGTGCAAATATAATGACAATCATGGTTAGTAACATTTCTGAGCTCTTCCAGATCAAGTTCAGATTTTTTCAGGAACATTGTGCCCACCGGATTGTTGGTGGGACAATATACTGTTAGATCTTGATGCGTCACACAGATTATTCATAACAACCAGAATATGTTAGCAGTAAAATCTAAACTACACATATTAGTAAAAGCAGGACCTTCTTTCATTTTTAGACGTTCAGAAACTATCAAAAACTTAGTATCCCTGCTCCGTGTGTGGTTGATAAACCATCTACAATGTGGTTGCTCCCCATCCCATGGTACATTCAAATGTGGAAAATGCATGTACTCTGCGTATGTTAAACAGGGCAAATCTTTTTTTGAACCCCACTACTGGACAAGTAATTGATATAAAATATTGTATTGTGTGTTCAATGAAAGGAGTAGTATATTTAGTCAGTTGTAGCTGTGGTCACTTTTAGGTTGGATGTACCACCCATTCATTTAAAACCAGAGTGGGTGAACAGGTAAGGGCTGTACTACGTGGGGACAAGAATTACACGATTGTTAAACATATTATTTTAAACCCACATATGCAACATCAAATAAACTTTGTGGGTATTGAAAAATTCACCTGCGGTTTAGGAGGGGCAGATTTAGATCAAAAAATTGGTCACAGAGAGAGTCCAGAGATTTATTTGCCAGGAGCTAGGAATGATCACGGGTTGAACAACAGCATTAATCTTGCTGCCTTTCTTGCTAAATTAAAAAAATAGGTTATTTATACATAATAATTGCTGTTCTTTCATGACACTATGGCTCTGTGGTACTGAGTGTTATACAATATTGTAGAGTGTTAATTTCTGTTTCTGTCTTCATGATACCACTTGAAAATTACACAGCAACATTTCAGTATTATAATTTGCAGACCTTGAAGGGACAGTAACTAATTATCTAATTTAACTTATTAAAGAAATTTTTATGTAGATTACTATAATTAAATGTGTTTATATTGACATTGTGCTATATAGATGGAATGATTGTTGCTAACTGGGATTTTATCTAAAACCTGGATGTTTGTAGAATGTAATCACTATTAAGTAAGTGCCTGACAGCTTTGTGACATCCAGAATGAAATAATGTCAGTTGCTGTTCATGTCAAATTAATTGTTACACAGGTGCTTTAATTTATTTAGTATAGTATATAAGGGGCACTTAAAATTGTGATTATTGGAATCTGATGAATCTTACCTTGACTAAGTGAAACATCTTTCAGTGAGCACTGGTATACTGTTATGGCCTTTTTCGCTGTAATAGGTTTGTTTGCTGGTCTGATGTAATACAATTTTAAGCAACAGCTGTTCTATGTGAGACTGTTCAGTGGGTGCTGTGTTTTTTCTACTTGTTTGTCGTGCTATGTGCATCAGGTTAAGAAGAGACCTGATATGGTTGGCACTATATCTACCCAGTATAAAGTCAGCCTGGGAGGGGTGTATGAGGGTAGTCAACAAGTCTGTTGACCAGCACTTTGGCATAAATATTGCTGTCTGTTTATGAGCGAAATGGGTCTGTAGCTGGATGTCTGTTTAACGTCTTTTCCTTTTTTGGGTATTACAGTGATGACTGCCTCACTTAGTGTACTAGGAAGGGCTCCAGATTCTTCAGCCTAAATGAAGACCTGCATGAGCATTGGGAATATCTGCTGGGCTAGTGCTTAGTAAAAGTCCACCAGGAAGACACCGCCCCCAGTGACTTACCCACCTATAGGAATGGGAAAGTTGTGGTCAATTCAGCAGTTTTTATGGGAGAGTCTAAGGTTTGTGATTGCTGGGGTGATAGTCTAGGAAGAGGTAATTTTTGAAGGAAAGCCTGCACCTCTGGTGTGGGAGGAAGTATATAGTTGCATGTAAAATGTCTGCATTATATCATTTATCTCTTGGGGGCTCATCTTTACTTCACATGGGGGTTTTGAAAACATGGGCTATGCCTGTTTTAATTGTTGTTTTCTTAACTGGTAAGCCAGCACCTTCCCTTCCTTGTCACCCCCCTCCCAGAACCTGTGACACAATCTCAAAACAGCATTTTCAGCCTTCATACTTATTACTGTAACTCATTTATTTCAAATCTGATTCCTAATACTTTTTTGCCTAGGTGAGAACTTGATTCTGGGGACTGTTGGGCCTTGAACTCTGTTTCTGATCCCTTTAGGTCTGCTTCTAGGTTTAGGAGATGCTGCTCTTGCACTGTTCTTGCAACGGATGCACCATCGCACCATGGTGGAAGGGAGTTTGTGCCAGGGCAGCACTTAGCATCCCCTTAAATGGGATTCTCTAAACCTCCCTGAAGGGTGCAAAGGTCACTAAAATTAGACCAGCCAAGAGCTGGTCTAACACCCTGTGTACCATCTCTGACCCTAGCTGCTGGGTGGCAGGAGGTACTGGCAAACATCAAGTTCACCCCTTATCTGTGGTGCCAACGTCTCTGTGAGGGTCATAGGTGTGTGCAGTGCACAGGAGCTGGCATGCAGCTAGGTAGGCAGGGCAGAACATATCTGGAAATGGGTGCACAAGAGGTGGCACCTTTGCTCATGAGCCTTACTCTGGATGGGGACCGGTGGAGGTAGGTACTGTTGGGTGCCAGAGTGTGCTGCTGTGCCCTATTGCATGTTGGGGCTGCTGTCATGGGATGGCAGCACTGAGCCACAGGGACAGATGGGGAGCTCCAGGAGCACTGTCAGTTGTGGGGGCTTCCCATAGGTAGGCACATAGGCTTTCCATGCTCCGTAGATGGCCATGGGGGGAGCAGCCTCTGTCAGTCCCCTCTGATGCACCATCTGTTTGGGGCATTGGATGGCATGCAGCAGCCTCAAAGACTTTGGTGCTGGGACTGTCAGTTTTACAAAATCTAGCACAGAGTCCCTGATGCACCTCAGTTTGGCACAACCTGGTGTGTGGCACAGCTGGCATCGCTCCAATCAGGGCTTTGAAAATAGAGCCCAATACCTGCATTTCATACTTCAGGGCTCACACTTCCACTTTTGTGTCTTGCCCTTTGATTTGTGTTTTGCACCATGTGTCTTTACCAAAGTATTTGCCACAGTGGCAGACTCACTCTGAAGGAAGCGTCTATATGTCTTCTCTTAAATAGACAATTGTCTGTTAAAGGCCTTATCTTGGGAAGCCATTGTAAACATACTATTTCAGATCAGGCAGTTGTTCAACTAACTGGGCAAATGTTGGTCCTTAACCCCCTACTACAGGCTGCAATATATAGGGGCTGTTCTGGACATGGGTCACGGTCAGGCATTCCTGCCCTCCAACGGTGCCATAGGGCTGGTGCCGCAGATACAACTGGTTTCCTCCAGTGATTTTGTGTCGGACAGATGTGTGCTAAGACTATAGGCCTGATGGCAGCTGCCATCCTGACTTTTTAGCTGGCCCACTTCCACATGAGGATCCCTTGATGATTCCTCAAAGCACAATGGACTCAGCCCTGGAGTGAACTAGAGTGTCTCAGACAGGTCACCCATCCTCTCCTTATTCCCTGTTCTGGTGGTTGGGCTACTCTAAGCTGGACACAGGGTCACCAGTCCAAAAGCCTTTCCCCATGTTGGTAATGTCCGTGGACACCTCAGGTTCAGGATGGGATTGCTCCTTTGGGCCCCTTCAGAAGCCAGGGTCAATAGAGCCCTCATGATATAGTGCTTCACAGCAACACTCTGGAGATGAGGTCGGTTCTACATAGCCTACAGGCCTTCACTGCCTACTTCCATTGAATCAGCTATTTATTCATAGAGACAATAGTCAGTTACGTACTACATCAATTGACAAGATGGGCTTCATTCATACATTCTCTGCAGAGTGGTGATGAGAGTTTGGCACTGGGCGGTGGAACACAACATATTCCGGTTGGTAGTGTTCCTTCCTGGTACCCTGAAACCACTGGTGGATAACCTCATCTTATCCAGTTGGGTCTGCCATAAATGGGAATCCTCAGTCTCCACCATGGATGGCCTCTTTGAAAAATGGGTTAATCCAGAAATAGACCTGTTTGGATCCCTGTACAACACAAAACTACTGTGTTTCTGCTCACTTGCTCCATGGCCTGGAATTTGTTCGAGAGATATGTCATTCCTTTCCTGGAAAAGAAGGTTTCTTTATGCTTTTCATCCATTCCATCTAATACAGAGGGTTCTGGTCAAGCTAAGGGCTAAGCCTGCCTCATTGATTCTGGTGGCTCCTCACAGGCCCAGACAGATTTGGTTCCCGCTGCTCCAAGACATAGCAGTGGCACCTCCTGTCCTGCTCCCCCTGTGAGCATGACTAATGATGCAGGAGCAGGGTGGTGCTCTGATGCATGTGACTCTTCGATCCCTCCACCTTCACACCTGGCTCCAGTAGACATAGAGCTCTCCTGCTTTGTAGTTTTCCCTGCAGAAGCTGATGTTCTCTTGGCGACTAGAAAGCCATCTCCCCAGTGCACATATTCACAAAAAATTGAAACGTTTTACTGTATAGTGTGTTCGGCATGCCCTAGATCCCTTTATGCATCCAGTTCTTAAAGTGCTGGATTACATCCTGTCCCTTAAGGGCTCAATAAAGGTCCACATGGACACTGTTTCGAATTTTCATGCTTTCACAGAGGGAAAAACTGGGTCCCAGCTGGAGATTTTCCATAGATTCCTAAGAGGTATTTTCTTGCTCCCCTTGGTCCGAGATCCAGTTCCAGTGTGGAACATTAATTTTGTCCTAGAATCCCATACTGCACCTTCTTTTGAGCCTGTGGCTATTTGTGAGCTGTACTTCCTTTCTTGGAAGACACTGTTTCTAGTGGCAATAACATCTGCTACACACATCTTTCAGTTTCAGGCTCTGGTTGCAGGTTCTCCATTTATTATTTTTCACAAAGATAGGGTTACCCTTACGTACTAATCCTCATTTTTACAGCTGCGTGGTGATGTCACCATGCTGTCCTATTGCTCTGACTAGGTGACAGAGAAAGGACTCTGGAAGCGTGTAATTGGATATCATGAGGATGTCCCTCCACTGAATGCTTCGGTTGGACATGAATAACAAATATCTGTCTTACCTCCACAGTGCTGTTCCTCGCTGGTCCATAGTCTCCCCCTCCCCCAACACTGCAGTAGCTGCAGTGTTTCATTGCTCCTGACCTAAACTCCTGAGACATCAAATAGTCACTGGCAGTGTTTTAACCCATTATGTGTGTATTGTGTACTGTACCTCTGTCTGCTGTCATTTTGCATTCTTTGGTTTTCTATCTTTCTCTTTTGAGTGTGTGTGTGTGTGTGTGTGTGTGTGTGTGTGTGAGAGAGAGAGATGGGGCGAAGACCACTACAGCGACAAATCTTATCAGGTCACTGTGATGGTCTCGCTTTATACCGCCACTCTCTTTCTGGGTGTTGCTCCCCACCCAGAACCAGCTCTGACTTGGAGCTGGACATTGGGGGGGGGGTTACGGGGGCGAAGCTCCCCACAAAAAAACACTGCATCCCGACTAGAACAATGCTGACAATTGGCATTGTTCCCGTCGCTTTTGGGCATATTGGCAACATCATTGTCGATGTGTTGAAATGGAACCGTGTGTGTGTGTGTGTGTGTCAGTTTGCAAGTCCTGTCTGCTTTTATGTTAACCCTTTCAGGACTGATCTAATAGTGACATTCTATTCATTTTTTTTGTTCAAAGGTAGCTGCTAAGACATTATGATGCAGACTGCATGCACTGAATCCAGCTCCTTGTACATATCTGATAATATAGGTTTTTTGTTGATTTGTGCCTCCTTTATATTTAGATAATCCCTTCACATCTTTTCTAGGCTGAGGAGCTTGTGTTTAAGAATCTCTGTTTCTGCTATGCTATACTATGCTACTGGTCAGTGAAAGAACCTCCCCCTCATCACTGATATTTCCAAGTTGACCATGGAAGTTAATGAGGCACAAACCAGGCAAAAAGCCAAAGGGTCTGCAACCTAATAAAACAATTAGTTAAGTGAGATTGTTTTTTCACTTATTTTACTTTGCCTTGCAATGTGAAGCTCAATAGTTTCTTGTGTGAATTGTTACTTCCTGGAGTGAGTGGTAAGGGGTGATGATCCCTGTGTTATAAATGAGTGGAAAGGGAGAAAGAGAGAGAGAGAAGGGGCAGGTAGCCAGCATTTTGCAGTTGATAAGGTTAGCCCATCGTTAACCTAACAAATCAGAGCACATGCCAGATTGCAAGTAATTTCCCAAAAATGAATACAGTGGTACCCAAAAAATAAAACTAAAGTCACAGATTGTAAGGAGCATTCTTGTTTCTGTCATTAGTGTGCAGACAATGAAAGGACTATTTAAAAACACACACACACAAAAAATCCAATAATGTAGATAATTCAATGTTGGAATACAGCTGCATACCATCATAATGCAGTAACTTCATACAATATGTACCTATCATAGATTACTGCTCACAGTTTTGGGGAGTGTTAAATATTACTTATAGGAAGAAAATTGTATTTATTCAGAGGAAGACAGCAAGAAAGGGTTTGGAAAATAAGACATATGAGGAACATTTGAAACTCCTCAGACTAAATTATTTATTTTGAAAAGTTTCACCAGGAAAGGCATACTGAGCTACAATAGCTCATTTCTACATGCGTCCTGAGGGAAAGGGGAAAAGGGAATAAAATTTTGTATACAAGATCCAAATAAAAAATATACATGTAGTCTGTACATTCCACCGAATAAATTTAAAGCTATATCAAACATTTCTGCGGGGCAAGCAGCACTTGCCATCCACAAAATATTCTATATACATATATGCATTATACATATATTACGAGATCAAAATAAAAAAAATTATACATAGAGCTAAGTCCGTACACACTACCAACTAAATTTAAAGTTATACCAAACATTTTTGTGGGATAGGCAGGTACTGTAGCACTTGCCATCCAGAATATAGTCTATATACATATATGCATTATACGTATATACATACACACACGTGTTTTTAAGCATATATGCATGAACATACGAAACTGCCAGCAGAAACAGGCCTCACGGTCTATCGAGTCTGCTCGAGTGCACAGCTAGGACCCCATCTCGCAGCTGCTCCTCCCTCCCTCCCTCCTCTTCCCAGTATCCCTTACCCTTACCCTGTCCCAACCTCTCTTGAAACTGCCCACCATCTTACAGGACACTATCTCATCTGGTAAGGTGTTCCATTTGTCTACCACTCTTTCAGTGAAAATATGTCTCCTCATCTCCCCCCCTCCGATCTCAGTCCATGCCCTCTCATGTCCCTTCCCTTTCTCATCTGAAAATCTGTTCTGTGATGGTCTTGTTTATCCCCTTTAGATACTTATAGGTCTCGATCATATCCCCCTATCCCTCCTCTCCTCCATTGAATACATATTCACTCTCCCAGCTTGTCCTCGTTGGGCTAGTTCTCTAATCCTTGGATCACCTTTGTGGCTCTTTACTGCACCCTCTCCAACAATCTGATGTCCTTCTTCAGGAAGGGGTATCAGTACTGCACGCAGTACTCCAGGTGGGGCCTGACCAATGACCTATACAGGGGCAGGATAACCTCCCTCCTTCTGGTGGAGACCCCTCTTGCAATATACCCCAGCATTTTGTTGACTTTTGCTGCTGCCTTCCTGCACTGAGCAGAGTTGTTCATGCTCCCCATAATGATCACTCCTAGGTCCTTCTCTTCTGTGGAGCTCCCCAACCATACCCTATTCAAGTGATAATCCCTCCCCTGGTTCCTGGCTCTAAAGTGAAGAACCTTGCACTTCTTGGCACTGAACCCCAACTGCCATGTTTCTGCCCACTCCTGTAGCTTAGTCAGGTCCTCCTGCAACCCCTTTCATGCCTCTGCATCATCAATCACAGCTCCCATCTTGGTATCATCTGCGAACAGACTAATCTTGCTCTGGATCCTATGTCAGATATCTGCAATAAAAATCCCAAACAGCACCAGTTCCAGTGCCAGTCCCTGTGGTACCAAGCTCATCACCACTCCGGTGACAAGAGGTTCTCCTACCACCACCACCACCCTTTGCTGCCTTCCCTTTAGCCAGTTTGTGATCCATTTCACCATTTTCAGTTCTGCACCCACATGTTCCAGTTTCCTCCCAACCTGCTATGTGGCACTGAATCAAAGGCCTTGCTGAAGTCTAAATACAGGACTTCCACTGCATGGCCCTTGTCCCATTCCCGCGTCACCCAGTCATAGTACTCTACAAGGTTTGTCTGGCAGGATCTGCCTGTTACAAAACCATGCTGTTGACCATCCTGGAGACTGGTTTCCTCCAAGAAGCTCACTAGCCTCTCTTTTAGGATGGTCTCCTTGAGCTTTACTATGATCGATGTGAGACTCACTGGCCTATAGTTCCCTGCTTCATCCTTTGGGAAACTTTTGTGGATGGGCACCACATTAGCCATTCTCCAGTCCTGTGATACACATCCCGTGTCCAGGGAGGTATTGAACAGGTTAGCTTGTGGCCCCACCAAGATCTCTACCAACTCCCTTAGGACCGTGGGGTGAATGCCATCAGGTCCAGGTGCTTTGTCCACCCTTAATGCCCTCAACCCATCTAGTACCCTGCTCCCTGTAATTCCTATATCTGTTGTCTCCTCTTCCCAACCTAACCCTCCCACCCTCACCTGGGGTATCTGCCCCCCTTCTCCTGCATGAATACAGAACAGAAGTATTTGTTCAGTGCCTCTGCCTGCTCCGCTTCTTTCTTCACCCACCCTCCAGCCGTCTTAATCCTCACCAGCTGGTCCTTGCTCTTTCTTCTCTTTCTGATGTAGTGGAAGAAGTCTTTTTCTCCACTTTTGATTCCCTGTGCCAATCTCAACTGCTTGGATACCTTGGCTACCCTGACCAGTCTGGTAACGTCCCTGGACTTCTTCAAGAATGTATCTTTATCTTCACCCCTCCCCAAGTTCCTGTACTTTCGAAATGTTGCCCTTTTGGCCTTCACCCCTTCCATAACCTCCTGTGTCAGCCAACTGGGTTTCTTTTCCCTCCCCTTCTATACACGTGCACTTACTTTTATACTCATATAGTTATCATATACATACACTCAAAGCACTTCAACACAGCTATATTTTGCTTTTTTAACACTTGGTGTAGTAAGTGAGAAACCTTGTCAGAATAGGGGGAGTGGGAGTTGGTTGGAGATTAAATGACCCTTCACCCCTCCGGAATGCACATCCCACAAGGGGACTGGCAGGGGATAAGGGGTGAGCATAGAGGGATATGTTTGAGAAGAGAATACTGGCACAGAAGAGCTGGGTGTGGCTAACTTGAGGAAAGGGTGGGGGGAGGATTGGTAACAAAAGGGGGATGGGAGGAGGTGATATGAAATTCTGAGAAGGAAGAATTAAAGAGAAGTGAAGAGGAAGGGAGGGGGAGGCAAGCCTTACCCCCAGGAGTGGAACCTCAAAGGTGTGAACACTGCTTAGTGTAAACCCAGCTAGTGCTATAGGCTATTGGTATGCCTAGGGAGGGGTAGAAGAGGGTAGAGTAGTGAAAACAGAACAGAAGAGAGGGTAAGGAGTGGTAATGAAGGAGAGATGGGTCAGGTGCAATTGCAGGATGGAGAAATATAGTGTCAAAAAAGATAGGAAAAGAAGGAGTAGTCAGGGCAGAACAGATATCTAAGGAGAGGGAGTTCCAAATGTTTGGAAAGTGATAGGAAAAGGCAGCTCTCCCTGAAGTGAAAGTACAGACAAGTAGGGTGAGGGTCCTATAGGGGAATTGTGGAGGGAGTAGGTGGGGATAAATACTCTGCACAACAGGAGCACTGGGGGAATGTGTTGATGATGTATAAAATCATTAAAAAGGATGCTCTAATGGAAGGATTACATTTAAATTTTAGAATGGAACAGAAAGTAAGGAGACATGAACAACAGATTAGGCCAATCAATTTTAAAACAAACAAGCATAAGAGTTATTACACACAAAGGACAGTATACATTTGGAATAATCTGTCTTCTGAAGTGGTAAATAGTAGGAATTTCTCTGAGCATAAGAATAGATTGCACAGATTTCTTGACAGAGAAGGATTTAGAGTATTATTATAACTAAACAAGGGATAGCTCATATGGGCATCATGCCTTCTACTGTCACTAAAATTCAAAGCAAATCAGAGTGAATTGTGGTGTCACCACTATAGGAGTAGTATAGTGCTTCACACATGTTGGTGTAGTAAGTGAGAAACCTTGTCAGAATAGGTGGAGTGGTGGAGGGTGGTGGAGCCATGGAATGCACTGCCTAGGGGGCTGGTGGAGGCAGAGATGGTGGAGGGGTTCAAGAGGGGCTGGGACAAGTACAGGGGAAGGGTTCTGGAAGCAAAATCCAATGCAGCAAAAATATCCGGAACTGGGAAGGGAGAAGCCAGAGAAGGCGAGGGGGGCAGCAAGGTCAGCACCCAGGGTGGGGGTTGACCAATCGAGCAGACTCGAAAGACCATTAGGCCTATTCTGCTGGCATTTTAGTATGTTAGTATGTTCACCTTGATTTTTTTCTGCCTTGCTCAATGCATATATTATTGCCCATCTGATTATCGTGTATGTGTAGCATAGTGCAACATGAATTATGTGCTCCACACTGTTTACAGTATGGACATTGCACATATTAATAATTTTACACTCTATCCATTTGAATCACATAACCTGTTATACATACAAACATAGAAACTGATGGCAGGTAATGATCATTGGGGCCATCTACTGTGCCCATTTTTTAAATTATGCCCATTATTTTAATTATGATTACTTTTGCTGCAGACCCTACTTGTTCTACAGCACTGTCCCTTCCACCCCTTCCTTCCTCTTAGAATTCCCTTGTGCCTATTTCAGACATTTTTGAAACCTACCACTGCTTTTGCCCCCACTGCCTCCAATGGAAGGCTATTCCAGGAATCCACCACCCTTTCTGTGAAGAAGTACTGCCTCACATCTCTCCTGAGTCTACCCCCTTCCAACTTCATATCATGACCCCATGTTCTAGAGCACCTTTTTTTTCTGAAATGTATCTCCCTTCTGTACCTTATTAACCTCTGTGAAGTATTTAAAGGTCTCTGTCATATCCCCACTCTCCCTACCTTCCTCCAGGGTGTACATATTGAACTCTTTTAGTCTCGCCTCATAGGGCTTCTGAAGCAGACCTTGCACCATTGTGGCAGCTGTCCCCCAGAGCACCTCCATTCTGCCTATCTCTTTCCAGAAATGCGGTCTCCAGAACTGGACACAATTCTCCAGATGGGGTGCTATGTGTTGACCTATCAGGGGCAACACTTCCTCCCTCTTCCTGATGGTGATTTCCCTCAGTATACCCTCACTCACCCCAGCATCCCACTAGCCCTCATGACTGCCTTGTCACATTGCTTGACCACCCTTAGGTCATCCAATATCATTAAACCTCAGATCTCTTTCTTACTTGATCACTTCAATATCCCTCCCCCCATTTTGTACTCTGCCCCCAGGTTTCTGTGGACCAGATGCATTACTTTGCACTTTTTTTTGGCACTAAAAAACTAGAGACTTGATTACATAGTCAAAGAACTCTATCAGATTTGTTTGGCATGACCTTCCCCATGTCTATTGAATAAGTCTGTCAGAGGTGAAACTAGTGCCTCCCTGAGATCCCTTAGCACCCTTGGATGCACCCCCCTCTGGCCCCATACAGCAGCTTTGTCAACCTTCAGATTACTGAGTTCTTTCTGAATTCTGTCCTCAGAAAAGGGACTACTGTCCATTTCGCTCCCCTCAAAGCCCTTTGTGCATTTCTATGTTCCCTTTCATTCACTTTGTACTCTGAACACTGGATAGCAGAAGTATTTGTTTAAGATGTCTGCCATTTCTTGGTTCCCCCTTGACCGTACAATCCCACCCTTTGTCTTCCTTTTCTCACTAATATTCCCTCAGAATATCTTGTCTCCTTTTGATACTGCCTGAGCTATTCTTTCCTCACGTTGTGCCTTTGCACTCCTTACTGCTTTCCCTGCTCTGTTTTCCCTGATACGCTCCCCTATCCGCCTTCCTCTGGGTCTCCTTATACCTTCTGAAATTTACTTTTTCAGCCTTTACATTTTCTGCCACCTCTTTCAAGAACCATAGCGGTCTCATCTACTTTTTTGATTTTGCTTACTTGCTTGACACTGAGGTTTGTTGCCTTCACTATGCCCTCTTTTACTTTGACTCACTCCCCCCTGCCCAAGTCATCTCTCCCTGCTGGGTCATTCTTGAAGCATTCAACAATCTTTGTACCCTCAGCCCTTCTGAAGACCATGGCCCTCCACCTTATGTGGTTAGAAACTGCCCCTGTTCTTATATTGAACTACACTGTACAACGAGCACTGGTCCTCAGATGGCTTCCAACCATGACATCTGCAATACTGACCCTGTTCATAAGAGCCAGGTCAGGTATTGCCCAATCACGAATGGGTTCACAGACTATTTGCCTGAAGAATGTCCCTTGTAGGGACTTCAGGATATCCCTGCTCCTAGCTGATGCTGTAGATGAAAAGCTCCAAACTACATCCAGCAGATTGAAGTCCTCCACCGGCAACACTACTTCCTTTCAGCCATTTTACCAGTTGCTTCTTACATTTCTTTATCCGAGTCATCTTTTGTGTCAGAGGCCTGAAGATCAGTCCTGTCCAAACAGAGTCTCTGTTTCTCTACTACAGAGTGACCCACATCACCTCGACCCCCTGAGTTCTGTGTGCCTCCGTCACTTCTAAGTTTTCCTTCACATAAAGCACCACACACTCTCATTTCTTCCTTACCCTGTCTCTTCTGCACATTGTGTTGCCTGGTATGACCATGTCCCAGACATAGTTTTCAGTATACTGTGATTTGGTAATGGCCACAATATCCAGGTCTGCCTCCACCATGATTTCCTCAAGGTCTGGGATTTCATTTCTCAGACTCTAGCTAGCATTAGCACACATGCCTTCCATATTTTGTTAGCTCTTTTCTTGTTGCTGTCTCCTTTTTCCAGTTGTTATCCTCTTCCTCGCATTTCTCCTTTGAGTGCTTCCTTCTCTCCCCTTCTTCATTACTAACCTACTGCTTCCTTGAATAACTTGCATCCTGGTGGGACTCTCTCCCCCCTAGAGAGCTCCTTCCTTTTCATCTCAGCCTGTGGTAGGCCACTTTATACTTCCCCTGTTTCTTCCATTACCCCTTTGACTGCTTTAAATGTCCATCAGAGTAACATTTAAACCATCCACTGAGGACTATAGTTCACTTGGAATCAGGCCATCATCTTGGTATAGGCTCTTATCATTCCAAGGTGGTCCCCAGTCTCCAGAGTAGCCACACCTCTCCTCTCTGCACCATTTCTTCTAACATTACATGAAAGCCTTGTTGCGGAGCTGACTCTCCATCCCCATACAGCACAAGATACACTTGCTGCTCACATTTTAAACACATGGGAAACACAGGATCAACCTCATAAATTATCTAAATTTACTAAAAATGACAATTGACATGTGGATCTGACTGTGGCACTTGAATTTTATGTTTAAGCCCATGACATGCACTAGTGGTTCTGATCAGAGTTTGTTTTCTGAATGCTGTGTCTGAAAGAACACTAAATTGGACTATCAACCTTCCTGTTTAGTTTTCATTTTCCACAGACAGTAGCGAACATCATTGGCATATGCCAGATGGCCGGGATCATACAGAGTGTTTTAGAAAATCCTTTCAGCTGTTTATTGCTTTTTCCACAGGATAGTGGGCTCCTCATTTAATAAACAGGGCCTGTCCAAATGGCTGACCAATTGTATTATTGTATTATGTATTTTCTTACCAGGAGTGCAGAAAGAAGCTTTTTGGTCCTGTTTGTGCTCACTCCACCCACGGTTTGGCCACCACCATGACTTGTTTTCAAAATGTGTCTGTTGCTGACATTTGTTCTGCTACTGTCACTTGGAGTGCTGTTCAAACGTTCACTAAACACTACAGTCTGGATAGTATCTCTTGTAGATATGCCAGTTTGGGCCTCAGTGCTCAGAAAGGCCTCCTTACTCAGGATCAGTAGGTTCTGCAGTTTACCCTCAGTGCTTGATACTGCTTGGAAATTATTCCATGATGTAGCTCAGTGGAGGAAGATAGCCTCAAAGAAGATAGAATAGTTACCTATTGTGGCAGTAGATCTTAGAGAGAATCTCCTCCATTGAGCCATAGCTCTCCCTACCACCTTTCCCCTTTTGTCAGGTGATGGGTGACTATATTGTCTGCTGTCAAAAGCTTTCTCTCTTTGGGTTCCCCCTATGACATCTGCACTCAGGTTTCCATATCCTCTCCTGTGTGCCTGTTGTGGCCCTGGTAGCTTCAGTGCCTACCAGTCCAGTGATTGCCCAAGCTTGTCTCTAGCAGGGAACTCAAGCATGCTGGAGATGCCCGTATTATACAGATGCTGACAAGGTGCATTGATGTGGGCATTCCCAGCCTGCAAAAATTCCCAAGTTGTTCTGATGCAAACTCTTCTTTCAGAGATCTACTGTGAAAGTAGGTAACTCTTCTTTTTTCACTGCCACCACCTAGCTGACTATTAAGGTATTTCTATCTGGTGTTTGGCCCATTACAAGCCACTGCTCACCCAGTGCAAGGTCATTACACTAGGCACACAACCACCCCTTTAGTCACTCTCAGAAACTTCTCACCCACTCTGTATCAGACTAAGGTTATTTTATACTTGGTAGTCATGCCCTTTATGCTGATTGGTAGTTTTATCACTAAAATGATTAATAAAAGTGGATTTTACCTGTACCATAATACACTGTGCAGTCAATGATAATATTACATGTATAAAAATGTGATATTTATACTATGAAATTACAGAATATACAGTAAAATAGAAAAGGGATAAATCACACTAGTGAATGCAAAATAAAAACAGTTTAAACAGACAGTGAGCAGAAAAATAAAAACTCTCTCTAGTCTCACACTAAGACCTACAGTACCTTACCCCACTCATAAGTCTTTAAGTTGCACAGATGGAGCCTTATTCACAAAAGGCACAGATGGGCTATGCACGTCATAACCCCTGTGCATAGCCCACCGGTATCTGCATTGTTGAATAGGCACTCTGGCCTTACACACTGTGCCTCCCACATGCTATTCATGACCCACTATGGCCACCTACATGGCTGAAACCCTGGCCAAATGTGCAGCTCCACATAGGGGTGGGCCGGGGGCTGGCACGGGGGGGCGTGTCTACACGCTGCACCATTCATGATGGTGCAGGTGCAGTGTACAGGGGTGGTGATGGCTACACCTTCTGAAGGCAGCCGTAAGTGTAAATGGTCATGGCAGGGATTGCAGGGGTCACCGGAATCCACACTGAGACTGACCCTGATGTTGGGGCACAATAGAAGGGCTGGAGGACAGTCATCTGGGGACCCCCACCTCCTTGTACTGTAGGCATGTTTGTGCCTGCTGCCAAAATGATGCTTCACAGGCACAGGGGATCCAGCAAAGGACCCAGGATGGGCAGTTGATTGGCTGCCTGCCTGGGTGCACAGCTCCGCACCAGACCACCCCCCCCCACGAACTTGTGCACCGGGGGCAGGGCCATGGATGGGAGCCACATGTTGGCCAGTGTTCCAGAATATGGCCAACATGGGGAATGCCTGAGGGTGTGGAGCTGCACTGGGGGAATTACATGCCTTCCACACATAACCCACCCATGTTAGTGAATAGGCTCCATGGAGAGTAAGATTTTGGATCAGAGTCCCCTTGTCCAGAAGCTTCTGCTATTTTTCTTTTCCTAGTGAAATCTGCCTTCTGGGCTCATGAAGGTCACAAGACATTCCTCGCTGAGCCTTCTCATCAGTACTCAATATGTCAGTCACAAGGGTCAGTCTCACTTTGTCTTCTTGCTCAAGAAGTGGGCCAAACTGATTCTGAGTGTAACAACCCCAGAAGATGGTTGTGTATTCAGAATTACCGCAACAATCCCAGGTGCCTCTGTGTTTTGGACAAGGAACCAACACCACGGGGGGGGGGCCCACAAGTATGGTTTTCTGCACACAGTAACATTCATATGATATGATAAGGAAAAGTTTTCAGGGTTCTAATCAAAGTTAACCTTGTGCTCATTCCCAAAGAGAAATCTGCTCACCACAGGTATCCTTCATAGTCAGTCTGGATGCCTGTGTCCTTTTGAAATGGACTACAGTCTGGAACCCTCCTTAAAATCAAAGCATGCCATGCCCTTGTGAAAATTTTTTTGTCACTTTCTAACCATCTGATAGAATGTGTCAGAAATATTTTCCATCTATGTCACAGGCATGCTCCATTATGAAATCTCTACCCCCCAAAAAAAAACAGAAATATGAAAGGGCATATTATAGGCACCACCAAAATAAATCTTCCATGTGAGAAACAAATACTATTTCCTGAATACCATGAATAATGCAGTATTGCAGATAATAATAATAATAATAATAACTTTATTTATTTAGCGCCTTTCAAATACCAAGGCGCTTTACATATAAAATCAAAATATAAATATAAAATCAATAATTCAAACAGCATCAATCCATAAAAGCCTTATTCCATAAAAAAAGTCTTGAAATCCCGCTTAAATGTTTCCATGGTCGCGCATTCTCTAAGCTGGCGAGGCAGAGAGTTCCAGAGGGTAGGGGCCACGAACCCAAAAGCCCTAGAACCAGAGGACTTTAATATAACCCTCAGAACCTCAAGCAACCCCTCGTCGGCTGAACGGAGCTGTCACACGGGGCCGTAAGGGACAAGAAGCTCTTTCAAGTAGTCAGGGTCAAGTCTGTGCAGGGCTTTGAAGGTCAGAAGACCTACTTTAAAGGTGATCCGCCACTGTATAGGCAGCCAGTTCAGATCACGAAGCACAGGGGTGATATGTGTCCTTCTAGTCACCCCCGTCATTAACCTTGCAGCAGTATTCTGCACTAGCTGCAAGCGGCGGATATCAACCCCAGGTAGAGGGAGTTGCAGTAGTCAAAGCGAGATGTCATGAAAGCATGGACCAATACGGGTAAATCGCTGGATGGAACAAGGTGTTTCACCCTGGCGATGTTCCTGAGATGGTAAAATATGGACTTAACGACTGCTGACACCTGATGACGAAGAGTCAGCCCGTCGTCAAGTACCACTCCCAGGTTACGCAACCGTTCAGAGGAAGGGATCAGATCCCCCCCAGCAATACGCCAGAGGGCTGACTGGACCCCAACCCACCTGTCCTATGCCCCGGGTCCACGACCAAAACCTCGGTTTTACCGGCGTTCAACTTTAACCAGCTTACATTCATCCAGTCCTGGATTTCAGCGAGGCAGCTATTAAATACCAAGAGAGCACCAACTCGGTCGGGGCAAAAGACAGGTAGAGCTGTATCATCAGCATAGCAGTGAAACCTCAGCCCATACCTTCTTACAATGTTCCGAGGGCAGCATATACACTGCAAACAACATGGGAAAGCACTGAACCCTGGGGGACACTACAATGCAGAGAGAAAGGGTCAGAGGAAAAAATCCCCGACACAACTCTCTGCGTTCTCCCAGATAGAAAAGATGAAAACCACCTGAGTACTGTACAAGACAGGCTGCAGATGGACTCCAGACGTTCGAGCAAAACCCCATGGTCTACAGTGTCAAAGGCTGAGGAGAGATCAAGGAGGACCAAGATAGAACGGTTCCTCTGATCTCTCGCCATCAGGAGATCATTGAGCACCCGAACCAGAGCAGTCTCGGTACTATGCCTCTTACGAAAACCAGACTGGAGAGGTTCATAGATATTATGGATGGTCAAATGGTCCTCCAGCTGGTTTGCCACTACCTTCTCGATAACCTTCCCAATAAAGGGAAGGTTAGAGATCGGTCTGTAGTTGGAAAAAACATCTGGGTCCAAAGAAGCCTTCTTCAAAAGGGGAGTCACCACAGCTTCCTTTATGGAGCTCGGAAACTCACCCAATTCTAGGGAGCACCAGATTATTTGAACCAGAAATGGGCCAACGATCTCAACACAACCCAAGATTAGGGAGGTAGGGCCCGGATCTAAACTACAGCATGTAGGGTGCATCCCCTGGACAATCCGCATAATATCACTGAACGTCGGCAGGTCAAAGGAACACCAGGAGACAGAGGATTCCGTGACCAAACGCTTCCCCCTTAGAGTGTGTTGGACGGATCTCGGATCTGATATCGGCAACCTTATTAGCAAAGAATTGAGCGATCTCATCACACTCCTTCTGTGAAAAAGCTTGATGGAGCTGGAGACAGGCTGGGTTGCACAGCCTGTCCACAGTTCTGAAGAGCTGAGCCGGTCGATTCTGAGCGACAGAGATCTCCCTGGACAGGAATTCTGCCTTCTTATGGGAGATCTCTGATTGGTAGAGCCGATAATGCTCCTCCAAACTAAGGCAGTCGACATCCAGAGCAGATTTCCTCCAACAACGCTCTAACCGTCGACCCACACGTCGCAACTCCCTCAAGGACCCATCAAACCAAGGGGCCCGAGGGCGAAGAGAGAGGGGATGAACACGGACAGGAGCAATTGAGTCCAGGGCCAGGGAAATGGCCTGATTATAAGCCAAGACCATAGCCTCTGGACCCATGCTGGCAGTCGGAAACTCTGAGAGGTTCAACACCACCATCAGGTCTTCAGGGCACACATCCCGTAATGGGCGGTATCTATCCATCTCCACAGGGGCAGACCTACGAAGGGGAGCACAAAAATTGAAGCTCACGTTGTAATGATTGGACCAACTGACAGGCTCCACCACCAAATCAGAGGCCTCAATCCCCAGGAGAAAAACTAAATCCAAGGAGTGACCATGATTATGCGTAGCCGAGGAAACAATCTGTGTAAGGCCCAGTGATGACATCAACTGGAGGAAGTGCTGACCAAAGGCAGAAAGTTAGTCGTCGACCCAGGCATTGAAGTCGCCCAGAACCATCGGTCTGGGCGACTCCAATCTCCTGCTCGGCAATCGAGTCTGCCACTTCCTGCAGGAATCGTCTCTCGTCTCCTGGTGGATGGTAAACGAGGGCTATCCTGCAACCCACACCAGCCACAACGGTACACTCAAAGGATTCAGATTCCTCAACTGGTACACCCGTGAGCCCCAAGCTGGTCTTAAAACAGACCGCTACTCCCCCTCCCCCGATCCAATCTCAGGCGGTGAATCACAGAGTACCCAGCTGGAACAGACGCCTCTAAGAAAGTGCCGGCATTTCCATCCAGCCAGGTCTCGGTGATGCAAGCCAGATCTGCTGACTCAACAAAATCAGAAATAATAGCTGATTTGTTTTTAACAGATCTGGCATTGCACAACACCGCCCGAGTTAGACAGGGATCCGAAGCCGTCCCGACTACTTGCCCTTCCAAATAGGAGGAGCCCTTGGGTATGGAGACTAGGCATGGAAAACCACGCTCCAGGCTCCATTTCGCCCCAGGGCATCTTCTGGGCTTAACCACCCCAATGCAAACAGTCCGTTCATTCGCCCTACCGTGTCCACGACCCCTGCCATGCCCACCCCTCCTACGGGCAATACCAAGTGCCTGACAAAGCTGGTAGGTGGAAAATGGGAGGGGGGGAGGGCAAAAAGGGCGGAGGGCGTGGAGGACGGAGGATAATGAATGGTGGCACTGTTTATCTTCTGCTTATTCAGGAAATACAATTAAAAAAATAAAAGAAAAAGAAACAGCTCCTACCCTCCTCTCAAGCCCAGGTCCTTAAATGCAAGCCCCTGTCCCCACCCACTAAGAAACTCAGTCCCACCCTCCTCTCCACAGCACTCACAGTGCACTCACTTGGAGTCTGTATAATGAAATGATCAGTTGATCAGTTTACTGTACAGAGTAAGCAAGCATGGGAGTGCCTTCATTCTGTAGAAGGTGACCAGCCATAGAGGAAGGCAGGTTTTTGTTGGTTACCTTCCAAAGTGCTAAAGATACATGGAAAGAATTGTGTGTGTGTGTGTGGTGGGGGGTGTAGGAGAGTGCTGCCAGCAGGGGAAAATTAGTTTTCTTTAAAACAAATGAGCGTTTAGATGGTGGCCAGCCCTGAAGGCGGGTGCAGTGGTGTTGGCAGGCATACGCACTGTACTCAGCTGAGTACAGTAAAAAAAAATTAGGCAGGGCAACAAAAAGAGGAAAGCAAGGATATTGTGAATCACATTGTGTCTGTGTCATGCTGAGCCCTTTTGCATTTGTTGTTCGCTGAAGGGCACTGATGCCACCAGCCAAATACACAAGCAGGAACAACTTACCAGACAGGCAGAAAAATAAAGGAGGAAGGATTCTAGTAAGAAACTAATTGCTTGAACTCAGACATGGCAAATGGGGGGAGGCTATTGTTCGTGTGGTGTGGCAGCGGGTAGAGGGATGGGCAGTAGGATGTAAGAATTTGGCCTGGGGAGGAGTGTGGGGACTGTTTCTTTTTCTTTTTTTAATTACATCCCCTTGAATGCCTGAATATGAATACCAAATACCCGAATATTTGGGGCCCAAATAGAACACTTGACCTGACTATTCAGGATAACATATTTGCACACCCCTATAGATTATCATTTGCCACTTTCTCCATGACTTAATCCTTACTTCTGGTCTGCAGATCACTTCCATCTGCTTTGATGAAGTGTGATCCACTGCAGTGCTGCATGCTCCTGTTGTATAGCTGTAGCACCAGACTCCATTTTAGTAATTTGGCATTCTACTTACTTGTTCTGTACTAACATGTTAAGCAGTTGTGGTCTGTGACCAATGTAAAAACTCCCTCCCATTTAGAATTTTCTGCAGTTTATGCAACGGCCATTTTATCCCCAGGCACTCTGGTTAAATTGTGGTGTAGACCTCCTCCCTGGGTAGTAGTTTATGGCTCAAGTACACAACTGGGTATTCTTTGTGAGTGTGATCTGGCTCAGAACAGTCCCTAATGCATAATCAAAAGCATCTGCATGAACAGTGAATTTTAACAAATATTTGGGCCTAGCAAGCACAGGTGCTCAACATAATACCTCTGTCATCATGGAAGATATCCCCTTCAGAGGGTCACACCTTTGGAACTGGAAGCCATCAGCATCAGGACCACATGGCAATTTTTGCTAGCCGGGGATGCCCAAGTTAATGTGCAAAATCAGTGCCTATAAAACATGGGCAGTAGAATGTGCAAAATTGGAAAATTTCATCAAATGAAATATTTCACAAAATATGCCATTTCTTGAAATGTTTTGCTGAAGCAAAATTCAGAATTTTGCCTGCGTAATGCAACATTTTACCTGCAGAAGGTGACATTTTACCTGTGAATGTGAAATTTCACTTGTGGAAGGTGAAATTTTGCATTACGCAGGCAAAATTCTGAATTTCATACCTGTTGAAATATTTTGCATAATGGATGAATTTCACAAAATGTTTTGCACTGTGAAACTGTTGATTTCACCAGAATTTCGATGGCGAAATAAAATTTTGCAACATCTCTAATGGGCAGCCTCCTCCCTCAATTCTTTCTCCTGCTGTCAACTGCTCATCAGACCAGTAGAAAAACAATACTATTGATTTTAACTTTTATGATTTTCAAAACATTGTTTAACTTAATTATCATCAATATCATTTTATGTCTCAATTGAAAAAACTTTATTTAGGTTTTGTACCTGTGGTTGTAAGATGTGCAAGGAATGTTCACACAATTTGTGTGTGCTGTTTGGGCCTGTTCCATAATGCGAGGGCCTGCAGTATCTGCCAGGGATTGAACCAAGCCACAAGGAGATGCCAAAAGAACGCTCTTAAAACCCTCATCACAATTAAGGCCATGGAAGCTGCCACCAAACCCACAGGTTCCAAGCCAACTTCTCCATCTCAATAGATGGCTACCACTACAAAGTCTCCCCAACATTCGGTGATCCTTTTGCCAATGCAGTTGCTGATGTTGAAAAACTAAGACAAGAAAAGTTGTTGGAGCCCTCCTCTTTCAGCCGTCAGCAAAAGAAACATAAAGAAAAGTCTCCTGTTTCTCCAGTGAGGTCACAGTCTCTGTTAAAAGAGGGAAGTGGTCATTGTCATCCACTCTGGCGATGATGACTACAGCTCCCCAACCATCAATAAGACATGAAGGTCAGGGTCTGGCTCCAGCACTGCTGTTCCTAATATGGAGGTTTGTGCCTCCATTGTTAGGTACCATCCCATTGATGCTGGTATTCACAGGTCCTTACACAGGGTTCCATCAACCCCAAGATCATGCTGCCAACAGTCTCAGAACTCTTTTGCAGATTGCTGCCATTACTCCTGCTGATAAGGCATTCCAGTGACAGGGCCTAACTATTGATGGGTTCCAGAAGCATCCCTACTTTTCCTCCCTCTCGGTCTTTGCTGTCATCGTCAGCTCTGTCTTTAATTCCCCACAGTCTCATTCTAGATGACGATGAAGAGAAGTATAATTCTGATTTCCTTAATATGGAGGAGGATTTGGAAGATGAGGAAAGAGAACATGATCCCTTTCAGGGTGCTTTACCTTTTAGTTCCACCCTCTCCTCTTGCAGTGAGGATTCTGGTTTAAACATCCAGGTCTCCTCCAGAAGGTGCCTCTTTTTTAGGCATTATTGAGGTAAATGCAGAGTGTAATGGACTTTGCTGCTGAGGAGGAGGGCTCTACCAAGAGGAAGTTGGTAGAATATTTGGAGGTCCCCACTACTAAGCACTGACTACTCAGTCCTCCAGGAGGTGTGGTAGGGGCTCTTTTTGTATGCTTGCTGCTCATGTTTGCTGTGCTTCCCATCAGCAACCCCGTGCCTTGGTGGAGATCTCCAATTGGGTCTTCTTCCCCTGGTGCCCATGCAAAGGCACCCAAAGGTATCAGTCAAGATGGCCCTGCCACCCCTCTTACTTTATAACTTCTCACCTCCTCTCCCCCAACTACTACCATCAGGGTGCAGGTGGGGAGGATCAATTTCCCTTTATCTTCAAAAGTGGAAGGAGATCACCACAAATGAGTGGGTTCTAGAAATAGTAGAAAAGGGGCATGTCTTAGAGCTGCTGTCTACCCCTCCAGTGCATCCACCGCCTTCTTGTCATTATCCTTCAGGCCACTTGTCCCTTCTCCTGACACAGTTTCAAATGCTCAAATAAATGCTTGCTACTGAACCTGTTATCCTTTCAAGAAAGAAACACAAGGTTCTACTTCTGGTACTTCATGGTTCCCAGGTGGGCAGAAAATCTGCATTCTGTATTGGACCACAGAGAACTGAATCTCTTCCTAGAACACAAAAACTTTTGAATGGTGTCTCTTCAGGCTCTCATCCCACTGTTGCAATAGGGAGGCTGTCTCTATGCCCTGGGTATGAAGGATTATCTTCATATCAAGATTTGCAAATGCCATGGGCAGTACCTGATATTATGCTGTGTATTTACCAAGTGCTTAGTGGGTGTGGCTGAATCTTTCTTGAGGGAAAGGCTTTATATCTTCCCATATACGGACAATTGGCTACTGAAAACCCTATCCAGGGAAGCCATTCTGTACACATTGTCCAGAAAAAGACAACTGTTCAAGGAACTGGATCACACAGTGAATGTACTGCAATCCATACTTGTTCCTTGTCAGTACCTCCAATATATTGGAGTGGTGTTGGACATGGTATGGTGGGCAGTGTCTTCCTACTTGCAGACAGGATGGAGACCTGTTGTTGCCCAAGCCCAGCTGATATACAGAAGCCGTTATGTATTGGCTCAATGTTGTGTCTGCTGGGACTGATGGCAGTTGGCATCATTATTTATTTATTTATTGAAAGATATCAGAATTACAATCCTTTGAGTCATAGACTCCTTTGCAAAGGCTCCAACAGCCCCTCATGCACATCTTCACATGTGCATTCCACACAGGACTCTTCAGGTACAGTGGGATCAACTGATGGATGAATTGAAACAAATGGTTCTTGTCACATCCTCTCACTGTCATGTCCTAGTGTGGTGGATGAACCATCCATCTATTACAGGGTGTTCCATTCTTTTTCCCAACTTCCATGTAGATTCTGACAATGGCTGTCTTGAGGTCTGGCAGAGGTGCCCACCTTGGGTCTTTTCAGACTCTGGGCTCCTGGAGTAACCTGGTATTCAGTCTTTATATCAACATTCTGAAGATGAGGGCTGTTCTGCTTGGTCTACAGGCATTTCAAGCACATCTCAACACTAGTCTCTTGCTACTTTGGACAGACCATATGTCAGTGTCATTCAATACATAAACAAGCAAAGGGGCACTCACTTTTATCCACTGTGCAGTGAAGCGATGAGAGTGTGGTACTGGGCCATGTCTCATGGCTTTCAGCTGCCCGCCATGTTTCTGGCAGGTGTCAAAAATATCTTGGCAGACAAGTTAAGCAGGTCTCAGTCCCTGGTGAACAAATGGGAACTCCCAAAAATGGTGATATATGACCTCTGTGCAAGATGCGTTCTTCCAGAGATGTACCTTTTGGCATCCTCACACATTGCAAAACTGCCATATTTTTGCTCACTTGCTCCAGTGCCTGGAGTTTCTTGATCAGATGCATTGTCCTTCTCCTGGAAAGGGAAATCTTCTTTGGGGGTATGGCAGTCATCAGAACACACCGTAGGAACTTCACCATGGGTGAAACAGGATCCACATGGAAGACTTTTCCAGCAGTAAAACTGGGGTCACCCATGCCAACATTTCCTGCTGATGTCAACCCTGTAAAGGCATGAGCGGCCCCAATCCCTCCTCAGTTCTTTCCTGCCATCGACTCCACTCACATGGGTCTTTGCGGAAGCTCCATCACAGTTAGTGCCTTCTTGCCTATCATTTCTTCTTTACCCCTTTCTTTGTGAATCTCTTTTAAAGAGTTTCTTTTGCCTCATTTATGTTGAGAGTTACTCCTTCATCATTTCTCTTCCATTGCTGCTGCTACAGAAAGAAGATTGCTGCTTCAGAAGACTAAGACCACTGTGTCTGCTGTCTTGGGTCTATCTGTGATGTTCCTGCCTGTGAGCTCAACCAAAAGTTAAATCTTACAACCCAAAGGCATTAAAAGAAGGCTGTATAGAAATGTCTTATGGAACAGCAGGTAACCAGTTCTGGGCAGGTGTCCTCTGGGGTTTCTCCTTCCCAGTCATTGATAAGTTAGTCAAGCTCCCAGACCTCGAAGGCCTGAGAACAGTCCTTGGGGAAAAGTCATAGAAAGGACAGTGACTAGGACTGGCCCCCCCAGTGATGTTCCCACTCCCCGGGGGCATCTTCCTCTTCTTCTTCTTCAGGAGGTACTCCAGCAGCTGCTGCTGTAACAATGACTTTGGTTGTCCAGGCCTCTGTCCTACCAGGTCCCTACTAACAGCTCTCCTTCCTTTGTCGCAGGGAGGCTGTCCTTCAACAGTTGGTTTGTCCGGCACACTGTGGTCAACCCTCAGGTCATTGACCTCTGCCCCTTAGGCCTGATGTCTCTCCAGGCCCTCAAACTTCTGGGCCATTGAGCTCCCAGAACCAGATGGATGGTTCATTGTACTCTGCGCCAATGCTTCTCCCTCTTTTGCCACAGCCCATGCCTGCTGTCAACCTCAATTCCATTTTGACTCAATTGACGACAGCATTGATTTACCAGGTTGGTGCTCCTAGACCAGCATCTCCTGTGCTGTTGCGTGCCCCAGCATCATCGATGCCTTAGGGTTGAGTACTCCAGGGGGCTATCGGTTCTTCTTTCATCGGATCCTGAGCAAGAGCAGGTCTATGCCAAGGAGGAGTATCATCCAGACTTCATCCTCCCTGAGGAAGAGAAGGAGGAAGTGGAAGAGGTCTTTTCCTCAGATGGGTCTACTGCCTCTTCAGTGAGTGAGAACTCTGTGAAACACACTCCCAGGTCCCCTCCTGAGGACTCCACCATCTCTAATGTTATGAAGCAGCTGTCTGCTGCCATGGGGTTCCATACTGAGGAAGAGAATGCCACCAGATGGAGATGCTTGAATCTCCACTAAAGATCATTCCTCCTATTTTTCCAGCACTCAGGAATGACGCTGCTGCTACATAGCACTGTCCAGACATGGTCCTTGCCATGTCCAGGAGGGCAGACAAGCTCTATTAAGCACCCCCAGGGCCTGCCTTATTATGCTGCGCAGCCTGAGACTGATTCTGTGATCATCAAGGTGGCTCATGGTAGGTCTGAGGTGTCCAAACACCTCAGTTCCCTCCCTTCCAACAGGAAATCCCAGAGAATTGACCTATAGGGTTTATGCATCCTCTACTCTGGGCCTCAGGATTGCAAATTATCTCTCCCATATGGTCAAGTATCAGAATACCATATGGAAAAAGGGCAGGGCAACTGCCCAATCCCTCCGTGAGTGCTCCCAGGAGCAGAAGGTCCTTAAGTCCCTCCAGGCCACTGAGGGCATCAGTAAGCACCTCCTCAGGCCTTGGATGATATGTCTGACACTGTTGCCAGGTCTGCTGCCACCGGCATTTGCATGTGTAGGCTCTCCTGGTTGAAGGGTATCTGGGTTTGCAGCAGATGTCCAGCAAAAGGTTCTGAATGCCTCCTTCAATGACTCAAATATTTTCAGGTCAGATGTGCAAGACATAATCAATGATTTGCAGGCCTTGGGCAGATCCATTAAATCTGTTCACTCGCTCTACCATACCTAGCCCTGGAGCAGGCAGAGGCCGCTCTTTCAGAAAGTGTCTCACAAATCTGGCATGGGCTCCATACTTTAGGGTAAAAGGAAAGCCAGTTCTGCCTTGTCCACTCTATCCTCCTCCTCCTCTGGCCCTGCTGTAAAGTGACCTAGAGCAGCGGGTCAGCCCCAGCAGCCGGATCCACCTCCACCTGTCTCCTTGCCAGACCCTCCTCTTCTGGTCCCTGACCAAGAGTTGGTGGTCAGAGGTCAGTTCTCCCTCCATCCCAGCCAGTGGAGAACCATAAGTTCAGATGTTTGGATTTCTTCAGATAATACAGAGGGGGCACACTCTGGAGCTTCCAGGACAGCATCCAGAGACTCCTCTGGTACCCACCACCTGCCCTCCTGAACATACTGCAGTCCTTCGGGAGGAGGTATACTCTGTTCTGTGAAAGAGGGTCATAGAACCAGTGCCCAGAAGGCAACAAAGTCAGGGTTTTTTATTCCAGGTTCTTCCAGGTCCCCAAAAGAACTGGGGACTTGAGGTCTATTTCAGATCTCAAGGATCTCAACCTCTACATTCAATATAAGCAGTTTTGTAAGGTTATTCTGCTGGGTCTGTTACCCTTGCTCCAACAGGGTGACTGGCTCAACTCCCTCAATATGCAGGATGCCTACCTGCATATCTCAGTGTAGTCACCACACAGGAGGTTCCACAGGTTTCTTTTTCAAGGGGAGCACTACCAGTTCAGAGTATTGCCCTTTGACTTGTTCTCTGCACCGTGGTTTTTAACAAAATGCTTAGTGGCGGTGGAGGCCATTCTTTGGAGGGAAGACCTGTGCATCTTTCTCTACCTGGACGACTAGCTACTCAAGGCCCAATCCAGGGATCAGCTCCTAAGGACCCTGGAGAGGACTCTCCAGTTGTTCCACTCCCTAGGCATCATGGTCAACTTTCCCAAGTCCGTTCTGACCCCTGCAAAAAGATTGCTGTACATAGGAGTGGTTCTGGACTCTGCGTAGGGCAAGGCCTTCCTGTCACCTGACAGAGCAGAGTGTCTTGTATCTCAGGTGCAGAAGGTGTTTCAGAGCTGCCATATCTCTGCAAGAAGTTGCCTATGGCTCTTGGGCCTCATGGCAGCGGCCATTGCTACCGTCCCCCTGGCCTGCCTGCACATGAGGGTGCTCCAGTAGATCCTTTGGGTGCAATAGGACCCACAGACTGATGATCTGGAGCAGATGGTACTGGTTTCCTTCCCAGTCTGCAAAGTCCTTCATTGGTGGATGGAACCCCAGAATCTCTTAAGAGGGGACCCCTTCCTGATCTCATTCCCCCAGCATATTTTCAGTACAGATGCCTCTGGTTTGGGTTGAGGGGGTGCACCTGGGGTCCCTTCCAGACTCAGGGTACCTAGTTCCAGGTTGAGACGTCCCTCCATATAAACATCCTAGAGATGAGGGCGGTTCTGTATGCCATGCAGGCCTTTCAGAACTACTTATCCCCAGGCCAGTTGTTAATTCAGTTGGACAAGCTCAGTGTTGTCTACTATATCAACAAAAATGGGGGACTCATTTGTACCCCCTCTGCAGGGAAGCCATGAGGGTAAGGTATTGGGTACTGGAACCTGGCCTAGAATTATCAGCAGTCCATGTCCCAGGCATGCTGAACACCCTAGCAGACAGACTTAGCTGAACTCAGTCTAGAACCCATGAATAGGAGCATCTGTCATCCATCACAGAAGACCTGTTCAGCAGATGGTGTTCTCTAGAGCTGGACCTTTTAGTATCCCCACTCAAGCAAAACTGCCCAGTTTTTGCTTGCTAGATCCAGAGCCTGGAGTTTTCTGGTGAGATGCATTGTCCCTTTCTTGGAGTGGGAGGTTCCTTTATGCCTTCCCTTCATTTCCTCTGATTCAGAGGGTATTAATCAAGCTGCAGATGGAGGGGGCCGGCGTGATGTTGGTAGCACCCTACTGGCCACAGCAGATGTGGTTTCCATTACTGCAAGAGTTAGCAGTGGAGCCTCCACTTCCCTTGCCTCTCTGCAGGGATCTGTTGATGCAGGATCAGGGACCCTGGCCCATCCACACCTCAGATCCCTTTGTCTGCATGCCTGGCTCCAGAGGATGTAGCCATTGCCTACTTTGGGGTCTCCTAGAAAGTGGCGGATGTCCTGGTGGTGACTAGGAAGCCCTCCATTAGCACCACCTATGCCATGAAATGGAAACGGTTCATCATCTGAGCTGCCAAGCTCCATTTGGACAATTTCTGCTGTCCGTTCAGTCAGATCCTGAACTGCCTGATCTCATTGTCAGACTCAGGCCTTCAGTATTCATCCCTCAAGGTACACCTTTCAGCTATATCGGCCTTCTATGAGATAGTGGAATGCTGGACTGTTGCTCAGTTAGATGTGACCCATACCTTTCTCACAGACATCATGCATCTGAAGCGTCCACTCCACAATCCTGTCCCAGCTTGGGGTTTGAATTTTGTTTTGGGGAGATTGACCCTGTCTCCGTTTGAGCCAGCTGCGACTTGCGAGCTGCGCTGCCTTTCATGAAAAGCATTTTTTTGGCTGCTATTACTTCTGCTTGAAGGATTTCCAAGCTTCCAGCTCTCTAGTGTGAGGAGCCTTATTTGAATTTTTCACAGGCTGTCTTTGCGCACAAATCTTAAATTCCTTGCTAAGGTAATGTATGAGTTTACCATGAACCAGTCTATCCACCTACCTGTTTATTTCCCAGAGCATGCCAATCTAGGGGAAGCACTGCTCCATACTTTAGATGTGTGTGGGATTCTGAAGTACTATCCACTGCAAATTATGGACTGCAGAAAGCCAAAGCAGCTGTTTGTTTCTTTCATCCAAGGCAGAGAGGGCGTTCAGGTTTCCAAACAATGTTTGTCCAAATGGTTGGCCGATTGAATTGTTTTCTGTTACAATAAGCATGTCAAAGAGTTGCCAGGGTCAGTGAAAGCACATTCCATGAGGGGCATGGCTGCCTATGTGGCTTGCTTCAAGGAGGTCTCTGCAGCGGACATCTGTGCTGCTGCTACCTGGAGCACAGTCTATACTTTCACCAGGCACTACAGTCTGGATATTGCCTCTAGACTTCATGCAGCCTTTGGCCATGCTGTACTTCATGGCCTTCTGTCTTAGGGCCTTGATCTGCCTGCCTCCTAGACTGCCCTCATGTGCCTGCAACTGCTTGGAACTCATTCCTGCAGTGTGACCTGATGACTGAGATACCCCTGAAGAAGATAGAACAGTTACGTAAGAACTTACTGTAACAGTAGCTCTTCGAGGGGATCTCAGTCATCAGGTTTGCCTTCCCTCCACCATCCCCCTCCTTGGGGTCCTCTGTTAGGACTAACTGTCTGGTGTCCCCAGCCTCTTATTTCGGCCTGGGCACTTCTCTCTCTCTCTCTCTCTCTCTCTCTCTCTCCTCGATCCCCAGTGGCAATAGTCTGCTCCATTTTTCTCAGGGGGGAAAAGAATTGAGGAAAAAGCGGGACTCCTCATGCTTTTATATGGCTGATGATGTCGGCAGCTGACCTTGGCCAGGGCAATCCCAGTTGTACTGCTGGAAAAATCTTCTGTGTGGATCCTGCTTCACTGACAGTGAAGTTCCTATGGTGTGATCTGGTGACTGAGATCCCCTCGAAGATCTACTGTTACGGTAAGTTCTCATGTAACTGTTCTGTTCCTTTATTCTTTTCCTCTGCTCTGTCTCATACAGATGGTTCTGCTCAAGCTGCAGGTGAAACATGCTGCCCTAATACTGGTGACTCCGTTCTGGCCTCACCAGATCTGGTTTCCATATCTTCAGAATCTAATAGTGGAACCTCCTGTTCAGCTCCCTCTGTGTTGGGGTCTGCTATCACAGAGTCATGGGTTCCTGGTCCAGCTGGACCCAAAGTTAATGCATCTGCATGCTTAGCTCCTGAAGACATAGCCATTTCCCATTTTTAGATTTCACCCCGGGTGACTGATGTCTTTCATATAGCTAGAAAGCCTTCAACAAGACTCACTTATTCTTTGAAGTGGCAGCACTTCCCAATATGGCATGCTTCCCATTCTATTGACCCATTTACATGTCCTGAGAATACTGTACTAGACTACCTTCTGTCCCTATCTGACTCTGGTCTCAAGTACTTTTCTATTAAAGTGCATTTGACTGCCATCTCCGCTTTCTATGCGCCTATTAATGGGTGCACGGTAACACAACTAGAAGTGCCTTAAGGGTATTCTGCAGATGCATCCCTCAAATCATAAACTTGTTCTGTCTTGTACCTTTATTTCATCCATTAGAAATCAACTCTGGCTCCAGTTGAACCTGTATCTCATTTGATGGAAAGTGTTCTTTCTGGCTGCTATGACTTCTGCTCATACTGTTTCCAAGCTTCAGGCATTCATGCATGAGCCTCCATATTTGAATTTTCACAAGGGAGGGTGTGTTTGCAGACCAGTCTTCAATTCTTGCCAAAGTGGTCTCTGATTTTACATAGAATCAGACCATACATCATGCATGTTATCCTGAGCATGCTAACAAAGGTGTGGCATTCCTCCATACCCTTGATGCACATAGAACACTACGTTTCTACTCAATCGCACTAAAGATTACAGAAAGTCCTCTCAGCTTTTTATTTTGTTTGCCCCTAGTAAAGGGTGACTAAAACAGTGCCTGTCCAAATGGCTGGCTAACTGTATTTCATTTTGTTATAGGAAGTATGGTAAGAACTTCCTGATGCAATCTGTGGCCACTCTACATGTGATATGGACATTGTTTCTGCAGCTGACATATGTGCTGCTGCCACATGGAGCACTGTGCATACTGTACTTTCACTAAGCATTACAGTCTAGACATTTCCTCTTGTAGATGTACTGGTTTTGGCCTTACCATACTGCAAGGCCTCCTGTCATGATGTCAGAATCATGCTTTGCCATCCTCCTTGGGTACTTTTGAGTACTGCTTCGGAATTATTGTGAAGGTCTGGCCCAATGACGAGATATCCTTGACGAAGATAGAACTGTTACTTACTGAAACAGTAGATCTTCAAGATAATCTCTTTCATTGGCCACAAGGCACCCACACTCTTTTCCCCTTATTGAAGTATAAGTTGGCAGGATTACCAGTGCCTTGTTTGAGGCTTCTGTAACTGACTTATGTTAATATTTTCCAGTCCCATGCTTCTTTGTGTGCCTGGTCCTGATTTGGTCTCCTGGTTCCTCCTGGTAAGATACTGTCCAAACTTGTCTCCAGGGTGGAAGTGAGGAGTGATGGAGCCACCCACATTTTATAGGCACCAGTGCTGCATATCATCAAGGGTGGCCCCCAGCTAGCAAAAGTTTCTGAGTGATCCTGATAGTGACGGCTCAAAGTTCCAAAGCTATGGCTCAATGGAGGAGACTCTGTCAAAGATCCACTGTTATGGTAAGTAACTGTTCTTTCAGTTGGTAGAATGCCATCTCACAACATTCTTTCCACTGAAGCTTTTCAGGCATTTTCTTCTAAGTGAGATCTTTCAGAAGTTTTGCTATACCACTACAGGTTTGGACAAACTTTCAGCAGTACCCTGCAGCCCCAGAAATGCCCTATCTGAACCAAAGAAATAGCAGTGCACACAAACAGATCAGTTCAAAGTACATATTGTAACATAGCAACATTGTAACATAGTAGTTTATGGCAGATAAGCACCACTAGGCCCACCTAGTCTGCCCGTATTCCCTGCCTGCATCAGTGGCCACTGACCCTTCTTGGTCATTGGCTATCGTCTCTCTTCCCCCCCATCTAGGGTTTTCTTATGTCTGGCCCATGCATGTTTAAGTCCCCCAATTGTATTAGCATCCACCACTTCCTGGGGTAGGTTATTCCAAGCATCCACCACCCTCTCTGTGAAGAAAAACTTCCTCACGTTTCCCCTTATCCTGCCCCCCTCCAGTCTCATATCATGTCCCTTCATCCTTGTACAACTGTTGTACTGAAAGATGTCACCCACCTGCACTTTGTTCAAGCCTTTAAGATATTTAAACATCTCTATCATATCCCCCTGTTCCCTCCTCTCTCAAGTGGTATCCACGACAGGAGTCCGACAGAAATTCTGTCGAACTCCCTGTCAGTGACACCGGCAGGTCGACCGCATTTTGCAGTCGGCTGCTGGTTCGCTATTGTTTTCTTTGTTTTCTTAGGGGAACTTCACCCCCTGAACACCCCAACAGGGGGCTGTGCCCCTCCACACCATCCCACTTAAAGATTCTCAACCCCAGTCGGAGCTGTTTGGGGGGAGTGCAGGACCCCCGACAAGCAGTGCCGGGTTCCAGCAGGTCTCCCACCGTGCCTAGGCACTGTAGTCGCTGTGGGGGTCCTCGCTGCTGAAATGTTGCTGTGAGGGGGGTAAACGTCTCAAGTGTATACTTATTGAGGTCTTTTAATCTGTCTTCATGTGCTTTCTGATGCAAGCCCTTCACCATCTTGGTTGTTCTTCTCTGTACCACCTACACCCTGTCTATGCCTTTTTGAAGATGCAGCCTCCCGAACTGAACACTGTATTCCAGATAAGGTGTCTCCAACATTTTGTACAATGCATCACCACCTCCCTTCTTCTGCTAGTGTTACCCCTTCCTACGCACCTCAACTTCCCACTGGCCCTCCCCACCACCTTGTTACACTGTTTGGCCACCTTTAGGTCATCTGAGATGATTATTCCTAAATCCCTCTCTTCCCTGGTGACTGTCAGCAATCCCTCCCTCCATCCTGTAGCTCTTCACAGGGTTTGTTCACCGCAGGTGCATGATCCTGCATTTCTTTCCATTAAACTTTAATTGCCACACCTCTGACCACTCTTCCAGCCTTCTCAGACCCCCCCCCCATTCTTGCAATCCCCTCCAGTGTGTCTAATCTTTTGCAGATTTTCGGATATTCCACAGTTAGGCAAACCTTCCCCTGCAGCACTTCAGCAATGCCCCTGATGAAGACATTAAAAAGGACTGGCCCCAATACCGATCCCTGAGGTACCCCACTGGTCACCCTCCTTTCCTCAGATTTTATCCCATTTACTACCACCCTCTGCTTCTTGTCTCTCAGCCAGTTGCTAACCCAGTTTTCAACTTTGTGGCCCACCCCCAGGCTTCCTAACTTGTTCATCAGTCTTCTGTGGGGTACAGTGTCAAAGGCCTTGCTGAAACTTTAGGTAGGCGATATCCACTGCTCCTCCATGATCTACCTCCTTTATCACCCAGTCAAAAAGGTCAATCAAATTTGTTTGACATGACCTTCCTGTTATGAATCCATGCTGCCTTGGATCCTGTGCTCCTATGGTTTCCAAGTGCTCCACAATCCTATCCTTAAGCAGTGCCTCCATGATCTTACTCACCACTGAGGTAAGGCTGACTGGCCCGTAGTTTCCTGCCTCCTCCCTGCTACAACTCTTGGGGACAGGGACTACATTTGCCCCTTCCAGTCCTCTGGAACCACCCCTGCATCGAGTGACTCACTAAACAAGGCTGCCAGTGGTGCTGCTAGCACTGTCTGTAGTTCCTTTAATATCTTAGGGTGTATATCATCTGGTCCCATCGCTTTGTTCACCCTCAGTTTTGCAAGTTCCTCCAGGACTAACTCTTCTGCAAAAGGGGCTGGTGTTTACCTCCCTCCCCTCCTTGTTTTTGCTGCTGCCTAACTGTGGTCCATGTCCTTCCCCCTCTATTGTGAATACCGAACAGAAGTGTTCATTTAGTATCAATGCCTTTTCTAGGTTCCCTTCTACACACGTGCCTCCCACCCCTTTGAGCCTTACAATCCTCCCCCCCCCCGGCCTTCCTTCTATTACTAATGTATCTATAAAATGTCTTGTCGCCCCTTTTTACTGTCTACGCTAATCTCTTCTCTATCTGTGCCTTCATGCTCCAAACCCGCATCCCTCTGTCTGTCTAGGCACATGGCCCTATCTGTGTCCTTCTGAGTCTCTTTGTACTTTCTGAACATTCTCTTTTTGTCTTTCACTTTCTCTGCCACCATCTTTGTGAACCACAGAGGTTTGTTCCATCTTTTTCCCTTGTTCCTCAGCCTAATGCACTGATTTGTCACATCCACTATGCCTTCTTTCAGATGCTCCCACTGCTCCTCATTCCCTCCCCCTTGATCCCTTCCTGCAAGGGTTTCTGTGACCTCTCTCCCCATCTTAGCAAAGTCCACCATCTTAAAATTCAGGACCCTTGTCTTTGTGTGGCGCTCCTGTGACACTATGCTGATGCTGAACCACACTGTATGGTAGTTGCTGGATCCTAGGTTTCCATCCACTCTGACCTCCTAGATCCTGTCTCCATTGGTCATCACAAAGTCTAAGACTGGCTTGTCCCTGGTGCGCTCCTGAACCAATTGCCTGAGGCCTGCCTTCTGAAAGGATTCTATGCTGTCTCAGCTCCTGGCTGAGGCAGCTGCTGGGATGGGCCAGTCTACATCTAGCAAGTTAAAATCGCCCAGCAGCAGTACTTCCCCCTTTGCTGCCAACCCGTGTATTCATTCCACTATTTCCTTATCCACCTTCCCTCTCTGTGTCAGAGGCCTGTAGATCACCCCTGTTCAACTTGCTGTTCTGTTTCCTTCCTTGAGTGTGACCCACAGTGCCTAAGCCTCCCATGTCTGCCTTGCACTGCTGTTGCCGTAATACCTTCTCTCACATAGAGGACCACCCCACCCCCTTTTTTGCCCTCCCTATCCCTTCTGTGTAGGGCATACCCTGGTACATTTACTTCCCAGTCATGGTTTTCAGTGTTCCATGTTTCGGTAATTACCACTATGTCTAGGTCCGCCTCTGCCATCAGGGCTGTCAGGTCTGGGATTTTGTCCCCCAGACTTTTGGCATTTGCATACATGGCTGTCCATGTTTCGCAGCCTGTGCCCCTTACATTTCCGCCTTTGCCTATTTGCTCCCTCCTTCCAGCCCTGTTTTCTTTCTTCTGCCTGTTTACTTCTGCCTCATCTATTATAAGGGGCCCAGGTATATCTGTCCCTGTTTCTCTGCCTGTGTCCCTTGTACAGCTACGCTTGACTCCCGGATCCCCCTTTGCAACACTGTTTTCATTCATTTGCTGTTTCCTTCCCCTCCTGCCAACTCTGCCCATAGACTGGCAACCTCCACCCTCAGCCATGAGAGGTGCCTGCATATGGGACAGTACCACAGTACCCAGAATGTCCTCTTGAAGATTGCTGCTCTGCATCCACTGCACTGCACCACTCCCTGCATTTCCCCTTTCCTGCTCTGCTATTTACCCCCCTTTTATTCCTTGGTAAGCCCTCCTGCTGTTTGTTTTTTTTTTGTTTTGTTTTCTCTCTCTCTCTCTCTCGCCTCTTCTCTTCCCCTCTCCTTTACTGTGTACTTCATCAGTACTGCACTATTGAAGAGGTATCCCCGCTGAATTGTTGTTACTGTAGTAGATTGACCCCTTTAACTTTGCTCATTTCAGTTCCCCTATGGCCTCAGGAAGTTGCACCCTGATAGTTGCCTATAAAGGCAGTGAATCCTGGGGTGGGTGGGATGAGGAAGGTGGTCAGGCCCTTAGCCTCTGGCTCCTGCAAACAAAACAATCAGCTTATTGTAACAGAACAGTTTATGAATCAGTTCATGGTTCACTGAATGGTTTATGAATCAGTTCATGGTAGGTGTCTGACAGCATGCAGTCCCATTCACTAGTTTACAATTTTCCACTGAAAATAAAGCACCCCAACACTTGAAGCTCCCTGCTCCTTGATCAGGGAGGTCAAAACAGCCATACCTGTTTTATAGTGGTGGGTATGGCACATCTACCATCCCTGTCTGCCATCTTTCTTCCTTAACCATCAGCTCTGCTGCTTGAAGTCTGTGGAACACCTCTGCCGTGTGTCTGATGAGATCCTCCTATGTTTGGCTGTATATGGCAATGTCATCCATGTACATTAGTGCAAACATGCCCACCCAGACGGAATGCAGTCCATGAGCTCTGAAGCATCACCAGCACATGTCTCATCCTGAATGGCATTACTTGGAACTTGAATAATCCAAATGGGGTGATGAAAGCTGAACTTTCCCTGACTTCAGTTTTCAGAGGTTCCTTCCAGTAGCCCTTTGTCAGCTCTGTGGTAGTCAGACATCTGGCTCCCCCTAGCCATTCTAGGACATTATCTGTTCTGGGCACATGGTACGTGTCTGACAGCATGCAGCTGTTTATTTATTTACTGAGTTTTGTTGACCAGGTAGGCCCGCTGAGACTTAGTGTCCCTTTTACAGGGGCAATCCAGATTTAATTACATTGAAGCATAACAGAACAGGCTTTATACATTCAGACATAATTGTAATTACACTGGGTTATTTACATCCATGGCACAAGAGCAAAGTTACAGTCATTCAGAGTTACATACATTAGGTGTTAAATACATTCAGTGTTCAACAATGGACCAGTTAAACCTATAGTTCAACACAGGACAGGCAAATCTTTCAAGCAGTTGACTGAGTAGGCTAGGTACATAGAGTGATAGTCATAAGATAAGTGCTGACATTGGCAAGAAGACCACTTTTAGAGGGAGAGACCATCTCAGTGTAGGCAGGTACATTGATTACACTCCAATAAAGAGATCTATTGTCCTTTCTTGAAGCCTCCAAGGGAGGAGCAATCTCAGAGGGTGGGAGGTTGTTCCATAAGGATGAGGCAAGAATAGCAAAGAACCTTTGCCCTGTGTTAGACCTCACCCTAGAAACTCTAGTAATATATTGTTAGAGGAGCAGAGACTCCTTTTCTGAGGCTTAATAAGCAGTACATACCTCAAACTAGATGGAATATAACCTTTATTAATTTAAATGCCAGGCTGAGCAGGGTCTAGTCTACCCTCTAGTGTTGGCCAGTTGAGTAATTTTAAAGCATTATAGTGATGTTTCCTGTGTGGGGACCTAGCTGCAAAGTGACCAGTTCTGTGGTACAACATTCTGAGTTTTTGCGTTTCAGAGATTGTGACAACTCTAAGGAATAGGGTACCATACATCAATACAGGGAGCAGTGTTCAATTAGCAATTGCTAGTCTAGATTTCTTGGTGAGGAAGGTATTTGGGTGGTAAACCAGCCTGATTTTTTTGGAGCAGAGACCTTGTTCATCAATCCAAGTGGGGCTTTAGTGTCCTTTCTTGGTCCAGATGTACCCCCAAGTATTTAATAGACTCCACTACCTAGATAGGAGGCCCATGAAGTGTGCTAATGGCTAGCAGGTTCTGACAAGCTGTACTTACGTGCCTGGTGCTGCACAGGATAGCCTGAGTCTTCTTTTCATCTTTAGGACTAGTTTGTTGGTTGTGAACCATGCATCCAGTTCTCTGAAGTCTTTTGAGAGCTGACAGTTCACGCTGTTTATGTGTTTAGAGCTATTGTACAGTACAGTGTCATCGGTGTAGAGCAATAGGTTTGCCCCACCACAGTTTTTCGGCATGTCATTAACAAAATGGGAGAATAGTAGGGGACTAGGGCTGGAACGTCATGGAACATCATCAGTAATTGGATGCAGTCCCAATAGGGCACTCTTCCATTTTACTAATTGCACTCTGTTAGTTAGATAGTCAGATACCCATCGATGGGACAAGCCATCTAGGGCCAGTTGTTTCATCTCACTCAGGAGCAGGCTGTGACTGACTATGTCAAAGGCTTTGGTGAGGTCTGTGAAGACCGCACCCTTTTTATGCTCCTTATCTATGGTGCTAAATATATCTATAGTCAGCTTGACCAAGGCCATGTCAATTCCATGGTGTTTTCTGAACCCATGTTGCCTGTCCATGAGTCAGTGAGCGGAGGAGAGAGACTGGTCAGCAATTTTCATTTGGTTCTTTAGCACCTTCCTTGTGAATTAGTACCACCAGTGCCACCTTCCATCTTGCAGGGATTCTCCCTTCTAATAGGGATCTTTTAAAAAGCATTACCAGTAGTGATGCAATAACAGGGGCAGCCAACCTTAATAGTTTGGAGTCAAGCTTATCATACCCAGCTAAACCTCATGGTTTGATTTATTTTAGAATTCTTAGAACTTCATTGCAAGTTACCAGCCTGAAATGAAATTCTGGAACACGGCTCATGGTGGCTGGTAGTGGCTGGGGGGGGGGAGGGGTGCTGCTGCTGGGATCCTAATGAATGATTTTTGTATTGGTCTGGGTTGGTGAAAAAGGTGCTTAGTGCATTTGTCAAGGCCTGTGGGTCACAGTAGGGCTGAACTTCTGCAACAAATCCCCCCAGTAAAGGTGGAATTGCACATTAGGAGGGTATTTATCTATGTCCAGAGTTTTTTAAGGGTTGGAGGGGTTCTTACCATGAAGTGTTTTGAGGTATTTCATTTTTTGTTGCTGTTTTAAGGTCTTTTTTAGAGGTATTTCTTAGTTTCCTATAATTATACCAATCTGCCGTGAGACCCATTGTTTTGATGTGCCACTATACTCTATTTCTGTGTTTCACTGAGATTTTTTTAGCCCATAGTTCATTCATTTGGAGTGCTTCCCTTTAACTAAGCTGCCTGAGGGGTCATGTTTATAGGCAGCTGAGAGGAAACTTTTCAGAAAGAAATCAAGGGCATCATCTGTGGTGGACAGATCTTCAGGGATATCTCTGTCATCATGTCACACCTATGGAACTTAGCTGCCAGGCACTAGGATTCCACAGAAGCTTTTCTGTAGCAGTCTACTAGAGGCTGCCCATGCTGACGTGAAGCTCCAACCCTATAAAAGTGCAGGCAGCCCTGCTTCCTCCTCAGTTCTTTCCCGTCATTGACCATTTGTGCACGGACTCCTCGAAAACTTTGTCACTAAGTTCGACCACCAAAATTTGCTTACTTTTTTTTTCTTTTGTTGATGAATTACTTTTATTTAAAAGTGATCCCTTTTCCCTTTGTATGTTGAGAACTACTCCTTAGTCGGCTCTTTTCCATCAGTGGCACTGCAGAAAGAAGATATCTTCCACCAACAAACATCAGCTCTGGGTCTACTGTCTTAGGCCTAGCCACAATGTCTCAGCCTGCGAATCCTAACAGTAATTCAACCTTGCCACCCGACGCTGATGAAAGAAAGCCCTGCAGAAGTTCCTCATAGAGCAACAGGTAGCCAGCGGAGAGCAGGGGTCTTCTGCAGCCTCCATCCACCCTGTCGCCGGCGTCCTCCATAAGCTCATAGGCCAATAAGGCCCGGGACAAATCCTTGGGGAAACGCTCTCAACAGGACATGGAGTGACCCAAGAACTGCTCCCCCCTTCGGCAATCCCAGTCTCCACTGGATTCTTCCTCTCTTTTTCCAGGGATCACCCTGTTGATAGCTTTGGTGTTGACGCCTAGCCCTATGCAGGCCTCTGCACCTTCCAGATCCCCCATGGTGGATTCTTCTGCAATCTGTCATAAGTTGTGGAAGGGTCATCAGTCTCAGGTTGTTGATCCCTGCCCCACCGTTGAGACCTCGTGAGCCTTGAGGTCTGTCGGTACTAGGCCTACCCACTACCTCTTCAGTTAGCAGTTTGTCGTCAGACCAGGGCCTTGTGCTCCCTCCATTGATGCCAGTGTTGACGACAGTTGTCTTCCCTACCATCGACCTTAATACCATTCTAACCTCCATTACTACTTCTCTTTCACAACAGCTAGCTGCACTGCCTGGGCTGTCATCACCCACACCATCATTGGCTGTTTCAGCGGCACTGCCCGCTAGGCCTGAATGCCTCGCACCCCCTATGGAGTCATTGTCGTGGTGTTCATCGTCCCCTGCTCTAGAGCAGTCTGACAATAAAGAGGAGTACCATTCTGATCTTCTCCTCCCTGAGGAAGAAGAGGATAAGGAGGAGGTCAACATGGAATCCTAACAGGTCCACTATCTCCTCTGTAAGTGAGGAGTCTGTTAAGCTCACTTCCAGGTCTCCCCTGGAGGACCCCCACTTTTTCAGTGTCATGAAATGGGAGAGGATAAAACCAGGAAGAATATGGTGGACTTTGTGAAGATCCCTGAGTCTGCACCTAAGATTATTCCTCACCTGCTGCCAGCCTTAAATGATGCAGCCACAGCAGCCTGGCACAGACCCAATATGGTGCCAGCTATGAGCAGAAAGGCTGAAAAGCTTTGTCAGGTGCCTCAAGGGCTACCCTTTTAGGCAGTCCAGCATGAGACTGACCCTGTGGTCATTAAAGCTGCTCATGACAGGACTAAGGCCCCTAAGAACCTTAGCTCCCTGGCACCTGACTGGGAGTCTAGAAGGTTGGATTTTTGGGGCAAAATAACTTTCACCTCAGCCACCTTCAGCCTCCAGATTGCCAGTTATTTGGTTCATCATATTAAGTACCAAAATACTCTCTGGAGGAAGGGCAAAGCAACAACTCAGTTCCTTCCTGGGGGTTTCTCACAAGCAGGGTGCTTCTCAAGGTGTTTTAGGCCTCAGAGGATCTTAGCAAGCACTTCCTCAAACTCAGAGCCACCTATGGTTGACACTACAGACAGGGCAGCTGCCTTTGGCATTTGCCTTAGAAGGCACTACTAGCTGCGGGTCTCTGGCTTTGCCAATGACATCCAACAAAAGGTGTTAAACACCCCTTTTGTGGGTCACAAGCTTTTTGGTCCAGATTTACAAGACATTATCAATGAGCTGCAGGCTTCTGGTAGGGCCATTCAGTCTGTCCACTCCATACATCATATCCAGCCCAGGAGTAGGCCACAGTCCTCCTTTCGGAAGCCCTCCCACAAATCGTATCCCAGAGGCAAACTTCAGGGGTAAACGCATAGCCAGCTCAGTCTTGCCTGCTCCCTCTTCCTCTGTCAGTCCCTTGGCCAAGCAGCCCAGAGGTGGCAGTGCAGCCCCTGCTGCCAGTTATGTCTCTTCCTGACTCCCTGCAGGCCCTCCCTTCTCCTCCCTTGAGGCAGGAGGTGATGGTTGGAGGCAGGTGCTTACTTCACTTGTCTCAGTAGAGAATCATCGCAGCCAATGCTTGGATCCTGCAGATTTGAACAGGGGCATGCTCTCAAACATCTAGTGCAACTCCCAAATGCTTCTCCAGTCCCCCTGTTTTACCCTCTAGATAACACAGAGGTACTCAGGGAAGAGATCCTCACCTTGCTGCACAAACAGGCCATAGAACCAGTGCCCTGGCAGCAAAGGAACAAGGGGGTTTATTCCAGCTTTTTCCTGGTTTCCAAGAGAACAGGGGACTTGAGACCCATTCTAGGCCTCAAGGAACTGAACCTTTTTATATAGTACAAAAAGTTTTGGATGGTCACTTTGCATGAGCTTCTTCCGCTGCTCAAGTGGGGCAACTGGCAGTGCTCCCTCAACATGCAGGTTGCTTATCTGAATATCATGGTTTGCCCCCCTCACAGGCATTACCTGTGGTTCCTGTTCCAGGGGGAGCATTACCAGTTCAGGGTATTGCCCTTTGGCTTATTCTCTGTGCCAAGGGGTCTTTACCAAGTGCTTTGCACCTGTGGTAGTAGCCCTGCTGCATGACAGTCTCTGTGTGTTCCCTTACCTAGATGACTGGTTAGTGAAAGTCCAGTCCAGAGAGCTCTTGTTGTTCACTGTGAAATGCCCCATGCAGTTGTTCCATTCCTTGGGCATCACAGTCAATTGACCCAAGTCTGTGCTGACCCCTTCTCAGAGATTACAGTACATAGGGGCAGTGCTGGACTTTACTCAGGACAAGTCCTTCTTCCCTCAAGACAGGGTGGACCACCTTATTCCCATCCCAGGAGGTAGCTCAGAGCTGGTATATTCTAGTTAGAACATTCCTCTGTCTCCTAGGCCTCATGGAAACAACCATTGTGATGGTCCCTCTGGCCAGGCTACTCATGAGGATAGCACTGTGGACCCTCATGATTCAATGGGAGCAGTGTTCAGGCAATCCAGACCAGCTGGTCATTGTCTCCTCACCAGTTTGCACAGTGCTTCACTGGTGGATGAACCCAGCCAATCTCTTAAAGGGAGTTCCCTTTCTCATCCCCACCCCTCAGCAGATCCTCAACATGGATGCTTTGGGTCAGGGTTGGGGAGCCCATCTAGGCCCCTATCAGACCCAGGGCCTTTGGTCCCATGGGAAGCCTCACCACCACATAAACATTCTAGAAATGAGGGCTGTTCTGTATGCCTTCCAGGCCTTCCAGAACCATCTCTCTCTGGTTCCTCTGTTGGTGCAACTGGGCAGTCTCAGTGTAGTCTATTGCATCAATAAGCAAGAGGAGACCCATTCCTATCCTCTGTGCTGGAAAGCAATAAGAGTGTGGTACTGGGCTCTAGATCATGGTCTTCAACTGTCAGTCGTCCTTGTGCCATGTGCCCAAAATGCCTTGGCAGGCAGCCTTAGCCATTCACAGTCCAAAGTGCATGAGTGGGAATTGTTGACCTAGGTTGCAGAAGACCTGTTCAACAGATGGGTCATCCAGAGTTGGACTTTTTTGCATCCCCACTCAATGAAAAACTGCCATGCTTCTGCTCTCTAGATCCAGGGCCTGGAGTTTTCTGGTGAGATGTGTTGTCCCTCTCCTAGAAAGGGAGGTTCCTTTATGCATTCCCTCCCTTTCCTCTAATTCAGAGGGTTCTCATCACATTACAGATAGAATGTACCACCCTGATTCTGGTGGCCCTGTTCTGGCCACAGCAGATATGGTTTACATTACTGCAACAATTGGTTGTGGAACCTCCAGTTCCCCTGTCTCTCTGCTGGGACCTATTGACACAGGCACAAGGGACCCTGGTCCATCCAGATCTCAAGTCCCTCCATCTGCTTGCATGGCTCCTGAGGACATAGCTATTGCTCAGTTTGGGGTGTCTCAGAATGTGGCTGATGTCCTGGTGGCTGCCAGAAAACCCTCCACCAGGGCCACTTATTCTATAAAGTGGAAGTAGTTTGCTATCTGGGCCGTTTCCCACCAACTGGACCCTTTAACCTGTCCGGGGAACCAGGTTTTGGAGTATCTCCTGACCTTGTCAAATGCCAGTCTCAAATACTTCTTACTTAAGGTGCACCTGTCTGCCATATCAGCCAGTTGGATGTGGCCTGTACCTTTCTGAGAGGCATTCTCCATTTGAAGCTTCCCATCCATAACCTGGTTCTGGCTTGGGACCTTAGTTTTGTTTTGGAGAAGATGACCCTGCCTCCCTTTGAGCCAGCTGCATCTTTCAAACTATGCTTTCTGTCATGGAAACCATTATTTTTAGTAGCCATTACTTTTGCTCAAAGAATTTCAGAGCTACAGGCTCTCATGTGTGAGCAGCCTTATTTCATTTTCCAAAAAGACAGGGTCTTTTTGCGTAGTAATCCTATGTTTCATCCTAAGGTAATCCTACGTTTCATCCTAAGGTGGTGTCTGAGTTTACTCTCAACCACTCCATCCACTTGCCTGTTTTATTTTCCAGAACATGCCAATCCTGGGGAGGCGTTGCTCCATACTTTGGATCTGCACAGAATTTTGTGTTACTATACACACCATACCAAAGACTGTAGGAAGTCCAAACAGTTATTTGTTACTTTCACCCCAGTAGAGAGGGCGCTTCAGTTTCGAAACAGTGCTTATTCAAATGTTTGGCCAACTGTATTATTTTTTGTTACAGGAAGTAAGATAAGGAACTTCCTGGTGTTGATACGGGCCATTCTAGCAGGGGCATGGCCACTTCAGTTGCTTATTTCAGAGGTGTGTCTGCAACCAAGATTTGCGCTGCTACCACTTGAAGTACTGGCCACACTTTCACCAACCTCTAGTCTGGACATTGAATCCTGAAAAAGAGCAGGCTTTGGCCTTGCTGCGCATCAGGGCCTTCTTTCTTAGGCCTCTGGCCTCCTGCCACCCAGACTGTCCTTGCTCACAACACTGCTTGAGACTCAATCCATAGGTGTGACCTGATGACAGATATATCCCTGAAGAAGATAGAACAGTAACATAAGATCTTACTATAACAGTAGATCTTTGAAGGAATCTCTGTCATCAGGTCATGCTGTCCCTCCCTCCATCCCCCATTTCTGTCTTTCTCTCTCTTGCTCTGTCTCTCTCTCTCTCTCTCTCTCTCTCTCCAGCTTGGCTGTCCTGTTACTCCAGCCCTTCTGCTCACTAGGCACCTTTTCTCTCTCCTTGGTTCCCTAGTGGGACTCCTGTCTCACAGCTTTTATCTAGGGAAAAAACTGAGGGGGAACTGAGTGTTGTCCGTACTTTTATAGGGTGAGTGACATCGAAGCCTGATGTTGGCATGGGCGACGCCTAGTAGACTGCTGCAGAAAAGCTTCTGTAGGATCCTAGTGTCTGATGGCGAAGTTCCATAGGTGTGATCTGATGACAGAGATTCCTTTGAAGGTCTACTGTAATGTTAAATTCTTACGCAACTGTTCTTTCTTTGATCATGAACCAGTGCACTTCAGATAAGGTGGAGAGGAAGGAGTCCATGGTTAATTTGGAGAAGCCACAGGCCCCCCCAAAAACTGGGGAATGTTTTTTGATAAATTATTTTCCCAGATACAGAACAATGGGACATGATCACAGAGGGAGTCTGCAAAGACCCCTGTGGCTCTGATTCTATCCAGATTTGAAACCAGAACCCATTCAAGTAGGGTATGTGTTCCCATTTTCTGGTTATGTCTGCTGTGTTCCATGATTATTTGGGTGAGTTGGGATTCAGCCAAGGTTGACTTAGTGGCCCCCCATGCCCAGGGTAAAGTTGATGTAAAGTCCCCAAGTAATATCAATTATCCAATGGGTAGGTCAGAGAGTTCCTTAGCAAGGATATCAATTGCCACTGTAGCAACTTTGGGGGATCATAGATGCAGTCCACACTGTGGGATTTTGCGCCACCCAGCAGCAGCTTTGCTATTATGGCATCACATTTGGAGTTGTGAGGAGCAGCGTTAGGCATTAGAGTGGCCTGTAGTGTAGTCATGTCATATATGCGAACACCTCCACCTTTTTTTTCCAGGCCTATCCTGCCTGAAGGTAATAAATTCAGGGAGCTGCACCTCATCTGGGATCACTTGTGGTTTGAGCCAGGTCTTTGATGTCACAGTCACATCAGGGGTGTACTTGTCAGCCCACCCCTCCAACTAATGAAGTTGTGGCCTACGACTGTTGATGGTCATGTGTATTATTTTTAGCCCCTGAGTATTCTCTCAGCAAATATCACCTAGGGGAACCAACTCTATAATTTGCAATGGGCTGCCCAGAATTTAGCTCAATATCCCCAGACAGAAGTAGTAGAAGGAAAGATAGTACCATGCAATGTGCTTGAGGCATTGTAGTCTGGGTTAAGTAACTTATTTTTGTAGGAAGGTGCTCCACTTGTAGCAACTGTCATCTTTATATAGCTTTAATAATATAATCAGGATGGAATCCCACTGATATTTTACATAGGCTGGTATTTGGAGTGGTGGCCAAAGATCAGGCTTCTGGGCTTCTGTGTAATCAGGACTGCGGTGGACTTGATCATTGTCAAATACAATCAAAATAAAGGAAACTATGATACCCTTAGACACCATTGTGGTTACTCCTTAGCCCACATCAGGGGATTAGATTTTGTTTCCAAAGAGGTAGAGTCTGGGGAGGATGGAGCTTGTGTTAAGTATACAAGTCTAGGCTTTCAAACTGGAAAAACTTTTGCAATCACATCAGCGCAGGTTGACTTCAATTAGGTATATGGCTGCTATGGAAACAAGTACATGCCTTACAAGGTTCAGGGCAAGGCAATGCTGATACATTCAATAGAGAGTTATTTGCACACTTCAGAAGCATGCTATGCATCAAGAATTCAATCAGGAAAGGATTTACGGACAAGATAGCTGTATTTGATAGATTCCTAATGATGGAGTGGCTGTAATTCACTTTTATGGCCTCTAAGCAGGCAAGTTTGTGTCACTAAACCATAAGCAGTGTAGAAGTTAATTCTTGCTGTGAATAGTGCTGTTGTTGTAACGGTTATTTTATTCAATTCCTCAGCAACCACAGGTGAGGTCCTTGTATTGCATATGGCTGTAGGTAGTACTTTGTTTACCTGCAGGGACCAAGCATTTCTGCATTTAGGTTTACTACACCAATTTTTGAGCAGCATGTCCAGCCGTGGGCTGCCTTCTTAGACTGACTCTCTTGGGCAAAATCCCATGATGCTCTTTTCTTGTGGCCTTTTGCATGAGAACTGCAGCAGAGGACCACTAGGGATGTCAGCCTTTACCTGGGTGCAGTGTTGCTCACCAAGTCCAGTGGGTGGGGCTAACTGCAGGTGGAGCAAGCTGGGTCCAGGAGCTTAGTGTTTGAAATACACACCTCTTCTGGCCACACTGCTGATTGGGTCCAAGGAGGGTGGAGGGTGGGGCTAACTGACAGTGGAAGCAAGCTGGGTCCTGGAGCTCTTTTTGTGCTGTGAGTTGGTGATTAGGGGGTAGAGGGAGAGCCACAATGGTGGAAGCTGTGACTCTCTCCAACTCCCTTGCTGTGGCTATGAGTTGATTTAAATCCATCTTGCTCACAGAGTTTTATACATCTCCACAGGCAAAGAAACTTAGCATTTAAAATGCATGCCTCTTCTGACCACGCTGCTGATTGTGGCCGGAGGGGTGGTGCCTGTGTGGGGTTAACCACCAGTGGAGCCAGCTAGGTCTCTTGTTGCACCATGATATGGTGATTGGAGAGAGGGGAGAGTCATGGTAGTGGAAGATGTCACCCTCTCCAAACCACTTGCTGTGGCTACGAGGTGATTTTAAAAAATCGTGGACACAGAATTTTATAGCGCTCCACAATCAAATGAGCTTAGCATTCAAAATGCATGCCTCTTCTGGCTGTGCTGCAGTCTGGGTCCAGGGAGGGTGGTAGGCGGGGCTAACCACCAGTGGAGCAAGCAGGGTCCCGGAACTTTTGTTGTGCTGCGTGTCAGTGACCGGAGGGGGAGTGTCATGATGGTGGAACCTGTGACTCTCTCCAACCCCTTGCTGTGGCTATGAGTTGTTAAGCTTGCAGTAGTTGATGCAGAACCTTTTGGTCACATTCTTTTGGGGGATTAGCACCACAGAAGAGGCCGACAGATTGCTGGACTCCTGTACCACTCCTAGAGCCAACATTTTCTTAAGCCTCCACTCAGTGACTTGCTTAACACTCTCTAGAACCCAGTAGGGTGGCTGACTTAGTGGGGCTTTGATTCCTGTGTTCATATGATGCTTGGCCTGCATTGTGTACGCAGGTTTCTCTCTGAACACTGCTCCAGATATTTGCAGTATTCTACCTAAATCAGTTACTTTGGATGCTATCAACCACTTTGAGAGGGTGACAGCGTTCATGGAGGACTTTTTATTGACTTCACCAAGGAGGTCCACTAATGGCTGAACATCACTTTCCTCCTCTGGATGGCTACGCACAATCAGAACTAGTGTGTCTCAAATGGTGAAGACAGCATCTCAAGGGAGGCTCCACCCTGTTTCAGAGGAGGTTCAAAAAAGCATGAAAATGTATTGTATTTTAAGTTTGAGTTCTGAATTTTATTTTGAAGGGGTGAGGCAAGCTGATAGTGGATAATGGCAGGAGAATTCATTTATTATTTTTTTTATATAAACTGGAGACTAGAAAATGCACACATATTCAAGGCTCATTTTTTTCATGTGTGACTTGGGAAAAGGGTACAGGGAGGGAATACATAGACAATACTGGATGGGCAACCATGCTGAACCAGTGTGTTCTGCCACAGAGGGGTTCTGGTTACCTGTGACCTCGAGAGCAAAGCTCGAGAGATCCTTGGTAATCGGACCCCAAGGTGGCAGAAGACATTGGTTCAGCATATGGTTGCCCATCCTGTATTTTTATAGTGTATGGTGCCAGCCTATGTAATTTAAATACACGTCAAATACATATATCTATCTATATATATATATATATATATATTTTTTTTTTTTTGTACAGAAACTAACTGGCTGCTACCTGTTGTATTCAGGAAGTTAGTGCTGGTTGCTAGGGTGAGTTTGTGGTTGCTTTGGAACTGGTGTCTCTACATTGGTGGCACACACTCTGATTGGTTGTCAGTTGGGTTTGGGAGGGCTTTTCATTAAAAAAAAACATGGTGGCCTTATGCCTTTGTTAGTGAATGGAGGATCGAACTCTGTTTTAATAAGTTATTATAAATATCTGGTTGATCCTGCATTTAGTTGTTCACATAGAAGGATATATCTGTTTGATCCTGCATATTTGTTACGGTATCTGGTTGATCTTGTAATTGTGGGATGCACGAGTGTCCATGCCATCGCATGGTCATGTCATTTGATCTGGTTGATCCTTGTGGTTTCATTACTATGGCTCATGCAGTTTCAACTGAGCTGGAAAGCTGCTCTGCACAGAAGGGCTGAACAGCGATCCATGATTTTTGCACTGTGGTTGAACAGCATTTCAACTCAGTTGAAAATCAGGTTGGAACAACATTTCACCATGAAGTTTAAATCACACATAACCATTTAAGCAATACAAAATGAATTACATCGCAACTAAATAGGAACAATGTGCAATTAATGAATGGTTAAAATAGACCAATTAGACTGGTGGCAGAACAATGTAAATACAAGGACTAATCAGATTCAGTGGTTACTAGGAGCAAGAGCAGAACGGAGTGAAATGATCCATGAGAAGTTGCTTAAGAGCAAGGTTTGAGGGGGGAGAGAGGTGGGTATAAAGGTTGTTCTAGATTAGTGTTGCTTGGATAGTGCTTTTGTGGATCCAACTATCCTCTGTCAGATAGTGCTGGTATCTGACCTAGGATCCAGCCAGATAGTTGGATCCGGTGGGCAGATCTACTGGCTCAAATTTTGGATAGTTGGATCCAATGGATGGATCATCAGATCAAACCTCAGATAGGTTGGATCTGATGGTTGCATCCATCGGATCCAGATCAGAGCCACAGATACCTCAGATACTTACAGTGGATCCAAAGAGGTCAGATCTAGCTGTTGTTGCAGGGAGCTACTCTGATGTTTACTCATGATACTCAATAGAAGACACAGGCAGGATGAAATTGAGACTGCAGGTTGTTGAGCTGGAGTGCCAGGAGAAGCAGGGCCCACACGAATCACCGAGGCATCATTTCCTGTTAAAGCATTGAGCAGGGGGCTGATCCCCAGGCAGGTCTCTCATTCATGGCTTTGTCTGTGCAGTGGGTAGTATGGCTGGGCCAGTGTGCAAGGCCCAGGCCAAATAAAGATGAATTCGTATTCAGTCTGTTGGGGGTGGATGCAGCTTCCAGCAAGCAGAACACAGTTCAAAACACAGTGGGGAACCAAATTGCGACCCACTAACAACATACAGCACATTTATATGTTTGGAAATTCTACTGTACCAGACAGATTACTATCCGGTCGCAATTACAGAGTCTGTGCACAAACTGGGAGTTCAGAAGTGGCTGGAAGTCCTGACAGGCCGATTGCATTCAGCAAATCTTCAGTCTTCTTCAGGTTTCAAGCCTGGTCACAGTTCAGTGGCATTAAATTGTCTCACAACTCGGATTCAGTCCGAATAATCTCTCTTCTCCCTCTCAGGGGCAGCAGGCAGACAGGCAGGCCAAAACTTAAGACTTTCCACAGTTCTCCTGCGCAAAACTACACAGAATGGCTGCTTGACTGTCTTGAGCTGTTACGCCTTCACTTCCCAACTCAGATCTGAACTGAAACTGCAAGCAGTCTGGGACTTTCCCCAGTATCCAAAAGTTCGGTTGGCTGATTCCTCTGTCAGTCACAACAAGGGCTCCCCTTCCAGGTTCATTTAGGCACCAAAAGCCCAAAACTAAAATTCCTACAGAATTTTGCTCCCACAAAGCCCCTGGGGACAGGATCTATTTTAGAGTCCTAAAAGGTACTGATTGGTCCATTTCAGCAGTCTAGGACCAAGATGGTGGAGACAAACAGAAATGTCCATGCTGCAAAGAAGTCAGGTTAGACAAACTGCAATATTATTACTATTCTAATAAATGATCAGCAAACAAGTACATCTTCTAACAGAGCTCCCTCTGCGCCAATAGCGATGGCAGAACAGAGTGATTATTTGGCAGCCCAGGTGGGACTTGAGCATAGAAACACTCAGCCCCCCTCCCAGATTAATTATGACTGCAATCCAGCCAGATTTTAAAGAGACAGTACACATGGGCTATACAGGCACTCTCTAGCAATAACATTTAAACTGCTAAAACATAGGACACCAGCCTGGCAGTGTGCATTTAGGCAAGCTCAAGGAAGACTTTTCATTGAACCCCCATTTGTAGGGGTGGTACATGTAAATTTAGATTATTATCATTGGAAATATTTTTTTGTTGGTTTGTGTCTGCTGTGAAATCAATGTTTACCAGCATTTACCAATTTAAATCTAATCCTTCCAAGCCTCGGTATAACCAATGAGATTGTTACTAAGAGCCAGCCATTTTTTCTGACTATTTTGGTATAGTATATACTAAATAACCTACTTCTGTTTGCTACATTAATCATTTTAAAAATGGCCAATAATGAATGCACATTCTTGGGGGTGACTAGCTTTCAAACATGGTGGACACTTTTGAGCCTGCTCCTCTTGGCAGATTCTTGAAATCAAGATACATACACAGTCATGGCACACCTACACAAAGTGAATAAAAAAGGCAAAAAACAAGTCCATTACTTAACCAGTGTTCCAATTTATTGCCACCATAATAGTGTGTAGGCCTGGAGAACTTTCCAACACAGTTTCTAACATTTCAATCAATCTTGTCAAGCATTTTGTAACTCCTCAGTGCCCTCCACCCAAGCTCTTGCTGATAACCACATGAGATGATGACGTGCCTTTGCCCTTTCCTGTACTGTGCCCTGATGTACAGAGATTTAATAAATAAATTCAGAACACTCAGCCCTTTCTGCCTATGGTCAGCAGTCCACCAAAGTAAAGTTGTATCATCACCTATGTCTCTGTGACTCACCTTAAGGAACAATTTGTTTGTAAAATAAGTGAAAAAAAAGCAAAGTTCTGACCTGTACCATACAATCAGGCCTCTCCCTCAGACATCTGTCTCTCTCGCTCTTTGTTTGTGAACTCTAATGAGTCTCCGAATGCTGAAGACAAGTTCCAGCCTCCTTTGGGTCCATGAACACAGTTCTTGGAGGTTACCAAAAGGTGTAGGAAAGTGGGGAACAAGAGGGTGAAGGGAATGTACAGCTCTTGAAATTGTCCCTTTACTTCATCAAAGGCCTTCCATCTTGATGAAGATGGAATCACTTCTGAAGGAAAGAATTGTTGAGTACCTGGAGGCCAGTGGGGCACAGAACCCAAGGCAACATGGATTCACAGTGGGAAGGTCATGTCAGACAAATCTAATTGATTTCTTTGACTGAGTGATCAAAGTAGTAGACCAGGAGGGGCTGTGGACATGACCTACCTAGACTTTAGCAAGGCATTTGACACCATCCCGCACAAAAGATTAATAAACAATTTAGCCAGCCTGGGAGTGGGTCTGGGTAAAACACTGGCTGGACAACTGGACACAGCAGGTAATAGTAAATGGAGTCCACAGTGAAGAAAGGAGGGTTACTAACGGGGTACCACTTTGGTTCTCAAACACAGTAGCAGAAAAGGTCAGAGCCAAAAGGCTAGCCTTCAGGAAATATATGGGAATGTAGCAGGATGAAGATGGGGGGCATACCAAACTTCCCTAAGGGAAGCAGGGAAGGAAGTAAGGCAGGCAAAAGCCTAAACCAAGAAAACACTTGCACAAACAGTAAAAGAAGGTGACAAGACTTTCTATAGATACATTAGTGAAAGTAGAAAGTCCAGAGGGGGTATTGCTAAGATCAAAGGGGATAAGGGGCCATGAGAGGAGGAGGACCATGTAAAAGCATCTATCCTAAATAGATACTTCTGCTCAGTATTTACTGAAGAGAAGGTAGGGCAGGGCCTACTGCTCAGCACCATGGACACAGGAGGAGGGAGGTGTGCACTAGTCCCTTCACAAAAGAAAGGGTCCTACAAGAGCTCGATATGCTCAGAGTAGACAAAGCAATGGGACCTGATGGCATACATCTCATGGTACTAAAGGAGCTAAGGGTGGAACTAGCAGAGCCATTAGCAGAACTGTTTAGTGAGTCTCTGAGCACAGGAATAGGTCCCAGAAGTCTGGAGAAGGGCTCACGTGATCTCACTCCACAAAGGTGGTACCAGGGAGGAGGCAGGGAACTATAGACCAGTCAGTATTACCTCAGTAGTGGGCAAGATTATGGAGACACTCCTTAAGGAAAGGATAGTGCAACACCTGGAATCCATATGAGCACAGGATGCAAGACAGCATGGGTTTACAAAAGGAAGGTCCTGTCAAACTAATCTCATAGATTTCTTTGACTGGTTAACCAGAATGGTAGACCAAGGAGGAGCAGTTGATGTTGCCTACCTTGACTTCAGCAAAGCTTTCAATACTGTTCAACATAGAAGATTGATTAATAAGCTGGGAAGGCTCGGGGTGGGTCAGATGTTGGTCAACTGGGTGGCAAACTGGTTAACGGGCAGAAAACAGAGAGTGGTGGTAAATGGTATAGAGTCTGAAGGGATGCAAGTCACAAGTGGGGTACCTCAGGTATCAGTCCTGGGACCAGTCCTCTTCAGTATCATTATCAGTGACTTTGCAGATGGACTGGAGGGTAAGATTTGTCTGTTTGCAGATGACACCAAGATCTGCAACAGAGTAGATGATCCAGATGGGGTGGGCAGAATGAGAAAAGATCTGGATAAACTAGCAAAATGGTCAGAAAAGTGGCAACTAGGGTTTAAAGCAAAGAAGTGCAAGATCATGCACATAGGGAAGAGAAACCCTGCAGTCACCTATAGGCTGGGAGGGGAGTTGCTGGCAGTCACAAGGGAAGAAAGAGACTTGGGCGTCATGATCACCGATGACCTGAAATCATCCAAGCAGACCACTAAAGCAGTAGGTAAGGCTAGAGGGATGTTGAGGTGTATTAGTAGGTTATCACAAGTTGGAAGAGGGAGGTAATAATCCCTCTTTACAAGACATTGGTTAGATCCCATCTGGAGTACTGCATGCAGTCCTGGAGGCCACATCTTCACAAGGACATTAACCAAAGTGAGGCAGTCCAGAGAAGGGCAACCGAAATGGTGCAGGGACTGCATCAGAAAACATATGAGGACAGATTCACGGAGCTCAATATATATACCTTAGAGCAAAGGAGGGAGAGAGGTTATATGTTTGAAACATTCAAACACCTTAAGGGCATTAACAAGGTGAAAGAGTCTAACATTTTTCTATATAAGAAAAATAGCAGGACAAGAGGGCATAGCATGAGATTAGAGGGCAGCTGATTAAGGTATAATGTGAGGATGTTCATTTTCACAGAAAGGCTGGTGGATGCATGGAACAGCCTACCTCAGGAAGTGGTCAATATGAATACAGTGCAGGGCTTCAAGAAGGCATGGGATAGGCATAAGGGAACAATACAGGTGAGTATGAATAGATAGGCCATTGACAGAGCAAAGGCCAATGGCACATTCATAAGGTAGAAAAAGAAATGGGCAGACTGAATGGGCCTTGCGGTCCTTATCTGCCATCAACTTCTATGTTTCTATGTTCAGTACTGGGGCCAGTCTTTTTTAATGTCTTTATAAGTGACACTGCAGAGGGACTGGAAGGTAAAGTATGTCTCTTTGCAGATGACACAAAGATCTGCAACAGGGTTGATGCGCAAGGTGGGGTGGAGAGGATGAAAAGGGACTTGGCAAGGTTGGAGGAATGGTCAAATGTATGGCAGCTTAGATTCAATGCAAAGAATTACAAAGTAATGCACCTGGGAAACAAAAACCCAGGGGAAGAGTGCACAATGGGGGGTGAGATACTGACAACAACAAAAATCGAAAGGGACCGAGGGGTAGTCATATCAGATGACCTGAAAGTGGGCAAGCAATGTGAGAAGGCAGTAAGGAGGGCTTCGGGTATACCAGGTTGCATAGAGAGAGGCATCACCAGTAGAAAACAGGAAGTTGGTGTCCCTCTATACAGACAGTTGGTAAGACCACATCTGGAGTACTGTGTACAGTTCTGGAGACCCCATCTCCACAAAGACAGGGTGGAGGCTGTCCATAGGGGGGCTACCAAAATGGTGCAGGGTCTGCACCAGAAGACATATGAAGAAAGACTAAAGGAGCTTAGGATGTATAAGTTCAAGGAAAGGAGGGGGGGGACATGATTGAACATTTCAGATACCTCAAGGGAGTCAATAAAGTCCAAGAGGGTAGCATCTTTCAGAAAAAAAAAAGATGTACAAGAACAAGGGGGCACAATTTGAAGGTAGAAGGGGGATGGCTCAGAGGTGATGTGAGGAAGTATTTTTTCACAGTGAGGGTTGTGGATGCATGGAACAGCCTTTCTGAGGAGATTGTAAAATCAAAAACAGTGGGGAAATTCCAGAATGCATGGGACAGACATAAGGCAATTCTAGTGGGGGGTTGGAAGAAGTAGGATATTGGTTAACTAGGATCTGCAGCTTATCCGTTAGGTAGGGAAATGGGCAGACTAGGTTGGCTAAGCGGTCCTTATCTGCCTTCAAATTTTGTGTTTCTATGTTTCTATCTTGCCCTCTTTGCATATGCTAGATCAGGAAATAACATAACTCAGGCATCACCCTCATAGATGGAGCCTTTTCTTCATGCTGCCCTTAATATTGCATCTCATTCCACTGATAAGTTGGTGATAATCAGTAGAATTCTCTGGCCCTCATTGTGTCCCTAACCATCTGAGGATTGATGCAGAGGCTTTTAAGGTGATCTATGGGCATACTTGAAGCCCAACCGTTGCAGAGATCAGGGCTTCAGTACTCGACATTCCCCTGCATACTTGTATTAATTTGGAAGAGTTTGCTGACCTGAATACTTGCAAAATTGGTTCAAAGCTCCATACCAGCCAGCATTTTGTAACTCCACAGTGTCCACCCCTCAAGATCTTGCTGATAACCACATGAGATGATGACGTGCCTTTGCCCTTTCCTGTACTGTGCCCTTATGTACAGATATTTAATAATCTCTGTATCTGCCATGCTCTTCTTTATTTTTACAGAGTTTGCCTAAATGCCATGTGCATACATGGCATACACTTGACATTTAGGCAAAGTCTGTAAAAAATAAAGCAGTGCATGACTGAAACAGAGATGATCAAATTTCCGTATAGAAGGGTATAGTACAGGAAGGGGCAAAGGTGCATCATCATCTCCCGTGGTTATCAATGAGATCCTGGGGGGGTGGGCACCACAGAGTTACAAAATGCTAGCTGGTACACAGCTTTGTATCAATTTTTCCAAGTATTCAGGTCAGCAAACTCTTTGATTAATATTGTGCTTGCAGGGGGGATCGGCTACTGAAGCCCCGATCTGTGCAGCTGTCAGAGCTTCACGTATCTCCATAGTTCTCCTTTATGATGCTGAAGTCATCAAAACCTGTCTGGTCTATAACTCATTGTTGTAAAACTGCCCTTGGGTTAGAGCCTTTCAATTCCTTGGGCAGTCCCATGATAGTACCATTTGCTGAGTGGATTAAATTTTCTATTTGCTCCAAACAAGATTTTACCACTGTCTGTTCCTTCACTATCATCACAGCAGCAGTGAGGGTGTTCCCAACTGTTGCACCAGAGTCTTTCACAACATCCACCCTCCCTTCCACTTGCTGCTCAATAGTTGTCAGTCTGACATTGATTGTGTTGATTTTTAGTCCATTTTCTCAACAGACTTTGAGGATATCCATTGAATGTTGCAGCAAGTCCAATGTGGCTGTAGCTAGGGTCATCACAGAGGAGTCCTGTTCTGCTGTGTCAGACTGTTTTGGCTGTCCTACCCTCAGGGCAAAGAAATTCTGTTTTGTGCCTTTAGGTTTGCCTATTTTTGCTAAATTTAATATCAAACTGCTCCTTTTTGGAATCTATGTCACACTAATTGAGTTTGGTTTGGGTTTGCTAATAATAACTTGTTAAAATAACAAACAATAAGGCTGTGATGTTGGAGCTGTCCAAAAACATTGCTTCTGCTAGGACTGCAGGCCACTCACCACATGTTTTTAATGGTAAAGAGCACAGCACTTTACCAAGTTATTTAATTTTTTCATGGTGGGCAAGGCATGGGAGTGGGCATTTTTAAAACTTCAAAACCCTGTATCTTAATTCAGGAATAAAAGAAAATGAAAAGAAACATGTGTTTCTTGATATTTTTGCCAGACAAACATTATTACTAAAACAAATAAATGGTTACTAACAAATACTGCTGCTTTAGGTTTAGATTTGAACTACTTCTATTTGTATTTAAAAATGCATAGAATGCTGTTTTTAGTAAGTATTTTTTTTCATCACATTATCAACAGATAGTCCACATGAAGTTTGGGACAGCACTTACCAAAGTGATGGCAGTGGAAAATCCTTGCAAAGTGTGAGCCACTCTCATCAGACAAGATGCCAAAATGCACCATCAAAAAACATCCATAGTAAGCAAGTAGCAGAAGGAGATTTAAGGTACTTTACTCTTTAAAGCAAATTTACATTACTATTTGGGCACGGTAGTGCCTCTGTATTATAGATTGGGCCACACATGCTGGTCTGTGTTAAATGAGGTTTAGCTCTTTAAAAAGTTTGATTATTTTGCCTTCCTCTATGACCTTGATAGCCTTAATTGTGATCATTTAGAATTGATTCCTGATTTAGATTTGGCATGGGGATACTTTGTGTCTGAGTTTCTTCAGGTGTGTAATAAACATATGCCTGTAAAAAGAAGGAAAATAAAAGCAAATTTGGCTTTGTGGTATGCTTCCAAACTTACAAAAATGAAGCATAATAAAAATAAAGCATGGGAAAAGGCAGGCAAGTGACTAGCAACATTATAGGAAATTAAGAAATTTGTATGTGTTTAACGTAAGGGAAACAAAAAATAGTTATTTTAAAACTAAGACCTTGGAAACTGGAGAATTTTGGAAAAGTCTGGGGTCTGCTGGGGAATTTCAAGGGGCAATCAAAATCATAACCATCTATTTACTTATCTGAACAGGAAACTTTTAAAAAAGAGTTAGTACTCACAGATAGGTTTAATGACTATTTTGTGGGTTCGGGAAACTTTTTTGATAGCCCTTTGAAACCGCTATATAACCCCTTAGATTTTTGCCCTATTGAGGTGTCTAAACTTACTTTCAAAGCTGTAACCTGTGATGAGGTACTGGAAATACTCTTACATTTGAAGGTAAATGGTAGCTGTGGTTCTGATGGATTGTCACCAAAAATGTTAAAATATGCAGCAACTCACATTGCAGGACCAATGGCTTATCCATTTAATCAGTATATTGAAGATGGCAGTTTGCCAGAGGGTTGGAAGTCAGCCAGGGTAGTCTCCATTTTTAAGGGGGGGGGGGTGACCCTGGCCACCCATCCAACTATAGACCTACCTCTTTGTTGCCATTGGTCAGCAAGGTGTTAGGAAAGTTGTTGGCTAGACAGCTAATGGAGTATTTAGAAGGGGAAAGACTAATGGACCAGTATCAATCTGGTTTTTGAAAATATCACAGGACTATCATGGCCATGTCAGAGGTCTTGGATGAGATCGGCACATCAATGGAGGCACAGTGTTATACAGGGGCTGTTTTAGTTGATCTCTCCAAGGCCTATGATAAGGTGGACCATCAATTATTACTTCAGAGACTGTGAGGTTGGTATGAGTCAACTGACTTTGGATTGGTTTGTCTCATACCTGACATAAAGATGTCAGGCAACTGTTGTGAACAGTTCTGAGTCAACATCATAGCTGGTTTTAAGAGGTGTACCCCAGGGTTCACTGCTGGGTCCCCTTTTGTTTCTGGTTTACCTAAAAGATCTTGGTAATCATGTGGGGGCCTCTCATTACCACTTATATGCCAACAATACTATTTTGTATTGTTGTAGCCCCACAGTCCCTTAAGTCCAAGGAACACTCCAGGAAAGTTTTGACCTTCTGGAGTCTTTCTTTGTTGAATCTAAGTTTAAGGTAAATGTTTCTAAAACCAAATATATATTGTTTGGGTCATCCTTTAAATTAAAAGAGTAATTAAATCTAGAAATTTTTGATTGCAAGGGGACGATCTTGGAGTCAGTCAAGGATTATAAATATTTGGGGTATTGGCTGGATAAATTTGGGTCAGGAAGTATGCATGTTGATAATCTAAATTCCCAGGTTAGTAAACGGTGGGGCTTTTCATATAGATATAAGAATTGTTTGGAACCAGAAACCCTGAACTCCATTATTAAAGTGCAAATTCTCCCATTGATTGACTATGGGGATGTTTTGTATGATGGTGCAACTAATGATCAACTATCTAAGCTGGATGTTCTTATAAATAGGTTAGCAAGATTAGTACTTAAGTGCCCTAAACACACACACATATTGTGATATGAATGAAAGTCTGGGATGGCTATCATTAAATAGTAGAAGAATGGTGCAAAAACAGCTATTTGCATACAAACGTGGGTTGACTCTCATTCCATCATGTTTAAGGGATAGAATATGTTTTAGAAAGGTTGATTTTTCCTTGAGGAAATCAGGAGTAAAAGAAATGGTTGTCCCCTTTATAAAAACAAAGCATCCTCAATACCTGTTCAGCTACTATGTTCCAAAATGTTGGAACAGTCTTCCACCAGAATTCAGACAACAAAAAAAAAAAGCCTTGGTCTATTTCACAATTAAGAAAATATTTGTTCTCTTCACAGAAGTCTTGTAATTGTTACTAATGGTGTTTGTTTTTGTCTATTTATTTAATGTATGTATGTAATTTTTAAGGTCACCATTGTAAATGAGTTTTATACTCAATGGTTTTACCCTGAATAAACAAACAAACAAATTATCTCCAATAGACTTCATATGAAGTCTGAACCATCTATTGCTTAACCTGAGACAAAATGGTCACCCAAGACAGAATGGGTTAAAGCCTAGATTTTGCACCTGCATACCATTCCTGGACAGAATAACCTAAATATTGGCATGCATGTAGTCACTTCTAGAATATCTTATCTTGTACATTTTGTAACTGTTGATTGGGAAGTTTGAAAGTTCTAAAAGGTTAAACGTCAATGAAACTATGTTTTTAGTACTATTTTTTGCTCATTGATTTTGCAGAAAGGGCTGAGAGTGAAACACGTAACTCTTAGATTAAAGTTTTGTCTGCAATGATTTTTGCTATGTGGATTAATTGAGAGGTTTGTAGTTTTATAATGATAAAAATAATTTCCATTTTCATACATTTCCAGTTAATTTTTTCATAATTTTTTCATAACTGGATTTTTGTGTAACTGATATACCTCACTTTTGTCCTAGAACTACATACAGTATGTCAGTTGTAGTCTCACCAGTGAACTATAGAGAGGCAGACAACATTGTTCTTTTCGTCACTGGCCCCTCTACAACTGCAGCCAAATCCCAACTTCAAGCCAACTTCCACTAGGACCTTCCCTGGTTTGACAATAATCTCCTAAAGGTAAATGTAAAACAAAAATTGGTGTCAATGACATTTGGAACACCTCCAAAACTTGCCACCCTCCCCTCCCCCCTCACTTACACTAAACTTGATGGCTCCTTACTCGACACAGCCACCCATTACAGATAACTAGGGGTCTGGCTAGACTCCTGGCTTGACTATACAGAACACATTGAGCATATCCATGCAAAACTTCACCTAAAACATGACTTTATGTATAGAAACAAAGAAACCTTCTCCCTATCAGCATGGCATCAGCTACTCACAAAAATGGTTATGCCATCATTTGACTATGCCGAGTTAGTGTATGGCACTGCCTCAGCTGCCCATTTAGGCAGGCTGGACTCCCTCTACAATGCTTTTTGTCATTTTGCCCTAAATGCCCCCTGTACTCAGCACTGCTCCCTCTACTCATCCCTTTCCCTTACCCTCTTCATCACTGATGCCTACTCCACTCCTCACACTTCATCTCAAAAGATTGGTTTGGGTCCCTACCCTCCTGTCTCTCCTCGCTTTTGTCTCCTTCTTCTGACGCCTCCTACTCACTTTGTTCTAGAGACACCCACACTTTCTCTCTGCCTTGGCCCTCCTCATGTTCTGGTGCAGCTGCATTTTCTTACAGACTACTCTCACTCTGGAATACCTTTCCCTCCCATGTCAGATACTCCCCTTCTGCTCCTTTCCTAAAATATGATTTGCCATACATAACTGGTCAAGCTAATGCCTGCCATTGTAAATGCTAACTTCCCTCTTGCCCCCCACCAAACAGAAATTCCCCATGGTTAAGCCTCATATCATATCTTTATGCCCCCAAGAACGGCATAGCACTTCTCATTGTTTGATCCCCTACTCTTCTACTCCCTCTTGTGCCTTTACCTGCCTCCTATTTCCCCTGTCCCTTCCCCCAGAGCGTATACCCTTGATCAACTATTTTTGACTTTTCCCTTGTCTCCATGCCCCCTCACAAATTTCCCCCTTGTTGCATTTTTCTCACTTACTCTAACTCTTCTCATTACATTATTAGTGCACCTCAAATTAACACACCGTGTACTGCCTATGCTTGATATCATACTCTGCAAAATTTCCACAGTACATCAGTTCTCTAGCTGCATTGCAAGCCTTATTGTAACCCAGCTTGTTTAAATCTACTTTATTCCTGTACCTCTTACTGTACTACAACTGTGTTCATTATTTGACTATAACTTCCCTACTCCCTTTCCACTGGGTCACACCTAGAAATGAGCTCTAGCTCAGTGTGCCCTTCCCAGTAAATAAATTAAAATAAATAAATAAATACGAATTATGACTTTCCGCCTTCTGCTCCAGTTTTCAATATTTTACTTTACTATTTATTTACTAAGATAACCCTGCTGGGATCTCCTTTCAGTGCAGTCCAGCATTTACCTATTTATGTAGCTAGGTGGACTCGAACACCGTATTTGGCTATAGTCACAATTTACCAGTTTCCAAGTCTGTATTTTAACTGCCAGGCCATACTGTCTCTTCAGTATTATATATGGCTAATAGTTTTTAAATATTTTATCCTCACCCAGCCAATATCCATTTTCACATGTGTGTATTAATTGAGAATTCATGTCTGCCTCAAGAGACTCAACTGTATTAGGCTGTGTCTCAATATTTGCCTCAGGGCTGGTGTAATCTGGAAATAAGTTTCAAAAGGATCAGATCAATTAAATTCTTTGCAGAATTTTTCCAAATTAGTCATACTTTTTTTCATTCCTTGTCTTATCAAATATAGAAACATAGAAGCTGATGGCAAATAAGGATTGCAAGGCCCATGTAGTCTGCCCATTTCTTTTTCTACCTTGTGAATGTGCCATCGGCCTTTGTTCTGTCAATGGCCTATCTATTCATACTCATCTGTATTGCTCCCTTATTCCTATCCTGTGCCTGTTTGAAGCCCTGTATTATATTCATATACACTACTTCCTGAGGTAGGCTGTTCCATGCATCCACCACCCTTTCTGTGAAAAATAACTTCCTCACATTACACCTTAATCAGTCTCCCTCTAATCTCATGCTGTGTCCTCTTGTCCTGCTATTTTTCTTGTAGTGAAGCATGTTAGACTCTTTCACCTTGTTAATGCCCTTAAGGTGTTTGAATGTTTCAATCATATCACCTCTCCCCCTCCTTTGCTCTAGGGTATACATATTGAGCTCTGTTAATCTGTCCTCATATGTTTTCTGATGCAGTTCCTGCACCATTGTGGTTGCCCTTCTCTGGACTGCCTCAGTTTGGTTAATGTCCTTGTGAAGGTGTGGTCTCCAGTACTGCATGCAGTACTCCAGATGGGGCCTACCCAGTGTCTTGTAAAGAGGGATTACTACCTCCCTCTTCCAACTTGTTATACCCCTACTAATACACCCCAACATCCCCCTAACCTTACCTACTGCTTTAGTGGTCTGCTTGGATGATTTCAGGTCATCAGTGATGATGATGATGCCCAAGTCTCTTTCTTCCCTTGTGACTGCCAGTAACTCCCCTCCCTGCCTATAGGTGGCTTCAGGGTTTTTCTTCCCTATATGAATGATTTTGCACTTCTTTGCATTAAACCCCAGTTGCCACTCTTCTGACCATTTTGCTAGTTTACCCAGATCTCTTCTCATTCAGCTCACCCCATCTGGATCATCTACTGTGTTGCAGATCTTGGTGTCATCTGCAAACAGGTAAACCTTACCCTCCAGTCCATGTGCAATGTCACTGATGAAGATATTGAAGAGGACTGGCCCCAGGACTGATCCCTGAGGTACCCCACTTGTGACTTGCATCTGTTCTGACTGTATACCGTTTACCAGTACTCTGTTTTCTGCCTGTCAACCACATTACCACCTAGTTGACAAACTTCTGCCCCCCGAGCCTATCCAGTTTATTAGTCAATCTTCTATCTGGAACAGTATTGAAAGCTTTGCAGAAGTCAAGGTAGGTGACATCAACTGCTCCCCCTTGGTCCATCACTCTGATTACCCAGTCAAAGAAATCTATGAGATTAGCTTGACAGGACCTTCCTGTTGTAAACCCATGCTGTCTTGGATCCTGTGCTTCTATGGATTCAAGGTGTCGCACTATCCTTTCCTTAAGGAGTGCCTCCATAATCTTGCCCACTACTGAGGTAAGACTGACTGATCTGTAGTTCTCTGCCTCCTCCCTGCTACCACTCTTGTGGACCAGGATCACATGAGCCCTTCTCCAGTCTTCTGGGACCTCTCCTGTGCTCAGAGACTCGCTAAACAGTTCTGATAATGGCTTTGCTAGTTCCACCCTTAGCTCCTTTAGTACCCTGGAATATATGCCATCAGGTTCCGTTGCCTTGTCCACCCTGAGCTTATCGGGCTCTTGTAGAACCCTTTCTTTTGTGAAGGGACTAGTGCATACCTCTCTCCCCCCGTGTCCATGGTGCTGAGCTGTGGGCCCTGCCCTGCCTTCTCTTCAGTAAATACTGAGCAGAAGTATCTGTTTAGGATTGATGCTTTTACATGGTCTTCCTCCTCACATGCTCCCTTATCTCCTTTGATCTTAGCAATACCCCCTCTGGACTGTCTCCTTTCACTAATGTATCTATAGAAAGTCTTCTCTCCTTCTTTTACTGTTTGTGCTAGTGTTTCCTCGTTTTAGGCCTTTGCCTGCCTTACTGCCTTCCCTGCTTCTCTTAGGGAAGTTTGGTATGCCTCCCTATCTTCATCCTGTTATGTTCCCTTATATTTCCTGAAGGACAGCCTTTTGGCTCTGACCTTTTCTGCTACTCTTTTTGAGAACCAAAGTGTTTCCTTCTTCTTTTGCACTTCCTTTTCTCTCTAACACAATGGGATGTTGCTTCAAATTTTGCATCCTTAATACTTGCCCACTTTGCCTGTACCCCCTCACCTGTATTTCTTTTTGCCAGGGCTAACTTAACTCTGTTGGCCATCTTATCAAAGTCAGCTCCTCTGAAGTCCCATATTTTTGCTTTGGAATGGGATGATTTAGTTCTAGTGGCCTAATTGAACTATACCATGTGATGATCACTGGCCCCCAGGTGACTTTCTACCTGGAGATCTGAGATTGTCTCCCTGTTAGTCAGTACTAGATCTAGGACAGCCCTGTCTCTTGTGGGTTGTTGTACCAGTTGGTTGGGTGAGTTGGCTACTCAGACAGAGGGATTTTGTTTCCAAATTGGCAATGTGGTGCCACTGTGGAGTTTTCAGAACTGCACAAAAGAAAAGTAATATAGTGATATCTACTTTTGAATGCAAACATGGTGAATACTAGAGAACTCTACAAATGCAGTGTTCTTTCCCAACAGGCATGCTGCTGAGATTTTGCTTCTTACAGCAGTTCAGTTATCCTGGATAAATATCCTTTAACCTCCTTTATATACTACAATATTAAGCTGTTGAGTCTGATGAATATGCATAATGTAAGCAATAATACCCAACAGAGTGGGCGGTATTGGGCTATACCAGACTGCCCAGGGGCGTAATGAGGCCCGACGCTGCAGGCGGAGGGCCTTATAGCTCCTGGAAGGTCCGGTATAGCCCATACCGCCCACCCTGGAGGGTATTATTGCACTTAGAAAATGGGCACTGTAAAGATAAATAAGTTTAATAAAAAATGGTTAATTAAAAACATTTAAAATGTGTTTCTGTGATAAAATAGTTCCTCTGCCTGCATCAGAATATATATATTTTTTTTAAACTGTGGACTTTTGTGTTAGTTGAGACACACACACACACACACACACACACACACACGCACTATCTCTCCTAACTTTTGGAAATAGCATGCTTATTTACACATATGGCAGAGTGAACGTGATTACAAATCAGGGGACTTTCTGTCTTTTTTTTTCCTCCCGTTTACTGGACCGCAGTAAAAGCACAATCGCAAGTGAGGGGATTTGATTTTTTTTTCTTCATCTGGGCAGCAGGAGCATGATAAATAGGCAGGGGGCTTTCTGTTTTTTTTTCCCCAAAACATCTGTCAGTGCGATCGCAAGTGAGGGGATTTGATTTTTTTTTCTTCATCTGGGCAGCAGGAGCACGATAAGCAGGCAGGGGGCTTTCTGTTTTTTTTTTCCCAAATGGCTGTCAATTACAGGGCGGAAGTGACTCTTAGCAACGACGTACTACGGGATCCTCTGCTGACACTCAGGAGACCTGAAAGCTTACTCTGCTGCCACGAAAGCCATAGGATGCAGGGAGGAGTTATGAGCATGGTCTCTGTTATAGACAGAGTGGCAGATTTTTGAGTATGCATAACATGTGGCGACAGACTTAAAAGAGCTGTAATTTAAAATACAAGCAGCTTTTTCTACAGGGACATACTAGTGCAATTGAGGACTATTGGAACTGTCACTCTCATGCTCGGTCCACATGTGAAGAGAAGCAAAAGTAAACAAGTAAAATAAAAACATTGTTTTTATTTGTTTTGTAGGTACAGTGCCAAGATTTTGTTTTAAATTACAGGGTGTTGTATCGTTTAAGGATTGTGTTTGTTTGTGTGTGTGTGTGGAGGGTGGGAGGTAGGGCTGTCACTTTCTGTCTCGGTAACCGGTTCAAAAATATAGCGGCAGTTTGAAATTGTGTGCCCAGTGCTACAGCCAATGGCAAAGCAGGCTGGGCACAAGAATATCTGAGTTGGCATTAGGCACATTTGTGTTGGGTCTTTTTATCTGGTGGGCATCTATTGAAAGTTAATGTACCCCTGTGGAATGGGTACCAGCTAATCAGATGCCTCCAAATAAAAAGCCCATTTTCTAAGATTACATAAATGCGTGTTTGGAAATGGATTATTTAAGGTATGATTCTTAACCATTTTATATTATTTCATATTTCATGGATCCTTTACTGTTTTATTAGATCTTCTTCTAGGACATGTACCTCCATAGAGTCACATATATTAAACCACAAGCCATCAGTGTCTGGACCACTCAGAAACTTTTGTCTAGCTGGGGCTGCCCTCATGATGTACATTGTTAGTTCCTAAATGACATGGGTGGCATCATAACTCATCACTTTCCGTTCTACTGCCAATGAGCACTCTTAATGGATAAAAGAGATGCCTTTATCAGTTTTGAATGCTGAAGTTTCTACTTCAGTTTTTTTTAATTTTAATAATGTAACACAAAACTGCTATATTTTTCGCCTGCTTACTCAAGGGCCTGGAGTTTTTTGGTCAGGTAAGCTGTTCTTCTCATGGCAAGGGAAGTACCTCTTCATATTCCCTCAAGTTCCCTTAATGCAGGAGGTATTGGTGAATACTGCAACTCTGATTCTGGTGGCTTCATTCTGGCCCATACAGATTTGTTCCCACTGCTATACCACATAACAATTGAACCTCTGACACTCCTACATTTGCGGGTTTTTTGTTTCTTTCCCAGTATCACAACAGCCTCCTGCACCTGAATCTTCTTGTACTGTATCTTCATGTCTGACTTCTGAAGACATAGTTACTGTAGCAGCTCCATTTTGTGGTGGTGTTCCTCATATTTTAGACATTCTTTTGGAGGATAGGAAGTTGTCTGCTAGTTAGATATCCCTAAAACAGAAAGTTTTTAGGATCAGCAGTGCCTTTTACTCCTTGGAGCCTTACTTTTGTCAAGTCCAGCATGTTTTAACTACCTCTTGCCCCTATCAGAATCTGCCTTCGGGTACTCTTTGATGACAGAATATCTTGTAACAGCTTTACCTTTAAAACTTCACTGAGGGCAGATCTTTGACTTAATCAGAGGTCTTCCACATATTCCTAGAAGGATTTCTGCATCTGCATCCCCTGGACAATTACTTGATTCCAGTCTGGGACTATAATTTCATTCTTGAGTCCGTTACTCAGGCTGCTTTTGAATCCACTGCCACCTATAAGATTTATTTCTGTTAATGAAAAATGCTTTTTCTAGAGGTTATTGCCTTGACTTGGAGATTTTCAAACTACAAAGATTATAGGTCCTTGATACCTTGTTTGTTACAGGGATTAAGTCCCACTTCATATCTATCCACAGTTCCTTCCCATGGTAGAGTCTGAACTGACCCTGAATCAGACCATTGACCTTCCTGTGTTTAGAGAATATTGGAGAATTTATCCTGCATTCACTGATGAACCATAGACCATTACAATTCAGTGTAAATCATGCAAAAGGACTGCAGACAGTCCTTGCACATTTTTGTTTTGTTCACCCCTGCCCCCAATGGTGGACACCTTGGATTCTTAGCAGGTGTTATACTGGACAAGATGAAATTAGAGTTTCACTTCCTAAATATTTTTAATTAAAACACTGTTTCTAAGAATGCTTTTCCAAATGGTTATCTTGCATTTTTTTGTGTTACCACAACAATTGAAAAGAGTTTTCTGATCCTTTCCGTGAACCTGCCACTCATGCTATGGCTGCTTCCATCGCTTGTGTCTGCTCCATTTGGGCAGCTGAAATATAGCATGTTCTTCCTTTACTTGGAGTCAGACCCATGCTTTCATTAAACATTACAGTTTGGATCAGGTCTCCTATAGATTGGTTGTCTTCTGTCTTGCCATCTTCCAAGTCCTCCTACTCTTTGTTTTGTTATGGTATTTGCCACCCTAGTCATCAAGCCAGTGCCCTTCCACTGGCACCACCCATTACCCACCTTCTCCGGGACATACTTCACCATTTAATCCAGAACCTCTTTCAATGGGTGAGCACCACAGCTGATGGTACAGGCCCTGTGTGGGTGCTGACATCATCCTGCCATCCAGCTAGAGGGAGGTTCTTTCTCTCCCATGAGGGACAGTACCATGCAATAACACATGTACGTGTATGCAGAGGCATGTACCCATACTACTGGCATCCAAGCAGGGACCTTCTCCAATCTTGTGTGTGTTCCCAATTGAGCTGTCACCCATCATCTGCTAGGCAACAGGCAGGTAGCAGGATGCAGTGCCTTCTCTCACTGAGGAAGGAAAGCAGTCCCTGTGATGTTCAGTCTTCCCTTCCCAGCCAGCCTCCAAGCAACTGAAAACCATTCCCAAACCGGGGTCACTGGCATAGCAAGCAGTTGGGACTACCGCTGTGCTACTGGGCTGACCAAGGGCCCCCTGTCTTAGGGAACTAAGCATGCTTCCTTCTAAGCCTTTTCTATGCAGTTTCTAGCTGCTTGAGAATCATTCATTATTTGTGGCTCTATGAAAAAGATGTTCTTGAAGAAGACAGTTCAGTTACTTCTAGTAGTAATAGATATTTGGGAGAATCTCTTACACAGAGGTGTGGCTTTTCTCCCACCTATGCTCTTCTTTATTTCAGGTGCAAAACCATTGTAGACCTGCTAGCTGCTGAACATGGTCTTTACCTTTCTATATCCCTCAGAAGGGTCTTTCTATTCATTGCCTATCTTGGTGACCTGGTCAGGGTTTTGGTATCCTGTTTCTGTTAGAATTATATAACTTCAAGTCCATCTCCAGTGGAAAACTAGAAGGTGTAGGACTTCACATGTTATATAGGTGTGGACAATATATGTTATGATATGTGGCTTCAACTAGGTAAAAGTTTTGGAGTGGTTCTGATGACGACAGCTTACAGTTCAATATGTGTTGCTTTATGCAGGAGATTCTTATGACGATCTACTGTTATTGGTGAGTAACTAAGCTTTTAAATAGTAATGTTCTATATTAATAGTAAACATTTTATAGCACTAGTGATATCAAATAAAATTTCACTGAACTTTGATGAAATCATAACTTATTATGTAGGCTAGGTAGATATGTGATATGTATATATGTGTAGTTGTAAAGCTTTCTATAAACTATATAGTAAGTGGCATTTCATTAGCTTACTACTCTTTATCTTTTTATTCCTATATTTCTGCTTTTGATTCTCAGTATCCCAGCCATGCCTTTTGGCCACATCACTAGTATCTGACCTTTGCTGCCAAAGGTCTGGGAGGGTATGGGTAATCATCAGCTTTGCTGGTCATTAGGATAGTGTGGGTGAGCATTTCTGTTGAGACTGGCTGCAAGTGTGGCTCATCACCTGGCCATAGAATGTGCAGTTTAGTGGTGTAGGACCAGCCCCTAGCCCATGACGAGAGAGCGAGCTCCATGCTTAACTTAAAGGGCAGTAGAGGAGGAATCAGAGTTAAAAATGACAGTGCCATCAGTGTTATGGAGCTGTTGCAATTGCAGATATAAAAGGGGAGGACATTTATAAAGTTAATGAAAAGCAGTGGTCCCAGTATTGAGCTGTGTTGAACAATGTTGATAGTGAGAAAACTTGAGGTTGTGTCACCATCCCTTACTGCCTGACAAGAAATAGCTAATTATAACTTGAACCAGCTGAGGGATGTTCCAGAGACATCATATGTCTCAGTTTTGTCCACGAGTAGAGTATGGTCTATGGTGTTAAAAGCTAGGGCTATGCACAGCCCATATGTTATTTCCCTTATATCATGAACAGTGGGCTTCCTGAATATTCAGGAACAATTCCCAAAGAGCCCACTATTCATGGTATTCAGTCCACCCATCTCCCCCCTTCCTGGTACTCCAGAGACAGGAAAACAAAATATTCCAAATTGCCAGATTCTGTGCTAGGAGCTGACAGCATCATTTATGCTGCAACCCTGATCCTAACCAGACTCTCCTAGTTCTTAGAAATCATATGTTATTATTACTGCTCCCTTCTTGACCTTCTTACCTTAATTTCGGGGGGGCATAGCAATCTATCCTGGCTATTCAGCCAGCCCCCCTTCCCTTGTGCACCGTTTGCCCAGTCCACTCTGTACATTACCTGTATAGTAAACATTTGGATGTAGCAAGCATGTGGACATGCAATTATAAGGGAGGGGTGAGGCAGTAGTGTCCTTCATGATGACATGCAGACTAAATAGGATTGATTACAACTTTAACAAGAAAAAGTAGAGCACTCATACCTCATATATAGACATGGGCACTGGCCTTCTTAGTCACAAAAATTTACTGACACAATGGCATTATAAAGAGCAACCTGACGCATTTCAGATGACTACTCATCCTTTATCAAAGGATTGATTACAACTAGTCCCCTCCCCAATGCAAGCCAATGTGTCAAGAGGGGATGGGTTCCCATGAGAGCATTTAGAAGAATGGGGGTGGGTGGGAGCTGAGGTAGGGCAAACATGCAGTTTAAAAATATTCTGTCAGCTACTGGCATAATGCCAGGATCCAGTAATGTAGAAGCTTTCATTTTTCTGTTTCTGGAACACCTGGAATGGTGGAGTTGGTTAGGAAAAGATTGGAATGGGGTAGGAGGATGGCCAGGAGATAAACTCTGACTATGAGGTGAGGAAATAGGCTTAATGTTATGTTTTTGTCATCCCCACAATCCAAGCCAGATAACGAATACTGAGTACCCAAATAGTTATGGCCCCAGATATAACATTAGGTTTGAATATTAAGGGAAAAAATATTCACACAGTCCTATTAGAGGCCTTAGCAAGGTCAGTGAAAACAGCTCCCGTAGCATGCCCATTATCCTTTCTTTAGATTATGGATTTAGGGAGATGTAGCAAGGAGGGTTTACTATGGTGTTTTATCACAAAGTTGAACTAAAAAGAAGGGCATTTTTCTGAGAGAAGAAACAATTCATTTGACGGCTGACCAGATGTTGAAGAACAGTACAGGAGAGAAGGGAAACAGGGTGGTTAGTCACCATATCAACTCAGCTGCTTCCTTTATGAAGGATTAGCACCCTTGCTTGTTCTGATATAGAGGGGATGTTTATCTATAGCAAGGATCAACAGAAATTGTGGATTATGTGTTTTACAGTGGCAGGGGGCTCAGGATGAAGGAACTTAGGGTGGAGGTCATTAGAGCCGCAACCTTTGTCATGGTTTCTTACTTATTCCCTAAATACCCCTGACTCACAGAAAAGTGAGCATTTGAAAGGCTCACTGGGGTATAGTACAGTGACTTGGAGGAGTTTGTTTGAAGGGAAGGCAGCTGAGTGATTTATTTACTGGGCCTACTCCTGTTTCATATGTAAATCTGTGACGTAGGAGAAGGTATTCAAGGTAATGTGGGCAGTGAATCTGAGAATACTAATATTATGATATGGGATGTGAGGAGGCTGATGATGTGGTCTAGTATTTGACAGTTGAAATTCAACAGCAAAAAGTAAAAGGTGATGCATATTGGAGGGAAACATCCTGAAAACGTGTACTACACTGATTGGATGCCAATACAGAGCATAGAGGACAAACTGGGAGGTGACAATCAGCAATAACCTAAAGCCAGCTTCTCATGCAACAAGGTAATGTACCCAAGAAGGATAACAGAATGTTGGCGTGCATAGAGAGAGGGATTACTAGCAGAAGGAGGGAGGTGATATTACCTCTGTCTAGTTTCCTGCTGATACAATATTTAGAATACAGTCTGTAGTTCTGGGGCCAGCACGCAAGGAAGGAAGGATAGAAATAGATTTTAAACAGGGCAATAAAGGGCCACAAAGATGACCCATGGTCAGCAGCACGATACATAGTGTATGAGGAGAGAATAAAAAGTCTCAGCATATACTCACTGGATGACAGAAGGAAGAGGGTGACATGGTAGTGACTTTCTTAAATTCATAAAAGGGTACAACATAGTGTACATAGCAAGTTTATTCAATATGAGACGCAATGCATCCACCAGGGGCAGTCACCTAAGCTGAAGGGGAAGATTTAAAAAGGACATTAGGAAAACCTGCTTCCTAGAAAGGGTGGTGGATGGGGGAGCAAATTTCTTGCCAATGTTCTGGAGGCAAGGGCAATGTTGGGGTCCAGGTGGATGTGGGATGCATATAAAGAAATTATTACATTGCTGAGAGGGCAAAGGAAGACTAAGAGGGAGGATGGAGACTAGAACATCTCTGAGTAGGGAATCTAGAATCAGACCAAATGGACTATTCAGGTCTTTTTCTGTCATTTTCTGCTCTCTGTTTCTATATTTCTGTTAGGGATTTGGGGCTATAAATGGATAAATATGGACATAAACAACATCTTGCAGTTGGTGATAAGGGATCAGCTAACTTGATGTTTGGAGATTTGCTCAGTAAATTAAAAAGGATTTAGGACATTGCTGACAATTTTCACAATTCAGTAAGATCCCATGTGGCACGATGAAAAATTATCAGCTTTGTCTTTTTTTGTGTCACTGACACACTGATTGCAGAATTTATTATAATATATCCAATCTGCTAAATAGCCTGAGGATGTAGTGGAGCCTGTCAGAATGTAATGTGGTACTGCAGCATTGTGCAGCAGACTTACAGCAGGAAATTAGGCAGTTTCAGTGGCAGTTAATCCCTTTTGTCACGCAGTAACCGGAGACATTGTGCTCCATCCTGGCATGCTCCCACTGTGTGTTTAGCCCAAGCTTTGTGCTGTAGGTGGAACAGTTCAGTGTGAGATTTGGGAAGATCCAGGATCCAGGAGAGATGAGCACTATTTAAAGTGCTTCTAGCATCTCAGAAGAAACTTTGGAAAATCCTAGTTTTTATACTCTACTCATCTTATATGTCATGAATTCTTTGCATTAAGCTTTCAATTTTTCAACACATTAACGTAAAACAGGCTCACTATTCTCTAGACTTCATCTGTTGTGGTTAGCTATTTACTTCTGGCATCACAGTTCTCTACTTGTGACATCACACTGTTGCTGTTGAAATAATTATGATGTCGTAGACAGAGGATAACGATGTCCGGTGTAAATAAGCAGTTAGAGCTGATGAAGTATAGGAGACAGTGATCCTGTTTTCATCTCAATGTACACAGTTGCAAAGAAAATATATGAAAAATAAGTTGAAGTAAATCTAAATATTTAGTTTTTTCAAAGTGTTCCCAGGCATATCAGGGACTCTTTAAATTTATGCATTTAGTAGGTGCATTTTGTTCACAGATTTTAATTTATTTTTACTGAATTTAGAAAATGGGTAGGCAGATCCTGGCCTCAGTTTTGCTAATAGAATTCCAAATGAATATTTCTGTTAGAGATGTGTAGAGTTGGTAAACTTTGTGTCACAGTTCAATTGCAACATTTGCCAACTTTGCAAACTGTGAGGTGCTGACTTCATGAAGTTTTTGGCAGGTGAAGTGTCACTTTTTCAAGCAAAGTCATGTAAATTTGCCAGTGAAGTTACCACCTCACGATGACTTACACTGAAAAGGTGCTACTTTGCCTGGAAAAGCCATTCTGAAGTGGTGAAGTGTGAGGCTTAGGAGAAGTAGAAACTTTGCAAAGTGATTTGGGAAGGTGAATTTTGCCACTTTAGCAAAACTTCATCAGCAAAGTAAAAACTTAGCAACATCTGTAATGTACATGACCCAATACCCAATGGCAAAGAAACTATCTGTGCCAGCCTGCCCCCTTTGCTAACCATATCTATGTGCAAGGTCTGAATGTTATTCGAATATCTGCTATTTTTTCCCACCACATTAAAAAATATCTGTTGCATTCAACCAGAATAACAATTTAAACTGTTATAATATTTTCCCCTTTAACTTTTTTCAGTTCTCTTTAATACTCTGGACTCAAGCCTCAGAACATTGTGAGGCCCTCCGCAAGTTGGAGCAGCCTACGTGGTAGTGGGCTGCCCACTCCACTTGTGCAGGTGACCCCATTGCATACTGGATGGGCATCCATGCCCAACCCTTGCCCCATCCCTGGACTGAACACTAGACTGTGTATGTGACCTGGATGGGGCAGGCAAGGGGACTTGGGTGCTTTGACATGCCATCCAAAGTTCAATTTCTATAACATGAAGAGCTGGCAGAGGGGCACTGGTTTTATGGCCTGGTGGCCTGCTATAGTTACTATGGGCCCCCCTCTGCACAGCCACAACACTTTACTGATAGTTGATCAGCTTTTCCTCACCCTGTCCTCAGCCTTCTGAGCAGACATGGATGGGTGTTGAAATGTCCAGCACTAATCATCTATATTCTACAGATAAATGTTGCATTTACTATGGGGATATGGCTGACCTTGGAGAACTGCCATATCCCATAAGCCTCCATTTTGTGTAGCCCAGGGGATCCACTGGAAAGCCCATCAGGGCATCCAATTGGATGCCTGGTGTCTGGCACAACTGCGCCCTCATTGCCATCTCTGCCCCATGTGAAGCTGTGCAGTTAAGGAAAGTGGTGGGCAGGGACTGTTAATATCATCCAGTGGAGACCAGCATCCAGGATTGGAAGTATGCAGCCAGGATATGTGAGAATCACATATGTCTTGAACAGCTTTGTGGATTGGATTGTAAGTCATATTGTTTCTTACCGTTTGTTTTGTTTCATTATTCCTGCTTCTTTTTGAACATCACAGTACAGTGTTATATGTGCTCCCTGCACTTTTACTTGCCCATCAAACCACTGTTCTGCTCACTTGTCCCTTCATTAAACTTCTGTGCTCTTGACTTTACTTGTTAAATGCGAGCTCCAACAAAAAACAGAAACTAACACACAAAAAACTCCAACTACTGCTGTGTTTCTTTTTCTTTATCATGTTGCCACAGCACTATTGTCTGCTTTCCCACCCATCTCCCAGCTGAACTCACTTGCTCTGGTCCTCACTCACATTCACTCCCCAAAACAAAAATACCGAGCTCCACTTCATGACCAGTTACTTTAAAGGAGGGAAAAATCCAGCTTAATAGATGAGTAAAGTACCTACTAACTTAAGTACAGTAAAGCAATCCACACATCAAGCAATGCATCTGAAGAGACAATTAGCTCCACAAACACACGATCACTGAGCTGCACCCTTTCCGGCCATCTGCACCGGTCTGAGTGCGCCTGTCTCTAGGGTGTCAACTTTTAAAATTTGCTGCCCCATCCCTGAGGTCTGCTCCTCCTGGAGTTAGAATAAATAGATGGGGGGTGTGGGGGGCACAGCCCCCTGCATTAAAATGGGAGGCAAAGTAAACTCCCTGGTGCCCTAATGATGGGCGCACTCGGATGGGCACGTTCTAGTGGTGGAACCGTGGGGTGTAATAAGATACCCATGCTTCCAGGGTCTGAGAGGCTCATCACCTACATTGTCAGATCTCACTATGCCCCAGGGTGGGCAAGTAAATGATAGCACCCCAGATCCTGTTGTGTCCTATTGCTTACATACTACAGCCTGTTTCATGTTACTGGGGTGTGTCACTAAATGCCAGTCTGCAAAGTGAAAATCAGAAAGGAATGCATTCAGGTGGAAATTACAGAACACCAAATAGAAACCGTACCAAGGAATGGACCATTAATGTCATTATTTTCCTTATGTAGTAAGTGATAACTAAATATATCCAGTGAACTACCAGCTTCCATGATTCAGTGAGATGGAAAGTGGGGAAACCAGCCAATTGGTATGTGGTTTGTGGAGTGAGAGCTGTGGCATGTGAGGCTATAGATTAATTGAGTTAGATTTAGGAATTTAATATTGGCGTAGAGGGCTTTAGTTCCAGGGGCTAACCAACATAGCCCTCAAATACTATTTATTTTATATCTAAACTTCTCCTTGCTCCACAAAGATTTACGAATGTGCCTCATGTTATTAAAACTATTTCTGGGCAGACAAACTAAACATTAAAACTAATTTGATACAAACAATCCTTAACAATAAGCCTATAGTGCTCAGTATTCTTGAGCTTAACTTTTCTTTACATTAAACATGTGCTACACATTCTGACCATTTGCACTGCATTTTAAAGGCCAGTGCTACACATTTTAATGCTGGGAGGTAGAAAGATATGCTAGCCTGTTAGGTCATCCATAATAAGGATCATGCATGAGAAGAAGCTGAATTAAATATAATGAGACACTTACTAGAAGTAAGCAGTTTTCTGCCAATTTAAAATAAATGTTTATTGTGGATTGAGATCATTTGTTTTCCAGAGCCTACTAAGATGAATAATTTGTGCAGCTCAGGACTCCTGCTCATTAATGTCCTGCTTCACTCAAAGCTTTTCTTTAGATGCTTGTTCACTTAACATGTTTTAGGTAAATAAGTACTGTAGGTACCATTTTGCGCAGTAACTCTTTTTGAGTTTGGGGGTCTCCACTGGGACTTGCTACCCATTTTAGTACAACCAGTGTTTGATAATGAAAAGGTACAGTAGAGCCTGTCAGGATGAAGTCTAGTGGCACAGTAAAGCTTGGGTCTGAGTGGCATTTAAATAAAAATAAATGAAAAAGTCAAACTTACTAGGCTTGCACTGGCATCTGTTATTTTCCTTTGGTTTAACGATCTTGGCCAGCTTTGTGGTGCAGTAACTATAGTACCAAATATAAGTAGTCACCCAATGTGACATTGATATTATTTTCTAATTCTTTACTGTGTTAGTTTTTTTGGAAACAGGCAGTAGGGCTGTTGGAACTGACTGAAAGAATGTTTCACATTGCATACATGGATGTGGGAAGATACTACCAGATATGGGGTACATACCTAGAATCCAACCTCTGCTCTCTCCCTAAGTCTAGCCCAGGTCATCCCCTAGGACATGTAGTGGATGCTTCTTGGATGGTTAAGTACATGTGCAGTCAAAGACTTGGCCAGGTATTTCCCGATAAAGTGATTCTGCTCAGTTACCCATTATTATTGCTAAAATTGTTCACAAAGCAGGAGAAAACATTGATGTCCTAGTACACATAGGGACTAATGATCTCGCCAGCCGGTCAGTTGTGGAGACCAAGGAACACCTGACTAGGCTGGGTGACAAACTATCATCTATTTCGTCCGGCATCTCCTTCTCTGAGATCCTGCCAGTCTGGGAGAAGGGAGCAGATGGACGGAAGGTCAGAGAAGGGGAGATAGGGGAGCTAAACACATGGCTCAAGGACTGGTGCCAGGAAAAAGGACACAGATTTGTAGGAACTGGCAACAGTTCTGGGAGCGAAAGTTCTTTAAATTTGATGGACTGCATCTGACTAAAGAGGGAGTCAGTGCATTGGGGCAGAAGTTTGACGTCTTTGCAGAATGTTTAAACTAGCAAATGGGGAGAGGGGTGCAGCACCCCATGCGTTGAATGGGAAGAACACCCCTTCCCCCTCAGCTAGTGGTCAAACTGGAATTCAATGTGTTTGCCGTTCATTTGCATCACCAGGTAAGAAAAAAGGTTTGTCTCCCCATACGATGCACAGGGGTAATGCCAAACCTCACCCAACAACTAACACACCAAAATCTGGCCAATGGAAAATCATGTACACAAATGCTCACAGCCTGGGAAATAAGATCCCAGACCTGCAGGCAATAATGTCAGAGGCTAAACTGACATAGTAGCAATTAGTGAGACGTGGTTTACCAGTAACCACACTTGGGAGACTTCTAGTACCTGGCTATGTATTGTTCAGAAGAGACCGAGGTGAAATGTTGGGGGAGGAGGGCTCTGTATGTTAATGAAAATATCAAAGCTACAGAAATTCAGAATACACATAAGGAGCCAGAAGAACTGTGGGTCACCCTGGAAACAGGAAATGGGACAGCCATAAGAACTGGGGTTGTCTACAGGCCCCAGACCAGAGGGAGGACATAGACACATTACTGTTAGAAGATATACAAAACATGACAGCTAAAGGGAGGTTCTGATAATGGAGACTTCAACATGCCAGATACAGATTGGTCAATACCAGCAGGAACATCTGCCAGAACTAGACTCATAGTGGATTCCTGCAGGGGAGGCCTCAAACAACTGGTACAGCAACCCACAAGAGACAGGGCTATCCTAGATCTAGTACTGACTAACAAAGAAGGGATCACAGATCTCCAGGTAGAAGGTCACCTGGGGCCAGTGACCATCACATGGTATGGTTCAATTTGGCTACTACATCTAAATCATCCCATTCCAAGGCAAAAATATGGGACTTCAGAGGAGCTGACTTTGATAAGATGGCCAACAGAGTTAAGTCTAGCCCTGGCAAAAGAAACACAGGTGAGGAGGTACAGGCAAAGTGGGCGCATTAAGGATACAATACTTGAAGCAACATCCCATTGTGTTAGACAGAAAAGGAAGTGCAAAAAGAAGGAAACCACTTTGGTTCTCAAATACAGTAGCAGAAAAGGTCAGAGCCAAAAGGCTGGCCTTCAGAAAATATAAGAGAACACAGCGGATGAAGATAGGGGCATACCAAACTGCCCTAAGGGAAGCAGGTAAGGCAGTAAGGCAGGCAAAGTCCCAAACTGAGGAAACACTAGCACAAACAGTAAAGAAGGTGACAAGACTTTCTATAGATACATTAGTGAAAGGAGAAAGTCCAGAGGGGTATTATGTTTAATGGAGAAAAGGAGCATGTGAGAGGAGGACCCTGTAAAGGCATTCATCCTAAATAGATACTTTGCTCAGTATTCACTGAAGAGAAGGTAGGGCAGGGCCCACAGCTCAGCATCATGGACACAGGGGAGGGAGGTGAGCACTACTCCTTCACAAAAGAAAGGGTCCTACAAGAGCTCTAAGCTCAGGGTGGATAAGGCAATGGACCTGATGGCATACATCCCAGGGTACTTAAGGAGCTAAAGGAGGAACTAGCAGAGCCATTAGCAGAATTGTTTAGTGAGTCTCTGAGCACAGGAGAGGTCCCAGAAGACTGGAGAAGGGCTCATGTGATCCCACTCCACAAGAGTGGTAGCAGGGAGGAGGCGGGGAACTACAGACCGGTCAGTCTTACCTCAGTAGTGGGCAAGATTATGGAAGCACTCCTTGAGGAAAGGATAGTGCAACACCTGGAATCCATAGGGCACAGGATCCAAGACAGCATGGGTTTACAAAGGAAGGTCCTGTCAAACTAATCTCATAGATTTCTTTTGACTGGGTAACCAGAGTGGTGGACCAAGGGGAGCAGTTGATGTCGCCTACCTTGACTTCAGCAAAGCTTTGACACTGTTCCACATAGAAGATTGATAAATAAGCTAGGTAGGCTCGGGTGGGTCAGGGTTTGGTCAACTGGGTGGCAAACTGGTTGACTGGCAGAAAACAGAGAGTGGTGGTAAATGGTATACAGTCAGAAGAGATGCAAGTCACAAGTGGGTACCTCAGGGATCAGTCCTGGGGCCAGTCCTATTCAACATCTTCATTAGTGACCTAGCAGATGGACTAGAGGGTAAGGCTTGTCTGTTTGCAGATGACACCAAGATCTGCAACAGAGTAGATGATCCAGATGGGGTGGGCAGAATGAGAAGAGATCTGGATAAACTAGCAGAATGGTCAGAAGAGTGGCAACTGGGATTTAATGCAAAGAAGTGCAAAATCATGCACATAGGGAAGAGAAACCCTGAAGCCACTTATAGGCTGGGAGGAGTTGCTAGCAGTCACAAAGGAAGAAAGAGACTTGGGCATCATCATCACTGATGACCTGAAATCATCCAAGCAGACCTCTAAAGCAGTAGGTAAGGCTAGGGGGTGTTAGGTGTATTAGTAGGGGTATCACAAGTCGTAAGAGGGAGGTAATAATCCCTCTGTACAAGACATTGGTTAGGCCCATCTGGAGTACTCTGCAGTATTGGAGGCCACACCTTCACAAGGACATTAACCAAATTGAGGCAGTCCAGAGAAGGGCAACCAAATGGTGCAGGGACTGCATCAGAAGACATATGAGGACAGATTAACGGAGCTCAATATGTATACCCTGAGCAAAGGAGGGAGAGGTGATATGATCGAGACATTTAAACACCTTAAGGGCATAAACAAGGTGAAAGAGTCTAACATGTTTAAATATAAGAAAAATAGCAGGACAAGAGGACACAGCATGAGATTAGAGGGAGGCCGATTAAGGGGAATGGAGGAAATTCTTTTTCACAGAAAGGGTGGTAGATGGATGGAATGGCTTAACCACAAGAAGTAGTGGCTATGAATACAGTGCAGGGCTTCAAACAGGCATGGGATAGGCATAAGGGAGCAATACAAATGACTATGAATAGATAGGTCACTGACATAGCAAAGGCCGATGGCACATTTATAAGGTAGAAAAAGAAATGGGCAGACTGGATGGGCCTTGCGGTCCTTATCTGCCGTCAACTTCTATGTTTCTATGTATTAGTACTGCAGACAGGAAGGGCATTCTCTAGAGATACCACAGAAACTTCAGGATATATCTGTTCATGTCTTTGGTTACAATACTGACACCCCAGCTCTCCAAGGTATTCCACACAAATGTTCAATAAAAAATGTCAATAGTGTATCTCAATTGGTCCATGATGGGGGATGCAAGTTGTACAATATGCAGAAATGTCAGAAAGGCAGAGCATAGGACAAAGTCTAAGATATGTAACCCACTATAATTTATGTGTTTAAAGTTCTGTTTGTTGTTTGTACAGTATATGAAAAGCAATAAAAAGTTGAAGTATGAAAATGTTTTTTTTTTTTTTTGTAGTTTGGACCAGTTCCAAATACTTTGTTTTTTATCATGGTATTATTCAAGGATTCAGATGCATTAATACATGACCTGATTAAAATATACAAATACCTCCATATGGTACACAAAGTAGATAACAAGGAACTGTTCACACTGAGTGAGAAAGAATCAAGGAGAGCTCCATGACAGGGAGCAAATAGAGAGATACCAGGAAGGATTTAAGCAGTAATGACTGAACAGCCAGTCATTTCTTGATGATTAATGACCAGCTGAGGGGGGAGGGTGGCCTGAGGTGCAGCCAAGGGTCAACCCCACTGAGTCAGTCATTAATTGCCAGGAAATGGCTGACTGTGAGGTCACTATTGCAATTATAAGTCTAATCGCAATAATCACTTTTTGGTTTTTATTGATTGACAGCAACACTGAAAAGATTTCTTGTTTTGGCAATGCTGCTGTCTGTGCAGAGCGCGTTATGAACTGAGTGTCACTGCTGTGCCGGGCATTTCTAAGAGATTCAGACTGGCATGGCAGACAATCAGTGAGCTAGTTTACTCCATGAATAATTAATTAGACATCATTTATTTTTCATGAAAAGGGTTGTGATGGGGCAGAATGGGCTGCTGAACGATACTGTGTGTGCAAAATCATTGGGGGGCGATTTAATCATGGGGGGACAGATACAAGGCTTGATAAACACAGTACCCAGAAGGGGGAAGGGGAAGGAAGCCACAACTGCTCTTCTCACATTGCACATTAAATACGCAGCATTGGACTAATGTGATGGGCCAGGAGGCCTTTTTATGCTGACAAATTCTCTTTTTTCTGTGTTATGTTTTTATTAATAAGAGAAACAAATACCATGCCCTATGTCTCTGGCAAACTTTTTTTTGAGTTTTATGACAGTAATTAACTGTATTCTGCTTGGTTTTGACTTTTATATTTTGACTGATGATAGGTTATATCATCGTATGGATAAGAAAAGTTATAGTTTACTTAATGTTAAACACTACGTACATTTTTAAAGTCAATACAGAACGCAGTTTATGGAAATAAGGTCAATGGTTTCATTTGATGTGACCAGATGTGATTAATCCAAGGGTCCTAAAGAAAGTGAACACAGTGCTGGTCCTACCTTTAGCAGCACTTTTAGCACCTCAGCGGAGATGGAGGAAGTTCTAGAAGACTGGAGGAGGGCCAATGTGGTCCCTCTGCAGTAGAGTGATAGTAGGGAGGATGCTTTAAAGTACAGCCAGTCTGTCTCACATCATTGGTGGGAAACTTAATGGAGACACTACTGTAGGAGAGACTTGTAATGTAGCTGGAAGCAAAAGGGATGCAGGACCCCAGCAGCACTGTTTCACAGGGGGGAGGTCATGTCAGACTGCTCTCCTAGATTTCTTTGACTGGGTTACCAGGGAGATGGACAAAGGGAGAGCATAGCCTATCTGAACTTCAGTAAGGCATTTGACACTGTGCCACTCAGGAGGCTGGCTAAAGAACTAAGCAGCTTGGTGGTGTGGGAGAAAGTGAGAAGCTGAGTATGAAACTGGTTAAGGGATTGGAGGAAAATGGTGGTTGCAAATGGTAGCCATTCAGGTGATAAGTGAGTGACTAGTGGCATGCCACAGTGTTCAATACTGAGACCGATTCTCTTCATTATCTTCATAAGTGACATTGCACAGGAGCTTGAGAGTAAGATGTGCTACTTTGTGAATGATACAAACATCTACAAAATGGCTGACACTCAGGAAGGGGTGGAGATAATGCTAAGGGATCTGAGGAAACTAGAGGAATGGTCTAGGGGTGGTTGCTGGGTTTCAGTGCCAAAAACTGCACCGTTATGCACTTAGGGCTACAGAACCCAGTGGCTATGTGTAATATTAATGGAGTGGAGCTTACAGCCACCAAGCATGAAAGAGACCTATGGGTCATCATATCTGATGACCTCAAGGTAGCTGGGCACTTTGAAAAAGCAGTGAGCATTATGCTGGGGTGTATTGGGAGAGAAACTTCTAGCAGTAGGAGGGAGGTGGTACTGCCATTATATTGCTCACTGATGAGGCCCCCTTAGAGTACTGTGCCCAATTCTGGAGGCTGCACCTCCACAAGGACACAGAAAATGTGGAGGCAGTAAAGAGAAGGGTGACCAAAATGGTGAGGAGGTTGCACACAAAGCTGCTGTACATGAGGAAATGCTGCAGAATCTCAACATGTGCTCCCTGGAAGAGAGGAGAGTGAGAGGGGACATGACTGAAACTTACAAGTACCTCAGAGGAGTGAACAAGATTCAAGTAGAGGGTCGGTTTCAGAAACAGGAAGGCATTAGAACAAGGGAGCTTACAATGAAGCTAAAAGGGAGAGGATTAAGGGAAATGCTCAGAAATACTGCTTCATGGAAAGGGTGGTAGAAAACTGGAACAGCCTGCCAGAGGAGGTGGTGGGGACAAAGACTGTGGGGAGCTTCAAGCATGCATGGGAGAGGCACAGGGGCATGTAAGGCAGAGGAATAGTGTGAGAGTGACACCTATGGCCAGTTGTGGTCAGTGGTGATGGAATATGCAGGGGCAAGGGGCAAGCTGGATCGGCCTAAAGGTCATTTTCTGCTGACAAAATCTAGGTTTCTGTGTTTCTATTCAGGAAGTAATTTCTATAGTAGAGATATCGTACTGTAGTTATGCATTTTTCTAAAACTTTATTGTTTCTAAAGTAGCTTTCATAGTTATACTGTGTTGTTAATATATATAATACTATATAAATATGACATGTTCTACATCGTATAGCAACATTGTAAGGTTCTGTTTTATAGACTCTTGGGGGACAGATGCAGTACTGAGAATAAGTGAGACTGCTGGATGCGACTAGCTGTATGACATAAACAGAGCAACTGAATATATAAAGCAATTATTTTCTCCCTCATACACAAAACATTTTGTGAACAGTAATGGGAAATACAATAAGTATGTGAAGTTACTATTTATGAAAAAGTAAAGGATGTATGTAGTAAAAAAACAATCTCATATAATATCAGTCTAATAGGAATTCTGGGACAGATTTTCAATGTCTCTGTATCAAGTTATGATACAGAATTACAAGGATCTTTCTCTGAAATGGCTTTTACAAGAAAATTCTTAACACATAATTCCTGACCTCCAAATGGAATTGAATCTTTTACAAATGAATTGTTTTCATTTCAAATTGCTTTTAAATGCAAAGAAGACAAAAGCAATGTTCTTCCAGTCTTCAAATATGGCAGTCTCCTCCAAAGTTTACCGCACCATCTCCATGCTATTGGGTGATACACTTGAAATAGTGGCCAGTTACAAATGCCTTGGCATGTGGCTTGACCAACACTTGTCCTTTACTAATAATGTAAATATCTGTAAAAAACTAAGAATTAGGTTGTTGTTTTTTTCTATAGAAACAAGAATTGTTTCCCACTTGATATTAGAAAGAGGCTGGTGCAAGCCACATGCCTTCTACTTCTGGATTATGCAGACTTCATTTATAGTCACTGTCCTATTACATTCCTAAGTAAACTACAGTAACTGTATTATATCATAGGGTCCTTTGATTTGTCAAAAACGCTTCACCCAGAATGCACAATTGCTCCCTATATTATGCAACAGGGTGGACATCACTGGCCATGAGGAGATTAAAAAATCTCTAGATATGGGCATATAGATTATTAACTGACAAACTGCCACAGTAAATCAGATAACTCTTTTCTTACTCACAGAGTAGTTACTCATTGAAAAGGAGTTCTTATGAGCTACTAGAAACTTCAAGGTTTACCACCCTTTATGGAAAGTTGGTCATCAATAGCATCATCCCTAGGGCTTGTAATAAACTTCAAAATATACTCAAACTTGCCAACCTAGTATGCCTAGGTGTCTTCAAATCACTTCTGGAAACTGACTGTAAAGAGAGAGCTATTCCTGTACCTATAATAATGTGTAAATGTTGATGTATCTGTTGACCTGAGCCATTAGGAAAAATTTATAACATGGGTTCCTAAAATACTGTCTTCTGATTGGTCCAAACAGGTCACCTGACCGTGGATTAATGTCTGATATACACACAGTTGTATGGTCATATGGCTTTATTTCACTGTTTTTTTAGGTAAAACTCAAACCAAACATTGCACATGTTATAAGAGGATTAACCCACTCCAGGGTATGGGTTTACTGAGCATTAATCCATGCCTGGGAGGCCAAAATCACTCAGCTTCACCTCATGATTCCGCCCCCCCCCCAGGCGTGGATTAATGCTCAGTAAACTCATACCCTGTCGTGGGTTAATCCCTCCAAATATTACAATCTGGTATTAATGACATTGTAATTATTGTTCATCAACTATGGCACTGCAATTGTATCTCTTTGCTCTTCAGCTCTATTAGAGTTTTTCAATTATATTTATCTATTTTGTATGCCATCCTACCCAGGAGCTCCTTGAAAATGAACTTGCTCAATGGAGTCTCTTCCTGGTAAAATAAACTTGAACTCGGACATGCTATTTTTAAACTAAAATACTGTAGCTGGCAATATTTCTGCAAGCACCAAAGGAACTGATGGCTGGGTGTACTGCATTTGTAAAATCTGCCATGTAATTTATTTTTTAATCTTAGGTTCCTAAATGTTTTTACTTTATCTCATAAGTTGCTACTATATAAGGAAGAGACTCTGTTCCAGTTATCTTACCTGGTCAACAAAACACAATAAACAAACTTAACAAGTAATGGCATCCAATAGACAAATGACTTATACCCATCCTATCATTTTTATATTAAAATCTTTATCTTTGAAGAACAAAACAGTTCTCCCCATATTTATGATTTTTTTTTTTTTTTTGCAAATGTGTCATTGCATTTATACTAATTTTCCAGTTTCCTGTAAAAGATAAATGACAGTTTAATGTACATCAGCCCAGACTCAAATCTCATAACCGTCCCTCAAAATTTGAATTTCTGGATATTCTAGACTTTATTACTAAAGAAATTTGAATGACTACATGCTCTTTGTCCCACAGAGTGCTTCTCTTGCCCTGAGGTATTAATCATCCACTAGTAATATCAGCATCCCTTCTGTGGCAGCAAGTAAGGATATCACAAGCGCTGGAGTAGATTATGGCTTCAGAACAGGAATTAGCATCATGAACAGATAAAGTCTAAATAAACAACAAGGCACACTAGGATGTTAGATGTATGGAGTAAATGTATGCCCAGGTGTGTAGTGTAGCCTGAGGCAAATGGGCCAAATGCCCTTTGCACCCAGACGTGCATTAACCTCAGACAACAAATGACCTGATGTGATTTGTTGCAGTTATAAAATAGGTAAAAGCAAAAAGCTGTCATCTTTTTTGGTTAAAAACAAGCCTTTTCTTTTGTTAAAAATCATTCCCTACTTGTCAGCCATCTGTCTTTCCACAAATGTATTAGATGGAATATTTGTTTATTATGGAATACAAGGAACTGCTGCTGACTTCTTCTGGCAGAATGTTCATCCCATGACTCACAACAAAAGAATCAACATCTGTTTTATCTATGGCAGGGTAAACTGTAGAGATTACCTTGGCAAGCTGGTAAAGTCAGGAGGATTATTTTTCATGGTCACCAAAGAAACACCCGAAATTAAAAATTTGAATGGTACTTTTTTTTTTTATTTGTGTACAGTATTTGTGTAAGATGGGGAGCATGAGATGGAATAATGTTAAATTATTTTTAAAATGTATGGGAGTTTTACTTTTTATGGCCTTGTTAAAGGTTTTCAGTGAGTAAAAATAGCGGCCCTGTTTGTGATTGTAGTCAGATACAAGTAATGTGGATCCTAAATTCAGTATGTGATTTGCCCAAATTCAAAATCCTACTGCCAACCTTTGCATTTCTTGAGGATTAGCATAGGAGTCTGGGAACTTATTTTGCCTATCAGAAAGCAGAACATTTCCAACTCATTTTTGTAACTGGAAAAGATCATATTCAATTCAGAATGGTAGAAATGACATGTGAGTAAGAGGCCACATCCCATTAAGCTCCCTGCTCCCCCAGTATGAGATCACTCATATCTCAGCAAAAGAATTTGTTATTTCCCAGCTATGAGTATTGATGTTAAAGATGCTATAGGTTGGGTGGATGGTTTAGCCCTGATCGAAGATGGCAGCTTAGGTGCTTAGCTCCTAACACTGTGGAGCAGAACCTTTCATCATCTGACTGCTGGGGACATTTCTAGCACCCTATTTGTAGACTAAACTGGTGAAGAGCTTACCTGCATCTGCTGATTGCCTTCATTTATCCTGTGGTTGCTGAATTGAAACTTAAATCCAGAACTTCAGAATTCTCTGAGGCCCATATCATGGCAGGGTCTCCGACTGCAAAGTTCAAGCCTACAAGGACAGAACAAATGTTTAATTAGTTGATGGAACAGATGGCTCAGATGACCATAGCAATAAACATCAATACCCAAACTATGGAAGCTATTGAAGTCAGGCTTTTTCAAACCAAGTGGTATCTCTGAGCCCACGATGTTGCCATCCAAGAAATGACTGCAACTGCAAGAGAGCAAGCCCCGGGTGATACACTTGCTCCAAGAAAATGTGGATGACGTAGAAAACTGTAGCCACCACAATAATTAGTGGTTTATCATCTTTCCTGAAGGTACAGAACAGTGGGACACTATTGGTTTTCTTCAGAAGGAGCTCCAACAATTGCTAGACCTCACTCCAGGCACAACGCTGCAAATTGAGCAGGCACACCACTCCCTTGCCCCTCCTCCAAGGCATGGGGAATGTTCCCATCCTATCCTGGCATACTTTTTGGACTTCAGAAAAAAAAATATATCTTCTGTGGCCAGAGCTTTGGGGCAACTGTTGTGGAATGGTCGGCAGATTAAAATCTTTCAAGATTACGCCTGTGAGCTTTTGCAGAGGAGAAAGACTTTCACAGAGTGTAGAAGAATCCTACACAAGTGAAACCTTTCATTTTCCTTACACTCCCCCCCCCCGCCACCATGAGGGTTATTCACAATGGTTCCCCTCTTCTGTTTTCATCCCCGGACAGTTTAATGGACTTTATACAAAAAACTTTCCAGGAAGAGTTTAGATATCTGGGGAACCCTATTGTTGCTAAGCGCTGTCTTCCAGCTGCACAAGTGGACAGTGAGTGGTTCGACTTCTCAAATAATCCACCAGCCACCTTGGCAGTTCAAGTCTTTGAGGCCTCCTTACCCCCTGAGAACAAAAAGTGCCATACCCTCCAGCGCCATCAGCGCTGACAACACCCAGCTGATCAGAGGAAGGAAGCAGCCTCCGCAGAACAGGACAGTATGGATTTCCAGTCCTTTCATTCCCCCAACAAATTTAGTGTGTTGCAGGATGCTGACAAGCAATTTGGCCACCCTGGAGAAGAAAACATACCACAGCATAGCCACGGCCAGACAAGCCCACCTCAGGGAAAGAAAACATGGGCCCACTTGGTGGCATCCTGCTAATTGAAAGACACTACTGCCATAGAGGAACAGGACTCCCCACACTCTTCTCCACAAGAACTCAGAACTGGTGTATGCAGTAAGGAACCAATGGATCTGGAAGGCAGAGAGAATCTAACCGAGGGTACCAGATAAGTGTGAATATTCTGATTTCATTTCAGGGGAGTGGGGGGAGTGCCATTCTCTAGGGTCCCCTCATTGGTCTTGTCAGGGAGTCCTTTGGGTTTTTCCTGTCTTGCATGTCCCCCCTTCCCAATGCTCTGCTGGGAGCTCTGACAGAAAAGGTTCACTGACCTCAAAATAACTTGATCTCACTGGTCGCTGAGACTGTCACTTCGCAGTTAGATGCTGGACACTGGTGGGCCTATTTCCTTGCTTCCTGGATTATCATACAACAGCCCTGAATCTGGTCTGCTATTTACACAGCCCCAGGGAACTCAAACTGCCTAATGCTTTGTTACTGAAATAATGAAGTTTAGACAATAAAAACTGATAAGGTACTATGCTAGTAGAGAATAACTGACTAACTGTATTAGATTGGCATGCTTCTCATTAATGGGAAGTGTTACTCTGGTAAGAGCATGATATGCTGCGAGGCACTCAGTCCTTTTACAGCAGGATTGCTGCCTTGGCACTCTTCCCCCCTTGCTTCTTCTAGCATCACTAGGGAGATGGATCAGACATCAAATTAGGAGGGCATCTATGGGCTCTCCTCTCTTTCTCTCTATCAGCTCCCTTGGGTAACATGCAGATGAGGAATGGGTTAAAGGGGAGTACTCTGGGGTCTGCTTCCCTCCTCATCACTGTCAAGCCCCCTCTTCTAACACTGGTGCTCTGCTTGATAGCTGGCATATGTGGGTGGTTTGGATGCAGGTACCCCCTCAGTCCACCCCATGGTGCTGCGGTGCCTCCCGAGCTGCCCTTGGGACTACTCATAGTGGAACCCAGATGGTAGAGGATGCTGCTGTACCTCCCCCACAAGAGAGACATAGATGATCTTGGCAACTGGTTTGCTGGCCTTAATATTTCTCTCCACCTAACTGACCTGGTGTCTGATCAGGAACATGACTGTGTAAATAATTTTAGTAGACAGTGGGCCATTTGGACCTTAAGGTTGTATTTGAAGTTTATTGACCAGGCAACATGTTTATGGACACTTTGGCAGAAATAATATTAGTTTAAATGTTTCATAAATGAAAGGTCTCATGAAGATTTCCTGCAGCGGATTCTGGACTGGACCCTAGCCTCATCACTGTTGTATTTGATGCCCCCTTTTAGCCCAAACTCTCCCTTACTGGACCATGAGTAACCTACATGGTTACACCTGGAATGTTCAGGGTCTAAACACCCCAGTAAAGCATAAACAGGTGATAGCACACTTAAAGAGGCTGAGGTCCTCTCTGGCGTTCTTGCAGGAAACCAAGCTGATGAAGCAGGATCATGACAAGCTAGCTAGGGATTGGGTGGGTCAAGTTTTCTCTTCCTCTGCCCCCACCAAAAAGAGGGGAGTGGCAATACTCTTTTAGAAAACTCTTAAATGGACTCAGACCCAGATTAAAAAAGGATACACAAGGATGGTGTGTTCTGCCACTTATGAACACACCAGAAGGCCCCCTCATTTTGGCAATGTTTACGGGCTGAATGAAGTTGCCCCGACACTATGCCATCATCATCATCATAAGAGTTTATTTGATATCCATAACATAAGAATGCTGAACTTTACAAGATCTCAGAGTTAAAACACGTGCAACAAGGTCTGAAACATAAAAAACCCACAAACACAATAACAAATTCTTAAAGCTAAATTCTAAATAGACAGAACTGATGAGCAGAGCACTTGATAATACTAAGCTTTTAATGACCAGAAATGCTTCTTTTTAGACTTTATTACTGAGGCCAGAAATTTGGAGATTAATTCCACTTCTTCCTTTGTTTTGGGGTGAAGTAAAAGGAATAGAGGATCATAATCCAGATTTGCATAATTGGTAAGGAAAGAATTTAACGACTGATTATGTGCAAATTTGTAAAGTGGACATTGAACTATAATGTGATATATAGTTTCTGTAAAACCCTTGTTGCATCTACAGTGGGGTTGAACAGCTTCATTTCAGGGTGGCTTATTAAAGTAGGTGTGTCTAGAAACAAGGGTGCCCAATCTAGCCCATGTGATCAGTTTTCTGATGTTTGGTGCTAGTGGAAGGGTTAAATAGTCTTCTAAAGAAGAATCAGTCTTGTTGAGGCTAAACTAGCCTGTTTCTGCTCCCTCACTTGCTTCATTTGGTGGAATTGCACTTCAGTTATAATTTTTTGACTGAGTGGACTTAAAAAGAGGGGAAATACATATCCCCTTGTGAAAATCTTCCAGTAAGAGCATCATATTCACCTTAGAGAGGACAAGTTTAAGTCCCTTTAGCCAAGGTGACAAGAAGCCATTTTCTGCCCAGTATAATTGCTCCTCAATACACAGCTTGGGTATGTGGTTATGTTGATTATTAATTGTTCTGAGCCAATAGGAGACCAGACGTATATTTGCTAAGATGACAATGGGAAGTCTACCTAGCTCTGCTCTTACCACTGAATTTGCTGTGGACAGGGACACTTGTAGGACAGCTTTATAAAAAAAGGAAAGAGGAAGTACCAACAAGGCCAGTGGTTTTGAGCCCCAGACTTCTGCTCTGTAAAGAAGGATGGGACTGATCTCAGCTTCTCCAGCCACTAAGGCTGGTGCCATTGTATGTCCTCCGCACTTATAGTTAAACTGTAATAGAGCTTTCATGGCTAATCTGGCTTTGGCAGTCTGCTCCATCCAGTGAGTAGACCATTGACCATTCACAGAGAGTTTTATGCCAAGGTAAGTGTTGTGGAGAACTGCCTACACTGACTCATTATCTATATACATTTTAGGCACAGGGGTCCATGAATTTTGTGAGCCAAATACCATAATTTTGGTTTTGTTGTAATTTATTTTTAGGCCGAGGTAGTCACATTTTGATTTCAAGAGGTTTAATTTCTGTTGAAGGCCGGCAGGGGAGAGTGAAAGGAGAAGCAGATTGTCTGCATTAGTGAGTATGTGCACCATTTGGTGACTAATTTGAGGGGAATCTAATATTAAAGAAGAGTCAAACTGTAAGACTGAGTCAATATAAAGATTAAAGAGCAGTGGTGCCAGTAGGCATCCCTGTTTAATGCCCTGAGAGTTATTAAAGTACTCAGAAATGGAATCCTTATTGTCGTACCTAATAGCTGTGGTTGTGTTTGAGATATATCAGTGTTAATAAATTTAGAGGGAGACCTCACTGAAGGAGAACATCCCACAGCCTATTTCTAATTACTGGATCAAAAGTGACCACAAAGTCTATAAACATAAGGGAAAGTTTTATATGCCTATAGAATATATCTTTTTCCAGAAGATGTGACAATGCATATATGTTAACTATGGTTGAGAAACGCTGTCGGAAGCCTGCTTGAAACTTTGAAAGTGGAGATGTTGATCCAATCTATTGCTGCATCTTGACCAATAGAATTCTAGTAAAAATGTTACCACTAATATCCAGTAGGCAAACTGGCCTATAATTGGAAGGTAGGTGATACAAATCTTTTTATGTTGGCACGCTTTCGCAGCCAACATCTTGCGAGTAGTGCAGATTTGGAGGCACGGTCACTGTTGGGCAAATGCAGGGCACACACCAGTAGGGTCCCGCATTCCCAAATCAGCCAGCAGCAGGGGCTGACACCCTGCCTAGCTAATCAGGTGAAGACATCACAGAAAAGGTCTGCTGCAATGAGAGCGAAGCTGTCATGCAGCGTGAAACTAACTCTCTCCCTATGTGCAGGCAACATGGTGGCAGTGACTGCCACTGTTGCCTGACAACCCCTTTCCTTTATGTATGTGGCAGGTGGTGCCCAATCCCTGTCGGCATCATGTAACCCCCTTCTTTGATTGCTGAGGGGTGCCCAATCTCTTGGCATCATGTGCACCCCAACAGGTTTCTTTTGCTGACAGGAGCCCAATCCCCGCTGGGCGTGTGTCCTCCCTCCCTTGAATTTTGCTGATGGAGGAGCCCACTCCCCATTGGCATAATCTATTCCCACCCTTTTGTTTGCTTGCCAAGGGGTGCCCAATCCCCCTCGGCTCCTGCACCCCCACCTTTACTTGTCTGCTCATGAGGGTGCCCAATCCCCCGTCGGATAAAGCACCCACCTACACACACACAGGTGGCATGCTGGAAGCCCACCCCAGCATGCCAAAGCACCTATTAAAGCAAAAATGGTCCCCCAATGTCTTTTATTTTTATTTTTTTTGCCTATAAAGCAAAAACGGTCTCTAGTAGTCTTCCAACCCCCTCCCACAACCTGCACCCACCCACTGCACACCCTGCCTCCCCACACCCCCCTCACCCCATACTTACCTCTGGAGTCTGGCGCAATAATCTTCGGTGGACCGGGAACATGTCTGCACTCTTCAAAGCCAACCGCAAACTGAGGAAATGCCGGTAAGCTGTATAATGGAATAAATAATTTTTTTTTCAACTTTAATGCATATCTCAGGCATTTTGGGGAATTTTTACCCAAATTTTCAAAATGGGGTTTTTGGGACCCCTCCTCATGAATTCTGTTACTGTCATGTCGTTAATCGGTCCCAAAAGGTGATTTTGCAGTCACTGCAGGAATCACCTTTTGGGGCCCATTAATGAGATGACAGTGCCACTGTTCACGAGGTGGGCTCTGAAAAAGCCTATGTTGCAAATTTGCTGGAAAAAATCAAAAAAATGGCTGTTTTACGAGCATGCAATACGCAGCTGCTACGCAGGCTCGTAACTTCGCGAATTCACAATATTTTCATGCCAGATTTTCAATGCTGTCATTTTTTGTACACCTCCTTGAGAACACTACAGCTGTCATTTTTCACATCCTGGCCAAAATGTGTTTCTGCACTTCCAGAGCACAACAGCACGGTCACTGTGGGAAATCAGTGTTTTGGGCCAGATTATGAAAATGACAGTGACACTGTTCATGAGCAGAGGTCCTAAAATGTCAGCGTTGAAAATTTGGTGACGATACTCCATAAAATGACTATGTTACGAGTGTGCACTGGCAGATTGCACACACGCTCATATTGTCGTGCATTTGTAATATTTTCACTCTGGATTTTCATCATTGGCATTTTTCCCCACCTCTTGATGAACAGTACAGCTGTTATTTCACATATCCTGCCCAAAATGTGTTTTCGCACATCTGGCGCAAAATAGCACAGTCGCTGTGTGAAATCACTTTTTGGGACAGTTTGAGGAAATAACAGTGACACTGTACATGAGCAGAGGTGCTAAAATGCCTATGTTGAAAATTTGGTGCAAAACGTCCATAAAATGACTGTGTTACAAGTGGTTGCGCATTTCCCACACACCCTTGTAACTTCGCAAATTTGCAATATTTACATGCCACATTTTCAACACTAGCATTTTTATACCACCTTATGAACAGTACAGCTGTCATTTTTCACATCCTGCCCAAAATATTTTTCCACGCAGCACTACCATAGATTATGCCAGCGTGACAACGTTAGGCATTGACAAATGCTTGTTTGTGTATGGGGACAATAATATTTTTAGTTCATGATGGGGGAAAAAGATTCTTTAAGACAGGCATTGAAAAAATTTGGTAAGAAATGGAACCCAGTAATTGATATGGGCTTTATAATTTCATCCGGGATAGAGTCAGGTCCGGGAGCCTTCTTATTAGCTAGCTGAAAAATAGATTGTTCAACCTCATCCAATGAAATAATTAATGGACAGAAGCCATTGGGGCGCAGCCATTCAAGATGAAAAGTAACATGGGAGACAGGGTTATCACTGTTAAATAAGGCTTTTTAATAGGAAACCCAGGTATCTTTTTGGAATATAGGAGGGAAGAGTTGGGGAGTAAAGATTAATACATTTTGCAGCAAGTCTCCAAAAGGATGGTGAGTCTTTAGTTGCAATAGTCTGATGCATCAATTTCCACCTCTTACAGATATAATCTATTTTATAACTCAAATTTTTTTATAAGATGTATGTGCTTTAGTTAACTTGAAAAAATTAAATGTTGAGGGGTGTTTCTTGACAAATCTGACTAACTTGTCTAGTTTGCATTTTTCTTGTATGCAATGGTCATCGAACCAGGAATGGGAAATTATTTTGCTGTTTATTGTCATATATATAATTTGGTTAATTTTATCATGTCCAGCCTGTAACTGCTCACTCATAAATTTAGCGTTAGAGTGACCCTGAGCAAGAGAAAAGAGAAAGGGGAAGAACGAAGAATATATGAGATCTGTCACCTTATTACACAATTTAATATTTAAGTTCAATTTTGCTTTACCTGACTATACCAAGGGGACAGAAAGAATCAATTTTACTGAGGGCTGTAGATTATGAGTTGATTCAAGTAAACATGAGATTAGAGCATGGTCACTTTTGGGTCTTATGACCACTGAGAAGTCCTTGCATATCTCATAAGAGTAAGGGGAGCAAAGGGCAAAATCAATGACGCTTTGGCCCTGAGGTGAAAAGGAAGTACAAACACCTTAAGGGTCCCCATCACCCATGCCATTCTGTAACAAGACATTGTTGCTTGTAATAAAATTCTGGAAGCACTTCCCTGAGTCAGTCACAATCTTATCCATGGAGTTTCTGATTCCTAGTTTATCCATATAGAACTAATCTTGTAGACTAGAAAGGTTATCATATTGGGCAGTTCTAGCATTGAAGTATCTGATGAGGATAACCAAGTAAGGAGAAAACCAAGTGTCTATTTTGGTTGTCAATTTAGGACAGATATCATGATTTTTTCCTGAGTGGGAAAGAGGGGGAATATAGATGTTCATTAATAGTACAATTAAGTTATTCCAATTAATAACTGTACCTAAAAATTCCTTAGATGAAACACGGCTCTCTAATACCATCATCCCATCCCTAATTTTTACCAAAGTCACAAGACCCCCCTTAGGTCTATCATGATAGCTGGTCTTGACAGCTGGAGTGTAATATGATTCAAAGCTGTTGATGAAAGGTTGGTAAGAACCCATGTCTCCTGAAGAGCCAGCACTTCAGATTTTGAAACAAAATTCAACCATTGTGGGTCTGCTAGCTTGTTTGCTAACCCTGCAGTGTTCCAGCTTGTAATATTAGCTACTTGTTTCTGAGTATCGACAGAAAGAACTGATGAATTGGAAACTTATAAATCAGATACTAGTCACACAGGCATTTCAGGCTTTATTGGTAAATTGGGTAGTTGGTCATATTCAAGGAGTGAAACTAAGTGGCTAATCTACTGAACCAAATTGGGGGCTGTTTTTTAGTAGTAAAGAGAACAGTTCCTGTGAATGTATGCAACAATCTATATGAGTGTTGTTGGTGCCTGGGAAAATCCTAACTACCCTGTTTAATTCTATAGCAGATATATCTTTTTTAATGAATGAAACTAAGATTGCCGTCACGTGGAATACCAAATTTTCATTAGTGTCTTCCTCCAGGGGATCAATCCCAAATATGGATATTGCATTAGGGTAAGAGCAGGGCTCGAATTTTCAATTAAGATGTGCCAGGGTACTGGAGAATGTTTCAAATGATAACATTCTATGTGCCTTAAAGCCCCTATAGCTGTGTCTCCAGATTGTGGACCATGATACTGGAGACAAAATAAAAAGTCCTAGGTGATTAAGAGTTAGTTGCTTAGCCCAGATGGATTTGGCAATATCCATGTTAGCAACCATGACATAAACTGGGAGAAGGGGATTTGTCAGATCCCTACACACAAAAATGATTGAATCTGCAGCAAGGGGGAGCTCAAGTTCAGTTCTAAATAAATGCTGAGGCAGCTCAATTAGGGTCTTGTTATTTTCATAAGTCTTGAGAAAAATGTTTTCTATTTTAATGACCACTTCTCCACCTGTGGAAATGAGTTGAATTTTAACAGAATCCATAGGTTTTGCCCTTCTTTCATCATGTTCATCATCCTTTTCAACTGCATTCAGTGGTTCTTGTGACTTAACTTTAGTTGGGGAAGAAGGGGCGTGAATAAGATGATTGCTGCCCAGTTCTGTGTTGCTAAGAGACTCTTTTTCAGCCCCAGCAGAAGGAATAGTCAAGGGTACTTTGGCTTTTAACTCAGTGGTAGTAGGTGCTATATTTTTCTTGTTTAGGTCATTAACTGAAACTGTCATGATATTAGGTTCAAGGCGTGCACGCTTTATCAGCTCAGATCCTGTGTTGTTGTCAGGTGTATTAGATTTTGTACTGTTCTTTTTCTTAGGCTTAGATCTAGTTCATTTCTTCTGTTTGTTGGGCTTATGGGGAGAGAACTGCTTTTTCCTAAGGTTAAGGGAGGGAGATTATGTCATTATTATAGTAGAAAAGGAAAGATTATTATCATGGGGTCTATTCATTTTACAGCCCAGTACGTCTTTGGTCAAGTTTTCAATTTTTTGTTCCAATAAGGAGAATTTTTCTGCATATAAAGTTAAGTTCTCAGTGTAGTGCTTAATTCTGTTATTAGCTTCTAACAGAACTATGTTAGACATAATGGGATATGCAAGAGCTTTGGTAGTATCTTACAGGGAGGAACAGGGTGCAGGAAAACACTATTTTTAAGCGAAAAAGATGTTTCAGGACTAGAGGGCATGGGATGAAGTTGGAGGGAGGACGATTCAGAGGAAACATGAGAAAGAATTTCTTCACGGAACGGATGGTGGACAAGTGGAACACCCTGCCAGAGGAAGTGGTGGGGGCTGAAACAATCACGGGATTTAAGAATGCATGGGATAGACATAAAGGAATTCTAGAGGTCAGGGGTAAGGGGAAATAGACTTCTAGGAAAACAAACTGAACTTACAAGCTCAAATGGGCAGACTAGGTGGGCCATAGGCCCTTATCTGCCGACACTGTCTATGTATCTATGTATCTAGTATACTTTAGATGTATCTGGACACTGAGCTAGTAACTCTGAGTCAATATTGATTTGATTGACTTCCTTGTCTAGCTTATCAAAAACTACATTAGGGGATCTGCTAATATATCAGGGTCGTTCTGAGGGGAGGCAGTGTTGTTAGACACATTGGACAGTAAGGCTGTGCATGGGCCGAATAGTATTTTCCGAATACCCCGGAAAGTAGGCTTCCTGAATATTCGGATGCATTTTCCGAATAGTTCACTATTCAGCCACTATTCGGGAACTACTGTTCGGTGAGATTTCCAAGTATAACAGAGCTTTGTTGGCCAATCAAAAACTGTTCCTTGAGCTCAAAGGCAAGCACACCATGCGACTTCCTCACTCTGAGCTGGTAGAAGACAGGAGACAATGGTTCGTGAGAGCTGTTCTGCAGAACTTTTGAGACCTTAAACTTGCTAAAAAAGAAACTGATTTTTGCTTCACAATCTTTTTTGGGTCAGTATAGTTTTTTTGATCAGTGTCAGAAAAGTTATGTTTGGCTTTCTGACAGGTATTTTGTTCTTATTGCTGTACTCAGTCACAAGGACTAAGAGGGCTGTCTACTAACACCCCTTTTCTACTGCTGTCTGACATAGCTCTAGTGTGATTTTTATTTTTTTGGGTGAAGCACATTTTATTTTTGTGTTTCAGTTTTTTGCTGTTGTCTGGTCCCTGCATGACTGATGAGGGTGTCTGCTAACTCCCCCTCATGCAGGTCACTGCTTATGATTTGCTGTATATGTGTATACTATTTGATTTTGTGAGGCTTCACCCTGCATGTGCATGCTTAATATATTTTTTCATGAGGCAGAGACACACGTGTGCACAGCTGTGTGCAAACAGCTTTTCAAATAAACTTCTTCAGTTCTAAGCCAGTCAGGCTTGACTCACTGAATTAATATTGTTAGTCCTCTGGTTCTGGGGACAGATCTCCATACACATGAGGAGTGTGTTGGCTGACTCCCCCACCCCAAACTTCTACAGCCCAGTGCACACAATTAACCTTTACTTCTGAAAAATCCCCCCCTCCCCCACACAAGTCTGTGCCTTGTGTGTGGACAACTACACATGCAGTTTTTTGTTTGTTTGTTGTTTTTTTTTTTGTTAATTAAACCATTGCACTTAGTGGGGCAAGCTTGTCTCACTGAGTTGACCATATGTCACCTGTCTGTTCCTTACTCAGTTCCATGTTTGACAAAATAGGTTGTCCTTTTCTTCTTCCTTCTTAGTACCAGTGTTTTTCTTTCATACTTTTTTGTGGTGCCATATAACTAAGTAAAGCATCACACACAGGTACTACACAGTAATAGTTTGTGTTTTATGCAGTGACCACTAGTGACCTAATCCATCATGTCTTTAGCAATCTTGCAAACATGCTTGGTCCAGCCCCAAGTGGTGAGGGACAGGATGATAGACCCACAAACGTACTGCATATCCAGGCAATTGCTGCTAGTGTTGTCCCTGGGCTGCCAACCCCCCAAACAGTCTATGTAGAACAAAGTAAGCACTTGGAGGAGGGGGGGAAGTAACAAAATACAGTTAACAGCAGTGGAGCATAAAGTTGCCAATACATTTGTTTGTGCTAAGGCTGGAGAATGCCAATAGAGCCCTGGTGCTTTGACCAGAACCTGGTCTTTGAGAAGGTGCATGTCGGAAACATACAAACACACTATGAATATACAACCCTTAAAGAAACACACACCATAAATAAGGGAAGTTAAAATGAATGCTACTGAGATGCCTTTGTAAGAAAACAATCCACAACTAACATACCCAACCAAGGATGAAACACTGCATCAAGATTATAAAGCAGTTCATACAGTGGAGTCAGACAGTACACTATGCAGTATCTTGCAAAATTGCTGCAAAATGCTACAGTATGCTGCAAGAAGCAGTGTAATTTCATGGCAATTAAGCCCTCTAGTCATCCAATATTTTGTGGCATGTCATTTACTGCAAAATATTGAATTGCATCTTGTCTTGCTCCACTGTATATTACTGATACATAATACAATTCCAGAGAAGATGGTGCAATAGACTACATAGACAGTGACATACAGGTGTCTTTCTTTACTCGGCAGGCTCAAATATTGTTCTCCCCAAGCAAGCCTTTTAGTTCTGGCGGCATTGCTAATAGTACTACTGCTACTAATACCATTAGCAGTACTACTACTACAAGTGTCACCACCTGTTCCATCTGTACGTTCACTGTCACATCCTCTTGTGCAGTTGTAGGGAAGCATTACAGCATACATGCTTTGTGCTGGAAGCAGCAGACACCATCACTAGTGTTCCAACTGCTACTACTATGGCTGCTACATCCACAGCCAGTGTACTTCCCACCACCACTGGTGCCATTCTTGCAGAAGATACCCTTTTAGTTGTCACCACTACTGCAGCCACTGCTAACACTATTCCTATGCCCATGGCCAAAGCACCTTCTACCCCATGTCTGTGACCATGAACATCCTCTAGTGCTGACCCAATGCAATGCTTGATATCATTTTCGGAGTGCTATGTGTGTGGTGTGATGGATCGAGTGTGCCACATGAAGTTTGTGTTGCATTAGTGAGAGCTCTGTGTTGGTGGTTGAAGTGTCATTGAGGTGTATATGGTATAGCAGGTTCAGTGGGTAATTAATGGTGTTGCTGAAGTGCTTTTTAAAAGTTTCCTTAAATAAACACCTTCTCTGGCCGAATACTGAATAACAAATACCGAATACTTGGGGCCCGAATATTGAATATTCACTCGAATATTCAGGAAAAGGTATTTGCACAGCCCGATTGGACAGTTCCACAGAGCTAAATAAACTAAGCCTGGAGGGGCCAAGAGAAATATCAGCCCCATTGATATCAAGCTCACGAATGTATTTCCTAGGGTGGGTCAGTGGTGTTCAAATGTATGTCCTCTTGCCCTCAGTGTACCCTGAGCCTTTGTAAGGGGTAGTGATATTGTTGGTCCAGTTGACAGAGGGTTTGTTGTTAAAATATGAGAAAAAGCCTGTGATTTTAGTCTGATCAATTGGCTCTGTGTCCTCAGTTCTGGCTGTATTTGGGAATAGTGATGCTTGTTTTAATCCCTGTTTGTCATTGTCAAGATTGGTGTCTGTAGTTTTCATTGATTTCAGAGCTATGGGGGCCACTTTGGGGGAAGGGGGCTGCCTATCAGGGCAGTCTCCTGCTCTGAGGTAGGTGATTGTTGTAAGTAGGGAGGGATCATGGAAATCTTATTATTATTATTATTATTATTGTTGTTATTGTTAAGGGAGCAATCAACCCTCTTATCTAAGAACATTTCTTCCTGGATATAGTGAATCTGATTGGTGGTCTGTAGTTTTGAAGAGAGTGGATTAGGGTAGAAGATGTTACTGTAAGTTCCTGAGTGAAGATGCATCTGTTTTTATGTTTCTGAGTTTCTGTTGAGACCTCTACAACTCCCCTTTCTTACTGTTGCCATAGTGGCCTCCTTATCCACACCCTTACTCCTGTAACCAAGTTCTCTACCACTACGGGTATACATAAATGGCCTAGTCTGAACAGGGTAAAGCTCGAAGTATTTGAAGTGCTTAAAGTGTTAGCAGCTATTAGCTATCTGTAAACTCTGTAGATATGCTAATAAAGTGCAAAACTACTAATTAACCCAAAGTACAACAGCAACTGATAGCTATACAGTGCAAGTGATATTAAAGTACAGTTTGAAGAGTTGCTAAACAGTTGTCTGTTGCCAAAATAAATCAACTTTAGTATATTCCCTAGGTTTTGAGCTGGTATGGAGGTACTATAAAGATAGTGTGGACTAAAAGAGCTTAAATAAGCACAGTTAACATATTACAAACTATAATATTGTAAAGGCTGAATTTTGCCCAGATAAATATTGCAATATTGTCAGAACTATTGCACAGTTAGAAAACTGAGGAAAGCTGAAACAGGCTTTCCCTGGTATGTCCTATGAATATTCAAATGGAGGCTAACCCTAGAGTTAAAAGGATTAGTGAGGAGCCACACTTGTTGGTGCTTGTATAAAATATTAGCCTTGTTTGTGTGGTTTTTCCTTTGGGCCAAAACTTCTCCTTGCTTCTTAAAACCTGCAAACAGCTCTTGGAATCATACAAAACACATACAAATAAAGTGCCAGGGAGAAAGACGTGTATAAAAACCCAACCCAGTAAATTATAATATCATTAGCTATTAAGGTCAACATAAGAAAACAAATCACTTATTTAAAAATCTATTTCTGGGGGGAGTTGCTGTTAAAGCTCCAGATTTTAACTCATAAAAAATAGGAAGGTGCTACCAGAGAGTAAAACCAGATAAACTCATAGATAAAATTACAGCATCAAAAATATTACGCTCTATGTACAGTGGAGGAGATTTTTGGCTTGCTGCCAATGTTCAAAGTTTATTGTCGGTGTGTGTTCGAGCACAGTGGCATACGGAAGTTTTATACTGAATAAACAAAAGATAGAAAAGGAGCTAACAGTCAATTAAGTAAAGAGGCTTGACCGATTAGTCGGGCTCACAGTTGCTACTATTCTGCTCCAGAGGCTCCTTCACAAACCGAGAGGTTGCTCCAACCTTTCCGGTCTTTCAGTCATTGGGGCCAGAGATTGTTTGTATCTGCAGTTCCTCTGGTCTGCACTGCTTGTTTGCTCAAGATCGAGCTCACCGCAGCTGCTGTGGCTGCAACTGTAGTGGACAGAATATATTAAAGTATAGTAAAAATACAAATAATATCAAATGCAGTGAAAGAGTGATGGGTTCCTCTGGATTTCTTAAGAGCACTAAATCACACACACTGGATCACTCAGACAGTTCAGTCAGTTGGCCAGGAGGTAGATACTTATCAGCGGCATTGAGATACACTGCGCCTTCTGATTTACAGTCTCCTCATTGGTGCGGTTCCGCCTTGCTCTCATTCACAGTTCTGACCTGCTGCTCTCTTCCCTCTCAGTCCTGCCCACTATCAGGAAATTCCCAGGTCCACCAGTGGGCCTTCCTTCTGTAGGGGAAAGTAAAGCCAGAAAGCTGCAGTACCGCACGACAGAGGTATACAACAAAATAGACTGGTAAAGGAGACAAATTTAACGACATGGGTGGCATACCTTTTGTTAAAAGTTATAAAACAATGCCTCCCTGCTTCTCAGCCTTGCTCCATGAGGTTGAGAGTGTGAAGTGCACATATGACTCCTTCACTTCTCCAACCCAACCTCTAGGGATATCAAGGACATTATATCATGGATGGCTCATGCTCAAACCTCTACCCCAATGATTCTTGGAGGGGACTTTAAACTCTCCCTCATACCCCAGGTGGACTGCTCTTCCACAACTCAAGAGCACCATCCCAGAGATAGACTAGCTTCACAGCAGCTGATTGCAGATGTGGGGTTGGCAGATGCCTGGTAGGTTTTTCACCCCTGAGAGAAAGACTATACTTTATTTCCTCCAGTGTATGGCTCCCACAGTCAGATTGATTTTTGACTGGTCTCCCCTGAGGTAGCCTAATGCTCGGTGGACTCGAAGATCAAGCCGATGGTCATATCAGACCACTCCCCAGTCCACCTACATGTCCTGTGGGTCTCTAATACTTCCATATCCTCCTCCTGGAAGCTTGACCCTCTACTCTTAAGGGATCCAGAATTTAAGCAGTGGTTAGTCACTGAAACAGCTCACTTTTTGGCAGAAAACTCCCACTTTGATACCTCATAAGGGATCACCTGGAGAGCTCTTAAAGCCACCCTTCAGGTTGCCATAATGGGATTTGCAGACACATGTCAGAAACATAGAGAACACCATCTAAGCTCTTTAAAGGCACAATTAAAAACACTAGAAACTACAGCCAAACACTGAACTTTGGTACACACTCCCCACTGGGCAGGGAAATTATCAAAGTCCAGCTTGAGATAAATGACCTACTGGCCCATAAGGTGGAAGTGGTCATTCTATGGCTGCGACATAAATACTGGAAGGGAGGAGAGAAAGTGGGGAAGGTACTAGCACATAGGCTAAGGAAACAACAAGCCAAAAGGCATATCCCTGGACTTAGGGAACAGACAGGGAAGACCCATACAGACTCAGTTCACATTAATGCCATTATGAAATGGTACTATACAGCCCTATACACCTCTACTAGGGTTATGGATCAGGATAAAGTGATGGGCTTTCTCTCCTCCCTTCAGCTCCCTAAGCTCTCTCCCTAGCAGACAGACTCAGTAGACTTGCCAATTTTGCCAGCAACAGTGGAACCTGCCTTAAAAATGATGAATACTGGTAAGACCCCTGGGGAGACAGTTTTCGCACTGAGCTCTGGCAGTTGCTTTCCCCTCAAATCTCCCCTCTTCTCAGTCATATGTATAATGAAGCACTTACAGCTGGTATTTTTCCCCCTCACTCTTCAAGAAGCAGCCAGCACTGTCTTCCCCAAAAAAGGGAAGGACTCTACCTTGCCCTAAAGCTACTGATCCATTTCACTGATTAATGTGGACAGTAAGCTTTTAGCAAAAATTTGGCCTCCAGAGTGAACCCGCTCCTTCCAACCCCTATTCACCCCTCTCAAGTGTGTTTTGTCCCTGGTCAATACAGCAAAGACCATATTTGATCTATGGTTAACTTCATGCACTGGGCAAGGCCCATTCCCACTCTAGCGGCAGCGGTGGCCATACCTTTTGAGAAGGTGTTTGATTCCCTGGAGTGGGGCTATCTCACACTAGTCCTCCATCACCTGGGATTCAGGGAGTGCTTTAGGGGCTTGATTACAGCACTGTACCATCAACCCATGGCCAGAATCCTGACCAATGCATTCCTGTCCGAGCCCTTCCCCTTGGGTACGGGTACCAGACAGGGCTATCAGCTATCCCCGGTACTTTTTGTATTAGCTGTAGAGCCCTTGGCAGCTGCCATATGACAACACCCTAATATATGTGGTGTCCCAATTGGGAACATATCATATGTCATTTTTCTGTATGCAGATGATCTGCTAGTACCCATGGCTGAACTAGAGACTTCACTTCCTGCCCTTCTCAGTCTGCTATCAGACTTCATGGAACACTCTGGTTTGAAGAAGAACAGATCTAAGATTGAAGTGCTCACCCTTAATCCCAGATGTACTATTGCTCATTTAGCCTCATGTGGATTGCATTGGGCTCCTATCTCACTGGTATATCTTGATGTTCCTGTCTCCCCAGATATCTCCAGGATGTGGGATCTTAACCTGGAACCATTAGTAGCAGAGCTCAAAACTGAGCTGGACAGATGGAAAGCAATATATCTTACCTTTGCTTGGGAAAATCTCAGCCCTTAAAATGCTCACAGCCCCAAAGATCTTATACCCCCTTTCTCATATACCCTTAGAACTGCCAGCTAAGTGGTTTCAGATCACAGATGCCACTATTGGAAACTTTCTGTGGGAGCAGAAAAAACCTTGCTACAGCAGGAATAAACTGAGATCCCATTGGATGGATGGAGGCTGGGGTCTCCCATGGCTGGAGGGATATAAATGGGTATATTCAGCTGCCCAAATGCTTAAATGGGTTACCAGACTGGCCCCTGATTCTCCTCAGTGGTTACACATGGAGCAGTCACTTGCCCAAGTGTATAGCCTCCCCCTTTTGATCTATAATCCTCTTCCTAAAAACATGGCTGCACACCCAACCATTGCTGCTTTGGTCAAGATTTGGACTAAGATACACAACTGAATTAAAAGTGAATCCCAGATCTCTTTCTAGTACCCCTCTGTATAACAATAGTCAGATTCTAATAGACAATAAGCCCATCTCATGACCCCACTGGGAGCAAAAAGGCATCACCACACTAGCAGATGTTCTGGTAAAGATGGGAAATGGCTGCGGTCCTTCCAGGCACTAGATAAGGAGAAAGGGCTGGGGAAACCAGACTTCTGAAGGTACTTGCAGCTTCACAGCTCCATATCAGTTTATTTAAAAAACAAACCCAACTGTAGCTCCCTGCCTGAGAAGGTTATTGGGTGGGTGGCTCACCCTAAGGGACAAGCAAGCAGGATTTATACTGTGCTAAGGAACAGTATTCCATCTCAATCCTTGGAATCTAATATCAAATGGGAAAAAGATCTAAAAACTGCCATTGATGATGCTCAATGGAAAATATGTTGAAGGCTGGCACATTTTAATTACCTGGACATGAGGCGTAAGCTTATGCAGAACAAAATCCTCCACCATTGGTACAGAATGCCAGATATGCTGTATACAGTAGTAGTGCTGAATTTGTCAAACAATTTTGTAAGATTCCCTATTTATTCTTCATGAAATTTAGGGAAAAAAATCCTTTAAAATTCTTTTTGTTATGCCTACAGAAAGAGGCCAGTTCCTATTACAGTACTTAAGTGCCATCTGGTAGATTTTCAACTACACTATCAGATGAGACAACCCTCTCTGGGTAGCAGTGAACACACTAACAAACAAAACAAAATCCCTAACTAAAGGTTTCACAATTCTCAATAGGGATTTTTAAAAATCCGTAAAAATCCTTTAACTAATTTGGTGCTACTACTGTAAGTGTAAACTTATGGATAACAATCTCTGTTTGAGGTGTCGAACCAAGGTGGGGGATTTATGTATGTCAGCTGGCCACCCAAATTATAGGCTCCAGGATAAGACATGCCCTTCTTGTTTGGATACTTGGTATCCCCCCACTGGAGCTTTGACTCTCTTCTCCTCAACAGTGCTGGCTTGTCCTGCTTAGCATTCAGGAGAAACAGCTCATACTGTGCTGCTGGAGAACTATTGATATCCCTTCCCCCTCAGAACTCTTTAACTCACTTACCCAGGTGGCCTCACTAGATCATCTAACGCATGTCATAGCTAATACATTAGCAAAATACTACTTCTGCTGGAAACCCTTTCTCTTATACTTAAAACCCAGAACAAGGATAGGTTGACCAACCCCCCTGCACATATTGTTATTACTTTGTGATGTTTTTCTGGCAGCTACAGGTACTTGTGAAAGTTTCTTGCTGTATATTAAGTTTGAATTGCCCCTTCTACAGTATTCCAAGATAATTTATATCCTAGAGTTGTTGCCTGGTCCTTTGTGGTCTATGTTTATCTTATAGGTAAAAGAAGTCACCCCAAGATATATATAGGATTGTGAAGGTTGACAACGCACACCACTCATTTAGATGGTAGACCCACCCCCCCCCCATTTTACCCCTGGTAGGTGCTGCTCCTTCTGCATCCTTACTAGCATTCTTATAGATGGACTAACTACTGTTTTAAACTGCATTGATCTCTTTACCTGTAACTATGTTGTACATTATGAATACTGCTGTGATTTTGTTCTATGCATTATGGTTGAAAAATCAATAAAACATTTATTAACAGAAAAAAGATGCTATAGGTAATGAAGAAACACATTTTTTGTTTTATTGTAACTACAGCATAATAACCCTGAAAAAGACAACAAAATGGGTAAAGCTATGGCAGGTTCAAGCAAGCAGGGTCCCAAACAGCTAAAACAACTAACAGTGACTTCGAGGAAAACTGCTACATTAGTCTTCAAACCCAAAACTACTTCATTGAAATTTGACAGATATATTTGGCCAAAGAAACCTCACATGGCATTTGTAGCAGGTAGTTCAAGTAATTTGGTTGCCTGGAGCATTATGAATGGAAGGAGAAACAAGACTAAAAGAGAGAGAGACACAAAAAATACTGGCAAATCACTCTCGGTCAAGTAGTTTTCTAAAGAAAATGCTATGATATTGTCAAAAAAATTCAGCCCAAACAATGACAATGGAGAGAAGAAAACTTTCAATAAATAATATAATGGACATGTGAAGTAAAGGAGATAGTCTTTTGAATGAAGCAATTCCTTTTTCAAGAGTTTCTGCTTCTCCCCTGTATCAAGAGCTTCTTTATAGCAGCACAACTTCAGGTCAGAATGGAGCATGGCAATGAGAACCAACTGTAACAACTGATACTAATATGAAACTTCCAAGTGGTATTATTTCAGGTTCTAATGGGGTTGGGATTGAGGTTGTCCAGTGATTATAGTGAATGGATTTGAGCAAGTAAATTTCGGTGATGGCAAATTAGCGACTGTGAAATGGGTTATATGCACTTAATAGCCCATTACAAGTTGAGCGCTGTTATTTCTTGGTTTTGGTACGGAGGAAGAGGATATGATTTTTTTTGTAGGGGGGGCAAGTTCCAAGCTGGCTGTGTTCAGTAGTGGTTGTGGTCACAGCCTCTGTAGCTGGTGGACCTGGGTTGAGGACTGGCTGCAGGTGATAGTTTTTTTTGTTTTGTTTTTGTGTTATTTATATTTTTTTGGGGGGTTGCACTCTTGTTACCCCTACCCTCCTAACTTTGCTCACCTCCACCTGCAATTTTCCTCCCAATGTTCTACTCCTGCTGCCTTGTGCCCTCCCCTTGGAGTAACCCCTTTCACATTTTCCCCTGTCCCCCACTGTCATCCCCCCAATGATGATTATATTTTTTATAGGGAGTACTGAGGGGGTGCGGGGGCATAGCCCGCCCCCCACATTAAAAGTTACTACTCATTGCACCCATAAAGAGAGTAAGGAGTCATCGTTAATTTGGTTCCTCACTGTACTGCTTATCACTGTTTCAGATTTCACTGATAAGCAGTCACTGTTTTTGTCTGTGCCCATTTTCTTTTGCTATTATTACATAGAAATGAATTGAGCTATTCTCCCAAAATCAAGTAGCTGCAGACAAAACACAGGGTGGGGGAAATTATCTACAGATGAAACACCTGACAGCTTGGGCAAGGGTCAGAATTCTGTCGTAGTGCTATTACAACAAACTTTGCTACAGTAAGTAATATAACCTCAAACCTAACTGATGAAAGTACCCAGTTTGAAATGTCATTAAATAGCCTGAATGCAAAACATCCATGGGAACAAAAAGCTAGAACGACAAAGAATAATTAGAACTGCCAACAGGTCTTGACCGTTGAGAAACAGAAACTTACAGACTCAGTAGTTGGTCACTTAGTCATAGAAGCTGTAAGGAGGAAACAAGATGATGAATGTCAGTAACTCAGTAAAAATGCCCGTTACCAAAAATATTCTTGTTAGTAGGGATTCTTCAAACCACAGTGTGACTGAGACTGCCAAGTCAAACGTGAGTTTAATACTATAACAAGTGCTAAAGAAGTTAACATTTCCCAAGTTAACAAAATGGTTAAACAAATAAACATCATTACTCCAAATAAGTCTTTATTTTTTAAAACTCAGGAGCTGCCCAGCCTAGTGATGTTCCTCTTGGCCCTAGCTCTGAGCAAAAGGGAAAAAAAATTGCTAGTTAATAATGAAAGTATAATTCAAGACAATTAGGCCTGTATTTCAAGTACCTGTAGCCCATTCCATCAAAATATGCAGAATAACAATTTTAATGAAAGGGAGGAAAATGACAGGGGCTCAGAGACAGAGTATCAAAATAATTATGATGAACCTCTTTATTGGGCAAAACTATTCTCAGATTAAATAGCAACATTAAATAAGAAAATGGAAAAGTTAATGGGCATAGAAGCCGAACTAGATCTCTGTCAGAAGCTAACAGAAATTTTGACATAGGAAAACAGAACAATCAAAGTATAATTGTCACAAATGCAACAAAGGTTATTAGCAGTAGATGACAAAAGACTTCCTGTGCAGAGAAAAATGAACCAGATAGAACATAATAATAATAATAAAGAAAAGTGAGCAGAATTATTAGACTTCGAATCCTAGACCATGAGGAAAAATATTAGACTGTGAGGAATTCGTAAGAGTTGGGATGCTATTAAAACATTATAAGAAACATTTAAGCAAGTGGCAGCTACATATAATGAATTGGACCCCAGCAACATTGACTTTAAAATCACCATATTCACAGAGGTCTAAGATAAAAAACATGACAATGGTCCACCACATCCAATTACCATCAGATTTCTAAGACCCGAGGACAAAGACTCCCAAATGGCAGCAGTTTTTACAAAGAAAAGAGTTAAGCTGCTTGGTGCTACCCTTTCCATGTATAATGACTCACCTCCTGATTAGCAGTAGTTCAAGAATTTATGAAATATGACTACCTAAGGAGCAAACTGTGGGCCATCGAATATTAAAGCTTGGATAATTTTCCCAGCACATATGAAGATAAAGGTGGATGGGGAGCGCATTATTTATGATTTACCTCATGACACAGTGAAGGATTTGAAGGAAATATTTCTTGACATTTTCTCCTAACTCAATTTACTTTATTACCCATACTATAAGGAAACGCTATACTGTAGGTGGTAACAAAAGGAACAGGGACAAGGTAAGCACATTGTTTATGAGATGCTACAGAATCCACTGAAGGAATTAAAGAAATATATTCTACCTGTTCCCATTGGAGTACTTTGTAACTTGTATTATTTTATTTATTTATTATTTATTTTATTTTTGATCTTGGATTAACACCTTTGAGAACAAGCTCAATTCATAGGTTCCAAGTCAGGGTTCTACAAAGAGAAACAAATTACAGCTAAATAGCAATAAGGTGAGATGAGAGACAAATTGCAGTTGTACAGGCAATAAATGAGGACAAAGGTAGGTCAAAATTGAACAGACAATAGTGTTGGCTTAATAAATTCATTACACACAATTCATACCTGCTAAAACCATGAGAAAAAAAGAGAAAGGGTAGAGTAAAGATAGGGGAGAGGACAGGCAGGATGTGGTGGGCAGCAGGGGAGAGATGGGAGCATTTAAAATACAATGTTAGAAGTACCGGGGTGGAGAGTACGTCAGCTCAAGTTACGAACTCATCAGAAGTGGTGGGGTGCTCCAGTAGGTAGCAAAACAGCAGCCCAGTGGGCCTTGTCAGATCCCAAGGGGAGCAGGACAAGAGCTAGATTGCAGGTAGAGGGTCAAGCTACTATATAGCATTGTCAGAAAGAAATAATGATGCAGAGAGGAGGGAAGGAAGGCATAGGGAGGAGGGAAATCAGGAGGAATAATTGTAATTAGTTAAGGGTGAGGAGAGACTACATGTCAAAACATGGTACAGGGGAACTAATGGGAGCCATCACAGCTGGCATTAGCAACAAGATGTTTTTGGAGCTCATGCTTAAAGGTACCTATCCTTGTTGCAGAGAAAATGTCAGGAGGTAGATTGTTAAACCATTTGGGTGCCTGATAGTCAAATGTTCTTTGTCTGAGGGAGGTATGATATCTTGGGATGTTGAAGGAACTGCTCTCTGAGGTTCTGGTGAGGTGGTTGTTTATGTAGGGGGTGAGGAGATTCTGAACACCAGCAGGCATTAGGCCCAGGCTCACTTTTTTTTGCAACCATGCAGGTATGAAACTTGAGCCGGCCCATGAACTGGAGCCAGTTGGTTTGGGTATATAGGTTGCATGTGAGTGTGTGTCGCTCAGATCTGGTGGAGAGATGGCACACTTTATTTGAGGCAATTGTGATTCTTTGAAGGGCTCTGTCCATAGCAGAACCGTAGATTACTATTCCATAATCAACCAGTGAGGCCACTGAGCTGCTGATGGCAAGCTTGAGAACCTTGGGGTGAGACTACGCTGATACCTATAAAGAAGACCAATCCAAGTATTGATGGCTTTTGCAATATTGTCAATATGGAAGGCATAGGACATGGTGTTGTCAGTTGTGACTCCCAGGTATTTGATTTGATGCACCAGTTCAAGTAGAGTACCATCCACATTTGTTATGGTGAGTAGACAAGAACGGTACCTGATCTGTGGACTACTGATCATCATGATCTTGTTTTTTTTATAGTTCAAGATGAGTTTGTGGTCACTGAACCATTTTTTTACAACTTTGAAACTATCCCGCAGAGTACTTTCCAGGGCTATAGGGTCTGTACCACTTGCATACAGTACTGTATCATCTGCATAGAGCAGTATTTGACAGTGACATGCAAGAGGAAGCTGGTTTAGAAACATGCTGAGCAGGAGTGAACCCAGTATAGAGCCATGGGGCACCCCTGAGAGAACTGGTCTTCTGTCTGAGAAGACACTACCAGTCCTGAAATAAATAAATTATAAAATAAAGGTAGATGGGGAGTGCATTATTTATGATTTACCTCATGACACAGTGAAGGACTTGAAGGAAGTATTTCTTGACATTTTCTCCTAACTCAGTTTACTTTATTTACCTGTACTATAAGGAAACACTGTAGGTGGAAATAAAAGGAACAGGGACAAGATAAGCACATTTTTATGAGATGCCACAGGATCCACTGAAGGACTTAAAAAAAGCCAAACTAAAAATGGTTCATAAGGAAGGAAAACCAACACAAAATGTGCATAGTTACAGACTTATTCCTATATTGAATTCTGACTATAAACTCCTAGCTAAGTTAATTGTAAATTGATTGAAATTGGGACTGCCAGACTCCATCCACCATAAGTGAATAGGTGGAAGCAAAAGAAATAGTGGCCAGGGAATGTGATCTTTGATGGAAGAGGGCACAATGATGTTATAGTCTTCTATTGGTTAACATTTTTCTTACAGCACTGCAATTTATAAAAACCTTTTTATCCAAATGTGGTCTGAGGGTAAGACTGAATGAAGTTAGGAAGTGCTGAAAAAGGGGGCTGGGATACCGCAAAGGATGTACGAAGAACACCTCAGTTGAGCTGTACTTGTTTGTTTTGTATGTATTATATTTTGCAGTTTATGTACTTCCAGTCCTAACTTGGATTAATGAGCAGGCCAACAGAAAAGTCCCCAGGGCTAGATGGCCTAACAAATAAATTAATTTGGGCTTTTGCAGAGCAACTGGCATCATACCCTGTAGCAACTGATAATAGAAGAATCATTGGATGGATTAAGGCAGTTACCAAATCATATGCAGGAGGCCACACTAAAACTGGTTCATAAGGAAGGCAAAAAAAACACAAAATGTGCATTGCTACAGACTTATTGCTATATTGAATTCTGACTACAAACTCATAGCTAAGTTAATTATAAATTGATTGAAAGTGGGACTGCCAGACTCCATCCACCATAATCAATATTGTTTAATAAAAGAAAGAACAATCGCACATGCCACCAGAAAGGTCCAAGGAATTTTTTAATTCATTAATACCATACCATAATAGCAAAGAAATGGAGTATTTACTTTGCAGTTGCTTTTGATTAAGTAAAGCATTTGAGGTCATTGATAGAAGATTTATGCTTGCAGTCTTAAAAGCCTGGAATACCCTACAGAATTTAATTAAACCGACATGTCTCCTAGTGGGAGGTGTGGAGTCCATTGGTCCAGTGTTCGCTGAGATTGTCCAGTGTTTGCTTTTGGTAGGGGGTTTTCCCAGATGCCTTGAAAAGAGGCATTGGTGAGGCCCTTGCTGAAAAAACCATCACACGACCCTAATGTCTTGGCGAATTATCAACCAGTCTCCAACCTCCCATTTCTGGGGAAGGTTGTGGAGAAAGTAGTGGCTTTGCAGCTCTAGGCACACCTGATGGCTTTTGTCATCTATGAGCCACTCCAATTGGGATTTATGACAAAGCACAACATGGAAATAGCGTTAGTTAGGGTGCAAAATTATCTCCTCAGAGTGAGGGATAGAGGGGAATGGTCACTTCTCATTGTCCTTGATCTCTCTTCAGCCTTTGACACCACAGACTACATGGTGCTACTTGATCTCCTAAGAGTACTCTGCGGACTCACTGGCCATGTCATCATCTGGTCTGAGTTCTTTCTTTCAGGTAGGATGCAGTGGGTTGTGTTGGGAAGTTTTTCATTGTGCCCGAGGCTCCTGTCCTGTGGAGTACCTCAAGGATTGATCTTGTTGCCCATGTTATTTGTGGTGTATTGTATATGCTACCCCTGGGTGATATCATCCAGTGCTATGGTCTGGGTTTTCACTTCTGTGCAGATGATACTTAGCTGTATATGTCCTTTGCACCCAAAACATCAACCACTGTGGATGTGCTAAACAATTGTGTATCTGAGATACAGGACTGGATGTCCTCTAATTGGCTGAGACTGAACCCAGACAAGACAGAGGTATTGGTGATTGAGCCTGGTCATTGGAAGGAAGTAGCCACCAGCAGAGCAGGAACAGGGTTGTTCCTGTTGTCCACCTCACTGGTGGCGGTGAATAAGGTGCGAAATCTGGGTGTCATAATTGACAGTGGTTTGACACTTGAGGCCCAGGTGTCTGTCATCATCCAGAGTGGTTTCTGTCACTTAAGGAATGTCACTTGGATTAAGCACCTAGTCCTATCTGAGGATCTGGCATCACTGATACATGCTTTTTTTTACCTCCAGGCTCGATTACTGTAGTGCTGTATACTTTAGGGTCAGTGGGGTTAACCTCTGCTGGCTGCAGATAGTGCAGAACACTGCAGCAAGATTATTGATGAGCCTTTTGAGGTCTGATTATATAACCCAGTTTTGCACTAACAGCACTGGCTGCTGGTCAGGTGCAGGATTGTGTTCAAGATGGGCTTGCTCACCTATAAGGCCCTATATGGATTGGGTCTGGGCTACCTGTTTGATCTCCTGTCACTTGCCAGCCCGGTGCTCTCCCTACAGTCATGTGCTGAGGGGTATCTGGTGGTCCTGACGGCATGATTGAAAACTGCTGCTGATCATGCCTTCGTAGTGGTGGGCCCTACATTACAGAAGTCGCTCCCATGGGCATTGAGGGAGGCCCCCTCTGTTGATAGTTTCAAACAAGGTCTGAAGATACATCTTTTTAAGTTGGCATATGAGGGCTATGGATAAAATATGATAAATATGATAGTGAGCTGGATTTAGTTATTTATTTATTTATTAGTTAATTTTATAATTTTATATTGATGGCTATTTATGATAGATTTTAAATTGAACTGACTCTTATTATAATTATGATTCAACAGTTGTCCTGTATTGTTCTAAAGTGCCCAGAGCTCCAGGGATTGGGCGCTTAAGAAATAAAGTATAACTTGATTTCACTTGACTTGAACTATTTTATATGACCAAACAATGGTTCGATTTCAAAGAAACACATTTCAGTCTCCCCTTTCATACATATAATGTAGTGCCTTTTATCACCCACCTTGTTCATAGTGAGACTGGAACCCTTTCTGCCAATAATTAGACAGAACCACACAACTGACGGTATCAAAATATTTATTTACTTATTGAAAATTGGTAGCCAGGGCATGAATGGCATGGGGACTGGTATGTCTGCCTAAATGGGAACTCTGTGCCCCAGGACAAAAATTCATTGCTAACTCTGGCAATACTGCACTGATTTGAGCAATACTGATGTTATTCAGTAGACAAAAATAGCACCCAATGAATTTGTGAGTTTTGGATCATAATTCCTTACCTTGCAGTGGCAATTTGTCACTTAAGGTGGCAGCTGATCACTGGCAGAAATGGCAGGAATAGCTGAAGTGGCTCTGGCCTTGGGCTCTTTATGCAATGTTGCAGAGATTAAGGGCATATTACAGTAAGTCCTTAAAAAAATCTCCATGTTCAAGTCCTCGGTCTCTATCCTGGAAGATAACATTCAAGTGCTGCATAATAGAGCTAGAAACACAGAAACATTCCTCTCATACATCGATGATAAGGATATGTGCCATGAAGCTCATATCCAGGAGCTGGATTGACTGGTGGTCGAACTATGGGAGAGGGCAGAAGGGTATGCCCCCAAACAGTGACATTTCTATGGCGACTTGCTTCGATATCAACAGCAGCACCATGCCACCATAGAAGTGCCACTGGGACCGGGCAACACCTTCCCCCAACCTGCACCCCCTTCCCAAACTAACTGCGACCTGGAGTTAGAATCTAATACTACAGGGGAGGGGTTCAGGGGATGAAACCCCTGCTGGAAACACACACACTGATGTGTGCGGCTCCATGCCAACTGCAACTCACGGTCAACATGGAGTCTGGTGCTGTGATGCCGGTTGATGTGTTTCTTGTCTAACTGGCATCATAGAGCCTGGCAGAAGATGTGGAAAATTAGAGCAGCAGCAATAATCTGCAGTTTGTAGGATTCCCTGAGGGGGCAGAGCAGCAGGATGCCAGTGCCTTCTTACAAAAAGAGCTACCTCATCTCCTCAAGACTACCTGGAAACACCCACTGGAAACAAATTGGGTGCATAGTTCCTTGGGACCCCCAGCAAAGCTGGAGACAGACTTTGACCCATACTGGTAAGGTTGCAGAGATTTACAGACAGGGAACAAATCCTTACTTTGACCAGATCGGGGCTCTATATACTGGAATGGTCATTGAATACACATATTTTCAGATTATTCTGCTGACTTGGTGCAAAACAGGAATGGTTACATGAAGGCTAAGAAAATCTTCCAGCACTCAACATCCAATACCGCCTGCAATGCCCTGCTAAACTGAACATCATCAGGAATGGAGTACCACACCAATTCAATTCTCCAGAGGAAACAGAAAATTGTATTCACAGGAACTGGGTGGAAAAATCTCCTCAAATTACTGGGGGAGTGGCACCCCACCCCACTCAGTCGCAGCAGCCTCTAAGACCTATGTGGAACCAAAAGCATGCTTCCTATGATCCAAACCCAGGACACCCAGATACAGTGGACTGGCAAATTTCTAAAGGGAAAACTACTTGAAATCAGCTGAGTAGACTTAGCAGGTCACTGAAACTGTTAAAAACTGTTACATTTTATGCCTGATTTGATACCCTTTATTAGTATATAGCCTTGACGTGATGACAAGTGTGTGGAGGGAGGGAGGGGGAGGAGGAGTGAAAGAATCCATTTTGAAATTGGCCTTATTTATGTTGATGCCACTGAACACCCCTTATTCACTACTTCCTCCTTTAGGGTGAGGAGAAGCTTCTGTAACCCACTCATCCCTTGCATTGCCAGCACCACCACACAATCCCACTAGCCATCTCAGGGTGCTCTTTACTGCTCGCCTATCCCCATCATCTAGACTACTCTGCCTGTAATATAAGATAGCTCACATGTGACTATAATCTTGCAAACAAGTGGTAAGTCTCTTGATCTCAAACTGCCTCCCTTACTCTTGATGAGGTCCTACCACCTCTAACTAAGATTTTCAACCTCTCCCTCGGCCAGTTTTCTGACTGGAAATCCACCACTATAACACCGGTCCACAAGAGTGGGGATAGGGCTCTTCATTCAAACTACCAGTCAGTCTCCATACTACCCCCACTTTCTAAGGCCCTTGAACGTATAGTAGCTGACTAGCTCTCTGAATACCTGGACAAATATAACGTTATATGCACCCAACAACACAGATTTAGAAAAGGACACAGCACTACATCTGCCCTCCTTGAGTTCACAGGTGCCATCCACAGCTCCCTGGACAATAGCCTCCTCACTGGGGCGGTTTTCATAGTCCTTATCAAGACCTTTGACACTGTCCACCATCGCCTATTAATCACTCAGTTGTATACAGCTGGACTCTCCATGAATCCTCTACTTGGTTCCGGGGGTACCCTGAAAACCACTATTAAAGAATGAAGATGGCTAATGTCCACTCTGCTGAAAGAACTGTTCACTCAGGAGTCCCCAAAGGCTCCATTCTCAGGCCACTCCTTTTCAGCCTCATCTTAAACAGTCTCCCACAATCTTCTACTGAACAAATCCTTCTCTAAGCAGATGATGCTGTCATTTACTCCACCCACAAGGACCCTCACCTCCTTCAACACAATCTTCAGCTTCGTTTCTCTGCAATCAAAAACTGGTTTAGTAAGCATAAATTAGTCCTCAACTACAAGAAAACCAAGTCTATGCTTTTCTGCAGCTCTCACAACAAACACAGGTCCCAAACCCTCTTGATCACTAATGGCCTCGGTGCAGCCCTCGAGCAGGTTCAATCATTCAAATACCTTGGAGACACCATTAACAGTATCATATTGCACCCACATTGTCAATGTTGCAAAAGCTGCAACTTCTCGCATTGGCCTTCTTTACAGGCATAGGCAGTGCCTTACCGCAGATGCCTTAAGGATTGCATTACAGAGCTCAGTGGTTTCCTTAATTGACTATGACCTGATCGTCTATGGCTCATCCTCAGCCTCTGCCCTAAGGTGCATATCCTTGACCCTAAACAAAGCTTGCAGGCTCATCACTGGATCCCTCTGCCTCACCCACACCTGCGATCTATACTCCCAAACTGGATGGCTCCAACTGTCTAATAGTATTAAGTACCAAACCTGCTTAATGGTGAAAAAAAAAAAACTTTGGGCTTAGCCCCCTCAGGTGTCCAAGCACTCCTCCGCGTGGCATAGAATCTGCACTCCACCAGAGGCTCTGAATCACAGTTTCTGCACATCCCACACTGCCGCACCACCCAGGGGCAAAGATCCTTTGCTCATAGAGCTCACAGCTGGTTAAATGGCCTCATCAATGACATTTCCTCCCTGCCTAAACTAGGCCCCTTCATATGCAACCTCTTCTTCCTCCTCTCTGCCTCTAGCTCATGTGATTATCCGCCTTAATCTGCTCCGCCTATTCTAGCACTTACTCACCCCCCTGTTTATCTCCTCTAACACTCCTCCCCCCTTCCCCTTCTGCATTTTTCTTGTACCCGGCAAATGCCACTGGCTGCACCTGATTTGTTGTCCCTTCCTAGCTTACTCTCCCTATGGCTTCTTGTACCACAGTAATGTATGTATGTAACTGTTTGGAATTGACTGTAACCTGTTTTGCTCTCCACTATTTCAAATTGCCTTGTTCTTTCGTGTTGTATTGTTCTTCTAAGTGCCTTGTCTTCTTTTGTCTCTCAATTGATGTGGAACCTTTGTAAAAGAGCCTTGGCTCAAAGGTATTTGTAATCCTAGGCTTCAAAATAAATAAATAAAATAAAAACAGTGCAAGGGGAGCTAGAGCGGGGCAATGGACTTCAGACTAGCACTTTTGTTTTGAGGACTTTGTTCCCCTACTGGTCACTGGTAACTGGGGCATCTCTCAGGCAGAGACCCACTTGACCCCACCTCCACCGCCCACCTAAAACCCCTTCCCCAACCAAGGAATCAGGTGCTGGGTCCCTCAGTCTCCCACCTGGCCCATACAGGAGGAGGAGGAGGGAACCACAGAGAGTCAAGTGGAGGGGGTCAGAGCCATCATTGGGCATGTGGATTCGGTCCATGGAGTCCTGCCATCACCTCCTTGGCAGCCAGTGTTTTCCTCCTTTCATTTACCTCCCGAGGCATGGGTGTGCAATGACGTCTGCATGGAGGATGTGATCCTGCCCCCTTCCTCTGATGTCCACCGTCGTCTTACCCCTTCAGCAGCCTTACTTCTTGTAGTGCCCCCATCCTATACCTGGAACTGCTATAGAGTGAGGCATCCCCTTAAACCCACCCCAGGAGAGGAGAGCAATCCTGCGGATGCTCAATCCTCTCCTTCCCCTGCTAACCCTCAGCACTCAGAGTCCACTCTCAAACACCAGTCGCCAGCATGACCCGAGGTGTGGCATCTAGTGCCTCAACCCTCAGTGCCATCAGACCGGCTCGGACTAGCACATTAACTGCTGTGGTTGTGGACTGGCAGAAGCTCAGCTGTCATTAAACCTTGAGGCACCTCTGTTGTCCCAAAACAAGCCAGGCCTCTGCCAAGCTCCCTGTGATATCTTCCATGCTAATATATATGGGGCTGCCAGAGGCAGCTGTCAGAGGCTGTCTTCATGTATCCTGCTCAAACATGAACATATTCATGCAGATAGTGAACTCCTTGAGCAGTGCCTCCACATTAAACATGTTAAACACCACTCTGCCTCTCTGTCCCCCCTGGCTAATCTCAGTGGGCTAATTGTTGGGTTAGGCACACAAAGGAGTTTGGCTACTCCTAAATCATGATGTCAGGCTATCATTTTATATGTCCCCTCTCCGCTGGATCCACAGGGCATCCACCATGCAGTTGATATGGGGTTGATAAGGTAAGATGAGAAGAGTCACAAATACCAACCTGCACAAGCGCATGTGCGTTAGAGCAGGCTTCAACCTCTCATGTAACTGGCATGAGCTCTGAAGTGACCCATTAGTGAACTTAACTCAACTCAACCCTCTGGCCAGCCCCATGGATGTAGTCTATCCACCAATCCATGCAGCAGAGTACCTAGGTGCCACGACACTACAGCCAGAATTTGTTGACAGCCTAATATGTACCAGCCCTTACAAGTGTCTCTTATGGTAATGTATGGGGCCCACGGGGTGATTATCAGTGGCTGTCAATTCTGCAACCTTCATGAATATGTGCACATTCATGGAAGCATGCTATTTAGTTAACTGCAGCTGAGCCATTAACAAAAACATACTCTACCTGTCCCCCAAGCAGCCCACTTCTAGTCAGACCATATAATTTGACTTGGACGCCTGTACATGGAAGTAAATCCAGGGCTCGTTGTCATTAGCAGGCATGGCAAAGGGGACCATCCTCTATCTAGTTCAGTGAGACCTCCCTTCAATGTGACCATGTCCTTACATCCCAAAATGCAGAGACCTGGCTCGCATAACTCCAGATGACATAACATTATACACCCCCTAGGCATCCCAGATTTCTGTCATTCATTGAATTCTGCCTGAAGAGGACACTAATGACAGCTTGTCAGTCTGGGTTTCAGGATACAGCAAAAGGAGATGTGTCTGACAACTTAGTGACAAGTATGCTCTAGCAAGACTTGTTACTAAACTCCATGTAGTTCACTCCCCCATCCTACCACTTATTTAACATCCTCTAACAGTCTGCCTTGTCCCTTGACATGTGCATATCTGCCACAAGGCTATAAGTGCCTTATGTGCCATTGCTCCAAAACCTTCCTGAACTTGCCATGTCAGGTACAGCCGGCCCACAGGCACACACAATGACTCTCAGCCAGACCCTTAATTACTTTCATGGCTGGTTGGCCTGAATCCCCCACCTTCTCTGCCACCCCACACCTTTACTTCAGCGCTCCTCCCTCTTTTACAGAAGCTTTCCCATACCTAGTCAGCCACCCAGTGTAGTAGGTACTGAAGACTGGAATGCCTTTGGTACTTTCTAAAAGTGCCATCCCTGGGCATGCATCTGTGCCAGTGATACCCCTATGCAGTGGTGGCATACTGAACAGGGGGCATCTGTTTCAGGGACCTCCACCACCATGCAGGGTAAGTTTTCCTGCACCCAAAATGGTTTATAGTTATTTCATCTCATCTACAATGTGGAGAGCTAAGCAGATGTTCTGGCTAAAGCTAAACTATTGTTTGATGATTCCTTTTTTAACTTGCTAGATAATCATTTCTTGTAGTCCTGGCTGACTAGCTAATTTGAACATATCTCAATACCTGCATCTTCATTGGTGAAGAGGGGGCCAGAACACCACAAAAGATCACTTTACGGGGAAACTGCTTGGGCTCTGGCTATGTATTTTTACTGATAGGCTAATACACAGAGAAGCAATATCACTCCCATGCTCCTTAATGGTGGAGTCAACCCCATAAATGTATGTCTTGGAATGTTAAGGGTAAGAACTCCCCTATTAAATGCAGTATAATTTTTGGCCACCTTAAAAGGGAAGTGGCTGGTTTAGCTTTCCTCCAAGAGACCCACCTCTCAAAGACTGAGACGAAGAAGTTTAAGACAGGCTGGTTCTCCCAGGTTTTTGGTAGCTCACATAATTCAAGGTCCAGGGGGTAGCTATCCTAGTTCATAAATATACTGCCTTCAAAGCACAGCAGACCTTCTCAGACACTGAACACAGGTATATCATTGTTACTGGACAACTACACAGACAGGAGGCAACCTCATGCAACATTTATGGCCCCAACTCCACAGACGCTCACTTCTTTTGGGACGTTGCACAGGTACTAGCTACACATATGACAAGGTCTCTCCTCATAGGGGGCAACATGAATACAGTCTTGGATAGCTTCTTGGATAGAAACAAGGCCCCAATTGGTCCCAGATCTCCAGCCTCTGAAGCTTTGGCAGATCTAGTGGTCGAACTCAGACTAATAGATATCTGACACCTGATCCACCCCAAAGGGTGAGACTGCTCCTTTTATTCTACCCCACACAACATATACTCCAGATATGACATCTGCCTGGTCCCAAAAATACTAACACACAGCATAATGAATGCCTTCATTGGAGCAATGTTTATCTCGGATCATGCTACTGTCTCTTTTACATGGCTTCCTCCTAATATACAGACACAGACCCAGAAACAGTGGCAGTTTAATACCTCCTTGCTAAAGGACGAAGCCTTCTGCAGGACTTTCAGTAAAGACATACAATTATTTCTCGACATGAACCATGCAGGGGACATATCTGCGGTGATTAGATGGGATGCCTTGAAAGCATATATATGTGGGCACTGTATAAGCTATCCCTCACGCATAAAACGAGTTCAGAGTAAAAATTTGAAGGCTATGACCACCAAACTTACGCAATTAGAAACAAGATACCGAGCAAATCCGACTAAGGAGAAAGACCTACTCCCAGACATAATTGGCACCAGATATATGATCAACATGCACCTGCACTAAAAAGCAGAATTTTCTCTCCTTTGTACCAAACAACATTTCTGGGAAGCCAGAGAAAAGCCTAGCCATTTCTTAGTATGTCAGTTAAAGAAGTGGCAAGGGAGGTCAAGAATAGTGGAGATCAAGACGAGAAATGGAGAGGTCATAACTTAACCAAAGGAGACCAATGACAAGTTTAAGAACTTTTACCAAGCCCTGTACAAACGGGAAGTCCAGCCCACCAAGCAGAACTTTGCCAGCTTCCTGGAACCCCTCCACTTACCAAAACTTGATCAAGCGCTGAGAGAAAGTATGGAAGCTCCTATCATGGAAGGTGAGTTAGAGCATGCTCTGTGAACCATGCCAGGGGGTAAGAGCCCGAGTAAGAGTTCTTCCATCAATTTTGGAAGTTGTTGCTGAAACCTCTCACAGAGGCCCTTGCAGGAGCCACCCAAATGAGCCAGCTCCCTCCCTCCATGCGGACAGCAGGGCAAGGATTATTTTGTATGTGGCAGCTACAGGCCTATATCCCTGATCACAGCAGACTGCAAGGCCTATGCTATGCTGTGGCCACTTGCATAAAGGAGGCCATAGTTACACTAACAGACCCAGATCAGGTCAGATTTGTTCCACAGAGGAAAGCCATGGATAACACCAGGAGGCTGCTAAACCTCATCCAGAAAGCAACAACTTCTCGACAAGGGTCAATGGTTCTCACCCTTAACACAGAGAAAGCATTCAGCAGGGTGGAATGGTCTTAGCTCTTCCAGGTCCTAAAACACCTTGGCCATGGGGACAACTTCTTAGGCTCCATCTGCACCCTGTACAAGGGAGCATCATGCTTTGTCACCATCAATGGAATAACATCCACCACGTTCCTGCTAGGTAGAGGCACCTGACAGGGCAGCCCTCTATCACCCTTGTTATTTATCCTGGCACTAGAACCTCTGCAGCAAGCAACAAGGCAAAATTCCTCCATACAGAGTATATGCCTAGGACAGGAGCACAAAGCGCTAACATACACACATGATATTATGCTAGTGCTCTCAAACCCAAAGAAGTTGGTACTGGTTGTACTGACACTTCTGGATTTATATGACTCCCTAGCAGGATACAAAGCTGATGGGTCTAAATCACTCATACTGCCTTCACAAGAGCGCATTATTGCGCTAACCCACTATCCATGAGATCTCCACCCGGTTTAGGATTGCATCAAATACCTGGGGGTTTGGTTTTCATGGAACATCCTTTCTCTTGGGCAGCTTAACCTTAGGCAACTTCAGAAGGATCTGGCCAAGGATTTGAACAGGTTGAGCAGACTACACCTTTTGCACTGGGGTAAGATGCACACTTAAAAGATGCTGGCACCCCCCCCAAGTACAATACCTGTTAGCCAGTCCCCCAGTTCTTATCAGTTCAGACATATTTTGTAGCTTTCATAAGCAAATGCTCACTATCACATGGGGCACAGGACCCAAAAGACTCAGCCACTGCAAACTGATCAGGCCCAAGGTGCAAGGGGGTTGGAAGCTTCCTGATTATCTCCTGAAACATGAAGCACATTTGCTAGTGCAAGTGACATGCACACTCCCAGCACCAAACAATGCTATGCCCCCTAAGTGGACTACCTGTGAAGCCTACTTACTGGGGTGTATGACGCAGTCTTCTTCACAAAACTCCCCAAACCAGTGGCTACCCACTCCACCTTACCACCCATGAAGGTGGCCTGGACAAAACATAGCAAGGCATTCAGATTGGCACCAACAAAGTCTCTCCTACTACCATTATGGAGAAATCCTCTCACGATAGGACAGGAGTCTCTGACCTGGAGAGTTTGGTTCCAGAAAGGTGTGCATAGCCTCCACCATATTATAGATTTTGGTATGGGATGTCTGAAAACATTTGGTAAGCTCCAAACCAAATTTGTCCTGAAGAATTCACAACACTGGCAGAATCTCCAGCTGCCTCACACCCTAGCTACCCTCTTGGGGCCGCTCCTGCTTTTTTTGCAATTAAGTGAACTTTATTGAAATTTTTTCTTATTGGAAAAAACTAACAAAAAAAGAACAATGACAACCAATAACAAATAAGAAACCTACAAAGAAAGTCACATGCGATCAATAACAATTAATATGAAAAACAGGCATAAAACAAAGAACATAAAACAAAGAATCCAGATCCACCCCTAACTTAATAACCAACCTCAGAACCCCCTTTCCCTAACCCCCCCACTTGTGTATGTCTCAGATAAAGACCAAAGAAAAAAGGGGTGACCTTAAATATGTGACAGTCCATGCCAACATATGTCAGTAAAATTATCCCAAAACAATATATAAATAGCAGAAGATAGAAGGGATACAGAATAATATTAGTTCAACTGAATAACATAATAGTATAGTGGAGTCCAACAAGTCTGCAACTTCTGCCACATTTGATTGGCCTCCTGTTCTGCGTTCAAGAATGTCAAGAATTCCTGAAACCACTCAACACACGTTGGTGTCGAATTGCCTTTCTAATGCCTCATAATTACTGTAATAACAATTTGGTGACAAATGAAATTAGAGACATCTATCTTTTGTCTATAGTAGATGGGATCAGAGCATAGTTTTCCAAAATACAAATCCCGACTGTAAAATACTCATTATGGCCAAAAGACAGATAGAACAACTGATGTACGAGAGCCCATAAAGATTTCATTTTCTGGTAGGCCCACAAAATATGGTATAAAGTATCTTCTTCTTCAGTACAGTAGACACATGTTGAAGAAGATAATCTACCCATGTTTAACAATTTACTAGGAGAATAATATAAATCTTGTAAGATATTGAATTGCAATAACCTGAGTCGATCTTGTTTAGAAAACCTATATATGTCAGACCATATCACGGTCCATTGACTCAATGAATAATGCAAATCCAAAGTGTTATCCCAATAAAAGACAGTAGGAAGGACTTTGGTCCAGACTTGCTGGTTTATGTTTTGATAAATATTGGAAATTGGTTTGTCTTGATACAAGAAGGCTGATAACATTTGTCAGGTGCTTTCTTTTCTAAGTTATCATGGGAGGGGGTGGAGGCTCCCAGAAATTTGCTAAAACAATGATGAATCTGTGCATATTTAAAGAAATGTTGTGGAGAAAGAAAGAATTCAGACTGGAACTCTGAAGATGAAAGAATCTTGCTGTCCTTGACTAGATCTACAACAGAGTCAGTTTTGAGCTCTACCCAATGGTCAGCTAAAAAAGGTTTGTCTGTTGTACAGAAATTCTGATTAAAGAATTGTCGACTAAGATCTTTACAGTGTGAAAGCTTCTGAAATTTACAGAGTTGTGAGTGAGCTTTAATAGACAATCCAATCGGAGGGGATTTAACTGTCTTGGTAATCCTGTTAGCAGGATGTACAACAAAGAGGGCAAAGAAATATGGTATTGTTTAACTAGATTTTTCTCAATAGACAACCACATTGGAATAAAAGAACTAGTGGACTCAAGGGTACTCCATTGAAAGTATTTAACACCATGCAGGGAGAAGTAATAACTATAAAAGCCAGAGAGCTTGAGGCCACCTAATTGCCTTGGCCTACAAAGATTCTTTCATGCTCTCCATGGAGGTTTGCCTAAGCAGAGGAATGCTGAAGATAAGGATTGTAGGTGACTGAACCAAGGCTTCAGGATCATTATATTCAGCATGCCCAAGGGATATTAGATGGGGTAAAATACTCATCTTGAGGACATTTGCCCCACCTCAAAGGGAAAGGGTTAAATGATGCCAGCTGGACAAATCTTGTTCAATTTGTTTCACAACTGAGTCTAAATTCAACAACTTAATGAAGTTAGGTCCCGGGTAAGTCTGACACCCAAACACATCATGGCCTTTGACTCCCATTGATGCCCCAATTGTGTTATTTCCTCCTTTGTGCAAGAGAGATAGGGGAAATACCACAGTTTTATGTAAATTGAGCTTGTACCCTGAAAATTGACTGAAATGGGAGATAATATTGAGGGTGGCTAGTAGGGGGCTGCACCTTAAGCAGGGACCAAAACAGCCCTTGGACACTTTGCTTTGGCACTGGGGCTTTACCCTGCCCCACACCTGTGAGATGTACAAGGGACTCCTGAGCCCAAAACAACACAACCACAACACAGGTGAACCTGTCAGTGAAACAAGGCCAGCACCTAGTTCAGATTGGTAAACTTTAGGGCTAGCAGTCACTATTTACCTTACCAAAGAACTTTTTATTGTAGACAAGAGACACATAGAAAAACACCAGCAAACAAAACCAGAGAAATATCACCTCTCACCCGTATTAGTCCAATATCAGTGAAGATTAGGCATCCATGTGAAGCTGGCCAAATCCAAGGTTATTAGTGCTGCAAATCCTTGTTAGGTTCTCCTTCGTTTATAGTTCCTTGTTGAAATCAAAAGACCGACTTCAGCTGAAGTCATAAATATAAGAGGGAAGTTCACAATAGGGCCCGGATATTCAGACTGCGCCTGGCAGTGGTGCAAGCGTGGTGCAGCACAACTGGGATGTGCCATTGCCAGGACCAGGTGATATTCAACGGTAATCCGCCATGCACAGCACCGTTGAATATAGCTCAGACAGTGCATGGTGCAGTGGCACTGCACCGGCGCAAGCCACAGATAGGGAGCACGGGAATGTGCCAGCACAAACACAGTTGTGCTGGGTGCATCACCCATGATGTTCAGCAGAGGGCATGCAAATGAGGCCATAATATATGCAAGGCACCGATGGGGATATTTGCATGTCATTATGGCCCTGTTTACATGCCTTGTGCAGGGCAGCCTGGCGAAGTGCACCTGTCGCCCTGCACAGAATGACGTGTGCACAGTGGGGGTCCTGGAGCAACCCCTGCCCTGTAGCCACGATTACTGGTAAATGTCCTTGCATCATTCACTGGTGGTCTAGTGGTACCCCCCTTCCTCCCATAACCCTGATTGCTGGTAAGTGTACTTTAATTCATTCCCTGGTAATCTAGTGGTACCCCCCCAACCCTAGCCCTGATCGGGGTACAGTGCCATAAACAACCTCCTGGTGATCCAGTGGCACCCCCCACCCCCACGCACACAATACCCTTTGCCCCCCGCCTCCCTTCCCATCATTGGCAGGTGGCTGCAACCCACCCACATACTGCCTGGCCACCTGCCAAATGACAGGTACAGTATGGTCTGTAAGCCCATTGGTCCACAATGGACCAGTGGAGCTTGCAAACATACTGTACTGAACTATCCCAAATATGTGAATGCTTCATTCACATATATTGGAACTGTCTGGTACCAGCAAGCCTATGTCCATTGTCCACACTGTGGACCAATGGGCTTATAGACCTACTGTACCTGTCATTCAGCGGCAGCTGGGTGGATTGCAGCCACCTACCGTTGTTGGGGGCGGGGTGAAAGGGTCCTGTGTGGAGTGGGAGGGGTGGAGGTGCCACTGGATCACCAGGGAAGTTTTGTACAGCACTGTACCGTGATCGAGGCTAGGGGCATGGGGGTACCAATAGACTAGCAGGAAATGTTATAAAGTACATTTACTGGTGATCGGGTTACTGGGAGGGAGGGGGGTACCACTAGACTACCAGGGAATTACTTACAGCACATTTACCAGTGATCAGGGTAACGGGAGGGAGGGGGTATCAATAGACTATCAGGGACTGTGGGTGCTTGTGGACGGTGTTCTGGGTGGGTGGCTGGCCACCCACAGTTGTAGGCTGCTGTATTGCACCCTGCAATACAGCAGAGTGCCTGTAGGTGGCCATGAGTTGTTCCACCAATTCAGGGGCTCAATTTTGAGCCCCCCATGTGGCGCAATGCAGGGTTGTGCCAGCATATGTGCTGCACATCCTGGGCTGAATATCAGGATGTGCCGCATATGCATGGGCATGCCCCCTGCATCTTCTCCACAACATTCATTAACATTGCGCCCTGATGCATCGGGATTTGCGCTGCGCCAGGCAGCCTTTTCAATATCCCACTGAGGCGCAATATGGGGTTGTGCTGGAGCAACTCTGCTGCGCCATGCACAACCCCTTTGAATATCCGGGCCCAAGTATACAATCACCTTGGATAGATATTGAGAATCCCAGCCCAGCAAAAAAACAAACCAGCAGCCCAGGAACCCAACCAGAACAATGTAAAGTTACAAGGTGCAAAGAGTTACACGCTTACATATTGACCTACATGGTCATCATTAGAGTGAGTAATCTCGATACTGAGTGCAGTTAAAAAACTTGCTCATAAAAGAGCCATGCTAACATCCTTGTTAGATTCTCCTTTGTTTATAATTCCTTTCATAAATCAAAAGACCGACTTCAGCTGAAGTTACAAATACAGGAGGGAAGTTCACAAGTATACAATCACCTTCGCTAGGTAATGAGAATCCCAAACCAGGAAAAAAATAAACAGTTGGCCCAGGACGCCCATCCGGCATGCTGTAAAGTTACAAGGTGCAAAGACTTTCATGCTTATACATCAACCCACATGATCATCATCAGAGAGAGTAATCTCGATGCTGAGTGTAGTTAAAAAGCTTGCTCTTAAAGGAGCCTTGCAAACACCCCGGTGAACATGCAGAACTGACATAGTATACAACAAAAACATAAAACAAGACACATATTAGATTATAAATCTAAATCTACAAAAATGTGTGAAATCTTTTTCAGACACACACAAAGTATAATAAATAGCAGGCAGAGCTGTCAAGTCATGCCTGTGTGCAAAGGTATATAACAACTCTGGAAAGCTAAATAGCCATAACTGAGCCATACTCGTTTATTCTTGGCCAATAGCTCCCAAAAATAAGGGATTCATTATGGCTCTAGAAACTGTACTCAAGGAGTGTTTGTGGTAAAATGGCAAAGCTGGCAAGTCATACCAAGATTTATAATTTAACTATTGCACAGCTATCTTACAGAGATCACCAAAAAGATGAGCGCCTGCACCTGCAGTTTTCCAGATACCCAAAGGATAGCAGGCAGAGCCTACAAGTCATGCCTGTGTGCAGAAATACACATTTTTTTCAGATACACAAAAAAATATAATAAATAGTAGGCAGAGCCCTCAAGTCATGCCTGTCTGCAGAGTTGTGTGGCTTTCTCTGGGGTTACTAGTAGTTATGCAGTGCTCATTTGTCTCAGTCAGCAGTTCTCATTTGAAGGCTATAATTATGGCACAGTAATAAAACTTAAGGGTAAAGAGGTAGAGCCAGCAAGTCATGCCACAAATTGCCATTTAATGTCTGTAGCTACTGGACTGCTAATTTGTAGTGATCACCTTTAAATAGAAATAAAAGATCCCATGTCTTCTACATAGTAGCATGCCTAGTTGGAGTTACTTGCTTTAGAAAGAGATAATGGCGGTCACTGAGAAACAGTAAAAGGCAGGGCCTACAAGTCAAACCTTTAATTAAAAAGTACTGTAGGTTTCAAAGGATAAAGGATGAAAGGGTATAAAATATTTTTGGGGGGAAAACACTAACAGTCATTTATGGTAAAGGGTAAAAAACCTGGGTTAAAAAACTTTGAGGGGGGGAAGCGGGGGGCGGTTACTGGAGATAGCTATATAGCCGGATCTCCTCATTTAGTCCATATAATACTAAAGTGTTGAGTGTAAATATCCAAAACGCTTCTCTCTGAAGCAGCTTTGTGCCAAAGTCTCCTCCCCCCCCCGTGATCTGATTCCAACCTTCCTAACACCGTAAACCTTAATGTTGCAGGCAAACTTTGGCCAGCTTCCTCATAGTGTGTGGCCATTGCATACTCAATATTTGTGTTCTGTATGGCGCCCCTTGAGTTCTTCAACTCTCTGTTTGAGAGCTCTTTTTGTCTGGCCAACATATGATATTCCACCGGGGTATGTAATCATATGAATGACTCCAGTGGTGCTACAGTTAATGAAAGCACTGTTGTCGCATTTGTGTCTTAAACGAGGATGATTAAAAGAATGTGCGTTGTATGTACTGGAGCAATGGGTACAGTGGCCACAGTGAAAATTATAACTTGGTGGTTTAGGCAACCTGGTGTTTTGAGTCACCACCTGGGGTAGTGCTGCATGAACCAATGGTGCAAACCAGAAAACTCGGACACTCACAACCCCTGTAAAACCCATTGGAGCTCAAAAATATCAATGAACATATTTATTGCACATTACAAGATGACATAATAAAACAATAAAAATGCCGGCTAAGCCTGACATGTTTCGAATGTCTAGTCCTTTATCAAAGGCTTTGATAAAGGACTAGACGTCCGAAATGTGTCAGGCGTGGCCGGTGTTTTTATTGTTTTATTATGTCATCCTGTATCGTGCAATAAATATGTTCATTGATATTTTCAAGATCCAGTAGTTTTTACAGGGGTTGTGAGTGCTCGAGTTTCCTGGTTTGCACGATTTAAATTTGTCCTTTTTTAAACTCTATTCATTCACTCCGGTGGATCAGGGCATCTCTCAGAAGTGCCAACCTGACCATCACTTCTACACCCCTGCCTGAGACCTCCCTCCTCCGGGATCCTCTTCCATGGACTTTCCACCCCCCCATCACACCTGGAAGAGGTTCCGCCCCATCTACCTGGTAGCCTTTCTGTACTTAGAGGGTCAGTCTTGGTTGAGGGCCTTGGGGGACCATTGGAGAGATGGTTCGGTGCTGGGGATGTGGGTTAGGTCACTGGAGCCTTCATCGCCTCCCTGGGCCTCCAGGTATTTTAGCGTTATGGTTTCCCCTGTAGAGCGTGGTGATGCAATGATGTCCTGGCACTAATGTGCTGACGTCTGCCGCCACTCCACCCCCAAGTCACTGCACTGCATGCTCCTTACACTGCCCCCTGTCACAAACGCACTCCGCAGGTCAGGCCCTCTGCTTCCACAGTGCCAACCTCAGAGCACAATAGTGTGAACAGGTAACAGACAGGGTAACCCTCCTTTCTGCTTTTGGGTCTGAATCACCTTTAGTTTCAGGTTCTGGGGGATTCAAACTGTGAACTTCATGCTAGCATACCCAAATGAACAGGTTCAGATATTTTTTGTTTTTAATTTTGTTGACCCAGTAAGCCCACTGGGCCTAGAAGTCTCTTTTTCAGGGTGACCTGGGGGGGAGGGGGGATACAGATGGTAAGCAACTGAAATTGAACCAGATTAAGCTGTTGGTGGTATTTTTAGTGAATGAGGGAAACCAGGAAATTCCCCTATTCTTTTTGATAAGTGCCATGGGATCTTTAACATCCACCTGAACTACCACCAATCCAGGCAGATGGGACCTCAGTTTAACATCTCAACCGAAAGACGGCACCTCAGAAGTGCAGCACCCCCTCATGCTGCACTACAATGTCAGTACTGGGATAACTCAAGTGCCAGATGTGGGAACTGAACCCACAGCCCTCTGATCTCCCGGCCTCAGAGGCGAGTGTGCTACCTACTGAGCCATTGACACTGCTGATATGTACCCTCTTCGGTGATTGCGGTACAATCTTTCACCAGGGGCATCTAGCCAGGCTTCCAAAATTAACCCTTTTAACTCTAGAAGAGACCTTAGGTATATTCTTACCTTTTTCCAAACTTAGTAACACCATCAAGCTCTTAAACAGTTTTGTGAGACTTAATCTCCTATATATTACATGCAGAAAGAACTGACAGACACACAGGCAGTCTTTCAAAGAAAAGATTCTTTACCAAAAGATGATACAAATATGAAAAATGTAAACACAGAACAATATATCAAAGAGCTCACAATCACATAAAAGAACAAAGGAAAATTACAAAGCAAAACTCCTACCACAATACATTTAGATCTTTGTTATCTAAGGAATTACCTCTGAAAGTGTGTTTTAAAGTTAGATAAGAGAGCTGTGTCTCTCTAGAGTCCCAAGGTGATACGACACATTTCAGACACAAGTATCAGTTTAAACTCTGTCTCCATACCCCTTCTGTGAGTCATCTAGCTCCTCCTTTTAGACTCAAAAAATTACAAACATGAAAAAGCAAAAACCCATTTCCCAAATTATGAGTATTTGATTGACCAGTTCCTTTGAGGTCTTCAAGCCCTGCAGTCCATCACCCAGGTGTGAGATAGCCAACAGGAATCAGCGAAATGACGTCCTGTCCTGATGTAATAAAATGTATATTTAGTTTCCAACTTCTAAAGCATGAGGTCATACAAAGGCCATAAAATGCAATTTCTCAAGGAAATTAATTACATTACAGAGATCTCCTGGTCAGTGTAATATAGCCTGTGATTTCAGTTGCTGACACCTTGTAATTTAAAAGGGCCAGATCTCACAGATTGACATTTCATACACTGATCATTTATTTATACTACAAATATCATACAATAATCATAACCAGCTGGCCAAGTGTCACAATCCTCCCCACCTAGACTGAATTTGGGGGCTCTATCCCTTGCATGGGATGAGCTTCCTAAGTAAGTTCACTCCTCATATGGATGCGACAAGCCATCTTTGTTCTGATTGGTTGCTCCAGCCCTATGTAAGATCGTCATGTCATACCCTTGCAAGGCAAGACTCCATCTTAATAGTCTACCATTAGTTTTTCTATTTGTGTCAGCCAAACCAGGGGGTGTGGTCAGTTTGTACCTCAAAATGCTGACCATATAAGTATGGCTCTAACATTTTTAGGGCCCACACTATGGCAAGACACTCTTTTTCCACAGTAGATTAAGCTTGCTCCCTGAGAAGTAACTTTTTACTCAGGTACACTAAAGGGTGATCTTTCCCTTGGTTGGATGTCTGACTCAATACTGCCCCAATACCCACATCTGAGGCATGAGTCTGGACTATTAAGGGTCTGCTATAGTCAGGACTTGTCAAAACAGGAGCATTGGACAGTGCCTCCTTCAGTCTGGTAAAGGCTTTTTCACAGGCTGGTTCCCAGGTAATTTTCTTAGGTATCTTTTTCTTCATCAGGTCAGATAGGGGAGCAGCCAGGGCTCTGTAATTGGGTACAGATTTCCTGTAGTACCCTGCTGTCCCTAGAAAACTCTTGACCTGCTTCTGCATTTCTGGTCTGGGCCATACCTTGATCACCTCTATTTTTACTTGGTTAGGACGGGTCTGTCCCCAGCCTACAACATGCCCAAGGTATACCACTTCAGCCATGGCCACCTGGCACTTCTCAGCTTTGACAGTGAGCCCAGCCCTCTGTATTCTGCCCAACACTTCCCTAAGGTGGGACAAGTGTTCCTCCCAGCTGTCACTAAAGATGGTATTGTCATCCAGTTATGCCATGGTGTACTCCTCAGCACCATTTAACACCTGGTTCACCAACCTTTGGAAAGTGAACGGGGCATTCTTCATTCTGAAAGGCATTACTTTAAATTCAAATAAGCCTATCAGAGTGATGAAGGCCAACCTCACCCTAGCTCTGTCAGTTAACTCTACCTGCCAATACCCCTTTGTCAGGTCAGTAGTCGTAAGGAATGTCGCCCCTCCCAACTTGTCCAGGTGTTCATCCGTCTGGAGCATCAGGTGGGCGTCTGACTTCGTGACTGCATTCAGTCCATGATAGTCCACACAGAAATAAGTAGAGCCATCTAGCTTGGGCACAAGGACTACAGGTGAGACCCAGGGCTGTGGGATTTCTGGATTACCCCTAAATCCATAATTTCCTCCACCTCCCTCCTAATGTCCTTTTCGACAGCCTCTGACACCCGATATGCTGTCTGCTGTATGGGTGTCTGTGTCCCTGTCTCTACATCATGTGTTGCTAAGGAGGTTAGTCCAGGCTTGGTGCTAAACAGTGGGGCAAAGTTTGCTAAAACCTCCCTTACTTCCTGAATCTTGTCCGGGAACAGCTGGGGTGACAGTTTAACTGCCTTCACAGAGGACTCTCACTTGCTTCATTCCAGACGTCCAGAAGGGGGTCTCCTTCGTCCGTCCCCTCCCCAGAACTACACACTGCAAACACCATGTCAGCCCTATTAGCATATGGCTTCATCATGTTGACATGATACATTCTTTCTGTATGTCTTCTCTCAGGTAACTCTGTGATATAGTTCACGTCATTTACCTTTCTAACTACTTTGTATGGTCCTGCCCACTCAGCCTGCAGTTTGTCTTTCTGGACCTTTAAGGACCATGACTTCCTGACCCACCGTGTACGAGCAAACTCTGGCTCTGCAGTCATACCATACATTTTGTTTCTGTTGGGCAGCTACCAGGTTGTTCTGGGCTGTCCCCTTAAGCTCCTTCAGCCTTTCCCTAAAACTAAGGATGTAATCCACTATGGGAGTTTCCTGGGTGGCATGCTTGCCTTCCCAGTCCTATCGGATCAAGTCTAGGGGCCCACGTACCCGGCGTCCATATAAGAGCTCGAAGGGGGAAAATCCTGTTGACTCTTGGGGCACCTCCCTGTATGCAAACAAGAGGTGGGGAAGGTATTTCTCTCAGTCCCTCCCATGCTGTTCAGCAAATGCTTGGAACATTGACTTCAGGGTACAATTAAATCTTTCCACACGCCCATTGGCTTGTGGGTGATAAGGTGTCATGCACCTCTGCACCACCCCTCACTTCTCCCACAAACATTTCATCAGGTCCGACATGAAGGAACCCCTTTGATTAGTGATAACCTCCTGTGGAAACCCAACACGGGAGAAAATCCCAAGTAAGGCATCTGCCTAGGGTGACTGCCTCTGGATACCGGGTGGCATAATCCACCACAGTCAGGATGAACCTTTTCCCGGAGGAGCTGGGGGTATTTAAAGGCCCACACTATCCATTCCCACCCTCTGGAATGGCTCCTCCGCTATGGGGAATGGAATTAGGGCAGCTTGGGTTTTCTTACCTGCCTTCCCTATTTCTTGGCACCGGTGACAAGACCTGCAATACTCCTTCACCTGCTGGGTGAAGTTGGGCCAATAGCAATTCTGGGCCAATCTCTGCATAGTGTGCATGATTCCCATATGACCAGATAAGGGAATATCATGTACAATCTTGAGCAACTGCTCACGATACCCCTGGGGAATGACAAGCTGCCTATCACCCCTCCCTCTGTCTTAGCATCCTGAGTATACATCAGTCCATTTTCCCAATAAACTTTGTTTTCCATCACCTGCCTGTTCTCTGTCAGAGTCTGCCCATCCCTCAGCTTCTCTAGACTAGGGTCACTTTTCTGAGCAGCTGCAAACTCCTTACACATTTCCAAGGCATGGGGCAGGTCTCCATCAGTATCTAAACTAGGTTCCCTAGCTCTAGCGCCAAGGCACCCCAGATCACTGTCATCCCAAACCCTCTGACAATGGGTCACCCCTCCTCCTCCTTCTGAGTAACCCTCTGTGGTTGTTTGGTTAACTGCTACTGGGGAAATTTCTACCCCCTTTTCATTAGTCTCCATATCAGGAGACACAGGCTGGGTAACCAGCCTCCCAGTGGTTTCCCCAGTGGCTTCTATGGGGTCCAGGGAACTACAATTTTCCCTTGCCGCTTGGCTACAGGTAACTGCACAAACCATCCCCTGTTTGAGATCGTTACCAAGGATGATGTCAACTGCTAAAGTTTTGGCTATAGCCACCTGTTGCACAGTTCCCCTGTTTCACCCCAATCTAGGAGAACACTAGCAAGTGGCAATGTTTTCTCCTCCCCAGTGAAGCCTTGTACAGTTACAAATTCATTGGGTATAAGCTAACCAGGCTGTACCAGATCCCCTTTTACCAACATCAGGGATGCCCCTGTGTCTCTTAACCTTGTGTATGTACACCATTCACAGTGACTGGGTGCATGTGTTCCCTCATTTTCACATGCATGCTTCCAGGGACACACAAACAACTCACTTCTTTCCTAGCCCCATTTTGTGTATTGCTTGTCCTTTTTGGGACACTGTCTGGCAATATGCCCAGTTTCTTTGCAAACCCAACATTCATTTCTTTTCTCAGAAAAATCTTTTCTTTGAAACCTGAGGCTAGCTAGTTTTGGTGGAGGCAGGGAGGGTTTTAGCTGCCCTGAAGGAGTGCTTTTCCCTTTCTGTGCTGCCATGCCCGCCCAATTCTGGGAGGCAGTTTTGTTAGCTGGATCACCCTCGGGGCTTATGGCTTGGGGTGTCCAGCTGACTACCTCAGACCAGGTGCAGAACCTGGGCATTGTATTTGACGACTGTCTGACTTTTAAATCTCAGGTGTCAGCGGTTATCAAAACCTATTTTTACCATCTGAGGAACATCACCTGGGTGAAGCACCTGGTTCCTCCAGAGGATCTTCCAACTTTAGTCCATGCCTTCGTTACCTCCCGCCTGGACTACTGCAATGCCCTTTACGTGGGGCTACTGGGGGTTGAACTTCACTGCTTGCAGCTAGTGCAGAATGCAGCAGCCAGGCTGCTGACTGGTTCTTCTAGGTCCAGTTATATAATGCCTGTGCTCCGTGGACTGCACTGGCTGCCAGTTTGCTGGCGAATCACCTTCAAGGTCGGTTTGCTGTCCTATATGGCCTTACATGATCAGGGACCTGCTTACCTGAAAGAGCTCCTTTGTCCCTACTGTCCCCCCCGCTCTCTCTGATCCACTGATGAGGGATTGCTAGAGATTCCCAGGGTTCGCTTAAAAACTTCAGGGGCAAGATCTTTTAGTTTCATGGCCCCGACCCTGTGGAATTCTCTACCTCATTAGGTGTGAAACTGTCTGACTGTCCAAAGCTTTAAAGGAGCCTTGAAAACCTACCTTTTTAGTAAAGCTTTTAATGATTTTTGATTATTTTAATGTTGTTTTAATTATTTAAGTTTTATGTAATCTATACTGGCGCCTTGGTTCAAGAAAGGTGCCTTATACAAATAAAGAATGATTGATTGATGATTGATTCACTCTCAGAGCAGGTTTGCTTTTGGCATAGCAGTCCAAGAGTTCAGCAGCCTCTTGCACTGTTTTGGGATTTTGGTCCTCCAGCCAGGTTTTCAGCTCTGCTGGGAATGCCAAAAAAACTGCTCTAACAATATAGCATTTTCAATTTTATCTACAGAGTTTGCTTCAATTCCTTCCCAGCAACGTTTTAAAAACTGATGTTGTTTCATTGACTAGCTTCTCATAGCTTATGTCAGGGCTTCTCCTGAGCTTACGGAATTTAGCTCTGTATGCATCTGCAGTTAAGAAGTCAGACTTTTTTTAAAAGTGCAGCTTTAAGTTTGCTGTAATCATTACTGTCCTCATTGTCCATTTGACCCAATGCATCCCGAGTTTTTCCTTTTAAGTAGTGGGGATAGCTGGAAGCTCCAGGACACTCTATGAATCTTTGCCTGAATATAAACTTTTTCAAAGGAATTTAAAAAGGCATCCATATCCTCCCCTCTTTAAATTCAGCTGTCAATTTGAAATTTAATTTGTATCACAGTCCTGTAGTTCCAGTTAAACCCAAGCCACTTACCTGCTGTGGTGCAGGTGGTTGGAGTCATAACTTCTCCAGTTCATGTCACCTCTGGTGCTCATGCTCTTTCATGGTCCGCCTCACGCTGTTCACATTCAGCTTCTCGCTGTTCTTGTTTCCTCTTCTCCTCTGTGGCTCACTGGCTCTCACACTCTTCATGGTTAGCTTCTTGCTGTTCTCACTCCCTCTTCTCCTCTGCAGCTCACTGCTCTCACTTCTCTTCTCTCCAGAACTCCAGCTCCATCCTCCGAAACTTCATCTGTAGCCTGATGGCTTCTGGCTCCAGAATGTTGGTGACTTTCCCTGCTGCTGCGTCCCTTGGCTTGCACTGGTCCTGGGGTCCTCCTCACCAGATCTGGACACTGCACTGACCACTAGCTCCTCAAACCCCAAGGCCTGGTCCTTTCCAGTCACAGTCTGTGACTTGACACTCTGGGCATCAGTGGCCATCACAGGATCCACAAGGTTCTACTTGGTGGTTCTCCCCTTGTGCAGGACTCCTTTCTCCTTGCACAACTGCTTCAGGTAGTCTGCAGTGTACTCACTGTAGTTGGAAGCCATCTTCTTCCCTAACTATGGCTACTCTAACTTGCACTTTTGAAAAAAAAAATAAAACAGGTAGGAACTTTGTAAGCAAAATTATATTGTTCTGTTTTCTCTTTTAAAAATAAATCACTGCCTTATTTTGCAAGTGAGCTGTACAGTATTAAGCCAACACACCGAACGGTTAAAGCTTGTGTTACCAAATTTATTGTACCGCTGCCAATCAAATCTGTCACAAACACACTCCACAGGTCTGGCCCTCAGCTCCCACAGTGCCAAACTCAGAGCACAATACTGTGAGCAGGTAACAGACAGGGTAATCCTCCTGTCTGCTTTTGGATCCAAATCACCTTTAGTCTCGAGTTCTGGGGGGATTCAAACTGTGAACCTTATGGTAGCATACCCAAATGAACAAGCTCAGATACATAGCCTCTTCAGGGATTGTGGTACAATCTTTTGCCAGGGGCACCAAGCCAGACTTCCAAAATGAACCCTTTTAACTCTAGAAGAGACCTAAGGTATATTCTTACATTTTTCTGCTTAGTAACACCATCAAGCTGTTGAACAGTTTCGTCAGACTTAATCACCTATACGTCACATGCAAAAACAACTGACAGACACACAGGCAGTCTTTCAAAGAAAAGATTCTTTACTAAAAGATGATAAAAATATGAAAAATGTAAACACAGAACAATATATCAAAGAGCTCACAATCACATAAAAGAACAAGGGAAAATTACAAAACAAAACTCCCACCACAATACATTTAGATCTTTGCTATCTATGGTATTACCTGTGGAAGTGTATTTTAAAGTTAGATTAGAGAGCTGTGTCTCTCTAGAGTCCCAAGATGATATGACATACATTTCGGACACAAGTATCAGTTTAAACTCTGAGTCTCCACACCCCTGCTATGAGTCATCTAGCTCATCCTTTTAGAATCAAAAAATACAAACATGATTTCCTATCAGGAGGCATATTAAATAATGTGACATCAGCAAGAACCCAGTTCCAAAATTATGAGTCTTTGATCAGCCAGTTCCTTTGAGGTCTACAACCCTGCAGTCCATCACCCAGGTGTGAGATAGCCAACAGGAATCAGTGAAACAACATCCTGTCCTGATGTAATAAAATTTGTATTTCGTTTCCAACTTCAAAAGCATGAGGTCATAAAAAGGCCATAAAATGCAATTTCTCAAGGAAATTAATTACATTGCAGAGATCTCCTGGTCAGTGTAATACATCCTGTGATTTCAGCTGCTGACACCTTGTAATTTAAAAGGGCCAAATCTCACAGACTGACATTTCATACACTGATCATTTATTTATACTACCAATATCATACAATAATCATAACCAGCTGGCCAAGTGTCACACCCCCGTCTCCATCAGGGACTACTATGGAGTGGTGCTTGGCCCGGATACCCACCTGGGATGGCAGAACAGTCCTCTTGACACTCAATCCCTTCCCTTCCCTGTCAACCCCCAGTGGCCCGAGTCTGTTCCCAAACCTGGGTTGCAGGCATGGTGCAAGGTGTGGCATCCAGTGCCTCAACTCTCATCGCTACTGAGCTGGCTTTAAATTTATACTTGAGAGCACCACGTTTCCCAGTGCTCACTATTTAGTAACTGCATAAACCAAGGAGTCTTTTAGGTTTTTGCCCCTCCTAATGTAATCCTTGATTGTTGCCTAAAAGTCTGAATAAGACATAAATCTGATTGGAGTACCCTCCAATGTTTACATATAACCTTCCCTATTTTTGGTGCTTGGGGGTTAAATTGTGAAATGAAGGACACCCTGTCCTCATTTTTAAGGGGATCATTACCAGATAACAAATCTTGTTTAAATCCTTTTAAGTATTTACGGCATCTTACAATACTGAAGGTTCATATCTTCGACCTGAAAAACATTTAGTGAGGTCCTGAGTGGCCTGTTTGAAATCACTTTCTGTGGAACATATCCTCCTAGCTCCTATATATTGTCCTTTTAGAATATTCCTCTTAATAGAATCTGGATGGCAACTGTCTCTTCTCAGCAGGATGTTCCTTGCCAGTGGTTTCCCATATAGCTTAGATTCTAAAAGATGGTCTCTTTTATATAAGAGGATATCTAAGAATGGAATTTCAGTTTTATGTGCTTCAAAGGTGAATGTCAGGTGATTGTTAGAATGATTTATATACTTCATGAAAAATGTTAAGCTGACTTCATCACAAGTCCAAATGAGGAGACAATCATCTACATATCAGTTTCAGATTCTTATTTTGTCAAAAAAAAAGGATTTTGTTCTCTGTTATAAATAAATCGATCTTCCCATTCCCCCATATGTAAGTTTGCTAAGTTTGGAGCAAATGTCTCCATGGCTGTTCCCTTGTGTCATACATAATAATTTATTTCAAAAATGAAGCAGTTTGTTTCTAGGACAAATCTTGCCAACTCTACAATGTACTCAGTTGGTGGAAATGTTGTTTTGTGATTCTGGAGGGCTTTCTTAATAGCATCTAAGCTCCCCTCATGGATAATGTTAGAATTCAAACTTTCCACATCAATAGTTGCTAGCCAGTCATTTTCCTCAACAGCTACATTCTGTAAAAGTCTAAGTGTGTCATTTGTGTTTTTAATGTATGACTTTAAGAAAGGGACTGGTTTCTTTACCTAGAAATCCATAAATTTGGATATAATTAAGTGATAGACCCTATAGCAGAAACTATGAATATGCCAAGTACAGGGTCTAACTTCTTTGTGTACCTTAGGGAGCAGGTAAAACACTGGTTTCCTTGGGAATTTTACTACAAGAAACTCTGCCTCTTTTTATGTAATCCAGAAATGTTCTACACCTCTTTTAACAAGCTGGTGTGCTTTGCATGTATTTCTGCTGTGGGGTCTGTTCTCAATTTTGATAAAAAGTTTAATTTGAGAGTTGTCTTGTTGCCTCAATGATATAATCCTCCCTGCCCCACATCACAACAGCTCCCCCTTTGTCTATTTGCTTTATTATTTTGTGAGTCTCATTAAGTTCTTTAATGGCATAGCTCTCTGCCTGTGTATTATTTTACTTATTTCTAGCATATTTGCTCTTCTTAATAACTTTCTGTACATCTTTCTTTACTAAGTTGCAGTAGGTTGAAAGAATGTGGTTAGTCTGTGGGGGCAGAAAGTTGAAGTGCTTCTAAATTCTGTCATTTCTCTATTTGTGGGTATCTCCTGGGGGTTATTATTCGGGGTGGGTTATTCTTGAAGTAGTCTTTAAATTGTAATTTATGGAAAAATTTAAAAAGATACACTTCAACATTAAATTTGTTGATCTGATTTATCGGGATGAAGCTCAGGCCTTTACGGAGTATTTGTACCTGTAACTGCATCTGTATCTGTATAGCCATAAGGATAATTTTTGAAAGGTTAATGACCTCCAATTGGGGTTCCAGGTTCTCGGGGACCTCCAGACTGTTCCCCAATTCTGTCTCCCTCTTGAGTTCTGCTGTCCTCTGCCTCCTCTCAATCCTGTCCATCTTCCTCTTCCCCCAACCCCTCCTTGTTCTTCAATACCCATTCTGTCTATAGGTTGCATGTACAGTGCTTCTGTAGTCCTCCCTAAAAAATGTCTGTTATTTGCATGACCTCTATTGGACTCATCCCCATAGTCACTATCAGGGCCTAATAAAATATCACGGCCTTCTTGTTGAAATGACATATTTCTTCGAAGGTTACATTACTTCATTTTTTCATACCATGCCAGTAATATATTGTTCCAGCCTTGTAGTCATTTTCATCACTCAGGTACTTTTTTTGTTCATAGGCCACTAAATGTCTGGAATTTTAGAAGTATATGGTCTGTGCATGCCTTTAAATTGTCAAATTCTATGGCAGGATATTTCTCTTTTAATTTAGGCTCTAGAGTACTTATTTCATTAATAGCTTTTGCAGCTTCCTGTTTTGCCTTTTTTTACAGATACTCTTTTTATTGCTATTTTATACATACTGATTATAGAATTGGATATCCAAAGCAAAGTATACAAAGAAAACAAATGTACATGACAAGTCTTCAGTATAGGTGGAGATACAGAATGAATGGCACATATACTTTAGGATACAGTTCAGAGCGCTATACTACTTATTATCCGTATAACCTAGTATTAAATAGTTGATGCAGTTACAACCTGAATGCCAAGGATACCATAACCTGTGAGGGGTGAGAAGGGTATCGGGATGTTGGCGAGCTGGGTTACTATTGTGTTGGAGTACATAATGAAGGTTTTAGCCTATCTTTAGAGTGGGGAGGCAAGGCTTGCACTATGGGGGACTGGATGTTCTGTAGGTAATGTAAATATGGTGACCAGTCTTGTAGGAATTAATAACAAGTTTTAGCCGTAAAGTGAAGTATTGTGGTATGACAGGCAATTGACTCCATGGCTTCTAGCCAAACCTTTAGAGTGGGAATCTGGCTGGATCTCCATCTTTTCAGTATGAGTCTCTTGGCTTCTACTGAGGCTTGGAGGAGCCATCTCATTTTTTTTGGGGGGGTCAGGTGAACTGTAGGTTGCTCTGTTCCTAGAAGTATTAAACCTGGAGCGCTAGGCAGAGGTAACTTTAAAATTCGGGAGCAGCAGCACAGGATTTTCATTCAAAACAGCAAACTATGAGTACAGCTCCACAATATGTATAACAAATCAGCTCCAGGGGCATCGCATCTCCAGCAGTGGTCATGTTACAGGATACCCATTGCTTTCAGTTTAACTGGGGTGCGACACCATACATGCAATATTTTATTTTGAATCAAGAGGCTGCTCTGATCCCTGCATGCCATTTGAGCTAGCGCCCAGCTGTGATGCCACTCCTCATCAGATATCCACTTGTCTAACATGGTTTGCAAGTGCTCTTTGACTTGGTTAGAGGGGTTTGCTGCTTTTGCTGCTTCATCTCATAGTAATCTATGTATTTGCCCCACTGACCCTTTTTTAGCAGATGCCCACTTTAGGATGGGAAGCTGATGGAGAGCATTGCTATGGTGTGGTGGGCCTATTTTACATTGGCAGAATTCTTTGCATCACTTATTATACAAACTCCTTATCTGAAGGAATTTCCAAAAGTGTATTATTTGTAAGCCATATTTTTGTTGTAGCCCCTCAAAAGATTCAAAAGTGATACCTTCAGAAGTCAACAAATCTTTTATGATGGCAATGCCGTTATCATTCCATTCTTTCCACTTTATTGCCCATTTGTCAACACTCCAGAAGGGGTTGTCCCATAGGGGTGTATAGACCCCCTAAGCCAGGGCATTTCTTAACCGTTTTGCTAATTCTGAGCCAGGCAGAGTGTGTTGCTTTAATTGTGAGCCATTTTTGGTATTGATAGGGTAAGGGGTGTCCCAGGTAACTATTGGGGGGAGTTCCCTTTGATATAGTCATCTCTATGTCAAGCTGGACTGGAGGGGTTAGGTGTCTGCTGGTGAAAGGTCCTACATGTTTTGGCAGTGAGGAAAGCCCAGCAATAGTACTTTGGGGAGATTCCATCCTCCTGGCCCAATGTGCTCTCAGTTTGGCTCTACTGTATCTAGGGTGGAAGTGCCCCATAGAAAATTTCCCACCAAAGCGTTAAGTTTTTTGAACCAGATTTCAGGAATCTGTACTGGAAGATGGGAGAGTAAGTAATAAATCCTAGGGGCAAGCATCATTTTAATGACCCCTATTTTTCCTGCCATCAAAAGATTAAATTGCTTCCATCATTATGCCTCATTTTTAAGTTTGGTTACAAGGGGGTGGAAGTTTTTGTCTACAAGGTGTTGTAGTTCAGGAGTGATTTTGACCCCCATGTACTTAATTTCTCATGGGTCCCAGGAGAGACAAGTATTTTCGACAAGGTCAGGGATGGCCAGCTTACTGAGGGGTAAAATCTCAGATTTGCTAAAATTTATTTTTATGCCCAAGATATGTGCAAATACTTCTAATGTATCCAGTATGTACAGAATGCTGGTGGTAGGGTTGTTCGTCAGTATGAGGCAGTCATCCACATAAAGTTTGGTGTGAAATTCCAATCAGCCTCACTTGATCCCACCAGTAACCAGGTGAGCCCTAATGGCCACTGCAAGAGGTTCCATTTCCAAGACAAATAGCAAGGGGGATGGGGGAGTCAACCCTGGTGGGTGCCTCTGTGCAGTGGGAAGGGAGGTGAAAGGACTTGGTAGGTTAGGAGTCTTCCTTTTGGTCTGCCATAGAGGTGCCAATCCGGTTACTAAGGTTGGCCCCCAAATTAAACCTATGTAAAACAACATATAAGTACTGCCATTCCACAGAATCAAAGGCCTTCTCATAATTGCAGCAGCCTGGGATGGAAGCATTGCAGCGACTTGGATCAGCATTATAAGGGCTCTTAAATTATCTGAGCTGCCCCTGCCCCACACAAAGCCCACTTGTGAGAGGTGGGCTAAGTCTGGCAGAACATTTTCAAACCAAATTGCAGATATTTTGGCCACAATTGGTGTCCACATTGATTAGAGAGATGTGCCTAGCTAGAGGGATTGGTGGGGTCTTTCCCTGCTTTGGGTAGCATGATTCTAATGGCTTAACTGAGAGGACTTGGCAGCTCCCCTTTTTGAGATGCATGTTGAAGCGTTGCTAATAGGGAGCCTGCTATATTGTCCTGGTTCAGTTGGAAAAAGTCTATAGGAAAGCCATTGCTGCCTGGGGCTTTGTGGGGAGCCATATGTTGTATGGCGAACTTCAGCTTCCATTCATTAAAGGGGGCCTCCAAATCTTTCATCTGTTGATCAGAAATTTGGGGAAGCAGGAGATTGTCCATGAAGGGTAGAAATGCCTTTTCATACATGTCTCCCCAGGACTGATGTAGGTTCTTATAGAACCCTACCATGGTTGGGTTTATGGATTTAGGGGAAGTATTTAAGTGACCAGAGGAGTCTTTGAACTGTGAAATGTGCCTTTCAGCTTGTTGCTTCCTTAGTCTATAAGATAGCGATATACCCACCCTTTATCCCTCAGCTGAGAACTTATGTTGGGTTCTGTGTATCATTAGTTCTACTTTTCTAATGGCCAGGTAATTAAGTTGTACTCTTTGGTAAGCATGTTCAGCTAGCAGATTTGGGTTTTGCAACTGTTTTGGGTTCTGCTTATAGAGGTGTTCTTTTTCTTAATCTTCTCCTCTAGCTGAGAGGGTTTTTTGTCTCATTGTCAACACCGATGGCAGGCATAACCAATTATTTTGCACCTCATGAAGGCTTTAAAAGTTTCTCAGATAATGTCTGGTGAAGTAGACCCTTGGGGGTTGTCCATGAATTAGTGTTTCACCTCCTTTGTGAGCCATTGTTGAAAGTCTGCATCCTACAACAGGAGTGGGTCCACTCACCAAGTTAGGGACTGTTCCATGGGGGAAGTCAAGGGTGAAGCTAATAGTGACTGGGGGATGGTCCAACATGTATAGGGGAGCTATGGAGATGTCTGAGATTTGATTGGTAATTCTAGGGTATGAGAACCAGTAATCTAGCTGACTAGCCATTGCATTAGCCACTGAAAAATATGTATAGTCTCTCCCATGAGGATGTGTTAATATCCAGCTATCAGAGGAGAACTGATACAGGGCTAGCAGGTCCTTAACTCTTCTAACTGACCATGTGTGGGGTTCAGGTCTAGAGTTAGACCTGTCCAGGATATGGTCCAAGGCAAGATTGAAGTCACCCCCTAGTATGATGTCGGACTTATCAAAGGACCAGTCCATCAATTTCTGGGAAATTATATCAAATATTTCTGGCCTGTCTTTGATGGGGGCATATATGTTTGCCAGAATGATGAGCACTGTAGGGGTTGACATTTTAGCTAAAACTCATCTCCCTTCCACATCTGCTAGCTGTGAGAGTGGTCTCCATCCCAGAGTTTTTGGCATAGTATGTATACCACCTGCTTAGATTTCTCCACTGTACTGTGCACCTCCCAACCCACCCATTCTCTTTTACATTTTTGAGCTTTCTTCCCATTGAGCTTCATTTCCTGTAGGAATACAAATTATTTTTTAAGTTGTTTCAGTCGGGACAAAATCATTTTCCTTCTAGTTGGTGAATTGAGGCCTCTCATTTTCCAAGAGGTGGCTACAATAGATTTTAGAGAGGCCATAATTGTAAATGATAGAGTTGTATTGCTAGTGGATTAAAAAAACCTCCAACTGAAACCAGGAAAGGGGGGGTACTGTATCCATTTCCCTGTCAGCCCTGCCACACAGCTGAGCAGTTCCCAGCCTATGCTGGAATAATGGACAGCTGATATGGCTGTACTTGCATATACAGTACTTGTAAGATCTAATGGTCTGTACATGTGTGACTAATAAACCCCTCTGTGTGGAAGGTAAACAGTTGTGCTCAAACAGTGAGCTGCTATAACTAATATGGAAATTAAATTCATCAAAGTATATGTTGCACTATATGGAAATAGTACTAAGCTGTCTGGATACCATAGTGAAACATCAAACAGTGACTTATAACACGTATTACACTTAAATCAGCCTTTTCCTATCATAATGGGGAACATCCTTATGTGGTTCCGGTGTTAGTCTACCATTCACAAACACCAATGAACCTGAGGAGACCACTGAGGGGGGTGGTTCTCAGAGAGACTGGCTCCCTGAGACTCATTCTCTTAACTGGGGTGGCACTGAAGGAAGCCTCGAGGTCTGTGCAACTCACCAGAGACCTTTCTTGCTCTGACCTCTGGATAATAGGCTTTCAGCCAGGCAGATTAGAGCTGTCAGAAAACAACTAGGAGTGTGTCTCTGGTTGGGGACATTACAAGTGCAGGCACTCCATACTGTTTTCCCTCTTCAAAATGCCTGTGGTAGGTATTTCCCCCTCCTCTATTATTCTCCTCTGCGAGAGATTGGGGAGAGAGTTAATGTCTTTCCCTTTCCTGCCAGGCTGATTCTTAGATAAACCTTTCACCCCTTCAAGTTCAAGATCCTTTGGGGGAACACCAAGAGATACCAGAGGATGCTTGGTAGGGCATATTGGCCATCCTACAGTGATGCCTGCAAAGGTGTAAATGACTAACATGGTGCTTACATTGGCAGTTGTCTGGTAGATGTTTACACCACATGTCTCTTGACCCCTACAGTAGTGCCCATGGACCAGAGGTAGGAGGAGGGAGATTGGAGGGGGAAGCTGGGATCAGGGGTGAGTTGAGCAGCCCATGTACAGTAGCTATTGAACCCTTGCTTGAGGTAGAACAGAAGGCAGAATCAGGTGGGTGACTGGACTAATCCTCCACTTGGTTCCCAAGGCAGGAGACCCTTTCTTAGGCTAAGGGTACTTTCCTGTCCCCAGTCTGAGGCTTCTTTTATTTAGAAACATTAATTCAGCCTGGGGAAGGGAACTAAGGTCCTGCACTGCCTAAGGGGATTAACTGCAGACAAACAGCTCGTACCCCAACTTGAGCATGCGTTCCTATATCAACTTATGGACATAATCTACCCTCGCAGGTCACACTGTTTTATACTAGCAAGCTTTGTCAATACTGGTGCTATCCTGGTTTCATTTTGATACTGTGTTTAAGCTAGGAATCAGCCTATTAGCTGTCATTCTCTTGACCGCAGCAGAATAGGAAGGGAACCTCCCATTACATGCAGTTAGTTTATAATGAGAGATGGATGGGACCTTAAAAGCCAGTGGTAACCCAACTGAGTCTAAAATGAAGATAATGAAAGTCAGGGTCCCACTGAATCAGTGTTAATTCTGCATAGAGGCTAGATCACAGACAATCCCTGTATTACAGGGGGGAGATAACGATACCACTTAGGTTGATTCCTGCTCATGTGCCTAAGAGACAGCCAGGTCCTTTGAAGAAAGACCCATACAAGGTGCAGCCCAGATGGTACTGTTGCTGTTGTTGTTCACCCATGTGAAGGAGCTCCACATTGCTTTGGGAGTCCCAGATCATAATTGCAGCTAGGCAGGTTATCTCCCATTCCTGCTGCATTAGGAGGTGGGCGGGGTAGGGCAGGTGAGGTGAAACAAACTGATATTTGGCTGTCAGCGCAACATTATTTAAGAATGTAAGCTCTACCTTGATTATGAAGAGAAGGGAAACAACAACAGAAAATTTCCTCTTATATATCTGCCCCCCTCCAGTAAGTCCAGTGGATTAAAACCGAGAAAAAAATTAACTTCACTTCACAAATAAATCCCCCATACTTGGTTACCCACTGTAGGTGCTGCAACCATGAACAGATATGCACAAGGCTCTCTTATTTATATATTAGCCAGAGTCTTAGTACTGGCTGTTCTTGAGGGCAGTTGTGGCCATGGTCGGCATTTGTCAATTTCACCAGTATCTGTCAAACAAGCGTCCCGTTCTTGGCCTATCAGTGATCAGTCAAACCCCTCAGAAACTAGGGTACCCTCAGTGATTCCATCTCCTTCCAGTGCCCCAGAGAAGTCAAGAGGGACTGGAGTAAGATCCCTGAGAGGAGCGTAACAATTTGCAGATTTCACCTGAGTGTTCCCTAGGGAGAGACTACTGTTGTCAGAGTGCTTCTGCAGATGTTGATGACTTTTTGAGCTGGCCCTTGTATATTTGTGACTTCAGCTGAAGTCTTTCTTTTGGTTCCAGCAAGGAACTATAAACAAAGGAGAATCTAACAAGGATGTGTAGCACTAACAACCTTGGATGTGGCCAGCCTCACGTGGATGCCTAATCTTCACTGGTATCGGACTAATGTGGGTGAGTGGTGATATTTCTGTGGTTTTACTTGCTGTTTTTGTCTGTGTGTCTTTTTGCTACAATTAAAGTTCTTTGGTAAAATAAATAGTGACTGCCAGCCCTAACGTTTACCAATTTGAACTAGGTGCTGACCTCATTTCACTGACAGGTTCATCTGTTTTGTGGTTGTGTTATTTTGAATTGGATCCATAATCTGAGGAATTGTGCACATTTTACTGGGGGAGCCCTCTCTTCTGTGACCCAGAAGTTTTGTGGTTTCTTTGTGGACTCCTGACCCTCCAGCCAGATCCCACTGAAGCCATCCAAGAAAAATGAAGTACAAAACTCCATAGGAACATCTCCACTCAGGAGTGGGCAAAGATGTGGTGCAATAGCTGACTGACCACCCGAGATGCCAGGATCAGGTTTACCCAGTTCAAAGTACTGTCTAAGCCATTTTAGATAGACACATCTGTGCTTGATAATTGTGCTTGTGCTAGCCGATGTCCGCTATTGCCGGCAGGTGGCGCTGCATGATCATGTTCAGTACAGTACTGTATGTGTAACGAGGAAGGGAGTGGGAAGTAGGTAAATCGAGTTTTATTAGTGGTCTCAGTGCTCATGTTGAGTTGTGCTTTGTGCTATTTTGTGCTTAGTGCTTTTCTCTTTAATGCTTTTCACTTTATGTGAAGGGATGAGGTTTTGGTTAAAAATGAGACAATTTCTTTTTATTCTTTATTTTCAGTTTTAAAAAAGAGAGTTGTCTGCCGTGTAGCAGTCAAGGTGTAGGTTTGGAAGCTCCTCTCGATACTCTGCCATCAGATTCCAGTCTGGCTGAATGTCCACTCTCTGCTCCATGGCTCTGTGAAGGGTTAGAATAGCCATGCATACATCAGCAGATGTAACAGGTGGAGGTATGGGATCATCTGCATCCTCTTTTACCTCTTCTAAATACTGTCTGGTTGGCTGCTGTGGAATTTGATTCCTTCCAGTACTCTGGTAATGTCATCACCTTCACTGTTCTCTACGAGGTTATCTCCAAGTTTACACACATGGCACAGGACTCTACATGTGCTATGCAGCTGGGGTCTGGCAGCATCTGATAAATGTTGACAGTGTACATAAGCACAGGGAATCATCACCCACATATTATGGGAATGCCCTGCCCTTGGATCATTTTGGCACGAGGTCCAGGAGGGAGCCCTCAGGGATGTTCTTGGTTCCTCAGTTATGCTAAGACAGCCTATTACTACTAGGCCTACCTTCAGGAAATATGGACTGGGATGCCCTCTCTCAAGCTTGGCACAGATGAGTCCTGGGAGCCTTGATAACCACCAAGCGGGTCCTTCTGCAACACTGGTGGAACTCCCTGGTCCCTATCATTACAGAATGGCTCACAGAACTGGGGAAAATGGCAACCTATGAAAGAGTACATTACAAGGTAGCAGGGAATATGGATTACTACCAGGAGCTGTGTGGCCCCTATCTCACATCCCAGTACTGCAGAATACTCCAAGGACACTAGATGCCACGCTATCTACTGCAGTGAGCTCCTACTAGTGGGCATCCTGTGATAGCAGTCAACTAGCATGATGGTCCTTTTCAACAAAGTAGATAGTCTCCCACTTACCCAGCTCTCTAGGCCCCCTCCAAGTCATTCACTTCTGTGTACCTAATCTGACCTCTTGCTCAAGGGAAGAACACTGGGCTTACTTAAGGGAATATATGGGTGAGTTTGGCTACCTACCATCTCCTCAATGGTGCACTGCATGTAAGCTGTGAAGATGCAGCTTATGCCCTTAAGTAATATCTAAAGTTTCCAATATAATACTTGCTGATTTAATATGATGCATGCTTCATTCTCTCATAGCTCAGGGATATTTCTATTAGTCTATTTTTTCTATACACTATGCTGTTTCTTTACAGTTTTGCAACTTTGTGGTTTTTCGAGTGATACAGACAGGGTGTTAAGCATTCACTTACTAGTTGATCTTTTAAAGTTCTACCATTTTAGTGTTTTATGGCATGTTTATTATTGTGGATGTATGACAATATTTTCTTTCTCTTGTAGTCTGTAATCTAAGGGATAAATCCTAGCCAGGAATGTGGTTGCTGTTTTGTTGTTTAGTTATGAGATTGAATTTGTGTAAAGCAATAAACTTTTAATTATTAACAAAAAGAAAAAAGAAAATTGGTAACTGGGAATGTCAGACTGAGCCAATGTTTGTTTCAAGGTGTGACATGGTGGAAAGGAATAGGGAGACAAGTAATACAACAATATAAAACATATATATGGTGATAAAGTGTGAGCTACAAAACATGCATGAAGGTAAGTGCATCAGTACAACAAATACATACAATAGCAGTTCCAGGCTAAAATTAATAGTGTAGATCAATATAGCAAATTGGTACAATGGTGGTAAACAGGCTAAAATTAAAAGCATGATTCACTGAAACAGGCACTTTAAATAAATTTCACTAAAAATACCACTAGCAGCTTAATCTGGTTCAATGTCAGTTGGCATCCATCTATATCCCCCTCCCTTGGGACGAGGTTGAAAATAGGCAGAATTGTCTAGTCCTTCTTTCCCGGTCAACAAAAAATAAATAAATAAATCACTATGCATGAGAGGCATGGCTTAAAGTACAAGTCAGCTGAGGCCAGAGCAGGAGCGATCAATAAAAGGTTTCAATGGGTATCTGAGGTAGATAGCAGAGGGTGATGCAGAGATTGTTTCAGATGGAAGGAAAATATGAGGAGACAGCAGACTGCCCAGCATCTGAGTCGGAGTGTAGAATGGAGAAAGCGTAAGAGTCATTAGAGCTAGTGGCATATAAGGCAGAGGGAATAGGAGAGAGAGGAGATAAGAAGGCAGAGAGTCAAACCAATGTTTAGAGACCAGGGTGTACAGTGCATGAAGTGGTGGGAGGGAAAAGGTCGGATGGGGAGAGAAGAGTATAGGGAACAGATAAGTACAAGGAGAAGCATTAGCAGTGAAGCAGTAGAAGGCACTGCAAAAGCTATCCAGCATTGCCAGGGAAGAGGAAGGGGCAGTACCAAAGACCACATTCATGTAGTCAAGCACTGGGTGCATCATTTTAGTCATCAGTTCATGACTGACTTGGGATAAAAGGCAATCTTTGTTGCTGTAAAGAGCACCAAGTTTAGGGCAGAGCTTGCTGTGGATGGCATCAAAATGGGTGGAGAAGTTAAGTGAACTATATAGCCACACACTGAGGTATTTGAAACTAGTGGCATTCTCAAAGGTAATGCCATCCTGAGTGGAGAAGATAGGAGGAGAGGGAAACCTGGTAAGTTTCTGGCCGGTCACTGACACAATTTTCTTTGCGTTGACCCAAAGCTGATTTGAGAGGAACCAGCACTGATCATTGTTAAAGTCTCACTGTAGCAATGATTCCAGGACTGAAACAGAGATTCCTGAGGCAAAGAGAGCATTGTTGTCTGCATATGTGTAAATATGAGATTTATCACAAATAGATGGGAGCTCATTAAGGAAAATAGAGGCAAGGATGGTACCCAGGATGGAACCTTGGGGGGTCCTGGACAGACTAGGGAAGGGAGAAGACAAGGCATTGCTGACCAGCAATGACTTGTGATGGTTTGAGAGGTACATAAGAACATAAGAATGGTGCTGGCAGATGGGTACAACTTGATCCATCTAGTCTGCCCAAGGTGGCTACCCCCCTTCCCTTTAATTGTTCCAGCTGAGCTGTCCACACTGTCTGTCCCACGCTAGCTTAAATTCTTTTACAATTTTAGTTGCCACCACCTGTGCTGGCAGGCTGTTCCATGGCTCTGTCACCCTCTCCATGAAGAAATACTTTCTGTAGTTGCTTCTGAACTTGCCTCCCACCAGACACAGGTTGTGTCTCTTTGTCTGAGTTCCCTTGTTTTCTTGGAAGAGGTTCTCTGTCTTGTTTTTTCCCTTGATGTATTTGGATGTTTCTATCATGTCACCTATGTTTCTTCTCTGTTCTAGTGAGTACAACTTAAATTCCTTGAGCCTAGTCTCATATGTCTTATGGTACAGCCCCTGTACCATTTTAGTGGCCCTTCTTTGCACTGTCTCCAATCTGTCTTTGTCCTTTCTCAGGTGTGGCCTCCAGAACTAGACACAGTAGTCCAGTTGCAGCCTCACCAAGGATCTGTACAGTAGCATGATTACCTCTTGCTTTCAGCTTGTAATGCCCCTACCTATACATCCTAGGATGCCACTTGCTCTCTGTGCCACTTTCACACTGTTTTGTGACTTTTAAGTCCTTGGTGATGAGTACACCCAGGTCCCAGGTATGATCTAAACTAGTCAACTGCTCTTCATTACTGAAGACAATGAAGAAACTAAGTTGTGTTCACTGATGACAGCCTCCTAATTGTCAAAATATTAAAATGTCTCTTCCAAAACTTCTTTATGAAGTTGATAATTTTCTCAACTATCAGGGTACTGTTTGAATAAAAATGAATCTGTCAACATGCAAATTACAAAAATAGAACCATTATCATTACAAGAGTTTGAGATGAATTTTAGAATTGATAGTTGTATAAAATATCGTGGTGTAGCACTAACCAGTGATCATGACAAAAATATAAAAGTCAAGTATGATAATGCCAAAATGAACATTGAACTACTGTTAGAAAACTGGCACACATCATCACCATCTTATGGGGGAGAGTAGAGACACTTAAAATTATGGTTATACCACACTACATTTATGCTTTGTAAACTATTGTTGGTTTATCATCAAATGCTTGGTTTAGTGATATTAAAGGATTTATGTGAAATGTGTGTAGCTAGGTAGCAAAACTTGGAGTGCCTGATCTCATTTGACTACCTCTAGAAGTCTAGGTAGTTTAGGATGCCCTGATAGAGTGTTCTATAACTGGTCACATCAGGTGGGTACTGTATAAGAATGGATATTATTTTTCAAAACCTGATCATTATGTATATCAAGAATGTCTGCATATGTATACTGTATAATGTTAGGAAAACCAAAATGTATAGTTTATTTATGGATTAACCATTAACTGTCCCACTTGTTTTTTTTTCGTTTGTTTGTTTTAATCCTACCTGAAATCTTTCAAGGAAACTTTACATAAATTATAAAAGATGAGGTCCCATGTTTATATTTGAATAGTATTTATTTATTATATATTTCAAAATGTTTCACCAAGAAAGACATACTGAGCTAAGTAGCCTTTTTCTAGATGTTTCTAGGGGTGGTGGGTTAGAGGAGGTCAGTTAATAACAATTAGAATAATGATTACTTAACAGGAAGAAAACAATTAAACATCATATTCCAAGCTACAAGCAACAGGCTGATTATGCAAATTTATGCAAGGAAAGGCAGATAGTACAAACCAGTGGGTATCAAGGAAATACTATAAAAGTGCAAATTATGTAAGGGACAAGGCAAAGAAGCTGTCCATTCAGTTTCAAATGAAAATAAAATTTGAAAGTGCAGTGGTAGTGAGTATTGCAACAGAAATAGGTATCAGGTGTAGTTGTAGGAGTGAGAAGTGAAATTGTGGAGAGGAGGGGGGAGAGAGAGCATTGGGAAGAGGGAGACCAGATAGTCAGGGGGAGAAAATTTCATGGTTTGGGGAAGAGGTAGGAGAAAGCATCCAGGCCAGCTAAGGATTTCCTAGAAGTGAGGGCAAGGGAGCAATAGACAGGATTGCAAATGGACTAAGAGGAAGGTGGTGAGAGGGAAAGGAGGGAGGTAAGGTATGAGGGGAGAGAGAGCCCAGCCAGAATTTAGAGATTAAGGTTGTACGATGAGTAAGGCATCTGGTTTCAAGGGAGGGATAGGGAGGAATACAGGGAGCATTGGTGGGTATGGGGCAGACAGTCCAAAGCAAAGCAACAGCAGGAGTGAAAGAGGAAATCCAGTCTGGCTAGGGTGGCATAGGAGCAGCACTGTAGACAGTGACACCATAGTCAACGATGGGGAGAATCATCTTTGGGACACTGGCTTGGCAAGCAGAGAGAGGAATGGAATCTCAATTCCTGTATAATGCACCAAGTCTAGGATGAAGTTTTTTGTAGATGGCATCCACATACACTGAAAAATCGAGGTGCCAGTCAAGCCTGACTTCGAGGTACTTAAATAAGGGAACGTCATTGATAGTGGTCCCATCTAAGGTATGGAATGAGGGGGTGGGTGGTAAGGCGAGTGAGCCTCTGCTTAATGCCAAAGGTCATAAAACCAGTTTTCTTTGCATTGAGAGATAGCTGATTTGACCAGAACCAGTGCTGAATGTTGTTGAAGTTCAGTTGGAGCCTGGCCATGAGATCAGCAGGGGAAGGAACCAGAAGCAAATAATATGGTATCGTCTGTGTACATGTGGATGGACGCAGAGAAGCAGACAGTGGGGAAGTCATTGAGGAAGACCAAAAAGAGTATCCGGCCAAGGACAGCCCCTATGGGAACACTAGTGCTAATAAGAAGTGGGGGGGAGGTATAGGGAGTCACCAGTTCTAACAGATTGAGTCCTACCCTCAAGATAGAAGCAAAACTAGTTAGTAGCAGTGTTGTAGCCCTACTGCTGTAAGTTGTCATGGAGAAAAAGGGTGGGATACAGTGTCAAAGGCTTTGGCCAAGTTGACAAAAATGGTGGCAGTGATTAGGCCATGATCCATGCCTGAGAGAACTGAGTTAGTAAGCTGGAGGAGGTGGAGTGGGATTTATGGAAGCCAGACTGGAAAGGGGTGAGGAAGGGGAGAGTAAAGACAGCACAAGGTGTTCTTGTAGTTTTGCTAAGGTGGGAAGAAGGGAGCTAGGGTGCTAGTTGTCAGGATAGGAAGAGTCACCTCCCTTGGGAAGGGGTATAACAATGGCCTGTTTGCAGGAGTCAGGGACAGAGTCAACAGAGAAAGAGAGGTTAACAATAGGGATGTGCAAAGTTGGGAAATTATGCTCTGCATATTATTTCATGAATTTACCCCATTTTGTGATTTTGTGAAGTTTTTCTGCTGAGCGAAGTCAAAATTCATGGAAAACTAATATCTCTGTGAAATGCAAAGTTGGCAACTCCACCAGCAAACTTTGACAAAATTTGCGATGTCCCTGGTGTTTAGTGGTCCCCCCCCAATCACTTGCCCGATGTTAAATAAAAAATATTTCCTTGATATTCAGTGGTCCCCCCCACTGATCTCCATCCCCATGTTCAATAAACATCTTTCTCTGGTGTCTAGCAGTCCCTTCCCCCCACCCACACCCATGCTAGATGTTATCTTTAGTATTCCCTGGTGTCCATTTGTCCTCCCCCACCCGATCACCCACCAAAGACACAGACACCATTTTCTTGGTGTCCAGTGTATCTCTGCCCCCATCAGGATCACCTGCATAATACAGATACACCATTCCTTGGTGTCAAGTGGACCCCCATTCCCTGATCCCCTGTAAACTTACGTACCGCTTTTCCCTGGTGTCTAGCAGACCCCCCACCCCACCACTGCTAGTCATTTAATAATGCCTGCTGGCATGGTCATGGAGGAATAAGTAATTTAACTTACTGTTTCTGGAGCTGCCCTGTTATACTGAACTGGTGGAAGGAAACAAGAATATGTTAGAATAGATTTTAGACCCTCAAATCAAGATCTCTTTCTTTTTAACAGTACCTTTTTTATTCAAATGACAGTTTTACAAGAAAAAAAATATTTGTGTTAGGTACAACAGCCACTAAAAAAACATACAACCCTAATGGTGGAAATCCTATACACTACCAAAAGCAGTTAAATCCTTTTGTGGCTGTATTACACTATTTGTGAGGTGCCCCCAAGGCCCAAGCCCTGTTATTTATTAGTGTGACATAGTCAGCTACACTGTCTGTTTCTGCAGTAGTTAGTGAAAGGCTTTTATGGCTATATTACACTGTTTGTTAGGTGCCCCAGGGGCCTGAGACCTGTCATTTATTACTGTGACATAATCAGGTACACTGTCTGTCTCTGCAACAGTTAAATCCTTATACGGCTGTATTACACTGTTTGTGAGGTGCCCCCAAGGCCTGAGCCCTGTCTTTTATTAGTGTGACATAGTCAGCTACACTGTCTGTTTCTGCAGTAGTTAGTGAAAGCCTTTTATGGTATATTACACTGTTTGTTAGGTGCCCCAGGGGCCTGAGACCTGTCATTTATTACTGTGACATAGTCAGGTACACTGTCTGTCTCTGCAACAGTTAAATCCTTTTACAGCTTTATTACATTGTTTGTGAGTGGGCCCCAAGGCCTGAGCCCTGTCATTTATTACAGTGACATAGTCAGCTACATGTCTGTCTCTGCAGCAGTTAGTGAAAGCCTTTTACAGCTGAATTATACTGTTTGTTAGGTGCCCCCTGAGGCCTAAGCCCTGTCAGTTTTTTACTGTGACACCATCAGCTACACTGTCTATATCTGCAGCAGTCAAATCCTTTTATGGCTGTATTACACTGTTCGTGAGGTCCCTCCAAGGATCAAGCCCTGTCATTTTCATTTATTACTGTGATCTTATCAGATACACTGCCTGTCTCTGCAGCAGTTAGCGAAACAACATCCTTTCACAGCTATGTGTCATATTTCCCAGTCTGTGTCTACTAAAAGGAAGCACAGTGCTGCTGTACATGCAACTGTTAATAATATGGACAATATGAATCATACCGCTAATGAAGAACATAATGACAATAAAAATAACATCACCAGAACTAGCACTAAATGTCCTGTACAACAAAAGCATGTTAGCAATGAAATGATAGTAGAGTTTCTGACAGAACTAACTGGAGTTACTCATAGATGTACTGAACATTTTGCCACATGTACCAGTATACTTCCAGCTGATGAAGCAATATGCAAGGAGGCATCCTCCTCAAATATAAGCTCAGATGCTGAGGCAGTGAATACTGATAGAAAAGGAGGTGATAGTGGGGACTGGGAATGGGATAGCCCAAGCTGTGTTTCACATAATCATGATGGCACTTCCAGTTCTTCTGAAACTTGTGGCGATGAGGTTGGTAGTTTCAATGTGGGTGTAGGAGAGGATGCTGCTGTGAGACATGAAAGGCAAATGTTAAAAAAAATCATACGCCAAATGTCACGATAAGAAGATGAATATGAATGAGAACAATTCTTCCAAACAAGGAAATGGCAGTGTAGGGTTTTCATAGGTCCCTTGACTGTACGAGAAATAATGCCAGGTACTGTGGCAAAAAGTAAGAAAGATAAATCTTGAGTGTAGAATTTATTTTATATTCACCCTGCAGACAACTCTCAAGCTGTATGCAGTTTGTCCAAAAAGAGCCTCAGTCTTTGTGGCAAGGTGGCAAATTTTGGAATATCAGTAATGATGCAACATGCAAAGGCAAAACACCCAATTGAGTGATGCAGGGAAAGGGGCAATGTAGTTGGCATGGACAGTTGTGAAGATGGTGGTGACCATAGTGATAATGAACTGGAAGCAGTAAGTGACACTGAATCACTCGATGTGTCCTTGAAGTCTTCCCAGACAAATGTAGATTGTTTTCTGACACCATCAAGTACTGGAAAATCCCAAAGTAGTACTCCACGTGAAAAAGGCATGAAAAATACATTCCACTTAAAATTAGAAATATCTCATTCTCATCAACTGACATTAAAAGAAAGTGTTACGAAGAGATCAACATTTACCCACCATCCTCCAACATGCCTGCTGTTGGAGTCATTGCAGAGCTGTTGGCTGATTGCCATCTCCTTTTTGCTGCTGTTGCCCAAAAAGGTTTCCTCAAGTTCACAAACCAAACAGACCCATGGTATGCTATTTTCTGTCAAACATATTTCTCAAAAAAGGCCATTCTACAGTTTTATGACTTGGTATGTACTGAAGTCATTAAGCAGTTGAAACTCTCTGAGGTGAAGCAGATTCACATAGCTGCAGATATATGGACCAGCAACCAAACAATTGACTACATAACTGTTAAAGCTCATTGGGCAAGTTTTTAGTCAGAAAGTAATCCTCATGCTACAGTAAGCAGTAGGAAGCAGGCTGTATTATGTCATCACTTTTGAGGAAAACCACTCTTCTGTGAATATTTTGCAGGAGCTGGAAAAACAATTCCCAAAATGGCTTACTCTGTATTTCTTATCTACAGGATTTGTAGTGTCAGATAATGGTGCCAGCATAGTCAAAACTGTTAGAGGTGGCAGCTACCAACATGCACCTTGTTTTGCACATTGTTTAAATCTTCTCATCCATAATTTCTTAAATGGAAACAGAAATGTTGAAAACCTGTTAGGTGTTTCTAGGAAAATATGTGGGCATTTCAGCTACTCTGTGAAAGTACAAAATATAGCATACAGCATAGTCAGACCTCCCCTGTCTACAGACAGTTTAGCATAGTGGTTAAGGGCACTGAGCTACAAAACTGGAGACCTGGGTTTGAATCCCATCAGCCCCTACTTGCATCTTATTCGACCTTGAACAAGGGAGGAGGTGGGGAACTACAGACCAGTCAGTCTTACCTCAGTAGTGGGCAAGATTATGGAGGCACCCCTTAAGGAAAGGATAGTGCAACACCTGGAATCCATAGGGGCACAGGATCCAAGACAGCATGGGTTTACAAAAGGAAGGTCCTGTCAAACTAATCTCATAGATTTCTTTGACTGGGTAACCAGAGGGGTGGACCAAGGGGGAGCAGTTGATGTCACCTACCTTGACTTCAGCAAAGCTTTTGACACTGTTCCACATAGAAGATTGATAAATAAGCTAGGTAGGCTGGGGTGGGTCAAAAGTTGGTCAACTGGGTGGCAAACTGGTTGACAGGCAGAAAACAGAGAGTGGTGGTAAATGGTATACAGTTAGAAGAGATGCAAGTCACAAGTGGGTACCTGGGATCAGTCCTAAATAGTCCTCAACATCTTCAATTAGTGACCTTGCAGATGGACTAGAGGGTAAGGCTTTGTCTGTTTGCAGATGACACCAAGATCTGCAACAGAGTAGATGATCCAGATGGGTGGGCAGAATGAGAAGAGATCTGATAAACTAGCAAATGGTCAGAAAAGTGGCAACTGGGATTTAATGCAAAGAAGTGCAAAATCATGCACATAGGGAAGAGAAACCCTGAAGCCACCTATAGGCTGGGAGGAGTTGCTAGCAGTCACAAAGGAAGAAAGAGACTGGGCATCATCATCACTGATGACCTGAAATCATCCAAGCAGACCCCTAAAGCAGTAGGTAAGGCTATAGTGTTAGGTGTATTGGTAGGATATCACAAGTCGTGAGAGGGAGGTAATAATCCTCTTACAAGACACTGGTTAGGCCCCATCTGGAGTACTCTGCAGTATTGGAGGCCACACCTTCACAAGGACATTAACCAAATTGAGGCAGTCCAGAGAAGGGTAACCAAAATGGTGCAGGGACTGCATCAGAAGACATATGAGGACAGATTAACAGAGCTCAATATGTATACCCTTGAGCAAAGGAGGAGAGAGGTGATTTGATCAGGTATTCAAACACCTCAAGGCATTAACAAGGTGAAAGAGTCTAACATGTTTAAATATAAGAAAATAGCAGGACAAGAGGACACAGCATGAGATTAGAGGGGGCCGATTAAGGGGGAATGTGGAGGAAATCTTTTTCACAGAAAGGGTGGTGGATGCATGAATGGCTTACCACAAGAAGTGGTGGCTATGAATACAGTGCAGGGCTTCAAACAGGCATAAGGGAGCAATACAAATGACTATGAATAGATAGGCCATTGACAGAGCAAAGGCCGATGGCACATTTATAAGGTAGAAAAAGAAATGGGCAGACTGGATGGGCCTTGTGGTCCTTATCTGCCGTCAACTTCTATGTTTCTATGTTTCTATATCCAGAAGGGGCTGCAGAGGTCAAACAGCTTATCACTACATACATTAAACCAGAAAGTTTCAACCCACTGGGATTCAACATTTTACATGTTGAAAAGGCTTTTGGGCCAGAAAACAGCTGTATATGACTACACCATGTAGCATCAAATAGGTAAAATAGACATTGTGCTCAGTTCCATCAGTTGGAGTCTATTTGAATCTTTGGTCACCTCACCAGAGTCATTTGAGGCTGCCACATGTTGTGTCAGTGTGGACAGGGCAACTCTGAATCAGATTCTTCCTCAAATAAGATTTCTTCACAGTTTGTTCAGTCAAAAGAAGACACCACTGCTGTTATGCTGGCAGATGACTTGAATCTCAGTCTGTTGACTAATCAGAGAATAAATGCCATGTTTAAGAATGACACATATGTGTTAACTGTGTTGCTAGATCCCATCTTCACCACTGCCACCATGCCAGTCACACATAATGATGAGCAGCAGACTTTTGCTGTGGACCTGGTTTTGACCATTTTTGGATTTCTGCAATTGCATGAATAAACTGATTTTTTTTGCTTAACCTGCACTAAGTGTATTCATTGGTCCCAAGTGCCACGACTTTACAGTATTATGTATCATGCTCACCATGGGTATAATTTTTGGAAGCAGCAGCAACACTCCTCAGATCAGTGGTGCCTGTTGTGCCTGCCTCAGCAATGCCCACCATGGATATAATTTTTGGAAACGGCAGAAGGCTCAATCAGAGCAGCTGTACCTTTTGTACCTACCTCAGCAATGCCCACAATGGGTATAATTTTTTGACACAGCAGCAGACTCATTCAAAGCAGCTGCACCTCTCATACCTGCCTCAGCAATGCCTGCCTTGGGTATAATTTTTGGAAACAGCAGCAGGCTCAGTCAGAGCAGCTGCGCCTCTTGAACCTGCCTCAACAATGCCTGCCATGGGTATAATTTTTGGGAAAAGCATAAGGCTCAATCAGAGCAGCTGTGCCTCTCATACCTACCTCAGCAATGCACACCACAGGTTTAATTTTTACAGCTGCAGTGGGCGGAGCCTGTAGCCATCTTGTGAGAGCTCTAAAAGTGAGCAACTGGGTTGACACTGAAGAGCAATTTTGGAGTTGTAGTACGATCATTCTGCAACTCCAAAACACACTGCTCACTCCCCTCCCCCTTCACAGGAGCACTACATTTGTATCCATCACCCGCCATGGCCCACCATGCTCATGATGGCTGCAGATGCTCAGTGCTCAAGCATGAGTAGTTGTACATGCTTGATTTCACTGCACATGTACACTGAGTATTGGTGGCCATCGTGGGTTCAGTGAACTGTTCCACTATGAGATCTGAGAGCATGGCTGCAACTGTGTTGGCTCTGGTCAGAGATTGTTTGGCACAACAGCATGCTCACTCACAGCAGCTGTACCTCTTATACAAGCCTCAGTAATGCCTGACATGGGTATAATTTTTGGAAACAGCAGCAGGCTCACTTAGGGCAGATGCACCTCTTGTAACTACCTCAGTAATGCTCACCATGGGTATAACATTATGGAAACAGCAGCCGGCTCACTCAGAGCACCTGCACCTCTTGTATCTGCCTGAGCAATGCCCACCATGGGTATGATTTTTGGAACCCTAACAAACAGTGTAATACAGCAGTCTTTCACATTTTTTTATGGTCAGTGTAGGTAGGGTAATAGGGCAATATAATGATTAGGGTAGTAATTAACAGACCCTATCCAGCTACCTGTTTTGCATTACGGTGTTTTTAGATTAATTTAGGGACATTTGGAGGTACCCACTAGTAGTGTTTATGTAAGCAATAATACCCAACAGAGTGGGCGGTATTGGGCAATACCAGACTCCCCAGGCAGAGGGCCTTATATCCCCAGGAAGATCTGGTATTTCCCATATTGCCCACCCTGGAAGGTATTATTTTTGGTATTTATTTATTTCTCTAGGAAAAAACTCCATTGAGCAAGCTCATTTGCAAGGAAGTCCTGGGTAAGACAGCGTACAAGATCAAAAGACCATGATATACAACAGAATACAGAAAATAGTACACAGGATACAGTGACACATGCATACAGTTATACAATCACAAACTAGTCAAGACAAAAAATACAAAAATTAAGATCAGTGTATCAAATTCCATCCAATATACATTTTTTTAAAACCAGGAGAGACACACTAAGCTGAAGCTTGTTTACAGGTGCAACCTGGGAGCACAAGGAAGTTAAGTGACTTGTTCAGTGTTACACAGTATTCAAGTAGGTGGTGTGAGATTCAAACCCAGGTCTCCAGGTTTGCAGCACAGATCCTTAAACCACTACACTATACTGCCTCTGAATTTGTATTTGCTGCTCTGTATGAATGAAACAGATTACAGTGTCATGCCAAACTCTTGTCTTTATTAGCTAGCTTCAATATTCAACTATGTTTGCACCTAACAGATCAATGTTATTGTCTCTGAACTGTTGGAGACCTGTTGTTCCTGTATCATAAATTATTTATTCAGTGTGTTAATTTATGTTGTTTAAAAATGTATACCTGTATGGAACTACTTGTTTACAGCCTGTTAATCATCTCATTTGGGACCTCCATGAACATGAATTACTACATCTCAAGAAGCTAGATAAAATTAAACACAGTAGTAACTATTTCTGATATGCAGCAGAAACCCTTAAAATTGAGATTTAAGGTGGCAACAGTTTTCTAGTTTAAATGATCATTTTATATGTGAACCAAAAGGTTTACATAATGTTATTGGTTATGTGCCTTTAAGGGTGGACTTTTTCCCCTAATCTGCAGGTGATATTTCTGGGTCTGCAAAAGTAATGGCCTCAGTACAAAATTCAAAGCAAGTGATATGTAATTTACAGTAAAGAAACACGTATTTCAATATTAGGGGACATATAGCGTTTCTCCTAAAAAAAATTTACATTACTGTATATTCCATTGTAGGCTTTCAAAAGTGATTACTAACGTCTCTAGGGTCTGCCTGCTTTTGTGAATTTCCTTACAATTAGATCATTAATGCACACGATGTATATAAATCTTGTTTGGAGATAATTTCCTTTTCCAGTGTTTTTTTTTTCTTTAGATAATTTCAGCTGTCTGAACAAACTGAAATATTATTAAGGAGTATTCTCTTCTTCCCTGGGACATGCATTAAAATAATTACCTATCTGGGATTATGTTTTGACTAAGGGCAGTGCTTTATTTATTGCTAAGCATGGTAACAGATTGGCTGCCATAATATAGAAGCTATTAAAAATTCTATTCCCTAGAGTTTCTTGGATGCCACTGTAATGTGATTGATAACATAACTGCCTTTTTACTTTCCCATGAGAGATCTTAATTTGGTACAGAAAGTTTTGATACTATGATATTACAAAGGAGGTTTCAGTCACTAGTGGTACAGTATACCATTCATGGTGTGTAGTTGTATACTGGGTAAATTATTTGTACATTGATATTTATTGCAAGGCTATATTATGAATAGTTCTTAACGTTTAGGACTCTGTTTTTTGTTTTTTTGACTGGTGTGCTATGTGAGCACTATTCTGTCATATGTCCTGTTTAGTACTATACATCTTATCAGCTTGTTCTGCTTTGAACAACATTATTCCTGTTGCATGTCCAGTGTGAGGTGGTCCCAGGGATGTTATGTACCTATCTATAACCTGTCAAATTTTCAGTCTAACATACTATTTCTTACATAATATGTAAATGCTATTGTCATGTCTATTGGAAGGTCAATTAAGCAACAAGGTATGAACATGGGTTACATTAATAGTCTGTTAGTCACCCCCAAGGAGTATAATATGGCACAAGGTACAGCGAAGTGCCATATTGCTTCTTGGGGGTGATTGTCTGTTGATCTAACTCCCGGGAGTTCCTTATTGCAAATATAAAAACTGATTTAAAAATAATAGTGTTAGAAGTGTACCTTTCAAATGTTTTTCTTACTGAGATGGAGATTTTTAATAAAATAATTCACCCACTAATTAGGAATGTTTGTACAGAATCAGAATGCATCATTTCAGTCATTTAACAGTGTAAGAGAATGGAAAGCCAACAGAAAGAATCCATCCAGTATGGTGAGCAGGCTGTACATGACAGTGTAATAGAGATTAAGGAAGACTGTTGGAATGCTGACAGTCAAAGAGATTAAGCATTTCTGAGACCCTTTTTATAATACATTTTTATCTGACATGATGTTTTGCTTTCCAAACAGGAAATCTGGGCTACACCTCTTCTGGCATAAGGAATATAATATTCTATGTTCTGTTCTGCATAAAGGAATACTAGTGGAATGGTATCCCCTATGAGGAGCTATATCTCTTTTTCAGACTTGCTGTAAAGTAACAACTTAAGATTGTTAGGGTTCTGTACTGCATGTACTATAGGCAGAGTGACTTTTTTTTAGCACTGTACAGTAGAAGCCGCTTAATTGGGATGCTCTGGTGGCAGGCTTTTTGCCCTAATTAAGTATCCATCCTGCTTATTAGAAGTCATTGAAATGGCTTAGATTGCACACAAGAGGTCAGACAGCAAGATGAAGAAGGTGCTGTTAGAACTTTACTACTCTACTGGGACTTAACTAGAACTCTACTACCCGGGACCTTTAATTTTGGGTCAAGCAAACAAAAAAAACAAGAGTTAGTGGGTTTGAGTTGGGTGAAGGGAACTGTTATCTGTGCAGTTAACAAGGTGAAGAAGGGAACTGTGAATTAGGGGGAGTGGCTTAGGAAGCAGGAAGCCACGTGTTTGTATTTAAAACTGCCCTAGATAACTTTCGACAGAGAACAGCAAGAGGAAGGAGGTGCTGTTAGAACTATACTATTCTACTGGGACTTAAGAACTAGAACTCTGCTATTGGGGCCTTCAATTTAGGGTAAAAGCAAACAAACAAAAAAAACAAGAGTTAGTGTGTTTGTCTGAGTTGGGTGAAGGGGAATTGTTATCTGTGCAGTTAGCAAGGTGAAGAATGGAAATGCTAATTAGGGAGAGTGGCTTAGGCAGCAGGAAGTCAGGTGTTTATATTTAAAACTGCCCTAGATAACTTTTGGTAGAGAACAGCAAGAGGAAGGAGGTGCTGTTAGAACATTCCTGGAACTATATAGCCCTCCTCCCACCCTTCCACCCTTAGCCAATTCTACTTTTATAGACACAGGATTTGACTGGCAACAGGAACTTCCTGGTTGGGAGCAGGAAGGGAGTGATCACACAGGCACAAAAGACTCACCATCCTAGAAGGAAAAGAGTAGCTCTCCATCTCCCCTAGCTGCTGGAGGTCTGCCTCTGAACAAGTATGAAGGAGACTACTGAGGAATACAGGAACTTCCTGTACCAGAACTGGAAAAGCAGGATCTTTAAGGGAATAGAGGCAGTAGGAAACTAGGGAGAAAAAAAATTAAATAAAATAAGATATAATAAACAGAGAGAGACAGAGAGAGGAAAGAGTAAGCATGCAAAACAACAGTTGAGGGGCCACAAATAGGACATGATGAGAGTGGTGCAGTACAATGGCTATGGAGTGGCAGTCTTCCGGGAGATGTTCTGGAGGATGCAGTGTTGTCCCATCTGCAGGCATCTCTCTGGGCTGAGGGAAGAGGTTGCTCGTCACAAGGCTGAGCTGGCCAGGATTCGGGGACCTCCTTTCCCACCCAGGGACCACTAGGGCCTCTGCCGTTACCTCAGAGGTTGCCAAGAAAGAGGAGCAGTTGGACCATAGTGGGCTCAAGGAGGGTGAGGGTGGTGGAACAGAAGTGCATCCCTCCAGTTGTACCTCTCCACAATTTGTACGCCATTCTGGCAGAGTGTGGTTCCTTTATGGAGGCACCTGCAGTGGAGACCAAGGGGGATGCTGGGAACCTCCACAAAGGAGACCCACATGGGGGTGGCATTAGGGCCCCACAGGGGAATGAAACAACTGCTGGTGGGGAACTCAGTTGTTAGGAGGGTAGAACTAGGGTGAGGGGGGAGAGGGAGGTAAGGTGCCTGCCTGGCAACATGGCTTGAAGGGACAGGGAGTGAATCCTCAGGATTGAGGGGATCAGCTACACAGGGGAGGGAGCTGGATGTCATTGTCCAACTAGGAACAAATGACCTGGCTGGGAAAGAGATCAGAGCAGTGCAGGAGGAGTTTGTGGAGTTGGACAGGGGCCTTAGACAAGTAGCATGCATGGTAACCTTCTTGGAGGTACTGCCTATCTATGGCATGGGTGAGGCTAGCATGCTCCACACCATGGGATTCAATCAATGGTTGAAAAACTGGTGCAGAGTTCAGGGTTTTGGCTCCATTGGGGACTGGGGGTCCACTTGGAGGGATGCAGGCCTGTACTAGCATGATGGCCTGCATCTGTCCAGGAGGGGAACCAGGATCCTAGGTGATAGGTTTAAATGCTTCATTGGCAACCATTTAAACTAGCCAAGGGGGAGGCACTGAAAAGGAACATGGAAATCCTAGCCCCCACAAAAAAACTCTGGGTAGTTAGTGAGGTAAACACCAAGATAGAGAAGTTGATAGGGAGAAGGGCAGGGTTAAATGGAGAAAAAGGCAAATGCAGTAAGGACAGGGATGGGACAAAAAGGGATAATGCCACCAAAAATGGAGGGTAATGAGTACCAGTGCCCATAGTCTAGGTAACAAGCTCCCTGAACTGGTGGCCTTGATGGAAGAGGGATGCCTTGATATTGTGGCAGGCACAGAAACATGGTACACAGAGAACCATGACTGGGATGTCAACATACCAGGGTACACAATCTACAGGCGGGACAGGGAGGATAGACGAGGAGGAGGAGAGTAGCCCTCTACATACGGGAAGGGATAAAAACAATGGAACTAAAGGGTAAACAGGGAGAAGAGGAGGCACTGTGGGTCACCCTGGAGATCTGTACAGGGTTGTATATAGTCTCCCATCTCAGGGGGAGGAAATGGATAAGGAAAAGATAAAGGCATCCTTAGGATGGCAGAAAAAGGGGAGATATTGTTGATGGGGGACCTGAATATGCCAGATGTTACCTGGAGCACCTTTGCTGCAGCCACATCGAAGAGCAGGGTCATTCTCAATGCCCTACAGGGGCATGCCTCAGACAGTTAGTGTTGAAACCCACTCGAGAGGAAGCAATCTTAGACCTGGTACTCTCAAATGAGGATGGAGAGAGGATTTCAGATCTAGAAGTGGGTAGCCATCTGGGAACAAGTGACCACCAAACAGTGTGGTTCATGATAAACACAGCCGCAGAGTCAAGTTATACAAACATGAGGGTACTGGACTTTAGGAGGGCTGACTTTGTCAAAATGGGAGATTGCCTCAGAAATGCACTAGAAAACAGGCAAGAAGGAGAGGTGGAGAAAAAATGGGGACACATCAAAACTGCCATCACAGAGACAACAAGCCTTTATGTGAAGCAAATAAAGAAATCTAAACAAAAGAAAAAAACACTATGGTTCTCAAAAGAGGTGGCAGCGAAGGTTAGGGAGAAAAAGATTCAGGAAGTATAAGGAAACACAGAAGGAGCAGGATAGAGGTACCAGTTAAAGCAGAAGGAAGTGGGGAAGACAGTTAGAATAGCAAAGTCCCAAACCAAGGAAAAGATAGCCAACTTGGGTAAGAAGGAGGGGGATAAAACCTTTTATAGGTACATTAGGGAGCGAAGAAAACCAAGAGAGGGATGGTGAGGCTTAATAAAGGGAGGGTGGGTGGGCGAGAGGGACAGTGAAAGAGCAGGGATACTGAATGAATACTTCTGCTTGGTATTCACAAAAGAAGAGGAGGGGGAAGTACCTAATCCAATCAATAGAAGCACTCTGGATGGGGGAAGGGGTCGATACCAGTCCTTTCACAGAAGGAAGGGTTCTGAAAGAACTCCTAAAATTGAAGTTGAACAAAACAATGGGACCTAACAGGATTCACCCCAGAATTCTTTATTTTTTATTTTATTTTAGTCTTTGGTAACCAGGTAAGTCCCACCACGCACAAGTGCCTGTTTTCAGGGGTGACCTGGGAGCACTGGGCGGATAAGTGACTTGCTCAGAGTCACACAGTATGCAAGTGGAGGTTGTGAGAATCAAACTCAGGTTTGGTCTACCGGATGTACCAATCTCATTCACACTTCATTCCTCTAACCTCTAGGTTATACTGCCAGTCCAATCTAAAAGAACTAAGAGGAGAACTAGTGACACCACTGACTACCCTTTTTAACAAATCATGGGAGGATGTTATGGTACCTACGGACTGGAGGAGGGTGGATGTGATTCCCCTTCACAAAGCAGAGGCAGGAAACTATAGACCTGTTAGCCTGACCTCAGTGGTAGGGAAAATTATGGAATCACTTCTGAAAGACAGAACTGTTGAGTACCTAGAGGCCAGTGGGGCACAGAACTCAAGGCAGCATGTGTTCACAGTGGGAAGATCATGTCAGTTGAATCTAATAGATTTCTTTGGCTGGGTGACCAAAGTAGTAGACCAGGGAGGGGCTGTGGACATGGCCTACCTAGACTTTAGCAAGGTGTTTGACACAGTCCCACATAAAAGATTAATAAACAAATTAGCCAGCCTGGGAGTGGGTCCCAGGGTGGTAGCCTGGGTAAAAAATGTGTTGGACAACAGGACACAAAGAGTAATAGTAAATGGAGTCCACTCTAAAGAAAGGGGGATTACTAGTGGGGCACCACAGGGTTCAGTACTGGGTCTTGTCCTTTTTAATGTCTTCATAAGTGACATTGCAGAGGGACTGGAAGGAAAAGTATGCCTCTTTGCAGAGGACACAAAGATCTACAACAGGGTTGATACACAAGGAGGGGTAGAAAAGATGAAAAGGGACTTGGAAAGGTTGGAGGAATGGTCAAAAATATGGTGGCTTAGATTCAGTGCAAAGAAGTGTAAAGTAATGCACCTGGGAAACAAAAACCCAGGGGAAGAGTACACAGTGGGTGGGGGAGGTATTAACAACAACAAAAATGGAAAGGGACCTGGGGGTAGTCACATTAGATGACCTAAAAGTAAGCAAGTAATGTGAGAAGACAGTAAGGATGGCTGGGGTGATACTGGGATGTATAGGGAGAGGCATCACAAGTAGAAAACAGGAAACTGTTATCCCTCTGTACAGACAGTTGGTGAGACCCCATCTGGAGTACGGTGTGCAGTCCTGGAGACCCCATCTCTGCAAGGACATAGACATGATGGAGGCAGCCCAGAGGAGGGTAACAAAATGGTGCAGGGTCTGCAACAGAAGCCATATGAAGAGAGAGACTAAAGGAGCTTAATATGTATACCCTTGAGGAAAGGAGGGTGAGAGGGGACATGATAAAAACTTTCAAGTACCTCAAGGAAATCAACAAAGTCTAAGAAGGCAGCATCTTTCAGAAAAAGAGATGTGCAAGAATAAGGGGACACAATTTGAAGGTAGAGGAGGGACGGTTCAGGGACAATGTGAGGAAGTATTTTTTTCTCAGAGAGGGTGGTGGACACGTGGAACAGCCTTCCTGAGGAGGTCGTGGGGTCAAAAACATTGGGGGAATTCAAGAATGCATGGGACAGACATAAGGCAATTCTGGTGGGGGGGTAGGAAGAAGTAGGCTGTTGGTTAACTAGGATCTGCAGCTTATCCAATAGATAGAGAAATGGACAGACTAGGTGGGCCAAGTGGTCCTTATCTGCTGTCAAAGTCTATGTTTCACTACAACTGTGTGTGCTGTCTTCACTGACTTTAAAAGACTGTTCCCTCTCCTAATACCTTGAAGTCTCTTGGTTTGCATCCCTCTGTCACGGTCAAGAAAGTGAAAGCTGACAGTAGTGATGAAAACACATATGTATGGTAAATTTTCTCTGTTTAAAAAAATAAAAAAAAACAGCTTTTGCTCGCTCTCCTTCTCACTCCACTAGTGTCTGCTCAAGATGGGAAAGCCTCTCTCTTTGCCTAGTGCCAGCCCAAGAAAAGACATGGCTCTGGTTCACTTTTCTGTCATCTGAAAAGACTCTCTCTTGCTTCACTTCGCTAGTGCCTGCCTAAGAAAATATGGTTAAGCTGCCTTTTTTAAACCGGGGAGAGTAGAGTGCAGCAGGGTAGAAGGCAGGCAGGGTGGGAGTATATGAAAAAGCAGTTGAAGAGTGCAATTTACACCTATTCAGGTGTGACTAAAAGATTAGCAAAGAGCATACTTGCCAGTTTAGCTTTATTGGCATCCTGATTACTGTATATGTGTCCTAATTAAGTGACTTCTACTGTACAGTGTATTTTTGGTTGAGTTAAATAAAGAATATAAAATGGCATTCCTGTGCCCAGTAGGAGCAAGGTTATATGTTCTTCTTTAAGACCTAAGTGTTATTTTTTGGTCTGATGAATTGGCATACTAGCATGACCTGCTGGGTTGTGCTCTCTTATTTGTTCACAGCAGGGGCGCTGTTAGACCTGAGCCTCAGGGGCTTGAGCCATCAATGTTTTCATATGGGCCCTGTAACTCTCAGAACATTCAATCTCATATTACCATTGATCTGATATCAGAATGCTGGTATTATGAATTTATGATGCCTGAACATTTGCATTATGTGTTTCTGCTGTCAATCATTCCCCATGGGAAAAAATGACTACCCATATATTGCATGCTATATGTACAGTATAACGCTATTGCAATATTCAGGTACTATGTGTCTTTAAAAGAACCCATTATATGTGACATTATAGCATATGTGAGTTAATGAATTAGTCCATATTTTCATATAAAATAGAAAATGATTGATCACTGAACCTTCAGTACATCCTCAGGTACGGTCAGGGAAAACTGGACAGGAAAATAGATTTGTTTGTGCCACCAAGCAAGGCATATAGCCTCATGCACAGAGAAAAACACACAGAGGCCCATGTGTTGGAAATATTGCAGAAGTGCTAAATACCAGTTTTAATTCAAAAGTGTTTTTTTTTATATTGTATATTGTTTTCATTTATTTTGTAATTTTTTTAAACAATAGTGTTTTCACAACACTCCATGGCAGCAGTGAACTTGCTAGTGGTTTCAGTTTAGAACTTAAACTGATTGCTGTGAATGCAACATCGCTGTGAAAAACACCGGCTGTCTCGAGGCTTTCCGATCAACTGGAGCATTAATGTACCACAGAAGGGTACAGCCACGTTCCATGACCTTTGAACCAGGGTACAACAAGGCTTCAGCTGATGGCATGAAAATCCATGCAGAAGAAACCCTCACCATACACTGCATGCCTGTTGCATGTGCGCTGAAGCAAGTTGCACTGCCATTCCTGTGGAAGGCCCGAAAAATGTAAAAATAATACTGGCCACCTGCAGGAAAAGCGTGGCACCCACAGTCGCCACACCACTGACTGAGCACTCCTGCTCAGTACTGTATTTGGCCTCTGGAGGGAGCTGTCCTCACTTGAAGGCTTGGCTGGGGGAGGAGAGCTTCACAAAGGAAAGCACATTCTAAAGAAAGTGGGAGATGTGACTGAGATGCCACTCTAGATGGGATAGGGAGCCAGTTAGTTGGAAGCATAAAGAAAAATCACTGGTCTGTCAGTGCAGTATCTCACAATACCTGTGACCCAAGTTCAGGATCAAGAACAGGTCGCTAGAGGCTGGCCGGGGGGAAGGGGAGGAGGAGGATTGAGCATCCCAGCGGACGCTTTCCTCCTCCAGGAAAGGAGGACTTCACGCTCCGCTGCAAGACCATCACCTGGATGACCACATGTGGGTGGCAATGCAGCTGGAGACAGACTTGAGAGAGGGATATCACAGCTATCAGCATGAGAATGCATGCACAGCATGGCTGTGCTCACCTGGATGTCCTAGCATGTGACAACCCGGGGGGGGTACCTTCAGGGAAAAAGGCTGCAACCCTAGCACCTCTGCATCATCGACGACCCCAGTTTATCCAACATCCCCCACTTAACCACTGCGTGCACTGCCTGACAAGACCTGAATGTCCAGGGTCAGTCCCCCACCCTATCCCCACCTGAGGGCAAAGCCAAGGCTCAATGGAGGTTAGTGGTCACAGCTGGGATGTATGAGAGGATTAGGAGGTGCCTGAAAGACCCAAGGATAGGTGAAGGAATTTGGAGAGTACGGGGGCATAAATAGAAAAGTAAAAAAAGAAGAATAAAGATAAAAATCTAATTAGGGCCACCTGATGGCCTAATGGGTAGTGTCTGTACTCCCATACCTGCATTTATTATTTACTTAATGTCGTCTACCAGCCATTCGGGGAGTAGACTCTGAAATATCCCAAGTACTCCAACTGCCATAGCGTAGAGCCAAAGAGAAACATAGAAACATTGAAACATAGAAATTGTTGGCAGAAAAGGACTGTTAGGCCCATCTGGTCTGCCCGTAGGCCCTATGCATTCTATGTGGCCAGTGACGCTATGTGATCAATGGCTTTTCATAAATTCCTCCCCTCTCAAGCTTCTCTTATGTTGTCCCAGGCATGCTTAAACCCCTCCATTGTTCATGCCCCCACTACCTCCTGTGGCAGACTATTCCAAGTGTTGACTACCCTTTTTGTGTAGAAAAACTTCCTCACATTACCTCTTAATCTACCCCCTACCAGTTTCATATTGTATCCCCTTGTTCTAGTACTTTTTCTACATTGGAAAAGGTCCCCCACCTGCACCTTGTTTATGTCCTTGACGTACTTGAAAGTTTCAATCATGTCCCCCCGCTATCTCCTCTCCTTCAGTGAGTACATATTGAGGTCCCTTAGTCTGTTCTCATATGTTTTGTGGTGCAAACCCTGCCTCATCTTTGTTGCCTTTCTCTGGATAGTCTCTGTGACACTTGGACAGCTGGTTCTGATTACTCTATGATTTTTGTAATATAAAAATGTGTTATTAGGTGTCTCTCATGAGACATGCTGAGACAGCCTGTGGGATGACCCCCCCAGGTCTCAACTACAAGCTGTTAACCTTCAAGCCAGGAGATAATTACAGGCTAGAAGAGACACAAATTAAGGATCTCCTGTTTATCTGGCTTAATTGGAGCTGCCAGCTGCTAGGATGAAAATCACAAACTTTTATGATGTTTAGAGGAAGAAACCAGGCTATGTCACTTAGGTGCTAAGTCATAAACGCTCCTTTGATGTTTGTGAAGGGCAAAAAGATACACTAGATCAAAGGGTTATGGAGATGTGAGATTTTGCTGATGTCAGCTATTTAATTTACCTTCTGAATGATAAGACATCTTGTTTTGCATAATTTTTATATTCTGACAGGGAGGAGCTAGGTGACCTCATGCAAAGAGATTGGCAAAGCCAGTTTTAAACAGTATTCTGTTTTCCTCTTAGAGACATTCATGTTTGGACTCTGAAGAAGAAACATCTACTTTAGATAGACAAGTCGAATTGTCTGTTGGTAGGAATTAATTTGCACTTTTTAAACCTTGTTCTTTTTAAGTGATTGTATGTTTTTGTAATATATTGTTCTGTATTTACATTTTACACATTTTTGTCTATCTTTAAGTAAACCTCTATTTTAAGAGATTACTTGGTGTGCCTTTGAAATTCTTTTTTTGACAAGTGAAGCATATATGGTTAAAGCTGACATTGTGCATAAGTGTACTGGTTTACCAAACTGGGAAAAGGTGAGAGTTTATTCTGAGGTCTTTCATAGAGTTTTTAAGGGTTCATTTTGTACACCTGGTTAGGTGCCCATAGGCGAAAGATATCTGCCACCCCTGAAGAGCAAAATTATCTGAGCCTGTACATTGGGTACACTAGCAAGAGGTTCACAGTTTGAATCCCTCCAGAACTTGAGACCACAGGTTGATCAGGTTGATTTGAACCCACAAAACAGACAGGAGGGTTACCATGTTCTGTTCCTGTTCACAATACTGCGCTCGGAGGTTGGCACTGTGGGAGTAGAGGGCCTGACCTGCTGAGTGGGGTTGTGACAGTCTCCACCTTATCTATGTCCTTGCACAGGTGTGGCCTCCAGAACTGCACACAGTACTCCAGATGAGGCCTTACCAATGTCTTATACAATGGGATTACCACCTCCCACTTCTTGCTAGTGATACCCCTGCCTATGCACCTCAGCATGCAACTGGCACTCCCTGCCACCTTTGTACACTGCATTGATACCTTAAAGTCACCAGAGATGATAACCCTTAGGTCCCTTTCCTCTTTGGTGACAGTCAGCTCCCCCCAAACCTGTAGCTCTCCCCAGGGTTCCCTCTACACAGGTGCATTGTTTTGCACTTCTTTGCATTGAACCTCAGTTGCCACATCTCCAACTATCTTTCAAGCTTCTCCAGGTCCCTCTTCATTTTCTGCACCCCTTCTGAAGTATCCACCCTGTTGCAGATCTTGGGGCATAGACCAGAATGACAGAAGCAAAGCTTTTACTAAGAACATTCTTGAAAGGAAACAGGACAGGTGAGTTACTAAGAGAAAAGACACAAAATGAATAACAATGGAAGGGAGAGGAGAAATATAAGGATACAAAATTCACAAAAAATGAAAAAAGCAGGGCCCAGGAGTAGTAGGAAAGATGAACTGAGAAAACAGGTCACTTAATTGTTTTCCATTTCGTAAGTCACATTCAAACACATTCCATGATGCCTGGTCATTCATAGAAAAATAAAAACATAATTAATTCCAAGGGTAATGACAAAGATAAAGGACATGTGCCCCCATATAAAGAAGGTTTGCAGAGCACTAACAGGAGTAGTGTGCACTAACAGGACATAGCCCGTCTAAATGTGGGCCATATTCAAAGTGTTATTTCTACAGTACATGTACGCTCAGTTCCAATTACTCAGATGGTGGCAGGCCAAGAAGGTGAAAGGAGGGTCTATGCCAGTCACCATTCGTTGCTCTGCCTGCTGATGGGCTTCTTCAGGTGGGTAGGGTGCCAGACGTGGAGTGGAGGGTAGTGTATGCTGAGTGGGTTGGGGAGTTCTCTTGTTTTGCTGGGTGGTGGAGGAGGAGGAGGAAGGATTCTGTGATTAGGCATGGGTGGGTAGTAAAATACCCTACCTAAACACTACCTGCGGGTACCTCCAAAATACCCTAAATTTCCCTAAAAATACCCTAATGCAAAACAGGTAGTTGGTTAGGGTCGGGTAGTTACTACCCTAATCCTTCTACTACCCTATTACCCTACCCTGGCTATAACAAAATGTGAAAGACATTATTTTTGACTGCCCTAATCCGAGAAAACTACCCAAAAGGATCTCTCTTGAGTAGTGTAAGATAGGCACAGCCGCTCTGAGCAAGCCTGCTACTGTTTCCAAAATACAGTCTTTAGTATTACGGTTGTATGACTCGTTCTTCTATAGGGCCACTGTTATATGCCACGCCTTTTTTTTATTAATGAGACATTGCCAATCAGATTGTCTGCAGTAGTTAGTGAAATAGAGAGCTGTTTAATGGTTGAATAAATAATTTGTCTAATGGGCCATTGGGTGAGAAAGGCAATTACAAGCCATGCAGCTGCTCTGAGTGAATCTGCTGCTGTTTCAAAAAATGAAATCCTGAGAAGAGTTGAGCTGGCTATGCCAACTGTATTTTGTTTGTTTCATCTTTTGTCTACCTCTCCCTGCCCTTCTGGCCAGCCACTCCTTCAGGCTGCACAGTGTTAACCACCCCCTTTGCCAGCCAGGCCATCCCCGTTGCCTCCATACCATCCTCGCTTCAGTCCACATCCTTGGTAAACCCATGGTAACCCTTCGAGATGGACCCTCTCCCCAAGTGGCACAGAGGAGGGGAGATAGTTCCTGCTACCTTGACAGAGGAGAGGGGGCTAGGAGGATCAGAGGAGGCTGTGAATGGCTATGTGGCTTGGGGGAATGAGGCAGTCATCATCCAGCAGCCAGGTGGGTGATTTCAGCTTTTCTGGTCCCACGCACCTCCCACATTCATGTGGACACAGCAGCGTGCAGGGGGATGTTCAGCAACATGTGGTAGTCCATGCCACCTAGAACACCTCCATTAGCCACCTTCAGGAGCCACTAGTAATGCAGTTCAGCACTGGCACACCCCAAGGAGGGAAGCATCCATAGAATGCTCTGACCCACTCCCTGCCAGTCTCTGATCCTAACATCCAGGCTCGGGGAATGATCCCAGGTCATCAGCATGCTGGGCAATCCCCCATCACTTATCACCACAGAGTCAGCCTCCAGATTTTTTAATGTCAGTACAAACAGTGTCCCTAAGACAAATGCCTTATACAGCCTTAAAAGGTTGTCTAGGGACAGGGTCACACAACTGAACTTCTTCTGGCTTCACTAAGGGCCTCCTAACGTACAGGAACTGGAAAAATGTAGGGGCTCAGTGTGATTCTATTAATGAATCACAGCTGATTCTAACAATGAATCACAGCTTACCACTGGTGATGTTGCTACAGGCTTGTGGTACTTTTTACAACATTATTAATACCCTTCCAGACTGAATGCAAAACGGCATTCTAAATACACATGATGTATATGTTTGTTGTTGATGCATTGTTATATGTTGAAAATGTAATAAAATCTAAGTTTAAAAACAGGGATTGATAGTGTTCCTCATTCCTGTTCCAGCTTGTAAAGTGTTAATAGTTTTCAGTCAAAAAAGAGAGACAAAATAAATGTTGCAGGGTTAGCTTTATGTTCAACATTCATAAGTTTCAGAACACCCTGATCTTACTTTGAGAGTCAGCTCTTGCAGCAGGTAACACTAGTAGGACTGAAGCCATCAGGCAGCAGTACCCCACAGAAAACTTTTAACTAGCAGTCTGTAGCAGGGACTGCCCCCAGTGTTGGCTCACCTCCGACATCATGCATGGTATAAAAGGAGGGCAGTCCCTGGCATCCTTCAGTTCTTTTCCTGCCATTGACTCACGTTCTTCGGCTCCACAGATCACCTCTCACTAGTTCAAGGGCCATTTTGCTAAGTTTCTTAGCCAGATTTTCTTGTTTTTTCAACAAAAAAGTTTGCTTTTTCTGCCTTCATAGTTCTGCATATCGTCTTCTCCAACATGTTCCATTGAACGGAACCCTTCCAAGTTTGCCTGAGCAAATCCCATCCAAGGACGGCCACTCAGCCTTTCTGCTGTGCCTAGACCCTGACCATGACACCCAGGCCTGTCTGCACTGCCAACTGTTTAACAGCAGGATGAGAATCTGTCGACAGAAGGTTCTTCAGGCTTTCCTCACAGAGCAATATTTAGCAGCTATGCAGAAAGATTCCTCTTTGCAGGGGGGTTCTTTCCATCAGAAATCTTCAGGAAAGCACCACAAGGAGAAGAGGAAGGAGAGAGAAAAGAAGAGATCTCCCTACAAACCTAGATCTTCAGGCTCCCACTCTGCCTCCTGGGGCAGCTCTGACACTGCCTCCCAGGTAACCCGTTCTCCTTCTTGGTCAACCCCCCCACCCTGGTATGGGTGTCAGAAGCTAACGACTGTGGCTTTGGGTCCTTGTGCCACACACTATAGCCACTTAAAGTCTGTCTACATGATCAGGTCTCCAAACGGCACTCTGACTTCAGCAGGCATGCCTCTGGACCAACATCAACTCATTCCTGGTCGGCCTCTGTCTCTGGCACAAACACAGGACCTTGGGGCATTCCTCCAGGAGATCTGCCTCACAGCCTCCCAGACCACCCAAGCCACCATAAGACAAATGTCCAGTGACATTTCTGTCTTCAGAAGGCAACACCCACTGACAATACTCTACCGACATCACTGCTTCTGTGGCCTCACCCATTGGCACCACTGGTCCAGTCCCTGACATCACCGGTTTTCCCCCCACAACTGGCTGATGAATGCATGGAACACAGTCCTCCTGAGGACTACCGGACAATGGCTTTGGACCAGGCATTGGCTGCTGATGTTGGACCTGTTACTACAGCTCCAACGTCGCCTCAAGATCACCCGCTGTCACCGAATCATGGCACTAGGCCAGAGTCAGTCCCAACAACTGATACAGAGCCTAAGCCCCACTTATCCTAGGTCAAAGATCTGTTTGAATATTGGTGGGAAACCATCAGGATGGACCTCCTGCCACCAAAACATCCTTGGACAGAGGTCCCACCTCAGTTCTATTGGTGTTACCTACTGCAACAGCTTCTCTTGAAGATCTACTGTTATGGTAAGTTCTTACATAACTGTACTTTCTTTACAACTTACAATGAGCTCCCTGCAAACAGTGAACACCAAGCATTGCAGTATTTAGGTCTCTCTGTTTTCTGACTAAATTTGATTAACTCTTTACTAGCTGAGGGAGAGGTCATGACATTAGTAACTACCTATTACCCATCTCAAACTACCCAACCAGGGAATTATGCTGTTATGTCAGGTAGGGTGGTGCATTACCCAAACTACACTACCCGTCCAAAAATAGGCAATACCTGTACTACCTTACCCAGCTACCCACTGCGTAGCCCATGCCTACCTGTGTTGCATCCGTAATGCTGAGTGGCTACTGGTAAGGAGTCTACTGGTCTACCAGGGAGAGAGATGTTGAGAATAAATTTCTGAGAATGAGCAAAGTGGTTCAAATAAGTTAGGATATTGCATTTTATCTTTAAACTTTTATCTCTACTATAGTTGTCTAAGTCTTGATACATTATTTCTAGCTGTATAATGCTAATTATTATTAGTTGCAACTGTCAGATAAGGGAGTCAGTGATAATAATGGTTATTACCCCGATTTGAAAGCCAGGAGACCCAAGTCCAGAATCTACCAGAGCAAACTGTGATCTTGAGCAAATCACTTGTCATTTCTGTGTTTTACAGAGGTTTACTTTGCTCTTAAAGGGCATGCTCTTCAATTTTATAGTGATAGCGCTTTAACGTTTTGTGTTACAAAAATAAGATAACACCTAACCGGACCCAAATTACCTGTTTCAGATTTTTCAAAAATTTGAATTTGATTGCTTTTCTGATGATGTAGAAAAGATCAACAGGCACAGACTTTAATTCCTGAAAAAGACATGGAGTACTTCTCCAGTAAAGTGAAGGTCTGAGATATTCATGGACCTTTTCCAAAAGTCCACCAAAAAATATGTCATATTTCTTTCACTGACTCATGCTTTACAATTCTAATCAAAGACAGACTGAGATTGGGACAGATTGAAATGCTGGGATGTGGATTTAATGTGAAAAGAATGCAAAGCATTAAGGAACAAGTGTAAATGTTTTGTACATGGAACTAAATCAATATACTGTAAAACCATTCAGAAAAATATCCTGATCTCACCAGGAGGATTTTGGCATGGCAGAAATGTGTTTCTTTGCCGGCAGCCATCCTCAACTATCCATCATGTGTAGGTCCAGAGTGATCTAATCATCTCATGAGAAGGCAGAGCTAATGCATTCCTCCACAGCTTTGAATGGTTGTAATCGTATCAGACATAGTCTCTAATTTGCAACCTAGGATGAATGTTAATAACCATCTGCATAGGAAGAGTGGTAGTTTTAAATTTTCTGATATTACTGAACATGAAACAACTATACTACAGCCTCCATTCTTGTAAATGTTATGCTTCCTTGTCAGCAGGCAACTCTTCTTATGTAGCTGCTAGGTTTATATGGGTTTGCTTTAGTTTATTTTCACTGTCTATACTAGTCCCTGCACTGTAACTATCCTGGGGTTCTCCATTTTCTGGTTGTTGAAATCTCATTGTCCCTAACAGCTGCATTAGCATATGTGAACATGACATGCCAGCACCCTTTGTAGTCTACAGTTAGAGATGCAGCAAAGTTTTAATTCACTGGTGAAGTCAGGAAATTTGCCTCCGCAGAGAAATCTGCAAATTCATCCATCTGATTTTGCCATTTCATGTGCAGATTTTCACCGAGAAGTGCAGAATTGTCGCTGCAAAGTGCAGAATTTCACCCGTGAAGTAAGGAATTCCACCTGCGAAGTGCAGAATTTCATCTGCGAGTGGCAAGATTCCGCTGTTCGGGGTGAAATTCCACCATTTGCAGGTGAAATTCTACACTTTCATGGGCAACATTTTGCACTTCATGGGTTGAATTTTGCAATTCACACCCACAGATTATTTCACAAATTGCATGAACTTCACAGATTGATTCATGTAGTAAATTTTGTGGACTTCTCCCATCTCTATCTACAGTATGACTGTCAGCTTACTTAGAGTTCAACAAAACAAGTTACAGCAAGGTGTAAAATAACCATGTTTACCTTCAGTTAGCTTTGTACACTTAGTTGTAATGTAGAGTTTTTCCCCATTAAATTGCATTCATTTGTGTGTTTCTGGAGAGTTGTTTAAGTTATGTGTGCTTTCAGCATAGAGATACATGGTGTAAATGGGTGCTATGACATCATACAAACATATAAACAAGGAATTTGAGAACAGATAAGGACTACTTGGCCGACCTAGTTTGCCAACTTTTTCCCCTGTCTACAGTGTCACCACAGACCCTACTTGATCTTCCCCTATCCACTTTCTAGTAAGATTGCTTTATGCCTATCCACTGCATTCTTGAATCCCACCACTGTTTTCACTCACACCATCTCCACTGGAAGACTGTTCTAAGCATCCACTAATCTTTCCATGAAGAAGCACTTCCTCACATCTCTCCTGAGTTTACTCCACTTCAGCTTCCTTTTATGACTTCTTGTTCTCGTGCATCTTTTTTCTGAAAAATACTCCCATCCTGTACCATATTTACATCTGTGTGGTATTTATAGTTCTCTGTCATATCCCCCCATCCTCTCTTCCAGGGTGTGCATATTAAATTCCTTTATTCTCTCTTTGTGAAGTTTATGATGTAGCTCTTACACCATTGTAGTTGTCCTCCTCTGAACAATCTCTACTCTGTCTATGTCCTTCTGGACATGTGGTCTCCTTAACTGGACACAATGCTCCAAGTGAGGCCTCACCAGTGATCTACATAGCGGCAATACCACCTCTCTCCTTCTGTTAGTGATACCTCTCCCTATGCACCCAAACATCCCACTGGCCCTACCAACTGCCTTGTCCCACAGGCTGGCCATTTTAGGTAATCAGATATGATTACTTCCAGGTTCCTTTTCCTTTTGGTGACTGTCAATACCTCTTCTCTCATTTTATACTCTGCCTCTGGGTTTCTGTGCCCTAAGTGCATGATTTCACATTTTTTCATATTGAACCCCAGCTGCCATGCCTCTGAGCACTCATTGAGTTTTCTCAGGTGTTTAGACATTGTTTCCAGTCCCTCTGGAGTGTCCACCCTGTTGTGAATTTTGGAGTCATCTGCAAAGAGGCATTCTCTTCCCTTCCCTTCCAGCTCATATGTAATGGCACTTACAAAGACATTAAAGAGGACCCATCCCATTACTGACCCCTGAGGCATCTCGCTGTTTACCCTCCTTTCTCTACAGCAAACTCCATTTATCACCATGTTTATCATTCATCCCTTTACCAATGTCTTACCCTGTTTACTACCTTAAGCTCCACCCCTAGGCTGCTTAGTTTCCTTATGAGTCTCCTATGTAAAACAGTGTTGACAGCCTTACTAAAATGTAGGTAGGCCCTGTCCATCACCCCATCTTGATCTATTTCCCTGGTCACCCAGTTAAAGGTTTGTATTAGATTTGTTTGACAGGAGCCCCCATGAATCCATGCTGCCTTGGGTTTTGTAACCCACTGGATTCAAGATACAGTAGCCTCTCACTATAACGAATGGCTTGGGAACCAATGCAGCCATTCATTATAGCATGTCATTTATTACAACAAGGGAAGCTATCGGTATTAACTGCGATGTACAATAAATTGCTACTGTGACTTTGCCAGACTGTTGATTTGCTTGGCGGAGAGGAGGGAGTGCTTTGTAAGTTTTTTTATTTTATTTTTGGTAATATACTTGTGCTCAGTATGACTGTAATTGTGCAGTACTTGTGTAATACACTGTAATTACTTATTGGCTGCATCAATGCCAATGAAGTCTGTCATCTTCAGCAGTCTCGAGCGCCTGTTTGTGGCCACATCTTTTGCAAAGGACACCAGCTGTCTAAGCTGGATGAATTTAATGGGATCCACTTTCTGACTGGAAAGCCACTCTAGCCCAGTCTCTAAACCATGGATTGCTTCCAGGTGAGTCGGTGGTGGTGCAGGGATCTCACAGTCATCCTCACTTTCCTCTTCCTCCTCACAAGCCTCTCCTTGCTTGCTTCCTGCTCACCTGAATGGCAGAGACAGTCTCTGCATCTGTCATTGACTCTACTGTATCTGCTATGTCATCGCCTGTTAGCCACTGATCGATCACTGCATCTGGGTCTGTCTGATCCAGCAAGTTTAATCCAAAGGCCATCTATGCAATCTCAGCAGTGTCATCGATCTCCAGCTCCTCGTCTGTGTTTATGGTGCTAGCAAATGTGGCACCTACCATTGCTGGCCAGCAGTTTGAGATCATTCCCTCAGAAACATTTTCCCTGCCTCCCCAGCCAGGTCTGCCATAGTTTTCAGTGTGAGTGACTTCACAAAATCCATGACCTTATCTGTATCAGCAGCTACCAGGTCACCAAGAAGTATTTTCCTGTAGTGCTTCTTAAATGTCACAATGATACCCCCATCCAGAGGCTGTATGCATGAGATGGTACTTTTGGGAAGGAACAGTGCCCTGATTTTGCCATCTCATGATTTTAATTCAGTTTCTGGTAGGTGTGCATGGCACTGATTCTGAAGCAGCAGTGCCTTTGGCTGCAATTAATTTTTTTGAAGAAAGGCTTGCACAGAGGGCACAAATGTGTCAAAGAACCATGCACGGAAAATGGCAGCTGTCATCCATGCATTTTTGCTGTGGATGTGTTCAACTGGGAGTGAGCTCATGTTTACATGGTGAAAGCAGTGGGGGTCTTGAATTTACCAATACAGAGAGGCTTGATTTTTTTAGTGCCTGTAGCATTGTAGCAGAAAAGAAATGTTACACAATCCTTATGGACCTTAAACTCCCTCCTTGAGTTAAGCTCTGTCCTGCTTGCTAGGGTTATGTCTAGCAAGCAACACCAGAATAACCCCATCTCATCCACATTGAAAACCTGATCCAGACTATAACCTCCTTCTAGATAATCTTTTTGAGCTTCGGCAGAATTGTATATGGCATCATTGCAGGACCTTTGTTTACCCATCACTGCTACTCGATGGATGCCGTGCCGTCCTGTGGACGATTTAAATTTGAATGACTCCCCATAAATTTCTCTAGCAAATTGATTAGCCTTCTCCCTCACTATGCTGCTGGAAACTGGAATGCCACTCGAGTGCTGCTGTGTGAACCGCAGCTGAGTGGCTTTGTTAATTTCTGCTTCATCAGTGTGTCAGAGCTTCTTTCTCTTAAGAGCATCGACATCCTCATACTCCAGCACAAACTCCCATAAGGATTCCTCCTGTTTCCTCCACGTACAAATTGTGGACTTACTGTAGCCAGTCTCAGATGATGTTTTGGCTAGGATCTCTCCAGCCTTCAACCAATCAAGGATTGCGAGCTTAGTTGACACAAAATAACCAGAATGCTTCATTTTGGCCATCTGGCAGACCTCTCATTTAATGCACTTTTATAGTGCCATATACAATGCTACTTAAAACAAGCTCTGGCAGAGCCACTACAACTGTGAATGCATTAACTAGATAAGGGTGTTTCTTTGGCTTAAACATAAACATTTATTTAAAAAATATCAGATTTACAAACTTTTGAGTCAGAAACTAATACAAAGACAGCACAGTTAACAAGTTCAAAAACAATGGCTTGGAGAGAAGACAGTTATAACAATCATTCACTGGAGATACATGGGTAGCAGTAGATAAACAGATTACATAGTTTAGGCACACAGGCCCCACATCAAGAAGACCACAGCAGTTCAAACAATATGCAATAGCTAAAGCAAATAGACATCAAGAGTCAAAGAGAAGCCCAGAGTGTTCACATGAAGGCTGTTGCATACACTAACTGAATCAAAGTATAGTACATTGAAAATATAGCGAGGGGCTACTTTACTTCAAAATCCTTTGCTTTAACAGTGTGTCCATTAACTTTACCATCACTGATGTCAGGCTGACTGGCCTAAGTTGCCAGCCTCCTCTCTGCTTCCACTTCCTGGTGGACCTTCTAGTCATCACAGAGACTTGGGCCTTGGAAAATAACATCTGGGATCTTACAGTCCTAGGCTACATCATGTTTAGGAGAGATAGAGGAAAAGGTGAAGGGGAGGTTTTGCTCTCTATGTCAGGGAAGGCATTGAAGCTGTGGAGGATGGATACATCAGGCTGATTAATGGAGAGACAGAGTCTCTGTGGGTGCAGCTCACAGTGGCCTCATGTAAGAAAATATGGATGGGAATGATCTATAGACCACCAAGACAGGTGGAGGAGAGGGATAGGGAGCTTGGGGAAGAACTAGTTCGGGGAGTGGCAAAGGGGGAGGTGGTGAGTGACTGGAACCTGCCAGACCTTGACTGGGAGGATCTGGCTGTCAGGATCACCAGAATCAGACCTTGCAGGATACAGTCCAGGATTTTCTGCTGATGCAGCTATTTAGATAACCCACCAGGCAGGCTGCCATCCTCGATGTGGTGCTCACCAACTTGGTGATGATAGGCATGGTGAAGTTAGGGGAGTACTAGGGAACAGCAACCATAACTCTGTCTGGTTTGAGCTGGACCTGCGGACTGGTAAACATCAACAGAAAGCTGAAGTTATCAGTTTTAGAAGGGTAGACTTCAGCAGGATGAGGCAGTTGATCTGGGACAAGTTAGCTGGGGTAGACAGCATAGGATGGGTGGAGGAGAGATGGGTTACAAGAAAGGGGACAATAACGCAGTTGCAGTCTGGCCCATCCCACACCTGCAATATAAAACAGACTACTGGGAGGGATCTGACTTCATATCAACCTTGAATAGACACACATATTAGCAATAACGACGTGTAGATTTACTCCCCGGTTAAATTAATAAGCCTTAGTTTTTCACAGATCTTTAAAAACACCCCTGTACACTTGGATAGATATTTCCTGGTGCCCCCTTAACACTTCTTCAGGATTTGTACATAAGCAAATTGTATACAAAAAGGGGCCTATTCACAAAGGTGCATAAGTGTTATACAGCATGCGTACGCAATGAGTGCAGGGGATACACACAACAGTCAAATAGCCCATGTGCACGTGGTATACACGAAACATGCATAGGAGTGTTCATAGGTTCAGCCCGTGAACATGCATGTGGACAGGGCTCCATGGGTGTGTAGGGGTGTGGTCACATAGCCAACCTGTGTGTCATGCCATGCACGCATGCACGAAGCAACATATATCAGAAATTGATGCATGGCGGCAGGCCCCAGCCTACGCAGCAATGAGGAAAATGTAAATAGAAGGTGTGTAAGACAAGCAGCGATGGACGCCAATGGCCCACACCGGCAACAGACCCAGTGGAATGGCAGTGCTGCTGCAGGACACCAATCAATAAATAACAGAGCCAACACCTCCTGCTTGCACCACTTCCACTGGCAGCTTCTCCCACTGGTTTGCATTCAATGGCTAGAAAATGAATACTGTCTCACAATACCTCCCAAGTGCATCCCCATTAAACATAGGTATGACTCCCAGTTCTTCTAGAACAACAGGATGGCATGACTGCCATTCCAAGGTCACACATCACGTGCGGCATGTGCAGGGCAGAACAGGGAATGCCTGGGGTAGCGGCCTGCCATAACCAACATGGACACACTGCCATGAGCCATAGCCCCCTCCAACAATGTACACAGCCACACAGATTGCCCACACCACAGAACTCCAGTTGGCACAACAAGGCACCATACACAGTAAACACAGCACCTGACTCCGAACAGAGGCAGCCACAGGTGAAAGTGACTGGCACAAGGTAGGACAACAGTACCCACAGGCACAGCACTGCAGATGCATGGGACCTCTGCCAATATCCACCTGCAGATAGTGGATGGCCATGCCACAACTACACCCAGAGCACACCCCAGTGGCCACAGGCAAACACAATGCCAGCACCAGCATTGCACAGCATGGCATGGCCCGACCCATAGAGAACCTCAGTCCCACACCCAGCACACATGCCACACACCTGCAGTGGGCTATGGGGCCAGTGTGCACAGGACAGTGCCCAGCATGACACCAACCACATACACAGCAGCCACACACGGACAGCTGCACAAGGCCCACACACACAGTCAGAGGTGTAACCAAGAATACCCATGTTGTACACACTCCACCCAACTGCTGCCCCTATCTGAAAGAATGCACACTTCCTCCAACAGTTGCCCCAATGCAATACAAAGCAAAACAGACTGTTTTCAGTAGCCAGTTAACTCGATAGTGAAACAGCTCAGTGGTCTACACAAACTCAAATACCACAGATAAGAATAGGAATGGCAACATAAAGGTACATGGCTGGGGAAAGGTAACAAAGAAAACAGTACACAACTGTTTACAGTGAGTATGCCTGCCGACACCCGTGCACACTCCACGCAAGCCATGCATGCCCACACTGCACAGTGACAGGGCGACAAAGGGACAAGGACAAGGCAGATGCAACATGTAGGCTTTTATTGCAAATCATCAGTTAGGGAGGGGTATGGGAAAGGACCTTGGAGTGGGACAGCACACATCACATTGCAGGTAACAGCACACTAGGCAGAATTGGAGGACCCGAGGTACTCAAGCTGGTGGGGGGTTCTGGAGAAGGGACCCTCCATGATGACCAGCCTCTGTACTGGACCTCTGTACCCCTGAAATGACAAGAACAAGCAGGAGGATGCCCATCAGACATAGGGGGGCACACATGTGCATAGCACACATACACCAACACGCACACAATGACCACACACACCACCCACCTCTGATGGCACCTGGATGGATGACAGGTCCTTGTGCTTATGCTTGTACACCACCTAGTGGGGCATTATCTGTCTGGACAGGTACAGGAGTATGTCTTTGGGCTATCACTGTCCTCTGTACTTATGAGCCATGACTTGGCCTTCAGTACCCTCCCCCAGGTCCAGCCACTCCAAGACCATAGTCACCGGCCATTCCAGCAGAGTGGTATACATGAGCCAGGGTATCAGTGGCCAAGGCACACACCTACACACACAAGAGGACCAGGACTTATGTTTGTCTTCTGCCAAACCTCCCAAATGTTCCCCACTGGGAGTGTGTCCTGGTAGTAGGTCAGCGACACCCGAATGAGTCATCGTGGTATGCCATTCTCATATGCACTGCCAGTCCCACTATGAGCTGTGCATGCCATTGTTGTCCACATGTGAGTGAAACACCACCATGTGCACCAGGCAGCATGGTGGAGTACGTGCCATGCCCAGCCCATGTGCCCGTCCATGCCACTTAAAGGGCATGTGGCTGCAATGGTCTGCCATGCATTGCACACTGCAGGACACCTACATCACCACTGGTGTTACACCACACATGCAGTGGTGTGCCTGTTTGCCTAGGATGTGCCCAGGTGCACTGACGTACATCATCCTCATTGAGGACACCATTAAGCAGCTGCAGTGAAGGAAACTACAGGGATGTTCACATGTATACTGGAACAGGGTGCTGGCACAGACACTGTGGGACACAGAATTCTTCCAGTGGTTCTGTGTGGACCATGCCACACTGCAGTACATCTGGTCCTGGACCAGGTCCAGCTCCACACAGCCCGGTCCAGGGCCATGTCCATGGAAACAAAGATGATATGTGCTCTGCAGTATTATGCCATGGGGTCCTTTCAGAGGGTGACAGGGTGATGTCACGGGTATGAGCCAGGTGTCCATCTCCAGGGCACTGCACCAGGTTACAGATGCCCTGCTGTGGTATGTGTCCACCCACATCAGGTTCCCCACTACACCAAGGGACATCAGGGCTGTGATTGAGGGGTTCCACAAGACATATGGCGTGCCCAGCACACTGGGTGCAATAGACTGCACCCGAGTGGTAATACTGGCACCAACGGTAGATGAGGAGGCTTACAGAAAATTGAAGGGTCTCCACAGTTTAAACTGCCAGGTCATGCGCGATGCCATGGACATCTGGACCAATGTGTATGCCAAGTATCCAGGGTCATGCCATGATGCCTGCATATTTGACAGCAGTGTCCTCAAGCAATACCTATCCATGATCACTGAGGGAACAGGGTGGCTCCTAGATGAGCATAGCTGGGGTCTGCTATGGCCACATGGTCTACAGTGTGAAGCGTGTCCTGTATTAATGTTGTTTTCCTTCACCTCCACAGGGAACAGTGAATATCCACTGTGCACATACCTCCTGATGCCCTACCTAGTACCACAGCTCCCAGCAGAGGAAGCCTACAACCAAGTGCATGCGAAGGCAAGGAACATCATGGAATGCACCATTGGACTTCTGAAAACGTGCATCTGCTGCCTGGACCATAGTTGTGGGTTGTTGATGATGCATGCACCTGGATGGGTGTGCAGAATCTTCACTGCCTGTGCCATGCTGTACAACATCTGTGTGTGCTGGAGACTGCCCATTTCTTCAGATGTCCCACAGCCCCTGCAGCCCTGCATTCCCCACAGCCCATGGACCACCATGGACATGCCGACAGGCCCCAACGGCAATGGGGCGCACCGTAGCTGAAATGTGTGGTGGCACATGCTGTCCATCACTGCATTACCCATGTTACATTCAGCCATTAGGGTGCTGTGCCATGGGTGCAATGATGATGCCACATTGCTCAGCACCTTTGTGCCTGGGTCCACACGTGTCCCCTCGTTATGTGCTGTGGCTGGCACGGTATGCTGTGCTGGTTCTATGAGGGGGTCACCATGGTCCAGCCCAGGCCACACATCTGTGTGGCCATGTTGCCCACTCATCATCACCCTTGCCCCTCTATGGGATGGCTGGGCTCAGTGGACATCTGGGCACAACTGGACCTCCTATGCATCCACAGCACAGCCTATGTGCTTCCAACCCCAAATGGGTGCACATTGTGGCTGTGCAGGAATGTTGTGCTGGTACCGTGGGGAGGGGGGGCTTCCGTGTGCGTGAGTGTCATGCGCATGTGTGCTCTGTGTGACTCGTTCCACCTGTGTGTCCACTGCTATGTATTGTGTGTGCCAGTGTGTGTGTGTGTGTGTGTGTGTGTGTGTGTGTATGTTGCATTCTGGCTGGCTGCAGGCCTAGATGGTCATGACCTGCGACCTCCCCCGGACATGTCTGGTGGGACATGTGCCCTTGCCAGACCCTGTGCTGGGGCACCTACCGGTGGCTGCAAGGTGTGCTGTGACCTCCACGGTGACCCAGGGGCTACATCCCCTGAGAGCTTGGCTGATGCACTGCTGGGGTGGCTGGTTCATTGGTGGACTGGCATGGTCTTGTGGGCCTGGGTGCAACAGGGGCATTGTGTTGGCTGCTATGCCCATCTGCCCCAATGGCCTCTGTGGGCTGTGTCTGGGGGGGTGTTGTGCCTAGGTGTGCGCCAGTGACCATAAGGGCATTGGCCACCCTTTTCTGTGCACAGCCACTGGCCGCCAGCTCTGTGGTGAGTTGTTTCTGTGCCCATACAGTGGCTGTGAGCAACTTTGCAATGCTTGCCTGTGCATGGACACCAGTGGTGAGCTCCTCAGACATGCACTCCTGTGCCTTTGCAGCCATGTACAGGACTTCTGTGAGCCACTCCAGGGCCTGCATCTGTTCCCTGGTTGCCTGTATCCTCTCCTGCTCCAGCCTCCATAGGTTGGGGTAGTATGTGTTTAGGAGGCTGCCAGCAGATCTCTGTCTGGCACGTGTTGCATGTGGTGATCTCATCGATGTCCCCAGATGCTCATATTGGGGTGTGTCTGGGGTGCCCTGTGTGTCCAGGGCCTCACCGTGTGTCATTTCTGTGTTGTGCTGGCACAGTCTGGTGCTGATACCTCTGGCCGATGCAAGGGTGCTGGTCTCCTCCTAGGCTGATGTTCCCTCCAGTACCTGGCTGTCCTGGGTGTGTGTTGTCTGTGATTCCATGCACTCAGGGATGGTGGCTTGTGTCCCAGTGCTATGGCTCTGTGATGCATTGTTGATTGGTCGTTGGTCCCTGCAGGGTGCCAGCGTGGCTGCAGATGGTGCTGCTGGTTGTGGGTCCAGCTGCATGTCACCTGTTGGGGAAGGTTGACTGCCATAGGTGCTGCAGTGAGTATGTGGGCTGTGCCTTGTGCATTGCCACTGTACTGTCACCTACCATCTGCGGTGCCCACCTGCATGGTTCTGGTATTCTGCCTCGATGGCCCCTCTCCTGGACTGTTGTCATTGTGCATTGTGGGGCAGAAGACAAATTGTCAGCATGCCTGTTGAGACCATGTTTGTGTACCTCTGGAATGCTGTGTCCATCCTCCTTACCTCGCATACTGTCTATCCCGTTGTGCTCCCTGTCCCTCACATCACTGATGGTGTCTACACAAGCTTCTCAATTGGTGTCAGTGATGGTTTCAGGGGGGCCTCTACCTTTGGGCCCTAAGACAGCCTTGCATGGCTCAGCTTCCATTTTACCTGGAACTGGAGGTCCCACCACTTGTACTTGATGGTGGAGAGCTTGAGAGCCTCCAGTCCTGTGGCATTTACCACCACCTGTATGACCAGGCAGATCCTAGCCTTGATCTTCATTGGGCTGGTGAAGGATCTTGTCTTGTACAAGATGTCATAATGGTGTCAGATGTCCATCACCAACATGGCCACCTGGGTGTCAGTAAAGTGGGCAGACCGGGGCCACCTCCTCTTCCTCTGTCCGTGTTGCCTGTCTCCCATGGTGGCCACTGAGGTCTGCGATCACACCACATCTGCCCACTACTCGTTGCCCACATTTGAGCGTGCATGCTCTGACTTCATGTTTCTTATGTGCCACACATCCAACACCTGTGTACCAGATCCACACCTCCTTATATGGTGGAGTCAAGGGGCGTGGTACTGTTCCTGCATGTCCAGTGGCCTGCCCCTACTCAAACCTGCATGCCTGTCTTGTCACTGCCCTCCCGACACTTTCTGCACCTGATTGTGAATGCTGCATATTATTCAGAGTCTGTGTGGTGGGTAGTTGCGTGCCCCTACTTACGCTTTCTTCCTGCATAATGGCCATACCTTTGTGAATAGGCCCCATTATGCATGCCATCTCTAAACTTCTGTCAATGACCATCTTTCACAAAATGCATAATTAATCTTATTAGTGCTCTAGTCTCATATTCCCATGTCCATCTTTTACCAAATCACTGTACACAATTTATATATTTACAACCCTTTTCAACCAAAAGTGATACCTTAGATTTTATGCATTCATAACAAAAAAAAAAAAAGAAAATATATTCTCATCTAGTAGTGTTTCATCTATAATTAATGTATTCTCTTGTTAGGGTGAAGGCTACAGGGTTTTTTTTCTGGTTCTGAGCTGCTACCCGATCTCCTATTGTCTCTTTCTTGTTCTGGTTCATAATTGTCTCCTAATTCTGCACCTCCTTCTGTAGCACCTTGTTCTGTGCTGTCCTTCTGTTTTCCTCCTTTCTGCCACTTGCCTCTGCCTCTTCCTTAGTCAGTTCTCATTCCTCTTCCCCTGGATCTCCCTCTGCCTAATTTGTTATAGTATCCAATTTGACATGGATGTCTTTGAAACTCTGAAAGTCATAACTGATGAGAGGTCGAAGCCTAGAAATTTGACAAAAAACTGATGAAGACCGCATATTACAAGCAATAGTCAGTAAAAAGAGACTAGGTGGGGAATAAAGGACAAAAAGTCTAATAAGTAAATATAAAACACTGAAATGGAGAGAACTGCACTTAGAATGGCACTGACTCAGCCTCCTGGAATATATAAAATAGAAACAAATCCCAAGAGGTCTGAGAGTGCTCACTGAACCAAATTTAAATGTCTCAGCTACAGATTTAGAAAAAAAGTGGGATGGGGTACATAACAAATGTTCACTAGACTTCATGTTACTCCTGGTAGAATCCTTAAACATACAGCTGGCTAATATAAGTGGAGAAATCAAAACAGTGTATGACCAATACAATAACAAACCAAACCTGGAAGATTTTGATGAGTTCCTAGAAAGATTAATAAAAGCCTTGAGGAGCAGGAAAACAACATAATAGACCAAAAACTGAAAAGGGTTAAGAGGGATTTGAATGACTACAGGGACAGGAAGGTCTCTAGTGGGAATAAAAACACCTTATGTCAACAGCAGTACAGATATAACACAGACCCTGCTAGTTTCCTTTATAGCTCTGACAGCAGCTTGGAGGAAGACATGAGTATTATGGACTAGAGACCCATATTTCTATGGCTGCATGGGTAGAGCCATGCAGACATATTGCTATCATCAGAAAAAGGGGGCCTGAATTCCTTTCCTAATGCAGGACAGCTTTTGTTCTTGCGAGGGAAGGGAATTAAATCAAAGCTGTAGTCACTTAACTGTTTCCTCCCCCCAGCTGTGTTGTTAGGAGAGAAAGTGGAATCCCTCAGCTCACTGCAACATGGAATTTGCAGTCTAGTAGCTCAGCTCAGGTTTCAGATTTCACAGTTCTTCATTAACAGCTCTCTGTAGCAAGGCAATTCAGTCTTAAATGTCTTTGTTATTGCCTTCCTTTTTCCAAAAAGTTCGACATTTGAAAGTCAACCATTAACAAAAATAAAGGAAAAAATAATGTGCCAATTATCTAATAAGGAACAAAACACAAACATGCACACACACACCTCTCTCCCTCTTTCCTTCACCCTCTCTCTCACTCTCTATCTCGCTGTGTCTCTGGTGTTTCATTTATGGCTACCTTTTATTTTTTTTAGAATTATCAAACAGAAAATTCAATTTGTTTTCAGTTTTTCAACAAACAAAAGCGAATAACTTTAAAACGACAAATTATAGAATGGTACTGTCAAACAAAATTTGTTCAGGTCAAAAATATCTACAAAATGAGTGATGTGTCATTCATAGATACCTTTTAGTTTTTTATAATTAGTGAAAAAACAGCAGAAAATTCTTTTTTTTTTTCACTTTTTCAACAAACATGCAAATAACTTTAAAACAAAAAATGATAGCATGGTACTGTGAGCACAACATTTGTTTAGCACAAAAATAACTGCAAAATGAATGATGTTTCATTTATAGATACCTTTTAGATTTTTTGTAATTAGCAAAAAAAGGCAGGAAATTCAATTGTTTTCTACTTTTTTAGGAGGTATGGCATAAATGGAATATGCTAACCCCTACTGGAAATATTGTTTGCTGATTTGCTACTCTTTGGGTCAATCAGCACTCGAACAAAAAATATCAACAATAGTTTCAGTAGGGGGTTAGCATATCCCTTGTATGTTCTTTGCAAAAAACTTGGTTAAGAGGGGTCTGTGGAGCACTCAACAGGGTGGACATTCTGAATTTAGGCTCTATTCTACGACCATTTTTGTTGTGTAAAATTAATCCTTTCTCACACTAATTGTGAAGTATTTCTAAGCTGACAGCATATTGGAACCTCTTAAGTTTAAAATGAGTCTGAAAAGACAACCTTACCGTACCTCCTCAGGGCTTGACTCTTACTTTAGTGGCCAAGGCACCAGTGCTTCTGACAAATCTGGAGGCCCAGCTTCTGCTGCTTCATCGACAGAACTTGCACAGTTATTCCTGCTCCTAACTAAACTGCAGGAGACAGGCAATGAGACCAACAAAAGATTAGCCACAATGGAAAAGCGGTTTACAGACCTTGAGCAGAAGATCGCAGATAACTCCTCTGCGATTACTGGCTTTACCAGTTCCTCTGAGCGGCAATCGGAAGTCACCACAGGCCTGATCAGGGACATCAGTTTCCTCCGCTCCAAGTTTGAGACCTTAGAAAATGGCCTTTGGCAGAAGAACGTTCATATCATGGGCTTCCCCCCTTGCCTAGCCAATTGCATGGAACTTTTATCCACACTAGACCAAATGGTCTTTGAGGACTTACAACTTTTTAAACAGAGATGTGGGAATCTCCATTGTGCAAGCATTTTCTATTCCCATGCATGCAGGAGGGCAGGGAAATTATTCCTCCCGGCCATTGACAGTGATCATGACTCTGTCAACACCTGAAGCTCAAATACCACTACTGCAGGAAGCCAGAAGGAAGGGAGACATTGCCTAGGAGGGGAATCGTCTGGGTTTCTTTCCTGATCTGTCATCACAGATGCAGGACAGAAAGAAGAAACTTCCAGACATTAAGAAAGCACTCATGGCGAAGAGGGTAAAGACCCAAATGTTATTTGCAGCATGGCTACATATTGTGCATAAGCAGAAGCCGCACATATTCACTGACCCTGAGGTAGCATCTAATTTTGCTGAAGCACTGTCCCCTCATTCAGAAGCCAGGACCTCAGACCAAGACTCTGATGGAGAGCTAGAGTGACTGTAGTGGACCTATGGTCTTCATGTGTTTCCCAGGGATGATACTTCCTTGGACTTATATTTGCTAAGTACCTGTTGAGTGTTTCAATTATAAAAATCTAAAGGGCAGTATGGCTGTTGGAATTCTTATTTATATATAGTTGCAATCACTTTTTTCCCCATTCACTGCCTTCTTTTCAATGTATATATGATTGGACAGTATTTAATGATGGTGTGCTAATGCACACAGCTCAGTTTGTGGACTATATAAAATTCTTTGAATATTTTGCCCCCTACTCGGCCTCCTATTGGATGCCTTTGGGTGTAGGGTTAAACTATAACTTAACCGAGCCCAGACAATCTGTTTAATTTACAATTATAGTCCAACTGTATTGACCCCCCGCCATCATATCTGTTACCTGCTAGTGGGGCGAAAGCTCGGTATACTGACTTAGGCTATTATCTGTGGTGAATGCATTAGATCCTATGATCTTATTGCCCTATATTGTTACTACTTCTTAGTATTAGGACTAAAGGGCACTTGTCTTTGATAACTTGTTGCTACTTTATTATCCTTCTTTGTCATACTTGTACAGTCATAGTGTAACCTTTTGACATTGTCAAGATATGTATGTGCATATGCACATGTTGCTCCAATGTATGAAGAAAATTAAAAATAAAGTTTAAAAAAAAAAAAAGCTTGGTTAATGCATCAGTTTGGGTTGCTATTAAAGTGAAAAAAGTATGGAAATGTGATGTTAGGGTTTTCAACACTAACTCTTCATCCCCCCCCCCCCAAGCAGCCAAAGGGGGCAAGGGAACACAAGCAACCACAGATATCCATCATCAGTTAAGGCAAACAACTAACAACCATTTCTACATGACACAAGAGACATCCATCATCATGGTCCAGCTCTTCAGTAGCCATGGATACACATGCGCACCACCTGGGAAGTGTGGTAAAAAAATTCCCATAGTATCACACTGTAAATTGTAAGTAAGGAATAACACATGACAGGGTGTGTGGCAATGCTAAATTATCGCACGTCCCAGGTGGATTGTGAGGCATGAGGTGCAGTCGAGTGCCTTCAACCACATGGGAAGTGCAGTATATGATTCCCATAGGATCATATTGTAAATTATAAGTAAGCCAGAACACATGCCCCAGGTGGGTTGTGAGGCACAAGGTGCAGCCGAGTGCCTTCAACCACCTGGGAAGTGAGATATAAAATTCCTATAGGATCACATTGTAAATTATAAGTAAGCAATAACACACAGCAAAGTGTGTGGCAATGCTAAAATGCTGCATGCCCCAGGTGGGTTGTGAGGCATGAGGCACAGCTGGGAAGTGCGCTATAAAATTCCCATAGGATGACATTGTAAATTGTATGTAATGTGGTCTGACAGGATTTATCTTGGGTTTGCTTATTTAAGTTCCAAAAGCAAATGGACTGGCCCAGTGGAATGGAAGGCTGAGGCATCTGTGCCTTACCTCCTTCCACACTGGCGACCCATGTTCATGGTGTGAGTGGGCTGTCAGGGGTCGGCTTGGGAAGGGAGAGGATCAAGCATCCATTGGATAGCTCTCCTCTCCCAGGGAGGGGGGGAGGAGTACAGGGTCAGCATTTCACTGACACCTAGCAGAGGCTGGGTGCCAGCACAACATGGAGCCCATACACAAGCAAGGGGGGGTGGAGCCATTGGCTGGCGTGCTGGGGGAGGAAGCGTGCAAAGCTCGGCTATTGCCGACATTGCATGCTCCACCTGGGGCACCAATCAGAAACCAGGAAAAGAGGTCTCAGATTGAGCCGTATGAACAGCCACCCTCCACAGGCCTTGACTCAGAATGGCGCTTTTCGCCGGAATCTAGATCCTATTTGAGGTGAGTTGAGTTGGAAGCTCCTCATTGCCCTGCCATGGAGGGGAAACCATGGGGGAAAGAAAGGGACAGCTTGCCTGAGATCGAGTACAGGGCTGGGTGGGTGGCTGAGATGATTGCCGACTGGTGGGGACCAGGGAGAAACAGACTATCATAAAAAAAGTTCCAAAAGCAAGAAGGATTGAAATTACCTGTGTCTATTTTTTCATGTAATATTTGCATCACTGATTAATTTGGTGCAACAAGCTGTGTGTGTGTGTGTAGTTTCAAGGGGGTCTGTATGTCTAGAACCAATAGCACCTATTACTGCATTACCTTAATGTTTATATTTCTCTTTTTAATTTTCTATTATTGAGGTATAAATGTGGGACTTTTACATCACATTAGTTCAAGTACAGCTATGTCACATAATAATTACTTATCTCTTATTACATTAATGCATGAGCAGCCATTGTGGCTCTGACCAGATTTTATTTAGGCAGAGGAAGATCCAGGGGGAGAGGACTGAGAACAACCCAAGGAAGAGATACAGGCAAGTGGCAGATAGGAGGAAGACAGTAGGATATCACATAACAAGGTGCTACAGGAGGAGACACAGAATTAGGAGAAGGTTACAAACCAGAACAAGGAAAAAAGACAAAGAGACAATAGGAGATTGAGTAGCAGCATGGAACCAGAAAAAAACAGCATAGTTTTTAACCTCTCATAATGTAGTCTAACAGTAGTAGAAGAAAACATTTAGTGTAGTGGAAACAATGTTGCCTATTTACACTTGTTGGATCCAATCAGAAAGATCTGAACCAACCCATTGATGTCTCAGATACAGTGGCAGTGCCTAATTGGGCTATTGTAGCAGGAATATGTGGTTCACTGTATCAAAGGCCTTAGTGAGGTCAATAAAGGTAGCCCTCACTGAGTGCCCTCAATCTAGGGAGTCATGGATGAATTCTGTGAACTCCACCAGTGCGGTCGTAGTGCTGTGCCATTTCCTAGATCCATGCTGCTTGTTACATTGGAACTGATATTTATCTAAGTGACTGACTGACCGATCATAAACTATTCTTTCTCATGCCTTGGAGATGGGGGTGGAAATTGGCTGTTAATTTGAGTGGAGTCTCTTATCACCATTTTTATGTTTGCTTGCATGCATGTGCAAGAAACATAGTGCCATCATCCGAGTTTTCCAGAGGTGTGTCAGCCTTTTCCAATTCAGTCAGTGTGTTTGCAGGTGCGGTCGCAGTTCGCCAATCACTGCTCCAGCTGTCTATGACAGCTGAAAATGCAGTGGCATACAGTTGAAAGGGAGAGCTCAGCTTCAGTGAGCAGAACCCCCCCCAACACACACGCACGCATATTGCGTGCTGGCATCCCCATGTACAGTATAGCGGCCCGGGTGCCCCAATCCCCGATAACCAGCAAAACAGCATTACAGCTGCCATGCTGGGAGCCCACCCAGCGTGGCACATGTTGTATTGCCGACGGGGATGCCCAATCCCACGTCGGATGCAGCCACCCCCAAACAGCCTTACAGCTGCCACGCTGGGAGCCCACCCCAGCGTGGCACTAGCCCGTATGGCTGACAGGGGTGTCCAATCCCCCGTCGGATGCAGCCACCCCCAAACATCCTTTCCAGCTGCCATGCTGGGAGCCCACCCCAGCTTGGCAAACATCCCACGTCGTCTTAATCATTAAAAAAAACAAACCTGTAAATAAAAAAATGGTCCCTCGCAGTCTCCCTGCCCCCACCCACACCCACCCACTGTGCACCCTGCCTCCCCACACCCCTCACTCCATACTTACCTCTGGAGTCCGCATACCGATCTTGATGGACCGAACACGTCTGCACTCTTCAAAGCCGACCGCAAACTGAGGAAATGCCGGTAAGCTGTATAATGTAATAGATAGGGTTTTTTCAACTTTGCTGCATATCTCGGGCATTTTTTGGAATTTCTGCACCAACTTTTCAACATGGGGTTTTTGGGACCCCTTCTCATGAATGCTGTCACTGTCATGGCGTTATTCGGGCCCAAAGGGTGATTTCGCAGTCACTGTGCGAAATCACCTTTCGGGACTGATTAACAAAATGACACTGCCAGTGTTCATAAGGTGGGCTCTCAAGAAGCCTATTTTGAAAATTTGGTGGAAATATTCCAAAAAATGACTGTTTTACGAGCGAGCGTTGCGCAGTTCCTACGCACACTCATAAGTTTGTGAATTTTCAATATTTTCACTCCAGATTTTCAACACTGCCATTTTACCACACCTTCTTATGAGCAGTACAGCTGTCATTTTTCACATCTCACCCAAAACGTGTTTCTGCAGATGTAGCGCACAATGGCGCAGTCGATGTCCGAAATCAATGTATGGGACAAATTAAGAAAATCACAGTGACACTGTTCATGAGCAGAGGTCTGAAAATGGCTATGTTGAAAATTTGGTGAAAAAATTCCTAAAAATGACTGTTCTACGAGCTTGCATTGCACAGTTCCTATGCACGCTCGTAAATTTTCAATATTTTCACTCCAGATTTTCAACATTGCCATTTTACCACACCTCCTTATGAGCAGTATAGCTGTCATTTTTCACATCTTGCCCACAATGTGTTTCTGCCCATGTAGCACACAATGGCGCAGTCGGTGTGCGAAATCAATGTATGGGACACATTAAGAAAATCACAGTGGCACTGGTCATGAGCAGAGGTGTTAAAATGGCTATGTTGAAAATTTGGTGAAAAAATTCCCTAAAATGACTGTTTTAGGAGTGCCCGTTGCACAATTCCTATACTGGCAAGTTTGCGAATTTATATATGTCACACCAGATTTTCAACAGTGCCATTTCATCGCGACTTCCTTATGAGCAGTACAGCTACCATTTTCACATCTCTCAAAATTTGTTTCCACAATACGTAGCGCACAATGGTACAGTCAGTGTGCGAAACAATGTTTGGGACAGATTAAGAAAATCACAGTGACACTGGTCATGAGCAGAGGTCTTAAAATGGCTATGTTGAAAATTTGGTAACAAAATTCCATAAAACGACTGTGTTACGAGTGAGTATTACGCAGTTTCCACGCACCCTTGTAAGTTCATGAATTTGTAATATTTTCAGTCCAGATTTTCACCAGTGGCATTTTTCCACACCTCCTTATGAACAGTACAGCTGTCACTTTCCACAACATGGCCGAAATGTGTTTTCACACTTTCAGCGCAGAAATGCGTGGTCGCTGTGGGAAATCATTGTTCGGGACAGATAAAGAAAATCACACTGACACTGTTCATGCTCGAGGTCCCAAAATGCCTGAGTTAACAATCTGCTGTAAAAATCCCAAACTAGTTACATTATGGGTGTCGTTGCACAGTTTCTATGCACGCTCATGACTTCACCAGTTTTTAAGATTTTCACACCAGATTTTCAACATTGCCATTTTACAACTCCCATGAACAGTACCGCTGTCATTTTCACATCCTGTTCGAATGTGTTTTGCACCTGTGGTGCCAAATGCCGTAGTACTGTGCAAAAGCAGTTTTCAGCTAACAAACTGATATTGCCACTGTTCATGAGTTGGAGGTCACAAAAACCATGTTGAAAATTTAGGTGAAATACCAACATGCCTAAAGCGTTAGGGTTTCGGCCATAACGCCTTACCCTGTAGAGAATGACAGGCATCAGGGGTGTGACTTGGGATTCTTGCCTATAATGCTCATACCATTCCACCCCCAACCACACCCTGCAGCCAGTGATAGGCATCAAGGTGTGCCTCGGACTCATCGGGCCCAAATGTTACCCCATTCTCCTATACTGCACCCATCTCACCGTATTTCCTGATGGAATGGGGTGTGCATAAGTGTCAAAGACCCCAAGACACACTGTGACACTTGTTAGTGTCTGCAGGGTAGGATGTGGTGAAATGGCCTGGTCATTATGCCTGACGACCCAAAGGCACACCCCAATGCCTGTCACTCTCTGCAGGGTGGTGGTGGGGTTGGCTTCAGTTCAATACTTCGCTGCCATTCCTATTATGCAGCTCTGTAACTTCTACACTACCAATGCCAATGCCAGCAAGCAAACATTCAGCATTGACAAATGCTTGTTGAAGATTTGAGTGATCACTGCAGATTTCCAGAGTTTGGGAAATTGGACAGTTGTTAAGGAGAGATTCTTTTTGTGAGGGAGGCCAAAATTTTGTCTATGTTGAGGGACACCACTAAATAGTCTACTGAAAGGAGGACAAGAAAAGAAATATATTTCAGAGTAGAAAAGAAAGTTTATAAATAAACTATGTCCTATTATGCCTGTCTTTTATGTACTGCTAAAGATGTCAAGACAAAGAGAAACCACCTGGGAAACCTATAGTTGCAGGCATTGGGTCTGTATTAGACTCATCTGTATTCATAGATAACCATCTCCAGCCTCTTGTCAGTACTACTTAAGTCTTTCTGAAAGCCACTAAGGACACACTTGCAGTCCTGGAAAAATTAAAGTCAGAGGAACTAATAGGAGCCAGCAGTATACTAGTCACAATTACCACCCAAGACCTGTATACGAACATAGCAGTGGCATGAAAAAGTATTTGCCCCCTTCCTGATTTTCTCTATTATTGCATATTTGTCACACTGGATGTTTTCAGGTCTTTAGACAAAATGTAATATTAGATAAAGGGAACCAGAGTGAACAAATAACACTTGTTGTTGTTGTTTTTACTTATTTCATTTATTTAATGAAAAAAGTTAACCAACACCAACTGGCACTGTGTGATAAAGTAATTGCCCCCTAGTTAAATCAACCCAATTAAAGGGATAATTAGAGTCAGCTGATTCAACACAGCCAGGCTTGATTACAGCCAGCCCTGCTCAATATAAACCTCACTTATTTTGACCCTTACCATCAGAGTCACGTTGCTAGCACAAAGATTCAACAAGCACATTATGCCACGATCAAAGGAAGTTCCTGAAAAGATCAGAAAAAAAGTTGTTGCTATCTATCAGTCTGGAAAGGGTTACAAAGCTATTTCTAAGGCTCTGGGACTCCATCGAACCACAGTGAGAGCCATAATCTCCAAATGGAGAACACTTGGAACAGTAATGATTCTTCCCAGGAGGCGGCCTGCCAAAATTACTCCAAGGGCAGCGTAAAATCATCCAGGATGTCTCAAAGGATCCTAAAACAACATCCAAAGAACTGCAGGCTTCTCTTGCCTCAGCTAAGGTCAGTGTTCATGACTCCACAATCAGAAAAGACTGGCAAAATGGGCTTCATGGGAGAGTAAAGGCGGAAATCACTGCTAACCAAGAAGAACATAAATGCTCGTCATTTGCCAAGAAGCACCTGGATGATCCACAAGCCTTTTGGGAAAATGTTCTATGGACAGATGAGTCCAAAGTGGAACTTTTTGGATGACATGGATCCCATTATGTCTGGCGTAAAGCAAACACAGCATTCCACAGTAAGAACATCATACCAACAGTCAAACACGGTGGTGGTAGTGTGATGGTGTGGGGATGCTTTGCTGCCTCAGTACCTTGAGGACTTGCCATAATTGAAGGGACCATGAATTCTGCTCTGTACCAGAAAATTCTTAAGGAGAATGTCCGGTCATCCGTCCGTCAGCTGAAGCTGAAGCGTAGTTGGGTCATGAAGCAAGACAATGATCCAAAACACAAAAGCAAGTCCACATCAGAATGGCTGAAAAGAAGTAAAATTAAAGTTTTGGAGTGGCCTAGTCAAAGTCCAGACCTAAACCTAATAGAGATTCTGTGGCAGGACCTGAAACGAGCAGTTCATGCTCGAAAACCTACCAATGTTACTGAATTAAAGCAGTTCTGCGAGGAAGAGTGGGCTAAAATTCCTCCACAGCGATGTAAAAGACTGATATTGAATTATAGGAAGCATTTGGTTGCAGTCATTGCAGCTAAAGGTGGCGTAACCAGTTATTAAGTGTAAGGGGGCAATTACTTTTTCACCCAGTGCCAGTTGGTGTTGGTTAACTGTTTTCATTAAATAAATGAAATAAGTAAAAAAAAACAAGTGTGATTTGTTCACTCAGGTTCCCTTTATCTAATATTACATTTTGTCTAAAGACCTGAAAACATCCAGTGTGACAAATATGCAATAACAGAGAAAATCAGGAAGGGGGCAAATACTTTTTCACGCCACTTGTAGCTCCTAGGGAAGTACTGACAGCAATACCTGAAATGCTAGAAAGTAGAACAGCAAGTGAACAATCTCCAAATAAACATCTTCTTAAGATGGCAAGTTTAGTATTAGAAAATTATCACTTGCATTGTAAAACGTTATTAGTGGCAGACAAAGGGGACATGGGGGTCATCAGTGGCATAAAGTTATGCTAATGTTTTTATTGATCTCTTTGCAAGAGAGATACATAGTTGGTAGAAATAATCGGTGGGCAGAAAATATCACACTATGGAAGTATTCTGTTTATGATGGTTTATGTATAGGGACAAGAACTGAAGAAGATCTTGGGCTTGTTTTTCAAAGATCAGAGAATGATGCAAGGTGCTTGCACCAGAAAAGAATGATGCAAGGAGCAAGCTGCATCAAAACTTGTGTCAATTCTGATTTCTTAATGCTGCTTGCATCAAAAGCTGACCTGCCTGTAGCAAAAAGGTTTGCATTAGGCTTGCATCAAAAAAATGGATGCCCAATGTAGCAATGGGATTGCAGCATAAAAATGATGCACTATCCCTTTTATTTGTATTTTCAAAGCTGGAGGCTGTTGACACTGCGCCAAAGATACATACCACTCTTAGATCAGCCAGAGCTGGTCATATTGACTCAGGAGCATATAAAGGTGAGGGTAGATTATGCAGTGGGTTGGTTATAGAGCCAATATTCCCTTGAGGGATTAGTTGACAGTGTTTTGGGGGCATAACATGCAATTGTCTTGGCCATTTCGTCCAAGGTAATCTTTGACTCGGCTTGCATAATTTTTGTTCCATGCACCGTTTTTGACACAACTTGCTTCATTTTTAACTCAACGTGAGTCATTTGTAGATTTGGCTTTGCCTCACTCTTCTCCAAGCATGTGGTTTTTGATTCAATTTGCTTTATTTTTTTACTTAATTTGCTCAATATTTCTGGCTCAGCTCTGTCATTTTCACTCTTCGTTATATTTTTGACTCAGCCTGCCACCATTTTCGCTCCACCTCACTTCGTGCATCATATGTTTGCCTCAGCTTTGCTCCATTCTCAGCTTGCATCATTCTCAACCCATGCCTCATATATTTGATGCAGCAGACCACTTACATCATTTTCAGGGACTTTGCCATAGAGAATGCGTTTCATGCAAAATAGGGCACACAGACTTTGTCACAGCTGAATTTGATGCATAGTGGATGTTTGACACACCTTGGTGTCTAAAGACTCTTTGAAAATACAGTCCCTTACGTTATTTTATAATTACATAAATACCTGCACTGAGTACTTGAAATTTGTTATTAAGCACAGTGAGCAGTCCTTTAACCTCCTGAACCTTTACATTTATAAAGAAGGGACCCATGTGAGTACTAAACTGTACCACAAAGAAACTTGACTGGAATGTATTATTGCATGCTAATAACGTTCATAAAATGGACACTAAAGACAATATACCTTAAGGACAGTGTCAGTGTGAAAAAAAACTCTACCAAGAACTCTGACTACATGAAAGCTGCTGATGACTCAGAGAAACATTACAGGAATAGGGGATATGAACAAAGGGCTCTGAAGAATGCTTGAGAAAGACTCACAACAGAGGGAAAAACTGCTGAAGAACGGGGGGGGGGGCCTCAAGATGGTAAACAGGAAAGAACTGCTGTACCAACAAATTTTTCAGATCAGTTTGGAGTAGTAAAGTCAGTCATTCTAGAACACTAGCATGTGTTGTAGTCCAATGAAATAGGCACTGGAGCCTTCAGAGAAAAACTATGGTCACTCTCTTAAAACAAAAACAGAAAGAGTATGAACTTTTCCAGGCAGGGTGGAACCAATAACAGGAGCTACCCACATGGCAATTGTGAAAACTGTCACAACACATGGAGCACCAAAACAGTATATAACCTACACTGAGGAGAAGAGGTTCAAATCAGGAATGTACCACATACCAAACTGAGTAGATAGTACATCTTTTCAAGTGCCTCTGCAACCTGGCATATATAGGTAAAGCCATGAGGCTTTTAAGAATACTTCTGAATGAACATAAAAATGACATTAGAAGAGGAGATGAGACGTTTGTTGGGGCTGGAGATTTCAAAAGTCAGAAACATAATGTGTCAGTGCTTAGATTGGTGGGACTAGAGAAAGTGGAATATCCACCAAGTGGTGGGGATGTAATTAAAATATCATTATTGAGAGAAATCTATTGGATAGACAGATTTAGTACTCTGGATTAAAAAGCATGGCCTATATCAGGCAATAGTTTAGGCTGAATTTATAGCATGTACTAGAATATGATATTAAAAACAGAATCTACACAGGTTTCCTCTTATAAGGGGCCTGGGAGGGAATTACATAAGAATATGTACAACAACTCCACATGGGGTCACAGACACAATCTGAAAATTGCCCATCTAAATATTCAGAGTCTCCTATCTAAGCTTGCAGAGTTAGAGGCCTGAGTCTCCCTTTATAAGCCTGATGTGCTTGGCATCACAGAGACCTGGCTAAAATCTACAACCCCTGATCCTTGTTTCTAACTTATCTGGCTACTTCTTCATTAGAAGTTACCACAACGGTGTCCAGAAGGGTGGCAGGGTTCTCCTCTACTTTAAGAGCTCCCTTAATAACACCCTTTCTAGTCAGTCTGCAGCTGCCTCCCCTACTGATTGTCTTATTGCCAAGTTGTCCATCAGAGCCACAAAAAAACTACATGTTGGTTGCTGCTACAATCCACCCAAAAGTAGCTCTGTAGGGCTGTCATGCCTACTAAATAACCTTGGATCACTCTCTCCCCCCCGAGGGATACCATTTTATTGGGAGGCTTCAACCTTAACTGATAAGGAGGCACCCTCACTGACTGCTACAGCTTCCTCAAACAGTACAGTCTCACTTAACTCATCACAACCCCTACCCATCACAGCAGCCTATCCCTAAATCACTCCACCATTGACTTGATCCTAACTAACCATGAAGATAGGATCATCCAAGCTGGTATCCTGTCTAACACCATCAACAATCACTCACCCACCTACTGCATCTGGTCCACAAAAAACCCTCACCCCCCAAATATCTGAACTTCAGTAACTACTCAGTCTGTGACCCCTTCCAGCTATGTGCTGACATCATGTCTATAGATTTGTCTCCCCTTTATAACTCAAAAGACATCTCCTCAGCTCTTGGCTTCTTCATCACCACCCTCTCAAGCATTCAAGAAAAGTACTTCCCTCTAACCACTCAGAGAGTACAACAGGGTGATGTCTTCAGGCTCTCCAGGGACCTTTTAAAACTTCTGAATGAAAGGGATGCCAAGTGGGCATCGTACAAAGGCCCCCCCCACTCTTGAATTAATACTGATTCCTATGAAACCTTTCCAAATGACATATCAACTCCTGCAAGGCTACTTACTTCCACAACTGACAGTCCCAAAACCTTGGAAATCCAGAGCACTTCTGGTCTGCCATCCACTCCCTGCTTGCCCCAGGGGTCAAGCAGCCTCTCCTTCATCTCAACACCCCTCCAATGGTTCCCAGAAAGACCTAGCTGAAGTTGCAAATGCACTTAATGCCAAATTTACAAACCTTAATGAATATCTTGCAAAGTCACCCCGCACAATCCCAGTCCTCCTCTTCCCAACCCACTTGCACAAACCCAGCATAACTCCTTTCTACTTCTGATCCATCTCCCCCTGCAAGACACTGAATCTGCTCCTGAGCCTTCTCAATCAGGGTAGCACTGGAAGTGATGGCCTCCCTCCCTGTTTCTTCAAAATAGTGACCCATGCCATTGCCAGACCCCTTACTTCAGTTTTCAACCTCTTCCACACTGCAGCATCAGTACCCTGTGTTTGGAAACAGTCTAGAGTCATCCCAGTCTTTAAAACAGGGGACCCTAGCAACATAGACAACTACCACCCGATATCCATCCCCTCCCATCTAAGCAAATTGCTGGAGAAGATTGTACACAGTCATCATGAAATATAACCTCCTCATACCTCAGCAGCATGGTTCTTGTAAGGGACATAACACATCTACGTCCATGGTTAACTTCTCTGATCATGTCCTCCAAAACATGGATATTGGGAAGCTCACAGGAGCCATCTTTGTTGACGTCTCCAAAGCATTTGACATGGTGAACCACAACATACTCTTTGACAAGCTTGGTTACCTGGGCTTATCCCCCACCACCAATGCTCGGTTCAGAGACTACCTGACTGACTGCACCCAACTTGTCTGTTCAAGGGGTGCTACCTCTACTACCTTTTCAGTTTCCACTGGTGTTCCCCAGGGTTCTATGCTGGGGTCCCATGCTCTTTTCCATCTATATAAACTCACTGCCCCAGGACTGCTTCTCCTGCCGTGCCCTACTATATGCAGATGATTTAATTATTTACTATAGTGACTCGTCCTTGACAAACCTCTCCTCTACACTCACCATCAGTTACTGTAATGCTCACAAATGGTTTACCACAGATAGACTGCTGGTGAATGCCAAGAAGACTAAGGCAATGCTGTTTGGCTCTAAGCCCAGACTCACCAAACTAGCTCTAGCCAACAGCATGCTTCTCATCCTTTCCCCCCCAACAGCTTACCTCTTGAGAATGTCAGCTCCTTTAAATACCTGGGCATTACCCGAAAACCCACCATCTCCTTCTCCAATCATATTGAAATTGTAATATGTTGCATAAATCAAAAACTGGAGATCAGCTACAGACTAATCAGTTACCTCACTCCTGAAGCCCACCTCACTATTGCTCAGAGCAATCTCCTCCTACTTATTGATTATGGCTCCCCCATCTACTCACAAACCTCCTCCTCTCACCTAGCAAGACTAAACATCACTTACCAACATCTGCCATTTTGCCCTTTGGACTCCTTACTCCTCCCACCTCTGCACCCTTTATCAGACACTCAGATGGCTCTCTCCTCAAGCCAGAAAAAGCTACCTCCTGTCTTGCACCACAGACATGGTGATCTGCAATGCTACAACATTCCCTCTTTCCCTTCTACTTCAGCTGGGAACTCTGCCATGCTGCTAGCCTCATGCTGGAATGCCCATAAATATACACTTGCATGGGAGAGAGGGATTTCTTATCTGCTGCCCCTAACCTTTGGAACAGCCTGCCACCCTCCATGAGAGCCCTTGACTCCCCAGAGCACTTCTGCTGTCTCCACATGATATACCTACTGACCACTATTACCTGCTCCTGCTCCCCAGGGTGACTTGTGATGCTGCTTTTCCCCAGTCTATGCATTCTAAGATTCTGCCAAAATAGGAAGGTTACAGTTGAACTTATATTACATGCACATGTATAATTTTCCGCATTATTTCCTGTTTACCTGGTATATCGTATTGACTTTGATGTATTTGTTCCCTGTTGTATTGTATTGCTTTATTCTTGTGACATCTCTGTGGCCCAGGTTGTGCCTGAAAATGATCCATGGATCAGTGCACCTACCCAGTCAATAAATGAATGAATACATAAACAAATAAAATTATACAATGGCAAGAAAGAATCCTGGTCTCTGATTGGTCATTTTGGGGCTGGACCCGTGGTGTTATTCCAGCATGATGTCACAAGTCTAGTCTCAGCACTGTGAACCAATATGGATGATAACCAGCATGATGACCAGCATGATGATCTCTTTTTTCATCTTCTCTTGAGAAACAAAAATATTTTTCCACACTAACAAAAACATTCTTTAAATAATTTTTTTGTTTTATATATAACACCAAGCCATTGTATAATAGGAATAATGCACTCCAGGGTGTGTGTCGTTTGAGATAACGCCATGCTTGGGGCATTGGATGCACTCAGCCTGTGGCCTTGTGCTCAACCCCCCCCCGGCATGCCGTTATCCTAGCACGACACACACCCTATCATGCATTATTCTTTTAATATTATCCTAGCATACTGTTATTGTTTTACAGATAGTTTGCAAGTTGATGATAGAGCTTTGCTACTCCCCTCCCTACCACACAACAGAAAATCAAAACACTCTCCTAACCATCCAATAGACAGTAAGAAGCACATTCACTATAGTGCAACATTACTTGTTTATGCAGTACTGTAGCATCTGTAAGTACTATCATAGCTTAGGGAATGTTTGTACAACCATTCTGTAAACAGCATGAAAGATGCCCAGTAGAGTGCAGCAATACAATTTATAAAGTCCTATAGCCTCTGGGAGTACTATTATATCACAGGTATCATCTGTACAATGTTCCACTGATAATTTCTTCCCTTATAGGGTAAATTTGTGAGTTTGAGGTGGCTGACCACTGGTTATCACACTGGCCATTTTTGGGTCAGTGTGTTTTTCCAGTGGTGACCTTTTACAGCCCTTATTTGAAAGGACTGGGTAAGTTGGGACACAAGGGCTTGTCATCCTCATAAGTTACTGATCCCAATGCAGCCACTCCAATCTTCTTGTGAACATAATAAGAGCAGGGTCTCAGTTAATAAAGTAAAAGAGATTGAGAGAATAGAAGAGAGGGAAAAATTTCATGGATTTAAAAAGGCACACTCGGCACAAACTGGAACCCTGCAGCATAGATTATATTTGTAGTGTGCACAAAATCTTAGTCATGAAAAGATCCATGTGATATAAAATAAGGGTTAATAGAACAATTGGAATCAAAAAGAATGGCAGCAGAATGTGCTTAGTACAAAGAAGGACAACTCAGAAAGAGTTCTAAAGTCTTTACAAACACCTGGTATTATTTAACTGAACATATGTGACTCGTTGGTGCCCTTTTGGTTACCAAGGTAACCACATCCTTATTTATGGGATGCCATCAGAGCAGCCAGTGCCCCACAACACTGGAAAGTGCCAGGAGACAGGTAGGAGCAAGAGGAAATATGTTAAAATACCCAAAGAATAAGTCTGAGAATAAAGTAGCAATATGTGTTGTGGAACAGTAATTAAGCACTACTGAAAAAAGTGTAACAAGTTTTCTAAGGTAAAGAACATGTTTTTAAAGAGCATGAGGGGAGATGGAAAAAAAACTTAACTTATAAAACTTAACCTAAAATAGAAGTAGAGTGTCACAAAACTGTTTTGATGATAGTTTAACACGTCCAAGAGCAACAAAGCATTTAAATAAAAAATAAACAGCAAGAGAGAAAAAAATTCAGTGTATACTGAATGACAGTGTTTTTTTCAACAGAAAATGAGGGCCAGATAGAAGCCAAAGGCTTCATCTAGTGAGCATTTTATGTATTTTATTTTTTATAACACTGGCATCTGTTAAGCATGTTGGTGTGTGTATAATACTGATGAAATAAGAAATGTGATTATAAGTGCTGTGTTTCACAATAATTGAAATGAAACTTAAAGCACTGTTACAAAAATAACTTAAAGAAACTTGAGTTTAATATATTTCACTGGCAATGAATATGATATATTGTACTAAAAACAAATAAGTGTTGTCTGAGAATTAAATTGTGGATGCCATAGATGAGGCATTTAACATATGGTTTAAAAATCAGAGGCAGGTCATAAGAAGGTGTAAATGATTTAAATAGTGCTTTTTTGGTTACCAGGATCTCCCTGGATTTCTAAAAAGAGAGAATGTATTAATTATAGAAGGAACATTATTAAGGGGGAATATATTTAATTTTTTTTTTAAATGTACAAAAATCTGAGATCACATTTGGTTGACAAAGGTGGCAATAAATACATTTGTGTACAGTGGTTTAGTGTAGGCTGGAAATGGGAATATGAGACTAGAGCACTAATAAGATCAAATATGCACTTTGCAAAGGGTGGTGATTGACAGAAGTTGATAGATGGATTGCATAATGTGTGTATAATTTGCTTATGTACAGATCCTGAGGAAGTGGCAGAGGCACCATAAAACATTGATCCAGGGTACACAGGAGTGTTTTTGAAGTTCTACAAAAAATACACACTTAATAATTTAGCTGGTGAGTGGGTATGTGCTTCTCCATTGCTGCTGTGTGGGCAGTAAAGGGTGCCATTCTAGAGGCACCAAAGATATGCCTGAGGACAGTAACCAAGAGCAAGAGGTACAAGCAACCAATGTGAATCTTGGAAAGCATCAGAGAAACAGTGAGGGTCAAAACAATTATTATATTTAAGTGGCTCATTTGTCTAGGGGTATGATTCTCGCTTCAGGTGTGAGAGGTCCTGGGTTCAAATCCTGGATGAATCCTTAATTCATGTAATTAGAAGCATTCAGTTCATGTAATTAGAACCATCTGAATTTGCAACTCATTTGGGGTTGACAGTATAGTCTAGAGGTTAGAATAATAAGCTGTGAATGAGAGCTTAGTTTATCCAGCAGGTGTGGGTTTGATTCCCACAACCTCCACTTGCATGCTGTATGACCCTGAGCAAGTCAGGTAACCACTCCAGTGCTCCCAGGTCACCCCTGAAAATAGGCGTCGTGCCTAGGGGGCATTGCCCAGTTACCAAAAGAATAAAATAAAAAAATTAAAATTAAAAATAAAGGCCTTCATCAGGTTCAAAGAAATGTAGGGGCATAAAGAATGGGGAGACTACTACATTAGAACAAGAGTAGCAAGCAAGGCAGTTACGGAGGCTAAGGCAGACATTGAGCTGCATGTTGCTGAGGGGTCAGGGCTGGAGAAAAACAATACATCAGGAGAAAGAAAGAAAGGAAGGAAGGAAGGAAGGAAAGGTGCATTGTTAGGCTATTGGAGGGAGGTAGGGTAATAGAGGAGGATGGGCAAAAGATAGTCATCCTTATCAACTTCTTTTTCTCTGTCTTCATTAGGGAAGACAATAGCTCTGCCAGAGATGGGATGCATCTGAGAGTGCTCAAGGAGTTGGTAGCAGAACTGGCTGAACCCCCTGTTAGGGCTATTTATTAGTTCGTTACAGACTTCAGACACAGGTAGTTCTGAAGGACTGGAGGGTGGCAGACACTGTTCAGCTCCACAAGGGGCAAGCAGTGAACTACAAACCTGCCAATCTCACCTCTGTTACAGGGAAACTGACTGTTTATTGTTTACTTGAATCTAGAATTACAAGTACCTTTGATCCAAGGTTCTTTTACAAAGGTTCCATGTCAGATGGAGTACAATACAACACAGGACAATTCAGTACAAGTTGCGGATAAACACTGGGTTACAGAAACAGTAGGTGTAACTTATTTTGTCAATGAAAACATACATACTGAGACAATACTAGATAACGGTACAGCGGTAGGAACAGCCAGAGGCATTGTCAGCAGAACTTAGGGAAGTGCAGTGGACAGGAGTGGGAAGGAGGACATGAGGGAAGGAGGGAGAGGGGGAAAGGGGTAGGAGTGGGAGAAGGTAAGTGCAGAGTAGAATGAGCAGTGGCAGCAGAGAAAGGTTGATGGACTGGAGAGCTGTTTAAGGGAAGCAGTCACATGTGCTGGAGGCAGAGAGGTGTGATGGAGCCTTGATTTGAAGGGGCCGAGATTGGGAAGTGAGGAGATGTCATTACTGAGACCATTGAATCAGAGTGGGGCCCTATAGGCAAATGCACTTTGCCCCTGGGAGGTATGACAGCTAGGGATCTGAAAGAGCTGGGAGTCTGAGCCCCTAGTGAGGCATAAATTATGAGCAGGAGAAAGGAGGGCTTGGACGCCAGGAGGGGAATAGCCCAGGGTTGTCTTTTTAGCCATTAAACAGGTTTGATATTTTATGCAGTTAGAAAGTTGTAACCAGCCAGTTTGGGTGTAGAGGTCACACATATGAGTGAGACGGTGGGCTCCAGAAATGAGCCGACAGGCTTTGTTGAGGGCTGTAGCTATACATCAGAGAGCAGTGGCAGTGACAGAGCCATGTACGATAAGGCTATAATCAATTAGCGAGACCACAGAGCTCTGAACTGCAACCCTTAAGGCTTCAGGAGTAAAGCATTGCCTGTGCCTGTAGAGAAGACCGATGCGATTATTAGCAGCTTTAGCAACATTGTCGATGTGTAGGCCATAGGATAGGTGACTGTCGATTGTGACTCCAAGATATTTAAAGTAGGGTGCATGATCCAGGGCAGCACCGTTGCAGTTTAGGATGGTCAAGGGAAGATGCCTGTACTTGTTGTGGGTGCCGCAGAAGAGCATTGTCTTTGTTTTTTTATAATTGAGGACTAGCTTGTGCTTAGAAAAACAGTGTTTGACTGATGAGAAGCCACTCTGTAGATTGCATTGAAGGGGATACTGTTGCTTGTGAGTAAAGTGGATTACGGCATCATCTGCGTAGAGAAGTATTTGCTCTGGGCAGGACTGTGGAAGGTTATTCAAAAAGAGAAAGAAAAGTTGGGGACCTAGAATGGATCCCTGTGGGACTCCAGAGCTGACTGGTTTAGAATCATAGAGGACGTTACCGATTTTGATTCTTTGAGATCTGTTTTCAAGGTAACTTTTGAACCAGGTCATGGACATAGGCGAGAGACCAGCATTTAGCAGCCGGTCTATCAGGAAGCGATGATGTAGGGTGTCAAAAGCCTTGGTTATGCCGGCCCGGTGGCGCTGAGGGTTGAGGCACTGGATGCCACACCTCGCGCTACGCTGGCGACCCGGGTTCGGGAACGGACTCGGGTGGCCGGAGGTCGGCAGGGGAGAGGGAGGATCGAGCATCCCAATGGATGCTCTCCTCCCTCAGGGGTGGGAACCATGAACGCTTCCGCGTTCTACATCACCCTCATAGTCAGTGGAAGCACCAACAATAGAGGGGATGAGGTGGCTCGATCTAGCAGGTCGGGGAGGGCCGCCGCCCGGCCGCAGGACTCTGGCGTGCGTCAGCACGCCATCACTCGAGACGTCGTCCCAAGCGTTCGACGTCCTAGGGGGGTTGGGGATGTAAGGGGAGAAAAACGGAAAACCCCTCCGGCAGCCCTAGATGAAGGCCGCCCTAAGTCCACCCAGACCACCTGCAGAACAGACCCCACTGTGCAAGGAGAGGAGGATGGGCACTCTAGGGGCAGATCCCCAAGGTAGGTAAGGGAGACATGAGCGGACGGAAGGAGGGGGCTCCGGAGGTAGTAAGGAGGGATAAAGAAAGAAAGTAAAGAAAAAAAAAGCCTTGGTTAAGTCATTGTAGACAGAGCCAGTTAAATGACCTTTATCCAGGGAGCTGTGGATAGCTCCAGTATAATCCAGCAGGGCTGACGTAGTGCTGTGGCCCTTTCTGAACCCGTGTTGCTGAGTGCACAAGATATTATATTTTACCAGGTACTCAGTAAGCTAGTCCACTACAATCCTTTCAGCGGCCTTTTAGAGGAGAGACAAAATGGAGATTGTGGATTGGGGTCACAGTTGCGGTTTTCCATCTGTCAGGGAATTGACTGAGGCTGAGGGAGAGGTTGACAGTTTTTGTTAGTGAGGGTAGTACTTCTTCAAGAGTGAGGGATAGCAGTTTTAGGTCAAGTGAGTCCCCACTTATTTGGGTCTTGGCAATAGCTTTACTGATGTAGGTGCGGACCTCATGTATCATTACTGCCTTAAAGTAGAAGGGTGGGTATTTAGAAGAAGTGGGAGGGCTGGTGGCATGTGATGTAGCATCATCCTTATTGAAAAAGTCAGGGGGAGAATGCTGCTGAGGTCGGTGAAGGCTGAGCAGAAGGTATTTGCTATAGCTATGGGGTCCAGAATAGTAGCCGAATCGATGTTCAGCATAGTGGAGGGAGTTTTAGGCTGTTTCCCAGTAACTTTATTAATATTGTTTCAGAAAGATCTGCCATGCCCCCAGGTACTGGTGAGAGCTTCATTATAGTAGAGGTTTTTCATTAGTCGAATGGATTTTGTGCAGGCATTATGTGCAAAATTGTAGTTCTGTATGTCAGCTTGTGTTCCTCAGGCCTGTGCCAGTATCCAGAGATAGTCCCTGGCTTTTAGTTTTGCAAGTAGTTCAGCAGAGAGCCAGGGGTTGTACAGGCCTCTGACTTTGTTTTTTTTTGAAGGGGGCATGGATGTCACAGGCGGCATCAAAGACATTAATGAAGTAATCCAGGGCTGAGTTGACATCAGTGGCATTGTAAATAGGAGGCCAGTCTTGTTGTCTGAGATGGGATTTAAGGCATTTCAGTTGCCTTCTAGGGAGGACTCTACTGGAAATGAGTAAGGGCGGAGGCACGCTAAATTTGTTAGACCAATTGCAGATGACTGGGGAATGGTCACTTATTGAGTCTGGGAAAATGGAGATGTTAGAGATGCGGGTTGGGTGGTTAGTAAGTACCCAATCTAAAAGGGTACTTGTGCCAGTTTTATAGTTGTGCCGAGTGGGGGAGTTGACTATCTGAGAGAGGTTGAAGGCAGAGATCACATCCTTGATACCCCTATTTCTGGTGCCAGCCAGTTAACATTGAAGTCATCCAACAGGATTGTCTCAGAGCCAGGTGGGAGGGTTCATGTGAAGTCTAGGACATCGTTGATACCTTTGCCTTGCACTTTAGGGGGGATGTACACTGCAGCAACTGTCAGGGCTTTATTTTGGGCCCCTAGCATGATTTTAGCATGCAGAATCTGTGCAGCTGTATTTGAGACAGTGGGATCTAAGGAGTGACCCAAAAGAGGCTCTTTCACGTATATTGCACAGTTCCCACCTCTCTTTGTCATCCTATCAAGTCTAAAGATGCTATATTCTGGTAAGGCAATAGACATGTCTGTGATTTTTGGGGAGAGCCAGGTTTCAACTGTGAGTATATCCGGATTATGACAGTTGGCAAAACTTTGCAATACATCAAGTTTAGGGTGGAGGCTGCAGATGTTGATTGTTGCAAGGGTTAGAGACTCTGCCCGCTTTACTTAGGCGGTTGAGTGAGTGTTCATTGGGCCAGAATTGGGGTGAACATTGCCGGATAGCAGGAGCAGGAGAAGCAGTGCCTTCAGAGTACACCAATGTATTTGTCTGGAGGAGAGTTTAGTCGATGGTTTTAATTGGGAGCATAGGCAGAAGTGCTGACAGTGGCTCCAGAGGGATGAAACGTGTGCCAGGGATGGAAAGGCAGTCAACAGAGCAAGTTTCCCCCAGCCATGCTTACATGTATGCTTCCAGATAATGTCAGGGAAGGGTGTGATAGGAGAGCAAGGGGCCAGGGCTAGAGCGCCTGAGTGGGCATAGAGACAATTGACTATGAAGCTAGGGGGGGGAAGAGAGGGGTTGCAGGCTCTGGGAAGATAGCTGAGAGGAACCAGAGCTACGAGGATGGTTAGAGAAAAAGACAAGGACAGCCCTATTGTGCCCAGTGGAAACAGAGAATCACACAGGTAAAGATAGGGAGTGTGGAGAGAGAGCTCTAGCTGGGGCACAGAAAGTGAGTTGGGAGGGTCGGAGAAGATGTGCTAGGATGAGAGTGGATAGGGTGCAGTAGAGGAGAGAGAGGGTGTGTGGGCAGTAGAAATCCAATAGGATTTTAGGGGAGGACCCTTATACAGGTGGGAGGAGCAGATGCTTATTTAATTAAAGGTAGGAGGTGAGCAAGGGGGGTGGGCACAAATTTTCGGCACTTTGCAATACAAGTTTATGGGCATAGAAGCCCAGGAAGGCAGAAAGACAACAGAAATGAGTGCGACCAATCAGTGGCTGAGAGAGGCTCAGGAGTCCAATCAGCAAGTGGCAGCAGTGAGCAACGGCCAATGGGAGCTGCTCGGTGCTTACTATTCTGAAAATGGATCTTGCCTGGCTGAGGAGAGGTTGGAGGCAGCCTGAGGAGGTGGCATGGGTGGCTGACTGGACGAGCCGCAACCGCGCTGCTTCAAGCCCGATCAGGGGCTGTGAATCTGTGGGGAAGGAGCCAGTGCAAAATTAGTAAGGGGGAAGACAAAGGAGTGAGGCAAGGGCTAAATTGGTGGGCTTGGGGAATAGAAGAGAGGGAGAGAGAATGGAAATGAGTCAGAGGCGGGGGGCGGGTGCAACCAGGACCAAGATGAAAGGTAGCTTGTTCTGGTGCCATGCCGGAGTACAAGGGGAAAAGCATAGTTTAGGAGACAAAGGGAAGTTAGAAAGAGTGAAACACTGGGAAGTTAGAGGGGAATTACATGTCACAGAGGGGGGGCAGAAGTGGGAGCAGCTCTTAGGTGGAGGAAAACAGAGACAAGGGCAGAAGAGTAAGCAATTTAGAGCAGGTTCAAAATACTTTCAATAAACAGATGGAGTCACTAATCAAGAACCACTCTGCCTGCGATCTCACTTTTTTCTTTTTGCCTTGCTTCTCTTTTCCCTCTCTTTTTACAACTCGTGTTACCATCTCCTTTCCTTCCTACCACCCTGCTTTTTTTCTTTATTTGCACCATGGGGGATTTACTTCCTCTCAAGTGTTAACAGTTTATGCCTCCCTGATTTCTTCCACCACACCCTCGGCTACTTTAAATGTTAATTAAAATAATACTTAAGCTATCCACTGAGGACAGTGATTCCCCTCTTATGTAAGCCATCAACCCTGTATAGGCCCTTATCTCCTAAGGTGTGTCCCCAGTTACCATTGTAGAAGACCTCCTCCTCACTACACCATTCCTTCAACCATGAGTTAAAGGTGTTGCTTTGGAGATCATTATCCTCCCCCTTGACATAGGCAGTACCTCATAAAAGCCACTGAGCATGCTACCTAAGTCCCCTCCCCAGCTGTCTAAACTCCCCCTACACAATCTGAACCCCATTCCAAGCTGGGCATTTGTCCCCAGGTGGAAAATGACATCCCGCTCCCCCTCCTGCCTCACTGCCTTAGTGATCCTTATGAACCGCTTTCCATCCCTCCAAGCTGAGGCACCAGGTAGGCACCTCGCCTCCCTCTATCCCCTCCCTGTTTATAAATCTGCCCCCGATGATCAAGTTCCCCAGCAGAATATGTTTCCTATTCTGCTGGGATCCTCTGCTTCCCACCTTTGGGCCCCCTCTAGGGAGAATTCCCCCACATGCTCCTTGGTCACTACCATGTGTGCCTCCTCACAGCAGTCCTGTCCTACCAGAGCAGTGAATATGTTTTGTAGTGGCACCAGCTGATGAATGTGCCCACAAGCCACCCCCCCACCCTCCTGGAGCTCACCACAGTCCAGTTAGCCTTCCTCCTCCTCCTTGGCACACTCTGGGACAATGGTGATTGACTTAGTGGCCCCTGGTTGGTGAAAGAGGTCCCCTGAATCCTAGCCACCTTGGCCCAGAGTCTCGTGAGGTGTGTGCAGATGGGCAGCACCTCAGTCTCTAGTAGGTCTCTTTGAAAACTGCTGCTCCATAGCACTTCACTCCATCACTCCCAACATTCCTGCTCCTACACTCACTATGATATTGGCGAGAACTCTGTGCCCTTATCCTAGATATGGCACTTCTAATTTTCTCTTTTTTGTTTTACTTACTGCTTTTGTTACTTGACCCTAAATAGGGTTTTTTAAGTTTTTCCCTTATGCTTCATTATTCCTCTATTTACCCTTACCCTAGGTAGTGTGTTACTTCTGTTGCCACACCACAGGTGCTTTATTCCAAGTAATCACTATCACAGGCAGCAGGAAGTAAACAGATACTCTACCTTACTTCACTTGACTGGCAGAGTTCCCAACATGTTCTCATACTAATGCAGCTCTCATGGGCAATGACATTTCAACAGCCAGAAAACGGAGACCCAGAGGATAGTTATTGGGACTAGTATGAACAGTGAAAATCAGCAAAACCAAGCACATATATCCATAACAGCTACATCAAAAGAGTTGTTTGTTGATAAAGAAAAAGATAAAATTTACAAGATATGAGGGTGTAGTACTCCTTGAAGTGTTGAAGCTTTTGCAGAATGTGAATACTAAGAAGGCACTGACTTCAGAATATGTGCACTAAAAAAGGTGCTGGCTTAGATGAATTCATCCCAGATACCTAAAAACTGCAGCTGTAGAATCAATGTGCCCATTCACTTGTATTTTTAACTTTTCTTTGAGAACAGGTTACCCTTCAAGTACAGTAAATGGAAATTGATTAAACTTGTACCTTTTTATGTTTGCTAGCGCACATTCGCAAGAAACATGATGTGACAGCTTAGGAGAGAAGTGGGTTGTGGAGGTGCAGCACTGTTTCAGCCAAGGGAGGCACTGCATTTGAAGACTTGGCACTGGTGGACCAACGGAGGCACAGTGTGCTGATGACAGTGGTCTTCCAAAAGTGCACCAAGTACAAACGTTTTTGCCGCAGCAATCAGGGGCCACCTCGTCATTGCCTCAGTCATTCTGCTGCAATGAGGGATCGACCCGTCAGTGCAGGGTGGAACGTTAGCTAGCCTAATACTGTTTGTGAACATGGCGGGTGGCTTGCTGCCATGTTCACAAACTATGAGCAGGCCCCTGGAGGTGCCCCAATCCCGTCGGCAGCATGTGCCCCCAGCAAACAGTCTTTGTTTGCTGATGGAGGCCCACCACCATCGGTATAACCTGCCCCAGCCACAATGAATGCACCAATGGGGGGCCCATTCTGTTGGCATAATCCCCCTAACAAAAACTATGTGTGCTGAGGGGGTGCCCATTCCTCCTTGGCTACTGCGGCCCTCTATATGCTGACGGGGGTACCCAATTCCCTGTCGGGTACAGTTGGCCCCCTAACAAAGAAGTAGGTTGGCATGCTGGGAGCCCACCCCAGCATGCCAAATGTCCACTGTGATGTCCCTGTAAAATAAAAACCATCCCATGATGTTTTTTTCCCTGTAATGAAGGAAATGGTCCCTGGTGATCTCTGTGCCCCCCACAACCGCACCCACCCTGCACACCCTGCCTCCCCACACCCCCCACCCCATACTTACTTCCGGAGCTTGGGTGACGATCTTCAGAGGATCGGGAACACGCCTGCACTCTTCAGAGCTGATCATGAACTAAGGAAATGCTGGTAAGCTGCATAATGGAGTAAATAGGGTTTTTCAACTTTGATGCCTATCTCAGGCATTTTTGGAATTTTGCACCAAATTTTCAACATGGGGTTTTTGGGACTCCTCCTTATGAATTATTTCACTGTCATGACATTAATTGGCCCCAAAAGGTGATTTTACGGTCACTGTGCAGAATCACCTTTCGGGGCCAATTAATGAAATGACAGTGCCAGGGTTCATGAGGTGGGCTCTCAAAAAGTCTATGTTGCAAATTTGGTGGGAAAAATATAAAAAATGACTGTTTTACGAGCATGCATTGCACAGTTGCTATGCTCGCTCATAACTTCATGAATTTGCAATATTTTCACTCTAGATTTTCAACATTGGTATTGTAATGCATCTCCTTATCAACAGTGTAGCTGTCATTTTTCACAACCAGGCTGAAATGTTTTTTTGTGGTTCTGGTACAGAATAGCGCGGTCGCTGTTGGAAATCCATGTTCGGGACACAGTATGAAAATCACAGTTACACTGTTCATTACCAGAGGTCCTAAAATGCCTATGTTGAAAATTTGGAGAGAAAAGTCCATAAAATGACTGTGTTACGAGCGTGCATTGAGCAGTTTCCACGCACGCTAGTAACTTCACACATTTGCAATATTTGCACTCCAGATTGTCAACACTGCCATTTGTCTGTAGCTCCTTGTGAACAGTACAGCTGTCATTTTTCACATCCTGGCCAAAATGTGTTTTTGCACTTCTGGCCCAGAACAGCGCGCTCACTGTGGGAAATCTGTGTTCGGGACACATTAGGAAAATCATACTGATGCTGTTCATTAACAGAGGTCCTCAAATGCCTGTGTTGAAAATTTTGTGACAAATGTCCATAAAATAAATGTGTTATGAGCGTGTGTTACGCAGTTTCCACGTACGCTCGTTACTTCGCACATTTGCAATATTTTCACTCCATATTTTCAACATTGCCATTTTTCCACACCTCCTTATGAACAGTACAGCTGTCATTTTTCACATCCTGGCTGAAATGTGTTTTCGCTCTTCCGGTGCAGAATAGCGCGGTCGCTGTGGGAAATAACTGTTCGGGACACATAACAAAAATCACGGTGACACTGTTGCTTAGCAGAGGTCCTAAAATGCCTATGTTGAAAATCTGGTGATAAAAGCCCATCAAATGACTATGTTACGAACCTGCATTGCACACTTTCCATGCACTCTTATAACTTTGCACATTTGCAATATTTTGAGTCCAGATTTTCAACATTGCCATTTCTCTGCACCTCCTTATGAACAGTACAGCTGTCATTTTTCACATCCTGGTCGAAATGTGTTTTTGCAGTTCCGGCGCAGAATACCGTGGTTGCTGTGGGACATCAGTGTTCAGGACACATTAATAAAATCAGTGACACAGTTCATGACCACAGGTCGTAAAATGCCTATGTTGAAAATCTGGTGACAAAACTCCATAAAGGGACTGTGTTATGCGCATGCAATGCACAGTCTCCATGTATGCTCTGAACTGCAAGCATTTTTAATATTCCCACTATGATTTTCAACATTGCCATCTCTTCATACCTCCCTATGGATGGTACAGCTGTCATTCTTCACATCCTGCCCGATCTGTGTTTTCGTACATGTGGTACAGAATGGCACTGTCACTGTTGGAAGTCAGTTTTTGGGACACATTGACAAAATCACACTGCCACTCTTCATGAGAAGAGGTCCCAAATGCTTTCCTGATGTGGGGTCACAAAAAGGCCATGTTGAATATTTGTACTGTGAATACCAACAAATGTCCGAAGCATTATGGTTTCTAACCATAACGTCCTACCCTGTACAGACAGACAGGCATCGGGGTGTGCCTTTGGATTGCCGATTGTACTGCTCATGCCACCCCCCGCCACTGACAGCCATTGAGGTGTACCTTGCACTCTTCGGCCCAAGACTTCACCCCACTCTCCTATGCTGCACCCATTTCACCATATGTCTTTATGGAATGGGGTGCCTGTAATGCCAAACACCCTAAGGCACACCTCAACACCTGTCAGAATCTGCAGAATAAGGTGAAGTGACATGGCTTGAATGTCATGAGCGATGACCCAAACACTTACCCCACATCCTGTCCATCTGTACAGGATGGAGGTGGGGTTCACATGACGTTCAGTACTTCACTGCCACTCCTATTCTGCATCTCTCTAACTCCTGCATTTCCCATGCTAACAGCAGCAAGCAAACATTCGGCATTGACAAATGCTTGTTTTAAAGGGGTGGCCCATTAGACCCCAGCAACTATAGACTAATCTCAATTTTAGCTACTTTGTTAAACCCTTTGGAAATGTAGAGTGTAAGCAATTAGCTGACTACTTAGTAGTTCACCAAAGTCTTACTCCAGTACAATTAAGCTACTAAAAGTTTGTCAGTTTATATTGGAGAACAGGATGAATCCTTCATTCCTTGAATACAGGGGGTGATATTGATGTCATAATTTTTTGTAGTTTCACAGGGAGTTCTCTACAGTTAGGGTTATATGTGATATGTTGTCTCATAATATGTATGGATTATCATCCTGAGAAATAAAATAGAGTAGTAAAAAAAGTGTACTCAGCAGCACTGCCGTACTGTTACTGAGAAACAACACCTTGTGTTCTATGAATAATAGAGAACTTACAGAGGCCTATTTTTTTTTTTTTTAAGTCTTTGTTGTTTGTTGAATTTTGTTGACCGGTAGAAGTCCCTTTTCTGAGGAGACGGGGGAGGGTGATACAGATGGTAAGCAACTGAAATTGAACCAGATTAAGCTGTTGGTGGTATTTTTAGTGAATGAGGGAAATTTGCCAGGACACTGGGAAAATTCCCCTACTCTGCCAACAGGGGTGCTGTCACTTCCTGTAGGTGGGATGGAGGGACTCATTTTGGAGTTGGACACAGGAAGAGGAGGAAATGCTGATGTGGCAGGGGAGATGGGCTCCTCCCCGTGTCTCTTACTACAGAGGCTGAAAACGACAGAAACTCTGTAGAAACAGTTATTTTTTTTTTGTTGTTGTTCAATCAAAATCTTTATTTATTCAGGCAAACATAATTGAGCAAAGCTCATTTACAAGATGGACCTGAGTGGTCATACAAAAGAGGATACAAGTATTATTACATAGACAAGAATAGCATAAACAGCAATACAATGACATGAAATGATTATATACAACAATTTACATATATACAAGGTATAGTAGAACCATTTAACCTGTAAGAAAAAAGGGGACAAAGGGTATAGCAGGCATAAAATATAAATTATAGGGTCTAACTAGTTTTTATGAGAATATAATAGGTGATTTGGAAGATAGAAATTGAATTAGTATAATGGACGGAAAAAGGAAGGTGGGTCAGGTAGGGTAGGGGATTAGGCTTTATAAATGCAATTGCAGAGCTCTGGAAAAGGCGGAGAACAATCTTTTGAAAGATGCCAGAGGTAGTAGGCTATCTAGCTTCATGGATTTTGGAGAGAGTTCCATGCAACTGCTAAGGTGTAGCTGAAAGCAGCCCTCCCAAACCGGGTGCAGGCATTGGGGACCTTTAATATGATGAGTTTACTGATCCTTAAGGTGTATGGCCTAGTTGTAATTTGGGTAAAGCAATCAGTGATATAGGTAGGAAGTTTGCCTGTTAACGCTTTGAATATCCAGATAGCAGCATTCCTATTTCTTCTGTGTTGTAATGATGTCCAGTTGACTGCCATATAAAGGGAGCAATGATGGGCGCTGGAGGGAAGGTCAGTAATAAATCTTATGGACCTGTGATACAGGGTGTCCAGTTTATGTAAGAGATGACGTGAACAATGGCAGTAGAAAATCAGCATAATCAATGAGGATAGGAATGAGGCCTGAATTAACCTTTTATTGGAATCACTGTTTAGGTAATGTTTTATTCTAAAAATAGTCCAAGCTCTGTCTTAGCTTTTAAGTAGCTCTTCAATATGGACAGAATCGTCAAGCCTGTTATCTATCCAGACTCCAAGGTATTTGAAGTTATCAACAAATTCCAGTTTCTCTCCAAGTAAGGTGGATAATTGTAGGGTGGTGGATGCTGGGGTAGTGGTAGAGCAACTCTTTGTGGCAAAGAACATAGCTTTTGTTTTTTTGACATTTAGAAGTAGTTTTTTGGCAAGTAGATTGTGCTGCAGAATGGAGAATTCAGATTGTAACAGTTCACAGGCTTTAGAAGGTGAGGGATTGCTGACATATAATACAGTATCATCAGCAAACAGATGAATGTTAGATTGAGTGAGGTTGGCATCAATATTGTTAATATAAATGGCAAAGAGGATAGGGCCAAGAATAGAGCCTTGTGGTACACCCCTTAGCAGTGGTTTTGAGGTGGATAGGTAATTTCCATTTTTAACCAGTTGTGACCTATCTGAAAGGTAATCCTTAAACCATTTTAGTGATAGGGAATCCAGGCCTAGTGAGTTAAGGGAGGTGATTAATAAGTCATGATCCACTGTGTCAAAGGCTTTACTCAAATCCAGGAACACAGCACAGGTACAATTTTTCTTATCCAAGGCAGTCTGCCAATCATTGGTTACCTTGGCTAAGGCAGTAATGGTGCTATGTTTTGATCTAAATCCAGATTGTGCAGAATTTAGAAGGTTGTTGTTATCCAGATAGTCCCTTAATTGAGAGTTTACTAGTTTTTCGAGCATCTTGGATAGTACTGGTAGGATAGAGATAGGCCTGTAATTGTTGAGATCCCTAGTATCACCAGATTTGAGTAATGGAACTACTTGAGCTGTTTTCCAAGTAGAGGGAATGGATCCAGTAGTTAGGGAAAGATTGAAGAGATGAGTGAGGGGGGCAGATAAGACATGTGAAGCAATTTTCAGGAAATAGGGATCCAGGGAGTCTGCACCTGCACTCTTAGTAGTGTCTAAATTAGAGAGGAGATCTTCCACTTCTTTCACGGATATTGGGATGAAGGAAAAAGTTGAAGTGGCCATTTGTCCCACAGTAGTTTGCAGGTTCAGGGAAGATCTCAGGATATTTGCAGGTGATGAGTCAAATGCTAGGCCAGCTGTGGTGAAGTGAACATTGAAGGTATTTAAGATTTCTTGTTTACCTGTAATTTCTGTATCATTTAGTAGCAGTTTGGAGGTTAAGGCAGGAGTAGAATTTTGGCACAGAAGTCCTTTTATTGTACCTCAGAGTCTGGATGGGTTATTGTAGGAGGCATCCAATTCAGCTGTATAATAGGCAGTTTTGGCAGTTCTTATTTTTTTTGTAACATGAATCTTGCTTTTCTGAAATTTAGCCAATCTCTGGTGTCCTTGATTTTTTGCCTTTTCCACAGTTTGTCTCTGGTTCTCAAGGCTGCTTTAAGGTCAGAGGTGAACCAAGGGCAGGATTTTACCTTAGTTCTGATACTGGTGATAGGTGCATGAATATTGAGTGCATTAGTGATAATATCCTTTAAAGTCTGGAGAGCTGTTTCAACAGAGGTTGTAAGATAGAAATCTTGCCAATATATTGTATTACTCAGGTCATGGAGGTAACCTGAGATATTGAAATTCTTTTTTGACCTTTTGAGGACAAATTCTGCAGGATTTGGTGGTTTGAGTGTGGATCTTATGGATTTGGAAGACCTGACTATAGAATTCAGTGAGGAGGATGGTGCACCCGATCCTTCCTGTGTGGGGGAAATAGTGGAGAAAAGCAATGGAAAGCTGGTGCAAAATAAAGATGGTTAAACAACAGAGAATGTGCAGATGCTGGATATTGAATTGAAAGAAAAGTTAAAATGCTTCAGTTAGGAAAAGAAAAGATCATACAAAGAGCTGCAGATCTAGAGAAAGAGCTTGAAACTCTGGCACAAGTACCTGATAAATCCTCTGTAGTGAATAACACAGAGATGAGTCATCCAGCTTCTGACTCACAGTCAGGCAAAAAAGACAGGGCCGCTGCTTCTGTCAAAAACAAGGCGGTTCAAAGCAATGCTAAACAAACGGCTGGCAGTTTAAATGGTGTAGAACCCGTGTGCCGAGAGCTGAAGGAAAAGGAAACAGAAAGTGTTTGTCTCACTAAAAACATCAAAATGAGACTTGGAGTTGGGAAATAGTTGCGTTTACAGGACTCACTATGAACTGAAACAACGGAGAAAACTTACTCCTTCAGGGATAGGCAGAAGGAGAGAGAGAGAGAGAGAGAGAGAGAGAGACTGGGGCTCCAGAGCACCTGACTTTTGCAATGAAGGTTCAGTACAGCATTCAATTGCACAAGTATTAGAGAATGCTGGTTGGAAACAGGGACAGCAGGGAGCCTGGGTTCCTGATTCTGAGGACCCTTCATATCAGGAGATGATAGAGCGTATGCCTACAAAAGTGGCCACCATCAATGAACAAGACATGAGCTCCAACAAACCCCAGGGTAACACTTTTTCTATTGTATCTGGTACCAGCAATATTGATGCATGTGTTGGGGGAAATATAAAGAAGGGGAATCTATGGCAAACAGAGATATTTCTGAAGGTGTGAGTGTGAATGGGGCAGATACAGTGGTGTGAAAAAGTATTTGCCCCCTTCCTGATTTTCTCTATTATTGCATATTTGTCACACTGGATGTTTTCAGGTCTTTAGACAAAATATAATATTAGATAAAGGGAACCTGAGTGAACAAATAACACTTTTTTTTTACTTATTTCATTTATTTAATGAAAAAGTTAACCAACACCAACTGGCACTGTGTGAAAAGTAATTGCCCCCAGTTAAATCAACCCAATTAAAGGGATAATTAGAGTCAGCTGATTGAACACAGCTCAGGCTTGATTACAGCTAGCCCTGCTCAATATAAACCTCACTTATTTTGCCCCTTACCATCAGAGTCACGTTGCCAGCACAAAGATTCAACAAGCACATTATGCCATGATCAAAGGAAGTTCCTGAAAAGATCAGAAAAAATTTGTTGCCCTCTATCAGTCTGGAAAGGGTTACAAAGCTATTTCTAAGGCTCTGGGACTCCATGAACCACAGTGAGAGCCATAATCTCCAAATGGGAACACTTGAAACAGTAGTGAATCTTCCCAGGAGTGGGCGGCCTGCCAAAATTACTCCAAGGGCGCAGTGTAAAATCACCCAGGAAGTCTCAAAGGATCCTAAAACAACATCCAAAGAACTGCAGGCTTCTCTTGACTCAGCTAAGGTCAGTGTTCATGACTTCACAATCAGAAAGAGACTGGGCAAAAATGGGCTTCATGTGAGAGTAGCAAGGCGGAAACCACTGCTAACCAAGAAGAACATAAACGCTCGTCTCTCATTTGCCAAGAAGCACCTGGATGATCCACAAGCCTTTTGGGAAAATGTTCTATGGACAGATGAGTCCAAGTGGAACTTTTTGACACATGGATCCCATAATGTCTCACAGAAGCAAACACAGCATTCCACAGTAAGAACACCATACCAACAGTCAAACATGGTGGTGGTAGTGTGATGGTGTGGGGATGCTTTACTGCCTAAGGACCTGGATGACTTGCCATAATTAAAGGAACCATGAATTCTGCTCTGTACCAGAAAATTCTTAAGGAGAATGTCCAGTCATCCTTCCGTCAGCTGAAGCTGAAGCGTAGTTGGGTCATGCAGCAAGACAATGATCCAAAGCACAAAAGCAAGTCCACATCAGAATGGCTAAAAAGAAGTAAAATTAAAGTTTTGGAGTGGCCTAGTCAAAGTCCAGACTTAAACCTAATAGAGATGCTGTGCAGGATCCGAAACGAGCAGTTCATGCTCGAAACCTACCAAATGTTTCTGAATTAAAGCAGTTCTGTGAGGAAGAGTGGGTTAAAATTCCTCCACAGCGATGTGAAAGACTGATATTGAATTATAGGAAGTGTTTGGTTGCAGTCATTGCAGCTAAATGTGGCGTAACCAGTTATTAAGTGTAAGGGGCAATTACTTTTCACACAGTGCCAGTTGGTGTTGGTTAACTTTTTTTCATTAAATAAGTGAAATTAAAAAACAAGTGTTATTTGTTCACTCAGGTTCCCTTTATCTAATATTACATTTTCTCTAAAGACGTGAAAACATCCAGTGTGACAAATATGCAATAATAGAGAAAATCAGGAAGGGGGCAAATACTTTTTCACGCCACTGTATTCCATTGCAAATGGGACCCAGTGAGGAGGTCATACATGGGTCTGAAGATAGGCCAACATTGGAGCCTATATTTAAATTATCTGATTTGTTTTTAAACAAAGGGGAGCCTTCTTCCAGATGAAATGCTGTTAAGTTAGTGTACAAGGGAGGCTTAGAGAACCCCCTGATAGGGTACATATAGCAAAGCAACTTTTAAAGAATTCTCTGAATTTTTTTCATCTGAGATTTTCGCCCTAATAGGGTTGGGAAACAGGAACTATGACATTAGCTTTAAAAATGTGTCAAGTCTAGACCGCTTCTGGGCCCAGTACTAGATGTTAAAAAATACTCCTTTATGGATTCCTTTTTTGGTGGTCCCTTTAACGAAACCCCTAGTCAAATTAATTACAGTTTTTTTTTTTAGAAATGAAGGGGTAAACATTGAGGACATCCTCTTTTGGCTGAAACAAAGGTGTGAAATCTTAAATAAACCTACCCCAAATTTGGACTGTGAGCAAATATGGGGCGGGAGTTGGAGGGTGAGAGTTAAGCTAATTTCCACAAATACAGGCCCTGCTCATCTCCCCAGTTCCTTCTTTTTAGGGAAAGACAGGGGATCAATATTCTATAGTGGCCAACCCAGGTCATGTTTCAAATGTGGGTTAATGGCCTATTTAAGTTCTGCCTGTGACTCCACAAGATGTAACCACTGTTTAGAGTTTGGACACAGTTCTGCTAATTGCCTAAACTTGTTTCGTTGCAACCTTTACAAGAGGACAGGTCATGCATATGGTAGGTGTCCCTGGACATCCCATAATAGGGAGGATTGTCCTTCACATGAGGGACTAATCAACATGGCCCAGCAACAATATGCAAAAAAGGCAGCCTCTGCAAGCATTGTAGTGGCTACATCACCAGGGCATTCAAGATCCCTAGAACAGAATGTTCCTACAGACCCTCCAGCACCAAGGGACCCTCCAGGGCAGGATTTGGAGGGAATACAGGCCACAGAGGAAGTAATGAGAATGGAAACAGGTGAAGAAGCCCAGGGTATGAATGGGGAGACAGGTGAAACAGAGCCAGACATGCCCCCACCCCCAGGAGAGAAGGATCCACCTTTTAGAATGGTATCACAATAAACACAGCTGTAGAGTCAAGCCATAAAAAGGCAAAAGTACTGGACTTTAGGAGGGCTGACTTTGCCAAAATGGGTGAGTGCCTAAGGAATGCACTAGCAAATGGGCAGGAAGGAGGGGTGGAAGAACAATGGAGAATAATAAAATCTGCCATCACAGAGGTAACAAGCCTTAGTGTGAAACAAATAAAACAAAATGATGTAAGAAACCACTATGGTTCTCAAAGGAGGTGGCAGTGAAGGTTCAAGAGAAACAGAAAGCATTCAGGAAGTACAAGGAATCACAGAAGGGGCAAGACAGAGAATTGTATCAGTTAAAGCAAAAGGAAGCTGGGAAGGCAGTCAGAACAGCAAAGGCCCAAACTGAGGAAAAGGTAGCCAACTCAGTTAAGAAGGGGGATAAAACCTTTTATAGGTACATCAGGGAGCGTAGGAAGACCAGGGGAGGGATAGTGAGGCTTAATAAAGGGGGGGTGGGCAGAGGGTGACGGTGAAAAGGCAGAGCTACTAAAATATTTTTGATCAGTATTTAAAAATGAAGATGGGGAGGTAACTAAACCAAACAATAGAAACACTCTGGATACAGAAGTTGAAACCAGCCCATTTACAGAAGAAAGGATTCTGAAAGAACTCTTAAAACTGAAGGTGGACAAAGCAATGGTGCCTGATGGGATTCATCCCAGAATTCTAAAAGAACTAAGGGTGGAACTAGTGACACCACTGACTACCCTCTTTAACAAATCATGTGAGGATGGGGTGGTACCTGAGGACTGGAGGAGGGCAGATGTGATTCCACTTTACAAAAGTGGGAGCAGGGCAGAAGCGGGAAACTACAGACCTGTTAGTTTAAACTCAGTGATAGTGAAAATGATGGAATCACTTCTGAAGGAAAGAATTGTCGAGTACCTAGAGGCCAGAGGGGTACAGGACCCAAGGCAGCATGGATTCACAGCAGGAAGGTCATGCCAGACGAATCTAAAAGATTTTTTTGACTGGGTGACCAAAGTAGTAAATCAGGGAGGGGCTGTGGACATGGCCTACCTAGACTTTAGCAAGGCATTTGACACAGTCCTACACAAAAGATTAATATACAAGTTAGCCAGCCTGGGAGTGGGTCCCAAGACAATAGCCTGGGTAAAGAATTGGCTGGAGAATAGAACACAGAGGGTAATAGTAAATGGAGTCCACTCTGAAGAAAGGGGAGTTACTAGTGGGGTACCACAGGGTTCAGTATTAGGACCGGCCCTCTTCAATGTCTTTATAAGTGACATTGCAGAGGGACTGGAAGGAAAAGTATGTCTCTTTGCAGATGACACAAAGATCTGCAACAGAGTTGATGAACAAGGTGGGGTGGAAAGGATGAGAAGGGACTTGGCAAGGTTAGAGGAATGGTCAAATATATGGCAGCTTAGATTCAGTGCTAAGAAGTGCAAGGTAATGCACCTGGGAAACAAAAACCCAGGGGAAGAGTACACAATGGGGGTGAGATACTAACAACAACAAAATGGAAAGGGACCTGGGGGTAGTCATATCAGATGACCGAAAGGTGGGCAAGCAATGTGAGAGGGCAGTGTGGAGGGCTGGGGGGATACTGGGATGCATAGGGAGAGGCATCACCAGTAGAAAACAGGAAGTTGTTATCCCTCTGTACAGACAGCTGGTGAGACCCCATCTAGAGTACTGTGTGCAGGTCTGGAGACCCAAGATCTGCAAAGACATAGACTGGATGAAAGCTGTCCAGAGGAGGGCAACTAAAATGGTGCAGGGTCTGCACTGGAAGACATATGAAGAGAGACTTAAGGAGCTTAATATGTATAGCCTCGAGGAAAGGAGGGAGAGGGGGGACATGATAGAAACTTTCAAGTACCTCAAGGGAATCAACAAAGTCCAAGAGGGTAGCATCTTTCAGAAAAAGAGGTGTGCAAGAACAAGAAGGCACAATTTGAAGATAGAGGGGTGGCTCAGAGGTAATGTAAGGAAGTATTTTTTTACAGAGAGGGTTGTGGATGCATGGAATGGCTCTCTCAGAGGAGGTTGTGGAGTCAAACAGTGGTGGAATTCAAGCATGCATGGGACAGTCATAAGGCAATTCTAGGGGGTTGGGGTAGGAAAAAGTAGGCTGCTGGTTAACTAGGATCTACAGCTTATCCATTAGGTAGGAAAATGGGCAGACTGGGTGGGCCAAGTGATCCTTATCTGCCATCAAATTCTATGTTTCTATGTATCTCATAAAAAAAGAAATAGACAAGGGAAAGCTGTGTCACAGGGGAACAGGAAAGTTAATATAAAGGAAACTGCTTCAGTACAGACTGTAAACAAATATGCTTTATTAAATTCAGAGGGAAGCAATGGTGAGTCTGAAGGGGAGGGAACAGACGGTTCTTTAGTAACATCCATTACAGATTCTGAAGGAGGAGGGGGAGATTCAATAGCAAAACAAACAAAACAGCAAAGGTCATCCAGAACGCCATGAAGCAAGTATACTGACATTTTGCCTTTTTTTATATTATGATGTCATTAAAAATCATTACTCTAAACATCAATAGTATTAAAAATGATAGAAAGAGGGCTGGGGCCCTGCTTACTTTGCACAATTTACACAGTGACATCATTTGTATTCAGGACACTCGTCTTAAAACCCATGCTGAATTACAATCTGCATCCAGAACCTGGTTGACAGGGACCTCCTTTTGGTCCTCAAGGACCGAACCCTGTGATGGGGTAGGCATTTTATTAGCTAACCCCTTCCTAAAAGTATCCAGATTAGTTGCCATATATCCAGGAAGGGCTTTGATGTTAGGTTTTTCCTACATGTCAGAAAGGTTTTGTATAATAACAATGTACGCTCCCCAAACTAAAGCACAGACAGTAGCCTTGTTTAAAGAGATTCAGCCTTATCTACGTACATCTAGACTTATAATCTGGTCAGGAGATTTTAACTGTGGACTTTCTACAATTGATAGAGGCCTTCGAACCTCAAAGTTGTTTTGTGACACTACGGCATTACTACAGATAGTTAGAACAGCTGGTTTAGTGGATACCTATAGAAGGAAACATCTAAATGGTGGGTTTACATATTTTAGGGGTACCTTAAGGACTTGGATAGATTTTACCTTTTCATCTCAAGTGTTAAACATTCTTTCTGCTTCCACAATCCCTAATGAATTTTCAGACCATATGGCAGTTCAGATTCAGGTATCATGGGAGGGAACCCCACGATGTAAGAAAAATAAATGGCGTTTAAATGAAACACTTTTAGAGGATCCAAAAATGAAAAGGATGTGGAATCAGGACTGGTTAGCCAGGCTGTCAGTAGTGGAAATATATGAGAACATTACAGAATGGTGGGAGGACTCTAAAAAGAACTGGCAGAAACTTTTTTCAAAATAGAGCTACGTATATAGCCAATAAGGAATACTGTATATGCAATATCTGCAATTAAGACAATATTTACAGCATCTTATTTCCCAGGCTGAATTGTCTAAACAGGATTATAGTGCAATCATTAAAAACACTAAGGGAAAACATTTCTGACATCCAGTATAATAGGGCCAAGTTCCTAAACCAGGAATTGAGATTTGGGACTCAGGTAAGGCAAAAATCATCAAACCATTTTAAAGAGTGTAATAAGAGGGTTGAAAACAGATTTATTGCAGAACTAACTACACCAACAGGACAGTTAGTAAATTCTCCACAGGAGATTTTCAATGTGGTAGAAGAATATGTGGCAGGTCTATTTGGTACCACCACTCTGGATCATGATCCCTCTAATATATTAAAATCATTGGGGTTAACACAGATATCTGAAATAGAGGTCCAAGATTTGATTAAAGATGTATCTGTAAAGGAAGTGACAGCAGCTATTTCACAGCTAGCTCCACATTCTGCTCCAGGTATGGATGGATTAGGAGCAGTATTTTATAAAACCTTTAGTGTAGAATTAGCCCCTGCTTTGCTGATTCTGTTTAATTATGTTTTAACATCATCAAATTATGCCCCTTCTATGCAGGAAGCAGCTCTTGTACTGCTCTACAAGAAAGGAAGCAGCTCTTGTACTGCTCTACAAGAAAGGTCCGAGACAGATAATAGGTAACTGGCGTCCATTAAGTCTGTTAAATACAGATTTGAAAATCTTAAGTAAAATCTTGCAGACCAGATTATTGAAAGTAGCTCCAAAACTAATTTTTCCTTTTCAATCTTGTTGAATACCAGGCAGGAAACAACAGGACAATCTTATGGTTCTGAGGGAATTACTCTTTAGAGGGCAGGCAGGGCAAGCACAGGGCTTCATCTTAAGTATCGACCAAGAGAAAGCTTTTGACAGGATTTCTCACAAGTTCTTGTTTAAAACTCTCAGGACATTTGGGATTCCAGAGATTTTTGTAAACTGGATAAAACAAATGTATAAAGGGGCCACGATCATCCCTAGTATAAATGGTTGGGAGGGGAAGAGGATAAAGGTTGAATGAGGCGTTAGACAGGGTTGCCCTTTGAGCCCCCTACTTTACACCTTTGTCATAGATATTTTTATTAGAATGTTGTTAAAAGAGCAAAGGATCACAGGAGTAGTAACCAACCCAGATTGTCCCCAGTCACGGTGCTAGCATACGCATATGATTTAGTTATAGCAATATCTTCTTCTAGTTCTGCAAGGGCTCTAAGTAATATATTTTAGCAGTATTCCAAATGTTTAAGTTCTAAAATTAATGTGGGAAAGAGCAAGGGGGTTACAATAGGTGATACCCAGGTACTACAGCTAGGGCATAAAGGTGGTATTTAAGTGACTGATCAGCCCATCTTTATATTAGGTATAGAGTTTGGTCCAGGGGACATGGCTATGTTAAACTGGAAGGAGAAAGTGGAGAAGGCAACAGGATTAGTAAGTTGGAAGGGACAACAACTGTCAAAGAAAAAAAATGTGGTATTAATTAAAACACTACTGGTTCCCATATTTCTCTACTTAAGTTATATATACCCTCCTCCAATAAGTATGTTCACAGTCATTTACAGCATATTTTTTCAGGCGTTCTGGGGATCTAGACTGAAACCTCTTAAGAGGGAATATACATATTTGTCCTGTTTGTGAAGGTGGGGTGGCAATAATTAACCCAATCGCATTCTATTTTAGTACTTTTCTATCTGGTAATATTAGTCCAGCCATCAGACCTGGGGATCCATCATGGAAGCTAATGTTAAATGCATGGCTAGAGCTATGCAAAAAGGGTATGGGAGAATAAGAACCCCTCCCCAGAGGGTTGAACAGATTGGCATACAGTCCTCAATATGGAGTGGAATGTATAAAAATGCTGGTGAAATGGAAAATTAGTATAGAACATATAGTAATATTAGATAGGAAAAAAATGTATGGTTTGATTATAGATGCTGAATGTAGGGCTGAAATAGTGTTCCCGGAGTGCCCTGACACACAGAAAAAAACAGTACTCCAACAGTTGGTGAACCCTAGACTTCCCCATTTCATGTGGGATTGTGTTTGGTTAGGCACTTTTGGGAGGTTAGGAGTAAGGGGTTATAACAAGCATAAACAGCTTGAAGAGAGATATTGCCCCAGAGTGGCATGTGGGCAAATTATGGAAACCGAACAACACTTATTTTTAGAATGTTCATATATAAAACCATTTTGGACATACAGTATTTGGCTAGAACATGGAAGGAGCCTTTGTTCGGAAATTTGAATTATACGACTGTAATGTATGGTCCTGTAGGAGGGCTATTTGGGAAATACCACAAAGACACTATGTACATAGTATTTGCAACAATAAAATATTTTATTTGGCAGGCTAGGTGCATGTGGGTTCTGCAACAGAGAGAAGTATCTCATCTGGAACTTTTTCAGAATATTGGGATATCATTGAATAAAACCATGAAATTTGATATGATGAGATATACCCCTGAAAGAGCTACGCTTTTCTGGGTCAGTGGCAATCAATGGGGAATCAGTGATTAGGATATTATTTTGTAGAATATTGGTAGATTATAGTATGCAGGACATTGACAAATGCAGAGCAATATGTATAATGTTTTCTTTTCTACTGAATCTTTTTTTTTTCTGTTTGTTACAATTGGTTAATGATTTTGTTTATAATGTATATATAATGTATTTGTATAATAATGAAATCCAATTTTCAATAAAATTGCCCTACTCTTTTCGATAAGTGCCGTGGGATCTCTAACATCCACCTGAACTACCACCAATCCAGGCAGATGGGATCTCAGTTTAACGTCTCATCCGAAATGCAGCACCCCTCTCATGCTGCACTACACTGTCAATATTGGGATATTGACCCAAGTTCCATATGTTGGCACTGAACCCACAGCCTTCTGATCTCCCAGCCTCAGAGGTGAGTGTGCTACCTACTGAGCCACTGACACTGCATGTTATTTATGAAATTCTGTTACGCAGATTAAAAAATACTGAATATCTTAGTACTGTATATTTTTTTATGTATTTGAGATTGTTTTACCAAGGAAGCAATACATAGAAGGTGCAGCCTCAATTACAGATCCAACCTGGGGGAGAGGAAGGGAAGGAGAGATAGGGATCAGAGCAGATAGCTATAATTAATAAAACATTAACTATCAACAAAATAGAATATAAGAAGAGTGAATATAATATGAGGCAGAATTATTATAGTGGGCAGACACAGGAGAAAACCAAGTGCTGCTTAAGTATTCACTTGACTGCAAGGGAGATTGTGGGACATCAGACAGCAGACTATTCCAAAGTTTGTGAAGTCTAAAACTAAGCAGTTTTTCCAGAATTTATTTTCCTCTGGGTAATGTTCAGTTCAGTTCAGGTCTTAACAAATAGGCTGAGTTACATGCAGGGGAAAACAAATTACTGAGCTAGGCAGGGATTTTATTATCCAGATATTTGCCCCTAACAAGTAGAGGTGGGCGAAGTGGTCAAAATTCACTCTGTGAAGCAATTCACGGAGTAATGCGGAATCTGCAAAGTAATCTGTAATGCGAAGCGGAGTACTTCGCGTCATAATGAGGAATGTGAAGTCCATTGATAACAATGACTTCACATTACTCGGCCTTCCCACAACCACTTCTGTGCCAATTTTAATGCAAAGTACATAGAATTCAATGTACTTCTCGCTTCACTTCACCTTGTTACTGAGCTCCAAGGTGAATATTGCAGTGATTCATGGGATTGCAGGCCACATGGGATCTAGATTGTTCTGCACAGCCTCAATTCTGTGTAGTGTGTGTGTGTGTGTGTGTGTGTGTAGTTGTAGCTGAGGACAGTTTGCTCTCAGAGCTCTGCAATTCAAACCCTCTAAAATCTGTTAAAAAAAGCATTTTTGAGCTATTTTTTTTGCTCAAAATTTAGTACATCAATTGCAGGAAACCCTCCCGTGCTCATATCATCAATTGTTTATTATTTGTATGTGGATTTTGAATGTTAATTTAGAACATTCAGTCTGTGTACTGACAGACACTTGAAGTGTGCTTTGGGGAAGGGAGCATCTGTGGTGGAGTTAGATTAACTGGTAGAAAAAGGCAGTCTTTCTGTTTTGGTTCTGTTTTTCTTGTATAACTGTGTTAATGTACACACAGTAATATTTTCAGTAATTCTTGACTTTTTTTGCTGATTGTTGCAGTGCAGCAGTGCATAATTTCAGTTTGTTTGAAAGATTTGGTTATATTACTGACGTTTTCAATATGCTACGCATTACTTGTAGTGTGTGTGTGTGTGTGTGTGAGAGTGTGTGTGCGATGCATGCCATCAAATCAGACACACTTTATTGTGCCACAGAGTAATTGCAGCAGTGTGAACCTGCTGTGCACCGCATCTGTGTGATTTTGTACTGCTTTGTGGTATCTTGGTTTTGGACTATTACTGCAGTGCTCTGCACCCCCCCCCCCCAAACTGGCAAAAGGTATTCTTTTCCAGATTTGATTGTGACTTGTGACCACTGGTTAAGTTGTTGTGACTTTGCATCTACATCTCTTCTTGATTGCACAGTGCAGTCTTAATCTGTCTGTGCTTTTGCATCTGTTTAGTGTCCAATCTCCATCCGCAAGCCACAGTTGTTGTTTTTAGCTTCACATCTATCGGGCCAGACTGAAAGTTCAGAAATCTAAATTTGTTTAGAATTTTCTTGGTGATCCCCCAAAATGCCTGCAAAGAGACATGCAAGCAAAGCTGTTTCTGGCCATGGCACTGCTTCCAGTGGCAAGACTGTGCGTGGGTGTGATAGTGTGCAGAAGTGTGTAACTGATGTCAGTAAAGGGATTTCTCCATCAATGTTTTTTACAGCGCAATCTGTAGCTTTATGCATAGTTGGAGGAGATGATGTCCCAGCTGGTGGTGTTAGTGCAGTGAGTTCCACTTCTGACCAGTTAACCATTTCAAAAAATAAAGTTGAGCCTAAAGCTGTGACTGACAGTGTAGATGATGTCATACTTCCTATTAACATCTCCATGGTAGTTGAACATGATTCTGATCCTGGGGATGATAACTCACAATGTCACATTTCTTCCAGTGCTATTGAGGTTATGCCTTTGCCATCCAATGATTCAAAGTGTGGCACAAAAATATTGAGTGATGATGATGATGATGCTGTGGTTGGAACATGTTCTCCACAGGACAGCAACCAAGCTGAAAATGTGAATGTGGATGACGTTGATGGATATGATGATGATGTCAGTGACCCTATTGGGAACAGAAGAAAAAGAAAGTCAAGGTGGCTGTGTCTGGGTCTGTTGGCGTTAAATCTCCTCCTCCTCAAAACAGTTGTGATTTAATGGTTCCTGTTGATGAGAACGGTGATGACCCAGTAATAATCATAGGTAGTCATGGTGGTCAGTTGTAGTCCAAGTGTGTCCAGCCTGAAAAATCATGTAGCACCCCCCCCCCCATTTCAGGGGTTTAAAAAAATGGAGTCCAATAAGCAGCATCTGGGACATGTTAAAAGTAGGGAATCACAATCCCTAGTTTGGAATTTTTTTGTCCAAGATGCAAATGATGAATCAGTTGCAATCTGCCAGTTTTGCCATGTGCGTGTGAGTCGAGGTAAAAAGGGGAGTCATCTGGACATGGGGGGGCCAGCATACACATCTTAAGAACAGGCACATGGCACTGTGGACCTGGCACCAGATGGCAGCTAATGCCATAGTGGGCCATTCATCCCCATCATCAACCTCACTGAGCATGTTATCCCCTTCCATGAGTGTAAGACCAAGTAGGAATGTCTGCAGTAGCAATGAAATAACACCAGAGGATTACTACAAGCATGACGAGGGGGAGGATTATGATTTAGAAATCTTGTCAAGTGGTGGTCAGAATAGCGGTGGTGGTGGTCAATGCAGTATGTCTAGTGCAAGTGGTACATCAACCCCTGTACATAAAACAGGGAAAATAACTTCATTTATGGACTTGTCACCTGTGCACCCCTCTTCATCACACGTTCACACCCCACCCTGGCCATTTATAGAGCAGAGCCATTTGTCACACCCCATGCAAAATGTGTAAGTCAGCCAACGTTGGAGAGAGTTTTTGCCCATAACCTCCTGCCTGCCTTCCTGAAGCATGTGACCTACACTGTGTAAGCCATGTGATGTGTGTGGGCTGCCTGTGAATTCTCATTCCACCTTAAAGTGAAATAAGGCAGAGTGCACAACGTGAAGTCATAGATACATAGATACATAGACAGTGTCAGCAGATAAGGGCCTATGGCTCACCCAGTCTGCCCATTTGAGCTTGTAAGTTCAGTTTATGTTTTCCTAGAAGTCTGTTTCCCCTTACCCCTGACCTCCAGAATTCCTTTATATCTATCCCATGCATTCTTAAATCTCATGATTGTTTCAGCCCCCACCACTTCCTCTGGCAGGGTGTTCCACTTGTCCACCACCCATTCTGTGAAGAAATTCTTCCTCACGTTTTTTCTGAATCGTCCTCCCTCCAACTTCATCCCATGCCCTCTAGTCCTAGAACATATTTTTCGCTTAAAAAGAGTCTATTCCTGCACCCTGTTCCTCCCTGTAAAATACTTGTATGTCTCTATCATATCCCCTCTCTCCCTCCTCTCCTCCAGGGAGTACATGTTCAGTTCCTTCAACCTGTCTTCATAGGACTTGTGATGCAATCCATGCACCATCTTTGTTGCCCTCCTCTGAACCTTCTCTACCCTGTCTATGTCCTTACGTAGGTATGGTCTCCAGAACTGTACACTGTACTCCAGGTGGGGCCTCACTAGTGTCTTGTGTAGTGGAATTATGACCCCTCTTTTCCTGCTGGTGATGCCCCTGCCTATGCATCCCAGCATCCTATTTGCTTTACCTGCTGCCTTGTCACACTGTTTCCCTACCTTGAGGTCATCAGAGATGATAACCCCAAGATCCCTTTCCTGCTTGGTGCATGCTATATCCTCACCCCCAACTGATATATTGTGCCAGGGTTTTGTGCCCCATATGCATTATCTTGAACTTTTTGCATTGAATTTCAACTGCCAAACCCCTGACCATTCTTCAAGTTTCTGCAGGTCCTTCTCATTCTGTCTACACCCCTGGTGTGTCTACTCTGTTACAGAGCTTTGTGTCATCAGCGAACAGTGAAATTCTGCCTAGGTCCTGTGCAATGTCACTGATGAAGATGTTGAATAGGACCAGTCCCAGCACTGATCCCTGTGGTACCCCATTGGTCACTCTTCCCTCTGTGGAGTGACAGCCATTTACCGCCACCCTCTGTGTCCTGCCACCCAACCAGTTACCTACCCACCACACTACTGTCCTGCCCACACCCATATTCCCCAGTTTGTGTAATAGTCTTCTATGTGGCACAGAGTCAAAGGCCTTGCTGAAGTCCAGATAGGCCATGTTCACTGCCCTCCCCTGATCCACCTCCCTAGTCACCCAGTCAAAAAATTCAATGAGGTTGGTCTGACATGACCTCCCCCTGGTGAAACAATGCTGCCTTGGGTCCTGTAGTCCATTGACAACCAGATGTTCCACCAATCTCTCCTTCAGTAGTGCTTCCATGATCTTCCCCACTACCAAGGTGAGGCTGACTGGTCTGTAGTTCCCCACTTCCTCTTTGTTCCCACTTTTGTATAAAGGGACTGCATCTGCCGTCCTCCAGTCCTTGGGTACCTCCCCTGTTTCCAGTGATTGGCTAAACAGGATAGCCAGAGGTTCAGCCACCACCTCTCTTAGTTCTTTAAGGACCCTGGGGTGCACCCCATCTGGCCCCATTGCCCTATCAACTCTTTTTACTTCCAGTTCCTTCAGGACACTTTCTCGTAAAGGACTTGTAGTCCATTTCTGCACCATTCTCACCCCTTGTACTCCCTTCAGACCCATTACCCTCCTCTTCCTCAGTAAAGACTGAGCAGAAATACCTGTTCAATATGTCAGCTTTACTGTTGTCATCCTCCACGTGGCCCCCATCCTCCCCTTCAGTCTCACTATCCTCCCTTTGCCTTTCTTTTTCACTTATGTACCTGTAAAGGTTTTGTCCCCTCACCCACTGATTTTGCAATGTGTTCTTCTGTCTGAGCTTTGGCTTCCCTTACTGACCTCCCTGCCTCCTTTGCTTCTCCTGGTACTTCTCTCTATCCCCTTCTGCCTGTGTCTTTTGTACCCTGAAGGCAATATTTTGGCTTTCACTTTCTTTGCTACCTCTTTGGAAAACCATAATGGTCTCCTCTTCCTTTTCCTCTTGCTAACCTGTTTAATGCATAATTCTGTTGTTCTTGTAATCCCCATTTTAAATACTGCCCACTGTTCCTCAATCCCTGATTCCTGTCCCATTCCTTAATGCCTCTTTCAAGTATCTCCCATTTTCCCAAAGTCTGCCCCCTAAAATCCAGGATACATGTTTTTGTGTGGTTTGGTTCTGCTCTTTCTGTGATTTCAAACCACAATGACTGGTGGTCACTGTTCCCCAGGTGCTCCCCCACTGTTACCCCCATCACACTGTCCCTGTTTGTTAGCACAAGGTCCAGTATTGCCTTCTGCCGAGTTGGTTCCATGACCAGCTGCTTGAGGAAAGCACCCTGAAGGGAGTCCAGGATAAATCTGCTCCTAGTTGATGCTGCTGCTGGGATGCTCCAGTCCACGTCTGGAATATTGAAGTCTCCAACCAGTACTACCTCACCCCTGTCTGCCATCCTTTGGATGGCTAACATCAGCTCCCTATCTGTTTCTTCCTCCTGGGCTGGTGGTCTGTAGACCACACCTGTGCGGATGGCTGTCCCCATTTTCCTTTCATAATTACAATGTGAAGTGATGAAGTGAGGGTTTAAAATGGGCACTTTGCATAGCAGAATACTAACGCGAAGTGGCCACTTTGCATTCACTTCATGGGCAGAATTTTACTTTCACTGCATCTCCACTAACAAGAGCAGTATGACTTTCACATCTAATGTCCAGACTAGACCAGCCTAAGTTTTCAAACATTTTGCAGTCAGTGATGAATATGGGGAGTACAATTCAAGGCAATTCTACAAAGCACAGTATAAATGTAATCAAGTTTAAACCAGGCTAGTTTCAAGCAATATTATAAACAGCATCTTGGTAGTACAGTTTTGGTAGGATCATCTGCTCCATGATACATATTTTGGCTAAAGCAAAAGACTGACCTATATTCTGATAGGAGACCTCAGTTTGTCTCAGCACATAGAAGCAATTGAATAACTGAACTTCTACTTGAGGCAAAGTTCAGTTCTTGGTCACGTAACAAGCCAAGAAACTTATAATGAGGGCACTGTCTAATACAACATTCTCAGATGATACAATAGGCAATAGAGCAGATTTACTCAACTAAGGTTTAGATCCAAAAAGCAAGGCAACAGTTTTATTTTGATTTAACAAAAGATGATTGTCAGTCCCTGCTAATGGTACATTCATGGTTCAAAAAATGATCTAATAAACAGACATCAAACTGTTACAGTTACATGTAATGGATTTTTTCTTGACTTTGGACTCATTGTCTGTGGTATCCTCTAAAGGTCCATGATTCCACATCAAGACAGTGACTCCCAAATGGTGAGGAGTGAAAATGGCATGAAATCACAGCATGACCACATACAGCAAACTTAATGTTTATGGGGAACTTTGCCCCCCGTACTCAACCCCCCTTACTTAATATACTAACTCTGGGGGGGGGCAGACCTCAGGGAGGGGGGAGGCGGGGCAGACCTCAGGCGGGGGGAATCATCAGTGGCCAATATGGCACATGATGTGATTTCATGCCATTTTCACTCATCGCTGTTTGGGAGTCACTATATTGACGGGCTACCGGGTCCATGCCCATCAGTGATACTGATGATATCCTACTATACGCTAAATCAGAATCAACCAGTTTAATGATAAATATTTTGCAGCATGAATATTTTATATTGCATACCAGCTAAACTCACACCATCGACACCTATACTTAAGTTAGTATAACTATAGGAGACTCGTAATTGCATATCCTCTCTATTGTATTGTCTCTCATCCCCATGCATGGCTAAAAATGGGACAAATGGTCCAACTCATCTTCTGGTAAAGACTAAATAAATAAAATATTGAAAAGTCAGAGAGACTGAAACTAAAGATTTAAGAAAATGCAAATGTGTAGAAGATTATAACTACTTATTCTTTTACTAATACTGTTTTGAGGGATCACATTTTCTTCTTAGGGCAAGATAATTTTAGGAATGATCTTCAGTATTGAATTTGTAAGCCCTAGGGTTTCTGATGCCTTCAGAGCAAGGCCTTAAAAGAAAACTGTCATTAACTTCACCCTCCCACCCCAGAAAGCTTTACCCACCGATTAAGCTTTTTGCACAGGAAAAAAAAGGTTTTTTCTTATTTTAACTTACTTTATTTTAGTTTTGTAAAGTCCACGATTCCCAAACATGGCAGATGATGTGGGGTTCCATTTCATCTGATGGTGTGGCACAACTTCCCCCAATATATTTTGTATTGGGGCGAGCGGTGTGGTGCCACACCATCACACGAAATGGAAACATGCTGCATCAGCCATGTTTGGGAATTGTGGACTTTACAAAACTAAAATGAAGTTGGTTACAACAAATAAAAAATGATTTTCCTGTGCAAAATCAAACGGGGGGGGGGGTTAAGCTTTCGGGGATGGGAGGGTGAAGTTAATGACAGTTTTCCTTTTACCTTATTACATAGAAACAGACTTTGACAGCAGATAAGGACTGCTTGGCCCACCTAGTCTGCCCATTTCCCTACCTACAGGATACCCTGCAGATCCTATTTAACCAACAGCCTATTTCTTCCTACCCCCCACAAGAATTGCCTTATGTGTGTCCCATGAATTCTTGAATTCTCCCACAGTTTTACACCCCACAACCTCCTCAGGAAGGCTGTTCCATGCATCCACCACCCTCTCTGTGCAAAAATACTTGCTCACATTGCCCCTGAGCCATCCCCCCTCTATCTTCAAATTGTGTCTCCTTGTTCTTGCACATCTCATTTTCTGAAAGATGCTACCCTCTTGGACTTTGTTGATTCCACTGAGGTACTTAAAAGTTTCTATCATGTCCCCCCTCTCCCTCCTTTCCTCAATGGTATACATATTAAGCTCCTTTAGTCTCTCCTCATATGGCTTCTCTTGCAGACCCTGCACCATTTTAGTTGCCCTCCTCTGGACTGCCTCCATTCTGTCTATGTCCTTGCAGAGATGGTGTCTCCAGAACTGGACGCAGTACTCCAGGTGAGGTCTCACCAACTGTCTGTAGAAAGGGATGACAACTTCCTGTTTTCTGCTGGTGATGCCTCTCCCTGTACATCCCAGTATCCCCGCAGCCCTCCCTACTGCCTCCTCACATTGCTTGCCAACCTTAAGGTCATCTGATATGAATACCCCCAGGTCCCTTTCCATTTTTGTTGTTGTTATTACTCCTCCCCATTGTGTAATCTGTCCCTGGGTTTTTGTTTCCCAGGTGCATTATTTTGCACTTCTTTGCATTGAATCCTAGCTGCCATACTTCTGACCATTCCTCCAACCTTGCCAAGTCCTTCTCATCCTTTCCATGCTTCCTTGCGTATCAACCCTGTTGCAGATCTTTGTGTCATCTGCTAAGAGGCATACTTTTCCTTCCAGTCCCTCTGCAATGTCACTTATAAAGACATTAAAAAGTACTGGACCCAGTACTGAACCCTGCAGTGTTAGAGGGACATTATGGTATTAGCTTTAGGCTTTTAACCCTAAAAGCATACTATACTGTGCAACCACTATTTAAAATATATACTGTAAACTATCGGTGAGAGAACATACTTTGAAAATAAGCAAAATTGTTTCAAGTAGCAGTCAGTGTCATGCAGGTAATTATCGGTGGCACTACAGCTGCCTCTAAATCATTGATTTCTCTAAGCCCTGGCCTAGGAGTAGAACCAAAAGTTGCCCCAAAGCAACTGGACAGACCAGTCAGAATCAGTTTACACAGGTCTTCAAATCAGAGGTGATGCAATCCTATTTTTCAAAAGCCCACTTTTCAGTATAGTGTCAGGCTGCTCCATGTGATGCCAGTTCCAGACCCAAGCCTGGGTGTGCTGGAAGGCAAGCATGAAGAAGGTTGAGCATCCCATAGGGTGCTCTTTTCCTCTGGCTAAAGAAAGCAGTGTCTCCTGGTGCTTTGCTGTCACTTGGATGACCACAAGTAGCAGTGCAGCATTAATTGCAAAAGCTTCTTTGGGAGGGAGACAGCCTACAGATACTGATGTGTCAGCCATGCTAGCACCTTCTGCCTCAATTGTGTGCTTTCAGACAGGGTAGAAAAATGGAAAAAGAGCATCCTCCTGGTGGACAGATGGGGCAGCACCTCAGTCTCCAGTAAGTTTCTCTGAAACCTGCTGCTCCACAGTCACTGCACTGTACTACTCTCATTCATGTTCCTATAGTCGCTATGATACTGGAGGGAACTCTGTGTCCTTCCCCAGATACTGCTATTTGCAGTTTGCACTGTGCTGTTCCATTTAATGCCTACTCTGCCTCTCTTGGTCTCTTTGGCCTTTGCTCTCCTGCCCCCTCGGATGGTCTTGGGTGACTCATCCTCCACTCCACAACATGTTATATGGCCAACAACTTCCAAACTGCTGACAAGGAAGCATTCTGCCACATATTGTAGTCTGAGGAGGTTCATAGAGTGAAGGCACATGCCAGGGCCTTGGAGAGGCATCAGAATGAAGCTTTGAGGCTAGGTAGAGACAACTTGCCAGGATGCAAGGATGTTCAAACTGGAGGAGGGTGAGGAGAATAAAGTTAAAGAACAGATTGTTCAAATGAAGTGAGGACTGCAATTTCAAAGAGTGAGAGTTCCTATCCTCCCTGAAGTTTGTTGTACCTTGCAGGCTAGGTACAGTATAAGCACTTTGACTGTAACATAAACACAAAAGTGCTAGGACAAAAGCTAGCAAGTTAGCTTATTGTTTCCCTGTAAGGAAAAAGTTATCTTGGACAGTAACAGATATATAAATAGTGTGCCTCTGAGCAAATGCTTACTTTTGTTTAAGAAATGAAAGAAATTTGAGAACAAGCTGAAGATTTATCCCATGATTTATCTGTATCAGAATCCACCAACATTTCAAAACATTTTTGGTTAGGTACTCAGTTCTACAGGGAGACAGGTAAAGCCGTTTTCATTTCAAATGGAAAGAAGTCTTTGATGCTCAGTGACAATCATTTCAAGCTGTTTTGTTTCTTTTTAACATTAGTTCAATGTATGTTCAAATTCTGAATCGAGTACTATACACATATATGATTAACTACTCTTGTATTGCTGTCAAGATGCTTCTTTACTTGAATTACTGTAATTAACACAATACCTGCCATCTAGTATACAGTATATTGTTAGTCATATGTTATAGTGGATCTGAAAATGAAAACAATTCTGTGACAGTAGCCCCATACAGTATTTAGCCAGCACCACACTGTGATAGACAGTGCCATGAATAGCACCGGGACTGGGATGCTGAAGTATTCAATCTACTGGTCACATCCCCAGTGCTTTCATACCTAAATTTAGTGCCACAGTGCAGGAGGAGGAGGAGGAAGAAGAAGAATTTATATAGTGCTTTTCATACAGAATGTATCTCAAAGTGCTTTACAAGCAATGCTAAACTAGTAGTGAAGTGACTGAATGTGTAGTGGCAGTCATATCACACATCAACACCCACACATAGTCTGGACAATTGCATGAACTGGTTTACGAGAAGTGGAATATTGGCCAGGACACCAGGGAAATTTAACTTTACTCCATGAATAATGGCTGTACTCACCTCCCCAACAGCTTCTTTCCTGGCAAAGATAAGGGAGTCTCTGTTTTTCACTGGGCAACCAAGGTCTTGTTTCAAATGTGGGTTCCGTACACACCTAAGTTCAGCTTGTGACACTTCCAGGTGAAGTCATTGCCTGGAATATGGACACGTATCAGCAAACTGTCTAAACCTTTTTTAGTCATTTTGTGTGAACAGACAGGACACACTTATGGCTGGCATCCCTGGCCTCCCACAACAGGGAGGATTATCCATCCCATGAGGGTCTGATTAATAGTGCCCAATATATGCAGGCTAAAAGAGAGGCAGAGCAAAGCTTGAGGATAACAGAGGAGACTCTAACAGCACGTAATGCCCCACAAGTACAGGTAGATCAGGCCCCCCAACCCCTGCTATGTCTGGAGAAGAGGAACATATGGTGCTAGCACCTCCAATAACTGAGGTATCAGAGTCTAGTACAGAGCAGAACCCAGAGGGGACCTCTACACATCAGGGCAACAGTGCTACTAATTATATGCCCCCCTTCCCAGGCCAGATAGTGCCTTTTAATAAGTTAGTATAAACAACAGGATGACTGGTGGGGAAGCTTCTGTTGCCACCAGCAATGAGGGTTGTGAAATGAGAGAAGGGCAAACATACCCATAATTGGTCTACTAGTAATAAAGTTGCAACATTATCCATAGAGTCCTTGGAGGGTGAGTCAGGGGAAGAACTTCCCACCTCCTATTTGTAACAGTAACTGCACCTTACCCACTCCTGTCAACCTGCATCTTCTCTCCCTCCTTCTCCCCCTCTGTATTCTCACCCATCCCTACCTGATATGCTATCTTCTCACGCCTCCCCCTTTTGACTTCACCTTCATGCGACTCACTGTACATATGTAATATATTGTATTGTATTATATAATGTATACTTTTGTTACTGTTACATGACTGAGCTCACTATGCATTTGCACTTTATTCTTTCACCTTGCAATGTATTATTATGGATTTGTTGATATGCTGTTTTGTATTCATTGGCCTCATCTGCCTGTCACTATTGTTTTACCACTTTATTCATACATTTGTTCCTAGCTGCTTTTTGTATAGTGTTATATCTCTCTGTATATGGAATGCCTCCATTCCCCCGGTCGCCCCTGGAAAAGGGACATATCTGTCTCAGTGGGCCCACCCAGTCATCAAAATTCAAATAAACAAATAAATAACTAAATAAATAATCAGACACATCCTCCATAGCTTCCACTACAGATACAGAAGTGGGAGGGGGAGAGGACTCTATTGCTAAGTGCACCAGGCAAAGGAGATTGTCTAAAACCCCTTGAAGTGTTACTCTGCTGTTTATTGTATTACATGACTTTCTAATGATGCATTCCTTCACTATAACTACAATAAATATTAACAGTATCAAATGTGCTAGAAAAGACTTGGGACTCTTCACACTTTACAACAATACAAGAGTGATATCTATTGGTTCCAAGACACAAGCTTGAAAACAACCAGGGAATTGCATTTGGCCTCCCAAAATTGGACCCGGGGGGGGGGGCCTTTCTCTGGTCTATAGGGGAAGACACTTGTTATGGGGTGGGGATTCTCTTCTCTAGTCCTGCTCTGACAGTGTCACATCTAGGAGATATACATCCAGAGAGGGTGCTTATGTTGGACATAATCATTTGGAGTGAGAGGATTTGTTTAATTGTCCTTTATGCTCCTCAAAACAAAATCTCAGAGGGTGCCTCTTTTTAAAGAGGTACAACCATTTCTCCACACTTCGCGTCTCCTTATCTGGGCAGGGGATTTTATTTACTTATTTATCTGTTTATTTGTTTATCTTTTGTTTATCAGGTGAACATATGAGCCAAAGGCCCTTTTTCATATGTGACCCAAGACCGTAATTATACAGACAAGATGTAAAATATATGCAGTTTCAATTACAAACATGTTACAAGACAAGGACATCAAGAATTATACATTAAATTAACAGACATAGTGTAGTACAGTTAGACCATGACATTTACACAATATTTAAACAAATAATCAATTAAAAAAGCAAGAACATTGTAACTGATTAAAAAGATTACTTTTCAGCTTGCATTTAAATAGTTCATGACTTATGCCTGACTGTAGATCAAGAGAAAGGGCATTCCAATGTTAGAGGGTTGATTATTTTGTGATTTTCAAGCTTTACAGAGGATCGTTCATACAGCTGGATTGGATGATGTTTACAGAAGTAAGTTTCCCACAGGGGGAGTACGTATTTATGGGGGTCCTTGTCGACTCGACTAACTGTGTTCTTATCCACTGTACTTTTTATACTGAATGTTAAAATGCAGGCCTTTGAGTTCTCTGACCCTGCCTCCAAAACAGTACAACTCTCTTGGGATAATTCGCCTAGGTGTAGAAAAACAACTTGGAGGCTCAATGAGTCTTTACTGATGACCCAGTCACACTTTGAGCATGGAGGAGGGAACAGACTGCTAGATTGTCTGTTATGGACTGTTATGATGACCTTTTAGACTGGTGGGAGGATATGAAACATTCCTGGTGGACTTTGTTTCAAAATAGGGCAAAGTTTACAGCTAATGGGGAATATATTCACTATTTATGTTGCATAAGTCAATTACAGCACCTGATTTCTCAAACTGAAATCATCAGAACTAACTATAGTGGACAGATCATGGTAATAAAGGACCAGATGAAAACCTTTCAATATGACAGGGCTAAGTCACTCTCTCAGGAACTTAGATTTGGGACCCAAGTTAAGAAAGGATCTCTAGACTCTTTTAAAGAATGTAAATCTTGAGTGGACAAAAGAGTCATATCTGAACTCATGACAGACTCAGGCCATTTGGTTACCTCTCCAGCACACATTTTAAGGGTGGTAGAACAACATGTTACTTCCCAGTTTGGAACACAGCTTCAGACAATAGTGACCCCAAACGATTTTCAGCCACTTAATCTTCCACAGGTGTCTAAGGCAGAAGCACAAGCCTTACAAAGAACCATTACCCTGGGGAAAGTGGAAGTAGCTATTAGCAAGCTGAAAACTGATTCTACTCTAGGTATGGATGGTGTTGAGGTAGGGCTTTATAAAGCCTTTTGCAAGGAGGTTGCTCCAGTGTTAGAAGTTTTACTCAACTATATGTTACAGAATGAGAAATTTGCGGCATCCATGAATGATGCAGTACTTGTGTTATTACACAAAAAAGGGGCTAAAGAGTATTTAGGGAATTGGAGACTATTGAGTCTCTTAAATACTGATTTTAAAATACAGAGTAAGATTTTGTTAGCCAGATGATCTCAGGTGTCTAGACATTTGATCAGCTCTGCCCGGGTGTGCGCCATCCCAGAGAGATGTCAACATGACAACCTGATTATCTTACTGGAAATCTTCACTAGAGGTAGTGAAGAAAAGGTCCAGGGCTATGTGATAGGCTTGGATCAAGAGAAAGCCTTTGACAGGCTGTCACATGACTTTTTGTTTACTGCACTGCAAGCATTTGGGATCCCAGGACCTTTTATAAGTAGAATCAGACATATGTACCAGAATGCAGTACTCATCCCTAATATAAATGGGTGGCACGGGAAGCGTATCAAGGTCAAAAGAGGGATCCGACAGGGTTGCCCCCTCAGCCCATTTCTTTACGTATTTGGTATTGATATTTTTATTCAGAGTCTATTACAAGAATCTAACATTAGAGGGGTGTCCCTAAGTATTGGGGGTCTCCAATTAAAGTCTTCACTTATGTGGACGATGTGATTTTAACACCAACCCCAGATACATGTGACACTTCACTGCAGAGAACCTTAGATGTCTTCTTTGTATGGTCAGGATCTAAGATAAAAAATAAATAAAAGTAAGGGTGTGACTTTGGGGAATATCCCCTTGCCCCTTACTGGTACCTTCACTGGGACAGAGGTCTGGACTGGACCAATTACTAATGTGTGTGTTGATTTTGGCCCTGGAGATATTGCAGTATGTTACTGGGGAAAAAGGGCTGGCAAGGGCGAATAGATTAATTTCTGAATGGAGGGGGCAGCAAATCTCCAAAAAGAAAAGGTTAATCTTGATTATGTCACTGGTGATACCTATATTTTCATATTTGTGTTATGTCTTCCAGCCCCAGTCACTAGTTACTCCCTTTTATAGTGTTTTTTTCCAGGCCTTTTGGCGGAGTAGGTTTAATCCTACTGCACTCCAGGCACCATCACACCTGTATTACTGGATCACCTGGGCATGCTAAACTCCCTGGCAGCTGGAGGTGAGGTCCACATACTTGGGGATTTTGAACTGAACTGGCTTGCCAGGGTTCACTCCAACCTTCGGGATAAGGTAACAGCCCTAAACCTAACCCAACTAATCTCCGAGCCCACTCGTTTAAACCACAAAATGCAGAACCACACTCTTCTAGATTGGTCCCTCACCTCACGCCCTCATAGGATCCTAGCCTCAGGCCTCATTCCAGATGCCCTTAGTGACCACCATGGAATCTACTCTGTACGCAAAGTCTTCAGACCAAAAGCTCCCCCTCCCAGAATCATTATGACCAGATCCTTCAAATCTCTGGATCTCCCCTCTCTACTAAACAATTTGGGCAACTCTGACTGGTCGCATATTACTCAATTTACCTCCTTAGATGAGGCCCTGCTGTTCCTTAAATCAAATTTCATTGCCAGCTGGGACTGTTACGCCCCCTTGAGACTAACCAGGGTCAGAGGTACTCACCTCCCTTGGATCTCACCTGAAATCCTAATCCTCCTTACAATCAGAGACAAGGCCTGGAAAACCTTCAAGACTTCCAGCCATCCAGCTGATCTCCAGCAATACTGTGAGCTTCGCAATGCCAGCACTAGGAAAATACGCCAAGCAAAAGCTAACTACTTCAAATACGCATTCAACTCCACCTCCCATCTCCCGACCAAATTTTAGAAAGTAGTTAAGTCACTTCTCAGCCCCCCTTCACAGCCCCCCACTCCTTCCCTGCAGGTAGGTGGACTCACCATCTCTGACCCCCCCAAGCAGTGGCCTCACTGTTTAACTCCCACTTCACAAACAGCCATGCTACTCCACAGTTCACACCTCTCCCTGCTCTGTACACCATCACCACCACCCCAGCTAATGGCACCTCACCAACTCACTCTTTCTCCTTCCTGCCAGTAACCCCAGATGAGTATATAATGCTCTGGTTGCCCTTAATCCTAGTAAGGGCAAATGTCCCACTGGGTTGGACTCCAAACTGCTCCACCTATTGGCCCCCACCATAACCAAACTCCTGGCCTCCCTCTTTAACCTCTCTTTCTCCCATACTGAAGTCCCCTCTGAATGGAAACATGCCACCGTTATCCCACTTCCCAAGGGTGGTGATGCCTCAAACTCAAACAACTACCGGCCCATCTCTCTTCTACTGATCCTGGCAAAATTACAGGAGTGACTGGTACTCTCTCGCCTATCTCCCTTTCTGGATTCCTCCTCCTTTTTCTCCCCACACCAGTCTGGCTTTAGGAAATCCCACTCCACCACTACCTCCCTTCTCAGGGTTACTAACTCTATCCTCACTGGGATGGATGCTGGCCACATCACAGCTGCTATTTTCATCAATTTGGCCAAGGCTTTTGACACAGTCTCCCACTCCCTACTCCTGACCAACCTCACCAACGCCGGTCTATCCAGTAGGGCCACATCTTGGTTCCACTCGTACCTTGCTGGCAGGCCCCAATCCATCCGTATCAGTTCTTCCACCTCAGCTCCTCTCCCAGTCACCTCAGGGGTACCGCAAGGTTCCGTCCTTGGCCCTCTCCTATTCTTGATATTTCTGAACGACCTGCCCTCTGCCTGCCCACACACCTCAATCCACATGTATGCGAACGACATTGTGTTGTATACCTCTGGCTGCATGTCCTCTGAGGTCATGACCAGACTGCAGCAGGACTTTATCATGGTCCAGCAATGGCTTCGTTCAAATCATTTCTTTCTAAATGCCAAGAAAATGGTTTCTCTAACCTTTGGCACTAGGCAGAGACCTTCTAACCTTCCCTCTCCAATCACATTCCACACTCTGGAAGGGACACCCCTGGAGGCCTGTGCCTCCTTCAGATACCTTGGAGTCTGGCTTGACCAGCACCTCAACTTTTCCACACACATTGGCTCCATACTCAAGAAGCTGCACTCCAGGCTTAGAATCATGACTGCATCCCTGTACCTGCCTGGAGGGCCATTGTGCAGAAAATGATCCTCTCTATCTTTGACTACAGGGACATAGTCTACAGTGCCAGCCCAAAGTCCACCTTAGCCAGACTGGACCCTCTTTTCCATTATTTCTGTTGCTTTGTCCTGAACTGTTCTTACTCTACTCACCACTGTGCCCTTTACCAATCGATGGACCTCCCTTCTCTAGACAACTGTAGACAGTCTCACTGCGCCAAAATCACAGCCAACTTTTGGTCCGAGCAACTCCTCTCCTACCTCACTGCTGCCATAGCCAACCCCTGCACCCTTACATACTCTCTCAGAAACCTAGACTCTCAGTCCCTAGCTGTCCCACATAGGTCCACTACTGCTGGTCAGGCAGCATTCAGCTACCACTTGCCAATGCTGTGGAACTCCCTCCCAGCAAATATTCATTACTTCTCCTCCCCTCAGCACCTTAATTCCTTGCTCCAGGCTTATTTTGCCCCTACCTGCACATGTGTCTAGACAGTTCTTAGCGTATCGAGTGAAATGACTGTGTTGTCAGCACTTAGTACTGCATATAACCAGTGCCTGTAATTACTGTTTCTCTCGCTTCACTTTGTCTTTACCTAGACCGACTGTCAGTGTTCCCCATATGAAAGTACTTGTTCTATGCTGTCAAACTGTTGTCTGTGCTACTGTTTTACCATCCCACTATGCCTAGTTACCAAACCAAATGTTAGTGAATCTCCGCTATGTATGTTAATTGATTCTTGCTGTCTTCAACTGTTGTCTATGTTCCCCCTAGCTCAGGACGCATCTGGAATCGAGCATTAGCCTGCTCAGTAAGCCCTCCTGGTTAAACGTTTAAATAAATATATAAATAATAAATAAATAAAGGGAACATGTGTACAGGAGCATTAAGGAAGGTGGTGCAAATATGGTACACCCTGTCTCCTTCTTTTTCAAGTTTGTTTAAAAGTTATAAATTTGGGCTGACATTAAAACCAGTTGACAAACCATGGAGGGAAGTGGTATGGGCATGGCTCTCCCCTTGCCTCTCCCCTTGGGCACAAGGTAAACGAGGATTTTGAATAGAATTCCATCATTACCTAAGTATGGGTCAAAAGTCATCAAAAATATAATTCAATGGGGAATTTCAATAGTTCAGGTGCAGACTCTAGATAGGAAGGCCATCTATAATGGCATTTTAATGGCAGAGAGAATCAACAATATTATTTTCCCCTACTGTCCAGTTAACAGGGTACAGGAGGTTATTACTTATTTGTCTAGCCCAAGACTGCCCCCCTATGTATGGGATATAGTCTGGCTAGGAAACTTTGGCAGGCTCAGTGTGCCAGGAAATAATATGCATAAACAACTGTCAGATGGGTACTGCCCCAGGGATTCATGCATTCAGGTATTGGAGACACAGGAGCATGTGTTCATAGATTGTGCTTATGCTACTGCTTTTTTGTCCCTGGTATCTAAAGAATGGGAAGAACCATTATTCCAGTCTCTCTCTTATGCTGAGCTGATGTATGGCCCAGTATCAGGTAAATGGAGGCAATATAATACAGACACTGTATATAACAAATACAAGGCACTGCATCAGCATGTGGTTTAAAAGCAAAACAAAATGGTTATATTAAATGCACGCTGAAAATAGAAAATAGAGTTAAAAATCTATGTTTTGACCTTGGGTCTTCTTCAGAAAGTATATAAAAGAGGAAAAAAAAAACAAAGTTAGTGTAGAGGGGAGGTAAAATGAGGGATATATATATATATATATATATATCTATGCGGAAAGCAAAAAGGGGAGGCTCAGGGAGAAGAAGTGATAAATGACAAGATTAAGAGAGAATCTGTGAAACAAAATGGTGATGATGGGAAAGATAAAGCATAATAGGAGTGAAAGAGCTAGGGAAGTCCCCAGGTGGGGACTAATTAACAGGGCCTAGTAAGAAGGCTGAAAGGTGACAAATGTGTGGGAAGGAGACAGAGATGGAGGCTTACGGTGAAAATGAAAAAGAAATTAAATGAGTACAAATACAAATAGACTTTAGAGAAAATAAGGGGTGGCTGAAAGATGTTAGTGGAAAATATGTCTATCATTTAAGCCAGACGGCTGGGAGCCAAGGCGGATGATCAGCTTGGCTTCCATGTTTTTTCTGTGGTCAGAATCCCAGAAGCCCTGCTGAAGGACACAAACAGAAAGGTAATTGACACTGTGCTCCCTGGAGATAAAATGAGATACAATGGGTTTAGCAGTGTCACCATTCCTGACTGCTCTGTAATGTTCCCTGAAATGGTCAGCAAAGCACCTACCAGTCTCTCCGATGAAAATAGCTGTACACTTCCTGCAAAGAATACAATACACCACATTAGTAGAGGTGCATGAGAACTCCTTGGTGATGTGAAAAACATCTGTAGGCCCCCGAATTTCAGTCACACTGGAAATACATTTGCAGGTGTAGCAGCGAGTCCTGCTGCAAGGTTTAGTACCTGGAAAGGAGGAACTGTTAGGAGTAGGTAGGCTACTTTTAACCAGGAGATTCCACAGGTTAGGTGGCTGGCAGTAGGAGGCAATAGGTGGTTCTGTAAAGGAAGCACGAATGTTAGGGTCTGTTTGCAAAATGGGAAAGTTACTGGTGATGATCCTGTGAGGAGAAGGTGTGCTCTGATGGAAAGGAAGCACTAGTGGAATTTGTCGTTGTTCTTGTGTGACAGTATCCTTCCAGCGGGTGTCAAGGTTATGGGGCATGTTACTGACCCGGGAGAGTGCTCTGTTCACTGTGCTTTTAGGGTATCTCCTGTTGATAAAAAAAAACTGTGCATTATTTGGGTCTGCTCAGCAAAATCATCCTCTTCACTGCATAACCTGCGAAGTCTAAGAAACTGTGAATAAGGCAGGCCATTCTTGACATGTTTAGGATGGAAGGAGCTGTGGAAGAGAAAACTGTGAGAGTCGGTGGGTTTGTAATAAACTGATGTCTTCAGACCAGTGTTCTGTACTGACAGTTGGATATCCAGAAAAGGTAGTGTAGAGGAGAATACTTCAACAGTGTATTGAAGGGAAGGATGGGCCATGGTAAACTTGTCAAGGAAGACTTGGAGGGTCTCCCTGGAGCAGGAGGTGGCCCCCACACAGTCATCAATAGTGTTTGTAGAGTTCAGGTACAGTCCCTGTGAATAAGAGGAAAAAACATTCCTCCACCCAATCCACAAACAGATTAGCAAAGCTGGGACCCATCTTGGTACCCATGGCAACTCCACTGACCAGCTGAAAAAAAAACACTTATTAAAAGAAAAAGCATTGAGTATAAGAACCAGTTCTGCCAGATGAGTTAGTGTGTGTGTGGGTGGCTGTTGGACTTCCTGCTTATTCAAGAAATGCTGCAGAGCTGTCAGACCATCATCATCATGGGGGATCACTGTATAAAGAGTTTTGATGTCCATGGTGAAGATGAGTTGATAAGAGTCACTGAATCTGAACCTGTCAAATAACTGGAGAGCATGGTTAGTGTATTTAACATAGGAGGGCAAGGACTCAACAAGGGGTCTCATGAGGCTGTCCAAAAATGCAGAGATGTGGGATGTGGAGCAGGTGCAGACAGACACATTAGGACAACCCGGGTTACCTGCTTTATGGATTTTGGGAAGGAGATAAAACCTGGATGTCTGGGGATGCTGAACTATGAGTTCCTTGGCAGAAGCAGGGAGTTCTTTGTTTTCAATAGTGGAGGTGATGGTGGTGGTGACCTTTGTCTGATAGTCAACAGTGGGGTCCTGTGGAAGAGAAGAATAAAACCTGGTGTCAGAGAGTTGCTGTGTGGCTTCAGTGATATGTAACTCCTTTTGCCAGACCACAACAGTACCTCCCTTATCAGCTGGTTTGATAGCAATGTCATTCCTACATTGCAGAGATCAGAGGGCTGCAAGCTCACCAGGTGTCAGGTTGGAATGGTTGTGCCTGCAATGAAGATTGAAGTTAGTGGTGTTTTCCATGCATTGGTTAACAAAATAATCAACAGCAGCAAAATGTCCTGGAGAGGGTGTCCATGCACTTCGCTGGGGAATTATAGCATTGATTGTTCTGGTGATACTGTCATCATCTGTGGGAAGAGGAGTCTCATTAGAAAAATGAGCTATAAGGCGTACTGTACGATAGAAGCACTGCAGATCAGCTTGAACCTGGGATGCATCAAGATATGTGGGTGTGGGCACAAAAGAGAGACCTTTGCTAAGGAGTGATTGCTCAACTTGTGTCAGGGGAAGATCTGGAGGAATGCAAAATACCAAATTGTTGGGTTATGTCTGACTCAAGGACTTATGCTGGTTGTTGATCTGCTGGGTAAGAGACTGAAGTTGTGCAGATTTGGTGTCCCTGAGGAACTGAAAGAGAATGGAGTTAAGGTTTTGAATGCAGTGCTGTATATGTTGTCCTAGCTGTTCTTAGGTACTTTCTTTGGCAAGCCAGATGTGTATGGGTTATGTAACAAATACTGATATCTCCTACAGCAATACTAAGTAATGTACGGCAGGCACTTGAGGTCCGCCAACACAGAGATATCACCCGCTTCCCCTGGGAAAAAGTTAAACATTTGTGAATAAATTGTGACAAGAGGGTATCCTGATTATTAAGACATTTCTGTGTCTATGATCGCAGTAAAAAGTCATGCAATATTTATCAGTTTCTGGTTGCTGTCCTACTATGGGGAAATCTTGTTGAAGAAGGTATACTTAAATACCTCTTAATTTGTATATATTTTAAAAGTTGTATTGAATGTGCAGCAATGTGTTCCTTTTTGTTCACTGTTTATTTCCCTTTGCCTGTATATGATGATGATTGTTCCTATGATGTTTCATTTTTGTTTTGTTATGGTTATGAAGTCCAACTTTCAATAAAAATTCCCCTACACTCCTGTAGAGGAACCCTTGTCTGCCATTCAAAAATGGAGGATGGAGAGGAGGTCGATGGTGGATCTGTAGGGAAGGGATCGACTGCTATGATAGACACTACAGAGAATTTGGCTGCTAAAACGACTTTGCCTGTAATGACAACTGCTGAAATGAAGGATACTGAAGCTTCACAAAATTTTAAAAATGCCTCTTTGCGACCAGCAGGTTCTGAGGTAGATTCACTACCAGGAAATAGTCAGCATTCAGGACAACCCGAGAATACAGAAATGGAAATGGGATTGGATCTTCAGGCGTGATCTCTATTGATTAATAAAATGTTACACTTCATGTCCATTTCTTGGGCCCCCTCAGTCAAGTTAACACTTTCATGGGCTTTCTACCCCTGCCTAAATTATTTATTTTCCCTCCTACCTCCCTCCACCTCCTCTTCCCTTTTTTGCTCCCCTGTCATTCCATACCTCTTTCCTCCCTACCACCTTAATACATCTTTATCGTCACCCCCACTACCTACACCACCTCTTCCTCCCTACTCTCCTCAGCCCCTCCTTTCCCTCCACCCTGATCACCCTTTATTCCACTTTGACTACATAGATATTCTTCCCTTTCCCCTCCTATCTATCCTCATTCTACCCCTACCTCTGCTTGCCATCTCCCTTCCCGCACTTTTCTCCTCCCTCCCCTTTCCCTCTCTACAAGACCTTCCTTCTTTCCTTGACTCGGGCACAATCCAGTTATCTGCCTCTGTGGTTAGTTATACAATTCTCCTTTTTAAACAAGCATCCTCATGTTGTTACTGTTACCTAGTAAAATGTTAGCCTTTGTTTTGACTCTGCACCCTGTACATGCTTAGACTGTGTAACTATTGTTAGAATCTATGCCTGGAGACAGTTTTCAATTGTTTCTTTCTGTATCTGTATCTGTGGAACATATTGAACTCTTGTTTGTGTCATACTTGATGTGGAACCTATAAAGGCGCTTTCTGCTCAAAGGTGTTAATCCAAGATCTCAATAAATAAATAAATAAATAAGTAAAGGTATTGTTACGCAAAGTTTTACACATGCATAAATATTTTTTATTAAAACCATTGCAAGAATACTCAATGGACGTACCTGAAATAACTCCCATAGTAGAGCTCGAGGACACAGATCCCTCTTTGACAATTCCGACAAAGCTCACTGCAAATACAAGTGAAGCACAGCAGGATTTGATGATTTTTCACTCATCTCCAGCATCATTGAGTCTCAGAAGAGGATGGGAAGTGGACAGAAATAAAATGGCTTGGAGCCCCAACATGGTCCTATGTGTAGCTGGCTGGCAACAAACTATGGATGGGAGGCACTGGACTTCACCGGGACCAGTCAGTGCAAAAGACATCATAGAGGGTAACAGGATAAGTATGGAGGAGACCGTCCTTGTGACTGGCAGCAAAATACTGCCTAAAGAAAAAAGGGGAAATACTGAAAAAAAGCAGCCCCAGGAAATGCCTGGTTTCAGACAAAAATCAACAAATGGACCTAACTGAACCAGCTTCAGGTCCCAGAATTACCCCAAACTTTGTTTTGGATATGAGTACTGTGCCAGGAGTACCCGGCTTGGATTCAGGATAGTTGCAGGATGCAAAAGATTCACAGGCACAAGCACAGGAGTCCTTGCAGGATGATTCAGAATCGGCTCCAAATACCTCATTTTGAATGGCTGATTTTTTATTTACCAAACTGGGGGAACTAGCACAGAGGCAAAATGTGCTTCATCTAAAGTACAGTGGGGATCTCACAAGGGTTCATGATAGAAGAACAGTGCTGCATCAAATGCTCAAGAACACTATGGGCATTGCAGCGTCAGAACTGTTTGTCTTTCTCCATGTCAAAGGAGAGGCAATTTATGATATCAGCTTTAAAATTGTGTGTACGTTAGAAATGTTTTGGCAGAAGTCCCCTTTTTCCCTATTCCTTTAACAAAGCTGACAGTCAAAACCTTAACTTTGCTCTTTAGGAGTGATGGAGTCAATATTGTAGATGTCCAATACTGATTAAAGCAAAGGTGTGAGCTAATGGAACGTCCCAAGCCTATACTAGATGACGATTTTGTATGGATGGTGGGCTGAAAGGTGAAAGCAAAACTTCAGCAAATGAATGCAAGGATTTCACATTTGCCAGGGAATTTTCACATAGGGGAGAGATAGAGGCATTTGCTTCTATCCAGGGCAGCCTAAGACCTGCTGCAAATTTGGAGCCTGCACATATTTGAGTTCAGTGTGTGCTAAACTCCAATGTAATCTCAGTATGGAATATGGACTTGTTAGTTTGGGGTGTCCTAACCCATTCAAGTGTAACCTGTGTGACAAGGTAGGGCACTCTTACAGGCAGTGTACCTGGGCCGATCATAATAGAATAGACTGTGCTCCGCCGGATCAGGGACAACTGATTATAGAGTCACAGGCAAAAGCACAGAGGACTAGTGCTCCAGCCTCTCTAGTTGCACCAGTACTTCAGTCCCAGGGGGTATTTGATTCACTGGAGGAAGCAGATCCAGTCAGCACCATGTGAGGATAGAGTCCTTTCATTCCCTGAACCTGAACTAGTATCTACAGATTTGAATGTTACTATACAGGAGGAAGTAACTCTTGTGGCCACTTCTCAAGTCTCCCCTAAGGTGAGTATGCCCCCTAGCCAGATCCCCCAGTGGAGATAGTGAAACCTTCTAGAAGGGTAAAGGGAAGTGGAAGGTAAAAGGGGTGCTCAAGAGAATGAAGTGGTTACCAGAAACAGGTTTCAGGCTCTAGAAGAGAGGAAGCAATGGGGGGACAGATTCTGAAGATGGGGATTCAGATACATCTTCCATAGCTTTGTCATGGATGGAAGTCTCCTCAGACTCTCAGAATGAGTCCCCTGCTACTAAGAGGGTGAAGATTCATACTAAGGGAAAACAGGCAGATAATGGGTGATTTTTCTTTCCTTTTTTGGTGTACAAGTGCTGCATTTCCCCCCATAACTTTAAATGTGTGTAGTATAAAAGCATACAAAAAGTGTCTAACTACACTACACATTTTGAGGGATCTGCCAAACAATATTATTTTTTGCAAGACATAAGATGAAAAACTACTTCTGAAGTCCGAAAGGTTCAGAAAGCCTCGACACTTGGGGCCTCTTATTGGTCACAAGGATCTGATGTGTGTGATGGTGTGGGCATTTTGTTTCAGGTTTATGATTTCAGCATTACTAGAACAGTAGACATTTGTCCAGGATGAGCACTAATGCTGGATATTTTTTTCAAAACCCAAAATTTAGATTAATTAATGTTTACGCCCCCCCCCCCCCACACACACAAGGATTACTTTAAGGACTGAGTTATTTCGCAGTTTTCAGCCTTTTTGCATACTGGTAGACATGTAATTTTGGGTGGGGATTTTAATTATGGCTTATCTATGGCAGACAGAGGAGGAGTAACCACAACATTGTTTGGAGATACAAAACTGTTTAAAATCTATCTATTCCACAGCTGGACTAAAGGATAGTTACATGGAATTACACTCGGTAGGGACAAGGACCTATGTGAGCGGGAACCTATCTACCAGAATTGATTTTTTTTATTTCTCAACACCTCCTTGTTCTTCATGCCTTCACAATGCCTTGTGAAACTTCAGATCACCTTGCAGTAGCCATTATTTGTAAATTAAGTAATACAAGCTTTAACAAACTTCTGAAATCTAGATGGACAATAAATAATACTTTATTAGTAGACCATAGGATAAAACAGAATTGTACAGAACAACTGAAGGCAAGAATCTATGTGATGGAATGGTATGATACTTTGTCAGATTGGTGGTTGGATACCAAGAAGGACTTGATGTCCTTTTTTGTGACTTCTGCCCAGAGGACAAACAAAGATTCTTATTTTAAGTATTTAATGCGGAGGAAAAAATTATCGGAACTTATTTCCATGGAGTTGAACATGGATTTTAAATCACAAATAGATCAGAAGAAAAGTGGAGATGGTCTTGTTTCAGTATAGCAGAGCGGATACTTTAAAAATGGAAGCCCGGTATTGGACCCAAGGGAAAAAACAAGCTTTAGATATATTTAAGAGTTGTAAACATAGAGTGCAACATATTGATTTGGATATGGTCAGAGATCTGGTCTCCCAAACCCTTCAGGGGGCACTAGAACATATTCATAATCTAAGAAAGTTATTTTTTAAAATGTTTGGTACGCCATCTTTGGCTGTTTGGGATGAATTTTATTTATAGGATATTGATGTTCCTCTGATTTTGGAAGAACAGTGAACTGCTACAGTATGATGCAAGAAATAGCGCCTGAAGAAATTGCACAGGCCATCACAACTTTGAATAAATTATCCTCCCTGGGGAAGGATGAGTTAATGGCAGAATTTTACCAAACTTTTTCGTAATATCTGATCCCTTGGTTAACCATAATATTTAATGAGATGTTGAGAACAAATATGATTCCAGATTCAATGGCACAAACCATTATGATTTTATTATACAAAAAGTGAGTTAAGGTGGACTTAGAGAATTGGAGGCCTATTAGTCTCCTAAATGCAGACTACAAATTTTTGGCATCTATTGTTCTAGTACATCTGTCCACAGTAGCAGATACTGTAGTATCTCTGGTACTGATGTGTGCTATACCTACTCAATCTATGTTTAATAATTTGATTTTTCCCTGGGACCTTTTTCTGTGCACACACATGAATACTCCAGGATTGATTTTGTCTTTAGATCAGACAAAAGCATTTGATCGAGTAGACCACAGGTATTTATTTAAAGTTTTGAGAGCTTATAACATCCCAGAAAATGTTGTTCTATGGTTTGGTATGTTTCATAAAAGAGCCTGGATTATGCCTTATTTAAATGGGGTTCTTGGAAAAAAATTTCATTGGCCAAAAAGGGGTTACACAGGGGTGTCCCATAAGCCCCTTATTATATGTTTTTCAACAGGATCCGTTTCTTCAGAAAATATTAGCCCATAATGGAATACCTAGGATTCACTTATTGAACCAGTAACCAGTGCCTTTGGTTTGTGCCTATGCAGATGATGTTTGCATATGTACCACAGGAGAAGTAAAAGGCCACATTTTAGTACACCTGATTTCAGAATATGAATCGATAGAAACATAGAATCTGATGTTAGCTAAGGACCGCTTGGCCCACCTAGTCTGCCCATTTCTCTACCTAACGGATAAGCTATAGATCCTAGTTAACCAACAGCCTACTTCCTCCTACCCCCCCACTAGAATTGTTTTATGTCTGTCTGCATTCTTGAGTTACCCCACTGTTTTTGACTCTATGACCTCCTCAGGAAGGCTGTTCCATGCATCCACAACCCTCTCTATGAAGAAATACTTCCTCACATTACCTCTGAGAAGTCACCCTCTATCTTCAAATTGTGCCCCCTTGTTCTTGTACATCTCTTTTTCTGAAAGATGCTACCCTCTTGGACTTTGTTGATTCTCTTGAGGTATTTGAAAGTTTATATCATGTCCCCCCTCTCCCTCCTTTCCTCGAGGCTATACATCTTAAGCTCCTTTGATCTTTCTTCATATGTCTCCTGGTGCAGACCCTGCACCATTTTGGTTGCCCTCCTCTGGACAGTCTTCACCCTGTCTGTGTCTTTGTGGAGGTGGGATCTCCAGAACTGTACAAAGTACTCCAAATCTGGTTTTACCAACTATCTGTACAGAGGACCAACAACTTCCTGTTTTCTAATGGTGATGCCTCTCCCTATGCATCCCAGTATTCCCCCAGCCCTCCTTACTGCCTGCTCACATTGCTGGCCCACCTTTAGGTCATCTGATGTAACTACCCCCAGGTCCCTTTCCATTTTTGTTGTTGTCAGTATCTCATCCCCCCATTGTGTACTCTTCCCCTGAGTTTTTGCTTCCCAGGTGCATTACTTTGCACTTCTCTGCATTGGATCTAAGCTGCCATACATTTGACCATTCCTCCAACCTTGCCAAGTCCCTTTTCTTCCTTTTCACCCCACCTTGTGTATCAGGGGCCAAACTAAAGTATGGGAAAATGATAGGTATTTGGTTAAATTCCTTGGAGGAACAGGAACAGGGTCAATGGATTGAAAACATTCTGGTATCAGAGGATCCACTTAACATCTTAGGAGTATACTTTGGTAGCCCGGATGATGCCACAAAAAACTGGGGGGAAAAAATAGCAGATACAGTATGTCTATTGGGATCATACATTCTTGGAAGTATAAATCCATTTCCAAAAGAAAATGAGTGCTTCTGTTAAAAATGTTTATATGTCCACTGTTTTTACATGTGGCACATATGTTCCCACTCCCAATCTCTGTAGAAGCTAAGATTAACAATTTATATTTCACTATATTTTGTGGAAGTTAGCTGAACCCAATAAAGAGAATGCATACCTTCCTAAATTATTGTTATGGTGGAGTCTGTACACTTCAACCTATTTTATTTTTTGCTAGTTTATTTTTATATTGGAATATTTATCCATTATTAGAAGGCACTTTGTTACCATGGTTTGATATCCTGAGCTCCAGATTGTGGAGTTTGTGTAGTATCTGGAATAAGGAACCTTCTTTGATTCCAAGAAAATTCAGGCATTATTATGTTTCACATTTTCTGCATTCTATTTTTTTGAAGCTAACCCAGTGGCAGAGTATGCCACTATTATTAAATAGTTATACTAGAAAAATGTTTTATGCCACAATACTCTGGGATAAGTACTATGAACCCTCTCAGGTACCAGTTGGCCAGCAGGAAGAGCTGAATATAATCGTTCTACAATTAACTGATAAGAGGATTCCCCTGAAGTATTGTGATGTGACATGTTTGTCTTGTTATGGAAGGTTGGCAATGCACAATATGGACAAATACAAAGTGCTGGAAGAACATATATGCCCCAGGTCTTCTTGCACAGCTGTATTGAAAAACATTGAGCATTTCATTTTAATTTGTCCTTTTTCAAAAGAGTTTTGGTTAATATTCCTGGAGGCATCAGGGGAACAGTGTATCTCCCCAATAGCATATGCAGTACTTATTTTGGGGATATATCCATCTATTTTAGATGAGTTTAACCCTAGCACTTTGTGGCTTGTTTTTGCAGTATGACATTTTTACTTATGGCAGGCTAGGTGTACTTACTTACTGCAGCAAAAAGAATTTTCAGTGGTAACTATTTTATCACAGGTTTCGTTTAGTTTACTCACTGGCCTGGATATTCAGACTTCGCCAGGCTGTGGCACACGCCTGGGTGCAGTGCAGCTTGGCTGTGCAGGGGCATTGACTGGGTGATATTCAACAGAGCTGTGCCATGGTACAGCATAGTTGAATATTGCACTCTGGATACCCACAGTGCACATGACGCAGTGGCACTGTGCCAGCGAAAGTGGCCAGAGTGTAGCAGGGGGATGCGCTAGTGCAAGTTCCCTTGCGCTATGCGTAACAACCGCGATATTCAAAAGTGCACATGCAAATGGGACCATAATGTATGCAAAGTGCAAATGGGGCCATTTGCATATCATTATGGCCCCATTTGCATGCAGATGCGCTGATCCCCAGTGACTTGCACATGGCACCCTGCCAGGCAGCAGCTGTCGGGGACTGACGCCCCCTGCACAGCGCAGCAATGCACCCCTCTGTCCGATCGCGGGCATACAGAGTGTTAAAAATGTCCCATATCCCTGGTGGTCCAGTGGACCGCTATACGCCCGATCGCGGGCTTAAGTATACAAAAACCAAGTCCTGTAACCCTGGTGGTCCAGTGGACCATTCGTAGCCCGATCGCAGGCATTTGTATTATAATCAAGTCCAATATCCTGGTGGTCCAGCGGTACCCTTCCCACCTGCCCACTGATCCCCACCACCCACTTCTCGGTTAGCGGCGGGTGGCAGCACCCCACCCGCCTGCTTCTTTAGACCAGGGAGTTGGGCAAAAGACCAGGACATACTTGATAGCATGGTGACAGTTGGCAGTGTCACTTGTTTAGCTTTACCACCTGTTTTCAGCTATGTCCTCTTCCCATCCTATCCCAGCAGCTATGAACAAGTATGACAGCTCATGCCAATGCCACCCACAATGACAGTGTGCATCACATCCAGTCTTGCACCACCATACTGCTGAAATGCATAAGGAGGCAAGAAATATGAGGAAAGATTGGGCATACTCACATTTTTCAGTCTAGAAAAGTGAAGGTTGAGAGGTATTATGGTGACAGTGCTCCAAATATGAAAGGGGATAAACAGCGTGCTATACATACAGATGCTAGAGCTGGTGAATACAAGCAGTACAAAAGGTCATGCACTCAAACTGGAGGAGGTTGCAGGATAAGGGAACTATAAGAAATAATTACTAAACACAGAGGGCAGTTGACATGTGAAATGAACTACCTGGTGAGTATATGGATGCTAGCACTGTTCAGACTTTCACAGCAGGACCAGATATTTTCCTGAGGAAGAATAGCATTGAGGGTTACACATCAAGCATAGAGGAAACATTTTTGTGGCAAAATGGACAGGCAAGATGGACCTTATACACCTGCCTTATCCCATTACTATGTTACTATTGTACATGGTGAGGCGTTGTTAATCATGGAATTCTATGCCTTGTATAAAGTTGTTCTGCTACAGTAGTGACATTTGTATTGCAGCAGAATGACTTTTCATTCTGCTGCAGTATGGATGTCAAATGACAATAGGCTGCCAATCAGCTGTTTAGTAGACGCACCACTACATACTGTTTATACCATACAGTATATAAAATAGTGTACAAGAGCCCCAATACACAACAAGGATTTATTTCACCTCATGGTTACCTGGACAACAGACACATCTCTCAAGCTTTGCTATCAAGGTCCTTGTCAGCCTGATAACCACTCGCTGAAAGAGTAGCCTTGTTGTGAATGGGCACCCATACACTATTCTATATGTGCTCCCTAGGAGCACCAGAAGGATGTCAGGAAGTAATGCAAGGAGATTTCCCTAGCCCAGAGCTGGGAAGTGCCCTCTGGGATCTACCAAGTAAATTACAGAGCAGGAAAATCTGTACTGAAAAAATGACACACAGTACAGCTACAGCGATAGTATAGCACAGGCAATGTTAGCGCTGTCTCTGTAGCCTTTGGCTGTTGGGGGGAAGTATAAAGTGTCTTCTGGGTCATGTGCTGCTGAGCAGCTGCTGTGGCATAGATGGTAGAGCCACAGACCGCAGAGGTAGTGTGCAAGTGAGTACCTGTGAGGAGTACCACAAGAACCTCTTAGACTTTGTTGTTAAAGTTTTGCAAATATTTCCAATACTAGTGGTGCCTTCCTCCTACTGCTGTTTTTGAATTCCTTTTGGAGTGAGCACACTAACTCTTGAGCTCTTTTTTTGGACTTTTGCCTGTGAACACATAAGGTAGCCTTTTGTTTTGTTGTGGCATTATGATAGTGCTCAGTGTTTTTACTGAGCGCTACCATTCATTTTGCAATTTTTCGTGCATGGTTTTTGGAGCGTGCTGAAGATGTTTTAAATGTCTTCACCTAGTGCCCCTCTGGGATACTTCTTCCACCTCTACCAGCCTGCACTAACAATATGATCTTTGGGTGCAACCCTAGTTTGCCAGTGTGACATGCCACTCCGCAGCTGCTGCACAAATGGGATGGAGTATTGCAGTATCATTGACATGGATAGTGTTCAGTCAAAAATCATTGCCACAGCACTTGTTTACAAAGCATTTCTTTTATTTATTTATTTATTTATTTATTTATAAATTGTTGACTGGGAAAGACATAGTAATTTATGACTTTTTTATGACTTGTTTCCAGGTGTGATGCAGAGAAGCGTACATGGGAGAATATATCAGACAGGAAAAAATGGCATAACATTATCACTACAGTGCTAACACTACAAGTTAGGTCAAGTAGAAACTGGTACAACAGCTATGGGACCTGGATAAATAAGGCTACATTACATGACTAATATATACACACGGATAGTAAAATAAGCAAGGAGGACAAAAAGAGTCCTGGACAAATAATGATAAATGGTAGTTAAGCATCCAGTCAGCAGACATGAATAAAAGGAATTCTAGATGGCCAGACCGTGGTTTACAACTCCACAATCGTGGTTAAAAGTGTCTTTTTCGGGGGGGGGGGTGTACACATGTGTGTGCACAATCATGTTTTGAAGGAATCATTTATGGTGATGCTTGTTACACAGTCACTATGTGCTATGCAGAGGAATGTGTCACAGTATAAAGTGATTATTACCATAGTGTAGTTTGGTGTGCAGTTTGTCTCAGTAAGCACCAAGAGTCGAACTGGTCTCTGTATTTACAGCAGGATAATATAGATGCAACTTAGAGACATTTGAAGGAGCTTGTGTAAAAACAGTGTTAAAAACATTCGAACCAAACAGACTGTGAATGTGTTTGACCAACTGAAGAGAGGAAGGAGGTCTTGAATGATGGTGACTCTTCAGGCATGTCTTGCACTACCCAATTTCAATGACTGAGCTCTGACAGATATCGTTTAGGAGTATGCAATTTCACTGAAAGAGATAGCTCACTTAGATATTTAAAGGGCTCAGTACATTATGTAGCTGCAGAATTACTCTGTGTGAAACAGAGTTTTAACAAATGCTTGCCCAGTATGTGACCCCAGAACACAAGGGATAGACTGCAGAGACATTTGAGGAGTTTTTAATGTGGTATAATATTATGGGAAGACTTAACTGTGCAGAAACGGAATAAATCTTACAAGCATTGCTACTTGTCAGAGTCAAAATGTCTATTTAGTGACGGGAATACTGTATGGCTCTCATTCTTTCAAGAAGTTCAAGATATGCCCTCAGTTATCAAGGATTAGAGCATCATGCTGTGTGACATTCATGGATAAATTATGAGTAACATTATACAGTACCAGACACAGCTAAAGCTAACTATGTTTGTTATGCCAGCATAGTGAATACAATCTTTGCCTTGCTCTACAAAGGGAAGGGCAGAGGTTTGATCTAGTTGTTTTTCATGTTTCATTTCCTATCCCATGGCATTTTTTTCCAAAGGTTTAAATAAACAATTATGAATACCTTGAAACTCCATCTTGTTTCTTCATTTTAGTGGCATGTACTCCTCAGATATGCTGTGTGATTTTCAAGAAATAATTTGTGTTACTTTTCTACTACCACTACTGTATGTCTGTTTTCTGTCCATTTCTTTTCTTCCTTTTTTTATAATTTCTTTATCCTCTATCACTGGTGCTACCCTCTGTGCTTGGCTACCACTGTGACCCATTTATTCCCTTCTCCATCATTTACCCAGTCACCGGGATATTTAAAGGGTGAAAGAGACCTCATGTTGGAATCAATTAGGAGGGTGGAGGCAGGTCCCCCAACAGTTCAGTGAACTGTGTCTGGCTGGTGGCCAATCTAATTCTGATGGGCACGAGATTGCAGGCATCATTCTGCAGCACTTTGTGGTTTTCAACCTTTTGTTTCTTTTACTCCCTCAGAATGCAAGCATTGCAGACTCCATGGAGTGCATTTGAAGGTGTGTATTGACTGCACAGTCTGGAATTAGCCAGTGCCCTCCTCCCCACTTGCATGCATCTCCAGCTGCACAGTACTGGCTGTAGCACCAGAGACTGTTGCCCTCTCTCCCTCCTCCAAAGAGGAGATTATTCTCAAAGATGCTCAGTTCTGTTCCCCACTGCTGTCTAGCAACATTCTGGTTTCATTTCTAAACCCGGGTCACTGGTGTCATGAGTTGTAATCATACTGCTGCAGCAATGATTTTTTTGTCCATTGCTAGTGTCCTCGTCACCAAAATGCCAGTACCACTACTTATCACTATTCACTGAGCTTTGTATTATAAGTATAAAAGTGTTCAAAATGATTGAATAGTCTTCCATTGGAGAAAAGATGTTATAGTCCATTCTCATTCAATTGAAAATTACAGAACATGGGCAACTTTTTTATGTGTGCCACAGGCTGTAACTTGTACCATGTTAAGTTCTTCTGTCAAGGTATTGCAAGGGGGTACTTGCTTGCAAAATGTTTAGCATTGTGAAACAATAAAATATGACTGAACCATGCCTAATTTCTGCTTTCTGACAGGTTCCCTGACAAAAAAACCATGAACAGAGATTTTAATCTTTGTGGCACAGTTAAAATATGTGTTGGGATTCCTCCACAAACTATTATTGCAATAAAACTAGTCTGGCACAAAATCCTAAGACATGGCAGCAGTCACAGTTTGTGGTTCCATGTCTGTAGAAGTCATCACAATACTTTATTAGCAACACAGTCCTTCATATGAAAGAACAAAAAAAATGTTTTGGTGAATGCTTTTTTCTGTGCTATAGACCACTAGACAAAGTAACTCTAGAGGTTGTCTCTGGATTTCAATATCCTGTGGCACTGTTTGAGTCGCACCTCTTATGAGGCTTTGCAGGTAATAATAAGTAAGTAAATAAGTAAAAATGTGTTATGTAGCACCCTATCCCAGAGGCTCTGAGCACTGTACAGGCAGGCAAGAATTTGAATAAATAAAATAAATTAAATTCAAAAGATATAACACACTGGCTGAACTGTCTTGCATGAAAGCTGAAGTCAGCTTCAAGCAGTTCAGAGGGGAGCTTAAAAATTGAAATGGAGTGGACCTGCAGTTATGGATTTATGTGTTTGAGTATTTTCGTTTACCATGGGTCAGCCTGTACCTTGCCAATTCACAACCTGCCAGTGGAATTTGGGTCCCAGAGGGAGCAGCCCACTGGGACATATGGGGGGAGGTGCTGTTATTGTCCAGCTACCACTGCCAAGCAGCCACTGTGACGTGAAACAGGCAATTGCAGGCACCATACATCCACTGCATAGAAAACACAGAGCAGAATGCTATGGAAACTAGAAGAAGAAGAATCAGCATTTATATAGCGCTTTTCATATACAATGTATCCCAAAATGATCTACAAGCAGTGCTAGACTGGTAGTGAAGTAACTGAATATGTAGTGGCTGCCATACCGCACATCAACACCCACACACAGCCTGGACACTTGCATGAACTGGTTTTATGTGAAGGGGAGTATTGACCAAGGCACTGGGAATGTACCCTACTCTTTGCAAAGAATGCCTTGGGTCCTCTTACTTCCACCTGGACACCCACCAGGATGACACCAGGATGAGTAGAAGGGACTTCAGTTTAACATCTCATCCAAAGGATGGCACACTTCAGCAGTACAGCACCCCCCCCCCCAATACTGCACTCAAGTGCCAGCATTTTTAGGTAAAAGTCCAATCCTGATTTGGGACGAGAACCCACAATCTTCTGGTCCAGATGCTGATGTACTACCGAGTCATACTGACACCTACAACTGTCCACACCATGCCCTGGCTTTATTCCCCTCCCTGGTACTAAGGGCGGCTGTGGCTCTGTTTCTCTCCCCTCAGCTTCAAGCCCAGTTCCTTCCACAAAGCAACAGCACTTACTTGGCAGTTGGGAGCCAGATAGATCCTAAGTCTCGCTCCCATACAGGTGTCACATTCCCATGCTGCCCACAAACAAAAGCAGGAAATCCTGAATTCATCCAGACCCACTCCAGCCTTCTTTCACATAAAGCTGCAATGAGTGCTGTCATCTTTGATGCACCATGTCCACCTTCTCATTTGCCAGTGGAGCACTAGAACCACCTGCTAGTGCTACACTTTGTGTCTTTTCACTTCTCGCTGCTAGTTTTGTGGGAACCCCCAAACTCTGTGGCACAATGAGTGATGGAGTTATCCAGGGAAAGGAGCAACAGCTGTAAGAGGGAATACAAAAGTGCAGGGGGGAGTACAGAGAGACAGAGAGAGAGGGAGAGAGAGAGACAGATAGAGCACACTAATTCATACTCCTGTGCTTCATCTCCACTGGGCAGAATGCAGAGAGAACATTATGTGATGCGTTTGGTATCTGTTCAAGCCCTTCCAGACCTCCTGTTTTCACTCCTCCTCTGTTTGCAATACATCAGCATAGCTCTAACTATGCTGCCATGAAGATAAAGATCTTTACTACTACTCCTACTGGCACACTTCTCCAAAGCATGCACCTGCAGCTAGCCACCTTCCTCTTCCCTCCACCTCTACTACTGACAATGCCCTATCTGACCCCACGTTATCTAACCAATTTTCCTTTTACCCTGTTGTATAGATAGAGGCTTAATTGTACTCTGTAATTTGAATTGTGCACCACCACCATGATCCTGTTACAGATATTTTGCCATGTATTGGCGGCATGCTCCCCAAGACCTCTTCCTTGCTACTCCCATAACCTGATGTACTTTCTATACTTTCTACATTGTTTTTCTATTTTCATGAATGTATTACTTGTATGTAGCTTTTATTGTTAAGGTACCCATTGTTGTGACTTGATTTTTTTATTGTTTCACTCCTTCCTGTATCCCCTCCACAGCGGTCGCACTTGGAACTCTACCCTGGCTCAGTGGGCATATCCATTGCCAAATTGCAAAAAAAAAAAATAAAACGTACTGCGTGAGTCTCCCCCATTCACATCTTCCCACACATTGAGCAACAGTCTCCTGAGTCCACATGTTGAGTGTCACTGTTCCACATTTCAGTATAAAGGTTGAGAGGTATGCTTTATTATGAAAGATTGAGAAGCGTGCTGTGACCCAGTTTCAGAAATAGAGTTGCTCTACACGATAACATTGCAAACATACAAGCAAGCACACAGTATACACTAGTGTACTGTATTATTGGCTCAGTGCAAGAAAACACGTTCTCTTTGGTGCAGGATCATGGGTGCAGTGTATGAGGAAAGGCTCTCCTCTGGTAGTACTCAGACAGGCAAGAACATACATTGCACTCTGGTAGGGAACAGCACTAAGTGCATCACCAAAGATGCACACACATTCCAAAATGAACTACTTCAGTGTTTTTTATTCCAGAAAAGGCAGAATGGTGACCAGAGTATACATAGTGTGGGAGCGGGTTTGTATCTTTACTTATGCACTGTTCATCATTTTGCATTTTTTGGACTAAAAACTACTGGAGCAGTTAATTTTGGAATGTATGTCCATCTTTGGCTATAGTGATGTTCCCTACTGGAGTGCAGTAGATGTTCCAGCTTTACTGTATTATTTGCCTCTGCATTGTTATGGTAGGTGAATCAGTACTTGGTGTGGCAAGTGCTTCACAAGCAGAAATGGGTAAAACTGATAAAAAAGGTTAAATGATAACTGACATTCACATTTTCAAGAGTAATACAAACAGGCCTGAGCTGAAACTTGAAAAACAGTGTAACCACCTCCTACCATTATCAATAGGAGGAGGAGGAGGGGGAAAGGGAGCCCAGAGAGGGGGAGGGTAGCATGTAGATGGCCTATCATACCAGTAATTCCTGGTCAACCACCTGTTGTTAGAATACTGGGAGGGGTGGGGGCCAGCAGAACCACCACAGTCCTTAGAATATCACAATGTATTTATGGCACATAGCCAACTTCTTTTTGGAGGGCTGGGCTCATTGTTAATAAAAGAAGAATCTTGGATTTGGGGGTGGGTGCAGCCTGTTATAAGTAAGCAATAACCCATGTCAGGGTGTTTGTTTACAGGCATTTAATGCACGCCTGGGGTGTGTTGCAAGGTATGAGGCTGCAGGTCGAGTGTCCTCAGCACCCCAGGCACGCATGAAATGCCTATAAACCCATACCCTGGAATAGGTTGTTGCACTTATAACATGGATTTTGCAAAAAAAAAGAACTGTTTTGCCTGAAAAAACAAACAGTTTTTGCCCTGTGGAAACACAGAAAAGGGAACTGTATCTTGCCACCTGCAAAGAAGTCCCTCCAAATAAAACCACACTGCATGGCTGTTCTGCACACACAAATGTGACACATACACTACTGATGTGATGTGTCACATTTGCTGTGTCTGACACATCAGCTTATTGGTTCATGGATGTTTCTGTCAACACCACCCCCCCCACCAGAGGCACTGTTACAGTCACTCTGACAGACTGCTGCTTAAAGTAATAAGCAGGGACTCTAGAAGGACTGCTGCATGGCTTGCCTACATCACAGGACTACTATCTCATTGATGCCACCCACACAAGACAGCTCAGTTGCAAGCAATCTGTGACATGATAAGCCAGATATAGTGCCAAAAATCACCTATTGTGCTGAAACATCATTTAACAAAAAGCATCATCTGACCACAGGGCTGCATTTGATGCATCACTTCCAGCATTTGGTACCTTCACAGCTGTGCTTGGAGTACTGTTTCCCCACTCATCACTGACACATACAAAATGTTTTACGACACACACACACGGTGTCACAACTCTGTGGTCGCTGTCTCAAGCCCACTGTAACTCTACTTGTGTCTCTCACTTGTTCTGATGACCGCAGTTGCCTGATCACTATCTCTGTCTCTCTCTCACTCTGTAGTACTGCTCACAGCTCGGTGCTCCATGACTCAGCCCACACCAGGAAACCCACAGCACACCTGCTTCTTGCATTATCATCTATCATGTCACAGCCACCCAGTGCTGCCCAACACCACTGCTCCATACCTGCCATAGAGACGCACAGATAATCACTGGTCACCCTTCTGGCACTCTCTCTGTCTTTATAGCGTTACAGAGCTCACCTCCGTCTATATACTCAGGTCAGTGTCAGTGTCACGATGGGGGTGGGGGTGCTCCAGCTGCCTGTGCTTCACACCCAATAACCACAGAAGGACCAGAAGGAACAACGGACATAGACAAAGTGGAGGCACAGTGACACGGAATATTGCACTACATCTTACTGTTATCTCCCGCCCACTCTCGCTATGTACATCTCTCTTGCTCACTGTGTCTTCCCACTATCTGTGGTGTACTGGGACTCCAACTGCTAACATGTCTTGGGGACAGCAGTGGCAGCACTGCTCACTGAGCACATGAACTGCCACAGCTGACAACAGCTCAACACGTATGTTAAATGCTGGGGCTCTCTCACTTCCCCAGATCATTTAATGGCTGTCACACTGCCTTCAGCTTTAGAAGTCAGGAACTAGTGCTGACAGCCCTTGCTCTGAGTCCCTCCATGGAACCATGCATTAAAAAGGGAATGTAATGCATGGGCATGCCGATGGACTCCACCAGTGGGGTTTCATGTTTTTAGAAACCCATGTTATAACAGCAAATATAGAACATGTTGTCCTGCTCGAGAAAATACGTGTGCACATGCAACACACATATTAACGTAAAAACTATATACAGCAACATAAAACATGCCTAAATAATGAAGCATAAAACTTATAAAATGCAGTCAGTAGAGTAATTCATGTACTCACAACAACACATCAGGTCTATTTTTAGGGCACGTAACTTTTTTTTGTAATAAATTCTGTCAACAGAAGTTGACAGTGAATTGATTCAAGGTATAGTTCATATGGCTTTAAATAACTCCTCTTCGCATGACTCCCTCCCTCTGCACAAATCTGTTTACACCAACCCCCACTCTCCTCCATTTCATCATTCCAAGCTCTGGCAAAGAATCTGTTCCTGCACAATTTGCTTGGAAGGCACCAAAATGAGTTTGCAGTACCGGTGGAAGGTACTATGCCTCACTCTCCTGTCTACTCTGACTGTTTCTTAAAAAAAAAAAAAAAGAAATATTCTTTTCCCTCCCCTTGCCAGTCATGGCTCCTGCCAATTGAGGAGGGGGCTTGCTTGGCTCTCTGCTCTCTGCTTATTTCTCCCTCTCCCACACCCCCTCTCTTAAAATGAACAAAACAAATTATTCAGTCTCCCTTCCTTGGCCGGTCACAGTGACTCCTGCTGGCAAGGGGTGGAGTTGCTTGGCTCTGTGCCTGTTTCTCTCTCTCTCCCACCTGCCATCTTTAAATTAAAAAAAAACAAAAAACAGTCATCTGGCTGCAAACAATAGTTCACGGTCCCCACCCGCAGTAAGCTCAATGTGCCCTATTGTAGATCTATCCTATGTCATGGCAGCACCTCCAGAGTCTCCTTAACTGCTTGTTGTCTGCTTTATGTGGGGTTGGGGGGGGAGTGCCCAGTGATTCATATTGATGTTCTTCAACTTCACTGGGTGGGCAGAGCTGGGTATTTGGTCATGCCCTTTCAGACCGCCTGTTCTCTCTCTCCTCCTCCTCCTGCATTTGCTAGACATCAGAATAGGTCTCGCTGGGAAGCTGTAAAAGGTCAGTTCCATGTGGTAAGATAGCTAGCATGACATTTATTTTCTTGCTCAGGTAACAATGCAGAAATTAAATGCATGTGAAGAAGGTAAATATAAAAATATTTTGGAACTTTTATCAGTCTTTTGAGAGTCCCTTGAATTTCCATTGTTAAACATCCAAAAGATTAAACAGTTTTTTTTCTCCTGTTATATATACTTAAATATAGTTCTTTGGTTCTTTTATGGTTACAGGTAGGCCTAGCTTTTCTTCTGTCAGGTCCTTTGCTCCCCTCACTGCCTTACCTACCTCACTCTGTTTTACTTGATACACCTCTGTCTTCCTTCCTTTGCTTTTCTTTGTACCTCTTGAATGTGACCACTCTTCCCTTCACCACTGTGGCCACTTCCCTACAGTGCCATAACAGCCCTCTTTTTCCTTTTACTCACTTTCTTCATACTAAGGCTGGTTCCCTTAAATTTGTCTTCTCTTATTTTAACACATTGTTCCTCTACCCCTCCCTGGCAATCCTCTCCTACAAGGCGATTTCTGAGTCAGTGTCACATTCTTTGAAAATAAGCCATCTGAAAGACAAGGACACTCATCCTTGTGTAGTGCACCTCAGCCCCAATCTTAATGTTGACCCACACTGTATGGTGATCACTGATACCTAGGGGACTGCCCACTATGATATCTATAGTGCTGTCCCTGTTTGTAAATACCAGGTCCAGCACTGCCCCATCCCTAGTGGGTTCACTGACTGCCTGACTGAGAAATGCCCCTTGTTGTGGTGTGGGTCAAGGATGGTCCTGCTCCTTGCCCAAGCTGCAGCTGGAGCTTCTATCTCCAGAGTGACCCACAGCATCTGCAGTCCTTCCTTTTCCTCTGAGTGCATCTGTATTTCCATAATCTTGATTCCTTCCCTCCCATATAGAATAACTCCTCCTCCCCTTCTTCCTGAATGGAGAGTAGCCTGGTGTTGCCATGCCAAGTCATGATTTTAGTGCACTATGGCTCAGTTATGACCACCAAATACAAGCTAACCTCCTACATGATGGCCTTCATGTCCAGAATTTTATTTCCCAGACTTCTTGCATTGACACACATGCCTTCCCATACCTTGCTCCCTTCCTGCCTGCAACAGTTTTTTTCCCCATCTAACTGTACTGCTCCCTGAAGCTCCCCCTGGCTCCCCTTCTCTCATTATCCTCTCCATTTCATGTCTTTTTTTTAGTCCTTTTTTCTTGCATCCTTGATTTATACCTCCTGTCCTCTGCCTTATCTGCACCTCTTTCTTCCTTCACCTCTGCCCTGAGGGAGTTTCCCCATCTCAGGCCCTCCTTTATTGTAGCTTCATTATACAGGGGGCAATGTTTGCCTCCTTTAGTAATATACCCCCCCCACCATGCTATTTTGAATGCTCATTCAGCTAACATTTAAACCTCCCACTAAGGACTATAGTCTGTCTCCTGGAAGGATGCAAGCCATCATCCTCACAGAGGCTCATATCGTCCCCGGCTAGCCCCTGATCCCCAATATAGCCAGAGCCCTCCTCCCTGCACCATGTCTTCAACCAATTATTGAAAGTCCTAGTGCATAGTGCCCTATCCTCCATCCAGGCTGCAGTTACAGCTTTGATGCAAAAGAACAGCCAGCTTAGGAGATGCCTCAAAGATCTCGACAATGAGGTTAGATTTTGGACCCTCAGTTTGGTAGGGGTCACAGAAGCAGCTGAGGGCATTGAACTTTCATTGTTCATTAAGCAGTGGTTACAAGGGGCAGTGAAAATCCCAGAGGACTTTGACTGGTGGTAGTTGAAGGGAGCATAATGAGTCAAACTCATGGTGAGATCTCCTATGCTGAGTCATCCATACCCAGCTTGGTGCACACTTCAGGGGCTGATATCTGCAACTCAGGTGGCATGCCCACTTACAATAAGTGAGTTGGATGTGAAACTGTTCCTGGATTTATCCTTCCAAGCCAGGACCCAGAATAAAAAGTTTGACATGGTGCACCAGCACCTCTGTGCCCTGGATTTGTATATTCTTTCTTGTTGCCAGTAAGGTTGAAGATCACCTATGGAGGGAAAGCTTGGCAGTTCATTGACCCAAAAGATGTGGGTCAGTGGCTCAGAAAAATGAACAAGAGTTTGCCACAAGGACCACCTCAGTGATGCCGAGGTATCCAAATCAGGGAGCACTAGATTTGTACTTACTTTATTATTGGTTTGTGCTGGTAACTGTTTGGTTGTGAGAGTTTTGTTTGCATGATGTCCCTGCTTGGGGTGTCCCCAAAAAACATATGCGTGAGTGCCCACTCCCACACAATGCTGCCAACACGTGTAGTATGTGGTGCCATAACATTTGGAGATGGCAGAGGGTCTAAAATAATCAGTCATCTGTACTATGAGAATTCCCTCCACATTGGGGATATTGTGACTTTCCATCCTTTGGACCAGCACCTATACCAGTCCATGCATGAGATCTCTGACCCTCCTTCCTGGAGCATCATTTCCCTGAACAAGTACTGTAAATGCATTGAGATTCTTTCCAACATTTTATACAATTGTGAGATCTTTCTGAATTTATTCCATAAAACTACAGCCCAGTAAAACTCGCTTCTTGACGGACATTATCTTCTGAGGAAAGATGATGCCTGACTTACAGATATCTGAAAAAGTCTTCCTGTGGCAGCTGGAATAATTTGCAGATGGAAACTGGGAAGCACAGAATCTCCTCATGATCTACACATTGTGAAAATCTGGTAAAGCCTCTATCCTCCTATCCAGAATACTGTAGAACTGATTTTATTAGCGGGTGCCAGTATTCGCGATCAGCTGTGCACTGACTTAATTGCGGCTGTTTGAATTAGCGCATTCCTGACAAAAAAGCATGCAGGCTATTAACTGATCTAGTATTTAGTCAGTCAGTAAATCGGTAAGTCATTCTAAGGACAGCATTCACAGATTTCACTTGTTTATAGATGTCTCTCATCAAGTGGTTAAAGCCCTCCCAGCAGAAACACAAATACCCATTTGAAACTTCAGAAATGGATGCTGAAGAATTAGCTGTAATCTCCGGTGTAGAACACCATGTAGCAGTCTCTGTTGTATGAGAGATCGCAGCCACTTCTCCTCCCTCCAAACATAGCAGACCAGCAAACTATGCTAATTACACACCGGAGGTTCGGTTTCAGCTAGGCAAGTATGCGATGGAACATGATGTCATGTCCGCAGTACAAGTTCATCACTCCTTAACTGGTGATATTGTGAATGAGAGCACAGTTAGAAAATTTAAGCTGGACTACAAATTGGCATTGTGGACAAGCTCTGACCCTGCAAGTCTCTCTCCCATTTTGCCCAGAAAGTCCAGAGGTCGTCCCACATATTTGGTAGCAGACCTGGAAGACCAGTTAAAGAAAATCATGCAGTCACTCAGTGTAGAGGGGCGTGGTAGTGAATGGCCATATGATTCAGGCAATAGCAATGGAAATTGTTAAGGCAACCAGCCCTCATGTTTTGGTGGAGAACGGGGGGCACCTTCAACTAAGCAGTAAATGGGCGTGGGGTTTCCTACATAGAATGGGCTACAGTAAACGCAAAGGCACAAAAGTGGCACACAAGGTGCCTTCTGATTTTATAACTCTAAATGCAGCTGTTTTACAATGAATATCAAATTGTTGTGCACAGGAGTGCATACCTCCGCGGCTAGTAATCAACCTAGATGAGACCGGGAGTTAAAATTGTGCCAGTATCTGAGTGGACAATGGAGGCCACAGGATTGCGTCAAGTCTCACTGACCGGCTTTGGGGATAAAGGGCAGGTCTCCCTGGTTCTTGCCTGCACACTTGCTGGCCAGATGCTTCCCCCATAAGTCATTTACCAGGGGAAGACAACAGCATGCCATCCACGTCACACATTTCAAGCCGAATGGGACATCACACAATCAGTGAATCACTGACTAAACAAGGAAACAACCATCTGGTACATTGAAGGTGTTATTTCCACTTACTATGAGACTGTGAAAGCACAACTCGACCTGCCAAAGGAACAAACAGGAATTCTAATTTTTGACTTGTATAGAGCTAACTACACCGCACCCATTCTACAGAAGTTGGAAGAGGTCGGTGTTATACCTGTATACATCCCAGCATCTTGCACTGATTCCCTACAACCACGGGACATCTCGGTAAACAAAGTTTTCAAGGACGTGATGAAAGGTCACTTCACTTCTTGGTATGCGACACTAATTTCTGACAAACTGGTTTCAGGGGTTGGCAGTGCAGATCTAAATATCGATCTTAGACTGTTGGTACTAAAAGAACATCATGCAAGGTGGTTGCAGGCAAGCACGGACTCTTTTGAAGTAAAACCCAATGTCATTATTCGTGGATTCAGACAAGCAGGGATACTGGACGCACATACCAAATGCCTCAACACAGTAAATTTGTTTCTTATTACTGATAAATTGTTATTAGCATCTTTAATATTTTATTTAAGTTACATTCTAAGGCTGGTCTGCTTTCTTATGTATTGCAGACACAGCAGAGGGAGCAGGATCAGGATAAAGTTCGAGAACCTCTAGCATAGACAAACTCTGCCATACGCAGCAAAGACGCTGGTCCCGCTGGGACAAAGAAGCTTTAATTTTTTTTATGAGTTCTTTGAATGTATTAAATAAACTGACTTTATGTTAATTACTGAATTAAACACTTTTTTTAAAATCTTGCAGTTGCTCCGCTTCCTCCTCATTACTGATGTTAACAGTTTCTAAATTTAATAGCTTTCCATTTATTTTCGCTATATACAGCGAATATGGTGAAAATAAATGGAGCACAATTAAAATCAGTTCTACAGTACCTTCTATCTAATTTGTGTGTGTATTGGATCAGAGTGAGAGGTCCCTGGGTCTTTTTGCACTCCCTGGCCCTGTACATAGTGCACATGGTGTGTTTGACCCATAGATTAGAAGTCCTTTGCCAACCCCCTTCAGATTATGTGATGGCAGACCAAGCAAACAGTGGCACCCCTGGGTTACCCTCACTCTCCAAGTCATACCAATAGGATCCTATCCTTCACCCCCACCCAGGGACCACCAGGACCCAATGCAGCTACCTCAGGGTTGCCAAGAAAGGAGGCTGGACCAGGTGGGCTCAGGAGAAAGGGTGATGGAACAGAGTTGCATCCTCCAGCTGTACTGCTCCACAATTCATTCGCTCTTCTGGTGGATAGTGGTTCCTCTACAGAGGCACCTGCAGTGGAGACCAAGGAGGATGCTGGGAACCTTCAAAGGAGACCCACAGGAGGGTGGCATGAGACCCCACAGGGGAAGGAAACAACTCCTGGTGGGGGACTCAATCATTAGGAGGTAGAAATGGGGGAGGAAGGGGAGAGGGAGGTATGCCTGCCTGGCGCCATGGCTTGGAGGGACAGGAAGCGAATCCTCAGGATCATGGGAGCAGCTACACAAGGGAGGGAGCTGGATGTCATTGTCCACCTAGGGACAAATGACCTGGCTAGGAATGAGGCCTTAGACAAGTAGCGCATACAGTAACCTTCTCGGAGGTGCTGCCTGTCTATGGCAAGGGTGATGCTAGGGTACTCCTCACCAGGGAATTCAATGAATGGTTGAAAAACTGGTGTGGAGCTCAGGGTTTGGGCTTCACTGGGGACTGGGGAACCACCTGGAGGGATGCAGACCTATGCTGGTGCGATGGTCTGCATCTGTCAGGAATCAGGATCCTAGGTGAGAAGGTTTAGCCCTCATTGGCAAGCATTTAAACCTAGCCAAGGGGAGGCACTGAAAAGGAGCAGGGAAATCCCAGCCTCCCCGACAAAACAACAGTAATTAGTGAGGTAAACACCAAGGTAGAGAAGTCATTAGGGGAGCAGGACAGAAGTAAATGTAAAAAGGCAAAGGCAGTGAGGACAGGAATGGGGCTAAAGGGTAAGGCCTTCAAAAAAATGGAGGGTGATGAGTACCAATGCCCGTAGTCTGTGTAACAAGCTCGCTGAACTAGTGGCCTTGATGGAAGAGGGTTGCCTGGATATTGTGGCAGTCACAGAAACATGATACACAGAGAACCATGACTGGGATGTCAACATACCAGGACACACAATCTACAGGAGGGACAGGAGGGTAAAGAGGAGGAGGAGTAGCTCTTTATGTAAAGGAAGGATCAAAGCAACAGAACTAAAGAGTAAACAGGGAGCAGATGAGACACTCTGGGTCACCCTGAGACAGGAAATTGCACCACAATCCGCATGGGGGTTGTATACAGACTCCCATCTCAGGGGGAAGGAATGGACAAGGAAATGATAGAAGGTTTCCTTAGAATGGCAGAACAAGGGGAGATATTGTTGATAGGGGACCTGAATATGCCAGATGTTAACTGGAGCACCTTTGCTGCAGGCACATCCAAGAGCAGGGTCATTCTTGATGCCCTACAGGGGGCATGCCTCAGACAGCTAATATTGGAACCCACTTGGGAGGGAGCAATCTTAGACCTGGTATTCTCAAATGGGGATGGAGAAAGAATCTCAGATTTAGAAGTGGGAAGCCATCTGGGAACAAGCAACCACCAAACAGTGTGGTTCACAATAAACACAGCCATACAATCAAGCCATACAAAAGCAAGAGTATTGGACTTTAGGAGGGCTGACTTTGGGAAAATGAGAGAGTGCCTCAGAAAAGCACTAGCAAACAGGCAAGAAGGAGGGGGTGGAGGAACAATGGGGAGTAATCAAAACAGCCATCACAGAGGCAACAAGCCTTTGTGTAAAGCAAATCAACAAAACACAACGAAGAAAAAACAGCTATGGTTCTCAAAGAGGGTGGCAGGAAGGTTAAGGAGAAAAGGATAGCATTCAGGAAATATTATGGAAAACACAGAAGGAGAAGAACAGAGAACTTTACAGTTAAAGCAGAAAGAGGCTGGGAAGGCAGTCAGAATAGCAAAGGCCCAAACTGAGGAAAGGATAGCCAACTCTGTTAAGAAGGGGGATAAGACCTTTTATAGGTACATTAGGGAGCGAAGAAAGACCAAAGGAGGGCTACTGAGGCTTAATAAAGGGGAGGGAATGTGGATAGAGGGTGACAATGAAAAAGCAGGGATACTGAACAAATATTTCTGCTCAGTATTCACAAAGGAAGAGGAAGGGGAGGTACCTAAACCAAACATGAGAAACACTGTGAAGACGGGGGTCGATACCAGTCCATTTACAGAAGAAAGGGTTCTGAAAGAACTAATAAAATTGAAGGTGGACAAAGCAATGGGGCCTGATGGGATTCACCCAAGAATTCTAAAAGAACTAAGGGTAGAACTAATGACATCGCTGATTACTCTCTTTAACAAATAGTGTGAGGATAGGGTGGTACCTGAGGACTGGAGGAGGGTGGATGTGATTCCTCTTCACAAAAGTGGGAGCAGGACAGAGGTAGGGAACTACAGACCAGTTAGTTTGACCTCAGTGGTAGGTAAAATGATGGAATCACTTCTGAAGGAAAGAATTGTTGAGTACCTAGAGGCCAGTGGGGCACTGGACCCAGAGCAGCATGGATTCATGATGGGAAGGTCGTGTCAGACAAATCTACTAGATTTCTTTGACTGGGTGACCAAAGTAGTAGACCAGGGAGGGCTGTGTGGACATGGCTTACCTAGATTTTGTAAGGAACTTGATACAGTCCCACAAAGATTAATACACAAGTTAGCCAGCCTTGGAGTGGGTCCCAAGGTGGTAGCCTGATACAAAATTGGCTAGACAACAGGACCAAGGGTAGTAGTAAATGGAGTCCACAGTGAAGAAAGGAGGGTTACTAGTGGGTACCGCAGGGTTCAGTACTGGGACCGGGTCCTTTTAATGTCTTGATAAGTGACGTTGCAGAGGAACTGGAAGGAAAAGTATCTCTCTTTGCAGATGACACAAAGATCTGCAACAGGGTTGATACACCAGATGGAGTGGAAAGGATGAGAAGGGAATTGGCAAGGTTGGAGGAATGGTCAAATGTATGGCAGCTCAGATTCAATGCAAAGAAGTGCAAGGTAATGTACCTGGGAAACAAAAACCCAGGGCAAGAGTACACAGTGGGGCTTGAGATACTGACAACAGTAAAAATAGAAATAGACCTGGGGGTAATTATATCAGATGACCTTCAGGTGGGCAAGCAATGTCAGAAGGCTGTAAGGAAGGCTGGGGGGATACTGGGATGCATAGGGAGAGGCATCAATAGTAGAAAACAGAAAGTTGTTATCCCTCTGTACAGACAGTTGGTGAGAACCCATCTGGAGTACTGTGTGCATTTCTGGAAACCCCATCTCCGCAAAGACATAAGCAGAGTGGAGGCTGTCCAGAGGAGGGTAACCAAAATGGTGCAGGGTCTGCACCAGAAGACATACGAAGAAAGGCTAAAGGAGCTTAATGTGTATACCTTAGGGAAAGGAGGAGGGGACATGATAGAAAATTTCAAGTACCCCAAAGGGAATCAACAAAGTCAAAAGGGTGGCATCTTTCAGAAAAAGAGAGTGCAAGAACAAGGGGCACAATTTAGAAGATGAGGGGGATGGCTCAGAGGTAATGTGAGGAAGTATTTTTTCACAGAGAGGGTTGTGGATGCATGGAACAGCCTACCTGAGGAGGTCATGGAGTCATGAACAGTGGGGGAATTCAAGAATGCATGGAACAGACATAAAGCAGTCCTAGTGGGGGGTAGGAGGAAGTAAGCTGTTGGTTAACTAGGATCTGCAGCTTATCTGTTAGGTAGGAAAATGGGCAGACTAGGTGGGCCAAGCAGTCCTTATCTGCCATCACATTCTGTGTTTCTATGTTTGTTTCACCCATGTTACTGCTGGCACCAGCTGTGCTGCTAAGTGCTATTGCTTATGATCTGGCTGTGCTTGGCACCTTGTTCCCTAGAAAAGGACAACAGCTATCTTTGAACTCTGGATACCTTCTCCGATAAAAATACATCTGCAGATGCCATAACATCTTTCCCATTAAGATTCTGAAATTTTATCAGGTAGGGTTTGGAATAAAAACAGTAATCCATGGAGTACATTCATCTTCACCATGACTGTCCTCCTTAAAATGGACAGAGGAAGAACCAGATCTGCTTATGAAGTGGTATATAACAGGTGATAATAAATCTGATAAAGGTTGGAGTTGATTTCAAGTGCAGCCTCACGTATTCAATCTGAATATTTAATGTCCATAAAAAGGGAAACTTAGTTCACAGAGCATTTCCCACTTACTAGTATTGCTTTAGAGTTTGAGTAATCTTGCAACTCACCATACTTACAAAGTCCTCAAGCACCCTCACCAATTCTGGGACCAAAATATCCAGATCTGAAATATAAAAAAATAACATTTTCTACTTAGAATCATGCCTTATCTTCTGAACTCCTCTCCTGCCATTACTCCACTAATTTTTGGGTTCTGTCAGACAGCCACCACTAAGGGTTCTAGACTTGGTGCAAAGAGTAGTGGGGAGATGGTGCAGCCCTACCTGTTTCCTCCGGACAATGGAAACCTCCGTGTCAACAGTCCATTCACCCTGACCACTGCTTATTTCACTGTGTATAAAGCAAATACACTATGTAAACCTTTGAGGTCAAATTCAAAGGACTGCAGAATTTTGTAAAGAAAATGTCAATTAACCCCATTGAACACTCTCTGCATCCAAGGCTATTACCAACTGAACGTCATTCTGATTCCTTTGGGCCATGAATATATTCAACAAGAACTAAATGTTATCTGAAAGGATTCTACCACATGTAAACCCTGTTTGATCTGAGTGTACTAAAGACTGAATATGTTGTTCCTGCCAATCTGCTAATATGCCAGTATAGATCTTCATGTTCACACATAGTAAAGAAATTGGTCTGTATGACACATTCACTATGGACTCTTTTCTTGGTTTTGGTAGCACTGGGATCTGTGACTGATGCCAGGATGGAGCAGTCTGTCCCCCTCCAACCTTATTAAATGCTTCAATCGAAAAGTCAATGTCCTTTTGCCCCACACCTCAGTGTAGAGCACCCTAGTGTTTAAAAGTTCAACTTACTTGCTTTTGTTGTAATTATATTTTATCTGGTTAATGCTGTCATCCTATTAATAGCTCTGTCCATAGGCTTACATAGAAACATAGAATTTGATAGCAGATAATGACCGCTTAGCCCACCTAGTCTGCCGATTTCCCTACCTAACGGATAAGCTGCAGATCCGAGTTAACCAACAGCCTACTTCCTCCTACACCTGCTAGAATTGCCTTATGTCTGTCCCATGCATTCTTGAATTCCCCCACTGTTTTTGACTTTATGACCTCTTCAGGAAGGCCGTTTCATGAATCTAAAACCCTCTTTGTGAAGAAATACTTCCTCACATTACCTCTCAGCCATCCCCCCTCTGTCTTTAAATTGTGCCTCCTTGTTCTTGCACATCTCGTTTTCTGAAACATGCTACCTTCTTGGACTTTGTTGATTCCCTTGAGGTATTTGAAAGTTTCAATCATGTCCCCCCCCTTTCCTTGAGGCTATACATCTTTCGCTCCTTTAGTCTTTCTTCATATGTCTTCTGGTGCAGACCCTGCACCATTTTGGTTGCCCTGCTCTGGACAGCCTCCACCATGTCTATGTCTTTGCAGAGATGGGGTCTCCAGAACTGTACACAGTACTCCAGCTGTGGTCTTATCAGTTGTCTGTACAGACGGCCAACAACTTCCTGTTTTCTACTGGTGATGCCTTTCCCTGAGCATCCCAGTATCCCCCCCAGCCCTCCTTACTGCCTTCTCACATTGCTGGCCCATCTTTTGGTCATCTGATATGACTACCCCCAGGTCTCTTTCCTTTTTTGCTGTTGTCAGTATCTTACCCCCCCATTGTGTACTCTTCCCCTGGGTTTTTGTTTCCCAGGTGCATTACTTTGCACTTCTTTGGATTGAATCTAAGCTGCCATACATTTGACCATTCCTCAAACCTTGCCAATTCCCTTTTCATCCTTTCCACCCCACCTTGGGTATCAACCCTGTTACCCTGTTGCAGATCTTTGTGTCATCTGCAAAGAGACATACTTACCCTTCCAGTCCCTTTGCAATGTCACTTATAAAGACATTAAAAAGGACCAGCCCCAGTACTGAACCCTGCGGTACTCCACTAGTAACCCTACACATGCTCCTGCAGCTGTTTCCTGACTCTGATGTCAGCAGCAGAAGATTGTGGAATGTGCTGCTAGCGGCACTTGAGTCAAAATGCTGGCAGGATGGATGTCAGGATCAACCAGATAAAATATAACAACAACAAAAGCAAGTTGGTGGAAATTTTAAACACTGGGTGAAACTGTTAATGGGGTGGAGGTGCCCCACAGTGAGTTGTGGGGCACAGAACATGGATCCTTTCCTTGTGTGGGGCATTGGGACATGAATGCTTTCCTTTAAACCAATAAGCACCAACATCTTTTCAAGTATTACGCTGAGGGAAACCCATGTATGCCAAGGGGATTTAATGTTTTTTCAGCTGTTTGATTTTTTTTCCAGTACCTCCTGCTCAGTAACTGGGACAACTAGTTATTATCTAGCCTGTTCTGACAAAGTTGGTATAAGCTGAGGCCCCCTGAGAAAATCTCTAAATGTGTAACATTCTGAATAACATATTGCTGCTTATTGAAGTATCCAAAATTTTCAGAAGTATACTTTGCATACCGGTGATACTTGAAAAGATGTTGGTGCATTACTGGGATCTCTCTCATGTTTGAATTGAAGAACTGAGCAATTAACTTACTGTTTACATAGCTGCCACACCAATAAGTATCCAGCCCTGCCCCACCCCTGTAGTAAAGCTGTCTTTCAACTCTAAGCTGTCCCTTAAAGAGCTGCTGACACCTTAAAAAAAACTTTGAAAAATATAATAATTAGGTACAATTCAGCTTCCATTCCATATATATTCTAATGAGTCCTCCTAGCCAGTATTTATTAGAAAGATAGACAATGGTGACAGAAAAAGACCAGAAGTCCATCCAGTCTACCCAAGTTCCCTTTAATCCCTGGAACCTTCTGTTCCTCCAGGGTACCAACCCTCCCCATCCTCTCTCTATTCTCCTTCTTGGTCCTGTCGCCCCCAGTAACCACTAGTCCCTTCATTATATCCCAGCCCTGCTTGAATCCTCTGACTGTTTTTGCACCCACCAATTCAGCTGACTGACTGTTCCAAGGTTTCACCACTCTTTCTGTAAAGTAATACTTACTGACAACTCTCCTGAATCTACCTCCTGTTAATTTCCCATTCATGTCCACATGACCACAAATTGGTTTTCAGGCTAAATAGTTCCCCACAGTTCACATTATTAATTCCTTTAAGGACCTTGAAGGTCTCTATAATGTGAGGAAGTATTTTTTCACAGAGAGGGTGGTGGATGCATGGAACAGCCTTCCTGAAGAGGTTGTGTGGTATAAAACTGTGGGAGAATTCAAGAATGCATGGGACAGACATAAGGCAATTCTTGTGGGGTGGTAAAAAGAAATAGACTGTTGGTTAACTAGGATCTGCAACTTATCCTGTAGGGAAGGAAATGGGTAGACTAGGCGTCTGCCATCAAAGTCTATGCCCTATGTTTCTATCGTATCTCCCCTCTCCCTTCTGGTCTCCAGTGAGTATATATTTAGTGCATTGAGCTTCTACTCTTAGGATCTGCCCTGCTGGCCCTGAAAAATTTTTGTTACTCTGTGCTGCACTGTCTCCAACCCGTCCTTATCTTTTCTGAGGTGAGGACCTCAGAATTGGTCACAGAACTCTAGGTGAGGCATCACCAGGGATCTGTAGAGGGGGAAGTATTACCTCCTTTCTTCTGCTATCAATACCCCTACCAATACATCCCAGCATCATGTTAGCCTTGCTGTAAGTCTTGTTGCACTTAGTTGCTTAAATGAGATGCTAATGATAAGTCACAGATTTCATTCCTCAGCTGTAGTTCTAAGTCTCTCTCCTCCCAGCATTTATTACTAAGTACATTTGCATGAATGCACAATCTTTATCCCTCAGGGTTCACGTACCTCTATAGCTGATGCCCTACTTGAAGTCATAATCCACTGTTGTGCCATCACAGTTTGTTGCCACGGGAGTAACTGTGATGTCACAAGCAGTACATTATGACTTCAGGTAGAGAGAACACAACAGGAATCAATGGAATCTTCAGGAGCTTAGATCCTGTTTTCATACAGATTACCTCAGTAATAAATAATGGAGAGGAGGAATACAGAACTAATGTGAAATACAAGCTAGACTGCATCTAAATTTTATGTTTTGGTAAAGTTCTCCTGAAGACATCAGCTGCTCTTCAACTTTATCATCTAGCAATTTTGAAAGGGCTTCTTTTTTAATATCTTGGATTTTTTACCCCTGTGCCTAAGGTAACACAATGCTCTGCTTCTACAGCAAATATTTTTGTTCCAATCCAGCCATCTTTTGAATTCTTTCCCTTTTTACCTGCACTGTATTCCTAATGATTTTTCTTCATAAAGATTCCTTCATGCTATCCTAAACAATGACACTGATGTCTCCCTTTCCATGTTACTTGTCAGAATGTCTTGTATATGTTTTTCCACTAAATCCAGAAACCCAGAGTTATTCAGTAGGCCTACTTTTAATTTCCAGTTATTGTCTCTTGTAATTAGGATTGTGTCCAAAGGCAGTAATATTGGAGCATGGCCCTAGGCCATGATATTTTTAGATGGTACAGCCCATAATCATGTAAAACAAATCTTTGGACATTAAAAATGGCTGATCCTGGAATATGAATTGTGATGTGTGAAATAGAAAGTAACCACTGTCTTCCAAAAGTAGACATTAACTATGTCATTCCAGGCTCCATACTTAATGCGCCAAGCAGCTTCCCTTGCCTATCATCATTTGTGAAAGTCCATCCCCTCTTTTCCAGTGGCCCCAGCAAAGTAGTACTGTATTAAAATGCCCCAACAATATGCAAATGATTCACCTCTTTGACCAACTCAGTGAGTGCTCTAGGAATAAAGGTCACCCAGTCTCCCACTTCATTAGGTGCAGAGATATTTATAAAACATCATGGTATGTCTCTGTACTTACAATCTAATACCCTCTGGATCTATATTTGCCTTTAATACCACCAATGGAATATTTTTTCTTTTAAGGATCACCATGCCATTATTATGGGGGGTGAGTCTCCAAGGATGATGCATACAACTCTCCGACTCAAGATCTCCTGAGTTTTTGATGCTAAATATGCTTTAGGTGTGTCTCCTGTAAAAATTCCCCCCACCCCTTCTCTGTTTAAATCTTGTAGGATGGATGATCTTTCAATAGGGCTATTGATACCTCTTACTTCATAAGACATAAGTCATAAATCTGCATTATCATCAACTAGAAAAAAATGGTTCTTTAGGCACCCCTTTACTAATCTAGGTACCCACTATGCCCTTGAAAAAATTCCGCTAAGGTAGCCTCTAATCTCCTCCTATTAAACCTCTTCTTCTCTGAACCCCTACCCTCCATTATCCCCATGGAGCCCCATTATGGCAGTCCCAGGTGTCCCACATCCCACTGCAGTGAGCAGGAACATGCAACTGGCCTAAATCAGGCCTAACTAAGAACCTGAAAACTGTTAACATCATTATGTAAACAAACACTTCAAGGTATGTTTTACTCTGCCACTCCTCTTACAGTTGTTTCTATTGGAATGGTAGGTGAGTTCACAAGACAGCCACCAATGGCCCCACTCTGCTACAGTTGTAGAGCACTAGGCTGAGTATGAAAAGCATGTCTACAATGACCCAAATGCCAGTTTTGGGAAATAGTAGCCCTGTAATATATTTTAAAAACCCTGCCCCTTTCCAATCCTCCCCCAGCATGACAGTTTTATTTTGTGCCCAGTGCTGAACCAATAATAAATGTGTGGACAGCTCCCTGCTGTATCAAGGCAGGAGCAGGAGTCCAACATGCCCACGGAGATCTTCCAAAGAAGTAGCAATAAGCAGATCAACTAGAAAAAGCAAAACAAGATAAAAAAAAAAAACCTTTCACTGGTGCTTTTGCTAAGCCATAGTTCTCTCTCATCAGTGGCAGCACACAGAATGGTGTCCCTATTACAACTGTGAGGATACTGTTGCAATCTGTGTTTTTTCTTTTCATTGATGGATACCATGAGCCTGAGCTACATCAGCCCCCGCCTGTTCATATGAGCTGGCACCTTATGCACTTTGTTCTGGGATATGTCATTAGGTCTTCCCAGGGAGATAAAGGGCATGCTTCTATCCTCCCCCCACACTGACACCTAGACACCAAGTAGTGATCTTCCATGCTGGTCCTATCTAGGGCACCAGTGAGCTTGGCTAGTCTTTGGAGCAATGCATTCACAGCAGGTGGACTCACCTCGGTACTGACTGGTTGTGTTGGCTTCCCATAGAACTCGTGTTTCAAACAGCAGTTCCCTCTGAAAAGCTCATTTATTGTAGGCAACCCCATGACAATATAAGGTAAACTGAAACAGATTCTTCTCATGGCATGGTAACCTCCCCTGTCCCAGCAGTCAGCCAATGAATTGCCCCATCTCAGAAGTCCAAACATTACAGTACTGTTAACTAAATAAAAATCGACTATTGGATTTTCTTTTCTCCTTGTCCAACAGTACTTAGTGCTTACCTTCAAAAAAGAAAAACAAGAACCCTTGCCTCTCCTATCAAGTCTCTTCAGACCTGACACCCTATTTGATCATGTAGTGTGGCTCCTGATCTGAGAGTTTAGCCATTCTTTACCACTTTTCCCTGTGATCATTACAGTTCCTGGACACCTCTTCTGCTTCTCCAACTTGGTTCACCTTCTTTGACTGTGAAGACATATTGCCAGATGATTTGGCCTCTTGTTTCTGTTGCCATTTCTTCAGTTTAAGCTCAAGCACATGCAAGATATTTGCGGTCTCCTTCTGCCCAACCCCTTGCGATGTCAGGAAGGATGCTACTTCCTCTACCAGTTCTTACAGTTTAAACCTAATCTCTATAAAATATTCACAATCTGGCAGGGGATTCTTGGTGAGCTTTTACTACATTCTCCTGCAGTACTTTTCAACACTGCAATCACTTTTTCCTCTTAGAGGGTGTAGATAGTGCAAAATAGAAAATGGGCATCTAAGATCCTTGCTTTTGATTGGCCAGTACCCTTCCCAGAGCCCTGGTCTATCTGACCATAGAAGACTGGGAAAAAAAAAGTTCCAGCCCAAGTGCCCCTTCACCCACTGAACTGCATATCCCTGTGCCCATCCTCCTTGCTTATTGGCCAAGAAACCCAAATTAATTTGAAATTGCCGCTATTTGTTTTTCTCTCTTAGCAAGAAACACCGCACCCCTACCCCACAGAACTCCTGAACCTGTTGTAGTGTCACAGGAACAAAACCATCAGATTTTAAATGAAACAGTTTCGTACAGTAAAAGAAAAACTTTCCAAACACAGCTGATTATGGTAATGGAAAACAGTCAGTCACGGCTCCCACTCCTGCACAAGCCGCCCGATGCAGTAGTTGATGCAAGGCAGGTAAACCTCTGCATCTCTGGTACATGTCCAACCCGTCACTCCCTCAGTAGCTCCACAACCCATAGCTGAGCTGGGCACATAGCAGCATTTCCTTGCTGTCACTCACCCATGTCACACCTGGTCAGCCCACACAGGAGCTTTTTTTATTTGTTTTTATTATTGCCTGATCCTCTGACAAGCAGTGTACCTGCATTATCATCTTGGTGTTGCCATCTCCTCCACTAGGAAGCTGCTCTGCTTGCTCTGACAAGGGCTCACACATCACACAGTCCTGGCTCCTATGAGATGAGGCTGCACAACACAGAAGTTGTCAAACTGTTTCTTACATATTTTTACTGGTAAATTGTCACCTCTGGAAATTCCATCCATACTACAGATGGAGGCCACCTACGTAACCATGATAACATCCTGAAAAAAAAAAGAAAACACAACTACAGAGGCTCACCTAGCACAAAAGACCCACTACAAAAAAAAAAAAAAACAGCATCCTAATCCAAGTGGAGGAACTGTTTTATTTCAAAATAAATAAAACATTCAACAATTTTTACATTTTAACAGAAAAATAATTTAATGCAACCACATATAATACAGTTTGCCCATTTTCTAAGTGCAATAATACCCTCCAGGGTGGGCGATATTGAGAATACCGGACCTTCCAGTGGCTATAAGGCCCTCTGCCTGCAGCATCGGGCCTCAGTACACCCCTGGGCAGTCTGGTAATCCCCAATACTGCCCACCCTGTCAGTATTATTGTTTACTTCATGCTCAAACAAGAGCATTTTAACTCCAAATACAAATTCTTTTTTTTAGTCTGCCCTCTTTCCAATCTATCAATTTTTGACCCTACAGTACAAAACAGCCAGCAGAAAGGATCGGGGTCTAAGGTTCGGGTCTTTGGGGAAGGGGCCTGCCAAGGCCTGATGTGCTTGTATCACATTTAATACATAGCTCACTTCAAAACCCAGAAACATAGAAGTTGTCAGCAGTTGTGGACCTTATGATCCATTAAGTCTGCTCATGTTTTCATACCCCATCACTTAGCTGCCTGCTTGAGTATCCCACAGTGCCTATCCCATGCCCGCTTGAATTCCACCACAGTTTTTGCCCCCCTACCCCCTCCGACAGCCTATTCTAAGGTTCAACAATGCACTCTGTGAAGAAGAATTTCCTCATATTGCTCTTGAACCTATCTCCCTAGAGGTGAAGGTCATGCCTTCTTGTCCTGCTATATTCTTTTACCTGAAAGAGGTCCTGCACCTGTACCTTGTTGTTGCCTTTAAGGTATTTAAATGTCTCTATCATGCCTCCCTGATTCCAACATTGCTCTAGGGAGTATAGATTGAGTTCACTAAGCCTGGCTTCATACAGTTTCTGGTGCAAGTCCTGCACCATCTTCGTTGCTCTTCTCTGCACCATCTCCACCCCATCTATGTCCCTCCTGAGGTGTGGCCTACAGAACTGGATGCAATATTCCAGATGGGGTCTTACCAAGGATTGATACAGAGGCACGATCACTTCATGCTGCCTGCTTGTGATTCCCCTTCCTATGCAACCCAGGATGCCACTAGTTTTAGTGCTGCCTTTTTGCATTGTTTGCTGACCTTGAGATCATCAGAAATGATCACCCTAAGGTCTTGATCTAGCCTTGTATGCACCAGCTGCTCCCCTCCCATTGAATACAGTTTCCCTGGTTTATGTTTTCCCAGGTGCATGCCAGATCCTTGACCATTCCTCCAACTTTTGGAGATCAGATTCCATGCTTTGTTGCCCCCTGTTGTGTCAACCCTATTGCAGATTTTGGTGTCATGAGCTAATAGACACTTTTCCCTTCTGTCCATCAGCAATGTTGCTTCCTGTATTGTAACTAGGAATCCCCTGCTTTTTTCTGATGCTGATGTGTGGGAACTCCAATCACTGTCTGGTAGACTGAAGTTCCTTTCCAGCACCATGCCCCCCCACCTTTGTCCAACATCTGAAGGATGGTTTTCCAGGTTATCCTTGTCCCTGTTTTTATCCTGATTTGGGGGTCTATACATTACTCTTACCCAAATGGGTGTCTGGTTTCCAGCCCCAATTGTAATCCATAGGTCCTCGGTTTCCCCCAGCCTGCTGGATTTTAGTAGCACATATGGTATATTTAACATAATGAGCTACCCCTTTCCTTTTCTCAGTCCTATCTCTCCTGAACAAGTTATACCCTGGATTAGTCACCTCCCAGTCATGACTGTTCATGAACCATGTTTCAGTCATGGCAACCCAGTCCAGTCCTGCCTGCTATTGCGGTAGTGAGGTCTGGCATCTGTTTAGCCAGACTGTATGCACTGATACACAAAGCTGTCTATTCCCAATGTGCACCCCCATTTGTGATACCTTCTTTTTTTATTTTGTTTCTCCTTTTACTTTTTTTTTGGACATTGTCCATTTCTGACAGGGTTGCATGCTTTCTGCCTTCTGCAACTGTTATCCTGGAGTGTTCCATAGGTTTGGTGCTAGCTGGAGGGGGAGAGACAGCAGGCTCTATGTGTGCTAATCCTAGAGCTGCTGTCTTCTCCCCATCCACTAGTTTAAATGTCCTGTGTGGACATCAAATTTTTGACCCAGCACCCTAACCCCCTCCTTAGTCAGGTTTATGCTGTTGAATTTGAAGAATTCCCTTTCCCAGAAGTTGTCCCATTTTCCAGCAAAGTTATGCCCATTGGTGTGGCACCAGTCTTTAAGCCATGCATTAAGCTCACCTATCTCATTTTCTCCGATTTTTGGGCTGTTTTTTTCCTTTTCCCAAACAGGAAGAACCTCTGAAAAGACAATGCTGGATGAAAGAGAAACCAATTTCTCCCTGAGTTGGACAATGTGCTCCTTAACCTCCTCTACTGGCCAGCTAGCAAGGTCATTGGGCCCAAGGTGGACCAGGATGTTAGAGCATATACCTTCCCTTTGAATTATGCCTACCAGGCTATGCTGTGTAGCAGGACACTATTTCATCACCTACTCAGCAGGCAAAAGGACTCGGGGGTGAGCCAGCAGCTGAGGGACTTCCTTGGGGGTGAGGTTGAGCACTTTAAAAGCTTGTACTGCTCTGAAATCTACAAACCATCACTGCTGCATTCCATTGTTCCCTGACTGCTGAAGTTGCAATCTATGGGACCAGAGCACCAATGCCAGGCAAGTCTTGTAACAGAGACTGTTTTCTGAAAGAAATAGCCACCTATTTAAGAAACCTGAGGCTGCTATAACAGCCTACACTCCATAGCAGGACATTATTTCATAATGTACTCAGCAGGCTCTGGGTCTAGGGGGTGAGCCAGCAGCTGAGGGACCTCCCTAGGGGTGAGGTTGAGCACTTTAAAAGCTTGCACTGCTCCACAGCGTGCCACTCGGGGTAGATTTCTTCTGAATCTAAAACAGGTCAGAAATGTTATGGTCCATTATTACTATTGTGTTGGTTTTAAGGTTAGCTATTAGGTCTAATTTTAAAACACTTAATAATGCTTGGTGTTTAAGTGAGGGTATTTCCATATTGCTAGTAAAGACTGATATTTATTATAAGTTTTCTTAAATTCCTGCAGTAAAATGAAGTCGTTATATAGGCTTTTGTTTTACATCTCTGTAACCTCTGCATTTTAGATTAAGATTCAGAATATGAATTCCATAGGTAACCCTGCAGTTTTTGCAGTAGTGTTGGGGAGCTTATCAACACAAGGCATAATGAAACCCAGCCTGGACCAACATACAGGTGATAGAAGTAGGAACTCATTTGCTAAAGTACGTTTACAGTTAAAAAGGAGGCTTTACCTGGAGAACATAGTAGGCCATAATCCACATAAGTCAAAACACTGTTTAGTTGTTTCCTTCTTGCTGGTGGGACATAGAAACAAATCCTGGACCTCAAGGTTTGAATAAAATAAAAATAATGCTAGACAATGCAAGAAGCATTAAAAATAAAATAGATTTATTTAGAATTTGGTTGGACACTGAAACTCCTGATATTGTGGCTTTAATGGAGACATGGTTAAATCAGATAATGGATACTAATGAAATTGAATTGGAAGGTTTTCATTGTCATTGGTTAGATAAAGTAGGGAGACGGGGGGTACATTATTCACTAAATGGGACTTGGGCCAAACTAAAATCAGTTTTTTGGCCGGAAAGGACAAAATGATTGTCTTTTGGTATCAATTCGAAACTTATTAATTTTAGTAGGTGTTGTATATACCCCTTCCTGAACAAAAATAGGTGAATTTGATTGTCTATCCCACACTATACAAGCTATAACCTTGGGGCAAGATTTATTTTTAACTGGGGATTGTAATGCATCTTGGGGCAAACAAAGAGGGCTGGCACTAGAGAATAGCCTTAAACTTTAGGAGTTAACTAAAGTAATGCATCAGCCTACTACAAAAACTCTTCAGTTCAGTAAAGGAAACATATTAGACTTGATATTTATAACACCTAGGATTAGAGCACTGAACATACAAATAAATCAATCAGTCCTAGGTGATCACAGTTCAATAAGCTGTGCTTTTGAAATTTTGGATAGGAAATGGAATCTGATTTCAGCCACAATAAAAATAAGACATAGAAATTTTAGAAACTACAGTAAAGAGACTTGTGTGTCCAAACTTGCAAGAGTTTGGTGGGATAGATTATTTTTGATATCAACTCTTAATCTTACCATTCAAGAATTTACTACTTGGTTTCTTGAACTATGTAATGAAGTAGCCCATTTTAAATCACAGGCTCAAAAAAAGTCCCATATACCTTGGATAACTGAAAAATGTGAAAAAAAAACGAATACATATTAAAAATAGACTTTGGAAACTTGCTAATAAATCTCTGATCCATTGAAATGGGAACAGTTCAGAAAATCCAGGAATGCTTTAAAGACCACTGACACGTGGCAATAGTGGTCACTGTTAATGTCTTTTGAAACACCAATAATTCAAAGGCCTCCAATTCAAATGTTTAGAAATGGTGTGCCACAAACCCCTAAACATTCAGCAAACATTCTAAATGAACACTTTGTAGCTTTACCAGATAGAGATGTTCCATCCCCAGTCTTAGATGTAAAACAAACAAAACTAAAACAAAGGCCACATAACACTCCAGAATTTTAATTTAGGTGTGTCAATTGCAAACAAGTCAAAAATGAAATAAGAAAATTAAAAATGAAAAAGGCCCTAGAATTGGACTGTATAGAGAACAAGTTCCTAAAGGATTCTTTAGATATCACTGCTCCAGCTTAAACAAAACTATTTAATTGGAGCTTGATGGAGGATCTTTTTCCATCATTATGGAAAAATGGCAGAGTTAGTCCAGTTTACAAGGGCAATGACACTACTCAACCAACAAATTATAGACCTATTGCCCTATTGTCGGTGGTTTCAAAGGTATTAGAGAGGTTACTGCAAGAACAGCTTAGTGAATTCCTGGAAAAGCAAGCACTGCTCTCCAGGTTTCAATCTGGATTTCGCTAAGGATACTCCATGGGCACCACACTCACTGACATGGTGAACCAAATAGCATCTGGTCTGGAGGGGGGGCCTGTCGGTGGGTGTGGTGTATGTGGACTTATCCAAAGCATTTGATACTGTGGATCACAGGTAAATGGGAGAAAGACAATCTGAGATTGGTATATCTGGGGAAATGTGGATGGTTTGAATCCTTTATGGTGGGATGGATTCAGCAGGTTCTGCTAGATGGTTATCTATCAAACAAGGCCCAAGTTAAAAAAGGAGTACTGCAAGGCTCTGTTTTGGGGTCCACATTATTTCTTATATACATAAACTGCCTGGCAGAGACTGCTGAGTTTAGTAACATAAGACTATATGCAAATGATACTGAGTTGATAGTGAAGGGAAAAAACTAAAAATATTAGAAATAAATTTGCAGTTAGACTTCACAGGGCTATGTAGATGGTTATCATATTCAGGCCTGGTACTAAATGAAAAAAAATAAACTAAGCTAATGATATTCAATAAAGTACATAAAAAAACTGAGAAAACCCTACCAGAAGTATACATACATACATTAAAAGGCGTAGAAATTGCCCAGGTATCAGAATACAAATATCTGGGTGTTTGGGCTGATGAATATTTAAAATTTAATTATCACATTGAAGATATAATAAAAAGAGTAAATTATTATTACAGTAGAAGTCACTTAAAGGGGACAAGGTTAAAGGGGATGTCCACTTAATTGGTACGATCCCCTGGGCACCGATTGTTTGCTAACGTTATTCAATGGGACCAGCTTTTGTTTAATTGGGATGGTCCTGTTGCTTAATTGGGATGATTATCTAGTCATAGGTGTAGGAAAAGTTGCTGAAAATGTAATTGTGCTTTATTAAGTGCCCTGCATTTAAGCTGTTTCACATTCCCACCTGCTTAACATCTCTCTCTGGAGTGTGTTTAGCATCTCTCTGGAGTGTGTTTGGTTTGCAGGATGGCATCTAGAAGCAACAACTAAAGAGTTGACCTCTCACTGAGTGAGAACCTAAACGTTATCAAGGCTTTGCAGTTGCCCAACTCCTGTCTCTCAAAAGTTGCTAAGTGAAGCTAAGTGATTTTAATAAAAGTTGAGTTTGTTGCTTTCACCAATTAAATAAAGATTAAATCAAGAACCAAATCAAACATACTTTTACAAAAATTAGCTGTAATCATAAAAAGCACTGGTTTCCTGTACTTCTTGATGTTTTGTTTGTTTTCTCTATTTTATTTGTTACGATAACGTGTGTGTGCATGTTTCATGAGCAAAGTCTTTTCTGGTTGTGATGGAAAAAGGCTGTATCTGATAAATGGGACAGCCACTTAAAGGGGACAATAGGGCATCCATGAAAGTGTCCCCTTTAAGAGGCTTCTGTATTATTATTATTAAATTTTGTTGACCCGGTAACCCCACTGAGCCTAGAAGTCCCTTTTCAGTGGTCATAGTGAGGAGGGGGGATACAGATGGTAAGCAACTGAAAATGAGCCAGATTAAGCTGTTGGTGGTATTTTTAGTGAATGGGAGACATTTGGCCATGACACCAGGGAATTCCCCTACTCTTTTTCTATAAGTGCCATGGGATCTTTAGCAACCACCTGAACTACCACCAATCCAGGCAGGTGGGACCTCAGTTTAACATCTCATCTGAAAGATGGCATCTCAGAAGTGCAGCACCTTCCTCATGCGGCACTGTAGTGTCAGTATTGGGATATTAACCCAAGTGCCAGATGTGGGAACTGAACCAAGAGCTCTCTGATCTCCCAGCCTCAGAGGCGAGTGTGCTACCTACTGAGCCACTAACACTGAAACAAAAAGTTGGGGCCATCAGATGCACTAGTTTTTGCACAAATGCATTTATAAGAACTTCAATAGTAAATCAATTATTGATGCTGGTACTTGAGCATGGCAACCATATATGCAGCCTAGCAAATAAAGAATTACTATCAAAAATAAGTGTGGTATACAATCGTCTGGCCAGATTTATCCTGAGATGGGATTATAAAACACATCACTTTGACCTTTATGAAGAACTAGGCTGGTTAACACCAGAGAATAGATGAAAATTGCCTTGGGCAAACCAGATATATAAAGTATTATATTTTTAAGACATCATTATATTTATGTGAAAAATTGGAAAAAACAGAATATAAATATAATCTAAGAACTATGAATCTGAGAGGATTTAAAGCTTCCAAACCATTAAATACATTTGGAAGTGTTTTCCTTATATAACTTTTATCATATGGAATTCAATAAAACTCTCCACAAACAAAGTTTACAATAGCATAAAGTCTTTTACTGCTGAATTAAAGTATGAACTGAATGTAAGGTGTATGTGTAATGGGTAGTTCTAACTGCACATATGCTGTTTCTAGTATGTATAGATAATATGTGTAGATTCCCTCTGTTGTGGTAAAATTGTATGTTTTGTACACCAATAGTATGTAATTTATTGTTTATATTTTTATGCTTAAATTTTATGTAACTAACAGGACCATCTTGATTCCAATGATGTGATTTGTTTCCATCTTTCCTGTCTAAAAATTAAAAAGTTTTACTACTACTACTACTACACTATTAAGTCAATGTCCCTCCAAGTGGATGCTCCTGGGAGACATATGACCTGCACATCTGCCCACTCATTTCTACTCAGGTGGGAGCCCACACTGTGAATCCTGGAATCACCTATGATTATGAGTTTTTTTCCTGTTGTCCATGGACTTCTGTTTATAATTTCCTTTTGCTTTCAGCTTTGTGATGAGGCAATACCTGTCTCTTCTTTCTGATGGTACAGATGCAAGAGGCATGTACCTGTTTTCCATGTTTAGGGTGTTTTGTCTGTTATGATGATTTGCCCAGATGATGCCTCCTTTTCTCTTAACCAGTTGCCACTCCCCAGGCTTAGTTATTCTTTGGGGGAGAGTCTTGCAGGTTTGGTGCTGGCGATGCAGAGGTGCATTCCCATAAGAATAGTTTTCCTGTATGCAGTGATGTAGGAGGTTGATCTCACCCCAAGCTTCACAGAGCTGAGCTTTCAGGTGACATATCTACCAGCATATTGGACAGTGGTCCTGCCTCCAAGTGATGTATCTGTTGAAGAGTGTTCCACAGTGCTGGCAGCCAATGATATCCATGTGTGTTGCCAGTGGATAAAAATAGAGTGGAAAATAAACAAATAGGATGAATGAAAAAGAGAGTGTAAAGTAAACAATTAAGATGCGAGTCTCCTGTCCTGAGGTTGGGTGGACAAAAGAGAACTTGAAAAGTAAAGCTAAAAAAAAACAATTTTTTTTGAGATGTGCAGTAAGTCCCACCCCTTCCTTACTTCTGCAGGAAGGATATGAGGGGGTCAGGGTTATATCAGGGAATCAGCATGGGGTGGGTAGGAATGGGGTCAGGGTGGGTGGGTACTTCTTGTGCAGAAAATCAGTAGATGTGCCTATAGGGAAAAACATTAAACTTTTGGCAGTGGCTTCAACCAACATCACCAACCACAGCACCCTTGGGTGCTTTCATTCCCAGCAGTGTAGTAATCTTTATTAATTTGTCTAAGGACTATTACAAATTTATACAAATACACAGTACATAGTTATTAAGAATATACAATAATGTAACTACACAACAGTTCTAAAAGTAGAACAGACAATAAGTTAAAAAACAACACAATAATGTATCAGCATAAATATACATAAAGTCAAAAGGCACTCATGCAATCTTAAATGGTTTAAAAATAAAAATTCTTTTGTTTCCTTTAACGATATGCAGTTCATCACTACTACCTCCAAACAAGTCATATAGAAGTGATATAAATATTTTATCATAACAGAGACCAGAGAACCTCATCCAGGCTTCTAGACCTTAATCCTCAGTCTATGAATTGCATCAATGTACTTAGCAACCACATATACAATTGCTTCGTCACTTGTGAAAAATATTTTGGATTGATACTCTGTTGATGTTGAATCAAAGATAGTTTTTAACCATTTTCCCTGAGATGATTGTACCAAATACAGAAAAAAAAAAAAAAAAAAAAAACATGAACCAAATTCTCGAAATATTGGAAAGAACACTGGCAATAGCTATCATGTATATCAGTACTATTTTGATATCTTGCAGAGAGTACACTGCTTGGAAAAGCTTCTAACCTGTATTTAGTATACAGTCCTCTCAACTTATTATCCATAATTATATCAAGGTAAGGACGATAGTGGCATAATCTGCCGTTAGCACTTAACCATGGTAAAACAAGAAAAGTCGAAATGAAATAAAGATCTTGATTTTTATATTTAACAGCAATTCTGTTAGACATATATTTTGATATTTAAGACTAATTGTTATTCCCCTAGCTTAATAAGTTTTTAAATATTCTAAATCGGTATCATCAAGGATATGAAAAATATACAAAAGCCAATTTGATTGCAAATGGCCTAAATTAAGCCAAGCATGTTTTTCCATTAATGCTGAATATGAAATTTGATTTGGATTGTATTGTAACAGCTTAATCCAAAAATGTATTGTCCTAGCAGCCCAGATAACCTGAAGATTTGTTAAACCTAATTCTTCTCTAATAATAGCGGAAGGGACTGAATTACCAAGGCCCATACTGAAACTCAATAATTTGATTAAAAGAATTTCTAACAAGTTGCTGTTTGATACAGACCAGATTTCACTATTGAATGCTGCCTAAGCATTGTATTTAGCTTTAGCGGCTGTTATCAATGGTCTTATGGAGTTTCCCCAACATTTTCTGTTAAAGGTGTTAAGTGAGGCAGCAGTTTGTTTAAGCCTAATCTTTAAATCATTAATGTGTTTGGTTCATTTACCATTCCAAGAAAGCACTAAGCCCAACTACTGTAGGTGTAATGATTAACAGTATTAAGAAAATTTAGACCTACTTTCCATGTTTTATGTATATGATTTGAGCAAAACACAATTACCTGACTTTTACTCTCATTTATCTTTAGTTTATGGTTGTTAGCATAATTACCGAGAATATTAATCTTTTGGAACAGCCTAGACTAAGTAAGAGAGAATAAAACTAAGTCATCAGCATGTGCAAGTACAGCAATATGCTTGTTAAAGATTTTTGTGGAGTCAGTTATTGAAGACTGAAACTGACTTAATAATCTATCTATATATAGACAGAATAGAATTGGCACAAGTACACAGCCCTGTCTGACCCCAGCATTCATTTTAAAATTAGAGTAAAGTTGACCACTTCTGCCGAGCCTCACTTGAGCCCATGTCTGACTATATAATTCCCTAATTATGGCAATTAATTCATGAGAGAAACCTTTTTCTTTCAAACACAGCCATAACTGGAATCTATCTATTGTATCAAATGCTGAGCTAAAATCTATGAAAGCTGCATAATGTTTTTGTTTTCTGATATGAATATATTTCTCATAGAGATGTGTGATAATAAAAACAATTATCAACTGTACTAAACTCAGGCCTAAAACCTGCCTGCATTTCTGACAGACCCCCAAATATTTGTAATTGTTCCATCAGTCTTCTTAGTACTAACTTAGCAAACATTTTACCTAGATTGTCTAACAAATATATGGGATGGTACATTGAAGGATCCAACTTGTCCCCCTTTTTGTAAATAGAAATGATTCTTGCCCCCTTCCAAGATTTTGGGAAATTTAGTTTATAGCAACATTTGTTAAAAAAAAATTTAAATAGTAGACTAATCAGAAACTTTGGCAAGAAGAATTTCATTTGGAATAAGGTTCGGCCCAAAGCCTTATTACATTTTAATGAGGCTATTTAAAAAATATACTTCTGTTCTAGAAAAAGAGACACCTAGCCTTATCAGCATCTAAAAGCAAACTCTGCTCTGTATTGGGTGAATAGAACTTACCACTGTAATAGTTAATCCAAGTGTCTAGTCCAATATGTGACTCTATCTCAAATTTAAGATTATTTGTGCCTTTGGCCACCATGAGCCAGTAAGTCTGAGAGTAATTTCTGTTAATAACATCCAGCATCTTATTCCACTGTTTTTGTTGGAACTGAACTAGCTTTGTTCTCAAGACACTTACAGCTTTCTCTGGCCTTATTTAGTATCCTATAATTTATATTATGAGCATTAGTTTTACAGTTTCTGATAAGGTGATTAGGCTGAGATTTAGCTGCCTTACAATCTGAGTCAAATCAATTCTGATTTAAGAGGTTTATGGTTGACTGAGCTTTCTCCTTAGTCAGTAGAAATCTTATTTGCTCAAGAGCCATGTCTAGTTGACTACAAATATTTGAGTGTTCCAGATCAGGACTGCCCAGTATGGGAATAATATTTTGAAGAACAGGTTTAATCAAGGGACTTTTAGGGGTCTGCCAACTAATCCTTATTTGATTGTGGATTTTTATAGCTGGCAAGGGAGCATAATAGCATCAGAAAGATTTTTAAATTTTAAGACTAGAGGAAAATGATCACTTTTGGCTCTGGCATGAGTCCCATAGGGACATGTCCCATTCCAAAAGAGATAGTCTATGATAGAAGGGCCTCTAGCAGTGTAGTGTGTATAATTACCCTGACCCCAGCAGTGGTGAAGACAGCAGACTTTCAATAAATTTCATCATTTCCCCAAATTCCATCTTATCTGCCAATCCATGATTGTTTATGTTATTTCTTTGGTTTCAGTTTTCTATGTCCTCAATGTTTCATTCTAGCTCCATTTCTTTAGCATGTCAGTTTAGGATGGCCTCCATGTGGATATATGTGCTCTCTGTGTATTCTGTTAAGCAGGCCCTATTGCTGCGGCCTATTTCCTCACCACACACAGGTTTCTATGATCATCTACCACTGTGAACTGCAGCCTCTTGAGTACATGCCCAATACTTTTTCACTCCATACAGTCTTTTGGAGGTGGTTGAAAATGGTTCTTCACCATCATTTATTTCACTATCTGGTGGTGAAATGGTGGGAGACCTTGACAATGAGTGACTCATGATTTTGCTGCAGTCCAATTCTTGTAACCTTTGCATTTTTTGTAGTGATTTGAGTTGCAAAATCTCTTACTTATTGCCAAGTGGCCATACTAAGAGAGATTTCAAGATGGTGTGGAGTCAGTTTGACAATGTCTAGAGCTGGGTAGATTGTAGATTATTGTGGGGAGGGAGAAAGTAGCCTCTCTGGCTGGCCAGGTGACCGCTGCACCTGTAATGTCACTGGAAGTCCATAACCTATGCATTTAACAAAACCTAAATTCTCCAGTTTATAGACATAGTTTTAAATCCTCATTTATAAAGCAAAACCAAAGCCTAACTAGGACCCTAAGTTATTGGTGCAAGATTGATGCCTCTATTCATTGGAAGGAAACCTAGTATATTATGGTGTTTTCTTACATTCTGTTAAATACGATTCTGCTACTAATAATGTTGATTATAATCTTTCCTAGGAGATTATTAATTACATATTAGAGGGACAGCTATGGGGCAAATTTGTTTCCCTAACTTTGCTGATCTATTCCTAGGATTGTGGGAGGAAACTGTGATATATGAGTTAGAAAATCCATTTCTGTCCAAAATTTCACGTTGGTCTAGGTTTATTGATGACATATGCATGGTGTGGTGGTGAACAGAGGACAAGATGGTACTTTTCATGCAGTTCCTAGAGGACAGCAATGGGAACTTGAAATTCAGTGTGACAAGCAGTCAGGAGAGTGTGTCATTTTTAGACATCACAGTTGCAAAGAACCAAGATTAAAGGGTGGACACTAGTTTATTCAGGAATCCCACTAGAGAAATACTGTTCTCCTCACCAGCTTTCATCGTCTCCACCACACAATCAAATATATTCCAGTTAGTCAATTCCTGCACGTACATAGAAATTGCAGTTGTTTACAAATTTGTGAGGAAAATGCCGGGGACCTAAACAGAGGATTACTGGAGAGGTAGTTTAAGAGAGCAGATGTGGATGGTGCCTGTCAGAGAGCTAGGAATACTGATAGGCAGACTTTATTATATCCTGAGCCTACTGTGCCAACTGGAATCAAAAGGTGTAATTTTGTTACTGCTTATAGTATGCAGTCCAATGCTGTGCAGGAGATTATTAGACAGAACTGGAACATTTTTCAGAATGAACCTAAGCTGAAGGGATGGACAGAACATCCTCCTAGAATGGTGTGCAAGCACCCCCAAAATGTCAGTGATTAGGTGAGTCACAGTTTGCAACTTTCCACTGGCATCACTGCTGGTGCCACTTCTTGGCTTCCAGTCCTACCGGCTGGTTGCCATCGGTGTGATAGTTGTAAATACTGCAAGAAAATCAATGCAGTCAAAGATTTTGCAAACCTGACTGCTGGGGAGATTTAGCAAATCCAGAGGATCATAAATTGTGATACTACAAATGTAATATATCTGGTTAATTGTGCCTGCTCATGTTTTCACATTGGCAGAACAAAAAGAAAACTAAAAAAGTAATTGGGTAACCATGTTGGGGCTGTTGCCCAGGGTGACATGGAATATGCAACAGCAGCACACACTAAGCAAACTAGTAACCCTGGTGAACATGTTTGGTCCTTCACTGACATAGAAAAGGTGGTGGGTGGCACAAGGGGTGTGGATATTGTCAGATTGTTATCTTAGCAAGAGGGATATTGGATTTTTAAGCTCAAGACAACATCAGGCAGGGGTCTCAATGATAAAATTGAGCTAGCACCATTTTTATGAGCACAGTTGTGGCAGCAAAATTAACTGTAGTATTGTGCATAATGGTAGCTGATTGAACCTGTGTTTACCTTTTTAAAATGATGTATTTACTTACAGTTGATTTGATTTTTAAAGTCACAATTTATTATGTGTGTCTTTATGCTGATCACTTTAATGCTTATTTATTTCTTGTGTATAAATAAGGTTGCACATGGGGGCAGGTCTCCTGAAAAAATGTGCACGTGTGAAATGTTGAGAGAGTTTGTCGTGCTTGTGGTTTGTTTGCATACTTGGTTGCATTAAAACAGTTTTATTAAGAGAGTTATCCTGTTTTAAGTTTTGACTGGTGCATAAGTGTGAATTTTTTCTTCATGAGTCTCATATAATGCTAAACTTGTAATTAAGTTGCTTTATGAGTATTTCTTATATAAGGAACATGAGAATAACAGCTATTGTTTATACTTTTTTATGCAAGTATGTGACAAAATCCTCACAACAATATTCCACAGAAGGATTACAATGCAGTCTACATATGTTCTTTTAACATAGAAGAAAATTGGGCACATCTGCTGTCTGTACATAATTGGAAAATTACTTTATAAAATAAAATACACAGTTCAGTACACCCAAAGGCATAACAACTAAGGAGCGGAATATGGATAATGCAAATAAAATAATAGTATTCCACTGTCACCATATAGACCTTTAAATGGTCTTCAGCCTCTCCCATGAGCATTAGAAGTTCCATATTCTAAACTCTCCTAATTTAGACAGTCTACCCATTAGCTATATAAGCATTAATACAAACAAAGCATTAGTATAAATGACAATATATACCAGCATTAGGAAAACTGGATATCTTAAAACAGACTTCTTGTTCTTTAGAAGTTGAATTTAACTAGTACAATGTGATCAATACTCTTTTAAAATAAAGTAGCAGGCTGTGAAGTAAACATTTATTTTACATACTGTATATACCCCCATGTAACACAAACTAAGGAACTAGAATGTCCAAAGACATAGTTATGTGAGAGTCAGAATTAATAAATGTCCATCAAGCACAACAGTCCATACAGTACGATCGAAGAGAAGCTGCAGCAAGTTATTTTGGTATTATAGCAGGGATAGAACATGCAAGCTACCCAGTAGGAAGCTGCCACCTATAACCAAAAAACAAACCAACTAGTCCAAGTATTTTACAGTTCCCCCATTGAGCCTTCGGAGCCCTTCTGCCATCAGAAATGTGAGATGAAAAGAAACATCACTTTGCCACCTTACCTCCACAGCAGAAAATTAAACAACCAACAGCCTTCTCTGTCTCTGAGGTTTCATTCATCAGGGCCAATTCTGTTTCTATTTTTCAAACCAGACAGTCAGCATTGTTAACATCATTAAATTGAAATGATGTATCCTTCCACACAACACATAACACCGTCAAGAATAGCAGCCGGTGTTGCATCTTCAGCAAGTGCAGAATTTCTTTGACCCAGTCAAAGGTCTTCCTTCTAAGATATGCACTGAAGGATAGATCTGGAAACAAGAAAAGCTCTGCCTCTCTATACCATAGATTCCTGCTCCATCTGGCAAGAACCACCAAAGTTAGGTTTGTGGACCTCAACACCTGTACAAGCATCAGAAAAGTCCCAGGAGCACTGGTGTCAGTGGGTGCTCTCTATGGCATAACAAGATATGTCTTCCTGATAGAGAGGGTAGGCTCTGAGTGCATAAGCCCCAGTATCTGTGGAAGGAAAATGCATGCAAACTCTGTAGTGTCTTCACTTTCAGCCAAGTCTGCAAGCCCGACCACTCTGATATTCTTTTTACAGGCCTGGTTTTCCAATGTTTCAGGTCACTGAGGCAGGATTCCAGTTTCTGCAAATCAGCTGCCCGGTTGTGTCCAGAGTTTTCAATGCAGCCTTCGGAGCACTGTACTACCTGCTCTAGGCCATTCATCAGAATCTCAAAAACAGTCTCCATTTGAGTTAGAAAATCTATTTTTTATCAGCTTTAGGTCACCATTTTAAAACCAACTGTCCCAGAGTGGTATTATGAGTCTGTAGTGTGACTTCTTTGGTAGGTACCTTACTCACATCCTCAGCTTGATCATTCTGTTTGGGCCTAGTGTCTTTTGCTCTTGGCTTGAAAAAGCCCAGTGAAACTGCTGCACTCTTCTGTTTTCCCATTCTGAACTACTTAACAGCTCAGCTAAGTGTTGAAAACAGTTGTTTTGAATGCAAAAAAAAAGTTATTTCACTGTATATTAAATATTCAAGCATTTAAGCTTCTGTTAAGCATGTTAAGTAAAACATCTGTTCCTTTCAGCTGCCAGGCCATGCCACCACCAACAGCTAGTTTTAAAATACAGTTGTTCATGCAAATACAGTAGGTGATTTCTAACAGTTAGCACACACTGTAAGTTTGTCTACTAAATACTGTAGAGGACAATGAATTCATTGCACGTAAATTTCACTGCTTCAATCGCGCCAACATTTTCATGGCAGTTTAATTTAGCTGAAATGCAAGAGCAAGCTAACTTGTCAATGGTAGTATATATTTTCACTGGCATATCATTTTCACTGGATTTTCAAAACAGTGAATATAGTGAAAGTTTGTTCCAGTGAATCATAGGTCCTCTACAGTATGTGATAAACTGAAAAGCATCCAGAACAAAATAACTACTCATGTACAGTGTACACTGTAGCATGAAACAATTCAGATACAGAAAACCTCTATGCTCTTAAGACTCTGTATGCAACTCTGAGTTTATGCAACAGACATACAAAGGGTTGTTGGCAATCAACTTTCTTAGCACAGTATCACATGTGGTAAACAATATAAAAAGACCAAACAGCTACATTGCAAACAAAACAAAGCACTGATCAGCATCATACAATGTTGCTTGCTTGAATTGGTTATGTAGTTGTTGGATATAACTAGTACTGTACAATCATCCCTGACCTGCGTTTATGCTTTTTTAGATGACAATCACTGTAGCTTGAACAAAAAAGAAATATTATTGTGGAAAAGTTTTCAAATTATATGGCGTCTATACTGTATTTGGTTTTTTTTCAGTGTTTACTGCACATGAACTAATTTACTGAACAAATACACACACATTCACTGTATATACACAGTAATATAAATACAATGTATCTATTGATAGACAGACACATAGATATATGTTCATTGCAAAAACTGCATTAATGCACCAGTTAAGGTTCAACTTAATGTCACAAAAGTAGGGAAATGTGGCATTAAGATTTCCACCTTTAATATCCCACCCCACTCAAGCAGCAAAAGGATAAGATCACACAAACAACAACAGACAGACACCATTAGGTAATACAAACAACCTACAACTCTTTCCAGATGACACAAATGCAGTAGCACTGATGTGCTACCTTCATGGGTTTGAAGAGGATCTGGTGATCCTTGTGCATGCTTTTGGGACCTGAAGACTGGATTGCTGCAATGTTCTCTACTTTGGGTTGTTGGAGAAGATGGTGCTTCACCTGCATCTCGTTTAGAATGCCACAGCAAGATTGGTTTCTGGATTAGCATACTCGGATCATATTGCAGCTGTGTTCTAGCAGCTGCATTGGCTTTCTGTCTGCTGGTGCATCACTTTCACATTTCTTTTGTTAAAAAAAACAAAACAAAACAAAGTTCTGTATTGATTGGGGGCAGGACTACTTAAAAGACCTCTTAGCCTGGTATGATTCCGAACATCCGTTCTCCTCCACACAGAGAGAATATTTCTGGAGGTTCAAAGGGGATGTTTGAAAGTTTGGAGAAAAGGGTTTTTCTGCAGCTGCCTCAACTCTTGTGGAACTCTTTCACCATGCAATGAAGGAATGCTATCTCAGTGGGAGGGTTTAAAAGAGGGATGAAAACATATTTGTTTATGTTGGCTGTGAAAGGGGCTTAGGTTTAGTTGTAGCCCTCCCCCATCTTGCTGTATTTCCTGAATGTAGAGAGGACTGGGTTTTGCCAGTCCAGCCCTTAGACCAGCGGTGTCTGGTCATTTTGACTTATCAATGGCAGCTTTTGAGTATCTGTGCCTGTTGGAGTGATGTTTCTTTTTTCCTGTTCCCCATAAAATCTGTTGCAACAGTACCCTGTAATGTTGTCTGCTAGCTTTTCTTTACCCCTTTGCTCTGTCTGTGCTTTCCCTACCCACACGTTGGCCACATGTGGGCATTCTTCCTATCCCATTCCTTTCATTTATCCATCACACCTGTAGTTCATATACTGCCTATAAAAAGCCCCAGGACTGTTGAGAGTGGCTGTTTGTTGTCACATTAAAAACAGACCTTCTCAACTGTGCACATATGCGTGCTGCTCAAACGTTCACACAGAGCTTCACTATGGTGCGAATGCTCCATGCAGAACCAGCATAGAGACTCATTTCTTTTGACTTGTGCTCACTTTACAAACCTTGCAAGATGCATGAATAGTGCCTAAAGAGGAACAAAAGACTTCATTTCTGGCTGCAAGTACTCCTTTTTGGGTGATAAAATCCACAAGATAGATGACAGTGCAGCAGAGCATCCCTCTCGATGGTGCAGGGACACATCTTTTTTAATAAGACTGTACAGTAGCTTGCTCAGTGGCGCTGAGGGTTGAGGTGCTGGACGCCACACCTCGCACCTCACCGGTGACCCGTGTTCGGGAATGGGCATGGGCTGCCAGGGGTTGGCAGGGGTGGGGAAGGATTGAGTGTCCAGAGGACAGCTCTCCTTCCCCGGGGAGGGGGAACTGGCAGCACCATCAGCTGAATGCCCCCTGGTGGAAGCTGGGGAGCAAGGCATTGTGCTTGAGCATGGGGGGAGCCAAGTGCAGATGTCTTGAGTGGAGCATGCACGGGAGCATGCGTGTTCTACCGTGGTCGACGTCATTGCATGCACTCAGCTCCAGAGGGAGCATATAGGAAAAAAGGGAAAAAAAAATCCCGCCGCAGTGCCTCTTTGATGCTGCCTCTCCACCCCGCTATCACTCCTAGGCCGGCCACCTACAACCAGACCCATGTCTGCAGCACCTTGGCCGGTGCCATGGCCCCACCCTGGGGGGTTAGCAAGGGGGCAAACAGAGACAGCGGCTGATTTGGGAGCGAGGGGTGGAGAGGCCCATGACTGGGCTGATTTCAGCACTGGGACTGAACAAAAAAAGAAAAAGACTGTACAGTTTTGTGAATGAGATATGCCTTCAAAACTAAAGATAAATAGCTGCCATAAAATTTCTGTTAGGAAATACACAGTACAGAGGGTATTTTATCATTGCAGTCTACTGTTTAAATATTTTATGTGCATGAGAAGAAGCAGCTGCATATTTACCTAGCTTCTATGTAGAAAATCATTGTTTGTAGAATCGCAAGACCTCCCTTTAGTATGACTGTTTTACTTAGGACTGGCCAGCCTACTATGTTTGCTGTCGAACATATGAACATACGAAATTTGCCAGCAGATAAAGGCCTAGAGGTCTATCAAGTCTGCTTGAATGTGCAGCTAGCACCCCTTATTCTGCAGCAGCCCCTCCCTTCCATCCTTCCCCTTTATTAACTCTCCCCCTTGTCCTGTCCCATCCCCTTATGAAGCAGTCCACTGTTCTACTGGATACCACTTTTGCAGGTAACGCATTCCACTCAGCCACCACCCTCTCTGTAAAAAAGTGTCTCCTCATTTCCCTCCTGAACCTTCCTCCCTCCAGTCTCATATCATGGCCCTTGGTGGCCTTCCCCTCCCTTACTTTGAACAGCCCCTCTGTACCATCGTGTTTATTCCTTTCATGTATTTAAAGGTTTCAATCATGTCACCCCTGTCTCTCCTCTCCTCCAGTGAGTACATGTTCAACTCCTTCAACCTCCTCTCTTATGATAAGTCTCCCAGCCCCTTGATCATCTTTGTCACCCTGCACTGCATCCCCTCCAGTAACTTAATGTCCATCTTCAGATACGGGCTCCAGTACTGCACGCAGTACTCCAGGTGTGGTCTAACTAATGACCTATACAGTGGCAGAATCACCTCCTCTCTCCTCGAGGATATACCCCTTGCAATACAACCCAGCATTTTGTTGGCCTTTGCAACTGCCTTCCTACATTGTGCCGAGTTGTTCATTAGCCCTGTAATGAGCACACCCAGATCCTTCTCCTCCTCTGTCTGGGCTAGCTGCACTCCCCCCAGCTGGTAACTCCTCCTTGGGTTCTTCATCCCAAAATGTAGCACCTTGCACTTTTTGGCATTAAACCCCAGTTGCCAGGTGTCTGAACAGGTTTCAAGCTTTTCCAGATCATCCTGCAACCCCTGCCATCCCCCTAGGTCATCCACCACCATGCCTACCTTGGTATCGTCAGCAAACAGACTGATCTTGCTCTTGATGTCCCATGATATGTCTGCAATGAATATCCCAAACAACACTGGTCCCAACTCCAAGGCCCTGTGGAACACCACTCGTCCTGCCCTTGTGTGTGAGAGCTCCCCACCCACCACCACCTCTGTTGCATTCCCTGAAGCCAGTTTCCTACCCATCCCACCAGCTTTGTACCTGCCCCTGTGCCTACTAACTTCCTTCCCAGCATTCCATGCGGCACCGAGTCGAATGCCTTACTGAAGTCCAGATTCAGGACATCCACTGCATGGCCCCTGTCCAGTTGCCTAGCTACCCAGTCGTAGAACTCCACTGGGTTGGTTTGGCAGGATCTGCCATGTATGAAGCCATGCTGTCTGCTGTCCTGTAGTCCTTTGGCCTCTAGGAGGGCCACCAGCCTCTCCTTCAGGATAGTCTCCATTAGCTTACCCACGATGGATGTGAGGCTCACTGGTCTGTAGTTTCCTGGTTCATCCTTGGGGCCACTCTTGTGGAGGAGCACAACATGATCCATCCTGCAGTCCTGAGGTACACACCCTGAATGTAGTGAGGCATTAAATAGATCTGCCAAAGGTCCTGCAAGGACCTCTGCCAGCTCCTTCAGTACCCTGGGGTGGATGCCATCTGGGTCTGGCGTCTTGTCCACCCTCAGTGCCTTCAAACCCTCTCAAACTCTGCCCTCCATGATTTCCCTATCTGTCACCCCCGTTTCTTCCATTTCTCCCACCTTGGGTGTCACCCTCCTCTTCTCTTTAGTAAATACTGAGCAAGTACTCATTCAGTGCTTCTGCCTTATACCACCCTGCTTCCACCCAACCCCTCCTTCTAATCCTTACTATGTGGTCCTTACAGCTCCTTTTCTCCCTGATTTACTTAAAGAAGTCCTTCTCCCCATTCTTAATGCCTTGTGCCAGCCTAAGTTCCATAGATGCTTTTGCTCCCCTTACTGCCCTTGTCACATCCTTCGATTCTGTCAAGTACTCCTCCCTGTCCTCCCCCTCCCTGTTTTCTTGTACTTCCTAAAGGCAGCTCTTTTCCTCCTTACCTTTTCCATGACCTTCTTGCTCAACCAGCTCGGTTTCTTAGCCCTAGCCTCCTTGCTCTGGGCTTTGCAGCAGGTTTTGTTTGCCTCCACTATCCTCAGCTTTATGAGCTCCCACCTCTGGTTAGTGTCCATACTAGATTGAATTCTGGCCAGGTACCCTTTTACCACTTCCCCCATCCTCCCAAAGTCGGCCCTGCTGAAGTACAGCACTCTTGTGCCAGATTCCACTCCTTCCTTGCCCATATCTAATGTGAGCCATACTGAGTGGTGGTCACTCTCTGACAGCGGTTCCTCCACTGTAAGTTCTCTCACAAAGTCCCATTTGCCAGTACAAGGTCAAGGGTATTCCCTAACCTGGTTGGTTCACTGACCGTTAGCAGCAGGAAGCTGTCCTGGAAGGCATCCACCAGTCTATTTATAATAGTCACTACTGGGAGGAGCCTGACTTCCTGGCATATTCTTTGTCTTTCCTTTAAAAGGCATTATTATTTGTACTGATGTGTTCCTATCATTGTGAAACAGTATACTATTATATGTTTTTGCACTGAGATACAGTTTTGTAGCCTTTAAAGGTATCTTTTTGGTTAAATATATAATATGGGAGGTGCTAAATGGGTCATGAGACTTGTAACTGATATAAATGTTCTTGTACTTGTAGAGCAAGTCAATTGTTGGTAGGAGCTCTACCTTACCTGTCCCCTAGCCTGCTACTAGGTGGATGAGAGATGCTGTTTTGAGAAGTCAGTATTAGACCCATTTTGTTCTTATCTCATTTATTTTCCATACTCAATCCGCTTATTTTGCCAGCTGATTAATAAATTTAAGTTGACGTTTTTGCATCCTGAACACTGCCTGGACTTAATTTGTTCCCTAGTTCACATTGGCCTACAACCTGCATCATAATACCTCTCTCTCTCTGGCTTTGTGTTTTATATTAATAATTGAGGTATTTTAAATATTCTGCTTGAGTTGACAATGATTATATGTTTTATGAAATATTTATTTGTGAAATACTCTGAGCCAAGAATCTATGCAGCTCATACACTGTAGTGAAGGAAAAAAGGCAGACGGGCAATATATATTCAGTAAATTCCCATATGTCCGAGGGACAGTGGGTTGGTGAGTGTTGCTCAATGTTAGAAATACAGCATGTACTCTAGTAGGAGATCAAAATTAAAGTTAAGCAACTTTCTATCTTATAAGAGTCAGTTACCTGCATAGAGACACACTCTTTGGTTGACTGGCAAGCAGTAAAAATCTCCTAGATAACAACGATTAGTCAAACAACAAGCCCCATCATGAGGTGATCTAAACACTGTAGTCCCACCAACCCAGATCCAGCATGATTTCAGGACTGAAATCCAAAGAACAGTGCTCTGTGAAAGTGTGAGGAATACATCATGTTGTGGTTCTGCACACATCTGGAAATGGAATCTCCCTTGATAAAGCTACAGATATTACTGTCGCGAGCTCTGCCACTGCCAGTCAGACGTACAGATATATTTTGTTATATTTTGTGTATGTGTACATGCCACAAGAATGCCACTGTCAAGGAAAGCTCTCATAGGATAGTGAGAGAGACTGGATTTCTTTTAAAATGTTTGACCTTCCTCCGACTTAAGAGGAACCAGTTTTCTTGCCAGGAAGCTGCCAATTACTTGTCAAAGGCTTGAGGGTAGCTGATCAAAGGGCATTTCCCTGGTTAACTAACTGAGGGAAACAGATGTAAATAAAATGTTCAGGAGATAACCCTTTTTTACCTCAAAGGCTGGATACTTAGGTCCCAGGAAACTGTTATGATATACATTGCCTTTGATGAGATGAAAGGAAAGGGCAGAAATATCTATTCTGGCAGGCTATTGCAAATTATCTTACAGGTGTCATAATTGTCAGGGAAGTATGACATCACAAGGTAGCCAGAAAATTGTGTTGTTGGGAAAGCACAAGAGTGACTTTTACTGGCCTAAAGGAGAAGGCCACCTTTGGGACCAGACAGGTTTTTTTTTTTTTTAGGTTTCTTCTGGCTATATAAGGAATTGAACCATTCTCTCTCATTTTGCTGAGCATCTTCAAGGGACACTCTTCTCATGACACACAAGAAGGGAGACTGAAACTTTAATTTACTTTTCCTGAATTTCAATCCATTACAAACTTAAGACAGAACTTAGCTAACAGTTTCAAGGCATTTTTTGTATGTGCATTTCCACTTTTTATTTGTTATTCTGTGACAAATTTGATCAAACCCTTTTGTTGTAATGTATGATAATTATTGAATTATTTAGTAAAGACATTTGTTTTGTTTAACTCATTTTACTCATTAGCACCATATGGCGTCAGAACCATCCATTGCTTAACCTGACTCAAAATGGCGGCATCAGATAGAATGAGTTAAGAAACCTTCCTGAACAAGATTTCTAGATTGTGTGTGTGATTGTGGAATGTTTCAGTAATACTCTGTGACTAAACTGTTGTTGCTCAGGGATGCCATCATAAGCTACCAAATTGAACAAATGGTTTGAAAAGGGAAAGTCTGGATAAAGAATACCAAAGTCTCAAGGAAGGGTCTGTGGGGATTTGAACCAGGTTATTGCATGTCTTGTGGGAGTAGGCAGAACCATGGATCTTACTTCGAGTGGGAGCTCTTGCAGCAGGCTATAACATTTAGGACTATGCCACAGGCACTAGGACCATACGGTGAAAAATTCTGCCAGCAATACCAGCGAGGGACCACCCCCGAAGCCAGCCCTGCCCCGACGTCGGTCAGGGTACAAGGGGGGGGACCCAGCTCCACCTCAGTTCTTTCCCGTTGCATACCCTCATGTGAAGCTGCTGCTGCCTGCAATTCTCAGCGTGAAAAGAATTTCTACAAGCAAGTTTTCTGTTTCTTTCGACAGTTTTGTCCATTTTCTCCTCTGTGGCCAATGTCAGTGTCGCTGCCGTTGTTCGGTTAAGGTTTTTCCCGCATTTTGGAGCTTTCGCTTTGGTGTTTGTTGCCGTTGGTACCGACGTCAGTCCTCTTTCCTCTGCAGGGTTCGATATCTTCCCGGGCCTCAGTGTCCCCCGAACACCTTAACAAGTGTGAGTGCGGCCGGCAAATTCACGCTAAAGATGGACACCGGTGGTGTGTTTTCTGCCTCGGCCCTGACCACGACACTGCTCATTACGCCGACTGCCAGGCTTTTACCAGCCAGACCCGCATCCGACGCCTGAAGGTCCTTAAGGCCTACCTCTTGGAACAAAAGCTGGACCTGCACTTGTCGAAGGGAAAGAAAGAAAAAAGGAAAGAAAAGGCATAGTAAGGAGCATAGTCGGTCCTGGCACCAGTCCCGGTCTCGGTCCAGATTGTGCTCGCAGCCTTCTCCGAAAAAGGCCCGTCCTTCGGGGTCTGGAGATTCGTCGAGGTCTTCTCAGGCTAAGGCCGGCCCATTGGGTGAGCAGCCGACCAAGCCGAAGGTGACTCCGCTAAGAGTCATCACCAAGTCCATGGGGGTACCTGCCTCTGCCCTACCTACCATGGCACCGGCGCCGCCTGCTAAAGGCATGCCTCCAGAGGTTAAGGACTCTCCGGTGCCCCCTGGCATCACCCCATCATTGGTCGCTGCATCGTCGCCAGTTGAAGGGGCTAAGGACCCGGGGTCGGTCATAGAACTGCCGACGTCCCCGTCGCCCAAGTCCTTCTTCCCCCTGGGCCCTCAGGAGAGCTCTCCCTTGCGTTCCACCACTCTGGAGACTCCTTTCCCACAGCGGGTGACTGAAATCTTCTCCCAGGACGAGCTCAAACAGCTTTTCTCATTTTGGTGGGGGCAGGTTCACAAGCAAACCTCCCCGTCGCTGGCCCAGACACCGGTACCGGATCCTGCGGGTGAACTACAGCCAGAGTGTGAGGCCTCACCGTTGAGGTCCCCTGAGTGCCATCCTTCACCTTCTTCCAGGTCTCGTTCCCGTTATCGATCCGAGGACCACCGACGTCGCTCTAAGGTTTCTAGTGACCGATGTCGGTCCCGATCCAGGAGCCCCTCTCGCACTATGCAGGACCGCTCCCAGCAGACCGACGTCGGTCATCGCTCCGTCGTCGGTCCAGGGACCGGAGTCGGTCTTTGGACCGTCGTCAGTCCCCTAGTCACTGACATAAGCCTAGGCATGGTCATGGGGTAGAAGCAGACTATTCCAAGTTGGATAGTCACTCCTCTTCATCTTCTCTCAGCCTCAAGAGCTCCCCTGAAGAGAAGGACCTGCCTCGCTCACCTCCGGACGATCCTAATTTTATGGACGTCATGAGGCATATCCAGGCTTCCAATGAGTGGGACATGGAAGACCTGGACCCAGAACACCGGAGATTGACTAAATACCTGAGGCAGAAGGAGCCGAAGCCTTTGGTCTTTCCTCCTTTGGTGGATACTTTCCAGGATCTTACTAAGTCCACCTGGATGCATCCGGCCTCCATCCCGGCAGTTCCCAAAAAGTCGGATAGGCTCTATAAGACTCCGAAGGCAGAACCCTTCTTAGCGGAACACCCTCAGGCTGATTCATCTGTGATCACGGCTGCTCATGATAAATCTTGACAGCTGAGGCACCTCAGCTCCCAGCCTCCCGACTTGGAGTCCCGATACCTGGATCAGGTGGGCAAGAAAGTTTACGTTGCTTCCACCTGTTCCATTCGCTCCCTAAATTTCCTCATGCATATGGTGCAGTACCAGAATGCGTTATGGGAACGGGGTCTTGAGCTGACACAGACCATGCCAGACTCCAGCAAGAAGATGGAGCTCTTGGCCCTTTTGCAATCGGGCTCAGACGTAGGCTCTCATGTTCTGAGAGCCTCGTATGACACTGCGGATATGGCAGCCAGGGCGGCCACCTCTGGGGTATGTCTTCAGCGCCATGCCTGGTTGAGGCTTTCAGGCTTTCACCAGGATCTGCAGTCAGGTATCCGGGACTTGCCGTTCCAGGGTGCTGTTTTGTTTGGGCAGGAGATGGAGGCCTTGATGTCCCGTCTCCAAGAATCGGGTAAGTTGATCTGGTTGGTCCGACAGATGTACCAGGTACGACCAGCGACGCTCCCTTCACTGTCGGCTTTTTTGTAAGTCCTCAGGCAGTCAGGCTTCAGCCCACAGATCTCAGCAAGGGCAGAGAGGTGACTTCCACAGAAGATCCGGAAACCAGCAGTCTGGTGGACCTTCGGCCCATGGGCCCAAGTCCTCCCAGGCCTCTCTCCCTACACCCGGTTCTGCCCAATGACTCCCTTCCACCACCCCTTTGGTCAGAAGTCCAGGGGGAACTGGTTGGGGGCCGCTTCTCCCTTCATCCCAAAGGGTGGAGCTCTATTACCACAGATTAATGGGTCTTGGACATAATTCAGAGAGGACACACATTGGAGTTCACAGAGTTTCCTCCACTCACTCCACCAAAGCTCTCCCATTATCCTCCTTCTCACATCCCACCATTGGAAGGAGAAATTCAGGCTCTACTGCAAAAGAGAGCAATAGAGAGAGTCCCCTGGGATCAGCAGGGTCAGGGGTTCTACTCCCACTTTTTTCTGGTCCCAAAGAAGACAGGGGACCTTCGTCCCATTCTGGATCTCAGTCCATTAAATCTCTTTATAGAGTACAAAAAGTTCAGGATGGTGACTCTTCAAGGTCTCCTCCCTCTGCCGCACCAAGGGGACTGGCTCTGTTCTCTCGACATGCAGGATGCGTACATGCATATAGGGATCTTTCCTCCCCACAGGAAGTTTTTGAGGTTCCACTTCCAAGGGGAGCATTTTCAGTTTCGAGTGCTCCCATTCGGCCTCTCTTCCGCTCCACAAGTCTTCACCAAATGCCTAGCAGTGGTGGCTGCGGCTCTGAGGTAGTTGGGGCATTATGTATTCCCTTACCTCGACGACTGGCTTCTCACAGCCCTGTCAAGGGACGGCCTCTTACGCTCTCTTGGAGACACCTATACTCTATTCCGAGAGCTGGGGATCACCCTGAACTTGAAAAAGTCATCCCCAGAGCCCAGCCAAAAGCTCGCCTTCATAGGAGTGATCCTGGACTCTGTCCAGGGCATGGCCTTTCTCCCACAGGACAGGGGGATTCACTTGCAAACATTGGCGGAACGGATCTCCATAGCACCTTGGGTTCTGGCCCGGAACTTCCTCAGCTTATTGGGGCATATGGCGGTGGCCATTCCAGTCACACCTTTGGCCCGCCTCCACATGAGAATCCCACAATGGATGCTCATGGTGCAGTGGGATCAATGCTACGACGACCTAGATGCTTTAGTCAGGATCTCGGAGCCGGTCAGAGAACATTGCTTTGGTGGTTAGACCCCAGCAATCTAGAGAGAGGGGTCAGTTTTCATCCAGAGCCTCCAGGTCAGACTCTAAAGACGGACGCATCGGACCTGGGTTGGGGGGGGCTTACCTGGGTGTTCATCAAACGCAGGGGGTTTGGACACCCGAGGAACGGTCCCTCCACATCAACGTGCTAGAAATGCGAGCGGTCCTGTACGCTCTTCAGGCATTTCGGGAGGACCTGGTACCCAGATCTCTTCTAGTTCAGATGGACAACATGGCAGTCATCTTTTACATCAACAAGCAAGGAGGCACCCATTCCTGTCCTCTTTGCCGGGAGGCGATGAGAGTCTGGTACTGGGCACTGGAACAGGGCATTCTTCTGTCTGCCATGCACGTTTCAGGCATCCTAAACAAGTTGGCCGACATCAGCAAGTCGTGGGCCAGAGCGCATAAGTGGGAAGTGCTACAATCTGTGGCAGATCAGCTCTTCGGAAGGTGGGGCCTTCCCGAGCTGGATCTGTTTGCGTCACCATGCAATGCCAAACTGCCACTGTTTTGCTCGCGAGAGCACGTGCCTGCCATTTTCTGGCCAGACGCGTTATCCCTTTGCTGGGTAGGGAGGTTTCTTTATGCCTTTCCGCCCTTGCCTCTCATTCAGAGGGTTCTGCTCAAACTACAGGCAGAAGGGGCATGGATGATCCATGTGGCCCCCAACTGGCCTCGATAGATTTGGTTCCCACTCCTGCAGCGGTTGTCCTAGGAACCTCCAATCCCGCTGCCCATTTGCTCGCAACTGCTGTCCCAGGGCCAGGGGTTTCTGGTTCACCCGGATCTCAGATCCCTGCATCTTCATGCTTGGCTCCTCCAGACATAGCTAGGTACAGATACGGGGTTTCCCCGGAGCTGGCTGAAGTCTTAGCATCCGCAAGAAAGCCCTCTACTCGCTCCACTTACGCTTTGAAGTGGAAGCGTTTCTGTCTTTGGGCCTTGCAGCAACACTTGGATACTGTCACCTACTCTCTGAACTCCAGTTTGCAGTATCTCCTCTCCTTGTATGAGAAAGGCCTAAGCTATTCCTCTATCAAGATGCACATGTGGGCAATTTCCGCCTGTCATGCTGTCATGGGAGAGAGAGAATTGGCACAGTTAGACGTAGCCCGCGCCTTCCTTAGGGGAATTCTACACATGAGACCTCCCATTAGGGACCCTGTCCCACCCTGGGACCTCCTTTTTGTGTTGGAGAAACTCACCATCCCTCCTTTTGAGCCTGCAGCAAGTTGTGAGCTGCGATACCTTTCTTGGAAAGTTTGTTTTCTGGTTGCTGTTACTTCCGCTCGAAGAGTTTCCGAGCTTCAGGCTCTGATGTGTAAAGAGCCCTATTTGGTTTTTCATAGGGAAAGAGTTTCCCTCAGAACTAATCCTAAGTTTCTTCCCAAGGTGGTCTCGGAGTTGACCCTCAACCAGTCGGTTGATCTTCCAGTTTATTTTCCTTCGCCTTCCAATAGAGGGGAGGCTCTCCTCCACACATTGGATGTCCACAGGTCCCTGAGGTATTACCTCAACAGAATGGTTCAGTACCGTAAATCGGAACAACTCTTTGTGGCCTTTGCACCACATCGCTTGGGTCAACCGGTGTCCAAGCAGACTATCTCTAAATGGATAGTCCGTTACATAGATACATAGATACATAGACAGTGTCGGCAGATAAGGGCCTATGGCCCACCCAGTCTGCCCATTTGAGCTTGTAAGTTCAGTTTGTTTTCCTAGAAGTCTGTTTCCCCTTACCCCTGACCTCTAGAATTCCTTTATGTCTATCCCATGCATTCTTAAATCCGTGATTGTTTCAGCCTCCACCACTTCCTCTGGCAGGGTGTTCCACTTGTCCACTACCCGTTCTGTGAAGAAATTCTTTCTCATGTTTCCTCTGAATCGTCCTCCCTCAACTTCATCCCATGCCTCTAGTCCTGGGACATCTTTTTCGCTTAAAAATAGTGTTTTCCTGCACCCTGTTCCTCCTGTAAGATACTTGTATGTCTCTATCATATCCCTCTCCCTCCTCTCCTCCAGGAGAACATGTTCAGTTCCTTCAACCTGTCTTCATAGGACTTGTGATGCAATCCATGCACCGTCTTTGTTGCCTTCTCTGAACCTTCTCTACCTGTCTATGTCCTTACATAGGTATGGTCTCCAGAACTGACACTGTACTCAGGTGGGTCCTCACTAGTGTCTTGTATAGCGGAATTATGACCTCCTTTTCCTGCTGGTGATGCCCTGCCTATACATCCCAGCATCCTATTTGCTTACCTGATGCCTTGTCACACTGTTTCCCTACTTTGAGGTCATCAGGACGACAACCCCAAGATCCCTTTCCTGCTTGGTGCATGCTATATCCTCACCCCCAACTGATATATTGTGCCAGGGTTTTGTGCCCCATATGCATTATCTTGCACTTCTTTGCATTGAATTTCAACTGCCAAACCCTTGACCATTCTTCAAGTTTCTGCAGGTCCCTTCTCATTCTGTCTACACCCTCTGGTGTGTCTACTCTGTTACAGAGCTTTGTGTCATCAGCGAACAGTGAAATTCTGCCTTCTAGATCCCAGCTAATGTCACTGATGAAGATGTTGAATAGGACGGTCCCAGCACTGATCCCTGTGGTACCCACTGGTCACTCTTCCCTCTGTGGGTGACAGCCATTTACCACCACCCTCTGTGTCCTGCCCCAGTCAGTTACTACCCACCACACTACTGTCCTGCCCACACCCATATTCCCCAGTTTGTGTAATAGTCTTCTATGTGGCACAGTGTCAAAGGCCTTGCTGAAGTCCAGATAGGCCATGTCCACTGCCCTCCTGATCCACCTCCTAGTCACCCAGTCAAAAATTCAATGAGGTTGGTCTGACGCGGCCTCCCTGGTGAAACCATGCTGCCTTGGGTCCTGTGGTCCATTGACAACCAGATGTTCCACCAATCTCTCCTTCAGTAGTGCTTCCATGATCTTTCCCACTACGGTGAGGCTGACTGGTCTGTGGTTCCTGCTTCCTCTTTGTTCCCACTTTTGTATAAAGGGGACTACATCTGCTGTCCTCAGTCTTTGGGTACCTCCCCTGTTTCCAGTGATTGGCTAAACAGGATAGCCAGAGAGTTCAGCCACCACCTCTCTTAGTTCTTTAAGGACCCTGGGGTGCACCCATCTGGCCCCATTGCTTTGTCAACTCTTACTACTTCCAGTTCCTTCAGGACCCTTTCTCATGTAAGGGACTTGTGTCCATTCTGCACCATTCTCACCCTTGTACTCCCTTCAGACCCATAACCCCTCTTCCTCAATAAAGACTGAGCAGAAATACCTGTTCAATATGTCAGCTTTACTGTTGTCATCCTCCATGCTCCCATCCTCCCCCTTCAGTCTCACTATCCCTCCCTTTGTCTTTCTTTTTTCACTTATGTACCTGTAAAAGGTTTTGTCCCCTTTACCCACTGATTTTGCAATGAGTTCTTCTGTCTGAGCTTTGGCTTCCCTTACTGACTTCCCTGCCTCCCTTTGTTTCTCCTGGTACTTCTCCCTATCCCCTTCTGCCTGTGTCTTTTTGTATTGCCTGAATGCAATCTTTTTGGCTTTCACTTTCTTTGCTACCTCTTTGGAAAACCATAATGGTCTCCTCTTCCTTTTCCTCTTGCTAACCTGCTTAATGCATAATTCTGTTGTTCTTATAATCCCCATTTTAAATACTGCCCACTGTTCCTCAACCCCTGATTCATGTCCCATTCCCCTTAATGCCTCTTTCAAGTATCTCCCCATTTTCCCAAAGTCTGCCCCCTAAAATCCAGGATACGTGTTTTTGTGTGGTTTGGTTCTGCTCTTTCTGTGATTTCAAACCACAATGACTGGTGGTCACTGTTACCCAGGTGCTCCCCACTGTTACCCCCATCACACTGTCCCTGTTTGTGAGCAGAAGGTCCAGTATTGCCTTCTGCTGGAGTTAGTTCCATGACCAGTTGTGAGGAAGGCACCTGAGAGGAGTCAGGATAAATCTGCTCCTAGTTGATGCTGCTGCTGGGATGCTCCAGTCCACGTCTGGAATATTGAAGTCTCCAACCAGTACTACCTTACCCTTGTCTGCCATCCTTTGGATGGCTAGCATCAGCTCCCTATCTGTTTCTTCCTCCTGGGCTGGTGGTCTATAGACCACACCTGTGCGGATAGCTGGCCCATTTTCCTTTCAACAACCCACATTATCTCTCCCCCATTTTGTTCCTCCTGGATCTCTGTGGCCCTTATGTCATTTTCACATACAGTGCCCTCCTCCTCCCTTCCTGCCTGCTCTGTCTCTTCTGAATATGTTGTAGCCAGGTATGGCCATCTCCCAGTCATGGTTATCATTACACCAGGTTTCAGTGATGGCCACAATGTCCAGGTCTGACTGTACCATGACAGCCTCAGATCTTCCATCTTGTTGCTAAGGCTCTGGCATTTGCACATAGCTTTCCATGATTTGACCTCCCTAACTGCTTCCTGCTCTACTCCAGCCCCTTCCTTGGTTGTCATGTATCCTGGTTCTCCTTGCTGTCTGCCCTTCTGCTGAATTTTGCCCTTTCCTGCTTATCCACCTTTTGGACACTAATCTCCATCTTTTGCACAATGCTTTGCAGAGATAGCCACTCCTCTGGTTCACTGGTTCCACTGCTAGCTGTGGGGGGTGAGCAAGTAGGTACCCTCCTTGCTGGCCTGCCACCCCCCTTTGCTAGTTTAAATGCTTGTCAATGTAGCATTTAAACTTATCATTGAGTGCTTGGATTCCCCTTCAGGATGGATGCAGGCCGTCAGGCTTGAACAAACCTCCATCCCTCCAGGTGGGTCCCCAGTCACCAATGAATCCAAACCCTTCCTCACAGCACCAGTTCTTCAACCATGAGTTAAAGTTCCTGGTGCATGCACTCTATGTCTCCCTTGCCTCTCACAGGTAGTACTTCTGAGAAAGTGACAGAAGTAGCTACTTGCTTGAGACCCCTCCCCAGTTTCCTAAACTCTTCCTGAACTTCCTTTGGCTCCCCATTTGCCAAGTCATTAGTACCTAGGTGGATAATGACATCCAGCTCACCCTCCGTCTTGCCTTCCCAGTGATCCCAGTATCTTCCTTCCATCCCTCATGCTGTGCACCTGGTAGCACCTCACCTCCTGTCCTCCCCTCCTGTGTTCCTAGCTGGATCCCTCTTACGATGGAGTCCCCACCAGGATTCACTTCCTCCTCCTCTGGGGTCCACTGCTTTCCCCACTGAGGTCACCTCCTTGCTAACCTCCACATCCTTTCCTTCCACTTCTCTGGGTACCTCTATTTGGTTGTCCTCATTTGCCAGTGTGGCATATGAGTTCTTGAGAAGGAATAGGATCTGGGATGTGCCTCTGCCTGACTGCTCTAACCCTCCCTGAGCCACTGTCATCCAAGTGCTCCTCGTTCTCTGCATCCTTTGAGGCAGCTGCATTGGACTGGGTGGTCCCTGGATAGGGGTGATGGTACTCCTGACCCAGTTTACTTCCCCTCTGAGTCTGGCTACCTCATCCGCAGTCCAGAAGAGATGCATGCAGATAGAGGCAGCACCTCAGTGTCAGAAGGTCTGCCTGAATATGGCTGCCCACAGCAACTGCATTGCACCACTCCCACATTATACTGCAATTCCACTACTTGTCTGCTACTGAAACTCTCTTAGTTCTCTTTTATTAATTTACAGTACTAAAAATCCTGTAACTGATCCTCAGATAATTTTTTTTTTTTAAGGAAAAAGAAACCAATAAATAAATAAATGAGTCAAAACACTTGTCGTGCTGAGGGTGGGCTTCTTCCCCCTTATGCCCCTCCTACTTCACACCTCTTACTATACCCTGTGTTTAGCTTCTGTCAATCAGATTTATCAGGGCATATAATTAAGAGTTGGGGAAGGGGGGCAAATTTGCAGCTATTAAAGACAGCACAGAATTACACCACCACTATGTTTTAAATTTTCAACAGCCCAAAAACAATTATAAGTAAAGACAACAAAGAAAGAAAGTATAGTGTCACTACAAGCCCACTATCTAAGTTTAAAAGAAAAATACCAATTACCAGTTACTCTAAAGCACTGAATTGAATATGTTTCCTTCCTTCTCCTTCTGGCTTCTTCTGAGAAAATCAACCTCTGCTTGCTACTTTAACTCTGACTATGCCGTTGCATCTCGTTTTGCTACGAGCATCACAGTAAACCCCCTGCTGTGCCCGGTTAGGGGTCACTCCACCAGGGGAGTGTCAGCTTCTTTTGCCGCCGTGCGGGATGTCGCTATTCAGGACATTTGTGTGGCCGTGACCTGGAACTCAGTGCATACCTTTATCAAACATTACAGCTTGGATATCGTCCCCAGACGCTGTGCTGGCTTCAGCCTAGCGGTTTTGCAAGGACTTTTGTCCTACGGGCCTCTGGAGTCAGCATATTCCTCCTCCCAGGATCAGCTTCCTCTTTGCTATGGGACTGCTTGGGATTCAGTCCTAAATGTGTTAGCCTGCTGCAAGAGCTCCCACTTGAAGTAAGATAGTACAGTTATGTAAGAACTTACCGTAACAGTAGATCTTCTAGAGGAGTTCTTGCAGCAGGCGCTGTTTCCCTCCCACCTTCCCCCTCGGAGAGTGCAGGTCTATTTTCTTTCCTTTCTAGGTGGTAGGCTTCACCTCCTTCTCTTGTCAGGCCTTCTGCTGGGTACTGGCGGGAGAACTGAGGTGGAGCTGGGTATGCCTCCTCTTGTACCCTGACCGACGTCGGGGGCGGTCCCCCACTGGTATTGCTGGCAGAAGTTTTTACTGTGTGGTTCTAGTGCCTGCGGCATAGTCCTAAATGTTATAGCCTGCTGCAAGAGCTCCTCTCGAAGATCTACTGTTACGGTAAGTTCTTACGTAACTGTACTTTACAATGCTACTCCAAAGATGTTGTAACACCTAGATCTTCCTCCTTTGTGTAACAACCAAGAATGGTTCATATTTGGCTACATGACTCGAGACTAGTATTGTGCCCTGATCTGGAGTAAAGAGGGGACCCTAGGACTTCATGGTGAGTGTTCAGTTGTGAATTCAGTGAGCACTATAGAGGGACATGAAGAGGGCATCCCCTGTTTCCCCCTCCCTGTCATGGATTGCACTTAGGGGTGGGCACTGTGAGCTCCATGGACCTGACCCTCCGGAGTGGGTTTGTGACAGTGGCTGCTGCTCAAATGGACTCTGACTTTTAACTACCCACCACTGGAGCTGAATACCTATGCTGGAGCCATCAAACAGCTCCCCCTAATTTGAAGACCAGCTGCCCCCCCCCAAACAAAATAAAAGAAAATTAGAGACAGGCACTGAAAACCCATCTCCAGTGTTAGATAACAACCCCGACCCCTGAAATTAATTAACTGAACCCAAAGCCCATCCAAAATGATGGACCATCCCCAGAGTAACCTAAACACACCCCCCGCTTCCCACTGGTTCTGAGATTAGGAGAGTTGGTGGTTTAATTTTAATGTGGTAACATAAAATATATAAAGTCAAAAAGAGGCCCTAAAATAAGTTAGAGATTATAAGCATTCAGCAGGATATGAAACTGGGTGTAATGATTGGCAGCTCACGCACATGTGACCAACAGAGTGGAGTAGCAACTAAAAATAATTATTGCATAAGAGAAATGGCATACACATATCAAGAAATATATCTCAGTTCTGGCCTCTAAATATGAGAACAGAAATTGAGATGTTTGAAAACTTTGTGAGAAAAGCAGCAAAGGTACTGTAGTTGAAGGTTTGAAGAAGATGCTGTATGTTATGAGGATTTATAGAACTACTGTATGACTCCCTTCAATGAAAAAGAGAGACTTAGGGAAGTGTGTGGCCATAGTATTCAAGTACAGAACCTTTAAGGGATAACATTACCAGATCCAGAAAACCACTGACTGAGCTCTGAAGAAGCACGTACTGTATACAGTATGTGCTCAGTGATTGACAGCTTTCACTGAGCACATACTGTATACAGTACATGCCCCTTCAGAGATCAGTCGGTGGCTGGCCATGGTGGTGAGTGGTGGGCAGTGCCAGTTGCTGACCTATTCTTGGGATGGCGAGAGCAGTGGGCTGGGACTGTGTCTACTGGGGTAGTGGGCCACTATACCTCCAACCATTACATACTATGGCATAACGGAGGATCAGGGCTTGGGGGAGGTGTTGGATCACCAGTGATTTTGTATATGGTAAGTCATCATGTGGACATCGGGGATTGAGGAGGGGAGTCCAATAGACCACCAGGGTCTTTTAATTAACACACACCACATAGGGACATCAGGGAGTGGGGACTACTAGTTCACCAGGATGGGGGCTCTAGTACTATGTATTTACATGGGGTACTCAGGAATCAGGGGTCCACTAGACCACCAGGGATATATACTACACCCATCTTTGTGGGAACACTGGGGAGGGGTGACTGCTAGTTCACCAGGGATTGTCTGGGGACTTTGCTGCACAGCGCCCACTGCTTGCGGCACCCTTTACAGATGCGCCCTTTGTTCGGCACACTGCTATGGTTGCCGCAAGCCATGGGACTTTGCCTCCAGGATCCTACTCGATCGACAGTTGGGAGCAGGGTCCCTGGTGCTTGCGGGTTTGCCACAGCCCTAGATCGCAGCACCTTGGTAATCTAAGGGCTTTTTGAGAATTGGGCCCAGTGTTACTAAAAGGAGGAAATTATTAAGAACCACTTCATGGATCAAGTGGTGGATATGTGGTGCAGACTCCCTGAACAGGTTTTATCAGACAATATTGTAATTAATGTAAGTTGAAACTTAAAGCAGCGGTGTAACACATTTTTGTTCCCCCCAAAAAGCTAGCTTCAGTTACAATTAACAAAAATATTAACATACCAGTCAAATCTACTTTTCTGTGTACCTCTTATGCTCTGCACCATAAGTTTTTTCTGTTTTTTTCAATCCTAACCCTTATCAGATTCACCATGGTATTTCCAATCAAAATGTGGTGGTCATCTCTTTTTTAAAGAACAAAAATAAAGTAAAACCTTTATAAAATACTCACATTTATGTGAAACTATTATATTTTACTACCAAATAAAACTTGGAAGATGCCTGGAATAGTTTATTGTGAAAAAAGATAGGGTCAAATTGGTTGCCCAATTTCTTTACATTGTTGCTTTGAGACATCACAGCCAGTATGTTCTAATGTCCTGGTTTGGGTCCACAAAATGCTTTCTTTAGGAGTAAATTTGTGTCTGGAACAAACCATAGACGTATTGTAACATGTTTGGATAATTTGTGAATGCTAGAGGCATGTTCCAATATACAGTACCAGCCAGGCACTGTCCCGATTGTGCTTACAGACCCCAGACCCCTACTGGCCACAGGGGGTATGTGGCCATTAGAGTGCTATGGTCAGTGTCATCAATGTCATTGGCTCAGTAGGTAGTATACTTGCCTCTAGGGCAGGAAGATTAGAAGGTCATGGGTTCTATCCCCACAGCAGGCACCTGGGATAATACCATAACTGACTCTGTAGTGCAGTACAAGGCAGTTGCTGCACTGTTGAGGTGCCAACCTTCAGATGAAATGTTAAACCAAGGTCCCTTCTGCTCATCTCTGGTCATTGTCCAGGTGGAATTAAAAACTCTCTCCCATGGCACTTATCACAAGAGAGTAAGGGGAATTTTTATTATTATAACTTCACAAACAAATGATTTTGTTAGTTGCTATCCATGACACTCCAGACATTACTTCTTGGGTTCCCAACCCACCTGATAGGCTAGTGATGCACATGTGACCCAGATCAAATTTCGCAGTACACCTTGGTCCTAGAATTCTCCAGTTCAACCTTTGTACCTGAGCTACAAGCACACCAGGAATCCCTTGTTCAGCTAATTAACTAAGGTAGACCAAAAGCCTGTGAAAACTCTACAATGTTCTTAATTGATTAAAATGCATTAGTTAAAGGGAAATCTATGCTGTCCCTGCTGATGTAAGAGATCTTATACCTCTTTTTACCTCTGTTTTCTGCAGTTCGTATCTAGGTAGCTGGGACACAGTTAATTGACCTATGCTTGTTAGGTCCTTTACAGTTCACTGATTTAATTTGTTTATCTGCTGTCCCAATGCTGTTAATTGTGGTTAATTGTATATCCTGATTTATAAATAGAATCAGCAGGGGCTTAGTTCATATTGTTGATTTTAGTAATAAATCACTACACAGTTTGTCGAATTTTCATGCAACTATTAAGTAAACTACAGTCCAGCTACAGTCTGTGTAAATATAGCCTGATGCTCAGATCGCAATCCAGTCTCAGGCTACATTTGAAATCACTGTGCACTTTAGAAGCGCACTGCAGCCACTGGTCTCCCCTTCACAAGTGGGATGTTCGCGGCTGCATGGTTCAAACTGCTGACTGCATCGCCGCTCCTCCAGAATGCTTTGTAGCCCCTTGTCTCCCCCTCACAAGCTGGACCCTAGCTGGCAATATTTCTAAAGCCGAGACCCATTTCCGTGACTCTTCCTTCACTAGTGGAGGCCATGTGGTGCCTTCCAGTAACAGCACCTAATGTCCCCTAACGAGCGGACTACTCAGGAACTACAGTGAGGCACTCAAAGTGGTTCCTAGTGCAGCAACCGCTCGGTGAAGCCGAAAAATACCCCAGAAGCAGACATTTTTTTTACTGCCTTTTACCACACAACCAGTTCAGGCCCCTCGTGGTAGCTGCCTACTGGTGTGCATGCTGCATCACCTCACAGAATACTCGGTCACCCTACAGTCATTTTGGAGACTCCTCAACTGGATCCTTTACAGATATATCAGATTAAATTTAAAAAAACGCAACTGATTATAATTTCAAAGATGGCACAGCATGAGACTTCTCTTAACCTAGCATTTTGGAGTCAGCCACCATTTTGTTTAGGATGGTTTCATCCTTCCTAAGCTGCCATTTTAGGTAGGGAGGCCATACATTCACTAGGATGGCCTCATGATTCTCGAGCCACCATTTTAGGTAGAAAGGCCTTACATTCGCATAAGCACACAATGCTTGACCCTTTCCCTACCTTGAACTACACAATCAGTGGCAGGAGTTTTTCTCCTTATTACCAAGCATGCTAGTATTGGGACAAGGAAGGTATTGGGGCTCTGGAATCAATCCTTGAGCGCCATTGTCTCCATGGGGTCCTTAACCTTCCACCTCGGGGTACATGAATCTGGATGTTATGCCTAATGCATTTACATTTTATAGGCATTGCTCATTATTTATTACCTCTTGCAGGTAACCTTCCCATGAGTGCATATTTTCTAATGCTCTTCTTTTTCTCCTTCTCTCTGTCCTTCTGTCATCCCATAGATGGTGAAGGCAAAGGAATGCACTTCGTGTAGTGACACCCTTCTGCCTCACAACCCGGGTCCATGTTGCCCCACCTGTGAACACATAGAGGAAGAGTTAGCAGCAGAGCAGACTCCCAACACAGACCTGGATACCCAGGGACCTAGCACCTCTACCTGGATGGATCTGGGGGCTCTTCTCATCCAGACCCAGCAGACAATGGTCACTATGATGGAGAGTCAGCAAAACTTCATGCTGAAGGTCATGGATAAGTTGGAATCCCTAACTAAGTCTAGACCTCTATCAGTGCCCATACCAGTGCCAAACCCTGGCCAACCGACCCCCAACTGGACAACAATGAAAACACAGCCCCCCAATCCAGTTGAGAAGGACCACGGGGATGCTTCAGAAGATGTGGAAAACATAGAATCAGAGGACGAAGACATGGACACTGTATCCAATTGTCCCGCATTGACATCTAAACTCTGCTCCTTTGACCTGGTCCCAGGGCTAATGAGAGCCATTAAGTCCACAATGGGGTTCAACACGGAGACACCAAAGCCAGAGTCCAAGCTTGATCCCATGATCCAGCAAAATCAGAAGGTCAAGGACACCTTCCCAAGCTGTCCCGCCATTGATGAAATAATTTCAAAAGAATGGGAGTCCTCAGAACTGGGTTGACTGTCTGAGAAAAGGAACATGTACAGGATGTACCCGATACAACAAGAAAGGCTAAACTATGGTGCATAGCGCCTATCATAGATCCCCAAATTGCAGCACTAAGCAAGAAAGCAGTGCTGCCATGTGGCGCCATCTCACTCAAACACCCCACTGACAAAAGAGTGGAACACATGCTAAAGAAGCTGTTCGAGATCACAGGAATGGCGACCAAAGCTGCAGTGTACTCTGCCAGAGGTCAAATTCCCTGGCTAGAGGAAGTAATGGAAAACATTGATCCCAAGTCCAGAGAAGCAGAACTTTTAGAATGCACTCTGGATGCAGCAAAATACCGGGGGGACATGGCCGTGGACACTGTGAAACTGGAAGCCAGGGCAGGGGCCCTAACAAATAGGGCTAGGCGGGCCTTATAGCTAAAACTTTGGGAAGTGGATAATGAATCAAAAGCACTGTTGCAAAGCCTACTCCTCAAGGGAAATAATCTCTTTGGTGAAGGCTTAAATGAGTTCCTCAAATAAAAAGAGGAAGGAAAATACCTTACCAAGGACCAGCAAAGAATCCTTTACATACCATCTAATCAGTGCAAGTTTCGAGGGAACAGCAAATTTCAACAGAACAAAAAGCAAACTTACACTAATAACTCCTTTCAGGAGAGAGGCCATAGCAATAACTTCAGAGGCTCCTCTCAAGCTACCTACTCCTCTATCAGAGGCAGAAATCCCTGATTCAGGGCAGAGGCAGAGGTGGCAAGCCAAAGCAGTTTTGACTACCACTCTCATGCCACCCCTTCCCTCAGCCCACAGCACAGTTACCCACCAGTGGGTCAAAGACTGTCATTGTTCCTACAACAATGGCAGCAAATAACCTCCAACAAGTGGGTCTAGAGATCATATCTCGAGGATATGCTATAGAATTTTCAAAGAAGCCTTGCAGAGACAGGGTGGTGATCTCACCCATCTCAAAGAAAAGGGCCACATCCCATCAGATGCAGGATGTCCTTCGGGATCTGCTTGAGAACAAGGCAGTACAACCTGTACCTGACAATGAGGTGGGCATTGGGGTCTATTCCATCTTCTTTCTAGTACCAAAGAAGAACGGGGACCTCAGGCCAATCCTAGACCTAAAATTCTTGAACAAGTTCATAACTACTCTGAAGTTCAAGATGGAGTACCTCAGAACCACACTGAGGAACATCTGGGTAGGTGACTACCTTACTTCAGTGGACCTGAAAGATGTGTACACCCATATCCTAATTGGGCCCAGTCACCAACAATTCCTTCAATTCCACATACTGGGCCAACACTTCCAGTATTAGGCCCTACCCTTCGGTCTGACATCAGCACCAAGGGTGTTCACAAAGGTGCCCATCGTCCTGGCAACCCGGTTATGGGAGAATGGTGTGGACATTTTCCCACATCTGGACAATTGACTGATAAGATCATGCTCCAGCGAACAGTCTCAGAAGGGCACAGACCAAGTGCAGACTGCCCTTTCGCAGCATGGCTGGGTGGTCAATCAGGGCAAGAGTTCGTCACACCCCTCTCAACGCAGAGAGCTCCTCAGCATAGAGATAAATACAGCTGAGGGAATGTCAAGGCCTTCGTGCAAATGAATAGACTCAGTCATTGCACTGGTTCAGTCTCTTCGAGCCACCCCCAAACCAACAATGGGTCAAGTGGCACAGGTCTTAGGGTGCATGGCATCATGCATTGACTTAGTCCCCTGGGCAAGGTGAAACATGTGCCCCTTGCAGAAATGTGTTCTACAGCAAGGTTCTCCATTGGAGGACAACCTCAACAAGAAGGTAATCCTACCACATGCAGTCAGAGAATCGTTATGGTGGTGGATATATCACCCACATCTCATGAGGAGTTCCCCACTGGAGTTGTCATATCAGTTGTCACTGGAGACCGATGCCAGCCTGATTGGTTGGGGAGCATGCGTGGGTAGCCACTCAGCTCAAGGCAGGTGGACAACGGTGGAGGCCAGGCTGTCTATCAGTGTCCTGGAGATGAGGGCAGTACTCCATGCCCTGAAAGCATTCAGGGACAACATCTTTGGAAAATCAGTCCTTGTAAAGTCTAACAACAAAATCTTGGTGGCGTACATAGCCAAGCAAGGTGGAACACACAGCAAGGCCATGAACAGGGAAGCAGCCAAGGTGCTCAACTGGGGTCAGTCCAATCTCACTCATATTCATGCTGTCCATCTGGCAGGCAAACTGAATGCCAGGCAGACTGGCTCAGTAGACAGCAGGTGCACCCAGAGAAGTGCAGCTGCACCCAGAATTGTTCAAGTTGATTCAAAGCAGGTGGGGCCACATCTGAATTGAACTAATGGTGTCCAACTCAAACAACCAAGTCACAGCTTACTTCTCCAGGTTCAGGGAGAGGCAGACACTAGGAGTGGATGCCTTATCCCAGACCTGGGACAAGGATCATTTGTATGTCTTCCCACCAATTCCTCTGATCCCACAGGTGCTAACAAAGATCGGACTATCCCAGAGGCTGATCATGCTGGTCACACCATACTGGCCATGGAGGGCTTGGTTTGCCTCTGTGGTAGTCATGAGCCTGGACAGATGGTCCCTCCCATACAAAATGGACGTGCTGTTGCAGGGTCCAGTGATGCACCCAGCACCCCACACTCTAAAGTTATTGGCTTGGCTCCTGAGAGGCAAAGATTGTTAACCACCAGGTATCAAGAATCTGTCATCTCAACCATTTTGCAGTCCAGAAAATCATCTACCACAGCCACTTATGATAGGCAGTGGGACATTTTTGCTAACTGATGCAAGGTGGTGCAAGTCGACCCACTGCAGGCTGACATGTCACTGATACTGCTGTTCTTACAGCAGGGACTAGAAAAGGGCCTCTCTCCTTCTTCCCTAAGACCCCAACTGTCAGCCATAGGAGCAGCCAGGGGAAATGTTGGGCTTACACAGCCTGGAGTCCATCCAAATGCCATCCAGTTCCTCAGGGCTGCAGAGGCCATACGGACCCACTCATGAGCACCAATGGCCCCCCTGAGATCTTCCAGTGGTACTAGAGTTCACAGGGGAAGCCCCATTCAAGCCATGCAGCAGTCAGAGCTTTACTGGTTGGGCCCGAAGACCTGTTTCCTGGTAGCCATTGGTTCCGCTCATAGGATTAGCGAGTTAGGAGCACTCTCTTATAAAGAACCATACACTGTCTTCACAGCAGAAGGGGTGTTCATGAAAGCTGTACCAGCCTTTCTCCTCAGGGTCATGTCCACATTCCATAGGGAACAACCTGTGGAACTGCCAACCTTCTACACACAACTACAACCGGGGGAGATAAGAATTCACCGTCCTTTGGATGTAGGTAGTGCATTAAAACAATACATCACAAAAGCAGAACCAATTCACTGATCGGAGAGACTCTTTGTTATAGCGAAAGGTCACAAGCAGGGTATGGCAGCCTCCAAGACCACCATTGCCAGCTGGTTAAAGAGGACAATATAAAAGGCATACAGATCAAAATGTCTCACACCACCAGATGGAATAAAGGCTCATTCCATAAGGGCAGTGGCTACGTCTTGGGCAGAAAGAGCTAATGTTCCCATGGACGACATCTGCAGAGCAGCAACTTGGACTTCAGTTCATACCTTTGCAAGACACTACAGACTTGAGACATTATATAGACAAAAAACTAATTTTGCCAATCAAGTCTTATCAACAGCATGACACAGCAGTTTGCCTTCTGATCACCCTGCCCCATCCTGAAGGACTGGTGAACTGCTTCTTATAAGTAACTCAAGAGGTAATGTCTGAAGTGTCATGGATGGCAACTAACACAATGGAGGTTTACTCACCTGGTAAAGGTGATTGTGTTAGTTATATCCATGACTCTGCATGGACCTCCCTTCAGGACGATCATGGTGGCAATGTCATACACTGACTACCGAACACCACAGGATTACCTCAGAGCTTCTAGCATATTTTGATTATGTGCAGTTTTGGTTATATGTACTGTAGCTGAAATGTTGATATCCATCTGTACCCTAGGGGACCAAGTCTAGAATTGTACAGATAGAAAATAAACATAAGAGTACCTGAAATGTTGATATCCATCGGTACCCTAGGGGACCGAGTCTAGAATTGTACAGATAGAAAATAAACATAAGGTGGTGGCAAATTCGCACTCAGAATTTCATTTTTTTCTTAATATGGGGTTTACTGGGGGAGTCACAGGAAAGAGTGTTTCTCTTTTGGCTTAAGTTGTATTTTTCATCTATGGAAGACTCGAACTGGAGAAAGGGGACTTCTGGGACAAAAGTGTACTGTGAAATTTGATCTGGGTCACATGTGCATCACTAGACTATCAGGTGGGTTGGAAACCCAAGAGGTAATGTCTGGAGTATCATGGATGCAACTAACGTAATCACCTTTATCAGGTGAGTAAACACCCATTACCAACAGAGTTGATTCACACAAATTAATATACAAATCATAAGGCAAAAAATCAAATAAGTATTACATCCATACATTTTCTAGTTTGCTGTCACATAAAATATTTAAGACCCAAAATTTAAATCATAATAACCAAAATGAATTCCCCCCCCCACCACTAAAAGAGATGGGTATTTTCTTTTTATTTATAACGCACTGAAATATATATTTCATCATACAACAATAAAACAAAAAGGAAAAGGGAAGAAAACAAAATGGGAACACAAAATAAGTGTTACATCATACATTAACCAAAAATTGGAGCTACTTTAAACAAACTTACTCTATAAAAGAGAAGGGAATTGTCCTTCACCCTTATTCTTAACAGGAAGTAACATGATTTTATGTACAATAACCAAAACCATGATAAGAAAAAAAAAAGAAAAACAATCAAAAGGATTTTTACAAACTTGTAATTTCAAGTATCAAATGCAGGCTATTTTTTGAAAAGAAAGAGTCCTAAATAACAGGTAAAAACACATAATTCTGAAATCTCTCCATTTGTACCTATTGGTGTAAGGAAGAAATAGTACATATATGTGATGTTTTTCCTTAAAACTAGTCATGCAAAAAAAAAGACAAATCTATCATACAGTGGTACGTGAATGCAGTGAAAGTTACACCATGCTCCCCTTCCCTTTTTGTGGGATAAGGAAGAAATACTAAAAATCATGTGTAACAAATTAAAGGTCGTACTTAAAATTTAAAATTAGAATTTAGGAAAATTTTCCCAGAGCTTAAGAAGAGTAAGCCTAGAAACCTGGGTGGATTCATGCTCTTTGTATTTCAGAATATTTTCTGTAAGTATATTCATTAATTGAGTCTGTGACGCATGTTGTTGTTGTGAAGAAAATCTGCATCTACTCTTCCATATCCAATGCTTAATGAAACTGAATAGAACATATATGCTGCTATTATTAAAGGGTGACCAATGAGTAAACACCAATCCTAGCACAAAAGTGTCATAATTTAGGTATTGAAAAGGTAAACAAAACCAGGTTTTGTGAATTAGTTTCCAAAAGTCAGTTATATGTGGACATTCGAAATATAAATGGGAAATAGTTTCTAAAGTTCTACCACATCTTGGTCTAGGGCAATAATGTTCTGTCACTTCTTTATGTTTTAAATTATTTCTTACATTTAGTTTTCCCTGAGCACTCAACCATACTACATCCCACATGTTTGTGGGAAGTCTTTTATCTGATAACATTTGGCAAATAAGGAGTCTCTGTTGTATATTTCTATCATCAAAGGGATTAACTTTAAAATAAGGGAGTTTCCCTGGTGTCATGGCAAACATTCCCTCTGTCAATATAACAGGTTCATGCAGCCCACCCCCCAAGAAAGCACCTGGAAACTAGCTGTCACAGCTCAGTTTGTCATTCCTGGTCAAAAATTACAAATAAATAAAAATAATAAATCATTGTGGGAACTGTGAGAGTAATCCAGCTGTCAGTGTCCACTAATGGGGATTGCACCACACGTACTATAACATGCAAATGTCCCATAGCACTAGCAAGTCACTCTGGGGTCATTTGCATGCCATTAGGGCACCATTACACACCTGGAAAAAACTCTGTATGTGTATATCCCCACAGCAACTTTCAGGGCTGCCTGCAGACTGTGCCCGGCAATCTAGAGTGTTTCTTGACCTCCCCCACCTGTATCTAAAGTGAGTGTCTCTGGTGTCCAGTGGTCCTCCACCCCCCTCATGACTGCCAGTAAATTAATCTTAATTTTCCTGGCATCCAGTGGTCCCCCTGCCCCTTTATGGCAACCAGTAAATCAATCTCAATTTCTCTGGTGTTCAGTGGCCCTCCTCCCATCTCTGATCACCCTATTGATCACATGATATCTTTTTTCCTAGTGTCCTTTGGTCCCCCCTTCTGATCACCACACCAGTCATATGATATGTCACTGCTATCAACCCCTGGCACCCGACCTACTGTACCTTAGTCACACACCTTCCTCCCAATGGCAATTGGTGAAGACCCTTCATTCAACTCCATGGCCAGCTGTCGACTGAATGACAGTTTGCAATTGCACCCCTATTATAGAAACAGTTGTTTACAGTAGGCATGCAGTCGCAAACTGTCATTCAGTTGCTGGCTCACCACAGACGTGAGTAGAGGGACTGTACCAGTCACCTTTGGGGTGGGTATGCAACTAAGGTAAGTAGGAGGCCAATGGAAATGGTGGTAGTGGTGGGGACTGGGTTAGCAGGTACCGCTGAGGGACTTCAGATGTGGGGGCAGTGCAACCACTGGACACCAGGGAATATGATATCATAGAATCAGCTGAGAGATCAGGGCATTGGAGGACTGCACACTTGGGAGAAAGACATCATATGACACACAGAATGATTGGGGGCAGTGGAGACCAGAGAAACATATATTATACTATGGGCTGTGATCGGGCAGTTGGGGTGGCTACAGTCGTACTGACAGTAGGACCTGCTTTGGAGAGCCAGTAATTAGCGATACTAAATACTTTTTACCACCCTCCAAACCTACCTGTTTGCCAGTATACCTATATGCAAGATGCAAGGTGCTGTCAGTTGGTTTGCATAGGTGCACCATCATGTGTACAGTATGTGGTCCACTCACAAGCAGGTTAGCGACTCACTAACCATGCCATCTAACATGGCATTAGCTACTGCCACCCCACTTTGTGGGTACTAAGGTGTCTGCTAGCTGAGCCATTTAGTGGGCCCAATGTGGTTTTAACTATCCTGGCCCACATGTACTATTAAAAAAAGGGGAGACAAGTTATTTTCTCTAAGTAGGCAAGAGAAAGAAATCAATAGACTAGTTTCCTTCCTTTCTGCCTTCCTTTCTGCCTGCCTTCCTTCCTTCCTTTCTTCCCTTCCTTCCTTCTTTCATTCCTTCCTTCCTTCCCTCTCTCCTGAAAGTAGAATTGAGGGAAAAATCTGTTCTCTTTTAAAAACTGTTGGCCTTATCCATCCTACTTAAACAACCTGCTAACCAGACTGAACTAATCACATTGGAGTCTATTTACGAAAGCCTACGTGCTGCATATGTGGGGTGTGTAGGCATGCCTACAACTGAATGCCATGCAGTTGGGCACAGTGGATCTCCACTAGCATTCACTATAGGCGCACTAGCACCTTGCGCACTGGATCCCCTGGATGCCCATACAGCTACATTCCATGGGCAGTCCAGGGGCATGCCAGAGGGCCTGCCCTCACTCCACGCCATTCACTAAGGTACAGAGTGCCAGACTGGAGGGGAACAAGTTACACAATGGGAACCCTGCCATAACTTTTATGCACCATCCCTAATGGATACCCATCAAGCGAGGTGGCAGTGGGAACCCCCTACACATTGCTGCCCCAACCCATCAGGCTTCCAGGGATGGCTGTGGCAGTCATTTAACTTGTCACCCATTGGACTCCACATCCCAGGGTCCATGCCTTCCTAAGATCCCTTGCATGTGCTCAGCAGGGGATCCACTGCGGGATCCAGAATGAGCATCCAATTGGATGTCCACATGGGTCCAATGATCTGCTTCCTGTGCAGCTGTGATCCACCCCTATGTAGCTGCACATGGGGGGGGGCATGGACAGATGACTGGCAATGGTGAACATTGACCGGTGTGTGCCTGTTGGGGGTGTGGAGCTGCACAGTCTTTGTACATGCGAATCATGTGCACATCCCACACGTTTGTGAATAAAGCCCATTGCCTACATTCACAAAGAAAGAACCTGTTTCAATTTCCAAGGATGCCTACAACTGTAGGCAAGATGGCTTTTGACTTTACTGTACCCATGAGCTGGTATTCCATCTAATTTAGCATACAGTAAAAGATGCCAGGAACATATTGCACTTCAACCATTCAGTGAACAAACACCTCTGTAGCCCGAATGCTTGTTCTTAACCTGACCCCTAATCTTAACTTATTCAGCATCTTCCTGTACTAGTTTCCTAGCTTCCTACACAGTAATACATGTATCCAATGTTCTCTTCTCCTCTTTATATTTGTGCACTATTTGATATAAACTTTTTAAATCTAAATACTCTAGATTTAGAACTTAATGGGCAAGACATTCAAAAAGGATGATGCAAGTGCAACTCCTGATATTGAGTTACAACTGTGTCATCCCAAATGTGCCAAAATGTTTGTTTGCTGTTCCTCAAATGACTTGACACATTTGCAACAATTTCACTGCTTTGTCAGCTTGCTGCAAAAAGTGACCTTTGCATTCATTTTTTTTACACAGTTGAGACCAGAAATCCTGCACATTGAAGTAACTGTGCATGAATGTTAGACCATCTTTTAAGTGGTCTGACGCCTATGTGCAATTCGTAGGACTGTGTCAAAAACAGAACGCATGTCATGGAGGTAGTTTTGAAAATCTTGCCTTAGGTGTGTATTTGATACTGCAAACATTGTTCATGATGCAACATCTCAGCTGCTGCAGTTATTATTACCCAGGGGTCCTCTTCTAAACTTCAGTGTTCCTGAGCCACAAGTGCATTAACAGACTATCAGATGGTCATAATCCAGGTCATAATAAGCCAGGAATACTGTAAAGGGATGTAATATATAATAACAAGACATTTGGAAAAATGAAAACTAACAATTTTTTTTAAAATGGAGCTCAAAACTTTTTTTATTCTGCAAAGCACATGGAGTCTGGTTTATTTGATTTATTGCTGTTTTAACTGTTGTTGTTTTTAAGTATTTGTCTTAATTTGTACAGAGCTTTGTTTTTTGAAAAGTTCTAAAAACATTTTTTACTTACTTACAATAGCATTAATGTTGTTTGTTCTGCAAATTTTGATAAAAAGCAACAAAAACTGAGTACTTTACATTGGGCTACCAATTTATTAATATCACCAACACTGTCCTGTTGTTTTACTTGTCTGCATCTTTTACTGAATTTACAAGGGTACCACATCTCTTTTTGCCTGGAATTTTGAGAATATAGGCAGGAGTAACACTGGGTTACACTTTGATTTTAACTGTTGTTAGCTTTGTTAGTAGGAAAATCTCTGGAACTCCTCTGAGCCATTGAAACAAAGCCTTATGGCATAGAGAGACTGAAAAAACAGGACGGGTTGAACTGTGTCTAAGCATTTTAACAGAAATGCTTTCTGGCTCTGCTAAATTGTTATCCACATCATTTAAAATGTTGTCAACTTATACTGCGATACAGGTTAAACTTGACATTTTGATAATGGACAGTGCTGAGAAAATCAAAAATTGGATATGTCAACATTATTAAAACATGAGGTAAAAAGTTATATTTGCTATATCTAAAATGGGCATGTGAAAACCATTTTCACAATATAATGGGCATAGTTTAAATGTGCTGTCAAACCATTTGGAATAGTATGTTTTGTATCTGATGAGACGTGGCAATAAAGAATAGAAGTGAAAATCATTTGCAGTAGGCAAGATGTATCATCCATTACTTCTGTTTTTGAAAAATGATTAGGTAAGTAGGATTTTTGGAAATGATGCATATAGGCCAGAACAGACTGCATAAAAGATTAAGCTAGAGAGTGGTTCCCATGCAAGAAAGAAAGAAAGCAGTGGGACCTCAGCTCTCATTGGCATGGTAAATTATATAGTGTAGGTACTTGACCAATGAGGGGGTCACCTTGTTGTCTGCAGTCAGGCTAATCATGACTTGGCTGAATAATGAGACTAAAAGCCCCATTAAAATGTTAAAATGATGGAATGAAAACAGAAAGTAAGAAAATCAAATTTACTTAAATTGTAGATTTTCAAGCAGCTTGGGGGGGCACTGGTACGATAACTGTTTAGAAATTAGACTGAAATGCAGTCCAGAAATGTCAAGGTCAGAATTCATTGAGATGTGAATGGTGTAGCAGTTTAATTAAGCAATAAGGCAAAACAGGGTGTGGGTTATTAGGGATTTACTCACGCCTTGTGTGGTGTGTCATGAGGTGCCGCTGAGTGACTTAACCATACAAGAAGTGGGTAAATCACCTAATAACTCACACCCTGGAGTGTCTTATTGTGATTATACAATAGACCCATGTGTACAATAAAGTTAAAATGTTTTTAATTATGTTTTTTTATAAATGCTATTCCTCAGCAGTGGGCTATGCAGGATTTACCAATGGTCATGTGACATGTTTTAACCAATGATGTTACAAGATTTTCACACACCATTGTATAATGTGACATTTGTTTGGCATATTTCTGACTTTTTTCTACATCATTTGATATTTTCCCACTCTGATTGGATTTGTAATTATTGGCCTTTCTAAATATTATGTCAAGCATAGACATTCAAAATTACACTGGGGAAGTAAAGACAGGCAACTTATGTATTGCATTTGAGGTTTTTTGTTTTTTTATATTTTTATAAACTGTGTTGACTGGGATAGGCACACTGAGCCAGAGCTCACTCTGGACCTCTCCAGTGACTATTTGTTTTTGCTCTCCTTTTGTTGCACTAGCCTTCTGATGTTAAAGATCCCCGATAGAATATACAGAACTATCGGCATCATTCATTAAATATTGTTATAAAAACACTGTCTGCATGGTGTTTATATGAAAATATACCTTTTCATACTACTTTTAGCTACAGTATTTGTAGTGTGTGCCAGCCATACTCCTAGCTGCTGACACTTGCTGTTCCCTGTGGTAATCACCATGTCTCCAGCCTAGAGATTTTATTTGTGGGTGCTATTCTCTTTCATCTGTGAAGAAACCAGGGAGATTATCACATTGCTGAGGTCTGTAAAGATTCTTTTATTTTTTCTTGTTCTGTGCCTGTTGCAAGGAAACTGAAAACAATCAGCTGTTTGATTGTGGCTTTGTCATGTTCAATGCCAGTATTCACAAAAATAATTTCAATTGATCATTTTAGCCTGTGCAGAAATCAGAGAGTAGCACATGGCTGTAAGGTTTGCAGACTCTATAACTTTCTGTTGTGGTGAAAGTCACAAGCCCTATTGTTATTTTAATAACTGCTGTGCTAATTCATACCACATGCTCCTCTACGCAGATGATGTGGTGATCTTTACTAGCAACCTCAACCCCGCAGTTCTGGAATACAACATCAAGAGTGACTTCACAGCAGCTGAAAAATGGTTCAAAGAGCAAAAACTGGTCATGAACTATAAATAGACCAAGACCATGCTCTTCGCCACTGCCCAAAACAAGCTAAAAGGCTATCCCCTGGCAATTCAGAATGACTCCAGTAACGCCCTGGAACTAGTCTCCCATTTCGAGTACCTGGGAATCACACTGGACACTGCCCTGTCTTACACACAGCACATTGACATCACAGCCAAAGCCTTTAACACCAGGATCAGTATCCTTTACAGGCACAGACATTGCTTGACCTATGAAGCTCTGAACTTGGCAATTAACAGTTCACTCTTCACCTTGATTGACTAGGGCCTGGCTGTCTATGGCTCCACTACTGACACAGCACTCCAACACCTCTCAACAGTCTTAAACAAAGCCTGCTATCTGCTCACTAATGCCCCAAAACTCATCCACACCTGAGAGCTTTGTGCATGATTGGGCTGGTTTCAATTGAAGGACAGAATACTTTATCAAACCTATTTACTCACAAAAAAGGTCTCACTAAACTTACTTCTTCAAGGAGTTCTGAGCCTTCTATCACACCTATACATGCCAGGCACACCAGGAGCTCAACTACACAAGGATTCCATGTACCCAGGGGCTGCACAGCTTTGGCCCAGTGATCCTTTACTCACCGGGCCCCTCAGTGGATAAATGATCTACCACCTGACACAACTGGAGCCACAACACTTGGTTCCTTTAAGCACAAACTCCATAAGCACCTTACAGACAATAGTACCTGTAGGTGCCCCCACTAGTCTGCACCTGCAGCTTTAATCTGCCTCAGCACTTCCAGCTCCTGACCCAAGTTAAGACTTTGCCCAAGCACTTGCCTCCCACCCCCTTTTGCTCTAGCACTTGCTGCCCACCCCTACCCCTTGGCTCTTTTCTTTCCCTCTGCCCTTCCTATGTCAGCTTCCATTGCCCCTCCCTACCTCACCCTAACAGTCTGCCTCTGCCTCTCTCTCATCCACAGGACACTGGCATACCATGTACCATGGCTTAGCACAGTTTGTGTAACTGTTTGTCATTGTGACCCATGTACTCTTGAATTTTTTTTGTACTCTGTGACCAGGATATTCAAAGCAGTTGTGCATGGCACAACTGCAGGACTGCACCATGGAGTGATATTCAGGGGGAGCCAGTGTGCAGTGCAAGTAGCAGTGCGCCAATGCTCAACTCTAATGAATGCATGCGCAAGGGCAGGGGGCGTTCCCATGAATATGCTGCACAGTGCGATATTCAGCCCCCCCGACCCATGGCACAAGTGTGGAGCAACGGCCAGATGCGCCAAGCAGACTTGAGCCTATAAATACAGGAAGCAAGCAGGGGGATAGCACTTGCATCAGAGGGGAGCGAGACAGAGAGAGACAGATAGACAAAGAGAGAGAGAGATAAAGCCACTAAACCCTGGAGGGAGTGAAACAGGCAGCTACGGGGATGTGGGAGAGAGGTGGCAGTGGAGTGCGAGCCAGGGGCAGGGGACGCAAGAGGGAGCCAGGTGGAGTGACAGGCACTTTACCACAGTGGCAAGTGGACCACTGGAGCCATACACTCGGGGGGATACAGGACGACAGGGGCCATGGCCAGTGCAGCCTTCCAGGTGGAGGCCGTAATGAGGGGTGTGAGGAGGCAGGAGGCAGAGCGACGTGGCCATGGAAAGGCCCATCGGCGGTACTCCCGGAACAGGTGTTACCGTCCCCAAATCAGCTTTGAGAACCACTCTGATACAGAGATCGTGGGATGGTATTGCCTGAACTGGGTGATTCTGAGGCAGCTCTGTGAGTTGTGCAGTGAGGAGATGCAAGCACCCACTAGACAGAGCCTTGCCCTGACAATGGAGATGAAGGTGACAGCTGTCATGTGCCTGCTCACCATGGGCACCTTCCAGAGAACAATAGGGGACACCACAGGCATAACCCAGTTGGCCACGTCATGCCTCCTCACACAGTTCCTCAACACCCTGCTGCCACATGTTGCAGAATACATCCAGTTCCCCAGCACACAGGCAGAGTGTACAGCAACCATGTAGGAGTTCCACAGGGTAGCACGAATGCTTGGCATGCTAGAGACCTTTGACTGCACCCATGTGGGTATCCGCATGCCACCTGGCCCTGAGGGCATAGCAAACGTCAACAGGAAGGGCTACCCCAGTGTCAACTGCCAGGCAGTGTGGGATGCCAAAGGGTGCATAACCAATGTCTGTGCCACACACCCTGGGAGTGCACATGATTCATTTATCTGGTACAGCTCTGCACTGTGCCACAGGTTCAAGAGTGGGGATATCCCCATGGGCCACCTAGTGGGTAAGTATGGGATGACCATGGGAAGCTTGGAACAGCAGGGAATGGGAAGGGGGTGGGCAGGGTGGGTGAGCTGGAGGAGTGCCAGGGATGGGCAAGGGCACAATGACATAGGACACCAGGCTAACCATGTATCTGTCCACACAGGTGACAGTGGCTACCCACTCAGGCCCTGGCTGCTCACCCTAACAGCGCCTGTCATCCCCAGCAGAGGACCAATACAATGAGGCACATGCCAACACACGGAACATCATTGACCATGTGTTTGGGATGCAGAAGGCACAATTCTGTTGCCTAGATAGGTCTGGTGGTGCCATACAGTACAGCCCCTCAAAAGCCTGTGGCCTATTCTTGACCTGCTGCATACTACACAACATGGCCATTGACCGTGGGATAGCTGTCGAGGCTGAAGAGGAGGACAGCAGTGAGGATGACGACGGCAATGGGCTGGGGAGCGGGTGGGCAGCCTCCTCTGGGCAGAGGGATCCCTGACTTCACAGGATGGCACACCAGCACTGGGACACGATTGCACAGGAGCACTTTGGTGCACGCAGGTAGGTGGAGCAACACCCATGCAGTGGACAGACACAATGGCAGAGCACACGGGCATGGGCAGACATGACTATGGGCATGCATATCCAGGCGTGGGGCGGGGCAGAGGCGATGGTTCCACACAGCCACACAAAACACCACACAGCACCATACAGCAACACACACACACACTGGCACACGCAGACATGCACCCAGGTGCTAGCACGTGGCATGGATCAGATGCCGGGTGCCGGTGCACAGGTGCAACCAGTGCTGTGCTGCTCTCATCATGCACAAGAGCCAGCGGCTGGGTGGGTGCACACACAGGCAGTGTGTGCTGCAACAAACAGTTGCCATGACTGTGACATGCACCTACTACACACATTGCCCATGTGCACACAGGGCAGTGGCAACAGACTGCAGGCAGGGCAGCATGCACATCAGGTCTGCCGTGCGGAACCACAACTGCCACAGACATGGGGGCGGCTGCGCCGGGCCTGGTCGGCAGCCACTGGCTACTCAATGGCCACATGAGGGGTATGCAACTGCACCCCAGGGGTTGAACTGCAGGAACATGACCGGGTCCTCGCAGGCATGTGTAAGCACCCAAACAGGCCTGCCTCAGGCGTGCCTGGGATGCCAACAGCAGAGCCTGGCATCGACATGGAGGGAGTCACCTGACTTTGGGTCCGTGGGGTAGACAGTGCACTCTGGTTTCTGTGGCTGTTGGCCATGCCCTGTGGCAGCCAGTGGCACAAGGCCAACCGAGATTGCATTGGCAATGCGATCCAGGGATGCAGTCATGTCCTCCCGCAGGCACAGAATTACCTCCAGGACCTGCGCAGTGCCCCTCTTGTGCAGCTTGGCTGCCTGTCACACCTCGGCATGAAGTGCATGTACCCCAGCTATGAGCAGTACCTATTGCACCATGGAGGCCAAAAGCAATCGGGTGTACTCTGTCAATTGGTCAGCACCCAGGGATGTATGGCCATGCTGCCATCCCACCAGTGGTGTATGACCATGCTGCACTGCCCCCCACTCAGGTGGAGGCTGCACAGCGGAGTCACCATGGGGTAGGTCACTGTCTGATGTCCCGGAAGCAGACTCTGTATCTGGCCGCCCAGTGTCCACAGTCATCTGCTGCTGCTGCCCCTCCAGCCCCTGTGCGCTGACCAGCAGCTGAGCGGTTGCATCACCACCACCCAGCACCACTGTGGTTGTGCACATGGCAGCACCAGGGGCAGCGGCAGGCACTGTTCCACTGCTGACAGGCCACTGACTGTGCTGCCAGTGATGGTGGTAGATATGGGTATCTCCCCCACGACACCACCCACACTGTCCAGGATGATGGTCTTGTTGTCATCATTGTCAGACCCCGCCCTGATCTGTGTCTCCATGCAGAGTACACCCTGGCTGGTATCCTGCTGGAACACAGCCAGGGCCTCGTCCGACACCAAGCCCAGGACATCCGTCTGGATGGCGGTGGTGTGCTGCAGCTGATTGGGCCTCCGGATGCCTGTAGAAGTGGATGGCTGGTCCTCTGGAGCTGGGCCTGCCCCACAGCTGCTGCTGGCACCCCTGCCACTGCATGCTGGTATGCCGGTGCTGTAAGAGAAAATAGATGTGTTAGTGCTACAATATCAGAATCCTCCCCCCCCCGGCATGGCATACATACCATGCAGTGATGGGCTCCCTCCTGTCTGGAAGCCACCACCCAGCACACCCTCAACGGTGCTGCACCACATGGTGGCCACCACCAGCTCCTCTTGCGATGTGAGCTGTGGCACAGCAGCATAGCCCCCACCAGTGGTTGTCCTGGCAGCCCGTATGGCCGCCATCTTCTCCTTAATGTGGTGTTTGTCAGTGCCCACCTTCTTTCTGCACTCCTGTGCAGACCGCTGGTGGCTGCCCTGCAGGTTCACAGCCACTGCCACCTCAACTCAGGCCACAGGCCTGGCCTATGGTGTGCAGTGGCGCCACTCAGCAGTTGCTCCCTGTCAAGGTAGGCCTCGGACAGGGCATCGGCTTCTGCCTTTGTAAAGTTGGGCCGGCCCACCATGCTCCCCAATCTTCTCATGCTCGGACATTGTGCTAACTGTGGACATGGACATGTGTGTCACTGCCTGCAGCTGCCCATCCCATCCACCCTGCTGTACTGGCTGTTCCCACAGCAGGCGCAAATTACCTCAGATGGTTGCAATACTGGTCCATGGTGTGTGCTGTTGTGGGGTGCCTTTATAGCGCATTGCATGCAAATGAGCTGTGGCGCAATGGTAATGACATGTTAATATCCCCAGTGTGCCGTGCATTGACTGATAAGCTCATTAGCATGTGATGGCTGAATATCACGCACTTGCTCCTTGCACAATGGAATTGTTCCAGTGCATGTCGTGGTGCAGTGCCGTGACATGTGCAGTGCACTGCCCACAGTATGCATGCATCGTAGCCTGTGCTACCACCTATTGCACACTGTGCGCTCAGAGCGCTATAGGGGCCATAGCGACTAGTGCACAATGGGCCCTATAGTGCTCAGGCACTATAGGGACCATAGTGCATAGTGTGCCATGGGCCCTATAGTACCTGAGAGCTACAGGGCCCATTGCGCACTAGGCATTATGGCCCTTATAGTGCTCCTCCGCATGATGCACTGGGTGACCCTTGACCCCTGACCTGCCCCTATGCCACTTGGAAGTCCACCTCCACATGCTGGGTGGGCCACGCCCATGCCGTGCATCCATGGCAATGTGTGATTGGCTGATGCTGCGCATGCTTCCACAAGGAGCGCATACCATGCACGTTGAGCACGTGTATTACTGGCCACCATCTTGGTTCAGCAACTCGTCTAGGGAGCATGGCGCTGCAAGGAGTGCAACATGTTCACAGTTGGAGCGAAATAGAGCTGGTCAACCTTATGGTGTGCTGTTTGTCCAGGAGCCCTTGCAGCAGACCAGGACTGACATCTGGCAAGCTATTGCTGCAGGCCTGGTCCAGGATACAGGTGTGCCTTGGGCCGGTGAGCAGTGCCACCACCGGTACTGTGACCTGATGCGGAGGGACCCTGAGAGGCTGAGGATGCTGCAGCAATGTGTCTGCAGGGGGGGCCGTGCCACAGCGAGGTAAGTCAGCACATGCTGCTTCTGTGCCCAACTGCCATACCGTGGTGTAGGCTGGGCTGCCTGACTTGCCCTGTGGAGGGAGCATTGTCAGCATGTGCCATGTGGTGTGGCATTGCTGGCCACTGGGTGTGCTGTGCCACTGCCCTGTGGGTCATTTCAGGCTGGGGTGCACACTGTGTACAGGGGTTGGGTTGGTGGGCACATGCTGTGACTGGACTCTGATGTATGCTTGTCTGTGTTCCACTCCTAGGTCCTGAGGATCGGTGCCATGCCAGGGCAGTGGGGGTGCCTGGTGGGCTGCAGCAGGCTGCTGCGGGACATCTGGCCAGTGGATCGGGCCCAACTGGTGGAGGTGGAGCAGCTTTGGGACTGTAGCAGGCAGGAAAGCACTGTTCTCTTCCTCTACTCCTTACCGCCTTACCGGGTGGTCAGCGGGGGTGAGGGTGTGGCTGTGGCCACTTGTGCCATGTGCTGTGTCAGCTGTGTGCAGCACACGGTGCGGTGTGCATGCCACTGTGGGGCAACCATTGCACATGTGTACCAGCTGTTGGTGGGATGGTTGTGCACCCAGCTGCCACTGGTGCTACTGTGGTGCTGCTGCAGCCCTGTGCCACCTGCCTGTCACTGCGTGGTCAGGTGGCCCTTGGGCTGCAGTGTCCACCGCTGTGCACTGTCATGGCATGCTGGGATGTCAGCAGATGTTGGCTCACCCACTGTGGGTGCCACTCCAGGGGTGTGTATTCCCACTGTCCACTGCACACAGTAGGAGGGCATGGTTTCTAGGGACTTGCACTGATCACCTGCCCATTCCTTTGTCATAGGCATCTGGAAGAGGTCACGGCTGCTGCTTTACTGATGGCTATTATGGTAGATCATCCTCATCACGTCGATGACGTTGGAGGTGGCCCAGTAGACCCGGAGGATGGTGCTGCATGACAGGCAGTGTTAGTGCTTCCCTCTTAGCCCTGCCATCCCTTCCCCGTCCCACTGTACAGTCCCTGTCCTGTGTCCCCATCCCTCACTCTCCTACCCTTTCCCTCTGTATTACATTGTACATAGGTATTTTATTACAGTTTACTTGCTTAACTACCTGTGTCCATGTCTACTTTGCAGCTGGCGAGTGGAGCTATGCTGCAGTGGCATGGTGGGTGTCTGTGTGGTGTGCCTGTGTCATTGTGTGGGCCATGCATGGTGGTGTCCTGCCCCTTGGTTGGTGGCTGTGCCTTGGAGTGGCCATGGGCTGGCTGTCCAGGATGTGTGGCATGTGTGTTGGGTGCCGTGTACCAGGGTGTGGCTAGCCATGGTCTGGGTGGGTGGGGGCTTGGCATCCAGTGGGGTGTTCCAGTAGCAGCTCTCCCTTATCCATTGGTGCCACCTGTTCCCTGCGTCCACTGCCCTGGTGCTGGGGGGGGCTGGCTGCTTGTCTGCGCATTGCAGGCGGTGGTCACCTGAGGTCCACCACTGTGCCTCCCTGCCACTGTCCCCAGCTGGGTTCCACTGCCTCCCCATGCTGTCCCCCTGCTGCTTTGCTCCCACCATTGCCTGGGGCTGGTCCTTCTGTGCCTTGGTGCATCTCCCTTTGCTCCCTTGCACATCTCTGGTTGTGCCATGACGCAGGTCTGGTTGATCCCTGGTGCACCTCTGGCTGCGCCATAGCACATAGACACAAAGAAGTTGACAGCAGATAAGGACCGCAAGGCCCATCCAGTCTTCCCATTTCTTTTTCTACCTTGTGAATGTGCCATAAGCCTTTGCTCTGTCAATGGCCTATCTATTCATACTCATCTGTATTGCTCCCTTATGCCTATCCCATGCCTGTTTGAAGCCCTGCACTGTATTCCTATCCACCATTACCTGAGGTAGGCTGTTCCATGCATCCACCACCCTTTCTCTGAAAAATAACTTCCTCACATTACCCCCTTAATTGGCCTCCCTCTAATCTTATGCTGTGTCCTCTTGTCTTGCTATTTTTCTTATATTGAAACAATCTTTCACCTTGTTAATGCCCTTAAGGTGTTTGAAGGTTTCAAACATATCACCTCTCTCCCTCCTTTGCTTTAGGGTATACATATTGAGTTCAGTTACTCTGTCCTCATATGTTTTCTGATGCAGTCCCTACACCATTTTAGTTGCCCTTCTCTGAACTGCCTCAATTTGGTTAATGTCTTTGTGAAGGTGTGGCCTCCAGTACTGCATGCAGTACTCCAGATGGGGCCTAACCAGTGTCTTGTAAAGAGGGATTATTATCTCCCTCTTCCAACTTGTGATACCCCTACTAATGCACCCCAACATCCCTCTAGCTTTACCTACTGCTTTAGAGGTCTGCTTGGATGATTTCAAGTCATCGGTGATGATGACGCTCAAGTCTCTTTCTTCTCTTGTACCTGCCAGCAACTCCCCTCCCAGCCTATAGGTGGCTTCAGGGTTTCTCTTCCCTATGCGCATGATCTTGCACTTCTTTGTGTTAAACCCCAGTTGCCACTCTTCTGACAATTTTGCTAGTTTATCCAGATCTCTTCTCATTCTGCCCACACCATCTGGATCATCTACTCTGTTGCAGATCTTGGTGTCATCTGCAAACAGGCAAACACCCTCCAGTCCATCTGCAAGGTCACTGATGAAGATATTGAAGAGGACTGGCCCCAGGACTGATCCCAGAGGTACCCCACTTGTGACTTGCATCTCTTCTGACTGTATACTGTTTACCGCCACTCTCTGTTTTCTGCCCGTCAACCAGTTTGTCACCCAGTTGACCAACGTCTGACCCATCCTGAGCCTACCCAGCTCATTAATCAATCTTCTACGTGGAACAGTATCGAAAGCTTTGCTGAAGTCAAGGTAGGCAACATCAACTGCTCCCCCTTGGTCCACCACTCTAGTTACCCAGTCAAAGAAATCTATGAGATTAGTTTGACAGGACCTTCCTTTTGTAAACCCATCCTGTCTTGGATCCTGTGCTCCTATGGATTCCAGGTGTTGCACTATCCTTTCCTTACAGAGTGTCTCCATAATCTTGCCCACTACTGAGGTAAGACTGACTGGTCTGTAGTTCCTTGCCTCCTCCCTGCTACCACTCTTGTGGAGCGGGATCGCATGAGCCCTTCTCCAGTCTTCAGGGACCTCTCCTGTGCTCAGAGAATCACTAAACAGTTCTGATAATGGCTCTGCTAGTTCCAGCCTTAGCTTCTTTAGTACCCTAATGTATGCCATCAGGTCCCAATGCCTTGTCCACCCTGAGCTTATCGAGCTCTTGTAAGACCCTTTCTTTTGTGAAGTGACTAGTGCATACCTCCCTCCCCACTGTGTTTATGGTGCAGAGCTGTGGGCCCTGTCCTACCTTCTCTTCAGTAAATACTGAGCAGTAGTAACTATTTAGGATAGATGCTTTTACATAGTCCTCCTCCTCACATGCCCCTTATCCCCTTTGATCTTAGAAGTACCCCCTCTGGACTTTTTCCTTTCACTAATGTATCTATAGAAAGTCTTGGCACCTTCTTTTACTGTTCATGCTAGTGTTTCCTCAGTTTGGGCCTTTGTTTGCCTTACTGCCTTCCCTGCTTCCCTTAGGGAAGTTTGGTATGCCTCCCTATCTTCATCCTGCTGCATTCCCTTATATTTCCTGAAGGCCAGCCTTTTGGCTCTGACCTTTTCTGCTACTGTGTTTGAGAACCAAAGGGGTTTCCTTCTTCTTTTGCACTTCCTTTTCTCACTAACACAATGGAATGTTGCTTCAAGTATTGCATCTTTAATGCTTGACCAGTTTGAGAACCAAAGGGGTTTCCTTCTTCTTTTGCACTTCCTTTTCTCACTAACACAATGGGATGTTGCTTCAAGTATTGCATCTTTAATGCTTGACCACTTTGCCTGTACCCCCTCGCCTGAATTTCTTTCTGCCAGGGCTAGCTTAACTCTGTTGGCCATCTTATCAAAGTCAGCTCCTCTGAAGTCCCATATTTTTGCCTTGGAGTGGGATGATTTTGTTCTAGTGACCAAATTGAACCATACCATGTGATAGTCACTGCCCCCAGGTGACCTTCTACCTGTGATATTCAGCCGTGTTGCGCTGAAGCATGTCACCATGCACAACCATTGAATATTGCATTCACTGCGCCATGGCGCATTTGTGTTGCGCTATGCCGGAGTTGCGCCAACCTTTGGTGCATTTCTGAATATGTGGCCCTGTATGTATAATTTACTGTAACTATATTGTGTCCTCTTGTGTTAATGTATCTGACATGGAGCCTCTCAACAAGCATTCACTCACAGGTGTCATACAAGATTTCAATAAATAAAATTAAAAAAATAAAAACACCTGATATTCAATCTCCCTGTAAATGGGGGTGAGAGAAGTAATGCTGACTTGAAAGCTAACTGAGTTTCTAAACACTAGCTTGTCAGTATTGTCTCCCTGGCAGGTTCTTACTTGATCTAAATCAGGCTCAGCTGTTCTTTCCCCCACATTCAAATGATCTTTTCACCATGGCTAACACGTCCACCCCTCATAGGAATTAACACAGATAAGGCCCCTATTAAAACTTATTGTAAAGCAGGCACTGACTAACAGCAATGGATTTACCAACATTACAGTACTAGTAACGATACGTCTCAACAGGCACAGTAGAACAGCACCCCAAATGACATCAGCAACCTGGAGGCATGCTGACTCAGCATTCAGCAACCTTGGAAAAATGGACCACACCAAAAAGTTGTTGAAAAAGTATGAATTTATCAACTGTTGTGACTAAACTTGGAACACCATAGTTTTTTATAGCAATGTTAATTGAGTTGTGCTGCCTGTTTTAGTTTTGAAAGCCATTGCACATGATCTTTAAGAGACCTCTCTAACTACATATTTGACTGACTGTTGGACCGCTACCACCTAATTTGTTTGCCTCCTAGTCATTGACTAAATTGTTTAATTATTCTGATATCCTAGCTACATCCTGTCTGGGTTTACCCATATTTTCTGTCAACTTAATCTTTGCAATTTTGCAGTTTTTACCAGTTGTTTTCACCATTGTATGCCAGTCACTAGGTGTTGCTCATTTTTAGTTAAGCTGTTCTGCTTCTCCGGGCCTCTCAACTTGGGCCACCATATTATTATAGTGTCCAATCAACATTCTATTTGTTAAGCTGCCCCAGCCCTGCTTGTGTTGTTTAAGTAGCATTGTTTAGCCAGCTTTTGTTGGTTGGTTTATGCCATTTTTGCTGTGCAAATTAATTGGTAATGTTTTAGCCTTCCAACCTTACAAATATGCTGCTTACCCTCTTTCTCTATCTTCTCCTCCCTTTTCTACTCCTATCCTACCTCTCTCCCACTCCCCTTCTACCCCATCTACATTGTCTCCTTCCCCTTCCACCTGCCTGTCTCTCAACCATCTTCTCCCTGCCCACTCACTCCCTTTACATCCTGGTCTCCTTCCCTCCCCCTCCCTGAATCTGCTGTCCTGTCCCACCTCTGCCCCTCCACTCCCTGGCCAGGAGGACACAAGTCACACTCCATCCTCATTCTCCTTTTCCTGCCCCTCCTCCTTTCTGATGATGTGGAAATTAACCCTGCTCCCATTCCTCCTTACTCCTCCCCATCTTCTATCCCCAAAGCACTAAGCATCTGATCTCCTTAAAGTCTGGGTTTCCCAACACTCTTTTTATCTTCTCTACATTTCTGAATCCTGCTCTTTCCTTCACAATTCCCTACTCTATCCTGGCCATCCCTGACTTCCACCTTTTTAAGCAAGACTGTGGCAAATATGATGGTGGTGTTGCCCACTGTGTCTGCCAGAGCTTGTCCTGCACCATTGATCTCAGAGAGTCTTTACCCTTCTTCCATGAGTTTCTAATTACCAGGCTTTCATTTCTTTCCACTTTATTCATCTTCATTAGGGTTTTATATTCTTCGCCTGAAATCTCACCCTTCTCATTGGTTGACCCTCTCTCTGCCATCACCTCACACTCCTCCTCAGGTGAATTCATCCTCCTTGGAGACTTCAACATTAATTGGCTCTCCACTGCCTCCAGGCCGACCTCCCTCAGGACTGAGTCCCTTATTCTTTCCCAGCTAATTACTGAACCCACCTGGTTCAGTCCCAACTCCCCTAGTCACAACCTCCTGAACTAGGTTCTGCCCCCACTGCATCGCTGCAGCAGGTATTCTGACAGTCATCTTCAGTGACCACTGCATGACTTTCGGTGTCAGAAAAGTCTGGTGCCCTCCCTCCACCTCTAATGTCAACCTAATCTAGGTCCCTCCAGTCACTTGACTTACATGCTGTCCTGATCAACCTTGCTGCAACTGACTGGTCAGCCATCATGTCTGCCTCTGACATTGACATGGCCCTTTCCCTGTTCCATTCCATATTTTGTTTCATCTGAGACAAGCACACACATCCTCAGAAAGTCCAGGGTAGAATTTTCCCACCACACCAGGTTTACTCCTGAACTCATTGATCCATGTTAGTCCCACAATCATGCATAAGCCCATTACAAATTATTCTGCTCCCTGCCTGACCTTCTTTTTACAGGGCACTTAGGAATTCATGTATGACGACCATCCATGCTGCAAAATCTATCTATTTTAAGACCAACCACCAGAACAACCATAACTCCCTAGTCAAATTCTTGAAGGTTAGTCAGTCCCTTTTTGACCTCCACCTCCCCACCCAGTCCATTTTCCCAGTCCTCACGGTAAATGGTTCACCTGTCTCTGACCTTCCTCTGTAACTACTCACTGTAATGAGTTCTTCACTACTTGTGCTGTCCCCCTCCCTCCTGGGCTCCTCTACTCTCCCTCCCTCCCCACTCCACCCTCCTCTCTGCCCTGCACCTCCCTGGGATTTAATTTCCCACAGTTACTACTGAGAAAACCTTGCTTGACCTTTCCTCTCTTAACCTGGCTAAATCCAGTGCTAAAAGGCTGGATACTGAACATCTCCATCTTTCAGCCTTTGCTATCATCTCCCCCCTTACTCACCTCCTCAACCTTTCCTTCTCCCTCTGCTTTGTTCCCCAGTCATAGAAGCATAGAATTTGACAGCAGATCAGGGCCACCTGGACCATCTAATCTGCCCATTTCCCTGCCTACTGTATAAACTCTAGATATTACTTGATCTGCAGCCTACCTTCCCACCCTGAGTGTTGCCTTCTGCCTGTCCCATGCATTCTTGAATTCGCCTACCGTTGTTCCCCCCACAACCTCCTCAGGGAGGCTGTTCCCTGCATCCACCACCCTTTCTGTGGAAAAATACTTCCTCATGTTGTCCCTGAGTCTTCCCCCCTCCAGTTTCATATTGTGGTCACTTGTTCTTGCACATCTTCTTTTCTGGAAGATGCTGCCCTCTTGAACTCTATTGATCCCCTTTAGGTAATTGAATGTCTCTGTCATAGCCCCCCCCTTTCCTCCAGTGTCCAGTGTGTGTGTGTGTGTGTGTGTGTGTGTGTGTGTGTATATATATGTCTGTATATTATATATGTATATATATAATATATATATATATCTATATATATGTATGTATATTTCCCTAAATCTCTTCTCATATGGTTTCTGGTATAGCCACTGCACCATTCTGGTTGCCCTTCTCTGGACTGCCTCCACCCTGTCAATGTCTTTTTGGTGATGAGGTCTCCAGAATTGCATGCAGTACTCCAGATGAGGCCTCCCCATCTGTCTGTACAGTGGCATCACCACCTCCTGTTTTCTACTGGTGATACCTTTACCTCTCCCTATGCATGCCAGCATCCCCCTGGCTTTCCTCACTGCCTTCTCACATTGTTTGGCTACATTTAGATCATCTGTTATGATTACCCCAGGTCCATTTCCAGCTTGGTTGTTGTTAGTACCTCCCCCGCAACGTGTATTCCTCCCCTTGGTTTTTGTTCCCCAAGTGCATGATTTTGCACTTCTTGGTATTGAATCTAAGTTGCTACACTTTTGATCACTCCTCCAACTTGGCTAGGTCTCTCTTCATCTTCATCCCCCCTGGAGAGTCATCCCTATTGCAGATCTTGGTGTCACCTGCAAAAAGGCATACTTTTCCTTCGAGTCTCTCTGCAGTGTCTCTAATAAAGACATTAAAGGGGCTGGCTCCATGGCACTGAGTGAAAGGGTTTGCTCAGCACACTAGTGACCTGGGTTCATGCCCCGAGCTTGGGTGCCAGAAGCGAAGACAGGCAGGGAGGGTTTAACAAGCGTCCATTGGATGCTTCCTTCCTGGGGGGAGGGATGAGCCTGGGCTCCTGGAGGTGGATTGAGGATGAGCTATGGGGGTGTGAGTCCTCAACACACCCTTCCCCCATCCCTACCTCTGGACGCCATCCTTACATAGGCTACTGTGTGGGGCAGACCAAGAAAAATGTGAAAATGGGCTCCCTGCCAACTGGATGATGAGTGCCTGGTCCACACTGCCACGAAGTAACGGACATCCCGGACTGAGCCAGCAGCAGTCTCCATGGATACATAGTTGTGCCTGCCAGTGCCTTCCCATCGAAGGAGAGGGACCATCTTGACACAGGGAAATGTCAGGCTACCCCAGTAAGGTCATGAGACAGGGTCGAAAGATAGTGGTGCTGGGTTGAGGTGGTGGTTTGGTGGGCATTGATGCTCTGAAGGAGTGGCCAGCAGGGGTGCCAGGGAGGAGCATATTGTGGCACCCTGCTAGTTACTTCCCCTTTCTTCAGATTGAACTCCATTTACCACCACCCTCTGTGTCTTGTTGCTAAGCCAATTTCTGACCCAGTTTACCACCTTGTGACCCTCTCCAAGACTACCCAACTTTTTTACTAACATCTTGTGTGGGGCCATGTCAAATGCCTTGCTAAAATCTAGGTAGGCCATATCCACTGCCCCTCCCTGATCTATTACCCTTGTTACCCAGTCAAAAAAATATGTCAGATTCATTTCACAAGACCTTCCTGTTGTGAATCCATGTTGCCTTGGGTCCAGTGCCCTGCTGGCCAGTCATGGAAGATTGCTAAAGTTCTCCTCCTTCATAAAGGGGGTGAGACCTCCTCTCCTGGCAGTTTCTGTCAGTTTTATGTGATAACGGCGATTACCATTAGGGTGAGGTCACATCACCAAAAGATTTTTTCAGTGATGGCCTCTCCGGTGCACAGCAACTCCAGGGGGGTGCTTGTCGGGGGTAGGGTGCAACTCGGGGTAATAAAAAACCACGTACCGGGCACAATAAAAGGCACTCATGCCTGGACCTGAACCCAGCACCATACCCGTCGCAGCCACGGACCAACCCCTTGATGCCATGACATAGCTCAGCAGCTCATTGCAGCACCACCCCCTACAGCTTCACCATCCCCTTCCAGCCCACGCTCGGCATGCTCGCTTCCCCCCCAGCACATAGACGTATAGTGACGTCTGGTCACTATTTCATCTATCCCCACCATCCGGTCACCCAGATTCCACAATTGCCCCATCCACAGGTGCCGCGATTGAGTCACCCTTTTGGCAAGTCCCCAATCGCAGTCGCCATCATCACAGGATACCATTTCCATCCTACCTCCCTCTTCCCTTCACTTGCAAAACTGCAAGAGAAATGTGTCTGCTCTAGGCTTGCCGACTTCATCTACTCTTCCAAATTCCTCTCCCCTTTGCAGTCTAGTTTTTGGAAGTACCACTCCACTGTCTCCTCCTTGCTGCATTTAACTGCATTCACCAGGATGAATCAGGAGCACATCAGGGTGGCCAGTTTCCTGGATCTGGCCAAAGCCTTTGACTTGGTGGCTCATCCACTTCTCCTGGACAAGCTGAGCTCTGCTGGCCTCTCAACTCCAGCTGTTGATACAGGTAGGAGACATCCTGTCACCTCCCCTACCAATCAAGGCTGAAGTTCCAAAGAGCTCCACCCTGTGTTCCATCCTCATCTCCATTTTCATGAATGACCTCCCCTCTGTTTGTGCCAAATCACATATGCATATGTATGCAGATAACACAGTTATCTCTACCTCCAGTCCCTAAACCAAAGTGGTTGAAGGCACGCTCCAAAAAGACTTCTGCAACATCTTTTGGTGGTTCCAGTCCAGCCAACTCCAGGTTAAGACACAAAAAAAAACAAAGTCCATGACCTTTTGCACCAGCCAGAAACTGGTCAGACTCTCCACCTTCCCTGTCTTCTCCACTCTGGATGGCACCCACTTGAAGTAGTTTCTTCCTTTAAATATCTCAGTGGGCGTCTAGATAATGGGCTTAACTTCTCTGCCCATATTAATGCCATCCCCTGCAAGCTCCACTCCAAACTCAGTGCCTTGTATGGCAGCAAAAACTGCTTATCTTCCCTGGTCTCCTGGGAGCATGTTACCAAAATGGTGCTCCCAGAATTTGACTATGTGGATATGGTCGGTAACACTGCCCCCTCCTCTTGCCTTGCCAGACAGGACACCCTCTGCAATACCTTTTGTTGCTTTGATACCAATTCCCCCCATCGTACTCTCCAAAGTTTTCTCTACTCCTTCCTACCCATACTCTGCCTACCCTCACATCGCCAGTCATACTGCACCTCCTTCATCTCCAAATACTGGTTTGGGTCCCTGCCCCTTACCTCTCCTCACTCCTTTCTCCAATTTCCCCTGCCTCATACTCCCTCTGCTCTCACTTTCTGTCTTCCCCACCTTCACCCTTCTGCTGGGCAGTCAGCCTTCTCCTATCACCTTCCGTCCCACTGGAACCTGCTCTCCTCATCGATCCATCTCTCCCCCTCCCCCATATCCCTTAGCCATCAGCTAAAACTCCTTCCTGCCCACATCTCCTCCTGTCAGTCCTCACCGTGATCCTCCCAGGCTGTAGCCCCTTCTACCCCTGGTGTTGGGCTTACACCTAGGATCTACATCAGCCTGTATCAGGGTCCTTCCAGTCTAAAACTGCACTGCCATTTGCATCTCAAAGCTGCTCATTACTTCTGCCTAGCGCCTTCTATTTTCATTTGCACTTGTACCATGTTAAATATTGTACACTGTTTGTACTTTACTTTAAACCTTCATTGAGACTGCTTGCTTTCTTATTGTATTCCCATTCCCTTCCCCCAGGTTACACCTCAAAATGAGCTTTGACTCAGTGTGTCTCTCCAAGTTATGAATTTTCCAATAAATAATAAATAACATGGGGAGTGAATACAGCAAGGAGTGAAACAGCAATAACAAATAAAGTGACATCATTGGATACATGTACATGAATATTAAAAACAATGTACAATTAATAACTTGCAGAAAATGAAAAACAAAGTAAAATGTGCACATAGTACATTAGTTATGGAGGCAGCCACAATAAGCAATATGGGAGCATGCTAACAATATATAGCATGGTGTTGGTAACAGAATCATGGTGGTTTAAAATTGAACGGAGGTTTAAATGTCCCTATTGGACCTTGTTGAGGCTTTACATTAATTACTGCTGATGTACAAATGTCAGTAGGGATGGATATTGATCAATCTGGGTGGGAACATAGAGTTTCAGACATTTCAGGCACAACAGGTGATCAAATGGTCACTAACATTGTTAGAGTGGACTCCAGTTATGGCCACTTTGTCAGTCCTACTAATCATTATCCAGTTCAGGATGTAGTGGATAACTGTCTTGCCAGTGAAATGAATGAGTTGGATAATAACATCAGGGTGGTTCAGGACAACAAGTGATTTTTTTTCTGTTCCAAAAAAAGGCCAGTTAATATTAAAACCACCAACAAAGATAGCGCCATGGTTTTGGTTACAGGGGATGAGTGAGACAATTTTGTTTATGTACATGTGCAATATTGTTTAATGCTGTGCTAGGTCAGGGAAAGACAAAGAGAGAGAGAGATGGAGAATGCACTTCCTTTCCTGTGTACATACAAGAAACTTCAGAGGAAAGATTTTCAACAGGGTCCCGATGCATTTTCAATCTGTGTCTGCCCAATTGCATTAAAGCAGTAGTATTTGTAGTACAAATTTTATTGCTAAACACTGGCTAGGCTCTCTCCACTATTATCTCTTCTCTGTTCTCTTCCTCCTACACCCTTCACAACCCTGGCTTCTGCTCCTTAGCACTCCCATCAAGGTCATCCACAGCTGGCCAGGCTGCTTCTTCCTACCTCTTCCCTAAACTCTGAAACTTTCTTTCTCTCTATCCACCCACTCTGCCTCTTCCCTTTACTCTCTCTCTCTCTCTCTCCCCTCTCTCCTCTCTTCTCCGTGACCTCACCTCTGCCTCATGCAATTGCACCTGATCTTCACCCCTGTTAAAAAAGATTGAATGTGTCAGAAAATGGTGTATACACCAGCTCTGTGGCATGGAGGGCTAAGGCACTGAGCACCTTACCTCCTGCCATGCCAGTGACCTGTGTTTGGGAACAAGCATGGCATGCTAGATGTTGGCCGGGGGGAGGGCTGGGATAGGATTGAGCAGCTTCCTAGTATTTTTCTTTTCCTGGAGTGGGGTGGTTGGCTGTCTTGACTCTTGGCTGCCACCAAGTGGAGGCTTAGTAGAAGCTCATGGGAGCTGAAGTGGTGGATACAAATCACAGGGTGGGGGAAGGGAGTCACGGTCCTGGTATGCATGTGCCTCCACGCACATTCACTCTCCAAGTATGCCCTGGCTGAGGGATGGGCTGGGAAGAAAATGAAAGAAAAAGGAAGGCATTGTTGGCTTTTATGATGCCCACACATTGTGCCCGCACCCACCGAATAACCTGGGTACCTGTCGGCAGAACTGGATTCAGGTATCAGGGGAAGGACTCTCCTCCCTTTCCTGACCCTATCATGTGGGGCAATCCATGAGGGTACATGCCACACAAGGTAAGCCTGGGAATATGTTAGATGGTAGCGGGCAGTGCAGTGCAGCAGAAGCCAAGGGGAGCCAAGCCTTCTGTAGCCAGGAGAATAAAAAAATTATAGAAAAGAAACAAAACAGTGGATACATAATTTTTTTGATGCAAGCTCCAGAATTTGCATCTAAAGTGCTAGACCATCTAATAGATGGTATAACAGTGCAGACAGAAGTCCACTTTAAAAATAAAGGTGGACAGAGCCTGTTTGAAGGAACAAAGAGGCAGGTCTTCAGTATCCTGGCCCTTTCATATCCTCATGGCTCCTTTCCTTAAGCCCAAGCTTTCTCCATCTGCTGGGCAGCCCAAAACTCCTATCCTAATCCCTCCCTTTTGTATCCATCCCTCACCTACCCCCTGCTATCCAGCACCTGCCAAACATTGGGGGAAGGACTCACAGAAAAATGCTCACCTGCTTCAAGTATTCCCTTTTGAAGACTGTCTAGTACCTTTCATTGTGCACATGCAATGTAGCTGCAGCTGCAACATCACATATGTTGTACCAGACCTGAATCACATCTTGATAAAGTAGCTGCATCATCACAAACATTGTGTTACACCAGTAGCATGCATTTTCAAGTCAGCATAACACAATGATTTTTTAACATATTGGTACACAATTTCAACTAAGGCTCCTTCACCCCCCCCCCCATCATACTCAACTCACTTGAAACTTGTTTTTTGGGGGACAGTCAAGTCCACCATGTGTGTGATTGCAATGAGTCATGCAAAAGCTGTACTTCCTTATGAAATCAATGCAAGTTTAGTAACAGGCTAATAAAGCTGATATATTGTACCTCAGTTTTAGAGAATCTAGATATCTTGCAAAATGTGCAAAAATGAACTGTGCATGTGCAAACCACTTAACGTTTTTCATTATTTAACACCTACAAATACTGAAGTTGCATCAATCCACTAATTAAAAATCATTCTTGGGTCAAACTCTATCTTACCTGAAAGTTTCAGGTTTCAACTGTCAACCATTTTTGTGAAATGAGTGAGCAAAAAAAGTCTTATAAAACATATTGTTATGTATTTTCAACCTTATAGATCTTTCACTGCCCAGCCAAGTGTTACTAAACTTGTAGGATCAAGCGATCCTAGCACAAACAATATACATGCCAAATTGCAGGTTTTTCCATCCAGGGTCAGCCATGGTATTAAGGTGCATAAATCAGGGTTTAAATCTGAAATGCATTTGTAACCATATCCCTACAATACAAATACAATAACTGGTGACCCCCTTCATCACATGGATTATCAGTGTGATCAAATGCTGTAATAACCAGGTATGAGGTCATACTCAGTTATTACATTAGGAGCACTCGTGCTTCACTTTCCCTGTTGAGAACTAATGCAAGATATTAAACAGGATCTGTTACATCTGGATTGATTTAAGACCCCAAAGCTTAATATTTATAGCTTTCTTCCACGGGTTTGGAGATATCCTTGCTCCAACTTTTTCCTCCCATTTGTTTTTAAGTTGAGTGGCTGGTAATGGACATTTGGGTATAATAATTTTGTAAATGTGAGATATTGCTTTAATATGTGAAGATTGATTTAAAAAGTTTTCCAGATGAATGAGTTATTCATCCTGACCCAAATTAATGTTCTTATGAATATAATCCTGTACCTGAAGAAATCCCAAAAAATATGAATTGGGGATGTCATATCGATTTTTGATGGAATCATAATCCAAGACATTTCCATTCTCTATAAATTGCCCTAACTCCTGATGTCCTTTTTTATACCAAATATTGAACACATAATTTTGGATTGAAGGCGAGAAAAACATGTTTAATATAATAGGAGCCTCAAGTAGAACCAGTTTCTTTGGCATTTAAGGGAAAATATTCTATTTCATATGCGTATGGTTGTTTTCGTGGTGAAAGCTAATTCTGTTCTTGTCTTAGAGACATCTGTACAAAGGGTATGTTTAATGTTAGAGAATGGTGTTTGTGATGTTTCTGAATAAAATGATGCATCCAGCTTATTCATAGAAAACCAGATGAGGATTACTGCAAGAATTGCCAAGAAATAATAATATTTAAAGTATGGAGGGTGAGGCCCGCCTCATCATGAGGTGTTATAAGTTTCTTCACTTTGAGTCTCAGTTTCTTGCCTTTCCCTAAGAATTTTTTAACTATAGAGTCAAGCCCTTTAAAATATTTATCATTGAGTATAATGGGTATGGTTTGGAATAGGAACATACATTTTGGAAAAATAGACATTTTAATTACATTTACTCTACCCATTAAGGTGTAGGGAAGCATTTTCCAATGTAGAAGTAATTTTTTAACTTCTTCCAGCGTGGGATCATAGTTTAATGCTAATAATTTGTTGAGTTTATTATCTAGTTTGATTCCAAGATGTGTAATTTGAGAAACCTTTTTATATTGTATTAAGTAGGGGGAGTAAATGCATCTGAGTGGGTAGGAGATTCAAAAACCTCTGTTTTAGACCAGTTAACCTTATAACCAGACATCTCTCCAAATTTGGTGAGTATGTCCAGTATATAGGGAAAGCATTAGTTTCAGCTATTAACGAATGCGAGGGTATCATCGGCTTAAAGACGGATCCGATGTGTTTGCCCATTAATTATGGGACCTTGAATTTTATTAGATAATCCTGATAGCTATGGCCAATGGTTAAATAGCTAAGGCAAAGATCAAGGGCGACAATGGGCAACCTTGCCTGGTGTCACGTTGTAAATATATTAGGAGAGATATATTGTTATTGGTTTTGACCCTGGCCACCAGGCCTGAGTACTGTATATTGATCCATTTAACAAACCCTGGACCAAATACAAATTTATTTATTAAAAAAACTTAATATAAGACCCTCCACTCAATCAAAGGCTTTTTCTGCATCAATCAGTACCATAGAGAGATCACGATTTTGATAAAGGTACAATATATTTATAACCCGTCAGTGCAAGTATTCCCTTGTCTACATGACTGGCTAATACTAATCAATACTAAACCCATCAAGAGCTGTAGTGGAGGGGAGCAAGTCAGGTAGTTCTGTCCTCCTGGGAAACCAGTAAATACTTCTGAATCTCTCAAGCCTCAGCTAGTCTCAGTTCATAGATTACAATTCTGATGAGCCACAGGACTACTTTCCAATTCCTTTTGTAAGCGTTCACAGAAGGACTCCTGCTAGATGCTCAGTGACAGCTGCTCACAAACATCACAATTGCTAGATCACTCCATACAGGTAGCAGCTGGTGACTACTGAGATAGAAGCAGCAACTCACAGAAACAAATGTCAGCAGATAAAGACCTTGTGATGCTTCCAGTCAGTGCAATGCCCAGTCTCCACAGAGGTCTCCTTTCCTTGCCTTGACTTCAAATTGCCTTCCCTTTCAGTGCCTTGCCTTCCCTTGTTATTAAGTGAAAAATGACAATGAAGTGTTCTTCTTGAGGTATGGAGTCTACTGCCAGGGCTTCAGGGCTGCATAAGGGACTCTCAGGAGAGAGGAAGAGGGCAGGTAGAATTGCCTGGAGATCAAGAAGGCTCTGTGGTAATACTGTAGGTAAGGAAAATGGGCAGACTTGGCCAGCAAAGAGGTCCCTATCTGCCAGCAAATTCTATGTTTCTATGTTTCTGGGAGTGAACAAGTGCTAATCAACAGCTTTAGTGTACAGCAGCAGATCCTCAAGAGAGGCTGTTAGTGACAGGTAGCATACCACATTATACAATGAGTTTGCTCAGTTCTTCTCTGACAGGGTGTCCTCTATCCAGTCAGGATCTCATCAGTGAGGCAAGTTTTGCCTTGCAGTGACCTGTCTGATAATAGGAGCAGACGCACTCCTATTGTCTGGGAGGAGTTTACACAAGTGTAGGTAGCTGAGATCATTGAGATGATCTCAAAGCTGAGGCACACTTATTGTGAACTGGACCCAGTCCCGACCCATTTCTTGATGAGATGTGCCGAGGCCATTGGCCAACTATTCACTGAGATTCTCTGGTGTTCATTGTCAGAGGGAATCTTTCTGGATGCTTTGAAAGAGGCACTGGTGAGGTCCCTCTCGAAGAAGTCATCTCTCGACCCCGATGTCCTAGTGAATTATCGACTGATCTCCAACCTTCCATTTTTAGGAAAAGTTGTTGAGAAAATAGTGGTGCAGCAGCTTGAGGAGCACCTCATGACCTTTGACATCTTTGAGCCATTCCAGTTGGGTTTTGAGGGATAGGCATAGCACCGAAACAGTATTGGTTAGGGTGCAAAGTGACCTCCTTGAGGCAAGAGATAGAGGGGACAGGTCAATTCTTGTTCTTCTAGATATCTCATCAGCATTTGACACCATGGATGACTTTGTGCTTCTAGATTGCCTTAGAGAATACTGTAGACTCACCAGTACTGTCATCAACTGGTTTGAGTCCTATCACTTGGGCAGTAAGCAGTGGGTGGTAATAGGTAATTTCTCATCACCCCTGAAACACCTGCCATGTGGAGTGCCTCAGGGTTTGATCTTGTCACCAAGGTTATTCGTGCTGTACATGCTGCCTCTGGGTGAGCTCATTAGGCATTACAGTTTGGGTTTTCACTGCTATGCAGATGATAGCCAATTGTATATATCCTTTGCCCCTGGAACACATGATGCTGTGGAAGTGCTTAAGGAGATAGGAAATTATTTTTCTTTTGTTAATTGTTAAATACATTATAAATAACAAACAGTGACCTCTGTGTGTTTTTATTGTATTTTTAAATGTATGGAATGCATATTTATGTATATGCTTAACATGTGGGACCCAACATTGGCCTGACAGTCACTGTTTTTGTACTAGAAGTCAGCGAATGACAGTTTTGAAATGCTCACGTCACAGACTCCCGATCCACATTTAGTTAGTTACAGTGTTACTGGGCTCCTCACAGCTTCAACTGTAAAGACTGGTGAAGTATCACATTGTACTTCTAAAATTGACACTCAACTAACATCCACTCATTATTTGGCAATTGGCATTTGCCCCCCCCCCCCACAGTCTTCGGCCAATCACCAGATGAGTCATGGAAAGGCTCATAATTATTATTTGTGCAGAAAAAAACATGATTTATTTCTTCCCTGGTGTTGTGTCCTCTTGCTTTTTGTGTAACCCTCCACCCCCTGTCCATCTTACCTTTCAGCTCCTGTGGGACGCATCAGCACCAGTAACCTCCAAATCATAAAGATCCTTCCCTTTTGTGGCCAAAGAAGCAACAGAAAATCTACTCTGTTTCATCTATGGAGCAAGTCGCTCAACAAGTCCATTCTTTTGGTGGCCCCCACCCCAGTACCACAGTAGGGTGGGAAGCACAACAAATCGGTGCAGCAAACTTACTTCTGGTGCTACTAAGCACTTTCAGATTTCTTTGGTGCTTCCAGCAAAAGAAAGGATTTCAGCACTCTGAAGGCTGCTGAGCTATACAGGGTGTGAAGGTTAAATTATGGAACTTCCTTGGCAGGGAAGGGGATGGCAGGTAGTGTTGCTCGGATAGTATCCTTTCAATTAGGATACCACCAGATATCAGTCTTCTTGCCAGATAGTGGATCCAGTCAGATAGTAGCGCTATCCAATTGTGACTCTGACCATCCTGGATCCAAGTCAGATCCCCTGGATCCACATTTGGATCCCTGGATCCGATGCTAGATCTGACCACAGATCCCTGAATCTGATGTCAGATAGTGCAGGATCCAATGTCAGATAGTGCAGAATCTGACCTAGGGTCTGACCTCAGACTTGGTCAGATCCTAGGTTGGATCTCAGGTCGGACACTGCCACAATCCAATGGATCACAATTGGATCTACAAAGGCACTGTCCAAGCATAAAACAAGATGATAGGGTGATGATCCATGTGACACCAGGAAAGACATAAACAAGTAACTTTCTATTTTCTGCACAAATAAATGGTTTAAAAAAGGATGAGTTTTTCCATGACTCATCTGGCGAATCCAGTGTTGGAATGTCTCTGCAGCAGGGGAGTGAGAAAACCTGCAGTTATTCCAGCCATCAGGTTAGGAGAAGGCATGCTGTTACTTCCTTAGTCTAAATTTGCAGAGTTGGTGGGGGGGGGGGACACCAAGAGAACAGACTCATTGAGCGACTTTCTCCATGGATGAAATGGAGCAGATTTCTCCTTCTTTCCTAGGCCACAAAAGGGAAGGATTTTGGTGATTTGGAGGTTACTGGTGCTGATGCACCTCACAGGAGCTGAAAGGTAAGATGGAAAGGGGGTGGGATGTTACACAAAAAATGAGAGGACGTGACACCAGGGAAAAAATAAATCACTATTTTCTGCACAAATAATAATTATGAGCCTTTCCATGACACATCTGGAGATTGGCTGAAGATGGGGGGGGATGATAGGCGATAGCCAAATAATTAGTGGATGTTAGTCAAGTATCAATTTTAGAAGTACAGTGTGATACTGCACCAGTCTTTATTGTTGAAGCTGTGAGGAGCCCAGTATAATGTAACTAACTAAATGTGGATCGGGAGTCTGTGATGTGAGCATTTCAAAGCTGCCATGCGCTGACTCCCGATATAAAAACAGTGACTGTCAGGCCAATGGTGTTTGCCACATAATGATCATATACATAAATGTGCATTACATATATTTAAAATACTAAAAAAACACACACAGAGGCCACTGTTTGTTATTTATAATTTATTTAACAATTAATGACAGCAGAAAATCATTTCCTATCTCCTTTTAACAATGGCCTGGTGGAGATCAATAACTGGATGTCCTCCAATAGGTTACAACTGAACCCCAACAAGACAGAGGTCCTAGTGATTAAGCCAGGTCACAGGCATGATGGAAGTGCTTCCTGAGTGGTGGCAGGATTTGTCCTTGAAACTGCTCCATTGATAGTCTCCCCTAGGGTGAGAGATCTTGGCATTATCCTGGATGACAGATTGACACTTGATGGTCAGGTGTCATCTGTCATCCAAAGTGGTTTTTACCACTTAAGGAATATCACCAAGATTAAACCCCTAGTTCTGCCCAAGGATCTGCCATCACTGGTACATGCTTTTGTTACATCCAGGCTTGATTACTGCCATGCTCTATACTTTGGGGTCAGTGGCGGGACCCTCTGCCAGCTGCAGCTGGTGCATAATGCAGTGACCAGGCTACTGAGAGGCCTGCCAGGTCTTGTCATGTGACCCCGGTCCTGCAAGCTCTGCACTGGCTGCCTGTTAGGTGGACGGTCATCCTCAAGGTTGGCTTGCTCATCTATAAGGCTGTGTATGGATCGGGCCCTGGCTACCTGGCTGATCTCCTGATACCTGCCACCTCAGTCCACTCCCTTCACTCCTCCACGAGGGGTCTCCTTGTGGTTCTGAGGGCCAGGTTAAAATCTTCCAGCAGATGAGCTTTTGAAGTTGCCAGACCGGCCCTCTGGAATTTGTTCCTCATTTCTGCCAGGAAGGCCATGCTTATGGAGCCATTAAAAATGGGCCTAAAGATTCACCTATTGTGCCTGGCTTTCCCAGACTAATCATAGCTAATATATTTTAAGGCTATATTTATTGTTTTAAATTTTGTATTATATATGTTGTATTTGTTTGCATCCTATTTTATTTGCACCAACCCGCCTGTTCTCTTTTTATGGAAGGCTCCCAGAGCCTCTGGGATTGGGCACCATATAAATAAATGTGGTTTGCCTTGACATACAGTGTAATACAGCCCATGTTCAACAATGGTCAAGCTGGAAATTAACCAATTTTCTTCTGTCCAGATCTATATAAGCTCATGCTGGTCAAAGCAGATCTGATAACCACTGCTTCAGTAGAGGGCAACCCAGGGCCCGGTAGACATCCTCTGTGAGCTCTGTTGCTGTCCTAGTTGTGTGGCCAGCATTTGTATCTTAGCTTCATCCTCTACATCTGCATGCCAGGCTCTAGAATAGTTAGAAGTCACCAGATTCAGAGTGTCAGATCTTGTAATCCAGGCCTTGTTAGCGAGAGGAAATACTTCCATTAACAGCTTGCAGCCTTGATTGATAGTGGTTTTCATTATGATCCCTTGACCTGCACACCTGTCTTTGAGAACAAATCCTACTGTACCTGCTGGATTTGTGAGAACCTGGTCTGTAGTTCTCATCGGTGAGAGTTCATCTACTAAACATTTTTTGCTTACCATGAGATGTTCAATAAACCCCATCACACACTTTTTCTCTTTTTAAAATTTTATTGGATCAGTTTTCTATGTCTGGCACTGTTCACAAACACATTGACTAGCTGGGTTCTTTACCTGGTACTTAATAGGTGGACAGGCCCTCTGTTAAGAAAGGCATCTATATGTGAACTGAAGGTCTTCACATGGGAAATATTTTCCTGGTGGCATTCTCCTCATCCTGATGGGTGTAGATATGTGTGAAGATGAGAAAACTTCAGTTTGCCAAAACTTTGTGAAAATGGCCAAGTTCACGAAGTTCAAAAAGCCAACTTCACAACATCTTTTGCAGGCAAAGAAGCACTTGACTCTGCAAAGTGACCAAATTTTGTTTACGAAGTTGCCACGTTGCTGGAAAAAGTACCACTTTGCCTAAAAAAATCATTGTGATGCCAGCGAAGTTGAAGTTGGTGATACAAATAAGATAGTTCTGAGTGGAATGTGAAATTCTGTTGGTGGAAGTAGTGTGGAATGACCTTTCCACCAACAGAATTTCCACCAGAATATCACTGGTTCTTCTTTGGAATTCTACCTGCTGTGATCTGCGGAACAATATTCTGCAGGACAGCATTTTTTTTCCACAGAAAATCATTCCACAGCCATTTCCACAAAAAATGTTGAGATCTGTGGAATAACATTCCCCAGAAATATTGCAGAAAACTCGTTCCGCATTTTTCTGCCACGGAATTTCACCATTCCATTTCTGGCAAAATTTGGCAGAATTTCAGAAATTCTGTGAAATTCTATTCTGCTGGAATTTGAAAATTCTGCACAGCACTACAGTAGGAATTTTGTGAAGCTTCACAAAGTCGAAGTTTTGCAACTTCATTGCAACTTTGCCACTGAAGTTTAACTTTGCTGCATCTCTATATGAGTGTCAGAGGTGTATTATACTACTCTAAATTGATGTGACATGTATTCTTAGTTTCTATTATATCACTAGATCAAAGTACAATATGCAGTCACCTCCATGGTTTATGACCTATAATCCAAAAGGTGAAGGGAGATCTGTCTCCAAACAACTCCTGCCCAATTGGATTGCTATCTGCAGTTGTGCATTGCTACTGACTCACAGGGAAGCATCAAAAAGGCACAGTTAGACCTTGTTCAGTGTGAGCAGTAGTTTCATGGTAACTTCATTAAGAGTGGTTACATTTCCTAATGTGTGAAGAACTGCAACACTGATGTAGAATCATATAATATGGTATCTGAAAAAGACACAGTGGCTCATCCAGTCTTCCCACCCTACTTACTTCACCTAAGTTGCCATAATGGCTGTCCCTCTTCCTTACCCTTTGTCCCCTACTTCCCTTACTATGTCATTGCATCTGTCCCACCTTTGCTTAAATCAGTGCACTGTTTTGACTGATGCCACTTCTTCTGGCAGTCTATTCCACTTGTCTAACACCCTTTCTATGAAAAAGTGCTCATGGACATCCTTCTTGAAATGTCCACAGCCACTTTAAGGGAGTACCTCCACATGCTTGTGTTCATGCTAAAGATGAACAGTTCCTTGCATGACACCCTGTTTTGTATGTTTCTATGATGCCCCCCTTTCCCTCCAAGGTGCATATGTTAAGGTCTGCTGTCTCTTCTTATAAGTCTTCTTCCCCTGGTTCATTTTTGTCACCATTCTCTGTATGGACTCCACTTTCACACAGTCCATCCATAGGAACAGGCTGAAGAATCATACATACTACTTTAGGTGTAGGCGCTCCAAAGAGCTGTACAATGGAAGGGTCACCTCCCTGTTTCTACTGCTGATTTCTCCTTTGTATGTAACCCAGTATTCTGTACACCTTTGCATTGCCTTACTGTACTGTGTTGTGGATGTTTGGCTATCCAGTATTATCACTCCCAGATCTTTTTCCCATGCTGTGCTTCCTAATACTACAGTACTCCCCATCAGGTATTGTTTTCTCATGCTTTTGTTCCAATGTATATCACCATGTATGTTTTTAAAAATATATATATAAAACTTTACATAAAGCATAAAAACTTTACATTCCACAGAGAAGGACAAAAGGAGGGATAGGCCAAAGACCAGAATTCAGCGTACTAAGGGTAGGATTACATTATCACTTCCCCATACCTTACTTATTATAACATGCAGGGGTAAGCTGTGCCTTCAAATGAAGACATTAATAAACACACTGAAACCTTTCAAACTGGTGCATAATGCAGCTGTGCTACATAACATTTCAGGATTAAATGAAGCACATAATGAATACAACTCCACTGGGTCATTAAACTAGGAATTGTTATCATTAATATTTATATAATAACACTCCAGAGAAGCAGTCCAGCAGTAAAGAGGCCACAACTGGCCCCATTCTACTGTAGTATTAGTAATATGCTTTAATGATCAGCTATATAGCCATTACACATTGATAAAAACATATTATACTGTACTAATGGCTCACACCTTTAATGAAAAAGGTTTGGGCTTTTAAATGTTGGGCATGTCAGATATGTGTGTATATCCATTTTTATTCTCTCCAAATGTACCTGACTCCTTCCCCCATCTTAGTCACCTTTTAGCCTTCTTACTAGGCCTTGTTAATTAGTCCTTACTTGAGGACCCCTCAGCTCATTAACTCCTACTATGCCGCTCCATCCCTATAATCACCTTTTTGTTTTCAGCTCCTATTCTTACCCTGCATGTTACCACTTTTTCTCCTAGATCCTCAGCCTATTTCATTTCTTCACACACTGTACATATCCCTTATTTCTCCTTACCTCTCCAATAACTTGCTTTTTTCTCTTTTAGGTTCATTTTTTTGGATTTTGTAAACTGGGTAGATTTACTGGGAGCAAAGTTTCCTTTTTTTTGGAGCAACCTGAAATTAATTACATTCAGCAGACATCTATAAATTCAGGTAACAATCCTGGAAAATAAAAAAGTCATGTGCCACCTCAATCCAGCTCCTATGGAATAAGCTCCCTAGTAGCCTATAAGAATGCTTCTCACTTGGTAGCTTAAAGAAAGGCCTGAAGTCCCTACTACTGGAGCATAGCCCATGCAATTGCTATCATTAATGGGGTCTCTCTCCTTCTGCTGGTCTGTCTCTCTGGCCCTGTCACTCTTGGTCCTTTCTTTGACTAGGTTTTCATGTTTTAACCTAACCATCTGTTTTGTACACAAATCTGCTTTGCTGTGTTTTGTGCCTGCTCATTTCTTCATAACGTGGAGCTGATACATGTAGGTATATTTACCTTTATTGTGTGAACTGATTCATATGTGTCACTGTACCTTCTGTAACTTACAGTTTGGTATTGTATGTGCTTTGTCTTGCTGTGTTCTTTAATTAATCCTGGATCACCCCTGAAAAAGGGACACCTGCAGTCCCAGTGGGGCTACCCAGTCAACACAATTCAATAAATAAATACAATACAATACAGGCAGCAATAAGAAGTAAGTATACAAACAGTAATTAGTAAGTAATTTGCAATCACTGTTACAAAGTCAAGGTATACTGATAGGTTTTAACTATACAGACATTAACATGAGAAATTTAGAAAGTATAGTAATAGGATAACAGTAAAAGTCACTAGTCTGTACAATACATGGCTTATATCAATGACCACTGATGTCATAGTGGGACTCAGCTAGGACAGGTATTCTAGTAACACACAAGCAGTATGCCCCGGGAAGGAAGATTTGAAGGATGTCAGCTCCTTAGAGCTGAAAAGAACTACACAGCAGAGGTGATTTACTTTATTTCATTTCAAACTTGCAGAGTTTGTGTAAAGTAAATAAGCAGAAGGGCTCTATATTCGGGTTTTTTATGTGTTCTGTTTTTGGTTACTGTTCTGTAATTCCTAATAACCAGGAAAGGGAACTGCTGTAGTTAGCAGACCATTTGGCAGTATCTTGTTGCTGGGGCAGGACAGTTGCAACCTGTGAAGTAGGTGTGTGTTTGAAGGATGGGATGAAGCAGGCTTGCAGGAGGAGAAGAGTTTAAAAGGGGAACTTGGTTGTGGGTTCAATTGACCACTGATTGTGGTTACCTATATGATGAGTGTGTTGGGGTATATTTGTGCTGTTCAGGTGAATATTTACACACAGACACTGACCGGAGGGCCCTAATCCCACCCATCCCCACTGACCCCAGGGCACATCTGCATTTATAGGTACCTAATTAGGATCAGCTTCCTGTGTGCTCAGAGGATATGGGCTAATTAATGTGACTGTAACAGAGACACAGAGGATAATAAAGGGAGGGGGAAAAATGTTGGTTTATTTGGGTGACTAAAGAGCTAATTAAAGGAAGGCAAACATCAGACATGATGGGAATGGTGCAGTGCAATGACTGTGGGGCATCAGTCTTCTGGGAGACATTCTGGAGGCTTTGTTGCTGCCCTGTCTGCAGGCACCTCTCTAGGTTGAGGGTGGATGATGATCATCTTCAGGCCAAGTTGGCTAGGATTCGAGAGACCTCCCCCACCCTCAGACCACCAAGGCCACCCCCACTGCCTCAGATGATGCTAGTAAGGAGGGGTTGTTGGATTATGGTGGGCTCAGGGGAAAGTGCAGGAGGTTGGGCAATCATGCATCTCACCTATTGTTCCACTCTACAACTTGTTCACCATTCTGTCAGAGCAGGGCTATCCCATGGAGGCACCTGCAGTGGTGGACAAGGTGGATGCAGGAAACCTCCACAGTGGAGACCCCTGGGAGGAGGCAGGGGACCCCAGAGGAAAAGGAAACAACTTCTAGTGAGGGACTGTATTATTAGGAGGGTAGATTTGGGGGTGAGTAAGGAAGGAGGGAGAGAGGTAAGGTGCCTACCCACCACCAATGCTTGGAGAGATAGGAGGCAAATCCTAAGGATCACTGGGGCAGATGCACAGGAGGATGAGCTGGACATCATTATCCACCTGGGGACTAATTATTTGGCTGAGAATGGGGTTAGGGCAATGCAGAGGGGGGAGTTCACTGAGTTGGGGTGGGGTCTTAGACAGGTGGCATGCACGATAACCTTCTCAGAAGTACTACCTGTCTATGGCATGGGAGAGGCCAGGGTGCTCCACACAATGGAATTCAATGACTGGCTGAAGAATTGGTGTGGAGTTGAGGATTTTGGCCTCATTAGGGACTGGGGGCCCACCTGGTGAAATGCAGGTTTGTATACAAGAGATGGTCTGCATCTTTCGGGGGAGGGGCAGAATCCTGGGTAAAAGTTTTGAATGTTTCATTGACAAGCATTTAAACTAGCCAAGGGGGACGCAGACATAAGCAGGGAAAACCAAACTGCCCCCCCCCACACACATACTAAGGTAGACAGTAAAATGGATCCTAAGGATTAGAATACACAACAGAATGAAACAGGCAGTAATGCCAGGGGATGCACAGGGGGAAGGTATAGGAATGGCAGTATAGGAATGGCACTAATATGGATGAAACCATCAAAACATGGAGGGCCACATGTATAAATACTTGTAGCCTGGGTAACAAGATCCGTGACCTAGTGGCCTTGATGGCAGAGGGAGACCTGGATATTGTGGCAGTCATGGAAATATGGTACACAGGAAGCCATGACTTTGATATTAACATACCTGGGTACACAGTCTACAGGAGGAACAGGGAAGGCAAAAAGGGAGAAGGGGTAGCTATCTACATAAGAGAAGGGATCAAAGCAACTGAGATAAGGGGGAAACAGGGAGGTGAGGAGGCACTGTGGGTCACTCTAGAGACAGGAAATGGTACCAATATCCCTACAAGGGTTATCTATTGACCCCCAGCACAGGGAGAGGAAATGTATAGGGTGATGGTAGAAAACATCCTTAAAATGTCTGAGAAAGGGGAAGTGTTGTTGGTAGGGGACCTACATATGCCAGATGTCAACTGAAACACCTATGGGACAGCCACATCCAGGAGCAGGGACATCCTGGATGCCCTGCATGGGATGGGCCTCACACAGCTAGTCATGGAACCCACCCATGAGGGGGAAATATTGGACCTGGTGCTCACAAATGGAGACAAAACAACAGATGTATTGGTGGTCAGCCATCTAGGGTCCAGTGATCACCATACAGTATGGTTCAAGGTAAAAACAGTAGAAGAGGCAAGGGCAGACTTTGCAAAAATGGGAGAATGCATCAAGAAAGCACTGACAAAGGAGAAGGGGGGTAGAGAAGCAGTGGGAGCAACTCAAGAGAGCCACAACAGAGGCAACAAGCCTTTGTGTGAAGCAAGTTAGCAAGGCAAAAAAAAAAGGAAAAAAAAATATGGTTTTCTAAAGAAGTGGCAGGGAAGGTAAGACAGAAAAAATGGGCATTCAAAAAGTACAAGGAAATACAGAAGGAGGAAGACAGGGAACTGTACCAGACAAAGCAGAAGGAGGCAGGGAAAGCAGTCAGAAGTGCAAAAAGGTGCAAACAGAAGAAAGGATAGCCCAGACAGTAAAGGAAGGGGACAAAACTTTTTTCAGGTACATTAGGAAAAGGAAAAAGACCAAGGGAGGGATAGTGAGGCTAAGCAAAGGAGAGGGGGAGTGGGTAGAGGAGGACTTTGAAAAAACTGAGATCCTGAAAGAATACTTCTGCTCAGTATTCACAAAGGGAGAGGAGTGGGAGGGACTGAAATTAGGCAGTAAAAAACACACAGGGAAGAGGAGTGGACATTAGTCCATTCATGGAAGAGAGAGTACTAAAAGAACTCTTGAATATGAAGGTGGACAAGGCAATGGGGCCAAATGGGATACATCCAAGAATACTAAAGGAACTCAGAGAGGTGCTGGTAACACCACTGATAGCCCTATTCAACAGATCACTGGAGGAGGGAGTAGTGCTAAAGGACTGGAGGAGGGCAAACGTGATACCCCTTCAACAAAAGTGGGAGCAAGGTAGAAGTGGGAAACTATAGACTGGTCAGTTTGACCTCAGTGGTAGGGAAGATGATAGAATCATTGTTGAAGGAAAGGATTGTAAAATATCTAGTGGCCAGTGGTGCACAAGACCCGAGGCAACATGGATTCACAGCAGAAAGGTCCTATCAAACAAATTTGATAGATTTTTTTAACTGGGTGGGTGGCAAGTGAAGTAGATCAGGGAGGGGCAGTGGATATGGCCTACCTAGACTTTAGTAAGGCATTTGACAAATTCCCGCACAAGAGGTTAGTAAAAAAGTTGAACAGTCTGGGAGTGGGTCCCAAGGTGGTAAACTGGATTAAAAATTGGCTCAGCAATAGGACACAGTGGAAGGTGGTAAATGGAATTCTATCAGAGGAGAGGAAGATGACTAGTGGGGTGCCACAGGGATCAGTGATTGGGCCGGTCCTCTTTAATGTCTTTATAAGTGACATTGCAGAAGGACTGGAAGGAAAGGTATGCCTCTTTGCTGATGACATTAAGATCTGTAATGGGTTTGACACTCTGGGGATGGAGAAAATGGGAAGAGACTTAGGCAAGTTGGAGGAGTGGTTAAGACTGTGGCAGTTCCAATTCAACACAAAGAAGTGCAAAATCATGCACTTAGGTAACATAAACCCAGGGGAGGAATACAAGATTGAGGGAGGGGGTACTAGCAACAACCAAACTGAAAAGGGACCTGGGGGTGGTCAAAACAGATGACCTAAAGGTAGCCAAACAATGTGAGAAGGCAGTGAGGAAAGCCAGTTGGATGCTGGGGTGCATAGGAAGAGGTATCACCAGTAGCAAATGAGAAGTGGAGATGCCACTGTACAGACAGTTGATGAGACCACATCTGGAGTACTGTGTGCAGTTCTGGAGACCGCATCTCTGGTAGGACATAGACAGGGTAGAGGCAGTCCAGAGGAGGGCAATAAAAATGGTGCAGGGACTACACCAGAAACCATACAAGGAGAGACTGAGGGCTCTTAATATGTATGTACTTGAGGAAAGGAGGTAGAGGGGGGATATGACAGAAACTTTCAAGTACTGTACCTCAAGGGGATTAACACAGTTCAGGAGGGCAGCATCTTTCAGAAAAGGAGTTGTGCAAGAACAAGGGATCACAATATGAGGCTAGAGGAGCAGGAAAGACTCGAGCAAGGGGAGGAAGTGCTTTTACACAGAAAGGGTGGTGGATGCATGGAACAGCCTTTCTGAGTATGTTGTAGGGGCAAAAACAATAGGTAAATTCAAGAATGCTTAGGACAGACAGAAGGCAACCCTAGTGGTAGGAAGGAGAAGGTAAGCTACAGATCATATAGGATCTGGAATTTGTACAATAGGTAGGGAAATGGGTATACTAGGTGGGCCAAGTGGTCTTTATCTGCTGGCTGATTCTATGTTACTATGTTTCTGTTTGTGATTGATGCAAGCCTGGACAAGAGCTGGGAAGTCATTCCACAGTTTAGAGGCCACAGGGGCAAATGACCTTTCATCAGCAGCTGTTAAAGTTCTAAGGCCAGTGAGGAGCAATTGAGAGGAGGACTCTCCTGTGAGGTGTTAAAATCCAGGATAGAGGCAAGGTTAGGGGAGGGGTGTGTACAATTTTATGTGCTGGGCAGAGTGAGGAATAGTGAATTCTACATTCGGGGGGGGGAGTTTAGCATGAATAGACCCTGCACCATTTTAGTTGCTCTTCTCTGGACCACCTCCACTTTGTCTATATCCTTCAAGAGGTGTGGTCTCCAGAACTGGACACAGTACTCTAGGTAGGGTTTAAACAGCAATCCATACAGAGACAACACCACCTTCCTCTTTCTCCTGCTGATACCCCTCCCCTATGTACCCCAGCATCTTCTTCTGCATCTCAGCATCACACTTCCTGTACTCCCATATTTTACAGCCAAGTTGGTCTGTGTGCTGCTTTAATCCTTCAAAGTTAATAAAGGTTATATTGGGTGCATAGGGGTACAGTACACAAAACTGTCAAGGCTGTGTTCCCATACCTTAATGGGAAGGAGAAACAACACGATTACAGAACGCACCTTTGAACAACATGGGGCATAGATCATAAACCTAAACTGTCTGCTATGCTGATGACACCCAGCTCTACCTGTCTTTTGCACCCGAGCAGGATAGTGCACTTTCAGTATTTAATAACTGCCTTGCTGAAATCCAGGATTGGATGAATTCCAGCTGGCTGAAGTTGAACTCTGGTAAAGACTGAGGTGATGGTTGTGGATCCGGGTTGCGGGATAGGGGGGTTAGGGGCTGGTTAGCCTATGGGGCTTCTCCTGGAGGGCTCCCAGCTTCTTGCCTCTGAATGGGTGCGGGACCTGGGGGTGATGCCTGATGTTGGGCTGACACTGCAATCCCAGGTGTCAGCAGTCGTCAAGTCATCCTTTTACCATCTGAGGAACATCGCTAGGGTCAAGCACCTAGTTCCGTCAGGTGATCTTCCCACACTGGTCCAAGCCTTTGTGACCTTGCGGCTTGATTATTGCAACTCCTTCTACCTAGGGCTACCAGGGATTGATATTCACCACCTGCAGCTGGTGCAGAATGCAGCAGCCTGGTTGTTAATAGAGACTCCCCGGATATGTCATATCACACCGGTGCTGTGCGAACTGCACTGGCTGCTAATTCAGTGGCAGATCACCGTCAAAGTCAGACTTCTGACTTACAAAACCCTTCACGGACTCAGCCTGGACTACCTGAAAGAGCTATTGTCCCCTACTTCACAGAGTGATCGCTCCGCTCAGCTGATGAGGGGTTGCTAGAGATTCCAAGGATATCCTTAAAATCTTCAAGGGTCCGTGCATTTATGTATGTGGCTCCAGCCCTTTGGAATTCTCTACCCCACCAGCTATGGGAGTACACAACTGTGGGGGGCTTTAAGCAGGCATTAAAAACCTATCTGAGGGTCATGTGGCCGCTTCATGGTGTGAGGACGTGCCTTTATCGAACTCCGGTCCCCGGGTGAATAAAAATAGCAAATCCACTGAAATCCCTCAACTATAGGAAGCAGATTAAATGATTAACATTATATCATGGATGAATATATCGTACCAGCGGGGAGCAAATTTCAATGAACAAGCACAAAAAAATAATAGAAAGCCACCAGCCATGGGTCAGCCGAACAGTGCAGGCCCCATCTCTATCTCGGCCACCGAGATGACGGCGATAGGCCGAGAACTGAAGGATCAACTCATGAATGCCTTGTCTTCACAACTAGAGAGGCTGGAAAACAAAACTGAGGGCAGGCTAGCCACCATGGATGCACAACTAGAGCAGCAACAGGAGTGGCTGGAGGAGCTGGAGGGTCGTATTTTGGCAGTGGAGGATACGCTGCACCCCATGGCGAGATGGGTCTAGGATCTGGAGAAGCAGATACAAGACCTAAGGGAGGCCCTGGACTACCAGGAAAATTATCATCGGCGGTCCAATCTGCGGCTCCAGAGCCTTCCTGAAGGTAAAGAAGGATCAGACGTGCTTGGGTTCTGTGGGAAGATATTGCCAGCTTTAATGGGACTGAAGCTGAAGGGGGGCCACTATAAATTGGAGCGAGCGCATCGGGCAGTGCAGCCGCGACCCCAGGATGGACATCCGATGAGGCAAGTAATATTTCACTTTCATTATTTCCAGGACAGACAGGAGAAGTGGAAGGCATATAAAAGCATGACAGAGCTCAAATTTGAGGGAGTACGTCTGTTCATATCCCAGGATCATTCGGCACGGGTCGGCAAAAAGAGGTGGGAATTCAACGAAGTGATTGCTGACTGTCAGCACTTAAAGCTTGAATGGTACATGATTTTCCCGGCCACCATGAATATTAGGCATGAAGGAGCTATGTATAGCTTCTGGGAAGTGGAGAAGGCAACTAAGTTTGTGGTGGAGTTGAAGAAGAAGATAGGCTGATTGCCCTGAAAGAAGGAAGAGAGAGTAGACTGGTTTGGTGGAGAAGATGTTCAGTTTGCCCTGTAAATAGTTAAAGAGAATATGCAAAATGGTGAGTTAAAATTTGGTTGCAGCAGTTTGGTGTGAAGAATTGAGGCTGCCTGTTCTCACCATCGCTTCAGATGATCGAGGGATGCAGTCGATGGGGGGTTCCCCTTTAAGAGTGTCTGACTGGACTGTAAACTCCCTGGGCTCTCCGTGAGCAAACCTGGGCTGGGTATGGAAAGAAAAAGGAGAAGCAGGGAGAATGTCCCAACTACGAGATGGCTGAGCTTGGCCTCAAGGAACGAATGAAAGTTGAGACACATGCAAGAATAGGCCCTGTGCCATTGAACTGGAGGGCCGAAGAGACCAGATCCACGAGGGGGGCCTGCACGTTGGAGATGATTCGTGCGGCCTAGCCTGGTGCAGTGAAAAAGGTACACAGTCTTGCTTAATCAATAGGGAGAGGAGGAATGTGTATATCTGAGTCTGCAGGGAAAGAGGGGTAGAAGGGGGTAGGGCAGGGGACTTAATGCTAATGTGAGAATTAAAATCTGGCAGTATCGGGGAGAGGTTGAAGAGGAATGACCGATCTGGTACCAAATCTTGGAGGGGTCATTGAGAAGGACCATGAGGGAAAGATCTTAAATGTGGCCTGCTGCCAAATGAGCAAGGTAGTGAGATCCAACTCACAAGGAGGGCCTGTGCGTTATGACTGAGTCATGGGGCCTAGCCTTGTGAGTGGGGGGGAGAGGAAAGGAAACAAAAGAGGCAATCTGAATAAGGGAATGCGGGGACAGAGACATATAAGCGATGATATACGTTAGAGTGCCTGCAAGAGGGAAGGGAGAGGCCAGTGAAAAGGCAAGAGGGGATGCTAAGATGAAAGGGCAGATGATTAAGCATGTTAACATTTTGGATGGAAGAGAAAGAGGAACACCATGGGATTAAGACTAACTATGTGCCTAAATGAGATGGAGGAATGAGGGATAGGTGGAAAAAGAATGTAATAACCCGGGTGGGGGGGAAGGTTGATCAAAATTGTTTTTTGTATCAAGCCCTTTAGAATAACCATGGGGGAGAACATACTAGTTGTAGTAATGTTGTATGTTTTGAAAGGGGGAAGGGGAGACTGTAGTGTATATAGTTCAGGGGGAGGTATAGTTCAAATATATGTTATGTGTTTAGACTTAGAATTGTATGTTAGGTCCACAATACGATATAAAATACGAAAAGAAATGCTATATATTAGTCTGGCCATGGAGTTGAACCCTGGTTCAGAGATGGGAGAGCTGCATTTATTAATAATAAAATGGATCAGAAGGAGAGGGTGAATATTGTCTCGTGGAATGTGCGAGGCTTCTCCTCCCCGGTTAAGCGCACCAGTCTTCTAACAGCCCTTAAGAGGGTGCGTGCTCAGGTTGCCTTACTACAAGAAACACATTTGACTCCCTCAGAGCACCAGAAGCTGGTGAGGAATTGGGGTGGGTCATGCCATGCTGCCTCCTTCTCTTCGCATAAGAGGGGGTGGCGATACTGATACACAAGCACCATCCCTTTAAGGTTACAAGAGTGGTGCAAGACAAGAATGAGGGGAGATATGTGTTTGTTGAGGGAACGCTGCATGGGACACAGGTCACTTTTGGGAGTATCGATGCTCCTGCTGTGTTTGAGCCCTTGTACTATCGGAACATTCTAGATCTGCTCATTAGAGAACAGTTTCAGGGGCTGATAATGGCCGGGGGGGGGGACTTTAACTGTACTCCGGACCCAATCATGGATCACTCAGGAGGTAGGGGTAGGGGGGAAGCTGCATGAAACAATGGAGGGAAGGCTTAGTGGATTTAGATTTACTAGATGCATGGAGAATGGCCAATCCCACACTTAAGGAATATACCTTTTACTCCAACCCCCACAAGATGTGGTCCAGGTTGGACCACATTTACACTGAAGGAGGTTGGTATCACAGGATGACAGAGGTTAGACATGGGCCCAAGCACATTTCAGACCATGCCATGGTGATTATGGCACTAGAATTTGAGACCAATAGGCCAAGGCCTGCCTCGTGGAGACTCCCACTGTACCTGATGGGAAAGGAGGAGTTTTGGACCTTTCTGAAAGAGCAGCTGGGGAGGTATGTGGAGTTCAACAAAGAGACTGCACCATCTAGACAGGTGTTTTGGGAGGCAGGAAAGGCCTATTTAACAGGGGCTATTACAGGCTATGTGGCAGGATATAAGAAGGAGCAGCTTAAGCACCAAGTGGAGCTGCACCGGCAGGTTAAAGAGTTGGAGCATAGAGCAGCTGAGGGGGGGGAGGAGGTTACACAGATGCTGGCAACGGCAAGAGGGACACTTAATAATATGCTGGCTGAGCAGGCAAGAAATCAGATATGGTTTGTGAAACAAAAGTTTTATGAATGGGGTAATAAACCAGGGTCCATGCTGGTGAACCGTATTAGAGGTAGAAGGGGGATAGCGAGAATCCAGGAGGTATAAGGAGAAGGAGAAATCCTAATCAGGGAGCCCCAAGCTATAGGGGATAGGTTTAAGAAGTTCTACCAGGCCCTATATAAGGCCGAGTGTGAAGGTACGCTGGACAGAGCAAGAGAATTTCTAAATAAGGTCAAAATTCAGGGAATTTCTGAGAAGCAGAGAGAAGAGTTGGACAGAGAAATTTCAAAGGAAGAGATCAGAATGGCCATACAGTGCATGAAGCCGGGTGAGGCGTCTGGGCCAGATGGCCTTCCAGACAAGTTTTATAAAGGAATGGGACAGGAAGTGGTGTACTCACTGTGGAAAGTATTCCAGGAGCCCAAGGAGAGAAACCCACTGCCGCCTACCATGGAGGTGGCGACGATTTGCGTCATACCGAAACCCGGAAGGAACCCCCAGGATTGTGCCGCATATTGGCCTATATCCTTGTTGAATGTAGATGCTAAGATTTACACTAAGGTTCTAGCCACCCATCTGGATGTGTTGCTACCGCAGATAGTACATCCAGACCAAACAGATTTTATACAGGGTAGGCACTTCTACCATAATGTGAGGAAGGTTTTAAGTGTGGTACATTGCTCTTCTCGGAGTCCAGGGATGACAGATTTTGTCCCTGGACGCTGAGAAGGCTTTTGACTGAATTAACATAGAAACATAGACTTTGACGGCAGATAAGGACCACTTGGCCCACCCAGTCTGCCCATTTCCCTTCCTATTGGATAAGCTGCAGATTCTAGTTAACCAACTGCCTACTTCCTGCAACCCCCCACTACAGTTGCCTTATGTCTGTCCCATGCATGTTTGAATTCTCCCACTGTTTTAGATTCAACAACCTCCCCAGAAAGGCAGTTCCATGCATCCACCCCTCTCTCCGTGAAAAAAAATTTCCTCACATTGCCCCTGAGCCGTCCTCCCTCTATCTTTAAATTGTGCCCCATTGTTCTTCACATCTCTTTTTCTGAAAGATGCTACCCTCCTGGACTTTGTTGATCCCCTTGAGGTACTTGAAAGTTTCTATCATGTCCCCCCTCTCCCTCCTTTCATCAAGGGTATACATAGTAAGCTCTCTCAGTCTCTCTTCATACAGTTTCTGATGCAGACCCTGCACCATTTTAGTTGCCCTCCTCTGGACTGCTTCCATCCTGTCTATGTCCTTGTGTAGATGGGGTCTCCAAAACTGCACACAGTATTCCAGATGGGGTCTCACCAACTGTCTGTACAGAGGGATAACCACTTCCCTTTTTCTACTTGTGATGCCCCTTCCTATGCATCACAATATTCCCCTGGCTCTCCTTACTGACTTCTCACATTGCTTACCCACCTTTAAGTCATTTAATATGACTAACCCCAAGTCCCTTTCCATTTTTGTTGTTGTTAATACCTCCCCTGCTATTGTGCACTCTTTTGCACTTCTTTGCATTGAATCTAAGTTGCCATATGTCTGACTATTCCTCCGACCTTGACAAGTCCCTTCTCATCCTTTCTACCCCTCCTTGTGTATCAACTCTGTTCCAGATCTTTGTGTCATCTGCAAAGAGGCATACCTCTTTGAGGTGCTGAACAGATCTGGACTGGGTGAAAGATTTATTGCTACGGTGGGGGCTCTGTATGGATCTCCACAGTCCGTGGTGCTGGCCAACGGGGTGCTCTTCGGAGCGGTTCACCTTGTTTAGGGGGACAAGGCAGGGGTGTCCACTTTCCCCACTATTATTTGATTAGGCAATTGAACCTTTGGCTATAGCCATAAGACAAAATCCACATATCAAAGGAATAGGGGGTTTGGGAGACAAACAACACGAATTGTTGCTTTATGCGGACGACATGATCTTGTGTATCTAAGTGACCCAGAGAATTCCATGCCCCCTCTATTAGAACTCGTAGAAGAGTTTGCTACCTTCTTAGGATATAAGATAAACCTAGATAAATCAGAGATAATGTATCTGGGGAAGGGGATGGTAAGAGGGAAGGAGTCATGGGGTTTGAGGGAAGACAGTTCATCCTTTAAATACCTGGGGGTAAATATTTTATGGACTATCCTGGAACTTTATGGTTTGAATTATACTCCACTGATTGGGGGAATTGTAGCAGAAATGAGGAGGTGGAGAGCATTGCCGCTGTCTTGGATAGGGCAAATGAATCTAATAAAGATGAATATTTTACCAAGGATCCTTTACCTGCTGCAGATGCTCCCAATGGGCCTGAGTAAGAGAGATATTAAGAAACTGGAAAGGGGCTTCTTTGAATTTCTATGGCAAAGGAAAAGGGCTAGAATCTGCTTGGGCAGGCTAAAGGCAAATACAGAGGGGAAGAATTAAATTTTCCTGACATGAAGAGCTATTATCTGGCTGCGCAAATGAGAATTGTCAAAGACTGGGTTGCCAAACCTGAAGCAGCCAGCTGGATAGACCTAGAAGAAATGGAGGCCCATGGTAGGCTTTCAGCATATTTAGCTAGAGGAGGAAATAAAGCATATGTAGCTCAGGCTTGGATAAATCCCCTAGTGCTAATGGTGCTGGAGAACTGGGCACAAAATAAGAAAGCTCTGGGAAGTCCAGAGGCAGAAACAATGCTTTTGCCTTTATGTGGGAACCCCTTCTTTTGCCCAGGAAAGGAAGACCCAGGATTTGAGGAATGGAACACTATAGGGGTGCAATGTATAGGTGACCTCCAAAGGGGGAAGGACATATGCTCTTTCCAGGAGCTTAAGGAGAACAGAGGGGTACCAAGTAATCATTGGTTTAGATTCTTCCAAATCAGGGATTACTGTAAACAGATAAGGAAGCAGGCAGAGGCCCTGATTTGCAGAGCCAGGAGGGACCCCAAGGGTATAGTGGGGGCTATGGCCCATATAATCTGAGACAATCTTCGAGATAGGACAAGTAACACCAGGGGTCTATGGGAAAAGGACCTAGGTCTCTCAATTTCTGACTACAATTGGGGAATCATTTTAGAAATACATATGGGCCTATTGTTGTCAAATAAATAAAAGGAATCAGCTTATAAATTTATACCTAGGCTCTACTGCCCCCCAGTGGTCCTACATAGAGACCAGTTGGAAGTGTCTGATGTTTGTAGCAGGTGCAAGGAACAGAGGGGTACATACTTCCACTGTTTTTGGGTTTGTCCCAGATTACAAACATTTTGGAAAAATATAGCACAGACCATGAGTGGGAATGTGGGGTCGGACATACCTCTCAACCCAATTGACCTTCTGTTTGGCATAGAGACAGGTGGGGGAGAGGAATGGTCCCCACATAGAAAATGAGTTAGGGCGCTACTTGCACAGGCCAGACAGACCATCTTGAACATCTGGGTGTCAGCAAGAGACCCTTCCATTGAGCAGTGGCGCTCTGACTATAGGGGCTTTGGTAATGGAAAAGAGGTCCTATCAGATTAGAGGTAGAATAGAGACTTTCATGTCTACATGGAGCCCCTTCCTGGCAACACTAACTGTGGAAGAAGCAGTGATCTTAGAGATGGGGACCTAAGACATAAATGGAGGGATCAATAGTGAATAGTGTAAAGAGAATAAGGGTATATGTGACATATAAATTTAAATCCAAGTTTATGAAATGGACAAAAAGCTAAAGAGTAATTGTAATGGACTAGAGAATATGATTTGTTTCGTATATGAGGACCTTTGTAAATAGTAGAGTTTTAAGTGTATAAAGTCTGTGTGTTTTTACAATATCTGTAACTGTTTTTATACGTGTAAAATCTTAATAAAAGATTTAAGCAAAAAAAAAAAATATCTGTGGTGTCAAGCTTATTCTGTTTGATTTTATTGAATTCTTACTGATTATCTGTTTTTATACCGAGTTCCATATTTTATCTTGTTTTATCTAGCTTTTATGTAAAGAGCCTTGATAATTCTGAAAGGTGCTTAACAAAGTATTATTATTATGGCCCACATCCCCAGTCACCCCAATTACAGTATAATATATTACTTAAGAAATGCTAATCAGACATAAAGCACAGAGTTCAAAGTCTCAGAGTGACAGTAAAAAAACAATCTACCCCTCACCTTTCATTCTTTAGAACCCTCAGAAACAGATTTGTGTCTGTTTGCTTGCAATTTTCTCGTTGAGTTTTTGAGTATCTGCTGTATCTCTATAAATGTGTGTTTTGCCCTGGTAATTGACACTCAGTTATGCCTTTATCATATAGTAAGTTGTCATGCTGAGTTTTTTGAACCTCTGATGCACATCTTCAGAGTTCTGTATTCTCTGCTGGGTAGAGCAGCTCAGGTCAGGAAACATTTGGATCAGAGGATCCTTGAACAACATCTCCTTTTTTTTTTTTCTTGCTGCACCAACAGCTTGTCTCACACCCCTATGCTTGCAAATATTGCCAGGATAGTACTGGGTAGGGAGGAGGGTGCAGGCCCATTACTTTACATGAGGTAATCGGTACAGTTTTTCCAGTTGCACACCAGGTTCCAGTCCTAATTCCAAACTTAGCTAACTGACAATAAAGTGTTATATGTTTTCCCTTTCACTTTGCTCCAGTGTTCCCTGGATTTTGATGTACTGTTCATGGACAATGTTTTCAACATGATCCAGATGGAGCCCGGAGTACAATATTTTCTTTCAGCAAGGATGATGCTGCTGCTGTCTGCGCCCTCATGGTATTTGCACTTGTATCACTTGCTGCTGACTGTGCCTCTTCAACTTTTCTTTCCACAGCCACAATTTGAGTATTGCAGAGGTCTGATTTCTTATCTGTTTCTGCCACAGCTTTAGTTAAGACTTTAAGAATGTGACAGACATCTGGGATTGACTGTTCTGGTGAGGTCTCATGCTTAGCCTCGGGCTTTGCATGCTGTGCCATCGGTAAGGCTGTCCTCCCTGCTTTCAGCTTAAAAAAGGCCTTCTTTGCATGTGTATTCATAATTTTGCTAATATTCAGAATCTTTTGAAAGCTCACACTGTGTAGACTCCAAGGCTCCCCCAAATTTTTTGATTAGCTGTCAAAAACAAAGAAGTGTTTTTAAAAATTGCTGTTAAGAGCTCCCCAGAACATGTCTGCTCGGGCTAGCTACTATCCCAGCTCCCTTACTTGCATTTCTTAGCATTAAAGGTGATAGAAAATTATTTTTTTCATAATTAACTGCCCTTCCATCTTTCTTTCCATGCTAGGTATGTATGCTGATATGCTTTGATGAGTTTGATAAACAAATAATCTAGCTTTGGGTTGCCCTCAAATCTATAGAATTCCACTCTCCTTACCAGCTACTGCTATTGATTTTCATATTTCTAAGACATTCTATGACATCAAAAACTCCCATTCCATGCAATGCATCTGAATGGGCTGGAATGGATTATTCTGATGTCATAGAATGTTCAGGCAGCATGAAAATAGAGAGCCACAGCTGCTGAGTACAGAGGGATTCATGGTAGCTACATAGACAACAAAATTAGATTAATTTAACGAAAAAAGGTAAAATCATATCAGAATACTGAGTAGCCAGTAAAAGAACAATTGTAAGGCATTGAGAGGTGTAAAAACTGTTTCCTGTCACATTTAAGACACAACTGTCAAATATTTAACCTTATTTCCAGCCTTCCCAGGTCCTTCCTCATTGCTCTGATCCCATCCTTATTATTCATCGTTCTGCAGATCTTAAAGAGCTGGTGACACATTGAGGAGAACTTTAACAAAACCAAATATTTAGACACAGTCCAACTTGTATTTCCCATTAGTGTTGTATTCCTCCTCCCCATTCTTTATTACTGATGTCATTTGTATGAAAACAGGATCTTTGCTCCTAAAGAGTTCATCTGTTCCTGTTACTTTCTCCCTACCTGAAGTCATAGAGTGCTGCTTATGGTATCGCAGTTACTCCCATAGCAACAGGTTGTGATGTCACAACAGAGCATTATGATTTGAAATAGGGAGTAAGCTATAGAGGCAGTTGGACTGTGAAGCAACTCTAAGGGATATAGATCATATATTCATGAAAGTTTCCTTAGTAATAAATAATGGGGAGGAGAAATATACAAAATATAAATGGAATGCAGGCAGAATTGTACCTAATTATTATGCTTTCTCAAGTTTTCCTTGAGGCATCAGTAGCTCATTAATGTTGTCCCATCAAGAGGCAGATCTTGCCTTGAATACCCACCTCTATGTCACAGACGAATTTGTTAAAGAGGATGGGTTCCAGGATCAAGTCCTGTAGTACTCCATTAGTTACCTCTTTAATATCCAAGAAGTCCCCATTTGCCACCAGGCTCTGTACCCTTCTCCTCAGCCAGCTTTTTATCCATCTTGCCATCTTCTCTTCCAACCCTAGGTCCCTCAGTTTCTTCACCAGTCTTTTGTAAGGGACTTAATCAAAGGCCTTACTGAAGTCCAGGTACAAGGTGCAGTATGTCCACTGCCTGTCCCTTGTTGAGTTGCCCTAGCCACCTTATTGAAGAACTCTATTAGGTTCATCTAGCATGACTTTCCCCTTGTGAAACCATGCTGCTGGTCATCCTGCAACTCTTTTTATCTCAGAAAATACTACTATTCTTTCTCTCATATGGCTTCTTCCAGCTTCCCTACTGTAAACATCATGCTGACTGACCTATAGTTACCCAGCTCATCCTTCCTATCATGTTTGTACAGGAAAACATATCACAAGACCTCCAGTCTCTGGGGACCACCCCCATGTTTAGCAAGTAGTTGAACATTTCAGCAAGCGGTGCCTCTAACATCCTTGGATGCACCCCATCTGGCCCTGATGATTTATTTACTCTTAAAGACTTAAATCCCTCCAGTACCATTTCTCCTGTGATATGGCGGAGGGTGTTGATGGTAGTGGCCCTTCCATCTCTTTGGTTAATACCAAATGAAAATATTGATTCAATATTCAATCTTTTCTGTATCCTCTTCCTCCCATCCCACCCCCTTCCTTAACCTTATTATACCCTTCTTAACTTTGTGTTTCTCTCAGTTGGAACATAAAGATACTTTGTCCCCCAGCTTCAACCCATTTTGCTATTCTCAGCTGTACGCTAGCCTCTGCATTTTTTGACTGTCCTGCTGACCTCCCGGCTTGCCTTTAGGTATGTCTCTCCATCCTCAATCTTTTGACTTGCCCTGTATTTCTCAAATGCTCTTTTTCTCTCCTACTGCTTACTGTATTTCACCTCTGGTGTGAACCACAGTGAACTTCTTGCCCTCTTCTCCTTGCTTACACCCCCCAATACAATAGGATGCAGCTTCTATGACACTTGTCTTGAATGCTTTCCACTTTCCTTTCACTTCCTCAATTCTTGCTATTCCATTCATACTAACCACCACCAATTCCCACGTCCTATTAAAATCTGCCTTCCTATTCTGACCCAGTGGCATAGAGGGCTGAGGCACTTTTCACCTTACCTTTTCTATTTCAGCAACCTGAGTTCAGGAATGAGTTTGGGGCTGGGAGAGGACTGAGTGGCCACCAGGCAGCTCTCCTCTCCTGGACTGGGGAGCTTAGCCTTCCCAGTCCTTGGCTACACCATGTGGAGGATTGATGGTAGTGCATATCACAAGAGGTTAGGTGCTAGGCTGGGTGGGTGGATCAGGGTCACTGGGGCCAAGACGTGCATGCGCTGCTCCATGCGCATGCTCATCCTTGCACTGAGACTCTGGGGTGTAAGGGGAGAAAATGGCAGAAAAACACCCTCAGTAATGGATGAAGAACAACCCATCACGGGTGCCACACTGGTGGCTGGGCACCCGCCAGTCCTGTGGCAGAGGATGATGACATTCAGGTAAGCCCTGAAGGAACTGGGTGATGGAGCTGGGGGGGGCTGGTCAGATGAGGGGGGTTGTCACAGGGCAAAGGCATAAAATACATTGGATGGAAAAGGATAGAAAAAATCTGCTTTCCTAAAATCCTACACATTACCTTGGTTTTCCCCCTTGTTGACTTCATAACTGGGACCTCTATCCATATTGTCCTGTGGTCACTTGACCTTAGCAGTCAATGGACTTCTACAGTACATTGGTACCCATTCACTGTTTACACAAGGTTCCGCAATGCTCCCTCCTTTGTAGGGACTTGAGCCAGTTATGTAAGAAAAGCCTCCTGGCATGCTTCCACCATAAGAGAGTTTATTGCACTTACTGTGACTGGAAATCTATAGCCTCTATCTCACATATCAAAGTCATCTACCATCAGCGCTTACCCAGACCATGCTGCCCTCCTTAAAACCTCCCCTAACTCTGTGTCTGCCTGCAGAGCCTGGGATGGTAGTTTGTACACTAACCCATCATCAATTTGTTTCTCCCTTCCAATGGATAGATATACCCACAGTGTTTCTAAGCCTCCTCCTAATCTCCCAGCTTTTTAAATTCTCTAGCTTCCGTGCTTTCTGTAATGTACAGTACCACATCCCTACCCTTGCCCTTCACCCAGTCCTTCTGTCACAAACTCCTGCAGCTCTGAGATCTTGTTCCTCAGGCTTCCTGCATTGGTGCATACCATCCTCCTGCTGCTTGCCTCACCTGTTCCCACTCCCATCCCTTTAGTGCTTACTATATTAATACTTCCTTCAGGTGGGGGAAGACTGGTAAAGCCCCCATAGGTTCTGATCTTTTTTATGTTCCTTACTGAGCAGCCTTTTCCTGCCTAGTTTAAACTGTTCTTCATGTGCTGCGCAAATGTGTTTACTAACACCATCTTGCCTTCCCTGTTGGGATGCAAGACATCTCCTTTGAATAGCCTCATGGTGTAGTATTCACATTTTCTTTGAATACTTTGCTTTGGGTTCCAATTCAGAAAACATGCAGGTTCTGGGTTGGTGGTGCTATGTTTTTTTTTTTTGCCTTCCTTATGAGTCCTGTGCCCCGATATTCAAAAAGGAGCACAAGAATAGTGCAGATATTGGTGCTATGCTAGTGCCTGACCCAGTTGCTGCTGTATTCAGTCAGATGGCAGACTGGCACTATCTGACTGAATATCAGCCCACGTTGGTGCAGTGCAGACATTTACCTGGGATGTATCCAGCACACAGGGAATAACATTCCTGGTCTGGATAGTTCTGGGACCCATTTGGACTATATTCAGCCACACCATGCAAATGAGTCCATTGGGCATGAAAGGAGCTAAGGGGCCATTCGCATGCCCATTGTGGGCTTATTTGTATGATGAGCTGTGGCCCTTCAGTGCCCATTCTGTGTGCACCTGACACATCATCCTTGGTGTCTAGCAGCACCCCACCCCCAACCTTTAATCACTTGTCCCATTTCAATGAAACATATCCCTGGTTCTTACTGGCACCCTGACCACCTGTCCCATATCAGTGAAACATCTCCCTCATGTCTAGTGGCACCCCATTCCGATCACCAATTCTAAAGTATATATACCTATTCCGTGTGTCTTGTGGCCCCCCTCCACCCTGAATTCCCATTCTGTGAACTGTAGAATATCCCTGGTGTCCAGTGGCATCCCCCCAACCCTCAAATACACATTCTGTATTATGTATATCTATCCCTGGTGTCAAGTCACTCCCTCACCCCTGAATAACTGAAAATTGATAAAACAGATGAGATAGATATATAGATAGATAGATAGATAGATAGATAGATAGATAGATAGATAGATAGATACTTCATTTCTAAAGCACCCAATTCCAAGTGCTCTGGGTGCTGTACAATATAAAACAGTACAATTTTTAAAATTATACACAAAATACACAATTAGATTCAACTGGGAGTATTCAAACAATTTTTCTATCCCACTTAAAACAGACTAATTAGTTTGGAATATTAATCAATAAGAGCTTCCTGAAACAAAGACGTCTTCAGACCCTTTTTAAAGGCTTCTGCCAAGGGAGCCCCCTTTTAATAACCAGGCAAGGAATTCGACAGGGTAGGCAGAGCCACCAAAAATGCCCCATCCCTGGAATGCCGAAACCTAATCCTGGGAACTCCAAGGAGCCCTCCCCCGGCAGAATGGAGTACCCAAGCTGGTTGGTAGGGGACAAGAAGATCTTGTAGATAGACAGGTCCCCTTTTGTGCATGGTCTTATAGGTCAGGAGCCCTATCTTGAAGACAGTCCTCCACTAGACTGGCAGCCAGTGCAGTTCGTGGAGGACTGGGGTGATATGCTAACACCTTTTCACCCACCTCAAGCAATCTTGCTGCTGCATTCTGCACAAGCTGCAGCCTACAGAGGTTGCCTCCAGATAATCCTAGGTACAGGGCATTATAGTAATCCAAACTGGAAATGATGAAACTTGTACCAATGTGGCCAGGTCTTCAGGAGGGATCAGGGCTCAGATTCAGGTGATATTCCTAAGATGGAAAAAACCCACTTTTGACCACGATCAACACCTGAGCATGGGTTACATATGCTGGTGTGACAAAAAAGATCTTCACCGGCATTACAGCGATGGGCTCCATGGTGACTGCAAGTTGCAGTTAGCATGGAGCCGCACTGTTTGAGTCTAAGTTTTACATCAGGGGGCTTTGCCCCCACACCTTCTGAACTAAAGGATTCTAACTCCAGGTCAAAGTTAGTTCAGGGAGGGGGTGCAAGTTGGAGGAAGTGATTGCCCCCTTCCAGTGGCACTTCTACGGCAGCATGATGCTGTAGTCAATTATTGACGTATGTCACTGTAGAAATGTTGCTGTTAGGGTAGCATACCCCTGAGTATGTCAGACTGTCATCTAGGATCACACCCAAATCCTTCACGTGTCTAGAAGGGGCAATTGGAACACCCCCCAGCATTAGGTGGGGGGGAATCCTACCCCCCACCCCGATGACCTGGATCCACAATCAATACCTCAGTCCTGTCTGGTTTATGCTTAAGCCAGTTGTGAGTCATCCATGACTGGATTTCCTTGAGGCAGCTGTTAAATACAGAGTCTGACACCTGAGTATCAGGGGCACAAGACAAGTACAGCTGGGTATCATCTGCATATCAGTGAAAACCCAGCCTGTACCACCTGTCAATGTCCCCCAATGGCAGCATGCACACCGTGAACAGCAAGAATGACAAAACTGAACCCTTCAGAACCCCACAGCTCAGAGGCTTTGGGTTAGATAAGACAAGTCCCATTGTAACCCTTTGCACTCTGTCTGTCAGGTATGACCTGAACCAGTTGATGATATTACTGGATAGGCCACACCAGAACTAATGGCGATCAAAAAACACGTCATGGTCCACGGTGTCAAACATCACAAAGAGGTCCAGATGGACTAAGATGATACGATCTTTCCTTTCCCTCACCATCAGGAGGATGTTTAGCACCCTCACCTGGGCAGTATCTACTATACTATGGTAAACAGTAAGTAAAAATAATGTCCTTGCACACAAAGTGCCAATTAGGACCAGACCCACACACAGATATGGAGCTCTTACTGCTGACTATTCCCCTTTAAGGGAATATGAAATTAAGGAAAATAGTTTTGGTGTGAGCTGCTGTGTGTGTTCTCTTCTTGTGAATGTCTGGTTTGGCTAACCTGAGTGACAGCACCCTATATAACTGTTGTAACAGTTGGAGTACAAACCCCGGCAATTGTAATATTGTGAACATCTTTATATATGGCGAGTGTGCTAATTGTTTGAGAGCCGGCCCGGTGGCACTGAGGGTTGAGGCGCTGGACGCCCACCTCGCACCGCGCCCGGCGACCCGGGCTCGAGGCGAGGCCCGGATCGCTGGGGTCGGCCGGGGAGACAGGCTGGAGCGCCCGAGGACAGCCTACCTTCTCCGGGTGGAGGGGGGATTCCTACACCGGCGAGCAGTGACCCCTGGTGGAGACTGGGGAGAGTGATGGCAAGCCGGGTCTCAAGGGGCTCGATTGGTTGCTAGCGCAGGCCAGCAGCCTATCAGCCCCAGAGGCTGCTCCTTCATGGGAGGAGTGGGGAGGGCATGCTGCTGACGCCAGCAGTTGCCTGGACGCATAGGCACACAGGGGAGAGAAAATGGAAAATGGATCCCCACAGAGCCTGGATGAAGGAGCACCAAGTCGGGTCCTACATGTGCCAGCGCCTCATCCACAACCCAGGACCTGGAACAAGATCCCAAGATTTCAGGGGGCCCCAGGACCCAGCCGCCCGGGGTATTCCGTGGCTCGATGAAGGGACCTGTGGTGAGTAGGAAGGGCGCTGGCAGGGGCAGAGCTTCATGGGTGCTCCAGAGGGAACAGCTCTGTGAGGGCAGGAGGGAGTAGAAACAGAAATTTCAAAAAAAAAAAAAAAAAAAATGTAGAAAAAGAGTTCAGCTATGAAATGTACCAAGCACTGGCAAATAATTAATTTTTTCCTTCCAAAATGGATATGCAAGAAATGTTACCTGAATTAAAGCCAGTGTTGATAAATGATACATTTGTTGAGAGATGCCAATAAAGAGCATAAATGATAAAAATGTAATGCACTTCACTTGTATTCTCCCTATACAAGCACAGATATTCCAGATATGACACATCTCCCCTCCATTACTAATTAGGCACAGTTTGAGAATGTACTAGCAGACATTTTAAAAAGGTTTAAATCAAATACATGGAAGCATGCCAAATAGCACTGGTACAATGCACTTATTGAAGTCACATTTTACATTTTAGGACTTCCCACTGTAACTGGGTTAGGTTCCCTGTGTCAGAAGTGGGTGAGTTAGTTTACACAGTACTGCCATAGTAAAAATTTCTTCATTGGTAATGAACCTGTGACTTTCAAAATATGTATATTCCATTATTCTAACCTCACTTGTCTCTAAAAGTATGTTGTGACAGTAGTTACTTTCTCTTTCTTATGCCTTGGAACTGGAACAGGAACTACCTATAGGTAGATTTTCTTTTCTTCTGCCCCTGAAACCTTCCCCTAGTGCAAAAAGAATAAGATACTATTTCTTTACCATTAGTACTGTTCCTTTGTTCTGTCTTTTTCCATTTTCTTTCTTCTTCTCCCCCTCCCCCCAAAGCCATATGTGGGAATTGAAATTCTATCAGTTCTTCTGGAACCCCTGAAAAAGCTTGAAAGGTGTTTTATTTAAAAAATAAAATAAAATAAATAACTAAATAAATATACTAGGCATCATACTAGGAAAAAAATAGATGTACAGAAAGCTTGAAAGTCCATAGTTGTACATCTCCTACAGTACCATAGCAGGGTTAATACCTTCCCATAGAGTTAAGTAGGAAATCATCAAGTTTTATTTTAAAATTGCTGAAGGAGCCAACTTCTACAACCTCCTTTGGAAGAGTATTTCACAGGAATAATTATCTGGGTAAATAAATTTCTTCTCATGTGGCTTTTCGGGTTAGCAAGTTTAAGTTGGAAGCTAAGGCTTCTTAGTGAGATCTCCCTTTGGACAAGAACTAGGCCTTAGTCAGTTAATAGAGATTTATCCCTAACAAGTTTGAACATTAACAGGAGGTCACCTCTTTGTCTCCTAAAATAAATATATATATATATATAGTTTGGAAGAAAGTATATGTGCCTTTGTTCCACCATGAAGCCGTGTGTCATTTTGTGGGATGGTTCTGCTGCAGGTAATTTGCTTCTTGAGGTGAATAATAAATGACCCAGCCCCTATTATACGTGGGTCTGATCCTATAGGCTAAATCTTGAATATGTGTTGGGGGGACTGTGGAATGGGCCTCATTTGTGTCTGTTCATGCCAAGGATCAGCATTCTTATTAAACGAAATAAAGAGGGTGATTCTTTCATTATCTTGCTGAGCCCACCAATGCCATGAATAATGAATCAGGTGGCCAGAAAATGAAAAAGGTAGTCTACACTCATAGGGGCTGAAAAAGAAATGTGCTTCTCTGCTGGCACTGTGGCTAGTGTGGCAGGTTGGGTGGGGTAGGGAGAGGTTTCACTCCACGGAGCTATTAGTCTTTCTTCCAATAATAATTTTATTGACCCAATTATTCACTCTACTCTTTGGAGCATAAATATACTTTTTTATTCTAAACTGGTACACCCACTGGGTTCTCTCACATCAGAGTCACGACATTGGGTGGAAGTCACTCTGCTCCATGTTGGTGCTGTTGCCAGCACTTGTTTACCTCAGTTCAGCTCTCTAAGGATAGACCCTGAGGGTAAAACAGGTGGCTATTTTTGTGACCAAGACAGTAATCTTCAGTATTACGTGTCTTTGTGTTACTGCTTTGAGACCCCCAAACCATCCTACCTGCCTTACTGTATGTTTTCCTGGCTACTTGACTGTTGAATGTAACAAGCATTCTTGTTTGCAGTCAGCTGATAATATATAGATATTTATCTATCTATCTATAGATATTTAAAACAAACTACCCATTAGTACAGCAATACTAGCTGAGCTAAGGAGGAGTGTAATAAAAATTAAGTGCCACAAGCATGGCCCCCCTATATTAAAGAAATTGAGATGGGCATGCCAGAGAATGTTCAAGCAGTTGAGATCCAAGTTCAGGCAGAGCCAGTTATGGTCAAAGAAAGCATTTTCATCAACCTGAGTAGTTATTGCAGTGGCAAAAGCTTTCATCTCCTCTTCTGAAACTCATAATAAGGAGGCAGTATGTATCCAGACAAAATAGTCCTATATACACCAGTGCTGCTGACATAGCTGTCATTAATACTAAGCTGAATGAGGATTTCAACAAAATCCACCACTGGCTAAAGAAAAACAGATTATTAAAGCCTTCCTTTGCCTATGGGCTGTTATTATTTTTTGGAGGCATATAAAGAAGAAGAAGAATCAACATTTGTATAGTGTTTTTTCATACACAATGTATCCCAAAGCACATTACAAACAATGCTAGACTGGTAGTGAGGTGACTGAATGTGTAATGGTGGACATATCAGCACCCACACACAGCCTGGACAATTGCAAGAACCATTTTTATGGGAAGGGTGAATATTGATCAGGACACCGGAAATGCCACCTACTCTTTGTGAAGAATGCCTTAGGTTCTTTTACTTCCACCTTGACACCCACCAGGACAGCACCAGGATTGGTAGAAGGGATCTCAATTTAAAGTCTCATCTGAAGGATGGTGCACCCCAGCAGTACAGCACCCTCCTAATACTGCATTTTGGTGCTAGCATTTTGGTACAAGTTCAATCCCGGTGTGGGATGAAAACTCATGACCTGGTCCAGACGTGTCGCAAGTAAATAGAACACATGTTATAATGAAGCAATAAGGTACCTCAGGGTGTGTGTTATTGTGTAATAACATCACTCCGTGGGTGGGTTGAAGCACCAGAGGAGTGATATTATTACACAATAACACAGTCTGGAGTGCATTATTGCTATTATGCAATGGCTCATTTTAAAATAATAATAATAAAAAAAGAAATGATTACATTATTTTTCTTTGATTGTTGTGGGTGTTGGCGTATGTTTAAACAAAAAAGTCCAGAACTATTCTAGAATTATTTCTTCCACCACAAGGTGGAGCTGCTGCCAGAGATCCTGCTTGCTGAGCCTGCCAAGATTTTTTTCCTGTTTTATTGCTCTGTGCTGTGCCATGAGTTTCTCCTGTACCCTTCCTGGACATTGGTTTCCACTTATTAGTGGATACTGATTGAAGTGGACTGCGTTTCATGTATCCTTTTTTATTTTAAATTCACTCCATTTCTTCTGTGGGTGACAAGCTGTTCATCGAGTGTACAGTGCAGGGAGTGAACAGCGAGACTTTAAAGTGGGTACGTGCAGCAGGGTTTTAAATATTTGATTTGCATTTTTTTTGCTTGGGACTATACTAACTGTACAGAAAGTATTTATATAGATTTTCTAGAAGCACTGTGTTTGTTAAACACAGTGAGGCAAAAGCTATGCATTTTCACAAAGATTTAGCACTTTTATGAGCAAAACGCTAATCAATTTTTAGAGTTAAATAAATCCCTGCGCTGACACACTGTCCACACTGATGGAAACTGAAGAAATTTAAAATGCAGAGGTGAGTTTTATTGCTAGATTTTGGTGCAGGCAACTACTTGAGCAAAATAAACAACACAAAACAAAAAGACAGTTTCTTTTATTTTATGTATGGTCACTTTCTACAACTTTTCAGGCAAATGGCACGTGCTCTCAGTAAAAGAGTTTAGCCGCAGGCAGCAGCGTACAGGAGAAAAAGTTTTATTTTTTATTTTTAAATGAGCATGGGGCTTTTTTTTTTACTTAAGAAGTGAGGCATTATGAAGAGGATGTGAATTTCCAATAGGTTACTTATTCTGGAAAAAGCAAAGGACAAGGGATGGAGTATGTGTGTTTTGGGGGGTACTTTGTAGTTGAAGGTTTTTACTGCAGCCATAAGCTGTGGAATGGTGGGATGGTTTGTGTCTGTTATGCAGTCATGTGTGTGCCTGGACTTTATACAGTGATGCTGTTGTTGAATAACATCATTGATCAAGGTACACACTGACCAATCAGGATTCAAGAAATGGTTTTGCCATTGTATAATAATATTTGTTGTTTTGTCTTATCCATGCCCAGCAGTGATGCAAGTGGTAGACAAGAAGAACAGGAACTCAGGCACTGGCAATTATGAAATATACAGAATGAAGATCTTCAATCTAACGGATAGCTGTGTCAAGGCACAACTATCTAATTTGATGCTAGTAGATTCAGTTAGAAATATTAAAGTATTTCTAGGAAAATAGCATTGTTGTACAAGTCAGATGGTGTTATGGAAACCCAGATAGCAGATCACAGATCCAGAAACTGTCACTATGTTACTGGTTTAAGAACTTCAGTTTTTAGTGTTAGTGGGAAGACATACATGAACTCAGTTCCTGCTGCAAAAAAAGGTACAGGAACTGAGTTCCTGTGCATTCCTACTCACTTTCATCACTGATGCCCAGGCATACCCATCACTGCATCCTCTAGTTGAGCATTGGGTGGCTCTTCCCTACCTCCTATTGAATGTATATAGCAGGCTGTTTCATTGATAATATTATTAGATCTGGTTCAGCAGCAGTTCTGGCAAACATGTTCACCCAAGTTTCACAGGCTTACCCATTTACATACACAACATAGTCACTTCCTGATATACCTAAATGTACCACAAAGATGGGTGAATATGCTTTCTTGACATTTGCTCCCAAACTCTAGAACTCTTTTCCTGTGCAGTTAAGAAATGCCAAGTCTTGCCAGATTTTCAGAAACAAACTTCTTAGGTACCTCCTGGTTAAGGATAAGTGCTCATGTGACTAATCCACTGTGTGTCTAACTTAAATGCTTTCATCTTCTGTATCACTAGTTTTCTTGCACTTAAATGATTTTGCTCTGACACTTTAAATGGTTTTGCTCTAGTATTCTCTCTGTGCTGCATATTGTTACTTGTCACTCCTGCATTTGTACAGCATGTTGATGTGTTATTCATCATACTCCACTGTTATTGCTGTTCATTCTTCTGTTGTAACCCTCCTGGATCTTGCCTAAAAATAGGCAATATAGTTTGTCTAGTGCATTTACCTGATAAACAAAAACTAAATAACTAGTATAGTACTATGGTTTAGGACACTGAGCTGCAAACCTAGAGATCTGGGTTTGAATCCCGCAGCCTCAACTTGCATACTCTCTGACCCTGATCAAACCACTTAACTTTCTTGTGCTCTTATGTTGCATCTGGAAACAAGCTTCAGCTTAGTGTGCCTTTTCTGGGTAAACAATTTCTCCTTTTCCTGCAAGAAACACTGTCAGTAATGTAGAGGACAGCCTGCAGCACTCATGGCTCATCTTGTGTTTTGACATGTAGACAAGACAGACCACTGGCTTGGTTCTGGTTGGTTGGCTGTAGGTGAAAGATGCTTGACTTTCCCACCTCTAGAAAGAGATAACTCCTTTGATTGTTTAAACATTTTTATTGCACAGCCTTCTATATGGGAATATTCCTAAAAGGAAAACTAAGTGTACAAATGTGAAATACAATGTTAAGAACAGGTTCTCAATGTTAAGGACAGGTTTGTAATTTGAATTCTTGAATGCGTTTCTAATTCCTAGGCTCCATCTGGCCTCACAAAAGGGGCTTTCATGCAGTTCAATGGATGCTGAAACTGAGATGAGAACAGAGATGGGGCAAGAGACAGGGTTAGCCTCTACTAAGATTTTATGTTATTTAAAATGTGTTGTACCTTTTCTGTTGGTGTCTTAATAGGTCTAAGAAAAATTGCACAAGCAGACTTGAAAACATATTTTGTCATCTTTTAAAACATTTTAAGGCCTACAGTTTAGAGCTGTGCAGAATGAGAACATTCTAAATAAACATAATTTCTATGAAATTCCATGACATTTCATGGGATTTCATCAGAATTTCTTGGAATTTTAAAATGTATTAATTTTGTCATAACTCAGCTGTCCACTGAGCTAGGGATCTCATATTTTGCATGATTACTTGTCATTAGGTGCTCTAACAGTGTGAAAACATATGATGATTTTAGGATACATTGTCTCAAAATTATAGGTACTCAAAATCTGTCATTTTATTTTTGTGAGAAATTTCATGAACTTTTTTATCTGCATATAGCTCAGGCACATTTGGAGCTAGAAATCTGAAACTAGGCATGTATATAAATGTAGTAATAGCCATATAACTGAAAACATTTTATACCATGTCAATGGCTGTATTCAAAATTACATTAAAATAACTAAAATTGTTATTTTGGTAAAATGTTTGGCTACCTATAGCACAGCCCCCTTTAAAGCTTGATATTTAAAACTTTTGTTCATATACCCATGCTGCATGCATCTCTTAACGCTGGCACTGTGGACAACTTTGGATAATGATTTTTAAAATTAGATGGAGATAACTGAAAACTCAATTTCAATTAAATGTTTCATCACCCGCAACTCACCCCCTTTCAATCTAGGACTCTGAAATTTGGTTTACTTATGAAAACAATTAGTACCTGTATACCTACACAATTTGATATCATCTGGATATGTACTTTGAAAACTAGACTAACATAACCGAAATATAAAATTTGATGCAATTCAGTGGAATTTTTGAAATGTATTAATTTGGTCATAACTCAGCTTTCTATTTAGAGAGAGATCTGAATGTTGGCATGATTATCTTGTTGATAGGAGTTCCAATGGTGTGCCAGAACTCATAATATTAGAATATATTGTCTCAAAATGATAGGTGCTCAAAGTCTGTCATTTTATTTTTTGTGGGAAATTTCATTAATATTTTTTATCAACATATAGCTCAGGCACCTTTGGATCTATAAATCTGAAACTGAGTACATATATAAAAGCAGTATCAGCCTGTATACCTGCAAAATGTCATGACAGTTTGATGGATGCTTTCAAAATTATACTAAACTGAAATTTAAATGTTGGCAAAATGTTTAACTACCTGTAGCACAGTCCCCTTTACATTTTGAGACTTAAAATTTGCTGCACATACCCAAGTTGCATGTTTCTCTAAACCCTGAAAATTTTCAGCAATTTGGTTAAGAAATTTTAAAATTAGGTGGAAAAAGTTGAAACATTTTGATTAAATCTTTGACCACCCATTACTCAGCTCCTTTTCAATTTAGGATTCTGGAATGTGGTACCTTTATGAAAGTCATCATGACCTCTATAAAAGCCAACTTGGCATTATTTGGACACATGCTTTAAAATCTAGACCAAAATAACAGAAAATTAAAATGTGATGACATTCCACAGAACTGTATTGCAAATTCCACAAAATTGGAGTTAGAATGGTAATTCCACTGGCATTGTGGCAGCAGATTTTTATAATCCACACAGCTCTACTAAAGTCTAATTGTTGCCTTGAGGGGGAATCATGAGAGCTAGTGTAAGGACTATAAAAGAACATAGCCAAGGCATGGAGAAAGAGTGCTAATTTGAAATCAAGACCACTGTAAAGGAAAGACCTAAAGCTCCTGGCTAAAAAGCTAACCTTGCCACAGCACATAGCTTCAGTATATACTGTACCTGTGTCTCAGTTCCTAGGGAAAAGATGGAAAAGACTGGAACTACAGTATGTTGTAAATTCCAAGAATTGAGGTAAAAGCTGCCAGTCATTCCATAACCTAACCCAAGTTAAGCAAGACCTTCTAGGATGCTGATATTATTTTTGCATCTGATTTTACAGTCAATGTTCATAAAGGAACTCAAACTTGCATTTTGCACCTTATATGTCATGTCAGATAATTATTTCTACTCACTCCTCTATGACACACACCTAGATGGCAGTGCTTCTGAATAAAATATTTAACAGAGTAAATCAGCATGACTCAAATGGAGCATATGTGATGTAGTGGTAGGCTTATTTGGTTCCCAAGTAAAAATATCCATGCACAGTCAATGCATCATTCTGTTTGTTCAATCATAAAATATAATCAGTCTTCCTGATAACCAGAACTCCCATTGAGTCTGATGGTTCCTTTTAGTGCAAAAGTTTACCATTGACAATTATTAAAAGGATATGCCTTTGGACTGTCATATTTGTTTGTTTAAAAATTGGTAACTAGGAATGGTGCACTGAGACAAAGCTCATTTTCAGGTATGACCTGGGGGATGGGAAAAGAGAGGAAGTATATGCTACAAGCAGATGAGGTAACAAATCAGTAAGTGGGATGTACAATCAAAAATTATAACTGAGAGCAGCAAATAACAACAGTATAGTGATATCCAGTCAGCAAAACCAATAATATCAACAATTTCAACAACAGCTATCACTGGTTGAGGAGAACAGGCTAGAGTCCAGTACTGGCTTAATAAGGACAGGCAGAAGTAGTAGAGGAGTATTCCTGCAGAACCATTTTAAAGAATAGGTAAGTGGGGACTAGTCAAGAGAGGAGGAGGAGAGAGAGCATTCCAGACAGAGGGCTGATGAGCAGAGAAGAAGGCCTAGCCAGAGGACATGAAGCAGTGAGGAATAATGAACGATTGAAAAGTAGAAGAGTGAAATTAATAGGTGGAGGTGTTGCAATAGAAAGCAGGTCAAAGATGTATGAGGGTAAGGACGAAAACCAGAATGTGTAGGAATATAGAGAGAAAAGAAGCAGAGCTGGATAGATGTCATGAAGATAAGGAGGAAAGGAGTAAAGAGAGAGGAGCTGGTACAGGGAACAATGATGAGTAAGGCAGGAGGAACCAGTAGCATACAGCAGAGATAGGATCTAGTCTTGCTAATGTACATTTGGGAGCTCCCTTGTACACCACAGAGGGATGGTCATTTTGATAATGATTTCACAACAGAAAAGATGAGACAGGATTTATTCCGATAAATATCACTAAGTTTGGGGTGTGATTTTTTTTTTTTAATTATGGCATCAATGTGGACTGAGAAGTTGAGATGACTGTCTAGTGACACACTAAGATATTTTAAGCTGGGGACTGCCTCCAGGGAACTGCTGTCAATGAATTTGAATGGAGGGGTCTGGCTAAGCTTTCTAAGCCATTGTTATTTCCATATAAAATGGTGACTCTTTTGGCATTAAGGGAGGTCTTGTTGACACAGAATCAGAGTTGAACATTGTCAAATCCATGCTGTAGGGACTGTTGTATATGTATGTCAGCTGAGATACAGACTAAGGTGAGGTCATTTAAGATAACTGAAAAGATGATCAGGCACAGAAGAGAGCACAGTGGCATATTGGCGGTGATGTTGATAGGATACTGTATGAAGAAAGAGTCCCCCACCTGGACTGACTTGCTCCAACCAGAAAGGTAATGTAGAAGCAGAGACACTGGAGGGCAAAGACTGAGAGTCAAGCAGCCTTTAATTTGTTAAGAAATAAGGGATGAACAATAGAGTCAAAAGCCTCAGCCAGGCCAGTAAGGATAGCAGCCCATACTTGACCATGATCCATACCTTTCAGGATGGAATCAGTGACACAAAATTGGGAGGGAAGTTTAGAATGGGCTTTATAGAAGCCAAGCTGGAAGGGGTAGAGAAAGGAGGAGGAGTCAGGTAAGCTGGCGAGCTAGATAAAAAAATGGAGTTTCCTTTAATTTAGCCAGAGTGGAGAGGAGGAAAATAGAACAATAAATGTCAGGATTGCAGGTGTCATCCTCTTTGTAGACGGGGAGGATTATATCAGGTTTTTAGAATGCAGGAACTGAACAGAGCCAAAAGAAAATATTCAAACATAGGGGGAGAGGAGCAGTATTTGGCAGGAGCAGAAAAGGAGTTTGGGTTTAAAACCATCAGGACTATGACCTTTAGGGGAATTAAAGAAAAAAGGATGCACAGGACATCAGAGATAGTGACTGGAGTGAAATCAGATGTAGACGAGAGGACAGAGGAGCAGTGAGGAAGGAGGGAGAAGGGGGAGGAGAAATGATGGCACAGGTGGTAAAGTGCATGTTGAAATCAGCAGCCTCCTTGGCAGGGTCTGAAATGACAATGGGGGGTTGCTGAGCTTAAGGGGGGAATGAATACATGGTAGGGTAAAAATGGAGTGGCTAGCTCACCAGAATTTATTTGGATAATTAAGATTGCGCTGAATGTTCAGGGCAAAGTCACTGGCTATTGTCTGTCAGAGAGACTTGGTGCTGGTATACCATAAATGATGATACCTCTAACAGTCCACATGGGATCCTGAAGATTTGTGGAGGGACTGGGCTGAGTCATGGGCCCTGAGGAGGGAAGTGAGTTCTGTGGAGACCCATGGCAGTTGGACACAACATACACAAGACCTTGTTGGGGGGCTTGCTTATCCCAGGAAAACTTAACAGTTGAAGTGAAGTGGGGCAGCACTTTTGTCCAAACAGGGCCAAGAGGATCCCACTTAAAGGACTGCAAGACATCTAAGAGGTTGTCCAAGTACAGAGAGCTGAGTGACTAGGTCCAGACATATTTGGGATGGATTTAGGGGGAGGAACTGTCTTGACACATTAACCTGTGAAGTGGTCACTGAGGGAGTCTGGAAGGGTACCAGCAGCACACATTCTTTGTGAGTGACATGATAGGATCCAGTTAAAGGGTGAATGATTTGTGGAGTAGGGCTTATGCTGGGTCAGATCAAAAATAAGTTGAGAAAGATCCAGAGACTTGACTTTCTGAGTAATAGATTTAAGAGCAGGAGACAGCCAGTCAACATTAAAGTCACTGAGTATGAAACTTTCCCCAAGGAAACAAGAGTAAGAAGGGAATAGAGTAGAAGAATGATAGAGTCAGATATGGCTTTATGGGGGACGTAGAGCAAGCTAATAAAGATTGTAATAGTAATGGAATGATAGCATACACAGGAGGAGTTTTTGTAAAGAGGTGACAGTGGCACAAGATTCAACATTGCAGGAGAGGCTCTGCAGTACATACATGGGTACCCTACCACCCTTTCTACCCCAATATTGCCTGCTACATTTCTTTTTAAAAAGTAATTGAAAATCTACCTGTTTAGCCAAGTATTCTCAGGAATTTATTGAACGTGTACAGATGTGTTTTATGGATATGTTTTAATTGTTTTACACTGTAATATTGTGAGTTTTTAATGAGTATTGTAAAGGCGCCTTATACAAATAAAGTGATGATGATGATGATAGCCTGGGTTGGAGATATCACTATCACAGACCCTGGCAGACAGCCAGGATTCAGTGATGATTAGGACATCTGGGTTAGTGTACAGGACCCAGAGCATAAGCTGATAAAGATTGGAGAGGTGGCTCTAACATTGATATGGAAAATGCAAAGGCCATTATGCAGGGTGGGAGCAAGTGAGGTAATGAGGGGGACCAGGGTTAAACCTCAAATTATCTGAGAGGAAAGGCAGGAGGCCAATAATAACTTTACATGAGAAGCTCTAACAGTGATTGGGGTGGGAAAGGAGCACAGTGACAATGATCAAGAGAAGAGGAAGGGAGGGAGCATCACAATGCTTTAGAGTTAGAGTAGATTGTGGGAAGGAAGGAGGGAGAGATACTCATGTTGAGTGTTGGTGGAGGGAGAGGAAGGGTTATGGTAGGGGATGACAGGTGGGAGAGCTGAGGCACCAGACAAGGGTGGACAGGGAAGGGAGGCAGAGATAATGTAAGACAAGGAGAAGCAGAAAAAGGGGAAAGGATGAAAGCAGTGAGCTGCCATAGGACTGACAATGGATGGCACAGTTAAAATTAAAAAAATAAAACCTTTCATAGATACCTGTACACTAAAGTAGAGCAGTTTACTTGGCTGCTAATAATAATTATGCTCCTGTAATTAAAAGGTTGTTGCACTTGTAAAAGGCAGAACTACGTGAGAGTAATAAACACGTCCAAACCCATCTAGGCTGAATACAGTACAGAGATTAAGCAGTATACCATTGAGACAGCTACCATATTGCATAGAACTAAGGTCTACTTAACTTCAATAGCAATGAACCAAGACAAAATAGACAGTAGTGCCTAGTCAAATACACTGACCTCACCTAACCTAACATACTGTGAAACACAGTTGGAAACAGGTACAGTACTTAAACCTACAGGCCAAGAGGTAGAACATTGTGCTACCATATGGACAACTAAAGTTTGAATTGCAAGCCAAAATCTGCAGTCTTAGGAGGGGAGGCAAGATGTCCCTTGCTGACAATGATTTCTGTGGCAGGGCAGTGATGAACATGCATGTGTTATGTGTTGGCATATTCAGCTTGAATGGATCTGTAGATAATGATAAAAATACTAAGCAGATACAAATGACATTCACATACCAGTGACTTGTAGTGAGTGCATCTGAGTTGCAGGTGCTTTTTGAAGGATTTACTCATCATTGCTTTATTGAATGAGATACTTTAGGTTATTCCAAAGGTGCTAGAAATGATGATATTGCTTGACTCCTACTCCAACCCTTTCATCTTCTTGATGCTCAGTATAAAACTAAAAGTGAAAAGAATCAACCTTCCACCCTCCACTCAGCTCAAATCCAGTTAAATATAACAATATAACTCACCATCCACCACCCACTTTGAGAAGTCTCATTCCACACTTCTCCTCCCCAGCACTCACAATGTGTTTTAATATTTGAAGTAATATCCCATGATGGATGACCTGTACAACCCACCCTCCTTCATGATCACCCACCATCTTTCTTAGCTTAAAATTAACTTCCTTGTGCTAAACAAAAATTACTTCATGTTTCCCCACCCCACAACCCTGGCAGGACCCTATTCCCACCTTCTGATCCCCACAGCACCCAGCTATAGTCAGAGGAGAAAGCAACCTGCACAAGCACCCTCATTCATGGGTGGCCACCTTCTCATAAATGAAAGTGCTCTCATTTGCTCTGTATAGTAAAACCAGAGTGAGCACTTTCATTCATGAAAAGTTGGCAGGCCATGGAGGAGGGCAGGTTGTGCCAGTCACCTTCTCCTCTGACTACAGCTAGGTGTTGGGGGGACTGGAGGGTGGGAGCAGGGTCCTGTCAGGGTGGTGGGGTGGGGAAATATAAGGTGTGTTTGTTTAGTGCAAATAAGTGCATTTTAAGTTAAGAAAGAAGGCAGACAGTTGTGGAGGAGAATGGGTTGTGTCGGTCACCTATCATGGGATATTAGTTCAAATATTAGACATATTGTGGGTGCTTGGGGGGAGAATTATGTGGGTCTTCTCAAAGAGGATGAGGGGATGGGGTTATATTTAATGGGATTTTATTTATTTATTTATTAATTTAAAAATTGGTACTTGGAAAGGCACACTGAGCTGAGCTCATTTTCAGGTGTGACTGTGGGGGGTACAGAAAAAATAAAATTACACAACATCATATTGCAGTTACATAGGGAACATCACAGATGTAGGAGCAAAGTGGCACAAAATAAATTAACAACAGCATGGACCAACGCAATTATATGAGGGCAGTCAGGCAAGAATACGATAAAGTGTGCAGTGCCTGTTGGGGAAGGTGACAGTGCTAGTGGGGTACGCAGACCACAGATGTAGTCACACCTAGCCTTGATTATAGGGTGGTTCAAAGAAGAAGGGGGCATTCCAGAGGGAAGGAAAGCTGTAGGAGAAAGCAGCTTGCCCAACAGAGGAGTGAGGGTGAGGAATGGAAAAGGTACAGGAATCGCTGAAGTGGCAAGAGTAAGAGGATGGGAGGATGGGGGAGAGGCATGAAGAAAGGTAGGAGGGAAGGGACCCAAATGAACATTTAGCAATGAAGGAGGCACAGTGTGACAGGTGACATGAAGATAGTGGGAAGATGGAGAGGGAGGAATAGATGGAGCAATGATGAGTACAGAGGGAGAGTTGGTAGCAAAATGATAAAAGGCCTTACAGAGGGTATCTGGTATGGCAAGGGAAGAGGAAGGAGCAGTTCCATAGAACACATGCACATAGTTGAAGACCAGGAGAACCATTTTGGTAACCAACTCTTGGTGGACCTGGAGGTAGAGACAGTCCTCATTGCATTATACAGCACCAAGTTTAGGGAGACATTTGGCATGGATGACATCGATGTGGGCAGAGAAATCAAGTTTTCTATCAAGCCACACACCAAGATAATTTAAGGCAGAAACAATCTTCAGAGGGGTGTCACCCTGTGTGGAGAAGATAGGGGAGGGTGAGAGCCTGGCCAGTTCCTGGCTGGTGCTAAAGGTCATGCATACAGTCTTCTTGGTGTTGATGCTGAGTTGATTGGCATGGAACCAATGTAGTACCTTGTGGAAATTATGCTGTAGTGGACCTTCCACACCTGGAGGTGAAGGGCCAGAGGTATAAATGACCATGTCATTCACATACATATGGCTATGCAAAGAGACACAAGTGGAGAGGATGTATTTAGGAAAACTGAGAATAGGATAGGACCCAGGAAGGAGCTCAGTGGGACCCCTGTTAGAATCGGGAGGGGGGACAGCAAGCCTAGAGTACACAATGGTCACCTGCAGATTTGCAAGACAGGAGATAAGTGATATTGGTCAGAAGTTGACAGGGAAGAAAGAGTCAACACCTTTATGCAGAGGCAGGACCTTAACAACCTTCTAGGCCTGAGGGTCATCACAGAGGGAAAAAGAAAGGTTCAGAAGGTGAGGAGTGAAGGGGCAGGGGCCAGAGCTGAGATACATAGAAATTTAGGGTCTAACCTATCAGGGCTGGACTTGGGTGAGGAAGACTTCCTTAGGGCAAATAGGAGGGAATTGAAATGCTTCAGGTGAGTGGGATGGGGAGAGGCAGCTGGGGACAGAATGGGGGGGTGACCTGGAGATGGAGGAGAGAAAAACTGTGGGAGGGTCAGAGACCAGTGAGCCATCAATATGGAGGACAAGGGTAGTGGTCTGGGCTGGGGGATCAAAGAGAAAATGGATAACCTTCCAGAATTTTGATGGGGAGTTAATGTTAGACTGGAGGTTTGATTTGAAGTAGTGGGCCTTCGTTGTATGTCCTGCCTTCATGCAAGAGTTCCTACATGACCTGTAGGATAAGAGGTCAGAGAGGGACTGGGAGGATTTGCAACATGCCCAAGTTTGGTTCTGGGACTGGCACATATCAATAAGGTCAGATGTCATCCAGGGGTGGTGGGAGTATTTAACCCTCAGTTTTCTAAGGGAGGGGTGTGAGTGTTCCAGGTGTGGTTAAATATGGCATGAAAGAGGGAGCAGGCTGTGTCATTATCCAGGCAGAGTAGAGGGGAGACCAGTCAAAGGAAACAAGGTCATTTGAGAGGGAATTAGTGTCAAGTGACCTGTGTGACTTATACAATATGTATTTGGGCTGGATGGAGTAGACCTCACTTTCCTAATGCAATAGGTTATATAGTGGTCACTGAAGGTGTCCAGTACAATGCCTGATGCAGTGAAAGGTGGGGGTAGGAGGAGAGCACCCAGTCCATGAAGGAGTGGTTTGGAGAGTGAGGAATGAGCCTGGTGGCTTCAGTAATTAGATGTGAAAGATTTAGGGACTCAGTCCTGTGGAATGTGGGCCTGGAAGCAGGGGGGGGAGATCCCATTGTTTGTTGATGTGACCAAGGAGGATGAGCTCAGAGTCACAGTAGGCAGCATGGGAATCGAGAGATGAGAGTGAGTCAAACAAGGAGGGAGAGATTTTAGGAATGGCATAGAAAACAACAAAGATAGTGATAGTGTAAAGAAGAGATAGCTTGGCTTGAAGGAGCTCATGAGAGGAAGGAACTGACTCTCTAAAGGTGATGGAGTAAGACAGGTTCTATGGACATACAAGATACCACCACCACCACACTTGCCTCAGTACTGATGGAAGAGGTGGTAGTCAGGGAGAGCCAAACTGGAGTCAGGTACCCTAGAGAAGAGCCAGGATTCAGAAATACATAAGAGGCCAGGATAATGCTGAGAGGTCCAGACTTTAAGGTGGTTGAGCTTGGGGCGTAGGCTTCTAGCATTAAGGTGGAAAATGCTCAGACCTTTAGAGACAGTAGAGGGAGATGAGTGGGAAGGGGAAAAGGCTTGGGTTAAATGATTTGAATGGTGGGAGGGATGTGGGTGGTTGTTACATTTTACTTTTTTTAAAATGAATAGTATTACCCAGATATGAATAGTCCCCTATTTGGGAAGGGCTCCTGAATATTCAGAAGCCCTACCATTCAAGGTATTCATGACATACTATTTAGTCCTTGCACAGCCCTACTAAAATCCTCTTCACTAAATCACAGATATGAGTAAATTATAACCCCTAAGGTAATACTGCACATTATTTGGTGCAAACTATGATTGTTTAGTGAATCAATTGAGTATTCTTTATTTCTGACAATAACTATACATAATTCTGCTCATGACCTTTTTTGAAGAAATGTATGTGTAAATCACATGTATGTCCTGCTTTTCTTTTATAGTGATTCAGTTAACAGCAGACTTCACTCATCAATGACCTTCAGTCAACATAGCCTCCAAACTAGTTACTCTAAGGAAAGTGAAAGTGATGTTGCTCATGATTCCAAACAGGAATGTGGCAGTGGAACACACTATACTGCTTGCAGTTTTCATCAGCTGTCCCAAGGACTTTTCAGTGACCACCATCTGAGCACCTGTTGCACTCAAAGTTCTTCCAGTAGTAGCTGTAGTTCCCAAGATAAAACAAACATGGACGAATATGAAGGTGCACTTTACAACACAGCCAACAAAAGGAAAGAAATCATGTGAGTACAATCTGGGAAGCATAGTTTGAAAAAGACTGGTCATTTTACCCGAAAGCACAGCTGAAGTTTGGTATTTTTTTTGTTTTTGGTTTTAGGCACGGTAAATAAAATGGAACATTTATGAAGTTTCTAGTTTTTAGGTGCCAACAGCATAGCTCTTAGCATCTATAGTGGTTATGCATACTCTTTTATGCAATTAGTCAAGTTTAAGGTTACATTCAGTGTGAGTGATTTGGCTGTATGATGTAATTGAAGATGTCAGTGATAGAGATTTTAAATTTAGGTATAGGGTTTTAGACCTAAAAAAATCTGGGTTTGATTCCCTGTATTACAATGTTTTTTCTTTCTTACTACAGCTCTTGTTGTATTAGAGAAATTGTTAGATCTCAGTGCTGATATAGTGAAGGGTTTTAGCACAGCTAAACAGCAGATTTTCAGATAATTAAACTTAGACCTACAGTATGTTGTAGTCAATTAAATTAGTCCTGGCTGAGGCATATCTAGGTTTGAATGCAAGCTGAGTCATATGTTTTGCAGGTTGTAAAATAACCTCTCCACCATAGGAACTGCAACCAACTTACCTGTAGCTCAGTGGCACACTTAATGTGTGTTTGTTTAGCAGGCAAAAAGATCAGTGGTTTCAATCCTGGCAGGGACTTCAACATTTTTTTTACTCACTTGAGTGGCAATTCATAGTGATGTGCAGCTGGAATAGTAAATTAAATGAGAAGCCAATTTAGTTATGAACAGCAATTTGTGAAGGTAACTCACCTGCTGGAATTAGATCCCCACTCACCTGTTTTGCAGATTGTGACATACCCTTTACACCAAAAGAAATGCGGCTCCCTTACCTACAGCTCAGTGGCACACTGGATGTGTGTTCATTTAGCATGCAAAGGATCAGTGGTTTAAATTCAAGTAGACATAGTTTGAATCCTGGAAGGCCTTAAACATTTTTTTCCACCTTTTATTGTAAGATGGAAACTCTCTTGAGTAATGATTCATAGTGGTGTGGAGTGGAATAGAAAATTATATGAGAAGTAAATTCAGTTAAGAACAACATTCTTTGAAAATAAATCATTTTCTGGGATTTGATCCTCAGTTACCTGTTTTGAAGGTGTGACATAACCTCTACATCATAGGAACTGCAACTCACTAACCTGCAGTTCAATTCAAGGGCATACTAAGTGTGTGTCTACTTAGCAGGCAAAGGATCAGTGGCTCACATCCGAGCATTTCTTTTCAATTTTTTTTTGTAAAATGGAAACTCACTTGAGTGGTGATTCATGGTATGGAGTTGGAATAGTAAATTATATCAGTACATTCATTAAAGAACAACTATTTGTGAAGCAACTCACCTGCTGGGATTCGATTACAAGTCCCCTGTTTTGCAGGTTATGACATAACTGCTACAGCATTGGAACTGCAACTCCCTTTCCAGCAGCTCAGTCTCATACAGAATAGATGTTTGCTTAGTAGGCAAGGGATCAGCAGTTCAGATCCTGTCAGGAACATAAACACTTTTTATAAGATGGAAATTCACCTGATTGGTAATTCATGGTGGTGTGCAGTTGGAACAGTAAATCATATGAGAAGTAAATTTAGCTAAGAACAACAATTTGTGAAAGTAAATAATTTTTGAAAGTAAATCATCTGCTGGGATTAGATCCCTAATCACTTGTTTTGCAGATTGTGACACAACTGCTAAATCACATGAAATGCAAGTCACTTATCTCAGCTAAGTAGCATACTGAATGTGTGTTGTTTAAAAGCCAAAGAAGCAGTGGTTTAAATACAGGTAAACATAGTTTGAATCCTGGCAGGAAATTAAACACTTTTTAAAACTTCTTTTTAAGTTGGAAACTCACCTGAGTAGCAATTCATGGTAATGTGGAGAGGAATAACATTTATTAATTTATTTATTTATATTTTCTTGACTGGGTAAGTGCACTAGACAAATTTTGCCTATTTTCAGGCATGATCTGGGGGAAGGGGCTACAGATGAATGCCAACTGACGTTGAACAAGATTAAGCTGTTGGTGATATATGTAGTGAATGGAGGGGAATTTGGCTTGGGCACCAGTGAAATTCCCCTACTCTGCCAGTAGGGGGAATTTGTGACAGTGTTTTGTATACTGTCATTTTGTCTGAGGGAAGCCATGAGTGAAGATGTGTGGCAGGCTGGGGAGCATGTCTCCACCCTGGACTCAATTCCCATGGAGACCAGTGACATGGATCTGAGGATCGATGGAATGGAGGAAAAGGAGTCAGGAGTAAGCCAGCTTGCAAAGGATGTTTGGTCAGTGCTCTGAAATCAGGAGGAAAAAAGCATGGTGAAGTCCATGTAGATGAAGATAAAGGACAAACAAGCAGTAGGTCAAGAAAAACTGCAGTATTATTATCAGAACTAGAGAAAAAGCAAAAATGTGTTAAGGACAAAAAAGCTATATTGTTAAAAGAAATAAAGCAAGCCAGGGAAGTGGCCTGTCATGAACAGTTGAGAAATGCTGATGTGGAATCATCAAAGCAGGCCGCACCCTCTTGAGCTGAAACACCAGCAGCAGATGAAACAACAGACCTGAAAGAAATGGCCAAAGTGTGTCATAAGTGACTGCCTAAGATGGGCTGGAGATGTAAAAGGGAAAATAAACAGCAAAAATAAAACAAAAGCACAAGAAACTGCAATGGAAAGTAAGAAAGAAATAAACAAAGGGGGCCCCCTAACTTAGGAAACAATAAAGGTTACAGATGAAGATACACCGATTGAGTTTAGAGACACTTCTGACTGGGTAGCTAAAGCATTAACAAATGCTGGTTGGAAGAGAATGGAGGATGGGGCTGGTTGGGACCCAAACAGGCCCAGTACATCCAAACAAAAGGACATAAATGAATTACCAAATGAAAAAATAACTGTGGAAAAACAAGCAGAAAAAGACACATGTCCTAAAGAAACAAAAGATGCAGATGATACCAAAAAATGGAAGGATTAACAGAAGAAAAGAGTGAGGAAACATCCATGGAAGTGGAAACAAAAATTCAAACAGATAAAGACTTAAATGATGGGGAAAACAAACAAAAAGAAAAAGTTTGGGAAAAAAACACTAGGAAAAAATTATTCCCTGAAAAACAAAAAATACAGCAAGCAAAATGGAGAAATGCAGTAAGGTTAAAATACCAAGGGGCAGCTGCAGATGCCCCAGATAGATTGTTCATAGGAAGATAATGACTCAAAAACTATATTAAATTTTACCCTTATGACATGTATGCTCTGATACATGTATCAGGAAGCGTGGAGTGTGATATTAGTTTTAAACACCAAGGGGGTCTGGACAGATTTTGGAAACTATTTCACCAATTTAAGAATACACCACAAATGGAGTCATTTCTTAGCAATCCCCCTAATCAAGCCAGCCTTTAAAATAGTCACAGTACTCTTCAGGAATGAGGGGGTAAATGTATCGGACATTACGTTTTGGCTAAAATGAAGATGTGTGGTTCACGGTCCACCAGAACCCATATTAGATGTACGGTGTTTATGGACTGGGGGTGAAAATATAAAATAATGTTAAAACAAGTAAATGGGGAGATACAACATCTGACTAATTGCTCTTGGGGGGGAGAGACTATGGAGTTTTATTTTACGCAGGACAACCAAGGGACTTTTATAGGTGTGGGGAAAAAGGGCATTTGAGTAATGCATGCAGTCAAATAAAATGTGGGTTATGTGGGTTGATCGGTCATCATGGGGCAGACTGTTAAAATAAAGTAAAAATGTAGCCTCTGTGAAGAACAAGGACATTTCTTCCTATACTGCCCATGGACAGCTCACAATAGCACAGACCCAGGGGAAACAGCAAAGCAAGGCATATATTTAGTAGTAGCCCAGAAGGAAGGGAAAAAAGAAGCTAAAATTGTATACAATGCCAGAAATAGAGAAACAGACAACCAAGATAAAGACCATGAAAATAAAACTGTCTCTCTAAAGGTTGGATCCCCTGTAGTCCATTCCTCCTCCCCCTCAGCCAGAAGGAAATCAAACAAGAGATGAGAAACCAGAGGAGAGCAACACGGTGGAGGAAAACAGGGGTACAGCTATAAAAACTCATGGGAAAAAAGTGGAAACTAAATTTACCATGGTAACTAGATAAAAAAAAAGAAGAAACAGACCAGAGCCCTGAGAGGGTTACCCATGGAGAGGAACAGAGAAGGGATTGAGCTATTAAACTGGTATACTCCACTACAGGACAAGGAATGGGCCATGGTAGAGGTTGATTCACTCTCTTCATGTTTGGACATATCCGAACCAGAGGAATCAGCAGATGGGGACACAATGGACATGCAAGTGTCAAGAAAAAGGAAAAAAGCAAAAGATGCAGGAAGGAAAAAATACAAACATAAATTATAATGAACAATTTGATCTGCTTTTCTAGCAGTGTGAACAGTATAAAACACAGGCAAAAGAGATTAATAACATTCAAAATCTTAAATGACGAAGTGTGACATTCTAATAATGCAAGATACAAGACTGCATACTATGGATGAGTTAAAACAAGCACAGAATGAGTAGCTATGGAGGCCTTCATTGTGGCCTATGGGGGAGAAAGGTGCTTGGGGGTGTTTTTTTCAACAAATGAAGTGAAAATTACAAAAATAGTAGACCTAGTGCCTGGAAGAGTTTTTATAGTTGATAAAGTAATTAAGGAAATAGTAATAAGGACTATTAACATTTATAGCCCACATATGAAATCAGAAAGGAATAAAGTTATGGGGATAATTGAACCATTTATACATACTTCAAAACTAGTTTTATGGGGTGGGGATTACAGTTATGGGTTAGAAAAAGAGGACTGGGGCAGAAACACAGGAACAACCTTCTGTGACACAAACATGTTAAAACAAATTTTAAAAAAGGTGGTATACAGTATGCATACAAAATAAAAAAGAAAAGGGCAGAACATACTTTTTTAATGGTAAAATCTCAACAAGGATAGATTCCTGGATGATACCAAAAAAAAACAAAGGTTAAGGACATAATGGTAGTCCCAATGGAGACTTCAGATCATATGGGGGTAAAAATAATTCTAGATCTGGGATAATCAATGAAGTCTGGAAAGGGATACTGAAGGATGAACACTGCTGCAAGACACTTTGTACAATGAGAAACTAATTGATCTATTTATTGACAGGGAAATGGTGCTAGAGCTATATGACTCTGTAATAGAATGGTGGGAGGACATAAAAAGGGATGTTAAACTACTGATTGAAGAATCTCTGAGAAAAAAGATGACAAATTACAAAAAATACTTAAGTTTAAGGGCCAAACTATATAAACTATTCACGCACCAAGTAAAAAACAAAGTGGATGAAACAGACCAGATAGAAAAAATAAAAAGACAGATGAGGAATTATCAGTATAACAGGGCTAAATCCCTAGTTATGGAGCAAAAAAGTGGTACATAAGGTACAAGATTCCAAACAAACCGTTTTGATAGTAATAAAGACAGGAAAGATAGCAGAGTTATGAATGAGTTAAAGGATGCTGCTGGAAACATACAAACAGATATAGGAAAGATAAAAAACATTGTGCAAGAACATATAAGGGAGAAATTCCAAAAGCAAAGTGGAGGAAAGAGAAGAATTTCTAGATAAAGCAAAGATTCCTAAATTAGGTAAGAAAGAAGCTGCATCTCTTGGTGGAAAAATAAAAGAAAGTGAGGTTAGAGAAGCAATACAATCTTTAACAGTAAACACTGCACCAGGGATAGATGGCATAAAAAAATATATAGATCAAATTGCAAAAATGTTAACCCTGGTTTATAATGAAATGTTTCAAGGAGGTAAAATGTCAGAAAGTATGAAACTTGTAATAACTATATTTTTGTATAAAAAGGGGAAAAACAAATATAAAAAACTGGAGAACAGTAGGCTTGCCGACAACCGATTATAAAATATTAGCAAAAATAATAAATAAAAAGATGATGACATATCCAGACCAATTGATCTTATAGACTCAAACCTATGCAGTTCCAGGGAGGGACATCAGACAAAATGTACTATATACATGAGAAGTTATCAATAAAGGACATGAAAATAAACTATAAGGATATTTTTATACAGTAGATCACGCAACAGCCTTTAATTCCATACATTATAACTATATGTGGGATGTGCTGACAAAATATAACTTTCCAATCAAGCTGATAGCAATAATAAAAACATTATATACCAAAGTACAGGTATGTCCAATGATTAATGAACATATGGGGATCCCGATGTATGTATAAAATTGGGTAAGGCAAGGATGCCTGCTGAACCTGTTATATGTGTACTGTTTAGATCAATTATTAAGGAGAATTAAGGAAGAAAAAGAAATAAAAAGCATAATGTGGGGAAACAGAGCACTGCAGAAGATGTGTGCCTATGCAGATGATCACATTCTGCTAGTTAAAGATCAAGTATCAGGAGAGAAAATGTTAGAAATTATTCAAAATAATAACACATATACTGGAATAATAATAAACACAGAAAAAAGTAAGATTTTTCCACTAGGGAAAGTGAGTACAAAGAAACAAGGAGAACTTGAAATAGTACAAGGGGAAATAAATATTCTTGGGATAATTTTTTTGGGGGAAAGATGCAGCCAATAGAAACTGGGAAGTGAAATGTAAAATAGCGTAATGAAAAATAAATAGATGGAGGTACTGGAGGATGACAAGGGAAAAGAGAATCTATTTGTTAAAAACATTCATAGTTCCTATTTTTTTATATGTAGCCTACATATTCCCAATTCTGCAGCAAATGCAAACCAAGGTTCTAGGGATTTTTTTCAGTTATTATGGGGTTCAAGGTTAAACCCAATAAAAAGGAATAATACATATAGATCAATAAGGAAAAGGGGACTGAATATGATTCAACCTATAGTTTTTTATTTAAATATCTTTTCATATGCAAATATAGTACCCATCCTGCAAGGAAAAGAAGCAATCTGGATGCAGTTGGTACAGAGGTAGAGTCAAATAATGTTAGTTAATATAGGGAAAAAGGGAACATAAAAGGGAAGCAGAAGATGCCAGTCTATATGGAAACATGTGGGAAATACATGATACAGTGGGGAATAACAGCATTTTGCTAAGGAAGAACAAGAAACAGGCTTATAAAGAAATAGAAAAAATATTATGAAACACCAGTTTTTAAAGTAGGAGAAGATCTAAACATAGAAATGATATTGGAAGTAACACTGGAAAGAAGGATTCCAAAGAAAATGAAAGAAGTAATATGGATGTGTAGTCAGGGGAAACTAACTGTAAAAAGAAAATGGAAAGATAAGAGTAAAGGAGAAAGAATATGTGCAATTACCAACTGTGGGTGAGTAGAAGAAAGTATGGGACACCTTTTCTTTGGATGTACATTTATAAAACCCTTTTGGCAATCTTTAGCAAACTTCTGGGGGATGGAAATTTTTAAAGAAATGACATATGATACTTTAGTACATTGCTAGTTCTCTACCAGATGGGGAAAATGGAACAAACATACTGTGTATGTTATTTTTGCCATATTAAAGTGGTCCATCTGGCAAGTGAGGTGTCAGAGATTTCTGCAGAATAAGGACTTAACTATGCAAAATTTACTGTTCAATATACAGGATAAGATGGAAAAAGTATACCAGAAAGAATGTCATTTGTATGGGGAGGTAAAGGTTAAGGAATTATGGTTTAATAAAGAGGAATTGGATAAAGAATGTGAATTATAGTGGAATGGAAATGATGTATTAAGAAATGTTGATTGTAGTGTTGGTTTATGTTTTTAAATGAAAAATTCCCCCACTCTTTTCCAGAAATGCCATGGAATCTTTAACATCCATTTGAACTACCACCAGAACAGGCAGATTGGACCTCAGTTTAATGTCTCATCTGAAAGACAGCACCCCCTCTTGTTGCACTACAGTGTCAGTATTGGGATTTAACCCAAGTGCCTGGTGTGGGGATAGAACCCACAGCCTTCTGGTCTCCCAGCTTTGGAGGCGAGTGTGCTACCTGCTGAGCCACTGGCACTGATAAGTAAATTATGTGAGAAATAAATTAAGCTTGCAGCAACAGTTTGTGAAGGAATATTGCCTGCTGGGATTAGATCCTCAGTCACCTCTTTTGCAGGTGTTATGCAAGCTCTATATCATAGGAACTGCAGCTCACTTACTTGCAGTTTGGTGGCACACTGAATGCATGTTTGCTTAGCAGAGAGAGGATCAGTGGCTCAAATCTGAGCAGGGTAATAAGCATTTTATTAAAGATGGAATCTCACTTGAGTGGTGATTCCTGCTGGCGTGGAGCTGAAGTAGTAAATTATATGTAAAGGAAATTTAGCTAAGAAAAACCATTTGTAAAGGTAATTGGCTTGCTGGGATTAGATTCCCAGTCCCCACATCACAGGAATTGCAATTTACTTACCTGTAACTCAGTGGCACACTGAATGTGTGTGTCTACATAGCAGGCAAAGAATCATTGATTCAGATACAGGTTCATATCCTGGCAGAGACTGAAATATTTTTTCAGATTTAGTTTTCTAAGATGGAAATTCACTTGAATGTGATTCATGGTTGTGTGGAGCTGGACTAGAAAATTATATGAGAAGCAAATTTAACTACGAATAATTTGTGGATGTAATTCACCTGCTGGTATTATATCCCTAGTTGTCTGTTATGCAGGTTGTGACATAATGTATACACCATAGGAACTGCAGCCGGCTTATCTGCAGCTCAGTGGCACACTGAATGTGTGTTCGCTGAGTAGGCAAAGAATCAGCAGGCCAAATTCTAAAAGGTATTGAAACATTTGTTTCAATGGTTTAATGTAAAATGGAAACTCCCTTCAGTGGTGATTTATGGTGGTCCGGAGTTGGAGTAATATATTATCTGAGAAGTACATTTAGCTAAGAACATCAATATGTGAAGAAATATCACCTGCTAAGATAAGATGCCCTGTCACCTCATTTGTAGGTTTTGACATACCTCTACACCATTGGAACTGCAACTCACTTACCTGCAGCTCAATGGCACATTGAATGTGTGTGTACTTAGCAGACAAATGATCAGTCACTCAAATCTGAGCAGAGTATTAACCCTTAGGCTGCAAGAAGATTTAGAACATATAGGTTTTTAGGATGTGTATACACGTCCGCATCACAGTATGGGTTAAACATTTTTTGTTCATTGTTTTTTTTTTGAGATGGAAACTCACTTAAATGGTGATTCTTGGTGCTGTGGAGCTGCCATTTTAAATGTTATGAGAAGTAAATTTAGCAAAGAACAACAATTTGTGAAGGTAATTGGCTTGCTGGGATTAGATTCCCAGTCCCATGTCTTTTTTAGTATATGACAACCTCTGCATCATTGGAACTGCATATTTCTTATGTGTAACTCAGTGGCATATTGAATGGGTGTATTTGCATAGCAGGAAAATAATCAGTGATTCAAATACAGCTAGACACATTTCATATCCTAGCAGGGACTTAAATATTTTGTTTTCAAATTTAGTTGAGATGGAAATTCACTTGAGTGTGCTTCATGGGGTGTGCAGTTGGAATAGTAAATTATGTGAGAAATACATTTATGTAAGAACAACAATTTGTGAAGGTAAATCACCTGCTTGGATTATATCCCCAGTTGTCTGTTTTTCAGATTGTGACATAACTTCTACACCATAGGAATTGTAGCCTGCTTGCCTACAGCTCAGTGGCATACTGAATGTGTGTTCACTTATCAGGCAAAGGATCAGCTTTTCAAATTCTGAAAGGGACTTAAACATTTGTTTCAATGGTTTTCTGTAATATTTAAACTCACTTCAGTGATGATTCATGGTGGTGTGGAGTCAGAGTAGTATATTGCAGTGATAGTTACATAGAAGTTTACTGTTTCCTTGGTATGCCGTGTCAGCTGCGGTAGTCATTGTCGCATCATTAGCGCTTTATCAAGGCATCTACGGTATGCAGTATGTGGTATGCTGGAGTTCTAACTCCAATTAAGAGTTCCTTTCTAAGAACTTAAATGTGCCAGGTGGTGCTGTTTCTAGTGTTTATCTGCCTAAGTTAAATTTTCCACCAAGTGTCCCCATAGTCCATATCTCCTTCTCTTCCTCACACACCCCTTGATGAATGGATACTGACAACTATGCTGCATTTAATTACCTCTTTTCTGGCATTTATTGTAGAACTAAATAACAATTAGTAATGTAAATCAGCCCTACTGTACAATTTTCAGAGGCAGTGAGTAAAATTTAAAAATCCACAGAACAGTCTAATAACAATTTGGACTTTTACATGGGTCTATTTGTAAAGTTATTTTGCGAGTATAGGGAGAGTCCATTTTGAAAAGATGGATCCTGCTATTTCATATGGAATAATATTTTCCCATATTCGAGCCATACAAAACTACTATAGTTGACAAATTATCAATTTTCTGTTTTTAATTAACACAGGCTTTTGCCATACACACACAGACATATTTTGCTAAAAAAAATATAGAAAACATGCTTCACAAATTTATAATTCTATGTGAAGCACACAGTAAAAAATCATTAGCCTCAAAAGTGTCCAAAAACATCTGATAAGAACAACATATTGGGGACTGCACGTACAGTCTAATGAGAGATACAGTATTATGGAGAACCATTCTCCTAATCACTGTCACCCAGATGCAGTCCTATAATAGCTATATTCAAACCATATATTAAAGGGACACTGTCAACCCCCTTAGGCTTCAAAGTGTCCCTAGTATAAAAAACACATTTTATGATTGCCAACATTCTGTAAAGATTGTTGATGTAGCTGATAGTTTGATTTTGACTCTTATTTTCTTTAAAAAAGTAAAAAAAAAAAAACAGACTGCCCAACATATTGGTGTTATCACACCAAAACAGGTTTGTTTACATTCCCTGATCAACTCCAAATGCATCTTTCCTGGACTTGGGCACACCTACAAAACAGTCTAGCCCCTCATAATGCAGTGGTAGTTTAGGAGGCTACTGCCTTATGAGTGACTGCAAAGTTTGGGTATGTTTCTAATGCTCAGGAAGTATGCAATAAGAACAGAACCAAGATTGTAAACAAAAACAAGGTTGTTTATAAATTTACATTGCCATACATTTCAGTTCTACTAAACAAGGAGACAGATAAAACAAACAGCAACATCAGTGAATTTTAGAGAGGGTAAGCAATCATAAAATGTAGGGTTTCAACTAGAAATAATATGATGAAAAACAGGTTGACAGTGTCCCTTTAATACTATATTTGACAAATTATCAATTTACTATTTTTAATTAAAACAGGCTTTTGCCATACACATGCAGACATATTTTGCTCAAAAATGTATAGAAAACACGCTTAATGAATTTATCATTCTATGTGAAGCACACAGTAAAAAATCGTCATTCCCAAAAGTGTCCAAAAACATCTGATAAGAACAAAATACCGGGCATGTTGTTCTGATTGTTTTCACTGTAAATATGCAGTTTTGTAAAGTACTTTGTAAAGTACTACAAGTGTAAAACCTTGAGGTTTATTGCTACTACTGCCTATTGCATTTATTTATCCAGTATTACACTTGTTAGGCTAATAAATTGGTCACATATTTATTCATATATGTTTGTGTTGTGACTTTTTGACTAGTAGGTACTGTAAGTGATCAGTTTCTGGTTTTAGCATTGCCTTTCAACTTTTAAGCACCACCAGGTTAGTTCTGGGCCTTGTTTGTTTCCTCTCCTGTCTGAAATGATAATTCAATTAATATAAAAAAAAAGTTAGGGTTAACGTCTGGAATGCCATAATTTTGTGAAGGCTACAGTATGTCTCATTAGAACCACTGCTTCAATAAATGTGTACTATAACAAAGGCAACTGGTCACCTCCCCTTCCCTGCACCTCAGCACACAGAAATGTAGACAAACAGTGCAAATAACCTGCTTTCTCATTGTGTTTTTAGGCTTATGGCATATCTGCACACTCATACATAGACTGATAGAGGGAATGAGAGAGAGAGACAGAGAGAGCAAGTTTGAGACAATGAGACTTGCAAGTGGCCGGCAGAGTTATTAGTAACAAATGTCCTTCTAAGTAGGACTTGTGAGCCCAGTATTGCAGTTTGGAACAAAATACAGTACCTCCAAATAAATACACTCTTCACATATCATTTTTCCTTGCCTGGGAACAGAGTGGTTACAGACAGACAAAGATGCTCAGGTAACAATACTGATCTCATCACAACCTGAATCATGTTGTCAAAAATCACACGCTAAGTAAGGAGTTGGCTCGCTCCACACAGATTATCAACCACTTAATAACCAAAAGAAGCTGTCATGAAATGTATGTGTGTGTTTGTGATGGGAAGGAGGGGGTGGGGCTTTCAGTACACAGACATGTACTTCATGTGATGCTGATGTGTCAACCTTCTCCCAAAATCCATGCAAGTGTCCCACACAGTATCCTCTTCAGGGAGATACAAATTTAATTAAGGTCTAATGGAATCAGCAATCTTAATTAATAAGTCAAAATATTAGTAAGGAGGGAGCGGTGAGGGTGTGTAAAACCCCTTTGGAGACACAGTAGAGATGTGTTAACAGAATTATAAATGGTACATGACAAACAATACACAGAGTTCAAAATATAATGTGGAACACTAGCAGTGGCATTAGTACACTGAATTTATTGCTGATTCACCCTGATATTGTATTCGGTTATAATAGAATGCACCCTGACAGAGATACTAAGCTCATGAACAAAAGGTGGTAATTAATTATTGCACATATTTGGATAAAGGAAAGGCACTAATTACTTCATGCATTGTATCAGTTTCACAGGAGGCATAGTCAATGTACAGAGTAAATGAAACTGTGCCAGTCTTATGATTACACAATATTGTTCTTGAATCATTATATATTTTAACAATTTACCGTATTAGCCTTCATCCATTCCCATCTGCATTCAGAATAAAATTGTTGTGTAATAAATTTGGATGTCATCTTTTTGAATTTTTTTTTTTTTGTGGAGAGATAAAGATGCACTTCACTGCACCACAAGCAGATGCAAGCGCAGGAATGGGTCAGACAGATTGATGACAATGCTGTATCTAAAAGTCCTGATAGACATTTTGCAAGTCATTTAGCCTATATCAGATGAGATCCTGTCTCTTCTTATGTAACTCTATATGCACCTTTGCCTCCTAATTTACAGAAATAAAATATGGAAAAAAAGAATTACAGTTCAGTGAATTAAAAAAAATTAAAAGGTAAATAGCAAGGACATAATTTCACTAATGGACAAACGTTCGACTAAAACACAATATGATTAAGTGTTTTAGTCTACATGCCTGCTTACCCCCACACACACACACACACTCAGAGAGAGAAAAAGACAAAAGTGAAAGAAATGAAATTAAGCAGTAGCATAATTAAGTTAATAGTTTGTTTTATTTCATTACTGGCAAACAAAAGATTACTTTGTGAGCAAGCAAGACTTTTCAAATAATTTTAAAATTCTGCATTTACAGTCTTACTAAAGAGGAGGGAAGAGAAAGAGACAGCAATGAAGAGAGATACTTGCAACCACGGTGTAGTTCCTACAGATTCAACACAGGCAGCAGTCCCTTTGTATCATCCTCCTGAAAAACCATGGCCAGATTATTAATGTCTGCAGACAAGCGTAGTTTGTATTTTTGAGATTCCCATGTGAAACTTCATAATATCCAAGGATAGCGGATAACAGTGTTGCAGGTTAAATGAATGATGATGGTAATTAAGTGGTTGTCCATGGACAAGCGAGCCACTTCTGGTAGCTAGGGTTCAGATGCACTTGTGTGCATGCTGCTTCTCTGGCAAACAACACTGATTATAGAAATGTTATTTTCTGTGAAGTCAGTGGGTATTGGCAGCTTACAGTCACATATACAAGTCCCATGGCTCCTTCAGTTACCTCTGCTTCCTAAACAGTCCAAGTGTCACAAAACAACAACCTGACTGGCTTAGTTGTAGACCCACAACAGCACATTACATGTAGAGATGTTGTACTCACTATAGCCCTTCCCAAATAGCATGGCATTAACCACATTAATTTGCTACTGTAGTGTGTATATATATATATATATATATATATATATATATATGTATATTTAATTTCTCTATTCTGAAGATGGACAGCTGACATCTGATCTAGTGTCTCCCAAAGATTCAGCAGAACTGCAGAGACAAGACAAATGTACATGATGAAAAGGAAGGGAAAAATACACCACACTATAATCAATGCAGTCCCAAGGTGAAGATAGAGAGCATCAGCTATGTGTCAGGTGAAGATGCAGACTGTGTCTACTGGAATTTGCCAAATTCGTGTATAACACTGAGGTCTGGAATTTTTACAAGAAACATCTCAAGGAAATTATAAAAAAAGAAAAAGAGAGAAAGAATAATGCAGTAGTGGTGAAATGCTTTTTTATTGCATAATAACTTTTTTTATTGGGGGCATGCATGTAACAATTAAATATGAATTTATTTATTGACGTGTTCCACCAGGAAAGGCACACTGAACAACAAGTTGCTCATCTTCCAGTGCATCCTGGGGGAAGGGGGCAATGGGAAATACATTCATAAATACAGAATACATTACATAAAATTATACATATCAGTGACAGGTTACAGATAGAATAATGACATGATAAATTCACCAAGTACAATTCATACAGAGAGTAGTACAAAGACCAGAGATAAAGTGCTAAATAACAGGGGTATACCCACTTTAGCAGTGATGAGTCTCAAAGAAAAAAACAAATAAAATGTGGACAAGTTATAGGTATGGATATACAGAAGGGATGTAGAGGGAGCAGCACAGGGAAGTAGGTTATTAGTATTTCCAGTGAGCTGGAAATTGGGAACCATAAGGGACATGATAAGCCCTGTGAGGCATTACATGGGGACCAGGACTTCGGACAGGGGCTTGTACCCTGCTGGTGGGCTTTACTCTGACTTGCAGCACCCTGTTGAGGTGCACCCTCTCTTTGGTGTAATGTGTGGAGTGCTGCAAGCCACAGATGTAGCTGCTGGGGACCCTGGCTGTTCTGGAATTGGCTGCAGGGTCCCTAGTGTATTGGCATTTGGCACAAGTTGCAATTGTTGCTTACTTTTTTTTTTTTTTTAGTTTAACCAGGAGTAGCACACTAAGCTGAAAGCTATTTTACAGGTGCGACCTGGGAGCACAGGGAAGTTAAGTGATTTGCTCAGGGTCACACAGTATGCAAGTGGAAGCTATGGGATTCAAACCCAGGTCTGGTCTGCTGGATGTCACCAGATTTGCAGCTCAGAGCCTTAAACCACTGTGCTATACTGCCTGCCTTGACTTGCACCATGCCTTCTGGAATTGGGCAAAAAGTGTCACTGGAAGCTACAGCAGCACAGTAAAAAAAACAACACCACTTTTGCTGTGCACTATTGGGATCCTGTGGCGACTGCCCATACTGCTGAATGGTAACTCTGACAATGGCAAAACCCCAAAATGTAGAGTGGCAAAACATTTAATCATAACTACAGAGCTTAGAAACTGTTAATTAAGAAATAACAGCTGAAGGACAACAATAATAAATGTAAGATCAGAATATCAGAGCTCAGGCTACTCCATATACAGCATCCATTTCTCATCATGTATGTACATTTACAGTTTAAATAATCAATGGACTCCTTCCTCCTAAAAAAAGCATGCTGAGCTGAAAACTGGTACATTTTCAAAAAAAAAAAAAACACACTGACACAGTTTATTAGCATGTTTATTTTCTTCAACTGCTAGTACCTGAAAAAGGAAACCAGTCACATAATTATTTGTTTTACAGTTAATTTTTAAGTGGTTGGATGCTAGTAGAGTGTGAGACAGCCACCCATTGATTCCTCCCCCAACAAACAAACAAAGAAACTGTTGACTGTTATTAGAGAAAATCTGCCACCTTCAGGCTCTGAAAACATCCAGCTCTCAAGTTCCCTACAAACCTTTGTGCTGCTTCCCAAATCAGTTGTCATTTAGGGAGGACCTATGCTTCTTTAACTGAGAATTCTTCCCTTGGTATATTGGCACAATGCTTTGTCAAGCTTTTGTTCTGTTTGTATAGCACAGCATGATGTCTAACTAGCTGATACACATCCCATTCAAGATAAAGCCTGTACTTGAGAAGTTCCACACCCCCTGACACCCCTTCCCCACACACCTTCTCTCCTCCTGTAAAACTAATTTGAGTACAATCAGTTTGCGAAGTTGGGGGATAGCTTTGTGTACAAAGCAAGAAAGCAAAGACAGCTGAAAGAACAGCTTCTAAGGCTGGTGAAGGGTCCTGCCTGAAGCTGTGTGTGTGTGTGTGTGTGTGTGTGTGTGTGTGTGTGTGTGCATGCATCGTGTGTTTGTGTCATGCTTTCACACAGTGTCTGCATTATCCTGCCATGGAGAAGGCAGAGCTGACAGAAGGAGCAACAGCTTTAACTGTCCAAAGAGCAGATGAATTAAATTTGTTTTTTTTTGTTTGTTTGTTTTGTAATAAGGGAGTTCGTTAACTGAGAACTGCACCAGGACTTGTGTCAATGTATTGCCCTGTCCTGGTTGGCAACTGGCCAGAGTGAACTGATGCCATCACCACCACTACCACCATGCTGGGACCCTGGGCTAAGCTGATCCCTTCTGGGAGTGGAGATTTTGACAAGACTAGAGCAATATCCTCCATGGCTGTACAGTAGAAGACGCTTAAAGGGGACACCTCCATGGACACCTTTTTGTCTTGTTTAAGCAGCCATTTCCATTAAGAGAAGTACACCGGTACAGAGCATCCTCGGCATTTATTTATTTATTTGTTAAAATGTTGTTACCCATTTAATGCCGTATCATAACTTCATTATAGTTTTGGGAATAACCACTCACACTGGCAGCACACCCAAGGAGGGGCACTGTTTAAATTCTGCACCACGGAGTAAACACTCACGCTGGTGATCTGGGCTGATAAAGAGAGAGAGAGAGGGAGCAATGACATTGGGGTGAGATTGGTATATATTTATTTGTAAAAATGTTGTTACCCTTGTAATGATATAATTTTGCTACAGTTCTGGGAGTAAACACTCGCACTGGCAGCATGGACTTGGGGGGGGTTGAATTCTGCACCACGGCATGAGCAAACACTCATACTGGCAATCCGCGCTGAGAAAGAGAGAAAGGAAGCAGGGACTTTGGGGGTAGGATTGGCTCCTTTTTTATCTCATTAACTCAGCTAACTGGCAAGACTGAAGAAAGAAATTCTTCTCATGATGGAGACAGAGCAGGAAGGTGTCAGTAAAGGTGATAAGATTGCTTAATGTGATCTGGGCTGAGCCCTACATTGCAGGGAATCATGAACAAGGAGAAATAGGAAAGAAATAGGAGAACTAGATCAGGAGGAGAGACTTTGGGGGCAATTTTAGCTCTGTTTTTTATCTTATTAACTCAGCTAGCTTTATTTATTTAAAATGTATTTAACATCTTGGCTATGGTAGAAGGGCTCCAGGGGTATCAAATGGGATAGGGAGGGAGAAGCCTGGCCAGTTAGAACAAAATGCTTCCCTGGATTAATGGTGCACAAGGCCAAGCATGAGGTATATCAGCTGGCAAAGGATTGTGGGGGTTCTCCAGACATACTGGTCCACCTGGGTACAAATGACTTTGAGGGAAATAGCGAGCTAGAGATACAGGCAAGATTCAGGGAGCTTGCCAGGGTCCGTCATGACATAGGATGCACAGTTTCCTTCTCAGAAATACTGTCGGTGCCAAGGGCTAGTGGAGAACACAAAAGGAAGATTAGGGAGATAAACCAATGGCTCAGGGAGTGGTGTGAGGCCAGAGAGTATGGGTTGATGGGGGATTGGGGGAAGACCTGGGAGGATAAGGAGCTGTATGCTAGAGATAGGCTCCATCTCAATTTGGAAGGGAAGGGAATCCTTAAGTTGAAAATAGAGGGGTTCATTGGTGAAAAGTGGGGTTTAAACTTGTGAAGGGGGGAGGGATGGAAGAAAAGGCTGTTGAGGGGTGCCGATAAAGGAGGACTCTGTCTCCACCCCCCTGGGGAGCTGGAGGAATGTGGGAAAAGGCCGACTGGTAAAGTGCAGACCAGGGAAAACAGAATCCCCATGGGAACATGAGCAGGGGAAATGGAAGTATAGGGAAAGGGCAGAAGGTAGTCCTGTTAAATGCCAGGAGCTTGGGCAATAAAATGCCTAAGCTCCAGGCAATGCTAACTGAGGGAGTGGTGGATGTGGCAGTGGTCACTGAGACCTGGGCCACCGCAGGACACGACTGGGACCTGAACCTGGAGGGTTACAATATGTTCAGGAAGGACAGGGGGAAGGAAGGGGAGGAGGGGTAGCAATGATAGTCAAAAACTGCATTGGCATAGGGGGAGTAGAGGAGGCAGAAGGAACCATGGAGGCAATTTGGGTCACCTTGATAACAAGGGGGGGGCAAGAGAGTAAAAATAGGAGTGGTGTATAGACCCCCTGCACTGGTGGAGGAGCTGGAGGAGAGTCTGGTGGCAGATGTTGGGAGACACTGCAGACTGGGCAGGGGAAGGGTGGTGATGTTGGGGGACTTAAACATGCCAGGAACAGACTGGAAAACTATGAAATCCTCAGTGGCCAGGGAACAGAGGTTGTTGGATGTCTTTCAAAACACGTTCCTAACTCAGCAGGTGGGGGAACTGACCAGGGAGGCACGGGTGCTGGATGTGGTCCTGGCAGACAGCAACCAGATTGGGGGCCTGGAGGTAAGGGACCTGTTGGTGGGGAGTGACCATGCCAGGGTCTGGTTCTGCCTGGACCTAGGAGGGGTAGAAGGCTGCACAAAGATGGAGGTAACTGACTTGAGGGGGTGGATTTTAAGGAGATGGGGTTGGGTCAGACATGGACGCTGATAGTAGGTGGGAAATCATCAGGAGAGGGGTGCAGGATGCTACCAGCACCTGTGCAAGAGTAAGATGAAAATGCGGTAGGGCCCAAAAACCCTGCTGGTGGACTGGGGAGGTCCAGGAGGTGGTGGGGCAAAAGAAGGCAGCCTATAGGCAATTCAAGTGCTCAAGGAGTGAAAGGGATCGAGGGGAATATGAGCTGATGGCTAGAAGGGCCACTAGGGTGGTGAGGACGGCTAAGGCAAGGAAGGAGCAGAACCTGGCCAGGGAAATTAGGAGAGGGAACAAGGGGTTCTTTAGATACATTGGGGAAAAACGAAGGGTGAAGGGGCAGATTAGCAGGATTAAAATGGGAGAGATGGGCACAAGACCCGAGGGAGCAGGCTGAGGTACTAAATGAGTACTTCACCTCAGTTTTCACCAAGGGAAATGGGGGTGCTGCATTATACATGGGTGGAGACAGTGATACTGAGGAGGGGGGACCCTTACCGATCGGTGGGTCTGGGGAGAGGGGGAGGCATCACTGGCAGGAGGGGGGAAGGCTAAGCAGGGAGAAGAGGTAGCAGAAGTGGAAATCACAGCAGAGAGAGTGAGGGAAGCCCTCAGGTCTCTTAAGACAGAGAAAGCACCAGGGCTGGATAAATTACATCCCAGAGTGCTGAAGGAATTTGCAGATGTCCTGGTGAAACCCCTGGTGGAGCTTTTCACCATCTCTCTCTGAGGACAGGGTGGGTGCCCCAGGACTGGAAGGTGGCACATATAGTGCCTATCCACAAGGGGGGATCAAGGGAGGTGGCAGGAAACTACAGGCCTGTCAGCCTGACATCGGTGGTGGGCAAGGTGATGGAGGGCATTGTCAAGGAGAGGCTGGGGGACCTGGAAAAGTCAGGGTGCCTGGATGATAGACAGCATGGATTTGTCCAGGGGAAATCATGTCAGACAAACCTTATGGAGTTCTATGACTGGGTGAGGAGTGCCTTGGACCTGGGTAGACCAGTGGACGTCCTCCTTCTAGACTTCAGCAAGGCATTTGACTCTGTTCCTCACGTGGGCCTGTTGGATAAGCTGGGAGAAATGGGGGTGGGGAACCAGATGATCAGATGGATAGGCAATTGGCTCTAGGACTGGACCCAGAGGGTCATAGTTGGCGGGATAGTCTCATCCCCAAGGAAGGTCATTAGTGGGGTCCCACAGGGATCAGTCCTTGGGCCCCTCCTGTTCAACAGCTATGTCTCTGACATAAGGACAGGTATCAGGAGTGAGATGAGTCTCTTTACAGATGACTCAAAACTGGGGGCGGTGGTGGATGGGGAGGAGGGTGTGCCCTACAGGGGGACCTGGAGGCTCTGGAAAGATGGTCTAGAAAGTGGAAGCTGAGGTTCAATGCAGGGAAATGCAAGGTACTGCACCTGGGGGCCAGAAACCCGGGTCAAGTGTACACCCTGGGGGGGGAATGCTACAAGTCTAGATGGCTGAGATGGACCTGGAGGTGGTGGTGGATGTCAAGATGAACAACTCTGAGACTTGTAGGAGGGCAGCAGCCAAGGTCAATGGGATGCTGGGATACATCGCTAGGGGGATCACCTCCAGAAGGAGGGAAGTGATACTCCCTTTGTATAACTGCTTGGTGAGGTTGCACCTCGAGTACTGCATGCAGTTTTGGAGGCCACACTTAAAGAGGGACATTAAACTCCTGGAGAGGGTCCAGAGGAGGGCAACCAAAATGATTTGGGGCTTGGGGACAGGACCTATGAGGCGGCTCGAAGAGCTAAATGTACACATTGGAAGAGAGAAGGGACCGGGGACAGGATAGAGGTCTTCAGGTACATGAAGGGGGTAAATAGGGGAGGAACAGTCAAGGTGCTTGAAGGAAGGAGGAGGGGCCACTAGATGGCATGGGTGGAAGCTGGAGGGGAGATTCAGGGAAAGGAGGAGGTGCTACTTCACTGAGAGGATGGTGGAGCCATGGAATGTGCTGCCTAGGGGGCTGGTGGAGGCAGAGATGGTGGAGGGGTTCAAGAGGGGGTGGGACAGGTACAGGGGAAGGGTTCTGGAAGCAAAATCCAATGCAGCGAGAATATCTGGAACTGGGAAGGGAGAAGCCAGAGAAGGCGAGGGGGGCAGCAAGGTCAGCTCCCAGGGTAGAAGCTGACCAAATGAGCAGACACGAAAGACTGTTAAGCCTATTCTGCTGGTATTTTAGTATGTTAGTATGTTAGAGGAATGAGCTCAGAACAAGCTTGATACATCCAGCAGAACAGACCAGAGTTTGATTCTCACAATCTCCGTTTGCATACTGTGTGACTCTGAGCAAGTCACTTAACCGTCCAGTGATCCCATGTCACTCCTGAAAACGGGCACTTGTGCCTAGTGGGCCTTACCCAGTTATCAAAGACTAAAATAAAAAAAAAATGCAGCCCCCCTCATTGCTTTGCCCAGGTGAAAACCCAGTTTGCAGGGGCAGACTGGGCTTTGAGAATGCCAGCTATTCACAAAGCTCAGTTTGCCCTGGCATACTGGGTTTGTGCCCAAGCAAAGCTTTGTAAATCCTGTCCCTGATCTTACAAGGAGAATGGAATTTATGAGTTAAATTGCAGCATTTCCAGCACTAGAATCTGAAATATGTTTTAATGCCACTGTATATATCACAGTAGCAAATGTAGTTTCTCTGCTCTCATATTTTTTTTTCCTTTTTGCAAATCTTGCTCAATTGATTAACAACATAATAGGAAAATCATAAATTAGAATTGTGCAGCTTGCCATTTCACAGTTAGATATCTATAATTATGCAATTAAGAGGAAGGATGTTTGGTGTAACTAAGCAAGCTGTCCAAAGCTGTTGTAGAGAAGCGATGCTTGAGTGAGTTACTGTGTCCCATAACCTGATACAGTATGAATCTCTCTCTCTCTCTCTATCTCTCTCATATGTTGTATTTGTTCCAGAATTCTGCAACTGCATGTCATTTGTAAATGTTGACAAGCTTTGTAATCCTAGATTTCAATAAAATAAAATAAAAAAATTAAAAAAGCATTCCATGTCATAAAAAATAACTCACACCTGCCAAAATCACTAGCAAGCAGTAAGTCAATGTGTCACACTGAATACATAAGAGAGAGAGAACAATCCATATTATGTTCTTTGAGATGATAACTCATGTAGGCAACTCTTCTCTAGAGAATATTTTTTACAGGGTGCATAGTTACAGTTTTCTGATTGTGACATGGCAAACTACAAAGCTGAAGTTTATCTCCATGTATCATAATTAAACATATTCTTTGACAGGGTGCATACTGTAGTTAAGTAGCAACGCTTGAGCAGTTGTTAATAAAGGTTTAGATTTTAAACTGGACTTCCACACCAGCTGCAAATAACACAGCTTCAACTTTCCTTCTTCTCTATCTGTAGATATGTTTTATTACATAGCATACCCAAATACTGACACTCATTTGTTTCATTTAACTAAACATTTCAAACATTCCACTTTGTTTCTGTCTGTTTGTATTTTTCCAAAAACAATAATTTTTGATTTTTTTTAATTTATGCAGAGTCCCACTTTTTCCAAGTATGATACAATTGTTAAGAATAAACACTTCAAGCCCAAATGGGTGAGAGAGCAAATCATCACATCATCAGCTTGTATAAGTAACTTACAGTAATTTGCTGATCATTTATTTTCTTTGGAAAAAAGACAAACTTTTTTTGAATGCAGTAGTGAGAGATTTCAAATAAAAATTAAACAAAATTGGAGCAAATAGGCATTTGTGTGTCACTCATTTGCCTGTACATCTAACCTCTATTGGGGAAACACTGATTTTCCTTTATCATATTCACTTATATTTATAAAATCTCTTTCTGTGTGTTTTAATGAATGATCAGCTAGACAACACAAGTTCAGTAGTGATAGCTATGATAATCACAATGATTTTCACCAGCAACAACCAGCATAGATTTATAGCTAAACATGTGACACTTCACAGGCCATATGTGCTCATTGATATTAAAAGACTGGGGGCTTGCTACAAAGGTTTTTTTTATTATTATGCACTTGACCATCAAATTCAATGTTAAACATATTATGGAAAATGCAACTCTCTTTTTAGTATAGGACTGAGGGTTTATTTTTTAATGATAAATACATGTTTGAAGAGGAAAGGAAAATAAAATGGCTACTTACTTGATGTTATGTATACTCTCATCACCATCCCTATGATGAGAGCCTTATCACAGTAGCTATAATACTTTTAAAATGTGACAATTATAAGTAAGTGCAATTATCAGCCTTAAGGTTAGGGCAACAAGATGGAACTGGAATATACCCAATCTAAGGGGTGTATGATGTTTTAGAAAGGAAAGTATGAAGATGGCTATATTTGTACAAAATGTGAGCAAGTTAAAGGCCTCATAAAAGAGATAGAGAAATTAAAGAACAGGCTGGAAACAAAACAAAATATAGCAGCTTTAGAAAATTTTATTGATTCTATGGCTGAGGAAATAACTATAGAGGAAGTAAATCATGAAGAGAATGTGCAAGTATGGGCTATAGTTAGTAAAAATAAAGCAAGAAGTAAGGGTAAACAAACATATAACAGTACTCCTGTTCCAACACTTAACTAATTCAGTGTACTGGATATTGAAATGAGATGAGAGAAGGGATGAACCCTAGCGCAAATACAAAATCTGAAATAAACGAAAAAACTTTACCAAGGAATAAAGACAGAAAAAAGGATGGAGGAGTAACCAAAATAAACACTAGGCCCCCAAATTGTAAACTAGCAAAGACATAGACACCAGTTTCAAACAAAAGACAAAAATCAAAGAAAAAAAGACATAAATGAGGATGGTGGAAAAACAAAATTAAATACCAGGCCCCAAAATCCTAATGCAGTAAAGACTCAGACACCAGTTCTAAATAAAACACAAAAAAATGAAACATATTACAGTACTTGGAGATGCCACAAGAAGAGAGATTGATGCAACTGTTTGTAGAAACAACAATACACACACAATGGTTAGCATGTTTGTAGGTATAAAAAATCCAGGAATTAAAAGATTGATTGGATCGTTGTTTAAAAAATACCGAAAATCCTCTGGTGATCATACAAATAGGGGTAAATGATATATTAACCATAAGAAAGGGTACCTTGGAAAAATATGAGGAATTAATCAGAGAGGTAAAAAAATACACAAATGATATTATTATATCTGGTATTTTACCTACCTTTAACTGTTATCAATACAAAATCAAGAAATTATAAAGTTAAACATTAAGTTATGGGAACTGTGTCATAGAGAGGGGATTGCGTATATAGACCCACATATTATTTTCAGAAATGGTTCCTTGTACAAAAATAATGGATTACACTTAAACAAGATGGTGTCAAGAATCCTTGGAAACACAATAAAGAGAATTATAGTGAACCATTTAAACTGGTCATGGGGGGGGGGAGGGAATGAATGCCAAAATTGAGATGGGAACATCACACAAGGGAAGGCAAATTAAAGACAATATTAACTATTAACCAGTAAACTGCCTATTGGCAAATGTCAGAAGTTTGGATGGCAAGTTTGAAGAGTTAGAACTTCTCATGATAGATAAAGATTTAAATTTGAAATTTTGATGGAAACATAGTGGGAGGATGGAGATACTTAGGGTAAAGACATAAAAGGTTATAACTTATATAAAACATTGAGGAAATATAGGAAGGGTGGTGGTGTGGCAATTTATATACATAAATCATTACAAAGTTTAGAAATAGGTGATATACAGAGCTTCTGGCAATAAAAATAATTCCTGTGGTAATGCCAAAAATTGTACTAACGTTATTGTATCGCCAACCTGCAATTACCTGGGAAAATGACCAGAAAATATTAGATTATTTGGAACAACTGAATCCATCTGAAAATATTATACTGGAAGGAGATTTTAATTTGGCAGGAATAGACTGGGAAAATCAAACCACCAATTAAAATATAGAAAGGGACTGCTTGGACTTATTTAATCTCAATGGGCTTGTTCAAACAGTGAAACAAAACGCTAGGGGAAACAACATGTTGGACATCATTTTGACTAACATGAGGGAGAGAATAATTAACACTAAGGTAGGGTCACCATTGGGAAATGGTGACCATCAGATTATCTATTTTCAGTTAGTAGATCAGCCGGTGGAAAAGACTGGTGAAACTAAAATTCAAAACTTTAAAAAAGTGAATTTTTGACAAATTAGAAAGGCTATAAAAAATTGGGATTGGAAAACAGCTTTTAAAAATGTGTCTGTAAATGAAATGTGGGATTTATTGATAAATAAGATAAAAACAGCAACAAACAAAAATATTAACTATAGATCTAAATATAGTAAAAAGGAAAATAATCCAAGATCGTTAAATCATAAACTCAAAAAACTTATAAAACTTAAAAAATAGAATGTTTAAACATTTAAAACAAAACAAAATTAGTCATTCTACATATAGGGACTACCAAAGGAAAGTAAAAAAAGCTATAAAGGTGGCTAAGGCTACATTTGAGGAGCAACTGGCTAAAAACAGTACTGGTAATTATAAAAGTTTCTTTCAATTATAAACAACAAAAAAGGAAATAAACATAGTATAGGTCCTTTTAAGAATGAGCAGGGGGAAATAGTAAAGGAAAAGGACATGGCAAATACACAGAACCGATACTTTGGTTCAGTATTTAATCACAAGGAACAGTTTGACTAAAGATATCAATTACACCAAATCAAGAGCAAATCAAATTGTAATAGATATAAAGGATGTAACAAATAGAATAAAAATAAATAAATAAGAATAAATTGCTAGGGCCGGACTATATCCATCCTAGAGTAGTTGCTGAAATTTCAACTGAATTAGCTCCATCTGTGACATACGTATTCCAGAGATCATTGGACAGTGGGGAGGTGGCTGATAAATGGAGGGAAGCCCATGTTATACCAATCTACAAAAAAGGGAAAAAAGGACTCCCCTGAAATTATAGACCAGTAAGCTTGACCTAGGTTTTGGGGAAAATTCTTGAAGGAATAATTAAAAAACATGTTCTCCTAATACTAGAAGAAAACCAAAAACTGGACCAAATGCAATACGGTTTTATAAAGGCAAGATCTTGCCAAATCAATCTATTACAATTTTATGAAAAAGTGAGTAAGGCTCTGGATGAGGGGAGCTCAGTGGATCTGGTGCAATTGGACTTCTCAAAGGCTTTTGATAAACTACCACATCCTGAATTAATTGGAACACTTTATGAACAAAATATACAGAAAAACATTATAAATTGGATAAGAGCATGGTTGGATAATAGAAGGCAGAGGGTTACTGTAAATAGTATACTATCTGATTGGATTACAGTGTCAAGTGTGGTCCCACAGGGATCAGTTTTGGGACCATGTTTGTTCAATATGTACATATCCAGCTTACAGTGCAAAATAGATAATATTTGGATTACAAAATTTGCAGATGATTGCTGCATGGGAAGTGTAATAAAATCACCACAAGACCAAAATAAACTGCAAGAGTTTTTTTCTTACATTGAGCTTTAGACACAAAAGTATACGCTTAAGCTAAATGGGGAAAAGTGTACAGTTCTTCATTTGGGAAAGAAAAATACCACATATGAATATAGGATTGGTACAAATATGCTTAAACAGTCTGTGGCTGAGAGAGACCTGGGTGTCTTTATTAAAAATGACCTTACTTTTGGAATGTATTGTGACCAGATGATAGGAAAAGCTAATAGAATATTAAACTGCATCTTAAGGCATATTAAGAGTAGGGCCAGAGAGGTTTTTATGCCCCTGTATGGGTCTCTGGTGAGAACACAGCTTGAGTATTGTTCTCAAGTATGGGCGCCGTACAAGAGGGGGGGAGGTTGATTCAGTGGAGAGGGTCCAGAGGAGAGCTACTACAGCAATAAAGGGTTTAGATAATATGTCATATCAGGAGAGGATGAGACATTTAAATCTTTACTCATTATCATATAGATGGTGGAGAGAGGGGACATATTAGTTTATAAAACTTTTCATGATCATAGTCTGAGAGCAGATTTAGGACTTAAAGCTAAACTAAAGACATATAGAACTAGAACTCATAATCTACAGATAGTTTTACAAAGGTGGAGATTGCAGAAGTGTAAATATAGGTTTAGTCAAAGGGTATTACCGCATTGGAATGCATTCCAATAGCAGTATTTGAAAGTCCATCACAAGAAAGTTTCAAAGAAAGGTTGGACACTTATAGCAAAAATAAAATACATGAGTTCTAAATTCGACATAAATTGGGTAGATAGCAAGCAAATGAAGACAAGTTCAATTAAACTTTGTATTGACTATGATACTATGATATATAATTAATTGACACCAGAAAGGGAACTGCTAGATATAGTTTTAAAGAATTGTATTGGGTGATTCAGCATGTGAATAGTTACAGCAATTAACAGCTCATTTATACTTCTTCTGCTTTATTTTATGTTTTCTTTGCTGCCATTCACAATACTGTTGTGCACTTCTCTCCTGCCTGAAATGAAAATGCAATTAATATTCCTTTACTATTTGAATGAAGGAGTTTTTAGATATCTAGATGCTCTTTCTCCAACCTCTGTTCGTCTAACAGCTTTCATAGAGTTTCTCACCACACTGCCAAAAGCATACTGCAGGTCCAAAAAGCTCACAAGCAGATTTTTTTTTATTCTACATATCTTTTTATCAAGAAATTTACAGTAAGTAAAAGAATCAGAATTTTCAAACAGGGATGCAAGACTTGAATCCATATTTCAGATTCTTGCTGCATCCTGACAAATGTGTTTGGCTGCTTGTGAAATATTTACAAACATCCCAATGAATCTGCAAAACATGCTGCTTTTTATGGAGAAAAAAAGACACATGCATAAAATTCAGATGCATGCATCATTTTCTGAGTGCATTTGACATGACTGCACCCAACAGTGCAAGCAGATGTCCTGCAGCCACATCCCTAAAGTGAATGTACCATTTTGAAAATCTTCCTCATGGTTTACGTGCTCATTTTTCTTTGGAATCTTGCTTAAAAAAATAATATTTTTTGTTTCTGTCTGCTCAGTTTTTTACTATCGATTATTTTATAGTTTTAAAAAGCAACATTTTTTCTTAATGTTACAGATCTTTTTTTTTTTTGCAGTGGGTTAAGAGTACAAGTGGACATACTAATTAGGGGAAAAAACACTAAATAAACCATTCACTCAAACAATTAAGTATGTATTTATTTATTAACATAAAATATACATGAATCAGGCCAGTAATAGCAATAATGGGTGCGGCAGTGACTGGCTGCTTTTGAAAGAAAGTGACATCTGTCAGTGAACAAACCAATTAAGTAAAAAAAAAAAAAAGAAAATCACACTCTAGGAAAGCAGTCACACTCAGATGAGTAGTGATTACCATCATGTGGAGTGTGGAGGAAGCACATTTCAGCTCTTAATTTTACCAGCATTCAACACCTCCTTACCTCACAATACTGCATCACTGCATCAATACCACCCAGCATTCTGAGGTACCTACTGCGTCACTGTGTCAATACTGTCTGGCATAATGAGGTACCTTCTGTGTCACCGTGTCAATACCATCTGGCATAACGCAGTTCTGATAAACTTCTATTTAACTACCACTGTATATGAGAAGTACATTTAGCTAAGAACAAATATTTGTGAAGGAAATCACCTGCTGGAATAAAATGCCCAGTTGTCTGTTTCTCAGGTTGTGACATACCTCTACACCATAGGAACTGCAACTCACTTACCTGCAGCTTAATGGCACAAGGAATGCACTGATCAGGTAAAGGATCAGCGGTTTAAATTGTGGCAAGGACTTAAACATTTTTTCAAAAGTTTTTATAATATGGAAATTAGTTTTAGTAGCAATTCATGGTGATGTGGAGTAGAATAATAAGTTATGTGAGAAGTAAATTCAGATAAGAACAACAATTTGGGAAGGTAAATCACTTGCTGGGATTAGATCCCCATTTTCCTGCTTTGTAGATTGTGACTTTATATCTACACCACAGGAAGTGCAATTCCCTTACTTGCACCTCAGTGGCACACTGAATGTATGCTCACAAAGCAGGCATAGGATCAATGGAGATACTTACTTTAAAACTAGTACATTCTGTGTCAACTTAATTTTGTGATCTATTATCCAACAAAAAATGAGTGTCATTCTTCATGTGGCATTTCTAGGTGCATTACAAAGGACATGACATGACATGACATGACATTGTCAATGTAGTAAGGGTAGATTGTAATAAGCTATAACCAAGAGCTAATGACCTCAGACAATGGCATGCTGCTTTCACGCTTACATCACTAATCCCTCAATCTTGTAAGCATTGTACTGGTTGCCTAGTTACTGTAATTAAACACTAATCAGTTGGTATTTACATTATCAGCTGTTTGTTACAGGAAGGCTCATTCACCCACCACCTCCTCCTCCCCCACTCCTCATTGTGTCATTTGTTTAGTGGTTGAAAAGTAAACCCATTAAGTGCTGTGAGATATTTTAGCAGTTGTCACTGAGCAATTAAGTAAAAGTACCTCTGTCTCACTCTTTTTGGCTCAGTCAGTTGTCACCACACTCACTGCCTCACCACCTGCCAAAATCAGAAAAACTGAGTATGGTAATTACACTCCGACATCTGCTTCGAGTTTGGAAAGATGCTGGAGAGTTTAGCTTTATGAAAGCAGTTGGCTTGTTTCAGTCACAGTTTGACCATAGCACAAATGAAAGCACTATCTGGAAATTCAAACCTATTTGTAGAAATTGAAATCAACCCAAGACCCCTCACAGCAATTGCCTGAGTTGCCTACAAAATTGAGGGAGCATTTGCTACTGCTGCTGCAAGAGATCAAGACTTTGCTGAAGCATTATTAAAATTATTAGAAATCTCAGGAGTGAATGAGGGTGGTAGTGAATGCATGAGTTGTGTGTGCTGTGGCAAAGGGGGTAGTGAAAGCAAAAAATATCCAACTAACAAAGCCTGGAGGCATAGATACATTTTCTCAACAGTGGGTATGGTTGTTCTTATCCAGGATGGGGTATGTGAAGTGTAAGGGCACAAAAGCAACACAATAAACACCTCTTGACTACCCACAGCTTTGTGAGCAGTTTCTGAGCAGGTGTGCCATCACCTGCCATTATGAGCTTATTCACCATCCATGATAACGAACTTGGATGAAACGGATAAATTTGATAGTGTTCTCAGTGGACAGTGGAGATTACAGGCTTCAAACAAGCTGAGGTCTCCAGTCTCGGGGACAAACAGACGGTCAACATCACATTAGTCTGCACTGTTGCTGGTCATTTCCTGCTGCCCTGGGTCATTTACATGTGAACCACAAATGTATGTCAAACTAGTGCCATGTTCCCAGAGGACTGGCACATCATACACTCCAGTAATCAGTGGGCCAAGACTGAATTCTAATGGATTACATCAACCATGAGATCATCCCATGCACCCAAGCAAGCCACACAAAAGGAGAGGTACTGGATGAACAAAATCCATTGTAATAATAGATCTAGTCAGAGCCCAAGTGACAGAATTGGTACACAGTTATTTTTTCACTAATGTTTTAACACTGTCCTTACGTAATTGATTTTCTTTTTTTAAAAAAAACAGTCTCAAAATGCTTGAGGAGAACAATATCATCCATATTTTCGAGTCAGTCTCTTGCACTGACCTGCTTCACTCCCTCAATGTAATCACAAGCAAGCTGTTTAAGGATGCTCTTAAATAGTAGTTCACAGCTTGGTATGCTGAACAGATCTTGACTCAGCTCAATGAGAGGAGCCAAGTAAAAGAGAGTTTGGCCAGCCTCCACATGCAGTCATTAAAAAACAAACTTGCTCAATGGTTTTGACTGAGTTTTGGCACTCTTAGCTCATGCACAAAGGACTGTGTACAGAGCTTTGCTATTGTAGGTATAATAGGAGCACACAAGACCTGTATTAATGACAATGATGCACCAGATGAAATGGAATGAAAAGTGACAGCTTGAAATTGGACTTTATTTTATTCTGTTATTTAGTTGATTTGATTATTTAGTTGATTTAACCAATTCAATAAAGATCCCCATATATAAGGATCACCTGCTTGTGAATGAGCGTGCCTTTTGTTTAATTTTGAGAATACAATACTGAGCATGGCAGACTTACAGTACGCTCTTTTGTAATTGCATCCACATATCTTCACTGTCAGTGTATTTTTAGGGATCACATCTGTAGCGCGAACATAGTGAACATCTATAGTCAGTGAAAATTTAAAGTTCTACAGTCATTATTTCACACTTTATAGACCTTATTTGGCACCTTTAGGTACCATTGGTACTTGGATTATGATCTCTGCATGTCACTATGTGGCATTAGTTAAAAATGAACTCAACAGACCAGCCTGTCAACATAGTGGTAAGGTTACAGCATATAAAGCCAGTGACTTGAAAGAAGCCTGGATCATCAAGGGCTGGCTGAGATTAAGGAGGACCAAGCATCAAAGAGGATGTTCTCTTTCATGGAGGGTGGGTTCTATTCAATGCAGCAATACTATCACCTGGGAGACCACAGGTGGCAATGCAGTCGTAGTGCCAAGGAAAGAGTAGTCTTTTTGCCCACAGGCATGCTCTGCGTGCACTTGCCCCTGATGACATTGCACACAACAACCCATAGGAAAGGGAGAAAACAAAAAAAGAAAGCTACAGCACTCACAGCAGTGAACCTGGGTGTATCTGGTCTCACACTCCTTACCATGCAGCCTCCTGATGCCACAAGAAGTTCAGGTGTAAAGCCCCAACCCCATCCCCACCTGGTGGGGCAATTTTAGGATACATGGAGGAAGAGGGACACAGGTAGAAGTGTACAGGAGGTGAGGTGTGCCTTGGGAGCTCCAGTGGGAGGAGGAAGCTGGAAACAAGAAAAGGGCATACATAGAAAGTAAATACTGCTACTACTACTACTACTACTAATAATAATAATAATAATAATAATAATAATAATTAATCTGTTTTCTCAAAACATTGATAGTAGTGTTTTGCAAAAATTGCCCTCTTCTCTATTTATGCAGTAGCAACCATAGTGCAAGTGCTTTGCCTGGGTTAACAGTCCCACCTTATACCACCACTGGGCTGCCAGAGATGGTAACAGTAGATCCTGGGTACTTTTCTTGATTACTACCAAGAGGAATTCATATAAAAAGGAAATAAATTGTGCACTGCCTCCACCTAGAAAGAATCTGTTGTGGGCTACCTGACAATCAAGTACAACCCCCAGGATGCAGTACCAACCCACCTCCCCACCATAGTTAGGGTCTCCCACCAACTAATTTTCCATAACATTATTGCCCCTCTATAAATGGCATGCTCAGCAAATTGTCAGACAATAAGGATAACAGTGTAGAGCAGAAAAACGAGCATAACACTGCATCACCTGCAATAAAGTTATCTGGTTAGCTCAGAAACCCCACAGAGGAGCAGGCCCTGATTGATCACTGAACTATTTCAAGCTACTTCTAGTCATGCTCTCCCAGGTATGCAATATAATGACAGCACTGCAGTTGTCAATAACAAGGCCCAACTAGGTGCAGCCCTTGTCACTTCCATTTGCATAATGTGGCAACCCACCATGCAACATCAGCCTTCCTATACTGGAGGCTGCAACCCTCTCCAACCTGATATCAGGACCTCTAGAAAGTTAGGAGATCCTACACAGCAGCCCCTAGGTACACAGTGATGAAACTTTGCAGGCTCATAGATGTTACCGTAGGTTGGCTGGCATTGGTGCACTTAAGATTTAAACTCAGAGCAACAGGCATCTTAATAATATCACCAACAGGCGATGCAATTGTGAAAAGGGCTCTATTCTTTTAAAAATGAAGTATTTGTAATCTGGCCTAATGGGCAACTTACAAATAATCTCTAGATCCGCACACTGTTCCTTGGAGTAGGGCAAGCCCTGTTTGTACTCATGATTACCAGGGATGGTTCCATGGGGTGCTGCAGGCTTTAATTGTTCTGGCTTTCTACTGAAACACTGAGAGTTTCAGTATTTCAAGGTTAGGGCTGACCACTGTTTTGGACAGTGCTCAAGTTTCTTTTTCTTTATCTTCTTCCTCAGTGACCACTCAGGGTCAGAAATCTGAGCCTGTGCTCCTCTACTGAGGGCTATATGCTGATCCTCCACTGTCATCTCTCTTATTGCCAGAACCCACATGTCAGTTGAACTCCAACTGCAGTCCAGACATGAGATGTCAAACTTTTACCCACTGCTGCCAAAAAGTTTATTTTCTTTATGACCTCTCAACGATCTACTCTCCTCCTCACCAGACCATTATATATCAAGCCACAGCAGCACAGCACCAATTGGCCCAGTCACTTGTCACTAACAGCCCTGATTTCTGAAACAGTCACTCAAGGCACCAATACACTGTTTCACCTTTTCCAGGTGCCATGCATTGGTATGTGGACCAGGAACTCTGTTGACTGGCCATCCTCAATGCCATAAGATGGCAGTCCCCATAGAGTCCATAAAGTATGCCTCGATATCCAATGCTCCAGCAAGTCTGTTCAGCAACTGAGCTCCTCTTCAAACCAGGAGTCTTAGGGGAGTGCTATGATCTTCCAAATAATCCTAACTGTGGAAGGGGGGTAGTTACACACAGAAAAGCAAGCAAACTGCATAATTTGTAAAATACACTTCACCCTTTGAAATGATATTTGTGAAGCGTCCTGCTGGCACGTTCAAACACAACTGTGCACATCCTCTCACTACAACACCCATGTTGAAAACATGCACCCAGCCTCCTCCCAACCCCTCAAATGTGTAATGTATTTTCAGATCTTCAGAGGTACATATCAGTCTACCCCATCCAGTGCAGTCCTTCCTTTATGCTTGGAAATCCAAGCGGTGATAGATGAAACACACCATGCTCATAGTTGTTGCTGTAGAAGAGCCCAGTCTTCATGAGACTAAAGCTTTAGCATCATATATATATTAATGTCAGTCACTTAGTAGGTTGCACGTTCACCTCTGGGGCTGAAGCTCAGAAGATCATTGGTTAAGCTGGCCCTCCAATGCAGTGGTTGCACTACTGCTCTACCGCTTGTGATGCAGATGATTGGGGTTTGGAAGTGAGCTCAGGCTTTGGAGGGCTGGCTGGGGGGTGAAGAGGATCGAGTGTCCCGTGGACTGCTCTCTTCCTCCAGAATGTGGGGGGACGCTACTGTTGCCTGAATGAGCCACAATGGAGGCTGCAGATCTATCAAGCTGGAGCTCACTGTGCTGAAAGGCATGAAAGATGCATGGCATTCATCACACCCCGGCATCATTTCATGTCATGCCTCTTCCATAACCAGCATCCAAAATGCTGGATGTGGACAATGCCACCCTCTTCACCCTATCTCCACATCAGCTGACTGTGGTGCCACCCTGGACACCAAGTGTGGCATCCACAGTGGTAAATGGGGAGGCCTCAGTGGTCCCACACTGGACAGTAAGCCAGGGAGGAATGCCAGGGTGGGTCAGCCCAAGAAAAACTGATGGAGACTGGGCAGGAGTAGGGCCTAACAGAGCTGTTCCCAGCCCAACAACAACAATAAAAAAAAAAGAAGGTAATCAGTTCTAGTCCCACACCAAGCACCTGGGCTATTACCCAGTACTGATACTGTGTTGCAGCACTATGGAGGTTCTCTACTGTTGAGGTACAGTCCTTCAGATGAACCATTTAACCATGGTCACTTCCTTTCTCTGGTGGCTCTCCAGGTGACTCATTAGTTACACTATGGCACTTAGAAGAGTAGGAAGATTTTATTTAAAAGAAAAAAAATATATAAAGAAAAACACTACATCTTCAAATAGAAACATTCCATTTTAATAGTCTTTTCAATCAAATTAACTACAAATTAAAATAAAAGAACAGAAGAGAGGAAAAAAAATAGTGAGTAGTAGATTTTCCCTGGTGTCCTGGCTACCATTAACCCATCAATAAAATACTGTAGATCCTTGTAAACCAATCTCAAGGACCTGTGTGGAAATTAGCTATCATGGCACAGAGCATCTTTCTTGGTAAAAAATTACAAATAAATAAAAATATAGGATTAGGGTCATTTTATATAAAGGCATCCTTTGGGACTGTACGCTCGTACTCAAGCCTTACCCTGAACAGTGTTGTCACAAATACTCCTCCCCAATTGTAATTGTTTCCTCCTCCTGCTACTGTCATTGGAATAGGTTGTCTTGTCTGGTTGTCACCTCTTGTCTGAACAAATGGGGGTGGTGAGAGTGGTGGAAGTGACACACATGCCTACTTGAAGATGGGGGGCAATCTCTATGAAAATGAAGCAGAGTTAATCCAAATAACAACCAGGATGGACACCTCTACTTCCAGTATGGGGGTACCATCCACATAAGTAAGGAGAATCGAATGGGGGCATTTATGTTTTTTATTTAATTATTAATTTGCATTATTTGCAATTTTTGACTAGTCAAGACAGACTGAACTGTGACAACATGTCTCGTGGTGTATACTGGGGATGGGTTGGTTACATGTACCACTTTTCTTGGCAGGGGAAATTTTGGCTATGACATCGGAGAAAGAAACCTACTTTTTTTCAGCTGCAGTGGGCAGAGCCCTACAGACATCTTGCTATGATGGTAGAAAAAGAGAAAGCTCCAGATTCTGAACAGACAAGATAAAATTGGAGGTTTTGTGCAATCACTATGCTAATTGGAGCAGTCTTCTGTGTTCATTCAGCTGAGCAGTGTTGTAATGTACTATTTTGTGTGGTTACTAGTTTCAATCTGGGTAGAATTCACTTTAAAGAAAGTTTCATAGTTAATAAACATGTCAACTCAATCAGTCTTTCCCAGCCACAAACTGTAACTGAGATTGAGGAAGGAGGTTCAGATTTCAGACGCTATGTGGAAAGGCCTCAGATCAACACACAGTAAGGTGCTGTTATTAGTTTAGCAGATCTGCAAGAATTAGAAAAAGAACAGCAGTAAATAATACACTAATTTACATAAATCATTTATTGAGTTTTTTTATGTTGTTTATTCTGGGTATTGTTCATATTTTTGAAATTAATTGGTGAATGTTAGTTTAACAAACAAGGCTAAGAAAGGGATGTTGCATGCAGGTAGAGACAAAGGTCTCTAAATTCTGCTCACATCATAGAGAGCAGTGTGTGTGTGCATGCGTGTGCATACTTGTGTGCCTCTGTGTGACACTCTGTTAACCCTTTACTGGTAAATAACCTTTTCCTAGAGTGATTCATCCTCAGGACAAGCAGTATACGTTCACCTCTGCAGTGCACGGATCGCAATCTCGAATAGATTATATTTTTGTTTCCAGGGACCTATTGTCTGGGGTACTGGGGGCAGAAATCATGCTGGGACCGCCTTCTGATCACGCAGTGGTGGTTGTATCCATCCTCCTATCAACCCTACCTTTAAGGGGAAGTAGGTGGAGGATTAACAATCAGCTGCTTCGTAACCCTCAGATCATTAAACTTGTCACAGAACATATAGTGGAGTTTATTGCCAATAACCTCAGGGCCAATTCTAGACCGGACATGGTCTGGGGAGCATTTAAAGCATTCATTAGGGGGATTTTGATCGCCCAGGCTTCTCATAGGAAAAAGGAGCGAGTTCGGGTACTTACCGAGCTTTTGGCTCGGATTAGAGACAAAGAAGGTGTGGTGGATGGGCAGGTGGATGAGGATGATAAGTTGGAGTTGATGAGGCTGAAAGACCTATATCTGAAATTGTTAGGGGGACAAGCAGAGCTGGCTTTAATTAAAACCAAGGCAAACTATCAGGATCAAGGGGAGAAAGCGGGGTCACTGTTAGCTAGGAGGGTCAAACAGTTGGAGTCATCACGCTTAATTTCGGGGATCCGGTCAGAGGTGGATGGATTGATTAAGACTACCCCGGGGGAGATAGTACTTGAGTTTAGGAACTACTTTAAGTCCTTGTATAGTAAAATGGAGTCTCCCCCCTCTAGACAGGAGATTCCTTCCTTTTTTGAGGGGTTGGATATCCCTTCGTTATCTGAATCTCAGCAAGAACAAGTAACGAGGGATATTACTAAAAGTGAAATTGAAAGAATTATAGAAAGTCTCCCTCTAGATAAAACACCGGGTCCGGACGGTCTGTCAGCAAATTTCTATAAGAAATTTGCTAAGCTCCTATCCCCCTTGCTCCTGAAGTTATTTCAGCACATCTTGTCTCATCAGGTACAAGATCAGTCTTTATTTGAAGCATTAATTGTATTGATTCCTAAGCAGGGTAAGCCTTTGGAGCAGCCTTCAAGCTATAGGCCCATATCCCTGCTCTATTATGATATTAAGATCCTAGCTAAATTATTGGCTGAGAGGATTAGTCTGGTCCTACCTGATCTTATTGGTCCAGAACAGGTCGGTTTTATGAAGGGGCGATCATCGGCAGACCATGTTCGGACCTTGGCTCATGCTTTCTCGGTCTCCGAAGACGGCAGGGAGCCTATGGCCCTGCTGTCCTTGGATGCTGAGAAAGCCTTTGATAGGGTGCATTGTGGGTTTTTATTAACGGCGATGGAGAGGTTTGGGTTCCCGGATCTTTTTAGGGATTGAATTAGTTCCCTTTATTCCTGTCCCACTGCAAGGGTTAGTTGTAACGGGGCAATCTCAGACCCATTTTGCTTACACATGGGTACTAGGCAAGGATGTTCGCTATCCCCTTTCCTTTTTAACCTATATTTGGAACCCCTTATAAGAGCTGTTGTTGCCAATCGTGCAATAGAGGGCATTAGTATTAAAGAATATACTATTAAAAGTACCGCATATGCAGATGATTTCCAATCCAGGAGCTTCCATACAAGCATTGTTGAAGGTTATTAAGGTGTTTGGGAATTTGGCCAATTATAGATTAAACTTGGATAAGTCGGTGGTGTTTCCCCTTAATAGTTCTGTTTTCAGGCATGAGGTGGCGGAGCTTGGGTTGTCTTGGAAACCGAATTTTATAAGGTATCTGGGTCTCAACATGGCCAGGGGTGATTCTAAGGTTTTTCAGCTGAATTTTGACCTGTTGCTAAGGACCATAGAGCTGGATTTGGAGAGATGGGTGAAACTCCCAATCTCCTTATGGGGGAGAGTGAGCCTGGTTAAAATGAATATATTTCCTAGGTTGTTCTATCCCTTGAGCATGCTGAGTATCTGGATTCCACTCACATGGTTTAAGCAGGTGCACAATATGATTGCCAACTTTATATGGGGTCATAGGAGTCGCGTGTATATTCGAGCTGGGTGTCGCCCAAGGATATGGGTGGGCTCAGACTTTGCATTTTGCTTTATATCACTGGGCAGCTCATGCCAGTAAATATATGAGATGGGTGAAAGGAAATGACGTTTTAAATCAACATGCCTATATACCGCTATGGCTACGGATAGAACTCTCTTTGATTAAGGATGCTGGTCTGAGACCGGAGGCCTTACTTTATCTCAAGCCAAAATGGCTGCCCCCTCGGTTGCACAACTCACCAATTGGGACTGCAGTGAGAGCTCATGTTCAACTCTCTGGCTTCTTGCGGTATGATCACTTTAAAGATTGGGCACAGCCGATCTCGGGTAACCCACGTTTTGTCCTAGATGGTAGGATGTTGGAGTATTCGTGGTTACCCTTATCCGAGGAATGTTGTGTGAGGGACCTTCTCTCGACAGAGGGAATGGTTCTCCCCTCGGATGTAATATTGGGCAGATTTGGCCTACCCATCAAGGCTATTTTCAGGATCTACCAGGTTAGACACCTTATGATTGCACGATTGATGTGAGTTGTGCAGAAACGAGTGGAATTTTGTGAGGGGCTGCGCCACTGGTAGGGTTAAGGCATGCGATCTCAAAAATTTATCGGGTGCTATTTGAGTGGGCCTATTCTCTGATCCCATCCAGGGTTCATATTGGACCTCTGTTTTTCCAAACTTGGCATTTAATTGGAGGAAACTATGGGTGAGCTGTCATAAATTTTTATTACAGGACAGATTGAGGCTCATGCAGTTCAAAATCCTGCATAACATTTTTTATTCTCCACAGAAATTGGAGAAGTTGAAGCTGGCAAGGGAGCCTAGGTGTTTTAGGTGTCAAGGAGAGGAAGGAAATTTGATGCATATTTTTTGGCATTGTCCAAAAACAGCTCCGTTGAGGGACGATATTAAAAGGAGGGTTAACCCGTTGCTGGGTCTTGGAGACCTTTTTATGCCAGAGATATGCTTACTGGGTGATGTCTCGGGCATTCCTGTTAAGAGTAGGAGGTTCAACATAGTCCTGATTGCGGCTACGCTTAAGAGGGTGGTACTCAGGCACTGAAGGACGCGTGGTACTAACGAGCAAGGAATGGCTGGAGGAGTTGTTAGCTTGCTTGAGGATTGAAAGGATGACGGCTATCCTTCAGAATAAGCTCTCCAGGTTTGAAAAATCTGGGGTCCCTTTTATGCATGTTATTCTATTTGAGGCCGGTGATACTGGTTGGCTGAATCCACCCTATCTCCTCAGACTTGTGCCGGAGGGCGGGGTATGGGTTGGGTGGGGTGGGGGTAGGAGGGGAGGGGAGGGATTGTTACAGGTCACCTGCTGTGGTATGTCTATCTGTATGTATTAATGATATGTGACTTGATGTATGTACGTATGATAACCCTGTAACTAAAACTGAATAAAGTGTTGATGGCACTGCAGACAAGCAGAAGAGCAGACCTGGCGAAGCGATGAATAATTCCAAATTCATTTCTGAATCCAAATTGTGAGATGATGAGATGGGATCTATGTAGTGAGAGCGTAGTGGGGAGGGGGGGATTGATAGTCTCACTCAGGAAGCGGAAAACAAAGATCTGCTTTCCTTACCATTGAATTATTGGGCCTGCACGGGCCTATCTTAGAGTCGGCCCTGCTGGCAGGTGGGCAGCAACTGTGTAGTTTGCTTGAATTTCATGCACTGGACTGGGAACTGGGATGGAAGTGAAGATTTTGAAGCAGTTGCCTCAGCCTTGGCCTGACTGCCATGGCGTGGGCCAAAGCACACCATCCCTTCTGTCCACCACGTTGTTACATTTTCTTTTCTTTCCTCTTGACCCGCTTCCCTCCTGCACTCCCATTCCATTGCCTTTTTTTATGTCATCTCCTTCTGATCCTCCCCAGCAGAGTCCTTGTTCCATTCTCACCCTGCCACCCACACCTGTCTTGCTTAGAAAATGAGGCCTTGCCTGCCAGTGCCTTGCCTAGTTGTCTTGGATGCCATGTGAGGGGATCTGTATAGTTTAGATCATAACATATTAACAGTTACATGTATCTGGATTGGCTTGGGCTGTGGAGTGGAACTGATGGGAATCAGGGGAATGAGGGGATTTGGAGTGGGGCTCCTTCTGGCTGCAGGGATGCTGACTGGAGCAGTTGGGCTGGCTCAGCTGTACTGGGGGGCTGCTGTGCAGGGGTTATTTACTGGGCAGAGGAGAGGGGCTGCACTGCTAAGGAATACTGAAAACTGGTATAGACTAGGCAGAATGTTTTTTTCCCTAATGACACTTCTCATTGCACCATGGGGCCTCTACATTGTCTCTCACCAGGGCTAACTAAATGGGCCCTTGGGGGAGGTCTTCAAGCTCAAGCACCCTATTATGCCTTGTCGTGCCTCTTTTTTTTTTTTACAGGGCTCCGCCAAGACACTACAACTTGGGGACACTACTACATAATGTATCCCATCCCCATCCCACAGCAGGACCCTCCGCCAGATGAGCTCACCCCTGCAACCGCCCCCCAACAGGTCAGAAGAGGGCCAGGAAGCAGAAGATCCACAGCATAGAACTGCTGCAACAGTGCTGTCCAGGGTCCCACAGTAAAACTTCTGGCAGAAAAGGAAAGCTCCCTGAATCACTAGGTCTACTTGGCTTGCATCCATGAACATGACAGTTTTATTAATAATTTATAACACTGCGTAGACTAAGCACGTCACCTAAATCATGGATGTCAGTTGACCGCTTCTGGATCTTGACATCTGACAGTTTCTGCAGTGCTTATAAATTACATATAAAAATACCTGCCATGTTCGTGGTTGCCAACAGAGTATGCGAGTCTGAGCTGGGGAAAGAGCGAGGGAGGGAGGGAGTGGACCAGAGGAGCAGCGCATTTTTTTGCATGCCAGAAGTTATGCTGTGGGACCCTGGACAGCACCATAGCAGCAGTTCTATGATGTGAATCTTATGCTCCTTGGCCCTCTCCCAACTTGGGGGGGAGGGTAGAGGCAGATGCAGGGGGTGCTTTTCTATGGGGGTATCCTGCAGTGGGGGGGATTGGATACAGTCAAAATATGTTTGGTGGGGTGATGCCACTACAGAAAGAGTGGTCCTCTGGAGGGATGCTAGACTTGGGGCTGCATACCTCTCAACCTCTTGCCTCATGAATCAGGTACAAGACTAAAAATAATTAGGGACAAAGACCCAAAACCTTGGACACATGTTATAAATTGACACTATTCACTCAGAAAGCTGATAGAAAAAGGGGATTTGTGTTCATCTGCATTTTCTGAAGAAGAATAAGTCTGTAACTTTAATGTTTTACATTATTTCGTGATTTTAACCCCCTCACCCCACTGTTCTCTACCCTGAAAACAAACTTTATGATGGACAAATGCAACTTTTGCTGCAAAATCAAGGACAGTTTAGAGGTATGTGCGGTTGGTCTAGTTGCAGGGATTGTTCGGGTGCATGGGCGCTTGTCTTGGTAAAGGGTGTTGGTTCAGCTATAGGGAAGGTAGGCAGCTAAGGTGAGTGTGGTGTTGTAGAGGTGTTCAAGCCACTGTAGGATGGTTGGAGGCAGAGTCTGGTTATGGTCTAGAAAGGTGGTCAAGCAGCATTGAATGCTGGAGATAGTCTAGCTGAAGGAAGGATGGTCAGGGGTGGAGGCTTTTCCTTCTGTTAGGTGGCGGTGATTCCACTACAGGGGTAGTGGAGCCTGCCATCAGGGCTGAGTGAGTGGGCTCATGGAGATACATCCCCCTATGTGAGGATGGGTGGTTGCAGGTGGGGCATCTCAGAGGTACATGTGTCCAGCACTCGAGGACTGCATCTGTGTCACTGAGGTGCCTGTATATGCCCCCATGAGCCACTCTCAATGGAACTGTTGGTCAGACAGTTGTCCACAACAATTGCAGCTGCACTGCACACTCTGATGACAGCCAGCCAGCATCTTCAACTCCGACACCTCAGATTCTATGGAAGCAAAGTTTTCCCTGAAATCAGGGGTAGGGAACGTATAACAAAAGTATGTTTTTCCTTCAAGAAAAGCCCCAAAACTCACTACAGAGCATGTAAACAACCTAGAGCTTCCGGGGCCTTGCAGACACCAGACCACCAGTTGTTTTCTGGGGTGCGAAAATTAGTCTCTTGCCCAGGGCACCAAAATGCCTTCCTATGGCTCTGAACGCATTTTACTGATTTTCACTTTATGTAATAACTATACAATTTTATAGAAATATACAACGCCCACTACTGATGGTTAGGTATTACATAATAAAACATCAAGTAAATTGATTTTGACAAATTGTGCTGATGATTTGAAGAATGATCTGGCTAAACATTTCAGACAAGATTTTCAAAAGGAATCATCAGAAATCCATTCATCCCTGTTTTCAAAATGTAAACCTATGTATTTAGTCAGTCAGTTAGTTAGTTAATTGTTTAATCCTGGTGAAAACATACAGAGATATGTAGCAAATCTCATTTATAGATGTATCCTGTGGGGAAGGGACTGGGAAAGCAGTATAGTACAAATTTAGATTTACAGTAGTAAATAGCACAAGTTAAATATAAAGTGCAGTGGGGACATATTCAGATCCTGCTGGTTGTATGCGAGCAAAGATGCATCACACAGAATAGTTGAGCCAGCAAGCCCTGAGGGTATATTCAAACAGTATGCATGATTGTTACTGATTGCACATACTGTCTGAATATCCAACCCTGGATGTGCAGCCCAGAGCAGTCAGTCACCTAGTCCTGCACAGCGCAACCAGGGCCGGTGCTGAATACCTCCAGTAGGCTATGCGTTGTACATATCTGGATGCGCCATGACCCTATGTGTAATATTCAGCTAGGAAATGCTAATGAGCTCATTGGGCATGCATGGTACAAACAGGCACCATGCATGTTCATTATGAGCTTATTAATATGACTGTGCCCAACAGATTGCACGTGTACAGCCCCCACGCAGCCCCTGTCCCTGTCTGATGTGGCATCCTGCCACAAACCTCCCTGGTAGTCTAATGGAACCCTCCTCCGCCTCTGCCCTGATCACAGTCATTGTAGTGACCCATACAGCTGTCCCTGGTAGTCTGATGGCCCACCCCTGCCCTGATCACGTTACTAGTTACATCCCTGTCTGCATCCCCTGGTAGTCTAGAGGACCCCCCCATACCCAATCCCCGATCAAATCAGTACTATGCCTCAATCCCTTTATCCCAGTGCTGAGATACTCCCTGCCCATCCTCGATCCCTGATTGCAATAAAGTCATCCACCATGAGCTGTTGCATAATGTTGTGGCCCACCAACCCTGTCAGGACAGGCCCCCGAACCCCCCGAAACCCAGCTGGAGTCAGCAACTGGCTCATCCATTCGCATACCACCATGGACAGCTGCCAACTGAACTGTCCAGTAATGCTTACAGTACGGAGTACATGCTCATTGGATCAGTCAATGAGCGTGTACTCTGTACTGTATGCATTCATTGATGGTTCAGTCAGCAGCTGGCCATGGTGGTGTGTGGAGGGCTGAGCCAGTTGCAAGCTCTGGGTGGGTTGGGGGTGGAGTGGGATCAGGGCATCCAGTCCTGACTGGCTGGGGGGCCCACAACATTATGGAACAGCTTACGGTGGACAATTTTATTGTGATTTGGGATTGGGAATGGGTGGGGGTACACCAGCACTGTGGTAATTGGATTGGGGCATAGTACTGATTAGATTGGGGATCGGGTACGGTGGGGATCCCTACACTATGGCACAGGGTAGGGAGGACATTATGGTATGTACTGGGATGGGGGAAGGAGTACCACTAGACAGCCAGGGCCGGCAGGCTGCTGTACACCTGCCTGCACTACAGCAGCCTACCTGTGGGTGGCCGGCCATGTTAGGCCAGCTTTCAGAGGCCTGTCTATACACCACACATTACCTGCCTGTGAGTGGTGCATTTCCTCCGAATATGCCTCTGTGCTGCATATGCATGGGAATGCCCCCTCCACTTCTGCGGCATACATTTTTCTGTGCCCTGGCCCATTCCCTTGCGACTGGCACATTCCACATGCTTAAATATCGTACTGCGGTGCATTGTTGGAGTTGCGCGGCACTGTTCCCTTTTCAGCAGAGATGCTTTGAATATGGGGGCCCAAATGTGTAACACATACAGTAGAAACAAGAAACAGTCACAGCTACTGATGTTCACAGCATGGAGGACTATCACAGTTCTGAAATGCATCCAAATGTTGTGGCAAAAAAGAAGAGCCATTTTGGTAAAACATGATCCCTTTTGCATTATTTTGTTACCACAAATTGTGGCTTTTTGTCACAAATGGAGACAACTTCTGAAAACAGCAGTAGGGCTGCTCAGATATGATTGAGTGGGTGCAGATGCAGGAACAACAAATATTTGCATCCATGCCCAACCTATTTGAAACTGCAGCCAATCATATTTATTTGTATCTCCAGATTTGAACCTCTATTAACCTCACAAGTTGTCTGAGCCATAGATGAGGTCTATAGAGATCAGACTTTGCACATAAAAATAAATGTAATATTTTTAGCCAGCCAATGGCATATGACATTTATACAATGACAGCACCTCTCTAACAAGGTAAGCCCAAGTGCTCAAGCATGAGTTTTTGATTAAAAAAAGAAACATTTTTTTTTAAAGTTTGATTCTCTTGATGGATCTTTCCACTGTTTGTGCCTTCAAATGAATGCATGCTAATAAAACCAATCAAATGAAGGAAGTATTTCATTTTTTTATATATAGCTGTTTGCTGCCCCCATTACCACCTACTCCTGCCATGCGCCCCCCTTCTCTCCCAACCCTGCCAGCCTCTTCCCCCACCATATTTACTGGTGGGTATCCACTAGGAGCAGGGTCTGAGAGCATCAGGAGTCTTCACACTCGGTAATGGGGAGACATAGGTAGTTTCTGCTTTTCTCCCATCCTGACCCGGAACTGTGGTACACACTGTGGGCACATGGACTCCCGGAACCATAGCCCCTCCACCCTCCTGACATAACGTCAGTTCCCTGTAGCTCTGGTCTGACACCCAGTCTCTACAGGGTGTCATCCAAGAGCAAGGAAACTCAGCTCCCCAATCCAGGAGATGAAAGCAACCCAGTGGCCTCTACGATTATCTCCCAGCCCTCCCTCTGCAATCCACCAGTGGCCTAGGCTCACTCTCAAACTCAGGTTGCCGGCATGGTGCGAGGTGTGGAATCCAGTGCCTCAACCCTCAGTGCCACCAGGCCAGCCCCGAAAGATGTATTTCTACCATTCTAGAAAAGGCCTAGTAAGGAATTGCATCATGTAAGAATTCAACAAATGTTCTATAATATTCTGGAGTGTGTTTCTGGGGTGATAATACCCATAATAATACATCTGGTGTGGAAATGATCAATGAAGACAAAGGCAGTTTTTAGGACATAGTTTATTCTCATCATTACTATATCAATGTAAATTGTAATGTACGTCGTCAAAATGAATTATGCTAATCTCAGCACCAGTGTTGGTGCTACCTGTGTCAACCCAAAGTGTGTAATATTGGCATACTGTTAGCCAATGGATAACAGACATAATGTTAATTTTAGAAAACATCCTGATAAAAATATTTATGATTTCTGTCTGCATGTCCAGGTGAGACATTGTAAGATGGCATGGGCTGAGGTTTCACTGCTATGCTGGTGATACCCAGCTCTACCTATCTTTTACACCCAACCAGGATAGTGCATGCTGGTTTTTAATAGCTGCCTTGTAGAAATTCAGGACTGGATGAATTCCAGCTGGTTGAAATTGAATTCCTGAAAGACTGAGGAGTTGGTGGTGGATCCGGGTCATCAGACAGAGGGGCCAGTATGGCTGGACAACCTTCTGAACTTTGTCTCAGAGGTGTCCAGCTGCCTTCCTCTGAATGGGTGTGAAACCTGGGGGTGGTTTTTGATGAGAGGCTGACACTGTGTTCGCAGATGTCAGCAGTCGTTAAGTTCTCATTTTGTCATCTTAGGAACATCGCCATGTTTAAGCACCTTGTTCCATCCGGTGACCTTCTAAAGTTTATCCACACCTTTATGACCTTGCGCCTTGACTACTGCAACTACCTGTACCTAGGGCTGCGGGGGGATTGATATCTGCCACCTGCAGCTAGTGCAGAACGCTGCCGCACGGTTGTTGATGGGACTTCTCATTTGAGTTACATCACACTGGTGCTGCGCGAACTGCACTGGCTGCCGATTCAGTGGCGGATCACCTTCAAGGTCAGGCTTCTAACCTTTAAGGCCCTGTACGGACTGGGCCCAGACTATCTGCAACAGCTCCTCTTGCCTTATTGCCCCAGATGACCACTCCACTCAGCTGACAAGGGGTTATTAGAGATTCCCAGGGTATGCCTTAAACATCAGGGGCCTGTGCTTTTATGTATTCAGCCCTGACCCTGTGGAATTCTCTACCTTATCAGATATGGGAGTGCACAACTGTGGAGAATTTTAAGAGGGCCTTGAAGACCCATCTGTGTGTGACTACCCAGGCTAATTATTTTTAGATATTTATCTTTTGGCTAGCATGCTGTATGTAATTCTATGTTTTATTGAATTTTATATGTGTTGAGTTGGAGAGTGCCTTGGTTACAGAAAGGTGCTTTAAAAATAAAGTTTTATTTTATTATTATTATTATTATTATTTATTATAGTTGTTTTTACATTTTCTGCTCCTACTGTATCTCCCTTACCTAATGGTGACATGGACAATCAACAGCAGCCAGGAGAGTTTCCATGAAAATCATTGCATCATTTTCAAAGGCTAATCTACAGCAATTACAATGGTCTCTCTTTATAGTGAACATCTCAGGAGACAATTTGCTCAATATGCAGTATTACCACAGTGAGGTGTTAATATGCATACCTAAACAATAATAGGAGCCATCATAAGTGTTCACTATATACAAAACCCCTTACAGAGTGATTCACTGTAGCGAAGGAGCAATGTACATTGTTAGTTTTTTGCAACTGAAAATATATGCAGATTTATATAAAATGCCTTAAAATGCTCCAGTGACCCATGTCCATCCCAGAACATAGATAACATTGTGCAAAAATGGGACACTACTATATGGGAAAGCATTTTGGTTTGTTAGTAACTGTTTATTAACTGGAACAGAGTAATAATTGCAATATTGTTATTATCTGCAGAAACAAAATGGGCCTCATTCACAGTCACAGTTACTGGAAGTGCAGCTTCGAGGTCCAGCAGGCTCCCCCATTGTGCCATCGCCCCAAACTACCGTGCACAAAAAGAAAACACCTCTGCAGGTGTCATTGGTTACAAAAGGGGTTTTGGAGTGCTAACACCTGAGATGCTGCAGCCTCAAAGTGCTATGCATAACATAACCAGTTGATGGTGCTATGTCATGCACAGTGCACCGAATATACGCAACTACCACCATTCTCCTCCAGCAGCTGCCCAACCCACTCTTTTATACTTCTGAGTCAGTGAATCTGCCAAATATGGGTTGTTCCTCCTTCTCTCTCTGGTGATCCAGTGACCCTTTTCCAACCCCCACTGCATTTGCAGTCCCTACTACTTCACACAATTCTATAGGAGGGTAAAATGGAGGAAGATGGTTATTAGGGCCATTGAAAGAGTGTTAGGTTCAACAGACTGGCTCGACCATTGGGTATTTTTCAGCTGTCACAGTCTCTGTTGCTATGTTTCTAGATCATGGGGGGTGGGGCTGTGGCACATGGCTTGGTGTACAGGGTGGTTGGCATATGTGCATGACTCAGTATCTAAATAAAATTCTGGCCCCCAATGCTTTCCTGTGCAGTTGCAATTGCCCTAGTGACCATGTAGGGAATGGCTTGCAACCCCATTGTATATGGCATCCTGAGACACAGTGTAAACCTATGGAGCAAAAATACTTTGCAGCACATAGTTGCATTTGTGTACTGTGACCCCATGTCTCTAAAATTCACAGACACTTGCTGGAAATGTACAGAGGTGAAACTCTTTCATACAGAATAGGTTGTGCATGGGAACTGTGAACTAATGAGGAGAGAACAAGATTAAAGGATGTTCTGTCCACATGATACCATTGATCAGCTATGTAAAGGATATGGCTATAGAGTCATACTACTGAATGAGACATTCCAATTCTTTCATTTTCAGCAGTATATGTATATTGTTTCATTTAGACTTGACATGGAATGTCTTTGCTATGTGGATGCCGATAACAGGCAATACAACAGATTCAGATGTCATAGAGGGTAGAGATATATGTCAGGAGTTGTGGAAGCTCAAGACTTTTTGTCATGCAGAGAAGTACTACAAACTCTGTACATTACCATGTACCAGTCAATATATAAATGAAGGCTACAGATGTATTCTCATTATTCTGCAGCTAAAAGTTCATGACATTATTTTCTGAACTGAAATTACATGCATCATTTTATCAGACAATGTGTGGACTATTTCTGAATCACCTTGTACTAACCCAGGAGCCAATTTTCAAAACATGCAGGGACACTTTGCGCATACATAATAGATGTTTTGCTGATGCAAACTATTCATGCATGGGCAACCCATAATGAAAATGTGTTGCTTCTGCCTCCTCAGCATGACCATATGTTTCCTGTATCACAGAGAAAAGGGGCATAGCTGCAGCTTGCTTACTTAATAGTCCGTGCTCTGCAGATGCATTAGTCTGCCAGTGTCATGTGACCATGTTGGAGGGCTGCATGTGCAAGACAGGAATGCAGTCCCTCTCTCCTGCAACATCTGTACCACCCTGAAAAGATGGAATATAAAGGAAATCTGGGATGTTTTAAAGAAAATAGAAACCAGCACATGGAAGAGAGAAACTGTTTTTTGGGAGACATTTTGTTCCTTAGCAATGGTAGAACTTGATATAGTATATCCATGTTCTAGAAGATAAATGCCATCTATGGCCTGTAATTGCCTTGATCTGTGGCCTCACATAGGTCAAGGAGAGGATACGTCCTCTTGACCCAGTAAAAATTTTAAAATGGATTAAATAAATTAGCCTAACTCCAGTAAGCCAGTATGAGTAGGGCTTATACTTGTCCTTGCCCTGTATATGGGAACGCACCTACGTTGGCTCTTTTGCCTGCTTATACAGGGAATAGGGACTCCTCTCCCATTTCGTATACAAGAGGGGTTAATTATAGCTCCGGTGAACAGTGGCTCAGTTCATTCACGCAAGTGCCAACCATTGAAAATCAAGCTAAAAACATTTTCTTCATTAGTGATTTTTGTTTTATATAGATACATAGAATTTGACAGCGGATGAGGAGCTGCAGGTCCATCTAGTCTGCCCATACTCCTTACCTCCTTCCCCCCTCATGTCCCTTGACTACTCTTTCTGTGCTGTCTGTATGGTTTCCTTATGTGTATTCCACACATTTTTGAATGCCTTCTTTGTTTGCACCCAAATTACCTCTTTGGGAAGGCTGTTGCAGATGTCCACCCCCCCTTTCAGTGAAGATGTATTTCCTCATATTTCCCCTGATTCTACCTTCCTCCAGTCTCAAATCATGACCCCTTGTTTTTGAACTTTCTTTTTCTGAAAGAGGCTTCTGCATGGGACCTATTAAAACCCTTGATGTATTTAAAAGTCTCTATCATATCCCCCTCTCTCTTCTTTTCTCCAGTGAATACATGTCGAGGTTTGCCAGCCTTTTCTCATATGTCTTCTGGTGCAGGCCTTGCACCATCTTTGTAGCCCACCCTTGGACTGCTCCCAGTTTGTCTGTGTCCTTCCTGAGGTGAGGCCTCCAGAACTGTATACAGTATTTCAGATGAGGTCTCATCAGTGATCTGTAAAGTGGCATCATCATCTCCTGTTTTCTGCTGGAGATACCCCTCCCTATGCATCCCAACATACCACTGGCCTTACTTACCGCTTTCTTGCACTGTCTGGCTACTTTTAGATCATTTGTTATAATCATCCCCAAGTCTCTTTCCTGCTTGGTGGTTGTCAGCATCCTCCCCCCATTGAATACTTTTCTCCTGGATTCCTTCACCCCAAGTGCATTATTTTACATTTTTTAGTATTAAATTTCATCTGCCACACCCTTGACCATTCTTCTAGTTTACCCAGGTCTCTTCTCATCCTTTCCATTCCCTGTGGAGTATGACCCTATTGTAAATCTTTGTGTCATCTGTGAACATACACAGTTTCTCCTCCATCCCTCCACAGTATCGCTTATGAAGACATTGGACTGGCCCCAACACCAGTCCCTGGGGCACTCTGCTTGTTACCTCTCTCTCCATAGATTGAGCTTTGTTCACTACCACTCTTTCTGTTCTCCCACTTAACCAATTACTAATCCAGTTCACAACCCTATGCCCCACACCCAGTCTGCTCAATGTCTTTTATTAACCTTCTATGTGGGACGGTGTTGAAGGCCTTACTAAAGTTAAGGCAGGCCACATCCACTGCCCCACCCTGATCTACCACTCTGGTTATCCAATCGAAGAATTATGTCAGGTTTGTCTGGCAGGATCCACCTGCCATGAAACCATGCTGCTTTGGATCCTGCTGGAAGCTGGATTCCAGGAACTCCACAATTCTTTCCTTTAGCAATGCCTCCATTAATTTCCCCACCACTGAGATTATGCTGACAATTTTCTTAATCTGTGATTTGCCGCCTCCTCCCTACTCCCACTCTTGTGGCTAAGGACAACATCTGCCCTTCTCCAATCTACCGGGACCACCCCTGTCTCCAATGATTTATTGAATAATTTTGCCAGTGGTGCTGCCAGTTAATTTCTGAGCTCTGTTAGTATTCTGGTGAATTCCATCCAGTCCCATTGCCTTGTTTATTTTTTGCTTTTCAAGCTCTTTTCTGACTCGGTCCTCTGTGAAGGGGCTGATATTTACCCCATGTCCTTGCCCACTTTTCTCTCTCAATGTCAGTCCCTCACCTTCTCCTTCCTTCATAAATACTGAGCAGAAATATTTATTCAGGATTTCTGCCTTTTCCCGATCTTCCTCAGCAGACCCTCCTCCTTCCATTTTAAGCCTCACTGTCCTTCCCTTAGTCTTTCTTTTTTCACTTATGTATCTAAAAAAAGTCTTGTCTCCTTTCTTAATTGTCTGGGCTTTCCTTTCCTTGTATTTGCTTTGACTCTTCTAACTGCTTTTCCGGCTTCCTTCAATTTTTCCATGTTTGATTCCCTATCTTCCTCTCCCTGTGTTTCTTCATATTTTCTGAATGTCTTCCTCTTTTCATTCACCCTCCTAGCTACCTCCTTGGTGAACCATAATGGTTCCTTCCTTCTCTTATTTTTGTTTACCTGCCTGACCCACATCTTAGTAGTTTTTTCTATTGTGCCCTTTTAATTTGTCTATTGCTTGTCCAGTGTTTCCCCTCCTTTCCTACCCTGTAATGCTTCCATTAAACATCCCTCACCTTTGCAAAACTGACCGTTTTGAAATCCATGACTTTTATCCTTGTATGGCAGGACTCCTCCCCTTTTTCCACAGAAAGACAGTTCAGTGATCACTGGATCCTAGATGGTTGTCTACCCATACGGTATATTGAAAAGTAATGTCTGTCATGGTCTTACCTTCCACTTTCTTTTCCAAGGTTGAGATGATAAGAATGAATGTCCATGCCTATTATACTTAGCCAGATCTTGCTGATAATGCTAGCATAGTATTATTTTATCTCTTGGAAAATAACAATACCATGATTCCTTTGGGGTGGAAACCATTCTTTTATTTGTTACTCTTTATTGCAACTCCCCTTAGCCAGATGTGGAGTAAATCTTCAGAACCTAGTAATCCATGCCAAGGCATCTCACCTCCAGATAATATTTCAATGGCTTCTTCCTCAAGCTCTATCAGCTTTATTTCTGTGGCTGGGAAACTTGTGGAGACCTTAATTAAACAGGATCTGGTAGAATATCTAGAAATTAATGTCCTCCAGGATATTAGACAGCATAGGTTCATGGCGGATAGATCATGCCAAACAAACCTCCTCACGTTGTTTGATTGGGCTATCAAAGAATTGGACAAGGGCCACCCAGTAGACCTCCTATCCATCAACTTCAGCAGGGCCTTCAAATTGGTGTTGCATAACCAGCTGTTAAAAAATTTGGAGGACCTTAGCACTGCTGAGCCCATAGTAAGGTGGGTAAGAAATTGACTCAGTAATAGGAGTCAGAGAGAGTGGTAGTCAACAGAGTGAGGTCTAACTAGGGAAGGGTTACTAGTGGTGTGCCCCAGGGATCAGACTTGACCCCGGTCCTGTTTAATATGTTTATTAGTGACAAAGGAGTGGGTATAAAGGGCAAGCTTAAACTATTTGTGGATGACATGAAATTGGGCGGTAGTGTGGACAGCGAGGAGGCAGTCAGGGACCTGCAAAGATGGTCCAACATCTGGCAACTTAGGTTCAATGCAAAGAAGTGCAAGGTGCCACATCTAGGGAAAGGAAATCCCAAAATGGAGTACTGACTCAGTGGGGTCCTACTTTGGCACCTTGCAAGATGAAGGAGACCTTGGAGTCATCATAAACTAAACCCTGAAGCAGTCGCACCAATACAATAAAGCTTACAGCAAAGCAATCAAAATACTAGTGTGTATTAGGAGAAGAATGGACAGTAGAAACAAGGAGGTGATCCTCCCACTCTACAGGTCCTTAGTGAAGCCTCACCTGGAATACTGTGTCCAGTTTTGGAGACTACACCTTTGGAAGGACAGGGATAGGCTGGAGATGGTGCAGAGAAGGGCATCCACTATGGTACAAGGTCTCCAAGTGCTGCCATATGAGGAACACCAGAAAACACCAAACATATACTCACTGGAGACTTGGGGGGGGGGAGAGGGAGGATAGTATTGAGTTGTATAAATTCTAGAGGGGCCTCAATCGCGTTCCCCTCTCAGAACTATTCAATAGGGTAGACGGCTCAACCACTAGAGGGCACGAACAGAAGCTACGGGGAGGGAGCTTCAGGAGGAATCTGAGACAGCACTATTTTAAGGAAAGAGTCATGGATCCATGGAATAGACTGCCAGTTGAGGTGGTAGGTGCACCAACCATGGTAGCATTTAAAAATGAGTGGGAAAGGACAAGGGCTTAGTCAGTAACCAGTGAGTCAGGAACAGTCAAAAGCCAGGTGGGGAGCTAGATCCAGAGATCTATAGTTGATTTTGGAAACTCTTGGGTAGAATAGATGGACCTTTGGTCTTCTTCTGCCATCACTTTCTATATTTCTAAGCTACCTCTCCAGGGAAGAACATTGAGTTCATCTTAATCTCTATGATATCGGACCTCTTGTTTTTGCAGATAGGGTGGTGGCCCTTTCCTCTGGCACATTTCACCCCCTTCACCACACAAGCCCTTCATCTGTGGTTCAGATGAAAGCAACATCTAAAACTAGCACCAGTAGTCTATTACTGCAGGGTCTTAGCAGTAAATTATGAGTTTCTTATTGTTCATATCAATTCCACCTCCCAAAGGTAGAGAAGACTGGGATTAACTTCTACCAATTTATCAACACAGTGGGAGTTCTCCCTTTCGAGACTTTTCAGCAACAATATGGCCTAACAAGCCGTGAACATTTTAGATAACTCTAAATGTGAACCTACCTTCTACACAAACAGGTGGCCTGCCAGACCCAGTGTCATTATTATTCAAAATGCTTCTGGATACCCTAAGAGATGCACCATGGAGCCATTTGATAGGCAAGCTCTACCAAGGACTGCAGGATCTCCTGTGGGACTTGACCCAGATGATCCTGAATCACTGGAACAAAGAATTAGTCCCTTCAATAACTCTGGCCACTTGACTAAAGGATGCAGTAATGGTGATTACTTTACCCTGCTTAATTTCATGGAGATAGTTTGCCTGGAAGTGCAGCTACAGATATTTCAGAACCCTGGCACTATTTATAAAGTACATGCCAATGCAGTATTGGCACTGCTGGAGGAGGTATGGCTACTTAGTGGCTGAAAACATGCATATCCTTTGATTCTGCCCTGCTCTCATGGATTTCTTGTTGGAGATAGCAGATCAAATAGAGGAAGTGTCATATTCCTGAACCCTAGTGCCCCCTACCATGATGCTGTTATCCAGCCCTCCTCTGGACATCTGTCTCCCTCCACATTCCTTGGAATACACATATTTTCTTGTGGCTAAGAAGGCCATAGTCAGCTTGTGGATGCAGACAGCCACCCCATCAATTCAGACCTGGTAAGCCGCAATGGGAGATATTTACAAAATGGAAACGTTGACGATCTCTCTGCATAATAGATCCTCCCCATTCCATACAATATGGCAATGTTGGGTGTTCTAGGTAATCAATATTAACCTGGATTTTGCTTCTTAGAATAGATTATGGCAAAAACTAGCCTGCCATGCAACATGGATAAGAGAGATATGGACAGTAGTGGTGGGATTGATCTGTTTCTTAAAGAGGGATTCCAGTCAAAATTTATGGCATCTATAAATTCAGAATTTGGATCAACATAGCCTCAATCAGCCCCATGCCAAAAATGAGATCTTTGAGTTACTTTCTTTAAAAGTTACACGTCATTTTACAACCCTAAATTCACTGTCTGTTCAAAAAAGCCAGTTTCAGTGAAGAGCTGATGATGATATCATAACCTAAACTCACAGTTTAGTCCTCCCTGTCAGCAAGCTTATAGGACCTGTTTTTCCAAAGTTTAAACTTTGGAGAAACAAGTCATAAAAGCTTGCTGACTGGAAGGACTAGACTGTGAGTATAGGTTATGACATCATCACTGGCTTTTCTCTGAAACCGACTTTTTGAAGAGGTAGTGAAAGCAGGGTTACAAAATAGCTTGTAACTTTAAAATGAAATAACACAGAGAACAAATTGTTGGTATGATATTTACTGGAGTACACTTCAGTAATTCTAATTTTGCAATGTAAAACTTTTGATCGGACTCCCTCTTTAAGACATCAATACTGCATGAAGAGATACTGCATAACAGAGAATTACAGACTGTAGTGAGTAAGAAATATGGTGACTCATTAGGAATTGAACCCAGTCCCCCAGAATACCATCCTTGTGCTCTAACCACTGAGCTACAGCTCACATGTTTGAAACTGAGGTTCCCAGACACACTTCCTTTCTCTGGTACTGCATATCCTGTGACTAACAGTATTCAAGATGACAATTAGATGCTTTTGGTGCAGTACTGCAATTTGTAATTTAAATTTGCATAGCAGTGGCTAATACTGCATCAAAAACATGTAATTGTCATCTTGAATATTCCTAGTTGCAGGATATGCGAAGCAAGAGAAAGGAAATGTGTTCGGGAACCTCAGGTTCAATGACGTAAGCCTGTAGCTCAGTGGTAAGAGCACTGGGATGGTATTCTAGGGGCCTGGGTTCAATTCCCAGTAGGTCACATTATATTGTTCTCTCTGCAATTAGCAGTTTAAATTTGCATAGCAGTGTCTAATACCGCACCCAAAACATTTAATTGTCATCTTGTATAACAGAGACTGAGTCAGATATTGTGTTTTAATTTCTGTTCCGGTAGTTAAATTTTAACAACTGGTTTCAAATGTATTTGTATTTGTCTGGTATCACATCTGTACTTTACTACGCTTCAACAGACTTTAAACTAAAAAAAAAGAAAAGTAATCTTTGTCTAGCTATCAAAGACATAATGTGAAGATTTGAATTTGCTGTGATACTATTATTAGAAACATATAAACAAAGAATGTATTGGCAGTAAAGGACTGATAGGCCCATCTAGTCTGCGTTATTTTCCCTGCCTATTACTACATCTTGGACCCTGTTTGGTCACAGATGACCTTCCCTCCTCAAAGTCCTCTTCTTATGATATCCATGTGCCTATCCCACACATGTTTGAAGCTCTGCCCCCACCATCTCTTCTGGCAGGCTGTTTCAGGCATCCACCACCTTTTCTGTGAATAAGTATTTTCTCACATCCCTCTTAAACTCCCCCCCCCACAAGCTTCATAGCATGGCACCATGTTCTAGTGTGCCTCCTCCTCCTGTGAAAGAGATTCCAATCCTGCACATTGTTCACCTCTGTGGGGCACTTACAGGTCTCAATTATGCCCCCTATCTTCCAAGGAGTACATGTTGAGCTCCCACAGGGTCTCATCATATGGGTTCTTGTGCAACCTCCTGCCCCATTTTGGTAACCCTTCTTTGGACAGCTTTCACCCTGTCGATGTCCTTGCAGAGTTGCAGCCTCCAGAACTAGGTACAGTACTCCAGGTGGGGTCTCACTAGTGAGCAATACAGTGGCAACACAACTTCATTTCTCCTGCTAGAAATCCCCTTCCCGATGGAACCCAGCATCCAACTATCCTTGCCTACTTCATTGTCACAGTGCCCTGCCACCTTGAAATCATAAGATATGATGGCCCCAAGGTCCCTCTCTTGCTTGTTAACTGTAAGTACTTCCTCCCATCTAATACAAGCCTCTGGGTTCATTTAGTTTCATTTTGTTTTATACTGAAGGACCTGTGAGCAAAATTGCCCATTTTTACAGTTGTCTAAGTACAATAGACATAAAAATACATGATAAAAAAATATAAAACATAATGTAACAAACATATACATAAAATATGCAATAATGTAAAAATCAGTTATAACACTTACATACAGAGTTAGTCAGTAGGTAATTTTTGAGGGACCTTTTAAAGGATGAAGTCTTGGAACAGCTGATCATTTCAGTCAGGTTACCAGCATTATCAAATAGCAAAAAATCTGTTGTAGAAGCTTTTCTAGGGCTTAAGAAGACAGTAAGTTTTGTTTTGAGAGAACTGAGTACTAATCGGTGTGTATCTAACCAAGTATGCAACAAACCAAAATCCTTTTGGAGGTTTTTCTGAAGATTTGAAATAACATTTCCAGAAGAACAAGACATCAGAAAGGTGAGTAATAAAAAGTGAAACTAAAAGGCAGGAACTCCACATCTCATTGAATATTGATTTGGAAAGGAACCATTAATCAGGGGTTTTTGTTTTCTGTCTTAAAGATAATTATTAAACCACATATTTATATCCTCAGAAAAATTAACCTTAGACAGTACCTTTAATAACTCCTTATGGTCCACCAGATCAAATGCCTTGGTGAGGTCCACGAAAGCCAAAGCCACATATTTGTCCTCATCAAGGGCTTTGTAGGTTTGGCTGGTGAACCCCACCAAGGCAGTTTCGGTGTTATGACTTGCTCTAAATCCATGTTAAGAGTCAGATCAAAGATTGTACTTCTCAAGATGTTCAAAAATCTGGTCTGAAACTTTTCTCTAATATTTTAGATAATGGGGTTAAAAGAGAGATAGGCCAATAGTTATTTACATTTTCCTCCCCCCCACTTGACTTTGCAGTTTTTTGCATTGAAACACAGCTGTGTCACCCCAGACCACTCCTCTAGTTTCCCTATATCCATTCACATTTGCTTAACCCTTCCTGGGTGTCCACTTGTTGCAGATTTTTGCTTCATGCACAAAGAGACATACCTTCCCCTCTAGTTCCTCAGCAATGTCACTTATGAAGACTTTGAAGAGGACAGGACTCAGGACCCAGTACCAATCCCAGTGTCCCCTGAGTGACTGTCATTTACCACCACCCTCTGCCTCCTATCTTTCAATGGGTTAGATACCCACCTTACTACCTTCTCCCCTACTCCCAGAATCTGAATAGTGTTGCCAGAGGGGCAGCTAGCACCATGCTCAGTTCTTTTGATACCCCTGGGTGGATCCCTTTCTGGCTCCATCACCTTGTTTTCCTTTAAGGCTTCTAGTGCCCAGCAGACTCTTCAAAAATTGACTTGTGTCAACTCCCACCCCCCCCAATGCTTGCTGATGCATTTCAGCCCTTCCCCACACCATGAAGACTGAGCAAAAGTACTCATTTAAAATTTTTGCTTTATCTTGGTCTACCTCCACACAATTTTCACCCTTCTCCCCAGTCTCCTGATTCTCTGTATACCTCCCATTGACTTTCTCTTTTCTCTCACAGACCAGGACAATTCTTATCCCCTTTTTTGACCACCTGGGTGATCCTCTCCTCTGAGCTTTTACTGTGCTTACCCTCTTTCCTGCCTCCTTTTATTAATTTAGATATCCTTTCCTGTCCACCTCTGTTTGAGTCTCCTTGTACTTCCTAAAGCTGTTTTTCTTCCTCCGTTACTGACTTAGTCACTTCCTTACAGAATCATAATGGCCCCTTTCTCCTGCTGCCCTTTCTAATTTCCTCCAACCAGCTTGCTAGTCCCTTAGTTATTCCCTCTGTTATCCTTTTGCATTGTGTCACTAGTCCCCTTTGGCTATCCCCCCTTCAAGGTATTTACTAAGGCAGTCTTACACTTCTTTAAAGTCTTCTCTTCTGAAGTCCGGGACCCTCGTCCTAGTGCATTTTTTCTCCTGTTCAAGCCATGTACCCAACCGCTCTGTACAACAATCACTTGTAACCAGGGTGCTACCCACTGTGACTTCTGAAATGCTGTCCCTATTCGTAAGTACCAGATCCAGCAGTACCTCATCTCCAGTGGGTTCTGTAACCAGCTGCCTAAGAAATGCCTTTTAAACAAAGTAAGAAATACTTGTAGGGAGTCTAGAATGGCCCTGCTTCTAGTTGTAGCTGCAGCCAGAATGCTCTGATCTATATCCAGCAGATTAAAGTCCCCCATAATAACTACTTCCCCTTTTCTTGCAATTCTGCCAATTTCCACCCCCACAACACCGTCTAACTCCTCCTTCTGTGTTAGAGGTCTGTACACCACACCCACATGGATAAAAGCCCTGGACCCTGTCTCCAAACCAGTCCAAAGAACTTCCAGTCCTTCCTTGTCCACACTGCATCCTTGTATGTCCATGGCCTTTATACCTTCCCTCACATAAAAAAAAAAAAACTTCCTTCCTGACCTATTCATCTGAAACATGGTTTAACCCTATATGTCCATATCCCACCTGTGGTTCTCAGTGCACCATGATCTGCTATGTCAACCAGATCCAGGTCTGCCTCCACAATGGTAGTCTCAAGGTTTGGAGTTTTATTTCCTAGGATCTTTGCATTGATGCATATGGCTTTCTGCTCCTTATGTACCTCCCTGCCCCTAATTTGCCCTTACTTTCCAAGTCTATCCTTCACCCTTCCCTTGTCCCTGGTGCTGCCCTCCCCCCTTTAATCCTCCCTCTGTCCATGTCCACACTTCCTACTGATTCTCTCAGTCTCAGAACTACCACCTCACCCTCCCATTCCTACCCCTTGTCCCTACACCCCAAAACTACCCTCCAAAGAATTGAGTCCCCTACCAGAAATTGCTTTCTCTTCTGCTGGGGTCCTCTGCCACCCAGTTTAGAACCATCCCTCTGGAAGACCATTACATCTTCCCTTGCCACTACCACTAGTGCCTCCTCCTGGCTGTCCTATCCCACCCAAGCAACAAAAGAGCTGTGTAGTGGCACTAGCTGAGAAATGTGTTCCTGATTCCCCACCCCCATCCACCTGAAGTCTACCAAAGCCCAGCTGACCCTTCTTCTTGGCACCCTCTGAGGCAGCAGTCCCAGTCAGAAAGATGATGATTTAATAATGATGTGTCATGAATGATTATTATCAAATATGTTAAAGATTATGTTAAAACTTCAAAAACCATCATTGTGATCATAACTAACAATGATTAAACATGAACATTTAATGGCCACAAATCAAAAACCACAATGTTATGGAATAATGATTGTGCTTAAGGATGATCTCTTATTATCATGATTTTTCATGATCGGCCATGGTCAAGATTACTACAGTAAATTAAAAGAAAATTATACAATGGCAAGAACAAATGTTGCATCCCCACTGGTCAGTCTGGCACTGGAGCCATGATGTTATCCTGGCATAAGATCACGGCTCTAGTGCCAGCACATTGATGACCGCATGTCAGTTTAAAAAAAACATCGCTCCGCTACCTATGAGCAGCTTCCCTGGTCTCTGCTTTGTCAGCTACCGTTGTCATCGCAAAACCGGAAACCTGCCATAACACCTACCATCACCCCACAACAAACGGCACAAAGAAACACCCACAGCCATCACAAATAACACAATAAACACAAGCATCAAAATCTCCTGTTTTTCAGTTTTTAAAAACAGGACATCGGGACCCATATACAGAACGACCGCTAAGTGAGAAATTGAGAAACCACGCTTTCAAACAGTCAGCACGCGGCTCCCACTCGCTCGCTTCAACAAAACACTTTCCTCCTGTTCTCCTTAAAACAAGAACTTCACCACCCAAAAATACCCAAAACAATATTACAGCCTGTCCCTACCTTAATACAGCAATCCTCTGAAGTGCAGAGCGAGTGCACGCAATAACTGAGTGTGTGTGTGTGTGGGGGCTGCCTTCTACAATGCATAGCGACTGCAGGAATTATGCCAAAAAAAAAGGTAACCCCCCCAATGAGCTATGCTAATGTGGAACCCTTATTCATAAAAAAAGACAGCAGTAGCAAAGATTACTAACAGGAGCACAAAGCCCCAACAAAACAGGACAACTCCACCTACTGACTAAACAAGAGAACTGCACTATTTTTGCATAATGTAATCCTACCCATTATGAAAAATGACAAAAAAAAATCTACTTTTAATATATTTTTTATCTTTTTGTTTCATTGTTTTACAATTAAGCTATTGTATAATAGGAATAATGCACTCCAGGGTGTGTGTCGTGCTGGGATAACATCACTTCTGGGGTGATTAATCACACTCGTTCTGCGGCCTCGTGCCTCATTACCCCAGGCGTGACGTTATCCCAGCACGACACACACCCTGTCATGCATTATTCCTTTAATAATGTAACCATCTTCTTCTCACAAACTGCATCCTGCCTTCTAATTAGACATGTCAATTAGAATAATCAGTTATGACACATTCTCTGCACAAGCATTCTGTTTTCAGTTATACTTATTCTGACTCCTCCATTCTTACGAGTGTTGGAAAGGCTCAGATTGGTTTACATAGACCCATTCAGTGGTTCCTTTTAGAGTTGTGGTGAGTTCCTACAAGTATCTGGTTTGTGCTTAGAACTTTTCCTAACAGTCTACAACCTAATACTGTCAGGGCAAAAATATTTTTAGCTATATAGGTAGCCTCAAAGGCAAACAACCATCAATAGGCCCTTTAAAAATTGGTGAGAAGGTGTTAACTGGAGAGAAAGATATGGCAACTGAATTCAGTTCATACTTTCTGAGTGTGCACAACCCAACTAATACTCAGTGGCATTTTGAATTAAACAGTAAAAAAATAGAATTTAAAATAACTGATATTATTGAAAGTCTTAAGGGTATTAAGTCTAATGGTTCTCTAGTGCCTGACGGCATTACACCAAGCTTCTTAAAGAAACTAGTCTCCCAACTTGCGGAGCCTTTGACAGTCCTATTTAACAGATCTATCTTGGCAGGTAAGGTGCTCTAAGAATGGAAAATGTCATAGGTGATCCCAATCTTCAAGGGGGTAAAGAACAGAAGTGGGAAATTACCGTCCCATAAGTTTGACCTCAGTAATTGGAAAACTTATAGAAAAATTAATATACAAACATATCTCAACTCATTTAATAAATAATGGGTTAGTTGACTCAACTCAACATGGCTTTATGCCTGGAAGATCATGTTTATCAAACCTAATTAGTTTTTTTGAACCAGTTAGCACAGCTTTAGACAAAAATGTCCCAGTCAGTATTGTTTTCCTTGATTATTCAAAAGCTTTTGACAAAGTCTTTCATAAAGTCTTAATAAATCAATTTGTACACATAGGGTGGGATATTCAGAAGGGTTGCACATGGCACAACACAGTTGCACCATGCACAACCCACTGATGCGCCCCAGCATGATATTCAAAAGGGGAAAGTGCGTGGCACAAATTCCAATGCACTGGGGTGCATCAGTAATATATGCGGTGCAAGTGGGGGAGCATGCCCATGCATACCCCCGCACATCCCGATATTCAGCCCGGGATGGGCAGAGCCCATGCAGACACAACCCCTACATGCACTGCATACAGTTGTTCCAAAAAATAAAGGAGCAACAGCTGGCCACCCACAGGTGAACTGCCGTATTGCAGGGTGCAAGATGGCAGCTGCCAGTTGTGGGTGGCCACCTGAGCTCCAGCAGCACCCTCCATCGGGTAGTGCCCCCCCATGCCCAATCATGGGCAGAAGTAGGAAAGTAAACAGGCCTATATCCCTGGTGGTACAGTGGACCGCTCATAGCCTGATCACAGGCATAAGTATAACAATAATAAACTCCTACATTCCTGGTGGTCCAGTGGACTGCTCACAGCCCGATCGCGGGCATAAGTATAAAAATAATAAACTCCTACATTCCTGGTGGTCCAGTGGACCGCTCGCAGCCTGATCACAGGCATAAGTATAAAAATAATAAACTCCTATATACCTGGTGGTCCAGTGGACCACTCACAGCCCGATCGCAGGCAGAAGTCTACAAAAAGATTAGATCCCATCCCTGGTGGTCCAGCGGTACCCCCCCCACCCTCCCACTGATCCCTGCCACCCCGCTCCCCCCCGGTCAGCAGCGGATGGCAGCCTCCAGCAAGCTGCCTGGCTGCCCTACCAACTGACTGCATACAGTACAGCTGTATGCCCATTGCTTCTACAGTGTGGGCCAATGGGCGTGCAGACTATGCTATCCTTCCACTCAGATATGTGAATAGATTTATTCACATATCTGGACTATGTAGTACGGTGTGCCCTGCGATGGGGTCTGCAGATTGTTTCTCAGCGGCAGACTGGATTCTTGCTGTTCAGTGCCAGGAGAATTGAGTACCAGGCGTGCCTAGCCTAGACTGGAGCTAGTAGGATCATTGCTGTACATTCTCTTCAGGAGCACTCTCTGTATGAGTGAGCATGCTGGGAATAAAAGGAAGGCATACAGAAACATCTCAGTCCACCTCAGGGCTAGGGCATCCTCTGGGACTGTTCCCCTTGGCTGGTGGCCTGCAAAAAAATTTTGGGAGCTGATTATTCTCCCAGGATGCAAACAGATCTATTTCTGCAGTGACCGATCTTCTGAAAACCATGGCCAGAAGCAGGTTCACAGTCCATTCATGGCTTCCTTGACTGATTCTGCTTAGGGGGTCTGCCAGGGCATTGTCATTGCCTGGCAAGTGTACTGCAGAGATATTTGCATTAAGGGGTAAGCCAGGTTCCAGATTCTCATCACCACTGTGCAGTCTCTAGATCTTGTACCTCCTAGTTTGTTTATGTAGTACATTGTTGTGGTGCCGTCTATTCTGATTTGGACAGACTGACTTTGTAACTAAGGAGGAGAAGGCCTGCATTGCCAGAAATACTGCCCTGAGCTCCAAGAGATTGATGTGTTCCTGGGTCTTCTGTAAGCTCTAGATGCCACTCTGTGAGGTCCTCCAGGTCGGCACCCCAACCTAGAAGTGAAGCATCTGTTGTGAGGGTGGTTGTTGGGGATTGCTGGAGAAAGGGAATGTCCTCTCTAAGAATGCTTTCTTTCTGCCACCATTCTAGTTCTCTGACCAATGTTTTTTGTTACTGGCACCAGTTTTGAGAGGGAGTCCCATCTTTGAGACCAGTGGTCTCTTAGGTGGTATTGGATGCCCCTTATCTGAATCCTGGCCCATGTGACCACAGCTGTGGAACCAGCCATATGGTCCAGTAACTACAGAAAATCACTTGCAGGTCTTGGTTTGCCCACAGTGAAGGATTGTTCTGTGGTAATCAGAGTTGCTACCCTCACCTGTGGGAGGAAGGCTTTCCCCTCCAAGGTATCCAGTTACACACTAAGGAAGTTCCAACACCTGGACAGGTTACATTTGTGACTTTTGCAAATTTATCAAGAACCCCATTTTTTCTAATGTGCTCTGTGTAGTAGGGTGTGGGATAAGGATAACACAAAACAACCAGAATAAGGTACAACACACTGCAGTGTGGTTTTATTTACAAAAATAATAAACTAAATAAAAAAAATAACAAAAGTAAACAGCAGAAATCACTACTCCTTACAGTGCTTACACAGTCTATATCTTTACAGGCTTTAGATCCCCTTCCTCTGTATGGTACAGGAGTCTACACCATTTTGGGTCCTCTTCTTGACTTGGCTTTGGGTATACTGAGATCATCCACAGCTAATCTGAGAATCTCCCTGATTGCAGGGTTTTTATGCCCCTTCCTCCAATCGTGTGATCTGCCTACTATTCTAATACAAAGGTTTTCTATGCTAATCTAATACATATATTATAGAGAAAATATACATTTGTATTCTTATACATTCAGGATTCTTCCTTTTTTAAGTATATAATTGATTCAATAAATTCATTTATAAGAAAACATCCATGAATCTGAAATTGGGCTTTAATGAGCTATAGCTCCTCCTCTTTCATGATCACTGGCATTTGGCTTTAGAACAAAAAGTGGGAATGAGAAACCACTGGCTCCCTAAAGGAGCTATCCAGTGGAGTCTTCTCAAGTAAAGTAGACATTATTTGTGATAACAAATATTTTTTTCTTATGACCAAAAATTCAATGGTTGTCCTGCACCTTTTCACATTTGTTCAGCTTTTCCATATAATATAGTGCCCAATGTAAAATAAGTAAATTCAAGGGCTTAAATGGGGGAAGGGAAGAAGAAAGAACAGAACAGAGATGTTCTGTCTCTACAGGCATTTTATAATTTCATTTATAACTCTATAGCTCTTTGTATTTATTTATTTGGCAGATGCATTTGTAGAGGAGTCAGTTCCCTGACTATGGTCAGCGAATACTGTTTTTAGGAAAAAGTGAGCAAAAGAAAAGGAATGGCTAGCTAACATCCTGATCAGCTGGTTTCTTCATTCTCTCAAAAACTAAAATAAAACTAAAGGGGCTGCTGACAACAGGGGTTTTTTATGCCCGTTTAGTCTCACTTGAAAATGTTTGCTCTTTTATTTAAAGAGTTTTTTTTTAAAGAAAACAGAAAACATTTGGCACCACAGCAGAGCTGTCAATCACTTTTCACACAGCTGACTCTGAACAGCCCTAGCCATGGAGCACCAGGTTTGTTTTAAAAAAATACCAATTTATTTTTTCTCAAAAAGCCTCGAGTCTTATTTTTCTTAATTCCTTGCTGCCACTGGAGCTATTTATTTGTGTAGGAAGGCATCCCTTACAGAAATATAAGTGTGCTGTGTATATGCAGAATACATGCCACATGCTTAATTGTGCAATGTTTGCATGCGGTTCGCAAACACAAAGTGAACCAGGTCTAAAAATCAAATCAGGTTTGCATTGTGCAAGCTGACGTGTGCAGCAGGTAAGCCACTGTGAACATCTTCTACAAATCACATCAGATTCATGTTTTACATGTTTGACATGAATGCGGCAGTTAAGCTGTTGTGAACATCATTTAAAAATCACATCAGGTTCACATGTTGCACGTTTGCCATGTGTGCAGCAACCAAGCTGGTGCAAATCATATCTAAAAAAACACATCAGTTTCTATTTCTGATATTACTGCTAGCAATTAGAGCCATTAATATACCCTTTTCATTGATTTCCCATCAACATTAGGTAAACTCATTAATTCTGATCCTTTTGCAAGTTGTTTAATGGCTCTTGATTTTTATCATTAAATTGTCATTAATTTGTAAAGTATTGTTTACTTACTGCATTAAATGCCTAGATATACTGTGGTCAGCCAACATCCTCCATTCCAGATGTGCGATGTGGGGCCTTTGTTTTGTGAATCCTGACCTTTTTGTTTTGGGCCATGCAAATCCCCTTATGCATATTTAGTGCTACAAATGAGTGTCTCTTTGACTGTTTTGGCTCAGTTACTTTCTTTCCCTTTGTCATTCTGTATGAAGCATATACACCATGGCCATGCTCAGCACTCTTTGTGCTGAGTAGGGTCTTGAAAGCATGTATACCTCACATTTTGTCATTGAAATGAGGGACATGGACACTCAAAATGAGGTACAATGAGGGACACTAACCCTCACAATTACCAGGACACATCCTGAAAAATGGAGATATAGTACCTCAGAACACAGTGAAAACCATTGTATTTACTTGTACTAATATTACTACCTGAGAATGAATTTCTGACATAAATCAGGGGTGCCATTTAGGTAGGGCAGAAGGGGGCATCCCCCTTCCGCATTTGTACCTAGGTTGTTCTTACGGTGTGGTAGTAATGGCATTAAATTTGGATTTAATCTTTTGCACAATAAGTGTCCCCTGGCCTGTGTAAGCTCACGCTGAAGTTGCACTCCTGACTCAACTATGCCTGTATTGTGTTGTCCACATTCTCCACCTATTAGCAGTGGCACCATCACACATGATTTGGAGGAGCTCCAGCCAAGCAAGAGCCCATGAGAAATGCAAGTGTGGCACTTTCTTTGCCATCACAGAGAAGACAGGTTGCACACTACAGCTTGGAGGAGTCTGTGACCACTGAACTCTCAACAGCAGTGTTGTGGTGACATATTTTTGTTGGTCTACTCTTAGTGAGTCTCCATCTCCCATGGTGGCTGAAGGTGCAGGGGGTGAACTAGAAGCTAACTCAAGACTAGGCTACCTACTTACTTTACTAGGCTCACGTCACAAAAAAAAAGCAGAAGCAGTGATAGAGGTGTGGCTGGCCTTTATAGGCCTTGATCAGTGCAGTGTGTCAGCAGCCATGGCAGCAGCCAAGCAAGAAGCAAGCAATACAGGTTGGGTGGGTCTCCATCTCCCCTGGTGGCTGAAGTGGTAGGGGGTGAACTCGAAGCTAACTCAAGACTAGGCTACCTACTTACTTTACTAGTCTCACTGTACAAAATAAAAAGCATGGGCCCCCTGAAGCAGCAATCTTGGCCTAGCAGAAGAAGTGACAGCAATACAGGCTGGGTAAGTTCGGTTGATGTGATGACTTGTTCACAGGCCACAATGGGGACCTGGTATGGTCAGTTCTAGCATCCCACTTCTGGCAGAAAGTCAGAGGAGGAGCAAACTGAAAACTGAGCTGCTCGCACTCTGGACCAGGATACAGGTTCTAGCCAGGTAAATAAAAGTAAATTATTTTTTTACAGGGGGATTGGGGAAGGAGAAAGGACTGAAATATTGACATGGTTTCATGTTTCTTTGCCTTTGGGTGGCTTCACGACCCATATGGGATGGGTATTGAATGGAATGGAGTCAGAGAGAAAAATGGGACTCTTTTTTTGGGGGGGACAGGGGGTCAGAACTTCAGCCAGGAAAATAATTGATTAGTAACTGGGTGGGTTTAATCCCAAATCTGATGCACTGTTCTGGAGAAAAGACAGATGACTCTTATACATTTTAATTTTTCCTGATTTGCATATCACTTTTCAGTCACAACAAATACATTTTACCTTTTGGAGATGTTCCAGACATTTCCTAGCTTACTGCCTAGTTGCTAACTAGCATCTAGACTCCACTGGTTGTTGGCTCCCCCTCTGCTGAAATCTGAAATGGCATCCCTGGCATAAAATCTAAATTTACCAGACATCGTATGTGTCAGCAGCATGTTTTCCATGAGTGAGGAAGGGAAGGACTGGGGGGGCAGCTGTAAGGTGAGGGGCTAGCTGCACAATTGAAAAGACTCTACAGACCATTTTGGCCTGTTTCTGCTCCCAGTTTGTATGTTCATATGAGGAAAGGATTAGGGGCAGAGCAGTTTTCAGGGGTAAAATGAGGGTTGTCCCTTGCATTCAAGGACAGTTGAGTGTTATGGTATGCACAGAATATTGGAGCCACACTATAGTCAGGCTTATGCCCCCAAGAATGCAGGCCTCTACATCCCCATGCTCAGGAACGTTATGTCATAGGGCAAGGGAGAGTGCAAGGATGTGCTGCATTGAAATGAATGGGATAATTTTTTTACTATTTTATACATTATGATGGTGAGCTGGAGATTAATGAAGGCAACTGCTTGATGAACAAGGGTCTTGTTAGTAGAACACTGTCCTTCATTTTTCTCCAACTGACCATCATAATGTATAAAATAGTAATAACAAATAACTCCATTCATTTCAAAAGGTATGCCCCTGCACTCTGACCCATGGACATCATCTTTTAAAGACTCCTGCCTCTGGCTCCCTAGTACTCAGGAAAGAGACTCTCAACTTGTATATATACTTGGTGAGCTGTCTGTAGCAGCATGGCCACAACCGCTACAGTGTGTGTGTGCATGGGGGGGGTCTGACCATGTGGGTGGGTGTTGAGTTATTGCTACTTTCATGTTTGCCCCTTAAAGTCTGTTTGCAAGGAAACTTTTAAAACTATGGAGAGAAAATAGGAGTACAGACTAGACAAAAGTAGTTAAGTAGTTTTGTGATTAAGTGTGTGTATTGGGAGTGGGAAGAACCACATGTGTTTCTACTGGTATGTTTGCTACAGTTCAACCGTGCAGCTGAGTTGGGGGGGCAAGAAAACTAAAACGTATAACAGTGGCTATAAGCACGCTGCATGCTTGCAGATCTATGCAGATTGGTAACGAAGTATAAGTGACTCATATGTGTGCAGGTAGTATAGCTTAGTGGTGAAAGGTACTACACTGTTGACCAGGAGAGCTGAAGACCTGGGTTTGAATTTCATCAACCCAAGTTGTATATGGTGTGATCCTGTGCAAGTCATTAAACTTTTATGTGTGAAGTTATCAGTGACCACTTGCTTTTTGCACACATGCCACATGCATGCAGTCTATTACAATTTAATATAAAAAGCATTCTTTCCACTCATGCTTGCCGCAAGCATGCCACATGCATGCAATCGGTTCCAATTTAACATTTAAATCATGCTTGCAGCACACATATCACATCGGTAGTTTTATGTGTGCAGCATAAAAACATTTCATATAATTATTTCTGTAAAGGATATGGGGAAGTGTCTTACAAGGAGTGGTTTTCATCAGCAGCACAGCTTTGGAACAGAGCTGTTAACATTCTAACCTAATGGTTAATATAATACTATGTTCTGAGGGTCACCAATTATGCAAAAATTCTCTCCAAATGCAACAAAACAGTCCCCCATTTATCATTAAGCCTCTCATGTTTTGTTTTGAGTTTGGAAGCAAATAGGGAATATTATATACAAGAAGCGGCATTTACTATAGAAAGAAAATGTTCGAGCTGCTCCTTGCTACAGCCCGCAGTTTTTCTGGGTGGGCTTAGAGATTTTAAGCTGAACCATTAATTTATGTTTAGCATTTTTTTCCATGTCTAATATTAAAATAAAATCCACTCTAAGGGGTGTCATAGATGTTCCTTTCTGTTTCTCCCTACCTGATATAGGGTAACCACAAAGAAAAGGAATTTCTTTATTAACATCAATTAAATTATTTTTATTAGGCACTGCAGCCACTTTACTTTGCAAATGTGTAAGCACATTCCTGTTTCTATGCAACATCTTATTTTTAGAGTGGCCATATTGCCTGACATTTTGGTCTTTTTATAAACCACGTTTCCTACAGGCACAGGAAGGCATAGCAATTTGTGAGATTGAAAGAAAAAATTGAAAGAAAGTAAAGAGAGAGAGAGAGAGAGAGAACTTCTGTAGGTGGCCAACCTACATAAGAAGGAAAAAGATAGTATAGGTTAGGAAAGTGAAGTGCTGTTGCAACAGACTTTCAGTAGGAAAAATAAAGAAGATAGGAAAGGGTCCACATGTCTTCTGCATGCCAAGGTAGAATGCAGCTCTACCACACTGTGTACCTTCTGGAAAAAGCACCTTGTCTCTTTTTCTGTTTCACCTGTAACCAGTAAATCATCCATGCAGGGAAAAACCACCACATCATACCTCATCAGGTGTGCTGCCACCACAGCTAAATACTTTGTGAAAACCATTGGTGTGGAAGTGGAACTGAAGTGAAGCCCCACAAACTGGTGCTAGCAGTTTCCTAGCCTAAACCTAAAGGGACAGATTTTCCAAAGGAGGCACAGGGCTTGCATCCAGCCCTGCACCATAGTACTTTATTGTAGTGCACAATCCTCCTTTGCTGCAACTGCACATGAATTTCCATTCTTGGGTGCAGTTGTGACAGTTTCCTTGATTTACGGCTGCTTGTGCCAATGCTCTGGCACAAGCACTGTAACTTTGTCCTGGAGGGATGGCGTAAACAAGACCACAATTTTGTGGTCTAAGGACCTATGCCAGTTGCAAGGGAAGGAAATTGTCCATTGTCTCCCGTCGAATGCTGCAAGCCCCATGTGCTGTATGCTCGGCACACAGAGGGCTTGCAGCATATATACTCATTGGAAAATCTGTCCCAAGGTATTTTGTGTGAGTAGGCCTGACTGGGATGTGAAAGTAGGCATCTTTCAGTTGCAGTGACCCTAGCCAATCACCTGACTGTAATGATTTTATCACTGTGCACAGTGTGACCATCTCGAAGCTCTCTTTTGTTATGTGTCTGTTCAGATATCTGAAGTCTAAAATTGGCCACCACTCCCTTTTTGTGTGTGTCAGGAAGTATCTTGAAAGCAGGCCCTTACTTCTTTAAGAGGCAAGAACCTTTGCTACTGCTTTTGCTTACAATCATTTATTTACTTCCAGTTCAGCAGAATTATTTATGTGGGAGAGTGAACTTGTAAGCTTTTGTTTCTGCCAGTTTGGAAATTTTTTGAACTGCAGGGACACACCCTGGCCTGCCACCTCCAGCACACATGTATCTGTGGTATGTTTATCCATTCCTAGTAGTGGTGGGTCATCCCTCCCCACTGGTAATGATTTGGGGAATTGGACAGAATTGTCTTGGATTTTATTTTGGCTGAGGGTTGTGGACTGGTGATGCCACAGGGTGCTTGCAGCCCCCTGCCTCTGCTCCTATAGTAACCTCATTGGGTTGATACTCATTTATTTATTTATTTATTGCATTCTAGGAATTAATACCTTTGAGCCAAGGATCTTTTACAAAGGTTCCGCGACAAATTAAGTACAAGCAAAAAGGTTACAATGAGTGGCACAATAAAGTACATTGTGGAATAAAAAGAGACATGAACAGTCAAGTATCAAAGACATTTGTGCAAGGACAGTTAATTACCAAATGAACACTTTTCATCAATAAGAAAACAAATGAGGAGGGGAAAAGATAAGTTAGGGAAGTGTGATAGATAGAGCATGTGAGAGAAAAGGAGGGAGGAGCAGACCATAGTTAGAGAAAGGATCCTCTACCAAGCCTTTGCCAGGTAAAATGGGCAGGGTGGAGAATTGAAATAGGTAGGATTTAATCAAGGCAGTCACAGGAGTTGGAGGTGGCAAGGTGAGAGAATAGGCTAGATTTAAATGCACCTAAAAAGGTAGAGAAGGTAGTAGAGGTGCTAAGAGCATTAAGCCAGTAGGGGGCACGATAGGCAAATGATCTTTGACCCTGGGTAGTCCGGCAATGGGGGACCTGAAGAGGCTGATTTTCTGATCTTCTGGTGGGTTGGACACTTGTGTTCTGGCATAACAAGTCTTGAATGCAAGGTGGAGTGAGGCCCATGATGGATTTTTTAGCCATAAGGCAGGTGAGGTACTTTAAGCGGTTTGAGAGTTGTAACCACCCAGTTTCAGCATAGAGCTCACAAGTGTGAGTACATCAATGAGCACCAGTAAGCAGCCGACAGGCCTTGTTAAGGGAGGTTGTAATACGTTTAAGTGCGCTAGTAGAGGCAGACCCATAGACAATTAAACCATAGTCAATGACTGAGATGATTGAGGATTGAATAGCTAGCTTCAGTGCTGGTAGGGTGAGGAACTGTCTGTTCCAGTACAGTATCCCAAGCTGCTGATTAATAGTTTTGGCTGTACTATCGATATGGGTTGCAAAGGTTAGGCCTTGATCAAAGGTGATTCCAAGATATTTGAAAGTAGCCACCTGTTTAAGGGTGATTCCCAGGGATGTGTTGATAGTGAGTGGTACTTGTCTTTTCTTGTTTTGCGGGCTTGAGAAGAGCATGGATTTTGTTTTTTTGTGGTTTAGAACCAGCTTATGTTCAATGAACCACATCTCAACACTGGCAAATGCGTGCTGGAGGCTGAGGCATAAGGGGTTTGGATCTTTATGAGAGGATAGAATCACAGCATCGTCTGCATAGAGGATAATTTGCTCTGGGCAGGATTTAGGAAGGGAGTTTAGAAAAAGGCTGAAGAGGAGAGGGCCTAAGATGGATCCCTGCGGAACTCCTGAAAGGACAGGCTTTGGTTCTGAGAGAATTCCTGCTATTTTTACAACTTGAGAGCGTTGGGCGAGGTCACTTTTTATCCAGGCACCAGAACCCTGGGAGAGGCCAAGAGACTGTAGTTGACTGATAAGTAGACCATGAGGTACTGTGTCAAATGCCTTTGTTAGATCAATGTACACAGCTCCAGTTAGGAGTCCTTTGTCCATGACCTTGTGGATTGCTCCTGAGAATTCAAGTAGGGCTGTCGATGTGCTATGTCCTTGTCTGAATCCATGTTGCTGGGCACAGAAGATGTTATATTTCTGCAGGTAGTCTGTAAGCTGGTCCGCCACTATACGTTCAAGAGCCTTTGAGAGGGGAGGTAGTATTGAAATAGGTCTATAGTTACCAGGCAGAGACTTGTCACCACTTTTGTGCACAGGAGTGACTATTGCGGCCTTCCATTTACTAGGGAATTTGCTGGAGCAGAGGGAGAGATTGAATAATCTGGTGAGGGGGAGTAGTACTTCATCCAGAGTAAGGGTCAGTATTTTAAGGTCAATAGAGTCACTGCTTGCCCAGGACTTAGATATAGCCTTCTTTATGTATTTATGGACTTCATGTGCTCTAACTATTTTGAGATGGAAGGGTGGTATGTTTGGAGAGGCAGTGGGGGATATAGAGATTGGAGGGTCAGTATCAGCGAAGAAGTCAGATGAGAGGACACCGCTAAGGTCTGTGAAGGTCTCATTAAGGGTGTTTGCAATGACCATGAGGTCAAGGGTGGTGGTGCCATACACATTCAATATAGTAGGAGAGGACTTGGACTGCTTACCAGTGATATTTCTTAAATTGTCCCAGAAGGATTTCCCTTCACCACAGGAGTTGGAGAGGGCATTCTTGAAATAGGAGCTCTTCACCTTGTGAGTCTCTTTGGTACAGTGGTTTTGGGCCTATTTGTACTTTTGGATGTCAGTCAGAGAGCCAGTGGCTCTTGCGATAGCCCAGAGGTGGTCCCTACCTTTGAGTAGTGCCAGTAGCTTAGCCATGAGCCAGGGATTTGAGAGCACTTTCACTTTGCGCTTTTTTTCAGGTGCATAGGAGTCACAGGCAGTGTTGAAAGTGGTGATAAAGTGATTAAGGGCTACGTCGACATCTTGAGTATTGTAAATAGGAGACCAGTCTTTCTGCCTAAGATTTTCCTTGAGATGAGTAAGGTTGCCAAAAGGTAGTACTCTACTTGAGATGGTTCTAGGAGGTGGTTTTCTGAACTTTTTTGACCAGGTACATGTTATGGGAGAGTGGTCACTAAGAGAGTCCGGGAGAACAGCGACATTATTTATCCGGGCAGGGTGGTTGGTAAGGATCCACTCTATTAGGGTACTATTCCCAGATTTATAGTTTTTCCTAGTAGGTGAATTGACCAGCTGTGTTAAGTTTGCAGCAAGGATAGCATCCTTAGTCGACCCTGTGTCTGGTGCTAGCCAGTTGATATTAAAGTCACCAAGGAGAAGGAGCCCGGTGTCAGGAGGTTGAGATCTGATGAATTCTAGTACAGTCTGGAGGCTGGACCCTGGATCTTTAGGTGGGATATAGATAGCAGTAACTGTGAGGACTTTGTTGTGGGCGCCAAGGAGTAGCTTAATAGGAAGGAGTTGTACAGCGGTTTCAGTGGTGGTATACATAACAGGGAGGCATGTGAGATAGTCCTTTATGTAAATTGCACAACCACCACCCCTTTTTGAAGTCCAATCCAGCCTGAGTATCTTGTAGCCTTGTAGCGATATGGCATGGTCAGGGATGTTAGGTGTCAGCCAAGTTTCAGCAATGGCCAGGATATCAGGGTTATGTTGGCTGGCAAAGGTTTAAAGGGAGGACAGTTTTGGTAGGAGACTACAGATATTTAAGGTGGCAATAGTGAGTCCCCCCTCCATTTTGGCTGGCTTTGTTGTGCTGTGAGAGATAGGGCCAGGATTTGGGTGAACACTTCCTGACATTAAGAGGAGGAGGAGCAGGAGTTTGAGAGTCAATAGCCATAATTCATAGTAGATGGGACATATGAAGTGTAGGCTCTTGGGAAGTAGCTCCTAAGCCTGCCACCCCTACCATAAGGCATGTATGAAGTGGAGGCCATTTTCTTTCTCAGTGATCCTTTTGTAAGTGGTTTTGTGTTTATTTACTTCTGCATGAATGCCTCTGTTTCATCATAAAAAGCGAATCTCCTTCAAACTGGAAATCCATGGCTTTTGTCTGAGTGTCCTGTGAAAGGATAGTTGCCCTTAGGCAGGAGGATAGCCTTAAAGAAACTGCCTGAGCTAAGACTCTTGAGGCAGTGTCATTAGATTCCACAGCAGTGTGCAAGTGGTATTTAGTGGCAGCCAGGGCTGACTTTGCTGTGGCAATCAGGTCCTGCGCCATTTCAACATTAGTCATGTCAGCCAGTGCCAGCACTATATTCAACAGTGTCCTCTGATGCTGAGCTATATGGCCAAGTACTCACAAATGCTTGTAGGTAGGCACCTCATCACTGTCCACATAGATAAAAAAAATCCACTTCACTTTTCACACATAGGGCACATAACATGACAGAAGGTTTTGTGCTTAGCTTAGATCAAGAAAAGGCCTTCAACAGAGTCTCTCATGACTCTGTCTTCAGGGTTTTTGGACTATCTAGTTTGACACCTCTCTTTGTGAGATGGATACATGGCTTATACAGTCATGATTCAGTTTACCCCTTTGTCAATGGCTGTTTGGCTCTTCCTGTGCCTTATGCGGGGGTTCGACAAGGCTGTCCCCTGAACCCTCTCCTTTATATTTTCTGTTCATATCCCCTACTCAGGAACATCTAGTAATGCACCTTCATTCATGGGCTGCACCTGACTCGTCAGGCTGCTCCTTTGAAGGTTTTAGCTTATGTGGATGACACTGTTGTTTTATGCCAAAATGAGATGGTGGGACTGGCCCTATGACAAATTCTAGATTCTTACTCAATTTTGTCAACTTCTAATATAAATTATAAGAAACGTAGGGTGTTCCTTCAGGGTGGAACAGCTCTTACCCCCCTCCAGACATTGCCTCTGTTTGGATTCATAGCTCTGATATCAAAATACTGGGTATACTTTTTGGTGCATCTGACATGGATGGTAAGAACTGGAATGCCTGTTTACGAAAAGCTTTGCTTAAAGTAATTCATTGGAATGACACTCGCATTTCTAAACTGAAGAGAATTTTGTTGATTAAATCTCTCTTGGTTCTTTTATTTTTATGTCAGCTATGTCCACCCCCCAACCCCCAACCCCAGCCTTGAGACTAGTCTTTATAGTGTGTTTCTTCTGGGCAGTCTGGGGTAGTAGACTTAATCTTGTCAGGAGAGGTATTATGTGTAATGTGATAACCATCTACTAATTATGTGCATATCATTTTGATATACATGTATGTTTTAGACTCCTGCTTAATAATCAGGCCGAGCAGCAAAGCCTCATGGAACATGGAATTTTAAAAGAGAGGAAAGAAGGGTCTGCCTTCTCACTGACCCAGTGGATAAACTAATTAATAGCTTCCTATTTGACACCTACCTGTTAGAGCCTATGTTCGCAGTTATAACAGGTTGTAAAACCAGTCACTGCTTTGAACCTAGGAGACTAGTCATAAAAATGTTACATTTTATAACATCAGAATGGAAGCCATTTCTGACAGATACCTGTGGAAATTCTCACAGCTAAGAGAGGCGTTTTACAGGTTGTTGTTCTGAAACATCAAAGGGGAATACTATTATAAATGTATGCTCTGATGAAGAAATAGACTGTCTTGTTTATAATTAAGATATTGCTAACTTCACAGTTTTCAAACAGGCAGTCAGCGGAGCCATTTGGATATGCATTGGTTATGTTACAAATTAATTACAGGACTAAGAATGACCTCATGGGATGTGACATCACTAGGAGGTTGGGACTGTAACTTTGAATATTATCAGCTGGCTGAAATGACATAATCATCTTCTACTTTGGACTCCTGAAAGAACACATTCTTGTTCCAACTTTACAAGACTTAACACACCTGTGTTCTGGACTTAAGAAGCACTTCTGCCAAAACTAGGAAATTTCTGCATCGCTATTTACCAACTGAAACTGGGGTAGGATTAGTTACTCAGTATAAGGCAGTTTGTTTATAATGGTCCATTTATTTTTCTGACTACCATTAATGTTATATATTCTGAGTTTTGTATTTGATTTACTATTTTTAATTTTAATAAACTTTGTCTTCCTTAAAATCCTGCCTGAGACATTTTCTCCTTTTGAGTGTGAATGATGGGACAGTGTTGATAATTCTGACATAACTGTTAAAGTGCTTATAGTGTGTCACCTTATGCAGCAAGGTAAGGACATACCTAGGTCTCAGTTGAGTCATAAGGGGGATTGTGAACCAGGTTTTCTGCCCACTGGGTTAAGTATTGCACTGCTTTCCCTGAAGAGAGTGTGATATTTGGACCTGTTACCTGGGTGTACTAGCAAAAAAGGGTTCATATTTGACCCAAGAACACAAGACTGGTAGTTGCTCAGACCCAAAAAAGGCAGGAGGGTTTCCCTGTTTGTCTTCTGTTCACATATTGCACTTTGATGTTGGATACTGTGTGGAGCAGAGGGTCTGACCCCAGGAGTGCATTTGTGACATTATGTACAGACCCAAGAAGCAGGGAGGATTGGGTGTATTAAACACACTTGTTTTTTTCTTTAGTTTTTTTCTTATGAGAAATGTGTCAGCAGTCCTAAGACAATCTTGGTCTCTATGGTTCATGGCTGTCCAGGTATGGAAAGCAGTGTACATCCCTCAGTGGCAGTCCACCGGCTTGTGGACTATTTGGAAGCCACACTTTGCTTCTGGATACAGTATATGATTACAGCATTTTAGAAACTCAAAAAGTGGAGGCTCTGACATGGCATGCTGGTGATGGTTACTAAGAAGGCAATTTACCAGTTTGTCATGACAGAACACTTCTGCCCTGATTTTCAGTTCCCTCAACGTCCAGTGTTGTCTTTGAACATTGTTCTTCAACACCTGAATAACCCCAGGTTGCCCCCCCTTTGTTTGGGATTTGGTTTGGTTGAGTTATCACGGTAGGTGGGGATTTAAAAGCCACATAAGTACAAACCCTTATCTGACAATTATTGCTTCAAGACAGGTTGTGGCACCTTGCTAACAACTCAAGAATATTTGTTTTTTACTTGCCCTTATGCTCAGCAGCTCTGGTCCTATGTCACTACTTGATGGGGTGACCCCTGTTTTCGTTCCCTTACTTATCAGGAACTAGTTTGGGTATATTTCCCCATCTAGATTTTACATTACTTTTCTACTTTACAGATCCTGCTGGTGCTGTGTAAGTATTATATCTGGCAATGGAGCTGTTCTTGGGATCTCCATCAGAAGATGGTCCCCCATCAAGAGTTGTTTGCAAATGTCCAGCTGGAATTCTATAAAGTGTATGATAGAGATAAAAGGTCCATTCCACCTGGTAAACTCCAGTGCTTATGGTACTCCTGTGATCATTTTCTATGACACAGCAAATGAACTGTTTTGTGTCACAATGCCTTAGTTTTGCTGCTTTTTTGTTATGTATTTTTTTCTGGTTATGCTTTTCTTTTCTTCTTTAGTACTGTGCTGAAATAGTTTACTTCTGTTTGTTTTCCCTTGTACTCCTTTGTGAATTGGTGGTGTACAGACCTTATGTTTATTTGTATAGTTTATTTTTCAATAAAAATTCCCCATCTCTTGTGTAAAGTGACTTGGGTTTTTTTTTACTTCCACCTGGACAGCACCAGAGATGCATGGGAGGGCCTCAGTTTAATGTCTCATCCAAAGAATGGCACACCCCAACAGTACGGTATACCCTTAGTACTGCACTCAGATGCCAGCATTTAAGGTATGAGCCCAATCTCAGTGTGGGACCAGAATCCATGACTTTCTGGCCCAGAGGCAGATGTGATGCCAACTAAGCCATGCTGTCACCCTAGGGACTCCCTTCATCCTTTAGCCCTTTCTTTTGGATTTTACAGCAAACCTTAATATGGAGCTCACAGTAAGTAAAACCATGATCTGGACCCAGGTGCTTTAAACAGAGCTCATAGCAGTCTTCCCTTACCAGGAGCTGACAACAATTTTGACAATTATTAAAGCCAGTTGGTCCTGTTGTCTTGTTCGTAGATCTGTCAGTCAGAGTGATTAGACTGACAAGAGTAAATACTGCTAGCGTTAAAAAATGTAAACAGTGTTTTTTGATTGAGGGTACACCAGTTTAGTTTTGTGACACAGGGTGCACCAATTTTTGAAGAAATTATGAAGTTCCCTAAAGACAGGAACCACATTAGATGTGGCCTTCTCCAGTTCCTGAGGACTGTTCAGGAACCAAGGAACCACTAGAAAAACAGATTACACAGAATGATAAAAAAGCCTAAACTAATGCAGAGGTCCCACTTCTCAAAGCATTCTGCTTGACACAAGGAGCTTGCAGCAAACAGAATGCTGCAAGAGGAGGAGTAAGAACATAAGAACATAAGAATTTGATGGCAGATGGGGCTTGATTTAGTCTGCCCATGAATCTAACCCCCTTCCCTATATTTTGCTGTTTTTGTTTATACCATAGTGCCGTTCCCATGAGTGTTTAAATGCATTCACCATCTTTGCTACCGTTACCTCTGGGTGCAGACTGTTCCATGTCTCTATTACCCTCTCTGTAAACATGTACTTCCTGATATTGCCTCTGAGCCTTCCTGCTCTCAGGCATAGGCTGTGCCCTCTTGTACCCACCCCACCCCACCATTTGCATGGAACAGTTTGCCTACCTGAACAGTGTTTATACCTTTGATGAATTTGAATGTTTCTATCATATCCCCTGTCCCTTTTCTGTTCTAGGAAGTACAAGTTTAGGTCTTGGAGTCTAGACTCATATGGCTTGGAATGGAGGTCTTGCATCATCTTTGTGGCCCTTCTCTGAATTAATTCCAAGTGCTCTATGTCCTTCTTCAGGCAGGCCTCCATAACTGGATGCAGTAATCCAGGTGTGGCCTCATCAGGGATCTATAGAGTGGCACTTCTTCTTTTCTGCTTGATATTCCCTTGCCTATGCATCTGAGGATGCTGCTTGCTTTTCTTGCTGCTTTTTTATATTGATTCTCTGCTTTAAGGTAATCCAATATGATTATGCCTAAGTCCCATTTAGTCCTGGCCTCTTGAAGTCAATGCCTATCTAGGAAGTATTGAATTCTTGGGTTCTTGGGGAAGACTAGGTTTGCTGGCCAAGGCATCTAGCTTCACCTGAGCTCTTTTCTTCTAGGTTGCTTGAAAGAACAGATCAAAGAACCTTAGCAGAGCAAGGGGAAGGATTAAGACTTCTTTTGGCTAGACAGGTTTACTGTTTGTTGTTATTTTTATTTTGTACTCACAGGGATTGTTGCTGTTTGTTGCTAATATTTTATTGTTTTATTTTTCTCTGATTCAAATTGTTGTTGCTGGGTATACCTTCTGCTGCATTATTACAGGGTGTGCCTACACGTGTGTGCTAACAGATTACTGCTGTAATCTTATGATTTAATTTGTCTTTTGCAAGGTATATCTTCTGTTACTGCTTTGTTTTTCTCAGTAGCAAAGTGTTTCTTACAGGGTATATCTTCTGTGAAATTATTATAGGTGGTGCTTTACAGGTCTTACAGTTTTATCTATCATTAGGATAAGCTTTCAGGGTTACTGCATTTGTTGCTGGCTGATTATTTCTGCTCTTACCTCCTTGTTTCTTTCATCAATGGTTCTTCTTTATCAGCAGGGGGGAATGGCCCAGCCATCCACCCCATCCCAAACCACCTCACACTACATTCCTTTTATAGGGTAGCACAGTTGTGACATTTCCTGTGGCAAAGCAGGAAGGGGTGGATCAGTGGGGTATCTACACAGTGACCTCATTTACAGGGGCACTAGTAATTTAACTTGTTATAACAAGTTATACAAAAACAAACAGAACACAAAAATCAAACTTTTGCATTAATTTTCTTCCTTATAATTAGTCTGAGCAGGTTATAAACCCAACAACTTATCTGGAATGGATATTATTAACTGCAGGTACTGTGTAACACTTTTCAGAAGGGCAGTTTTACAGGATTTAGGACACTGTCCTAAATGCTGGGCCATTGGAGATCTAAGGGCTTTTAATTCCAGGCAGCATGGGCAGAGATTGCATGTCTCAAATTTAATATTCAAGAGGAAATATATTATAAGAACCACCTGCCATTTCCCCAACATCCAACAGAAGCACCTCGATCACAGAGGGTAGTTGGTCTGGGAGGCTGGCAGGTGGTTAGGAGGGGCAAATCGGGTGCCCCATCACTCGGTGATCTCCAACATATTACCTCCACAAACCATATAAAAACTACAAACAGGTATCTGCCTCTATTTCCAAAATCAAACAAAGGGGCAGAGGACACTGCGGAGTAGGACACTGCAGCACAGGAGCTAGTACAACAAAACTCACCCAAAACAGGAACCAAAACAAAAAAATCAAAAAGGAAATCCAAACAACTTCTGATCATAGGAGACTCCATGATTTGGGGAGTTGATACCTATCTCTAGCCAGGGGTAATGGTCAGATGTCTGCCAGGTACATCAGCATGGAGAGACACTGACCTAATTGCTAAAATTGTACAGGAGTCAGGAGAAAACATTGATGTCCTGGTACACATAGGGATTAACGATATTGCCAGCCAGTCAGTTGTGGAGACCAAGGAACACCTGACCAGGCTGGGTGACAAACTATCATCCATTTCATCTGGCATCTCCTTCTCTGAGATCCTGCCAGTCTTGGAGAGGGGGGCAGATGGACAGAAGGTCAGAGAAGGGGAGCTAAACATGTGGCTCAAGGGCTGGTACAGGAAAAAGGACACAAATTTGTTGGGAACTGGCAATAGTTTTGGGAGTGAAAGTTCTTTAAATTTGATGGACTGCAACTGACTAAGGAGGGAGTCAGTGCATTGGAGCAGAAGTTTGACATCTTTGCAGAATATTTAAACTAGTAAATGGGGAGAGGGGTGCAGCACCCCATATGTTGAATGGGAAGAACACTCCTCCCCTTCAGCTAGTGATCAAACAGGAGTTCAGCATGTTTGTAGTTCATTTGCATCACTAGGTAAGGAAAAAGGTCTGGCTCACCGTATGATGCACAGAGGAAATGTCAGACTTCACCCAACAACTAAGACACCGAAATCTGGCCAATGGAAAATCATGTACTCAAATGCTCACAGTCTGGGATCAAGATCCCAGACCTGCAGGCAACAGTGACAGAGGCTAAACTGGACATAGTAGCAATTAGCAAGATGTGGTTTACCAGTAACCACACTTGGGAGACTTCAGTACCTGGCTACGTACTGTTCAGAAGAGACAGAGGTGCAAAAAGGTGGGGGTGGAGTGGCCCTGTATGCCAAAGAAAATATTAAAGCTACAGAAATTAAGAATACACATAAGGAGCCAGAAGAACTGTGCGTCACCCTGGGAAGAGGAAATGGGACAGCCATAAGAACCAGGGTTGTCTACAGGCCCCCAGACCAGGTGGAGGACATAGACACATTACTGTTAGAAGATATACAAAACATGACAGCTGAAGGGGTGGTTCTGATAATGGAAGACTTCAACATGCCAGATACAGATTGGTCAATACCAGCAGGAACATCTGCAAGAACTAGACACATGGTGGATTCCCTGCAGAGGGAGGGCCTCAAAAAACTGGTACAACAACCCACAAGAGACAGGGCTTTCCTAGATCTAGTACTGACTAACAGGGAAAGGATTACAGATCTCAAGGTAGAAGGTCACCTGGGAGCCAGTGACCATCTCATGGTATGGTTCAATTTGGCCACTAGAACTAAATCATCCCATTCCAAGGCAAAAATATGGGACTTCAGAGGAGCTGAGTTTGATAAGATGGCCAACAGAGTCAGGGTTTTAAATAATTGATTAGCACTTTTTTTCTTGGGACAATACTAACTGTACAGAAAGCATTTATATAGGTTTTCTAGAAGTGTTATGTTAATGAAACACAGTGAGACAGATGCTATGCATTTTCACAATGTTTTAGCACTTTTATGAGCAAAACGCTAATCAATTTTTACAGTTAAATAAAACCCTGAGAGTTAAGTTAGCCCTGGCAAAAAGAAATACAGGTGAGGGGACACAGGCAAAGTGGGCAAGCATTAAGGATGCAATACTTGAAGCAACATCCCATTATGTTAGGGAGAAAAAGAAGTGCAAAAGAAGAAGGAAACGACTTTGGTTCTCAAAAACAGTAGCAGAAAAGGTCAGAGCCAAAAGGCTGGCCTTCAGGAAATATAAGAGAACGCAGCAGGATGAAGATAGGGAGGCATACCAAACTTCCCTAAAGGAAGCAGAGAAGGCAGTAAGGCAGGCAAAGGCCCAAACTGAGGAAACACTAGCACAAACAGTAAAAGACGGTGACATGACTTTCTATAGATACATTAGTGAAAGGAGAAAGTCCTGAGGTCGTATTGCTAAGATCAAAGAAGATAAAGGGACATCTGAAGAGGAGGACCATGTAAAAGCATCTATCCTAAATAGATACTTCTGCTCAGTATTTACTGAAGAGAAGGTAGGGCAGGGCTCACAGCTCTGCACAATGGACATGGGGGGGGGAGGTGAGCACTAGTCCCTTCAGAAAAGAAAGGGTCCTACAAGAGCTCAATAAGCTCACAGTGGACAAGGCAATGGGAAATGATGGCACACATCCCAGGGTATTAAAGGAGCTAAGGGTGGAACTAGCAGAGCCATTATCAAAACTGTTTAGTCAGTCTCTGAGCACAGGAGAGGTCCCAGAAGACTGCAGAAGGGCTCATGTGATCCCGCTCCACAAGAGTGGTAGCAGGGCGGAGGCAGGGAACTACACACCAGTCAGTCTTACCTCAGTAGTGGGCAAGATTATGGAGATACTCCTTAAGGAAAGGATAGTGCTACACCTGGAATCCATTGGAGTACTGGAGCCAAGACAGCATGGGTTTACAAAGGGAAAGTCCTGTCAAACTAATCTCATAGATTTCTTTGACTGGGTAACCAGAGTGGTGGACCAAGAGGGGCAGTTGTTGTCACCTACCTTGACTTCAGCAAAGCTTGTGATAATGTTCCACATAGAAGATTGCTTAATAAGCTGGGTAGGCTCATGGTGGGTCAGAAGTTGGTCAACTGGGTGGCAAACTGGTTGACGAGCAGAAAACAGAGAGTGGTGGTAAATGGTATACAGTCAGAAGAGATGCAAGTCTCAAGTGGGGTACCACAGGGATCAGTCCTGGGGCCAGTCCTCTTCAATATCTTCATTAGTGACATTGCAGATGGACTAGAGGGTAAGGTTTGTCTGTTTGCCGATGACACCAAGATCTGCAACAGAGTAGATGATCCAGATGGGGTGGGCAGAATGAGAAGAGATCTGGATATACTAGCAAAATGGTTGGAAGAGTGGCAACTGGGGTTTAATGTAAAGAAGTGCAAGATCATGCACATAGGGAAGAGAAACCCTGAAGCCACCTATAGGCTGGGAGGGGAGTTGCTGGCAGCCACAAGGGAAGAAAGAGTCTTGGGTATCATCATCACCGATGACCTGAAATCATCCAAGCAGACCACTAAAGCAGTAGGTAAGGCTATGGGGATGTTGGGGTGTATTAGTAGGGGTATCACAAGTCAGAACGGAGAATTAATAATCCCTCTTTACAAGACACTGGTTAGGCCCCATCTGGAGTACTGTGTGCAGTACTGGAGGCCACACCTTCACAAGAACATTAATCACATTGAGGCATTCCAGAGAAGGGCAAAGAAAATGGTGCAGGGGTTGCATCAGGGAACATATGAGGACAGATTAATGGAGCTCAATATGTATACCCTAGAGCAAAGGAGGGAGAGAGGTGATATGATCGAAACATTCAAACACCTTAAGGGCATTAAGAAGGTGATAGAGTCTAACATGTTTCAATATAAGAAAAATAGCAGGACAAGAGGACACAGCATGAGATTAGAGGGAGACTGATTAAGGGGTAATGTGAGGAAGTTCTTTTTCACAGAAAGGGTGGCAGATGCATTGAACAGCCTACCTCAGGAGGTGGTGGATATGAATACAGTGCAGGGCTACAAACAGGCATGGGATAGGCATAAGGGAGCAATACAGATGAGTATGAATAGATAGGCCATTGACAAAGCAAAGGCCGATGGCACATTTATAAGGTAGAAAAAGAAATGGGCAGACTGGATGGGCCTTGCAATCCTTATCAGCCATCAACTTCTATGTTTCTGTTTTCCTAGGTACATTACTTTGCATTTTTTAGCATTACATATAAGTTGCCAGACATTGGACCACTGTTCAAGTTTCTTGAGATCCTACTTCATACTGGAGGCTCCCTTCTGGTTGTCCACCCTATCACATAGTTTTATATCATCTGCAAACAGGTGGAATTTACCTTCAAGATCATCAGCAATGTCGCTGATGAATATGTTGAAGAGGACTGGACCCAGCACCAATCCCTGAGGGATTCTGCTTGACACAATACCATCATTGGACTTGGTGCCATTTACTGTGACTTTCTGAGTTCTATCCAGCAGCCAGTGCACTACCCAGCTTACTGTCCTGTAAATGACACCTGCATGTTCAAGTTTATTGATCAGGCTCCTGTGTGGGATGGTGTCAAAGGCCTTGCTGAAGTCCAGGTACACCACATCCACTATCCCCCCACCCCGGTCCACTGCTTTGGTAAGCTAATTGAAGAATTTGATCAGGGTAATCTGAGATGATCTACATGTGATAAATCTATATTGTTTGGGGTCGAGTTTTCCTGCCTCTTTTTGGAAGTCTACTATACTTTCTTTATGGAGTGTCTCTAAGATTTTATCCACCATCAAGGTCAAGCTGACCAGGTGGTAATTTCCTGCCTCCTCACTGCTGCCACTTTTAGGGTACCACAGTAGCCCTCTTCCAGTTAAGTAGCACCTTGCCACTTTCCAGAGATTCATTGTATAGCTCAGCTAATCGTGCAGCTATTTCTTCTGAAGCTCTCTCAGCATTCTTGGGTGAATTCCTTCCTGTCCCATGGCTTTTTCTGTCCTCAGTTTTCCTAGTTCTTTCAGCACCCTTTTCCTTGTGAAGGGGCTTGTGTCTGACTCCAGTGCAAGGTGCTCTGTTCTGTTTAGTGCCAGACTGCTACCATTCTGCTCATTTGTGAAGACTGAGCAAAATAATGCATATAGTGCTTCAGCTTTGTCTTCTTTTTCCACTATCTGACCATTTTTGTTGACATTCTGACTATCCCCTAATTGCTCTTCCTTTTTTCATGGATGTATCTTAAAAAGATTTTGTCCCCCCTCTTGATTCCCAGCACATTTTTTTCTTCTGTTTGGGTTTTTGCTGACCTGATAGCCTGTCCAGCCTCCTTGAGCTTCTCCTCATAGCGCTTCCTGTCCCCTTCCCTCTGTGACTCCTTGAACTGCCTAAGGGCTTGTTTCTTTTCTGTAATCTTTAGTGCTATCACTCTAGTAAACCAGAGGGGAGTTTCTCTTCCTTTTAGATTTAGTAACTAGCTTTGTGCAGTCTGCTGTTACCATGTTCAGTAAGTCTTTTAAGTTTTTCCAGCAAGCTTCTACATCCCCTGAAGATCTGTCTCTCAGCAGTGCTTCAATGTGTGATCTCATTTTCTGGAAGTCAGCTTTTTTGAGGTAGATAACCTTTAGTCTGGTGTGATCTGGAACCACCATGTTATTGATTTGTAGCCAGACAAAGTTATGATCACTGGCTCCCATATTGATGCCAACATGGACGTTGGATATTCTAGGGCTATTAGTGAGAACCAGGTCCAGGATTGATTTATCCCTGGTGGGTGAGTCCACTAGTTGGTTCAGCTCAGCGTCCTTAGGAGTAATGAGAATTCTCTGCTCTTTTATGTGGAAGCTGTGCACATGGACCATTTTACATCTGGTAGATTAAAGTTCCTGACCAGAAGCAGCTCCCCTTTGTCAGCCATTGAGTGAATGGTTTCAAGGAGCTCCTTTCCAACTTCAGAGTCCTAGGCTGGGGGCCTATATATGATGCCCAGGTGTATAGCAGACCTGCCACCAGCTCCTAGAGTGACCCATAGAGCTTCTACATTGCTGTGTTCCTGTTGAATGTCTGTTGCCTTTATTTCTTCCTTGACATATATCACAGCCCCCTCTCTTATTTTTCCTTGTATCTCTGGAAACAATTAGCCATGTGTCAGAGCTGAAACTACCTTCTGTCTTCTCAACCTGGAAGGACAGAAAAGGAAAATAAACAGCTCCTTATGCTGAGAGAGCAGCCGCTGGCTAGGTCTGAGCAGAGCGAGGGAGGAGAGAAGCCAACTCAGCTGAGAAAGGATCCCAGACTGTGCACTTCAAGGGGGATTCACCCATGTAGAACTGCTGTCAAGGAATCCCTGCTTCTGCACCTGTTGGAGGCTGTCTTCCCTCCATGACTGGACTCTCTCCCAGTTGATGAAGATCAATGAAGCTCAGCAGACAGTAAGGCTAGGCACTGGACCGCACTTGGTGTAGGCCTCCTAGTGTTGCCCTTTGTGTCTGAGCTGTTGTTTCTGGCTGAGAGCTTTCTGTTAGCTGACCACCATTTTAGTAGTGGGTACAGCAGTCAGTGAAGATCAATGAAGATCAGCAGACAGTAAGGCTAGGGGCTGGACTGCTCTTTGTGTATACCTCCTAGGAGTGCCCTATGTGTCTGAGCTGTTGCTTCCAGCTGAGAGCGTTCTATTAGTCAGCCACTGTTTCAGTAGTGGGTATAGCAGTACAAATGCTGATTTACATACAGCAGCAAGGAATTCTGGGCAAATGTTCCAACAGCTCCTTATGCTAAGAGAGCAGCTGCTGGCTGGGTCTGAGCAGAGCACATGAGGAGATAAGCTGCCTCAGTGGAGAAAGGAGCCTGGAATGTGCACTCCAAGGGGAATTTACCCAGGTAGAACTGCTGTTAAGGAATCCCTACTTCTGCACCTTTTGGAGTCTGCCTTCCCTCCATGATTGGTCTCTCTCCCAGTTGGTGAAGATCAGTGAAGCTCAGCAGACAGTAAAGCCAGGGGCTGGACTGTACTTGGCATGTGCCTCCTAGGGTTACCCTTTGTTGCTGTTACACTGAACAGTGCGATACTAGAATTGCTTAGGCAGCAGCGGCATCAATATCACAGAATGGTCTGTTTCTACCTATGTCCAAACCATGCTGCACAACTACACACTGACATGTACAAATGATGTAGTCATTGAAGCAGTGTAACATTATACATCTGTACGTACTGTACGTTTGTCTTCCTGGGGTGTTGTGCCAATATTATTGTGCTGTCAGGTGCAGTATCTATACCTGTGTAATTGTATGGATTCTGTGCAGTACCCCACTAGTAAGTCTAATGTGCCACCCAACTGTGCTCACAGCTTGCAGCAAATCCTCCAGATCTGCCATCTGTTTGGCATATGGTCACAGTTGTTGTAAGCCACAGGACTTTGCCGCAGGGATCCTACCCAATAGAGACTCAGGCACAGGGTCCTTGGTGCACTTGGCTTTTAACACAAGCTGCATTTTGCTGCAGTGTGCATCTATCTAAGGGTCCTTTGAGAATCAAGCCCAGGGTTACTAAAAAAAAAAAAAACAAACAAAAAAAAAAACTAACTTTAGGTAAATTGTAATTTAAAAAACAAATAAGTACTTCTGGAGACCAGAATACTGAATATGTGCTTCAGAGCAAATGACCCTTTCAGCAGTGAAACAAATCTGTCATTGGAGAGGTAGGGGGTCACATGATCACACTGCAGAGTTTGAACTCTCACTCTGTTTCATTATTAGCATAGTGTTCTATCTCTGGGGCAACATTCTTGAGTCAGATGATGCTGCTTAAAGTGTAAACATTAAGTGAGGGATTCCTGGAGTTAGAAATACTTAACAGTAACAAATTATTTTGCAAGTCATTATGCAACATAAACTGATCAGACAATAAACGATCTAATGAACATGAGTCCAGGAGGTGAACATTTTGATTTACATACATGAGGCGGCTCTTATTTAAAGTCAATAGTGAATTATGCATATTAAGGAGAGACTTAAATCTAGAGAAATAAGTGGTCATCCAATTTCTAAGAGGATGGCATTCCAGGGGGAGAGAAATGGCTGCAGGCACAGCCGCTATATATAGGAAGAGAAGTTGGTGGGAGAAACAGTGAAGCAATTACTGTTAGATGAGTGTTATGAGCAAAGATAGGGATGAGAGGTGAGAAGATCAGAAAGGTGGGAATGTGCAAGATCATAAATGAATTTGAGAGTGAGAACAATTTTGCATTCAATTTAATTGAATCGAGAGTCAATGGAGGTCATTTGTCTGTACATACATTTTTACTGTTTGTGAGCATGAAGGCAGGTGACAAAGTTTTAAAGATGTGGGTGCTTTGTTCGTAAAATGTTTGGGAGATCAAAATGCAGGGGCCCAGATATTCAAACTGCGCCAGGCTGTGGCGCAAGCTTGGGCGCAGCGCAACTTGGCTGCACAGGGGTGTGGACTGGGCAATGTTCAGCAGAGCTGCGCCATGGCACAGCATTGTTGAATATCGCACCCTGGCCACCTGCAGTGTGCATGGTGCAGTGGCACTGTGCCAATGCAAGTGGCCAAAGTGGAGCATGGGGATGCACTAGCACATGTTTCATTGCACTATGCACAGCAACAGCGATATTCAAAACTTGACATGCAAATGGAGCCATAATATATGCAAGGTGCATATGGGGCTATGTGCATGTCATTATGGCCCCATTTGCATGCAGGTGCGTCCATCCTCGATGACTTGCGCCTGGCATCCTGCCAGGCAGCAGCCATCGGTGGACCGACGCCCCTGCAGCCGGCAATGTGCTCCACAGCCCGATTGTGGTCTAAGTAAATATATAACATCCCTATCATCCCTGGTGGTCCAGTGGACCTGCCTGCCCGATCACGGGGTAAGTACATAAATAGGAATTATCAATATCCCTGGTGGTCCACTGGACCGCTGCCTGCCCGATTGCGGGCATTTGCAATAAAATAGAAGAAGTGCTTCCAATATCCCTGGTGGTCCAGTGGACCACTATCAGCCCAATTGCGGGTGTTTGTAGAAAAAGAAATAAATGTCCAATATCCCTGGTGGTCCAGTGGATCGCTATCTGCCCGATCACGGGCATTTGTAATAAAAAGAAATAAATGTCCAATATCCCTGGTGGTCCAGTGGTACCCACTCCCCACCCACCCACTAAGCCTCACCACCCCACTTCCCTCTGGTCAACCAGCAGGCGGCAGCACCCCACCCGCCTGCCGCCCGGCCACCACAGACTGACACCATCAGGCTGTAAGCCCATTGGTCCACAGCGTGAGTTGTCGAGAGAATGATAGTCACTATACATTCCAGATATGTGAATGAGATCATTTACATATCTGGAATGTGTAGTACAGTATGGGCTGCACTAATTAAACATGATCAGACTTTGTCCATTTAATAGAGACATTTACTGTAATTGGGTCATAATTCACACAAATATTGTAAAAATAAACAGATTTCTACTCTTTCCCAGTAACAGAGTGCCATGACTATCATAGACTTGTAAACAGTGTTGGCAATAAAAGACATTGGTCCATCCAGCCTGCCCTGTTATGCCCTATACCACCCCATGACCAAATGTCTAGACAGGATCTCAGTCTTCCATCTAAACGCTAGGGGCCTGCTATCAAAACTTTACCTTCTCTCTGGTTGACTGCAATTACACTCCCCTGATGTCCTATATATCACTGAGTCTTGCCTCTCCTCCAGGATTCCCAACCATAACCTGTCACTTCTTGATTACCATCTTTTCAGACTGGATAGGGTAAATGAGGCAGAAGACTGGCCATTTTCATTCACCAGAGTCTGACATGCACTGTGGCCAGCAAGCAAGCTATTCCCTGTCCCTTGAATATCCTTTAGTCAAACTGTCCTTCCCCTTCTCAGTACTCATTTTCATTGGAGTTCTTTACTCCTCTCATAAGATTTCTCGTTCTTCCTTGGTAGACTCTCTTTCCTCCATTGCTGCATTTTCCTCCACAGGTGAACTCATTAATTTTGGAGACTTCAGTATCAATTAGATTTGCCCATCCTCCAGACCTACAATTCACAAGATCAAGCCACTTAATTTGACAGAGCTTATTTTAGAACCCATCCAGCTCAATACCCACTTTGCTAACCATTCCCTGTTGGACTGTGTTCTAATCTCGACACCCCCACCTCATTGTGGATGCGGGTATTTTGCCAGATGCCTTTAGTGACCATTGTGTGATCTTCTTCATCAGAAAAATCTGATGCCCCCCTACTTAAACATATCTGGGCTAAGTCTCTCTGTTCACTAATTACTGACATTATACTGAGCAACCTTATTGCTACTGTTTGATCTGACATCCTCACTGCCTCAGATGTCGATGTTGCCCTTGCTCTTTTTCATTCCATATCTTCCGCTGTCTGGGGCAAGCATCAGAAAACTCAGAGTAAAAACATCCTACCATCCCTGGATTACCTCTGATATCACAGACTTTTGTAAGTCCTGGGGCCATGCTTGGGCCGATTACAAATTATCCCACTCCTCCTCTGACAACATCTTCTACAGGGCTCTGAGGAACAATTGCACTAAGACTGTTTGGTCGGCTACATCCCAGTATTTCAAAGCCAATCTCCATTTAATTTGAAATTCCCCATTTAAATTTCAGAAGGTTATACACTCCCTTTTTGTCCCACCTGCCTAGTCAGTCCCTCCCCACCTATTCTTTTGGAAAATGGTTCGCCTGTGTCTTACCATGCCTCTGTTGTGGCTGTCTTTAACAAGTTCTTTGGAACCTGTGCCCTTCCATCCTCCTCCACTATAAACTCCCCCCTGCGCTCATCTCCTCCTTTCCCCCATACCCCTCCAGGTTACCACTTCCCCATCTCCAGCCACAAAACCCTACTGGCCCTTTCCTCCCTCAGCCCATAAAGGTCCAGTCCTGATGGTCTTGACCTTAGGCTCCTACATCTCTCAGATCCTGTTATTGCAGCTCCCCTTACTCACCTGCTTAACCTTTCCTTCACTCTCTGCACTGTTCCCCAGTCTTGGAAGATAGACACATTTATTCCCCTTCACAAAGGCAGTGACCCATCTTCTCCTGGTAACTATCATCCCATCTCCCTCCTCCCCTCCCTCTCTAAACTGCAAGAGAAACTGGTCTAGCCAGACTCCTCAATTTCTTCTCATCCACTAACTTCTTATCACTTCCCAAAGCACCATTCCATAATTAGAGATGCAGTGAATTTAAAATTCACCGGCGCAGTGAACGTGAAGTGGGCGCCGCGTTTCTCTGCTGTGCGGAACAGGCAATCGCAGTGCTCGCGCCTTGTCATTACCACTTCATGTTAAGGCGGAATGGCAATGCGAAGTAAGGCGAAGTCATTGTTTGTAATGGACTTCGCGTTCCTCATTAGGATTCTAAGTGATCCACTTGGTGTTTCAGATTTGGCAGCCCCCCCACACATCACATGGTTTACAGTACTGTAAGTCACATGCTGTTTAGCTAGGTAGGAAGAAAGTGAGTCATACAAGCAGACACTTTTTCTTTCTCCTGTGCAGATGGAGAGAGAGTAGTGTGTTTCGTGACTGCTGATACTTTTAGATCAGAGCGAGGAGGAGATTTAAACTTTGATTTAGACCCAACAGCTTTTTTAAAAACTAAATTTTTTGTCTTTTCTGTACTCTTTTTTATTTAATTTGTTCTTTCTGTAAATTTTATTTTTCTTACCTTTATAAGTAGTTAGTTGTTTGTCTGTGTGACTGTGTGTGTGTTGTGTGACAGTGTGAGTAGTGATTGCTCGGACTGAGGGAGCTCAGTAGAAGAGATGGACCAGGGTGAGGGAATGTCTGGAACGGTGCAGCTTTGGGAGAGCATGGTAGTAGTAAGCATCTTACCATGTGCATGTGTGGAGGGCATGGGTGCCCATTCATGTTGGACCACTCAAAACTTGTGAGTGCCCCCCGCCTGAAGCAGGACCAGCACCACCTCCTGTCCTGACTCTGAGGCAGTTGAACCACCACCACCAAGTCCAGCACCAACTCCTCTGGAGCAGGATGTGCCTGTTCCCCCGGGCCCAGGTGTGGATCCCATCCCTGTTCAGCACTGTGACCAGCAGGCTTACAATACATCCAAGTAACTATTACAAAAGATTTATGTTGTGATTCATGACATGATCGTAAATTGTGATTTGTGACTGCATTTGTGACCATGATGATGAAGAAACGTGAATGCCTATGGCTGTACTTCCCTGAGCCATGATGAGCTGTAGCTTAAAACTCCCAGACTTAAAAACACATATCAGTGAGAACAATGGTGGGGTGGTGAAGCCTGAAGAGATACTACAAAACAGGCTTACAATACATCCTCCAAGTAACTAGAAAAAAATTTAATGTTGTGATTCGTAATGTGAATGATCATGAATCGTGATTTGTGACTGCATTTGTGATTGTGATGATGAAGAAATGTGAATGCCTACCGCCTATGGCTGTACTTCCCTGATGAGCTGTAGCTTAAAACTACCAGACTTAAAAACAGATATCAATGAGTACAATGGTGGGGTGGTAAAGCCTGGAGAGATACTACAAAACAGGCTTACAATACATCCAAGTAACTAGAAAAAAAGTGAATGTGATTCGTAATGTGAATGATCGTGAATTGTGATTTGTGACTGTGATGATGAAGACCGTGATTTGTATCACGAGTGACTCCTGATGATGGTCCTGACTTAAAAACGCATATTAATGAGTACAATGTTCATGCAGAATTAAGCACCACACCTGTCCAGTACTCTGAAGGGAAGGCAAAGAATCAACTGTGACTTACGTTACAGATGGAGATTGGCCCCTAAAGAGTTGCAAATGCACAGATTGTTTAAGATTGCGCTGTGCACTGAAGAGATGCAGACACAAAGGCATAACACCTAACCAGTGTTCACCATCAGAAATTCAAATCTGGAAAAGAATACCTTTACCATTTGGGGTGGGCTGTGCGGGGGGGGCAGTGTACTGTACTGCACTGCTGCAGTAACAGTCACTAGTACTAGTACCAGTACCAGTACCAGTAAAGATACCACAAAGAAGTACAGAAATCAAACAGCTGCAGTGGATAGCAGCTTCACATTGCTGAAATTATTATGTGGCACAATAAAAGGTGTCTGATTTGATGACACGCGACACACACATACTCACACATACACTAAGTAATTCATAGCAAATTGAAAACTTCAGTAATATAACCACATATTTTAAACAAACTAAAATTATGCACTGCTGCACCACAACAATCAGCAAACAAATGGCAAGAAATATTGAAAATATTACTGTGTGTACATTAACACAGTTAAACAAGAAAAATGTCACCAAAACAGAAAGCAATGTATTTTTCTCCAAGTTAATCTACCTACACCACAGATACACCCCTTCCCCAAAGCACACTTCCACTGTCTCTCAGCACACAGACTAAATGTTGTACATTAACATTCAAAATCCATACACAAACAATAAACACTCGATGATATGAGCACAGGAGGGTCTCCTATAATCGATGAACTAAAGTTTCAGCAAAAAAAATTACTCAAAAAGGCTTTTTTAACAGCTTTTTGAAGGCTTGAATTGCAGAGAGCTCTCACCGCAGATTGTCTCCTACAGCTTCCTACTACACACATTACCCCAAACTGAGGCTGTGCAGAAGAATCTAGAGCCCATGTGACCTGAAATCCCATGAAACACTGCAAAATTCACCTTTGGAGCTTAAAAACAATGCAAAGTAAGGTGAAGTACATTGTTTTCAATGTACTTCGCCTTAAGAATTGGTGGAGTAGTGGTTTGGGAAGGAAAAGTAATGCAAATTCATTGTTTTCAATGAACTTCACGTTACCCATTTGCAACGCAAAGTACTCCACTTCATGTTGTGGAACACTCCGCAAATTCATGGACCGAATTGGGGTCACTTCACCCACCATTATCCATAATCTCCTCCCTTCTGTGTGTAATTGATGCCATCTTCTCCAGGATGGGCCAGGGGCTCATTACTGCAGCAATTTATGTCGATCTGGACAAAGCCTTTGACTCTGTGTCCCACCTGCTTCTCCTTGACAAGTTGATAAATGCTGACCTCTCTGCCCCTGCTGTTTCTTGGTTCAACTCTTACCTAACTGGCTATCTACAATTAGTACAGGTTGGAGGTTCCCTGTCATCTCCCCTTCCTATTTAATCTGGGGTCCCACAGGGCCCCTCCTTTTTTCAATCTTTCTTAGTGATCTCCCCTCCACCTGTGTCAACTCACACATACACGTGTATGCAGATGATACAGTCATCTTCACCTCTGGTCCCTCCTCTGCAGCTGTAGAAAACCTGCTCTAGAGGGAATTCAGCAATGTCCTCCACTGGTTCCATTCTAACCAATTTAGAGGTAACACTGAAAAAACAGTCTCCATGATCTTTAGCACCAGTCAAAATCTAGCCAGACTCACTGCCCCCCCATCTTTGCCACTCTGGATGGCACCCTACTTGAAGTTGTTCAGTCATTGAAGTATTGGAGGGTGTGGCTTGACAATAAGCTTGACTTTTCAGCCCACACAGATACCATCCATGCCAAGCTCCATCCCAAACCTGGTGCCCTCTATTATACAAAGACTGCCTACCTGTATCTTTCCATGTCTGCAGGGAGCTTATTACCAAAATGGTGCTCCCTGTCTTCTACTATACGGATGTAGTCTATGGCTCTGCCCCCTCCTCTTCCCTTACCAGACTGGATACCCTTCTCAACTCCTTCTGCTGTTTTTCATCTAACTCTCCTCCATGCACACATTATTGCTCATGTTGCTCCTCCCTTTCCATCTTCCCTCAGCCATCTCACCGACAGGCCCATTGCATATGTTTGTCTCCAAATATTGGTTCAACATCCTTCCTGCCTACCTCTCCTCTCTCTTATCCTGAATCCCCACTGCCTCTCACTCCCTCTGCTCTGGGGACCATTGCAGTTTTGCCATTCCTTACCCACACTCCTTTGCTGGACAATCTGCATGCTTCTATAGGCTTCTTTCTCTCTGAAACAAACTCCTCTCTTCCTTCTGTCTCACCCCATCCTTTAACCCCTTCAAACACTTGCTGAAACTTCAACCTCACACATTTGTTCCTGCTACTGTTCTTCTGGTTACCCTTGAAGTCTTGATTTTAACCCATTTCACTTCACTTTGTTTTTTTTTTTTTGTGTGTGCCTCCCTCTCTCCCCCGGCTGGCCACTCCTTTGGGTCACCTGGGCCCTGCAGCCACCCTCCTCCACTTGTCACCATCCCACTGCCCCCACAACCAGCAATTAACCCCCTGGGTGAGCAGACATAACCCTCATCAGGTGGATGTGCCAGCGACACAACTTAGTTAGCCCTGGGGTTGGTGGTGGGTAGTCAGTATGGGGCTAGCCTGGTCTTCGTGGCATGCTGGGGACTGGTAGCCACCATCAGGCTGGACAGGGGGTGTTTTCACATTTTCTTGGCCTGCCCACTGCAACCCTGATGGGGTCTGTGTGAGTGGTGACCTGTGGCTGGGATGGGCAGGTGACATGTAGAGGCCACACACCCCCAGCCCATCACCAGTCTGCTGGCAGGTGCCAAGACCCTGCCCACCCCCCAGGAGGGATGCGTCCAATAGATGTTCTGGATTCCCTCCCTGCTGGTCTCTGTTCCTGGTACCCGGCTATGGGGCATGAACCCCGTTGGCCAGTGTGCCAAACAAACTCCTTCACTCTGCACCATGGAGCCTCCAATTCACTTTCTTTAAGTGTACTACAATTGCTGGAAGATGTATGCAAGCAAACAAACATTTTTTTTCTTGATCATGGCTTGTATTTAAAAAAATAAATTATCTTGGAAATGTTATGATTGTGTGGTCTGGGTGATATTTTGACCAGCATAGGATTTCTGTATTTTCTGATGTTTTTCACTTTTTTTCTATTTGTGTACTTATGTAAATTTATTTTCTAATTAATGTCATATTTATTCATGAGATGCTTGTATAAATTGACATCACTTCTCTTCTGCTAACCATGCAGCCTGATGAACGGTTTCATACCAGAAGTGCCAGGGTAACTAGTGGTCAGTGCTAGTGCTCTGCAGAATTTTCAAATTCTGGCAGAATGGAATTTCACAGAATTTTCAATATTCTGCTGAATTTCTGCCAAATTGCCAAATTTGTCCACAAATGGAATGGCATATTTCTGCAGAATTTTATTCCACAGATCTCAATATTTTCTGCTGAAATGGATGCAGAATTATTTTCCATGGAATAAATGCTGTTCTGTGGAATATTATTCCATGGATTTCAATATTTTCTGCAGAAATAGTTGCAGAATGGTTTTCCACAGAAAAAAATGCTGTTGCATGAAATAATATTCCATGGATCACAGCAGGTGGAATTCTGCAGAAGGACTAGTGAAATTCTGGCAGAAATTTCACCAGCCGAATGGCCATTCTGCATTAATTCTACCCTCGGGATTCTGCATTCTGCACAGCACTAGTCTGTGCACCTTCATTTGTTTTAATTCACTTAATTGGGATGGCTCAGTGGATAGACAATTGTCCTGAATAAATGACTGTGCCTATTAAGTGAAGCTGTTTTTTGCAGGAATTTTTTTTTGCCTCTGTACCACTTGGTCATCCACCCCACCCCACACACAGAACGCAGGACAAATGAAACACACGGTTTAAGTGATTACAGCTCCTTTGAGGAGTCTTTGGTTTGTTTGATTGCAGATTAAAAGTCTACTTTATTAAACGGCCATACTTTGCAGTATTGTACTTTAAAATCACTTATCTGTCAGGAGTTTATGTTCCTGGTAGTTCTATACTGTAGTTTTGCTTGCCATTTCTGAGTGTGGTAGACTGGTCATGGCAAAGAAGTCAGTGATTTTGCTTTGCCTCGCCTCTGCTGCAGACTGCTGATGGACCATGCTCTCTAACACAAAGATTGTTTCCCAGAACTCCATTTTGTTGTTTTGCTGGCACCTATCATGTAATGCACTTGCATGTAGAAGTGCTTCGGAACTTGTAACATTGATGAGGTGTGGTCGTCTTCCACGTCAGTTGCATTTGCTCTGTCAGCACTGTCTTTTAATGATGAACAGATAACATCTGCAGTGAGGTCCCCCTCTATATTCTCACCCTCATCCACAGCAACGAATGCTTTGACCTCTTTGGGATCATTCCATTTGGCATGTCAATATCAGCGAGAGGATCTTCACCACCATCCTCTGGTAGTGGAGGTTGGAACAGTTCCATGGTTTCATTTGTATCCATCGAGAAGCCAGCTTTCTGGAAAAGGTTGGAGATCATGGTCTCCTTGACAGTGTCCCATGCCTTGGCCATCATGTACATTGCATTAAGCAAATTTAAATTCTTTGCAATTTTGGTGGTCAAGACAGTGGATCCACTGTCAATGATACCCACGATATGTGAGGAGAAGACTGATCGATGGTGTCTTTTAAAACTTTTTTTTTTTGCAAATAACATTATTTTATTATAAAAAAGGAAAACTTATAGGGTGCGCACATATGGAGTTATATACACCAACAACAGATAGAGACTGGGCGTAATAACAAAACAAAGAAACACTTATAAAAACAATAAAAGAAAATAACAAAGCAGAATACTGACCACCCCAACCCTCCCCCCACCCCGCAGCTATCCGTAGCTATATTACTAATATAGGGTGAATGAAGGAAAAGAACTGTTGTCATGAACTGTGAATAAAGCTTAAATAAAACTTAAGTAAAGGGAGGAGAGGAAGAACAATACATGATCAGAGAAGAGGAGGAGGCTAAGTTTATACAGAGAAAAAGGAAAAAACAAACACAGAAAGGTTAGCAGGATAGAGGCCACCCAGGAAGAAAGAAGAAAATAATAAAGGACAAAAGAAAACTAATTTAAGGGGTATATATAAGGAAAAAAAGAAAAGAAATGAAGTAAAGAAACCTGATAAACCAGGTGAGCACACATACCCCCATATTAAAAAACAAATTTGTCACTTAAACAATGGTTAAGTTTCGTCCAATAAATATCAAATTTCTGCAAATTATTAGCTAATGCATAAACAGTTCTTTCAGCGTGTAGCGCAGTCAAAAATTCCTCCCACCACTCCTTAAAAGAGGGAGTCCATTCATCTCGCCAATGCCGTAGAATCACCAACTTAGTGACCAATGCCACTAATGCCATCTGGACTCTTGAAATACTATTTGAAATAGATTGTACATCCCGAAGATACATACCTCCGGAATAAAGAATGCTGTGAAATCATAAAAGGTTTCAGCCCTCTTGACCACCTCCCACAATTCAGTACTTTTGGGGCATGACCATAATTTATGGAAAGTAGTGGCTAAAGAACCATCACAATTCAGACAGGCAGGGAGCAATTATAATTCCAACGATGCAGTTTAGCAGGAGACCAATACATATTATGCAATAATTTGAACTGAATCTCTTAATCTATCTTGTTTAATGCATGTGTGGATGTCCACCCAGACTTTCTCCCAGATCCCTTCAGGCCAATCCAGAGACATGTTAACTGTCCAATAATAAGGAATGGGAGATAGGTTCAGGTCAAACTTCTTAACTAAGAATTGGTAACACTTGGACACCAATCTCCCAGATGAACACGCATCCGACAATTGCGCCCTTAAAGTTCCCACCAAGTCCTATCTTTTGGTATTCCTAAATGAAGAGGAAATAGAGCTCCTAATTTGGGCTAACTTTAACATATACTGAGGTTTAACCCCAAATTTTAAGGCCAACCCTGAAAGCGGCAGTAGGGAATTGTCCTCATAAAAATCCAAACCCTAACCTTAGGGCGGACAATAAGAATAAATTCCTGATGGGCAAGTTGCCTATCAAAAATTATGGTTCATGAGTAAGGTTGAGAAGGTCAAATCTTGGATTAACCTTCAAACCAGCGTATAGTTGATGAATAGCCCTTATGTCCCATCCCAAGGGGTATTTCTGAACCTTTTAGGCACTTTGGACCAAGTGGTGTATAAAAAGATTCTAAATCTAATTTTAAATCCTTCGCTATTGCCTGGTCGAGAGCTAGGCCGGTAGTAGAAGAGTCAATTTTCCCAGTCCATAAGACAGCCCCACGCATGTATAGCCAAATAATATCTAAAAAAATCAGGTAACTGCAGGCCACCCAAACTACGTTGTTTATAAAGCTTGGAGTAAGACCTAATGAAGTGTTTATTTTTCCATATAAACTCAGAGCAGAGTCTATTTAAGCCACCAAACATGGATTTAGGGAAAATAAATTCAGGTTAAGGAGGGGTATAAGATTCTCGCAAGACCACCATTTTCACTGTATTGACCTCACTGAGAAAGACAGGGAAGTCTCAACCATCTCACCAAGTCCTCTCTGATAGATTTAAGGACTGGCTTCAAGTTCAGCTGGCCAGCTCTTCCAAATTCCTAGAGATTTGGATCCCCAGATAAACTAAAGATTCAGATTGCCACTGAAGGCCTAAGGATAAACACCATCCCTTTACAAGGTTAGTAGAAAGAGGGAAAATACTGTTTTGGAGAGATTAAGCTTATAGCCTGAGAAACCGCTAAAGTCTTCAATAAGGCTCAGAGCCCTAGGGAGGGATAGTGTTGTATTCCTAAGGTGTAGTAATATGTCATTCAGTAACGCTTATAATTTATGCTCTTGATCCCCAATCATGATGCCGTAATTTGCTTATCAGACTTAATTGCTCTAATTAGAGGTTCTAAATACAGGTTAAACAAATATGGCGATATAGAGGGCAACCCTGGCGAGTTCCTCTCTGTAACAGAAAAGCTACTGAAATTAAATTGTTGCACTGAATTCTGGCGTAGGGCATGAGTAGAGAATCTTAATTAAGCGTATAAATTGTTGGGGATACCAAATTTAACGAGAGTGTCAAATATATATGTCCACTCCACCGATCAAGGCTTTCTCCGCATCCACCGAGATGAGAGAAGCTTCACACCGGAGCCGCTGATGCCGAATTAATAAAACAGCTTCCTAAAATAGTCAGCTGAGGTGTGTCCCTCCACAAAGCCAGCTTGCTCCGAGCTAATCAGATCATGCCAAACTCTTTAGCCTAGAAGCTAATATCTTAGCCAAAATTTTAACATCCAAATTCAGTAAAGAAATAGGCCTATAGTTACTAACTACGCGTGGGTTTACCCGGTTTGGTAGTAATATTATTCTGGTTCAAGAGTGACGATCCCTGACTCCAACCTCAGACCAAAAAAAAAGTTGTTGGAGAAATGGAGCAATATCAGTTTTAAATACCTTATAAAAAGGGCGTGAATCCGTCGGGCCAGGCACCTTATCGGTCTTAAGTGATTCAATAGCCGCCATTACCTCCTCACAAGTTATGGGGAAGCTAGCTGCACTCTAGAACCTGAGACAAATTAGGCAAGGGTAAGTCCTTCATAAACCTATGCATTTGAGAGAGTTGATGTACAGCAAGAGGATGACTCGAATATAGGTCCCTATAAAATGACACGAAGGATTGTAAAATGCCTTTAGGGTCAGTAACTAGAGTATTAGAGTCAGGGGATTTCAAGGCCGGTACCCACCTAGATTCAGGCCAATAATTTACCAGCTTTACTACCCTGTCCAATGTACAGAGCTCTAGATTTAACTGAAGAGTTAATCACCCTCTCCCTCAATGTAGCGGCATACCATGTTCTCAAGGTGGACAGCTCCAAATCTTGGTCCGCTGATCTCAAATATTCGGGGATATCTTCTAGATCTCTGATTTTATTCAAACAGGAAGACATCTTCTGATTGCATTTCACTTTCCTCACCGTAGCTATTCTAATTAATTCCCCTCTCCACACCGTTTTGAGAGCGGCCCAAGATTTGTCTAAATCAGAGATAGTGCCCCAATTAAATTTAATAGAATCTTGCAGAAAGGTACGAAACCTGTTTAGAGTGTTGCTATCTTTAAGAATACTGTTGTTTAGGGCCCATGTATAAGATCTCTTCAGAATGAAAGACAGGATCCAAACAAATTTAACTGGAGAGTGGTCGGAAATCACCCTAGGGAGCAGGTCAGTCTCCGTAACCTCGGAAATGACCATTCGACTTACCAGGAAATAGTCCAGCCTAGAAAGGGAATTGTGTACTGGTGAAAAAAAGGTGTAGTCCCAAGCCGAAGGATTAAATAGTCTCCAGGGGTCGATCAGACCTAAAAAAGATATATACTCAGCCAGGGCTTGTTGGGCCGGAGAGGGATGTGACTTCCTACTAACTGACCTATCTAATTTGTCAGATTGAACTAAGTTCCAGTCACCACCTAATATAATTGGCACGTCCTTAAAGGGAGATAAGACCATTGCCAAGTGGGAAAAGAAGGAGGGGGTCTTAGCATTGGGGCCATAAATAGAGCCCAACACCGGAGGCTTCCCTCCCAGTTCTCTGGAAACAATAATGTACCTGCCATTCGGGTCATCAAGTATTTCTGATTTTACAAACGGGACACCCCGGGCTATCAGAATTACCACTCCCCGACTAGAGGAAGAGTACCCAGACCCAAACACTTGGCCTACCCATTTCTTCCTGAAGTGAGAGAGGTGGTCTGACAAAACATGTGTTTCCTGTAAAAATACAACTGCCGGCTGATAACGCTCCAGATGATTCAAAACTATGTATTTTTACAATTATCCTTTCCCCTTTAATATTCCACGAAAAAATTCAGATTAGAAACCATTCATCCTATTTTGCCCCAGAGTAGTATATGGATAGCGCCCCACTCCCCACATATAACCAAGGTAAACCAAACCCACCCATCTCCAAACATCCCCACCCCCCAAAATAATCCCTCCAACTGAACTGCAAACTACAACCCCCAGGCCCGAGGCCCACTCCTCTTGCACTGGTTCAAAGTGAGCCATAGAGGTGGGGGCTCCCAACCCTCCCTACACAATCACAAATCCATGAAGATCCACACACAAACCCGCCGAAAGTAGAAACACCATTTATAAATCCAGATATAGCCCCTGCCCCACGGGTAATATTGGTGAATATCGTAAGCCAAATACAATGAAATTTTTTTGGTTGCTGAAAGCCTTAATACAGTCCGTTCTACCGAAAAGAAGAACAATTAACTATTTAATGGAGGACTCCTGCTAGCAGACCCTCCCAAAAAAGAAAAGAGGAAAGCGCCCAGAGGAGAGCCGAGCCCACTCCCGATTAGAGAGAGACTCATGTCTATCTGGGGCCCCCACCCGAACATCTCCAGTCAAGTAACGGTTAAGACCTGACCCAACATGGGGTGGTGTCACATGGAGGTATACATATACATGCTCTTATAACAGCCCATAAGAGGGAGAAAAACGGAGGTGGCACCACCGGAGGATGGAGAGCCATAAATCCTAACAGTTCCTCCTGCCCCGGTACTTCCCGTACCACAATTGTATTAGGGGCTTGTCAGCATAATCTATATAGCCCTCCCACCACCTAACAAACCTTATAGCCATGACCAATTCTAATAAGAATGGCACAAAAGGTACAAAATAAAGCTATCATTAACATAAAAGATCAGGCTAACACCCCCCTCTGCTGGACATAGAGGAGAATAGGAAACAATCTCCTAAAATAATAGATCTGTTTTAACTACTTATATATGAGTCAAGTAATAGGTTGGTGTCCGAAGTAGACCAGAATTTGAATATGGTTGTTAAGATCTTGTAGTAGTGGTCTCAATGGTAAAATTATAGTCCACAAAAGCATAAACTGGTGAAACAGGCCAAAAATACAGCTGTGCTGAGCTATTAGGCACGGGAGATCCCCGCAGTCCACTCATAGTTCAACCTTTAGTGAAAAGATCTGGCATCAGACCACGGAGAGAAGTTAGTGCGTCGTCTGCAGAATCATAACGTTTAACTCCTTCTTTTGTAGTGACCTCGAGTTTAGCTGGATACAAATGCTATGATGGATCCCCAAGGCCCATAATTTCTGATGTAACAGGTCGAAATGCTGCTCTACATTGTCTCATTTTCCCACGCCAGGTCAGGGACAAGGCGATTTTTACCCTCCCAGTGAAAGGAAGATAGTTCTTTTGATTCCTTCAAAATATGCTCCTGTCCAGAAAGTTAAGGAGCTTAAAAATGATAGGGCGAGGAGGCTCTGCTGGTAGTGGCTTAGCTCTTAGTGCACGATGCCCCTTCAATTACATACCCAGCCCATTTGGTGAGGGGCCCACAGATCTATTAGTAGCTTCTGCAAGAACAACAGCATATTAGGACCCTCCTCCCATTCTGGTAAACCCAGCAAGACTAAATTGTTTCGGCGGCTTCTGCCCTCCAAATCATCCAGCCGCTCCTCTAATTTCGTGATTGTCTTTTTGCAGTCCGAGAGAGTAGGCCTTGTCTTCTCAAACGCTCGCTCAATTGATGAAATGTGAGCCTCGGTGTCCGTGATGCGTCTAGCCAGTTGGGTCAGAGCAGGTTTTATGTCTGCGACTTCATCAACCAGTTTAAAGAGTGCTTCTTTAATAACTGAGAGGTCGCTGTAAATCTTTTCAGGCTTCACCTCCTCCGAGCAGTGCTCCAGTGATGAACTGCGGCGTGGCCGCTTCGCCTCCAATTCCTGATCACCCGCTTGCATCGCGATCGCCTAATGGCACCAAATTAGACCAGAGGGGAACGGCAACGATGGTAAATATGGTGGGACCAGGTAAACTGCCTTGGCACTGTAGAAAATTGGCAAAATTGCTGGTTTAGGTCGGGAGCCCTCACGCAGCGACTGCTACTCCTCCATTGGCATCACATGACCCCCTGTCCTTTAAAATTTTTAATCACCTCCATGTCCATAGGCTGGATTAAGTTTGTGGTGTTTGGGGGATGAAACACTACCTTAATGTTGGTAAACTTGCCAACTAGAGCTGAGGGAAGAGCGCTTCAGTTGTCTATAAATTAAAGCACCTTTCTGTGGTGACTTCTCAACCTGGTGTTCCATTTAGACATCCACTCATGAAACAGTGCTCCAGTCATCCAGGCATTGGCGGAGTGGAGTTACGTGACAGGAAGAGTTGCAAGGTACTTTAGGAAACAACGAGAATACTTGCTCTTCCCTATCACTAAAACTGCAGAGACTCCAAAACTCTGACTTTGTCACAAAGAGGGAGGTCCAGTTGTTTTAAGATTGCCATGGCATCAGCAGCTCAAATAAACAAAAACAAAACTGCTCCTGACTGTTCCTGTCCTGTGCTCAAGCGCTAAGCACTTAATACACTAACCCCTGGGGGGGGGGGTTAATTGTTTTCAGCACCTATTGATTGGCACTAATTGGTTGGAAAAGTCTCCAGAGGGGAAGAAATTGTCCCATTTAAATAAACAGAGCCTCTCCATTAATGGAAAATGGCCACCATAGAATAACATGGGCTTAAACTCAATGACCTGGTAATTATTCTGATTATGCAGCCATCCCCTTTAAGAAGGTCTCCTTTAAGTAGCCCCAACTATATTTCTGCAATAAAACATTGAAAACTGATAAAAAGATAGTGCCTTGGTTGTCTTCAAGTGCAGGTTTTCTGTGACGTTTTGTGTCTTTTGGGCCAGCCAACCTTTACCTGCACCTTTCCTGTCCTGAGAATTCACAGTTCACCTTTGGAAGTGAAAATGAGCTGCTACCAGCTCAGTATGTTTTTCCTGGTAAAACCTTTGAAATACATACATACAGTACATGCAGACATAAATAAATAAATATCTTAATCACATTAATGCATTAGTAGCTATTGTGGTTCTGACCAGAGTTTGTTCCTGCTGCTATTGAAACCACTCCCAATACTCTCCAACATACTGGTCTCCTTTCTGTAGGCCATGTTGGATTGACTGTATTTTTTTAGAGAGCCACTCACTGTTCTGTTTTGGGCTTCGTATTCCTTATGTGAATAAGCTTGCACTTTTTGGGGTTGAATTTAAACTGTCAGATTTTGGACTGCCTTTCTAATCTTTGCAGTCCCAATTCATCTCCTTTACCTCCTACTCACTGTCTACCCTGCCACAGAGCATAGTGTTATCTCTGAAGAGACACATCCTACCCTTTATTTCTTCTCCTCTGTGAATGATAAACATATTGAAAAAGGTCTAGTCCCAGGTTTAGGAATGGATCTGGGAAGTTGGAGGACTGGCCAGGGGAAGAAGGATTGGATGTCCTAGGGATGGCTCTCCTTCTCCAAGGGGAGGAGACTGTGTGTCCAGAGCAAGTCAGACCCCTAGCAGAGGCTGGAGGTCTAACAGTGACCAGTGTCTAGATTACTTAGGAGGTGTGTGGATGCTGGCATCATTGCACATCACATCCCCTCCTTCAAAAGGGAAAAAATAAGGCCACCTTTTATGATGTCCTGCTGCCTCATGGCTATGATCACCCACTGGGAGTCTCCCTTAGTTGACCTATTATGTCCTACACCACAGCTGGATTTTCTCCATACCCCATTCCAGGGAGGGGGGCTAGCCAGAAAGGCAAGATCAGTGGGATTTCCCACCAGCACCCTTACTCCATTGTCATGAGAGTTGCACTGATGAAGTGGGCCCACCCTGGGGGGGGGAATCCAGGGGGTATCACATCTGAGGAGGTAAGTATCAGGTGGGGTGAAGAGGGAGCTTGGTGAGCTGGCAGTATAACCTAAGGGTTAGGGGAACGAGGTGTGAACAGGCTTGGTACATCCAGCAGACTAGACCTGAGTTTGATTCTCACAACCTCCACTTGCATACTGTGTGACTCTGAGCAAGTCACTTAACTGCCCAGTGCTCCCAGGTCACTCCAGAAAACAGGCACTTGTGCCTAGTGGGCCTTACCTGGTTGCCAAAGTCTAAAATAAAAAATAAAAAATATGCGAGGGCTGAGCTCCAGGTGGCTCACAATAAAAAAAGGTCTAGTCCCAGGACTGACCATTGCATTACTCTGCTTGTGACTGCCCTCTCTGCATGACTTGATCTCATTTACTACCACCCTTTGCCACCTCCTCCTCTATCAATATGCACCCATTTTACTACTACTACTACTATTACATTTAAGAATTAAATGTAAACCCCAATGTGTCCACTTTAAGTTTATAGTCTCATCAAGAAGTTTCAGTTGTGGGAGGTCCGAAAGCAAATATAATGTTTGGGCTATCTAGGACTAGGTCTTCTGTGCAGGCACTTATAACACTGGCTTTCATAACAAGTTGTGCCTGTTTTGATTCAAAGAACCATGCAAACTGGTCTATATTCAGTTAAGTGTAACTTGTATTTTGCAGAGCTATTTTCAGTTTGCTCAAATCTCTTGCCTCTGAACAGAACATAATGAGCTTATTTCATCTGTCTTTGGTGTCTGGACAAACATCTACTGTATGTAAACAAATATTGTATTGCCAATAACAAATTGTGGACCCCTTTTCCATTCAATTTTAATCACCTGCTGCTTATTAGTCTCAAAAATAAATTGATCCAGCCCACCATTTGGGTGAATGTGAGCTAACAATCCTTCAGATTGCTCAGATGAAGCTTCTACAGTGACTCTAGTGATGGTTCCACTGAGCCACTCTACTATCCTTCTGTTTTTTGGTGCACCTGGGGATCCTTTAGTCCTAAACAGTTGGAGGAGTGTTTTAATCTATTCTATCCACCCTCCTCAATCCTCTATATTGTATGATTGTACTTTCTTTGAAGTGGTTCTGAAAATGTGAAATACCTGCTAGTTTACAGCAGTAGATTTTTGTATTAGATTTTTAGAAGGATTATAAAGCCATATTTGTTTTTTACTGTATTTTTAATTCATATTTATCATTATTTGGCATCTGTCCACACAATACGTTTGAATTATAAAATTACTGCCATTACGTGTGTTGATTAATGACCATGTACAAGGTGTCCCATGTACATTTCCAAGATGACAGAAATAAAAATAAATTGATTAATAGTGTTGTCAGCATTATTAAAAATAAACATCATTAAAAATTTTACTTCATGGCTGTGTCCTTATCCTTGGTTTACAATGTCCAAACTACCCATTCATTTATTTACTAAAAATGTTTGTACCGTATATAAGGGCACATAGTTTCACATGTCACACATATTTTTACATTGTTTCTCATTTCACACACATTTTCTTTTCAATGAGTCCCTCTTAGGATGGCAGTTCTTGATGAATAAATATGCAGTTATACTGTCCTTCACATGTTATATAAAGACATAAACAACAATGAAAGTCATTTAAATTACATTGAAGTCGGATGGACACTATCTAATATTTATTTATTCTATTTTCAAATGTAACCCGGATGCATAAATATAATACATTAAATTGCACACTAAACACTTCCTTCAGCTTATAATAAAAATACAGCAAGTTATGTACAAATATGCACATGTATATACATAGCAGTAAATGCCAATTAAAATTATATTTCAGTTAAAAACAATCATAGCAGATACATCAAGATTGTGCAAGTAAGTGTTGTACCCTGATTTTAAACTGAGGTTTCATCATTGAACTGCAAACATCTGTAGGAAAGGTAATCAAATGTTTTCATCCTAAATAGGCAACAAAATCTGTGTCCCTGCTTAAAATTAACAACCAGAACAGTTGCCCCTTGTGGCATAATGTTATTAGGCTAAAGTAAGCTAGTACATGGTTATTTGGTTTTGACTCACTCTCACATGTAGATTTCAGGGTTTTAAATAATTGATTAGCAGTTTTTTTCTTGGGACAATACTAACTGTACAGAAAGTATTTATATAGATTTTCTAGAAGTGCTGTGTTTGTTAAACACATTGAGGCAAGAGCTATGCATTTTCACAAAGATTCAGCACTTTTATGAGCAAAACGCTAATCAATTTTCAGAGTTAAATAAATCCCTGGATTTGTATTGCTCAGAAAGGAGCTTTTTAAAGATAGTTCTAGCTGTTTGGGGGTGCTTCAGTAACTATTGAATCAAGATGGTTCCAGGAGAAAGGAGCAGCATTACATAAGGCTGACTGGCCTCTCCTGGTGCTGAATAGTACTGTGTAAAGTTATGAAACTGCTATGTAGAGAAATTTGTGAAGTCACCTCAATTTGCAAATGTAATCTACCCTGCAAATTTCTTATTCGCAGTACAGTGCTAAACTCAGGAATGGTGGATTTTGCCTGTAAAGTGGGTGCACGGGTGAAGTTTGCAATGTCTCATCGGATTAGTGGTCACATGGTACTGCAATGAGCTGAATGCCATGCACAGGCTGAATTTAGTGCAATCTTATGAAGAGAGTGTTGGAGTTAAGTCTGTCCCTGAATTTCTGTGCCCAAAAACCTTTTAAAAGTGCTTTAAACATGGAGTATTTTGAACAAAATCTCTCCTGAAAGTGTCTACAGTGCCTTGTGCAGCTAGATTAGCAATTTTGGGGGGCACTTTTTAAAATATATTTACTTTGACACAGTGGTTTTGTTTTGTGTAGTAAAACATTGCTGTGAGGGGGAGGGGAGCTGTTTTAGTTAGCAGCAAGCAAGGCATTACTGATTGTGGGCACTAGCATTGTTATCCTTAGTGTTTCTTCTAAATTACTGTTTCTGTTTTCTGTTACTTGTTATTTTATTTCAATAGAAAAGTTGCATGTGTTTTAGTGATTTTTTTTATCAGTCTGGTGTTACTGTATTGATTGTAGTTGTTTTGTTTAGTTATTGAAGTTACAGTTTTACTGCAATACCTACAGTAACTTCTTGATAATATCCCAATTTTGTGTGTCTTCTTAATCCCTGTCATGTATGTGTCTTGTAAAAAAAAACTGAAAATCTTATTTTTGTAGTGTTTTTAATGTAGCTACTGTTAGCTCAGTAAACAGCTGTGATGTGTACTAGTGCTCCGGCGAGGCATTGCAGTCTGTCTGCTGCTGCCTGTATTTGGTTTAACTTCAGAGTTCACAAATATAAGTATCAAAATGCCTGGAAAAAGATGCTCGAGTAAAGTTTTAGTTGCCATCAGTAGCGATGCTGCCAAAAAGAACGCTGGTTCTGTGGTTCAGAAGGGCACTGTATCTAACAAAATACTACTTATGCCACAGACTTATCATGGGTCAGTAGTACTACTAGAAATGGAGTAGTGCACTTAAGTGGTGGCAGTATTTGAGTCGCTAAATTTTTGTCTGCCACATCTGTGCCATCAATGCTGGTCGGTGCTGGCTCTACTGGTGGTGGAGTTATGGACAAAATGATCAGTCCAAAAAGCAAAAAAATGTCTTGTGTTTAAAATGTGGTTGAGGACAATGAGGTGGTTGCTGTTTTCCTTGTGACTGCTATTGGTGGTGTTGAGCCTGATCAAGATAAGTTCCCATTTTCTAAGAAGGGTGTTGATGTGCTTGAGCATAACTCACAGTTTGATGAGGGAGATCTGCTTGTTGCAATCAAGGATGATAAGAAGAAAAGAGAGGGTGAAGAAAGGGAGGAGGAGGAGGAAGGCAGAACATAGGTGGAGGTTATCAACCTCATCGGGGAAGGGGATAGTGATCTGAACCCTCAATAGAAATCTGAAAATAAAAAAAAGTAAGGGTCATGCTGCTGAATCCATTGTGCTTTGTACACAACAATTATTTCAGGGAATTACCAAAGCCCCCACCCCCCCCCCAATATTCTTCAGCTGTTGTTCCTGTTAGGACAATAGAGACAATAATGCAGCATGAGCCACCTATTGTCATAATGCAGAAATCATCCTTAAGAACACCATTTTTCACCCATGCAAAGTCCCAATACTAGCTACACCACCACGTAAAAACAAGGGTTACAAAATCCCTAGTTTGGGATTTTACATACTGGATCCAGCTGACAAAACAGTGTCTATCTGCCAGCAGCATCAAGCTCATGTTAGCCAGGGAGTAATGGAAGCCACCTTGGCACTAGTGGGCAACACACACATCTCATGCCTAGTCACCTGTTATGCTGGACTCAGCACCAAAGGGAAGCTGGTGCATGGGGGTTGTTTCCCCTTTTCATCTTCATTGTGCTAGGCATTCTGAAGTGGCATGAGTACTGTCCCACTGGAGTCAGAGTTGACCATGGAGGACTACTACAGAGATGAGGAGGAGGAGTTGGTGGGAATGCATAGTAATGGCCATATTAACAGTGGAGTGTTGAGTACAAGCAGCCAGAGTCACCAAAGCACATCAACCCCAATCCATAAAACACCAAAAATCACTTCATTCGTGTAGTATCCATATCCCCTGAGTCAAATGCTACCCCACCAACCATGCTGCTATTTCACCGAGTCCAGTTGTTTGGTATTCCAACATCCTGAAAACTGCAGCCTACACTGCATTGCATGTTTGAGCATCATACCAAATGCCCACCCAGTCATGCAGTTGCATGGGAACTGAACTGAGTGTGGCAATCATTGAAATGATGCCAATTGACCTATTGCCATTCTGTTTTGTGGATAATGGGTGAGTCTGAATGTTGATGGCATGCACCTGTACAAAATGGCAGATTCTGGCACAAATCTATTTCTTCACCTTTGTCATTCCTGAACTTTAAATGATTGTGTCATGCATAGTAATACAAGCCATTCAACATTCAGCATCATCATACATGCATCTTATTATGGATAGGTGGATGACAAGCCAAACAGCTATATGTGTATTACAGCCCATTAGGCATTTTGGTGTTGTATTTGATGCTGGAATGGTGAAAAATTGTACAAAGCTCAGTTGCAGTGGTAGCAACATTCCAGGTATTTGCCAGCATGCCAATGTAGAGTGTAAGTGGATCACAAATGGGTCAGAAAATGTTAGAAATTATCCTGACTGAGATTGATGAGTGGCTGCACCCACATTAATTGAAACTGGGTTTTGTTGCAAGAGATAATGTATCGACTGTGGTTAAATGCATTAGTGATGAGGGGTTTCTTAGGGTTCCATGCATAGTACACTGTCTTAATATAGTAGTGCAGGAGTTTCTTTCATATCCTGAAATCAAGTCCATGGTGACTGTGGTCTGCCACATCTGTGCCCGCTTCTCTTGTTCCTAAGAAGCCCCTGACCATCTAAGGACCCTGCATACCCAGGACAAACTTTCTAAGCATTGTCTGAAGCTGAAAGTTGTCATCAGATGGAACTCAACACTGTACATGATTAAGCACTTGTATGCACAATACAAAGCCATCTCAGCACCTCTGCTGCTGCATACAAGTCATGACAGTGCCAGATTATCCATGTCTCTGACAACAGATCAATGGTGACTAATGTATGGCCTGATCATGATTCTAAGGCAATTTGAACATGCAACACAGGCAGTGAGTGGGCACACTGCCTGTATCAGTCAGGCCATCACACTTCTAAGGGTGCTGAGGCAAATGTTGTTAAATGTACAGTAGGTGCTAAAGGCAAGTGGTGATAAGAGAAGCTGTGTTTTAATGGAACACATGCTCCATGTGTTGGATGGTAATAGCCATATTTACTGCAATCTGCAGTCTGCAGATAATTTTATTGCCATATTGCTGGATCCATAATACAAATGGGGCTTGTCATCAGTACTTGAAGGTGGGCTTGATCAGTTCCAAAATCTAATCAATTGCTAATAAGACTGGTTCATGGGGCACAGATGTTATACTCACAGTTAGTTAAGGCACAACATGAAAGTGATCAGAAACCAGGTGTTGATACCACCTCAGATAAATGGGATAAAAAACATGCCTGGTAACGGAACAAAATGTGAATAAATCCACTTTGGGATGCTTCATGCCAGGAGAGAATTGCAGATATGGAGGAAAAGGAGGATGAGGCTGATGAGTCTGCAGGATTTTGTGCAGCGCAATGCATGGTGGATGCATATTTGGCAGACACCAAGCACCGTACCATATTGGAAAAGACAGTGCTGTACTGCATTAGCAAGGTCACTGACTGGCCAGCACTGACTGGCCTCCATCTGCACTCTTCTTGGTCATGTCCACAGGCAAAGTAAAAAATCTTTGAACACTACATCATAAAGAGGTTTGCCTCCAGTAACACTGGCCACCACCACCACAACCACATTTATTTGGCCTCACTTTTGGAGAAACGATTTAATTAATGTTGGACTACTGTAATGCGTGTTTGACATCAAATTGACTGGATTTAAGATCTCTTGAATTTTTATTGATTTTAATTGATATTGTATAGGTTTTACAGCACTTTGGTACATTGTGAATAGTGCTTTATAAATAAAGATATTATTATTATAATACAGTCTGAAAAACATGGACTATTATCTCTGCAGCATAAATGCCATTGACAACCATCCAGACCATGCATCCACCCACAGTCAAAACACCTCCTCCTCCTCCTAGCCAGCTTGTGTCCTCCACATCCACCAACATTGCTCACCACTGCCTCCACCATATGCACTCATTCAAGACTAAAAAGCAAGGACTCTTAATCCAGTGTAAATACTGTTGTTGCCAGTCATGCAGACCATACGTCCACCAGCAATCAAGACACCATCACCTCCTCATCTGGCCTGCTTGTGTCCTCCACATCATCCAACAACATGGGTTATCGCTGCATGCCTCCATCCACCTCATGCATCCAGATTGAGGAACACAAACTCTTAAGTCAGTGTAAATGCTGGTGCCAGGCAGATCTCAATCCAGTCAGCCAGCCAGCCCAAAAGTTAGAAAGCCAGACATAAAGCCAAGCTTCAAGCCAGCCAGATCATCAAGGCAGCAAGACATGAAGTCTTGCAAAGGCTAACATTGTCTGCTGTGATAGTAAGTTACTCTCCTTGTTTTTCACACTACTTATCCTCACTGTTGACAGTATGTTCATCATCGCATAGGAAGAGCTTCCACCTTGTTTACAAGACATTAACATGTGCTTATTTCTTTCCTTTCTCTCCCTCTCACTTTAGATAGCACACCACAAGCCACCAACTAAGTTTGCATCTTCCTTCACCACCCCTCTCTGTGGCAGTGTTGTGCCAGTCCACACAATGTCCATCACTAATTTGTTGATAAGTATCATTATGTGATTTTTTTTAATTTTTACGTTTTAATGTTACTTTTTCCTTTCACAGGTTAACAGTGACACAGTGGCCATGCCAGGTCAAGCTAAATTACTTTTTTCTTCTTCCCAGGTTACAGGTATTGCAAGTCTTGGATACTGCAATATATATACTGTCTGTGTGGTCTGTCACCCACAGTGGCCACATTAGTAAGGTATACATAATTTCCCTTGTCTTCATAGGTCTCCTCCTGTTCTGCTCTATTCTCATCAAAGAAGCAAGACTTCTCCTCTTCTGCTTCCTATGTCTGGGCACCTTCATGCTATTTCAAGGCCAGTCCATCGCCTATGTGATGGTAGATATCCTTTCAAAAAGTTATTCTTTCTTTAAAATTTTTAATGTTGGCTTCCTTTCATAGACGTACTGTAACACAATAGGGAGTGTACTACAGTCTAAATAACTTCTGTCTTCACATCAGGTCTCTTTACGTTCTGTCATCAAGATGAATTATTTCTCCTCCTTCAGAAAGCAAGCCACTGCCATCTTCTCCACAAGATCATTGATGTGGTCAACCTTTGCAGACTAATGCTCAGATCTTCTCCCCTAGTTTCTTCGCCACTGTATGTGGTCTTATTAAAGTCAACACCTCCTCTGTATTCAACATAAATAACAGTCATCCAACTCATGCTGCTGCCTTATTCTACAACTTGTCACTCAGCTGAACAATACCTGAAATGAGAGAAACAAGAGTGGATAACAATTGCTGTGGTTGCAGACTCACACAGCACAGCACCAGGAAGCAGCAGCATATAGGACTTATGGGAGCATATATCATTTCAGTGAATCATGAGAATTTGTCAATCCAGGAGAATTCATGTTAATGTTTCAGCCACTAAAGCACTTTTTGACAGTTCCTATGGTTGAATACTCCCAGCTAGCAGCAGCAGCATATAGGATTTATCTCAGCATATCTCATTTTGGGTCATCCTGAGAATTTTCAAGACATGAGAATTTGCTTTTATTTTCCAGGAACTAAATTGCATCTTGACTGTTGCTGTGGTTGGAGACTCACACAGCACAGCACCAGTTAGCAGAGACATATAAGGTTTATTGGAACACATCTCATTTTCGGGATCAAGGGATTTTCAAGCCATGAGAGTTCATTTTTATCTTCCAGGCACTAAGGTGCATCTTGAAAGCTGCTTTGGTTGGAGACACACACACACACATCACAGCACCAGCAAGAAGCTGCATATAGGATTTATGGGAGTATATCTCATTTTGGGGCATCTTGAGAATTTTTCAAAACATGAGAATTCACTTTTATTTTCTGGGCACTAAAGTGCAACTTGACAGTTGCTGCTGTTGGAGATTCATATAGCACAACACAAGCTAGCAGCAGCATATAAGATTTATGGTAGCACATCTCATGTTTGGGGGTCATAAGAATTTTCCAGTCATGAGAATTCACTTTTATTTTCTGGGCACTAAAGTGCATCTTTATGATTGCTGTGGTTGGAGACTTCGACAGCACAGCACCAGCACCAGCACCATGTAAGATTTACGGGAGTACATCTTATTTCCGGTCAGCATGAGACTTTTTCAAGCCATGAAAATTTGCTTTGATTTTCCATGCACAAAAGTGTATCTTGACAATAGCTGTGGCTGGAGACTTGCACAGCACAGCACCAGCTAGCAGCAGCATATATGTTGTATGGGAGTACATCTACTTTCTGGGTGTTGAAAGTGCATCTTGACAGTTCCTGTGATTAGAGCCTCACACAGCACAGCACCAGATAACATCAGCAGCATATAAAACTTGAGTAGCAAGCACATCTCATTAAATTGAGTCATCAGAAAAAATCACAGCAGCAATGCATGTAGCAAAACATATTTATTCCATCACTCATGCCACAAAATATTGGAATGTAGAATATATGTATATTGTGCTTTTTAAAAAATTCCCAACACTGATTTGGGGCAGTTACACACTGCTGTGTACTATCGTGTAGCAGCATGTAGCAGCCTGTCAAAATTTGGGCAGTACTTGAAAATAATTCTGGGATTGACACAATTAATAACAATTGTGATTAACACACAATTAACACAAAGTGCATTACAACAAGAGTGTTTGGGGCAGTTATACACTGTGAAGTACCATGTGGCAGCATGCAGCATCCTGTCAAATGTTGGGGGGCACTGGAGAAAAATTTTGGGAGAAGAGAATTCATGTAAATTGTGATGTATGCACAATTAACACAAAGTGCGTGACAACAACAGTGTTGGTGCTAGTTACACAAAGTGCAATAAGTTGTGGCAGCATGTAGCAACCTGTCAAATGTTTTGGGGCACTCAAAAAAAAACAAACTTTTGGATAAGGGAGTTTATGTAAATTGTGATTTATGCACAGTTAACCTAAAGTGAGTCACAACAACAGCGTTGGATCTTGAGGTAGTAAAAAGACATAGTGCAGTACCATGTGGTTTTACTAGTGACCTGTAGCAGCCTGGCATATTTATTCTGGTAGCTGAGAAAAATTCAGGAAAGAGACCAAAACAGAGAGGAATAGTATCAAAAACTAGAGGTAGGAAATATCATTTTATTTTTTGTTGTGCTTTGTTTTTCAAAGACAGCATCAAGAGTACAGAAATAAAAGCAAGAAACAATGTGTGAAACTGTACAGATAGATAGTAAAAATAGAGTAAACATTTTTAAACTTTTTTTGTTGAACCAAATGATCAGGACAGTGTGAAAGAAAGACTAGAAACAGGATAGGAAACACTGTAGTTAAAGTTAACATTAAGAGGTACTATATATAAACAGATTTAATCTTCCTCAGCAAGTGCCAACTGCCAAGTTCACTGACCCCAACTACCACCAGCACCTGTACTGCTGTGGTGGAGTGCAACCATCCCCTTAAGAAGCTTCTCCTGCTTTTACAGGATAACTTAATATCCTGGTCCACCAAGGTGAGCCAACAGTGAAGGTCCCCCACTTCCTCTCTTAAGTTGGCAAGCTCCACTGATGCTGCTGTTGCTGCTAGAAGTGTGGATGCTGCTGGTTCAGCTGCTTGAAGCAGAACTGAAGGGGAATGTTTCAAGTGGGTTTGCTTGCCACCCCACCATGCAATGTGAACTTCCCTGATGCACACATCTTCATACATCTGCTGGCTGAAATGGACCACCATCTCCACCATCACCATACTCCACTTCTCTTTGTTGCTTCTTCCACCCTGCCAGGTGTTTTATTTTAATCGGGTTCTTTGACCACCATACCTAAGTGTGTCCCTTCTTGCCCCAGCTGACCCTGACCTTGCATAACTTACAAGTGACCATGCTGTTATCATCGAGTGATTTGTGAAAAAATCCCACACCAGGTAAGCTTTGGGGTACTGGTGGCATGGGAGAGCTGTTGGCACTGGAGGAACAGAGGCACCTGAGAATGATAAGCTGAGCTCCTTTGCTAGAAGGGGGAGGGCTGGTGCCAGTGGTGGAACCACAGTGGGGGCACAGGGGGCTCTTGCCACTCCATCTCAGTGGGAACAGAGAGCTGCTGTTCTTCATTATTGTCAGGTCCCTGCTGCTGGTCTGGGGCCTGCTGCAAGTTGGCAGCACTCTTCTCCTCCTGCTGTGGATGCTACCCTATTGGAGTATCAGGAGAGGCCGCTGCTTGGTTGGGAGGAGGTACTGAGGTGCTATGGGGGTGTTCTAACAAAATGCCTGGACAGTGCATCTGTATGGTACCACCACAGTTGTGAATACATCCATGACCAAGACTCTCCATAATCAGAAACAGAAAAGAAACAAAAAGATTCAAGAAAAAGAGAAAAGTAAAGCTAACAAATAGGTCTAAAAAGAGATTCATACTAAAGATTAGCTATTAAAATAGTGTTCTCAAACTCAACTGCAACACAAGAAAGACAAAAATGTAAAGCAATTGCTGTAAAAGAGCATTTGAATTATATATTTTTTCTCTGCTAGTGTAGGCTCCTTGTACTCTCAGAATGACTAGACATGGAAAACATAAAACAAGCAAGTCAGGCAGTCAGTGTATAAAGATGTACCATGTGACCTGAAGACGCGCTTCCACATGACCTTGAAATAAGTTGTTTACCAAAAGCTTGATTTTCACAAGAATTTACCTTTGGCAACACCAAAAGTTAAATTAAATGTGAAGTTACAATGCAAAGTTTGAAATTCATAAATGTTTAACCTAGGGACAGAAATTTGTGAAATTATTTGCCAAGCTGGATTTTGGCTATCTGCCTGAACTTTTGTTGGCTAATTAAAACTTAACAACATCTCTAGTCCTATTTTTACAATTCACTAAAAAATGTTTATTCAGTATAGGTCTCTGTGTTTTTGGATACTACTGGGCTAATCATTTCTATAGTAACTTGTATCCATTGTACTATACAATAATGTTTGCACAATTATTTTGAAAACTGCTTGCTAATATAGTCCGCTAGAATCAGAATCCTTAATGTAAGCTGAACTTGTAAACCAAGTCAGAATGAAATCCATTCTTTCATTATTGCTATTAAAAACCAGCAGTGTTATTATTAAATCAGCACACAGATATGACAACACAAACCATAAACTAAAGGATTTTAGCAAAGCATGGCTATGGACCAAAATTAAATCCATCAAGCTTTTTTTTCAATTGTTGATTCATAGGCACACACAAAGGGATACAAAAAGTAAAATGAAAATCTTTGTATTAAGCTTCATAAAATACATTAGGTCAAAATTGTTATTTATTTATTTAGTTTTTGTTGACCAGGTAAGTACACTAGACAAATCCTACCTATTTTCAGGCACAACCTGGGGGAAGGGGATACAGATGAATGCCAACTGACCTTGAACCAGATTAAGCTATTAGTGGTATTTTTAGTGAGTGAGGAAAATTTGGCCAGGACACTGGGGAAATTCCTCTACTTTTTTCTATAAGTGCCATGGGATCTTTAACATCCACCTGAACTACCACTAATCCAGGCAGATGGGACCTCGGTTTAATGTCTCATCTGAAAGACAGCACCTCAGAAGTGCAGCACCCCTCTCATGCTGCACTACAGTGTCAGTATTGGGATATTAACCCAAGTGCCAGATATGGGAGCTGAACCCACAGCCCTCTGATCTCCTGGCCTCAGAGGTGAGTGTGCTACCTACTGAGCCACTGACACTGATTAAAATGATAAACAGCCATAGTAAATTAAGTTGTCAGTAAAGCTAACAGGCAAAAGCATATTGGTCAAGTGAGGTATGTGCAAGATGAGTCAAGGGTCCAAACTTTAAGAAAGTATTTGCTGTTAAGTTTCAACAGAAATCATTAGAGTCAAGTTGCTTCTTGAAAGGCTCCTAGATGGCCTCAGATAGGTCAGCTTCATATCTGTAGTAATAGTGAATCCTTTCTAGGTAATACAAATCAACCATAAAACTGAGCCAAACAGTAATAGAAGGTGGATTGGTGTCCTTACAGGCCATTAAAATGCATATTTTGCCATTAAAATCCCCAGGAAAGAAGTTTTCTTAGTTCTTACAAGCAAAATAGTATCTCAGGTTTCACCCCAAGAGGACTGAGAGAGGACTAGGAGACAATTTAATTGCAGTAGCTTCCCCTAGCATTTCAAGGACAAAAGCCCAGAATTTAATAAGTTTCTTACATGTTAAAACATGTGAATGAGGGAACTAGGGTTATTGAGGCACAACATCTCTGGTCCTGAAACAAAGTTTAATAGAGATACTACTCACAAAAGTTTAGCTTCACAGTCCTGAATACTGAATAAAATACAAGTTGTGCCATAGGATAATATCTAAAGCTTTATTACATTCTTCACAACAGCAGACCTTACATTGCTCCCCCAACAACTAATGGTCCATTAGTGGTTGGGGGAGTGATGTATGGTCTGCTGTTGTGAAGAATTTAATATTTAATAAAGGTGTGTATATTATTCAATGGCATAACATGTACTTTCTTCAGTATCCATCCAGGACTGTGAAGCTTAGCTTTTGTGAGTAATCTTGTTTGTTTTTTGCTTGAGCACCAGCACTTTGATTTGAGCCACCTGTGAGTTTGCACAAAGTTTACTAGAAACACATGGAAGCTGTGAATGGAAAACCTACTGCTGCACATCCCCCTTTTTAACAATATTGACAATCACCTTATAGTACCTAACAGTTATTGACTGTTTCCAACACTAAGTGATCTTCTACTTAAGAGCATGCCATAGAATGGCAAGGTCGCTGGGTTTGAGTCTCGTTAGAAGTCACACTTTTCCTTCCATTTCTACAATTGGACCTGCTACTTTAAAGGGGTTTTAACAACACATATTCCCTATCTTTTGCCTCATATAGTGTTGCCAACTAGGATGAAGCAATCTGCTGATACAGATACAACAGTTTACTGAGTAGCAAATTGGAGTAATTGTCAGAGGATTACATTGTTTTCTAAAGGATTCTGCTATATATTACTAGCAGAAACTGTAATGTGTGCTTCATCCTAGTGGGAAATGCTATAACAGTGCTCTAAAGAGATTGACCCAAAACTGGCGCTATAAAAAAGCTGCTGGAGTGTTGGCAAAAATAAAGAGTGATTTCTCTGAAAATTAAGGTTAGACTTTCATGTCTGGGATATTAATACAGTTGACAGCATCATAAAGTGTTTGATTCAGCGTTTTAATGTTTTTAAACAATAGATGACTATTTATATAATGTAGGGATGACTACATTTTTCTGAATTTAGGTTTCAAATAAGTTTTTTTTTTTATTTTGATTTGACACGTAATGTTTGTATACTATTCAGAAACAAAATCATAAAGGCAAGATATTATACATGTAAGAATGGAAGCTAGTGCCACAGGTAAACAAAGACAGAAGGGTAAGTGGCTTGGGAGAACATTTTATAAAAGGTCACATGAAATAGATTTTTTAGTCTTAACCTTTAGACTAGTGACTGTATGGAGAATATTAAAAACTGAAAAGGCTAAAGATATAGACAAAGGTGCAATTGATTTTACAGCTGAGAACCTTGATACAAATCCATCAGGAAAGAAAGTCAAATAGCATTGGTACCTGTTCTGCCTACTGTAGTAATCATAGTGATACTTTCTTTATCTTTAAGTATCTAGCAATTGTAAAGTTTATTCCCAGTCTGCAGATGATTCTATAGTATGTACATGCTGTAGATACAGAAGATAACCTTTAAAAAGTCTAGCCAGCCTGAAAAAAGTACCTTCAGTGATGTATTGTGTAACAATAAAGGAAGTATTTTAATGTTTTCATGCTGTATTTGTACAGTATACAAAATATGGCATCAAGTTTTGCCACTGTTACTCCATACATTACAACAGTTTTCTCATGCATGCAGAGATGTTTTTCTATTTAAAGCAGAAAAACTCACTGTTGGCATCATCAGAACTCAGGTATATAATATTCATCAAAACTTCAAACTTCAGGACATTTCATTTTTTATTACTTAAGAAGGCAATTTCATGAAAACGGGTCTCGTTTCTCAAAGACTGATGTATACTGTTCCAACAACAGCTTGTGCCAATCCCTGGTGTGCCAGGGACCCTGCACCTGAGTTATGGATGGGAGGGATCCTGGCACCAAAGTCATTCAACTTGAAACAAATGTTGCCATACCCCAAAGTAAAAGTGCAAAGAAGTTAGTCACAAGCTGTGGGACAGTGGGGTAGCATCAGTGCCCAGTAATGGAGACCAGCAGAGAGTCTGGCAGTGTTGGACAGGACAGGATAGAGCTCAGAGAGGGCAGGTAGGGCACAGAAGTGTGCCGGGGAATGGCAACAGGTCCCCAAAGAGGACATTGCAGGATTCTGCCATGCCTGTGTCATCTAAGGGGTGGCAACCACGTGTCTGGCACCATGGGGGAACCTACAGGCACATCACCATTGAGTGTGAGTGCTCTGTGTAATGTGAGGGTGTAGGATGCTGCAGATGGGCAGCAGCATAGGTTCCCTTCCACAGTGCAAATGCTCCAGGGGTGGCACAAGGGCCGTTATACTACCTGTTGGGTAGTCTAAGTCCTGGTAGGTCCCACTGGCTTTTGGAATCACATTTAAAAGGATATTGCAGCCAGTTTATGCCACAAGCCCCTAGCACCCTGACACACCCCGGACTTTGGTGCAAGTCTGGAGCATAGCCCATCTGGTGCATGGGGAGGGTCTCCATTGTGCCACAGTTATCCTCCCAGGATTGCAATTTCTGCAGTTTTTGATGCAAGGTGCTCCTTGCATGACTTCTGTTTGATACAGGCACCTTACATCAGAATCACAGTTTTGAGTATCAAGCCCAGAATCTTTCTCACTTAGACTACATTTACTAGTTATGCCTGCCCAAAACTCATAATATTATTAACAATCCTAAGTTAATGATGAGCACTGGGGTGGCAGTGCTTCAAAGCAAAGTTCCAATATCAAGAATCAGTAAGTTCAGCACTCACCCCTGCTAATCGAGCTCAAAAATGGCACTTCACAGCTTCAGTGCTTTGCCAAAAAGATCTATTTACTCCATTGTAGTAACCATGGTACAAAGTGAGAGAACTGGTCTGGAGAACCACTGTCTTACATTTCACTCATCCATGTAAGCTTTATCAGAGACTGAAGAGTTTAATACAACAATTAATTTAAACGTGCACAGAGTGTCAACAGTGTCATCTCAACCAATCAGAGAACACAAGTGATAACTGCCATTTAAATAACACAAACACAGGAAATAGTGAATCAAAACAACAATTTGTGCTCTTAAATATATAAATGATAAATTTCACAAGCATTTAATAAATGTATAACAAAGTCCTTTCTTTCTTTTTTCCTTAGTCCTGCTTCTTGTGCACATTTATATAATTCTAGCTCCTGCTGGTTATCCTGCTCACCAGATTACCTGTATCAAAGAAGGGAAATAATCATTCTATTTCATATTTTATATTTTATAAGCATTTCTAAAAAGACTGCTTTTTAGAATAATACTTACCATACATATAGCATCACTAGCTCTCCAAACCATTTTCATCATTCTATTTACCTTTTGTAAGGAGGCAGGTTGTGAGTAGAGAAAAGAGAAGGGGAGGAAAAAAATGAATTTAATAAGCATTTCCAGGCTACTAAGAGCCTACCTTTTTAAATTACTACTTCGCATTCATATTACATCACTGGATCTCCCAACAACTTTCACCATTCTATTTAACTTTTTGTAATGGGGGGAGACTATCTTTGATATCAGTATCACAGAGATTTGACATTCTAAGGTGTTTTAAGAATAATCCAACCCTATTCTTATTTTTGAGAAAATGTTTATCTCAATTTTATTTAAACCAGGGCTAGTCATAGCACCCAGTTTGTAAATTCATCTTTGTTCCTTCTCAGTTAGGATGGATATGAAATCCCCTTCCCCACATCCCTAGGCACTGTTTCTACATCAAAAGCCCTAATTTTATGGTTTCTACCATCCTGGGACTGTCTAATATGTAGTGCCATGGCATACTCACAATTCTGGTTTCTAATGGCTGATAGGTGCTCATTTAATCTAAATCTCAATTTCCGCTTAGTTCTCCCCACATAGAATTACCACAAGAACATTTCAGTAAATAAATTACCACTTCAGTATTCCAGTTAATCCTGCCCTTAACTGATTCCAGAACACCAGTGCAGGAATTCATAAAGCTAGTGTGGCATGTAGTACAAGAGCCACAAGGTTTTGAGCCCCATTTGTACCTAAGACCCTGTTGTTCAAATCTGGGTTGGTAATGATGCACTAGTTATCCCTCAGATTTGGTCCCCTTTTATATGATGTTTGTAGGGGCTTTTCAAACAATATGGTTAAGGGTGTGAGTCCCTTTAGTATTGGTAAATTGTTCTTGATAATGTTAACTAATTGTTTAGAGCCTCCACCAAAGGTAGTTACAAATATAAGGGCAGGATCAACTGCATGTTGTTTGTTATTGGATTGTCTGAGAAGAGTTTCTCTAGGTATACGATCTACTGCTTCCTTAGCCCTCATTACATCCTGTTCTAATTAGCCCCTTTCCCTGAACTTTAGCTACAGTTCTTGTGCTTGCCTTTGGTATAGAGTTTCATTGCCACAGTTTCATTAAACTCTTATAAATTGCACCTGGGCAAATTGAATATGGTGTGCTTCAGGTGGCAGCTTGTGGCTAACAGGAGACTGTTTCTATCACTAGATTTGGTGAATAAATCTGTTACCAGAGATATATCAATATCTTTAAATATGGTGAGATCCAGACAGTCTATCGGTGTCTGACTAGCTGTAACCTTAAATCTGAGGTTTGTATTTGTACCTTCCAGACAGCTAACAAAATCAGTAAGTTCAGCCCTAGATCTCTCCACTTATAATATTCTGTTGTAATAATCCTAATGTGCTGCTGTGGAAATTATTCTGATTCTATAGGCAAGGGATTGTGACTTCAGGACAAGTGTAAGTGGTAAGCCTCAGGAGAGCAGCCAAACCCCAGACTAGTGAATCAGAGTTTTATAAAGAACATTATAAAATGGGATCTAGCCAGATCTGCCTTCTTATTGATCAGGGTTCCATCACAAAGCAACTCATTACCATGCAATAGTTTTATGTGATCCCACCTAAATGGTTTCAGAAGGTGGATGCCCTGGTAGAGAGATTCCTTTCGGAAGGGAAGTCACTTGATATAGCAGACTGAAACTGCACCATAGGTTTCATAGGTTTTTTCAAGCTAGAGAACAATGAGTCCATAATGCTTGCCTTTTAATTTTTAACTATAGTTACTTATATTTGTCTTTATCTGACATCACTTGATCCAAGTTGTTTTTGATTATATCCATATTTGCACTTTCTACTATAAAAGTAGGAAGAGTATTACATATTGGGATTGATCTTACACTGAACCAATTGTTCCTCCTTATTGAGTTCCATTTTCCAATCAGTAACTGTTTGTTATGTCTATTACTACTAAGTTTGAATTTGGATTCAATTAAACTTATCCCCTCAGTAAGTGTAGAGTCTTGTAGTAGGCCATAAATGAGGCACAGATCTCCCCTAAGCCTTCTGTATCTTAATGTATACAATTTCAAGTCCTTCAGCCTATCCTTGTAGGATTTCCCCTTCATTCCTACTATTGCCCTACTAAATCTTCTTTGTACTCGTTCCATTTTTTGTATGTCATCCTTTGTGTATAAGGACCATACTTGTATGCAATACTCAAGATGTGGTCTCACCAGAGCACTATACAACGATAACACAACTTCCTCTGTCCTACTTGCCACATATCTAAATATACAATCTAGATGCTGGTTTGCTTTTTTAACTTGTTTGTTAGAATGCAATTTAAATTTTAGATCAGGGTAATGAGAAGCCCAAGGTCCCTTTCTTCAATAGTCTGGTGCAGTGTTTTGTTCACAAATTTATATGAAAAATGTGGATTATGTTTTCCCAAATGCATCACCTTACATTTGTCATTATTTAATATTAATTTTCTCTCAAGGGCCCAGTTTGTAACTTCATCAAGAAAGTTTTGCAGGGGAATGTTTTCATTCTTTTTGTTGATAATAGAGCCTATACGGCAATCATCCGCAAACTTTAGCAGCCAAATGTTATCTTTGTTCGATTTTAAAGAAGAAATATAATTAATAAATAAACAAGGACCCAACACTGACCCCTTGGGGACACCACTAGTCACATGTGCCCATCCCGATAGTTCCCCATTTATGACAACTCTTTGTTTCCTATTCCAAAGCCATTTTATTATCCAATTTACAATGTCTGAATTCAAATTAGGTTCCCTTAGGACATTGATAAGTTCAAAATGTGGAATTTTATCAAATGCTTTTGTGAAATCAATGAACACTAAATCCACCGAGTTGCCTTTATCAATTTCTTCAGTAACCTTATTATAAAAGGTCAGTAGATTGGTAAGGCATGATCTTGATTTGGTGAAACCATGTTGCTAATTATCAGTAAGTTTATTATGACTTATGTGATCCAAAATAAATTCCTTAACAGACTGTTCCAGGAGTTTCCCAATTAGTGATATAAGACTTATAGGTCTAAAATGTTCTGGCTTTTTTGTAGGCCCTTTTTTGTGTATAGGGACAACTGTTGTGACCCTCCAATCATTTGGAACTTCCCCAATATCTAATGAATGTTGGAATATATTAGTCAGGGTAGATAGATCTCATTTGCAAGTTCCCTCAATACCTTTGGATGAATATCGTCTGGACCAGGGGATTTGTTGATATTTCTTTTATTAAGTTTATCCGAAACATCTTTAGGCTGAATTACAAATCTACCAATTCTTTTATTTCTTCATGGGAAGTAGTGTTGAAAACTGAAGAGAAATATTGATTCTAGATATCTGCTGTTTCATGTTTATTTGCTACACAACCAGATTGTGTGGTAAATTGGCCTATAGTCTTTGAATTACCTTTAGTTTTGTTTATATAAGAAAAAAAGGATTTCTTGTTGTCCTTCACCCTTGACGCTAATTTTAGTTCAAATTGTTTTTTTTTTCTAGTCTTATTTTAGTTTTTATTGTTTTTAATAAATCCCTATATTTCCAATCAAGATGGGTGAATCCTTTTTGAATTTGTTTATATAGTTTTTTTTATTAATTAAAGTTTTTATTTTAGAGGACATCCATCCAGGTGTAGGTTTGTGATTTAATTCATATTTGCTTTTAGTAGGAATATTTCTTTTAATAAAATCCTTCAATTTATTAGCCAATAACTGCCATTTAGCCTCTACAGATAGGTTTGTAAATAAGACCTGCCAATCCCAGCATCGTATGATATTTTTCATGTTTTCAAAGTTAGCTTTGGTGAAATTTAAGACTCTAGTTATACTAGTAGTTGGCATGGATTTACTATTTGTAATCTGAAAATTAACAGTATTATGATCACTGTTACCTAATGGTGCTTTAACATCAATTTGGGTTACACAATGGGCAATATTTGTTAGTATATGATCTAATATTCTGTTGCCCTTAGTATTATTTTGGATCAGTTGTTCCAATCCTATTTCATTGAATAACTCCACATAACATCGATCAACTTTATCTAATGCTGATGCATGGTCCCAATTTACACTGTTTAAATTAAAATCCCCCATAGTTACATCATTTTTTGAAGGGTCAAGGTTTTTAAGATAATGTAATAATTTTCCATCATTATCAGGATTCATGGAAGGAGGTCTGTATACTAGACCCAGGATAAATGGTGGGCCTATCTGGGGTTTTGTTCTTACCCACAGAGTTACAAGATCAGTACCATCAATGATTTATTCGCTGTCAATTGCAGGGATTTATTTAACTCTAAAATTTATTAGCGTTTTGCTCATAAAAGTGCTAGATCTTTGTGAAAATGCATAGCTCTTGCCTCACTGTGTTTAACAAACACAGCACTTCTAGAAAATCTATATAAATACTTTCTGTACAGTTAGTATAGTCCCTAGAAAAAAACTGCTAATCAATTATTTAAAACCCTGCAATTGATTGATGGACGTATATAGCTACCCCTCCACCTTTTCTGTACTCTCTATTTTTACAATATAGTTTAAATCCCTGGATACTTCTATCCCAGGAATCGCTATCATCCCACCAGGTCTCAGTAATAAGGACAATATGAATGTCATTCATCCCAAGGCATAATTTGAACTCATCAAACTTGTTTGTTAAGCTTCGTGCATTTAAAAGAACCCTATTCCAACCATAATCTTTTATTTTGTTGCAGTTTTGTAAACACTTTTCTATTTCAGGGGTTAAGCATTGAGCTTCCCCCTCCACCCAGTTTAAATGAAATGCTATTACCCTGTTGATTTTGTTAGCCAGCATCCTGGTACCAATCAGACTAAGGTAAAGACACCACCACTGGAGCAGAGGAGGATGGGGGCTTCCCTGGTTTCAGGGGTACCATATGGCCTATGTTACAGCACAAACAGCTAATTTGTTCACCCAAGCAGGCAGCTCTTCAGCTACATGAATTCCATTCAAAGCAAAGTTGGTGGAATCTCCCTTCCCTGCTACATGGCTATACACCAGAAAAAGACCCCCTGGGGCAATGGCACCTCTGATCCAAACATCCTTAAAATACTGGTACAAAGTGCACTACCTGCTGCACAGATCACCCCACCCTAGGGCATATATGCCCCTTTGGAATAATCCACAAGTGACAGTAGACAATAAAGTCATTCACTGGAGAATTTGGGAGATACAAAGCATTAACTTAGTAGGGGACTTGTACATCTCAGGCATAGAAACATAGAAACATAGAAGTTGACGGCAGATAAGGACCGCAAGGCCCATCCAGTCTGCCCATTTCTTTTTCTACCTTATAAATGTGCCATCGGCCTTTGCTCTGTCAGTGACCTATCTATTCATAGTCATTTGTATTGCTCCCTTATGCCTATCCCATGCCTGTTTGAAGCCCTGCACTGTATTCATAGCCACCACTTCTTGTGGTAAGCCATTCCATGCATCTACCACCCTTTCTGTGAAAAAGAATTCTCACATTCCCCTTAATCGGCCTCCCTCTAATCTCATGCTGTGTCCTCTTGTCCTGCTATTTTTCTTATATTTAAACATGTTAGACTCTTTCACCTTGTTTATGCCCTTAAGGTGTTTAAATGTCTCGATCATATCACCTCTCTCCTCCTTTGCTCAAGGGTATACATATTGAGCTCCATTAATCTGTCCTCATATGTCTTCTGATGCAGTCCCTGCACCATTTTGGTTGCCCTTCTCTGGACTGCCTCAATTTGGTTAATGTCCTTGTGAAGGTGTGGCCTCCAATACTGCAGCAGTACTCCAGATGGGGCCTAACTAATGTCTTGTACAGAGGGATTATTACCTCCTCTTACGACTTGTGATACCCTACTAATACACCCTAACACCCCCTAGCCTTACCTACTGCTTTAGAGGTCTGCTTGGATGATTTTAGGTCATCAGTGATGATGATGCCCAAGTCTCTTTCTTCCTTTGTGACTGCTAGCAACTCCTCCCAGCCTATAAGTGGCTTCAGGGTTTCTCTTCCCTATGTGCATGATTTTGCACTTCTTTGCATTAAATCCCAGTTGCCACTCTTCTGACCATTCTGCTAGTTTATCCAGATCTCTTCTCATTCTGCCCACCCCATCTGGATCATCTACTCTGTTGCAGATCTTGGTGTCATCTGCAAACAGACAAGCCTTACCCTCTAGTCCATCTCGAGGTCACTAATGAAGATGTTGAATAGGACTGGCCCCAGGACTGATCCCTGAGGTACCCTACTTGTGACTTGCATCTCTTCTGACTGTATACCATTTACCACCACTCTCTGTTTTCTGCCAGTCAACCAGTTTGCCACCCAGTTGACCAACTTCTGACCCACCCGAGCCTACCTAGCTTATTTATCAATCTTCTATGTGGAACAGTGTCAAAAGCTTTGCTGAAGTCAAGGTAGGCGACATCAACTGCTCCCTTGGTCCATCACTCTGGTTACCCAGTCAAAGAAATCTATGAGATTAGTTTGACAGGACCTTCCTTTGTAAACCCATGCTGTCTTGGATCCTGTGCCCCTATGGATTCCAGGTGTTGCACTATCCTTTCCTAAGGAGTGCCTCCATAATCTTGCCCACTACTGAGGTAAGACTGACCGGTCTGTAGTTCCCCGCCTCCTCCTGCTACCACTCTTGTGGAGTGGGATCACATGAGCCCTTCTCCAGTCTTCTGGGACCTCTCCTGTGCTCAGAGACTCACTAAACAATTCTGCTAATGGCTCTGCTAGTTCCTCCTTTAGCTCCTTAAGTACCCTGGGATGTATGCCATCAGGTCCCATTGCCTCATCCACCCTGAGCTTAGCAATCTTGTGGGACCCTTTCTTTTGTGAAGGGAGTAGTGCTCACCTCCTCCCCCTGTGTCCATGATGCTGAGCTGTGGGCCTGCCCTACCTTCTCTTCAGTAAATACTGAGCAAAAGTATCTATTTAGGATAGATGCCTTTACAGGGTCCTCCTCCTCACATGCTCCCTTTTCTCCATTAAGCTTAGCAATCCCCTCTGGACTTTCTCCTTTCACTAATGTATCTATAGAAAGTCTTGTCACCTTCTTTACTGTTCGTGCTAGTGTTTCCTCAGTTTGGGACTTTGCCTGCCTTACTGCCTTCCCTGCTTCCCTTAGGGCAGTTTGGTATGCCTCCTATCTTCATCCCGCTGTGTTCCCTTATTTTCTGAAGGCCAGCCTTTTGGCTCTGACCTTTCTGCTACTGTATTTGAGAACCAAAGTGGTTTCCTTCTTCTTTGCACTTCCTTTTCTGTCTAACACAATGGGATGTTGCTTCAAGTATTGTATCCTTAATGCTTGCCCACTTGCCTGTACCTCCTCACCTGTGTTTCTTTTGCCAGGGCTAGCTTAACTCTGTTGGCCATCTTATCAAAGTCAGCTCCTCTGAAGTCCCATATTTTTGCTTTGGAATGGGATGATTTAGATGTAGTAGCCAAATTGAACCATACCATGTGATGGTCACTGGGCCTCAGGTGACCTTCTACCTGGAGATCTGTGATCCCTTCTTTGTTAGTCAGTACTAGATCTATGATAGCCCTGTCTCTTGTGGGTTGCTGTACCAGTTGTTTGAGGCCCTCCCTGCAGGGAATCCACTATGAGTCTAGTTCTGGCAGATGTTCCTGCTGGTATTGACCAATCTGTATCTGGCATGTTGAAGTCTCCCATTATCAGAACCTCCCTTTAGCTGTCATGTTTTGTATATCTTCTAACAGTAATGTGTCTATGTCCTCCCTCTGGTCTGGGGGCCTGTAGACAACCCCAGTTCTTATGGCTGTCCCATTTCCTGTTTCAGGGTGACCACAGTTCTTCTGGCTCCTTATGTGTATTCTGAATTTCTGTAGCTTTGATATTTTCATTAACATACAGGGCCACCCTCCCCCTTTTTGCACCTCGGTCTCTTCTGAACAATACATAGCCAGGTACTGAAGTCTCCCAATGTGGTTACTGGTAAACCACGTCTCACTAATTGCTACTATGTCCAGTTTAGCCTCTGACATAATTGCCTGCAGGTCTGGGATCTTATTTCCCAGGCTGTGAGCATTTGTGTACATGATTTTCCATTGGCCAGATTTTGGTGTGTTAGTTGTTGGGTGAAGTTTGGCATTACCCCTGTGCATCGTATGGGGAGACAAACCTTTTTTCTTACCTGGTGATGCAAATGAATGGCAAACACGCTGAATTCCTGACTACACTAGATACGTTCATGGCCCTCAGAGAGAGATTTCACCTCCAAACACACTATTTTTTGAAATATTCACAAACAAGAGATGCCATCAAAAGACCAGTCACCCTCTGATCAGTCCTTTGCCCCCTTGCCTTTAAGCACCTGGCTCAAAGAAGAAAAGTTGGGCTAGTTTAATTTATAAAACTCTGTGGGAATCTTCACCAGTCCCATCCCTCCCTGCCAAGACTCAATGGGAACAAGAAATGGGCACACTCATATTGGAGAAACAGTGGGTACACAGCTGGAGCAGGATACATCAAGCCTGTAGAGATGACAGAACAAGGCTGATCTTGAACAAGACCCTGCTGCATTGGTATTGCACCTCGGCCAAGTTTAAGAAACTGGGTGTCCTCCAGAATGATACATGCTTGAGATGTGGGTGTGGTGGGGTCCATCTGTGCCACATATTATGTGCATGTCCAGTGATCATACCATTCTGGACTTCAGTCTCTGTCATATGTAAAAATATGGCACCACATCTAAAGATAGATACCCCTCTTCTCTTGTTGGGCATAGTACCTGAAAATGTACATATACATTACCCAGGTGTCCAGTGGGCTATGGTGGTAGGGGCATCAGCAACAAGGCTCCTGCTGACAAGATGGTGGACTCCAGACCCCCTCTTCAACCAAGCTACTGCTGTCTCTTGTCCCGGTGGCATCCAGTGAGAGGCTGTCCAGCTTTGCCACTAACACTTTGCCCAAGTTTCTTCACTGCTGGCACTCTTTCCTAAGTTCTGCCTACTGCAGAAACTCTCTAACCAGTTCAGAAGGGGGATATCCCCCCTAGAAGGTACAAGTCCCTCTCTCCACCATTACTAGCCACCCATGTCTATCCAGAAGCACTCCCAACCCCAGAAGATTACCAGCTTGTATATAGTTATTGTGTGTTTAGGTTAGAGTTAAAACAGACACCTTCATGTTATGGCACAGTTTGGGCTAGGATAGGCTTTGGATTATAGCAGAGTCACAAGACCTGTCAGAAGGTCCCCTGGGCCCTGTACACAAATAGCCTAGGTGGTACAGGCTGAGCTACTGTGTGTATCCACAGGAAGGACATATCTAAGGCAGTAGATACCTTCCCTCTAACCTTGCAGGTATATGACCGTATGAGGTAACCACTTTTTTTATCACCCTACATGATCAGGGTAGGCCCCCATCACTACAAAGGGCAGATAAGCACAATGGATATGTCCAAGAAGGTTGTGACAGGCTTTATAATAAACTTCAACTACAAGATAGCTATAACAGTGCATGTATCTACTACAGTCAAGTTCAGAAGATGCCTATTGTCTGTACCTTGTGTCTCTGTATGTACAGGTCCTAGCGACCCATGCTCTGTTATCCTATTAGGTGACACTAAATGTTGCACTGTTCATCTGGGTGTCTCTCATGTTGTGTTGTTCAATACAAATATTTAATTTAAGGGTACATAAAATGCAATATACTAGCTATGAGACTTTTTGGTGAAAGCTATCGTCCCGCTCTGAACTTATGAAACAATGAAATAGTTTAATGTGGGGAGATAATCACCTATTTGACTAAGAAAAAAGGTTAGAGTGAACATTTCATGTCATAGCTCAGAGCACAGTTAACATTTTTATAGAATCTATATAAATCAGGAGGTAAAACAATAATACCACAAATAAAACAAACACAGGAGACAACTCAAGAAATGCCAAATTTTAAAATGGTGCACACTCTGCTATACTTTAGGCAACAATATTATAAAAGGGGTATCAGAGAATCAAAATGTTAGCTTATAGGTCTGGCAACAACAAAATCAGGCTACTATTTTAAAATGTGACTGTGTATGTAGGAAGTCTGTAATCCAGATGTAAACTGTCACATGTTTGCATCCATAATAGCTTAACGATTAGAACTCCTAGGGCAGCATTTTGAAAGCTAGAGCAAAGCACAGGGCAAAGTCCTCTTCTAGGAGTGAAGTTGTCTGACATGCACAAAGTGGGATAATGGAACAGGTGCAGAGCCAAGATGACACATGCAAAGTCTGTTCCATTATTATATTATGGGAGCAGAGAGAAACAGAGGAGCAAATTGTATCCAAAGCCCCCCTACTGATGTAGGAAGGAGGGACAGTACCCAGAAAAGCATAAGTAGGCCTCATAGTCACAGGAGCAAACAAGCATTTGCACAAGGCAAAGCTGTTTTCTCCTGAGACACAAATCCCTCAATGGAACCATTATATGTAAATTACCACCTCCCCCTGGACTGGACAAAGAGGGCATTTGCATGTCATTATAACCTCATTTTGTTTCACTTTCATTTTTTATACTTGTTGACAAGATGAGCAAAACTTTAAATTTTCACAAGTGACAAATATAAGTACATTCAATACAAATAAATAAAACATAACATACAGAATTCCAAAGTACAATAATATGAAAGACAAACACACAAAAACAGTTCAATATCAATAACAAGTGCATGCTACAAGAGATTCAAGCCATTGCACCAACCTAAATTTAAAACATCTAACTGTTCAACAACAGGTAACATCAGGAATATTAAAAAAAAAAAAAACTTGTAGCCCTAAAAGAAAATGTTCTAGGACCTATTGCCCTTTTGAGCAAATTTTGAATCGATGTTAAAAATATTGAAAATGATTATTTTTGTAAATATTTTTACACAAAATTTTCAACAAACCCTTGTGATGACCCGGTTCCATGTCATAACGGTGATTGCAGAAAGGTGATCACCATTAGGGTGAGTGTACATCGCTGAAAATCAATTTGGGCAATATACATTCCTGGCACACAGCAAAAGGGTGCTGAGGACTTAGGTGTTTCTTGTTTATTTGGGGGGTGCCACCCGCACCCCAATACTAAAGGATTTTCAACTCCGGGGGGGTGCATGTTGGGGGTGTGCAAAATGGGGAACAGATTTGGGGCAGGTGCAACAAAATGTACACGCACCTGGACCTGAACCCAGCAGCCTCACAACCCTAGTCTGCCATCCACCCACCATGCCATGGGGCTAGCTCGGCAGTCAACCACCACAACATGCCACACAAACCCTTCCTCCCCTTCCACCCAGTGCTCAACATGCTCAACCCCCGTCCATATACATATAGTGACATCCTGTCACTATATTTGTGGACCCCACCATTTGGTTGCCCTCCCAACTCAATAGCCCTGTCAGCAGGCTCCATGATTGAGTCCCCCTTTAGGAAAGCACCCAATAGTGGTCGTCAATGTCACAAGATACCGATGACCCTGCTTCATAAAGAAGGGCAGACAAAATTTTCAACTCGTGGCCTAGAGGTGATGTTGAGCAGGGACTGCAAAACCAACTTTTGGGCTGCAAACACACATTTTGGGCAGGATCTGAAAAAATAACAGCTGTCGCATTCATGAGTTGCTATATTGAAATGGCTATGTTGAAAATTTGTGGTCAAAATATTAAATATTACTAAAGTTATGAGTCTGTATTTGCAAAATTCAACATAGCCTCATAACTTAATATGTGAACAAATTAGAATCATAGAACACAAGAATGGGCAAAGTATAATACCACCCCATATTAAATTTATTCAAGGCCAGGGAATGCATTGCTCGTCTCTTTTTTTTTTTCATTGAAAAAGTTTCACTTGGTCCACGGGGAGGAAATTTGGATACAGCTTTACTTAATCAAGCCCTAAATATCATGATATCAGGACAGAATGGGTGTTAGGGTGCACTCGGATGGAAGTGAGGATAAGGTTAAGAAAATGTATTGGGGTACTGTACTCTATAAAGGCCCTGCTGAAAGAGTGCAACACATATGTCAAACAGAGAAACACCAGCTTGGCATAGATGCTGAATTCATTTGTGTGGTCTTATACTGCAGCAAGATAAATTGTGTTGATATTTATTTTTGAGTGGGGGATTGTGAAAAATGTCAGATGGCTGTCAATTCCAACCCACCTTTTTCTTCCTTGATGACAAAACTGCTGCTTTAAGAAAATGTGTTCTGAAGATCATTACAATCCATCATATTTTTAATAACCCCAACTTTTACAGTCTGTGGGTCACTGTCCCACATAGGAAAACTGACCTTCTCACTCCTCTCTGAGTCCAGATCAAGCCCTCTTTTTGTGTTGACAAATCCCCCCCCCCATCTGCCACTTCCTTAGTGGCAGTGTAATTATGTAGCATTTTTTAATTCTGCATATCTATGCAGTTGCTTAAAATGCCTACTAACATACTTTGTATGCTTCCATCTATCAATTTCTTCATATTTCCTCCAGTGTGAACATTTAATGCAACAGTAAAGAGAACATGTTCAATACTAAAAATAAAAGTACATTTTCTGGTGGGCTTTCTGTTTCGATGTCACTGTTAAGGAGAAGCAGCATTTCAAAACAGGAACACCTGAAATAATCTAACAGATAATATCCATATTTAGGTTTACTAGTAGTTGTTATTGTCTTCTCCCTGTAGAACAGCAGGCTGAGATGACACATTATCTCAGGCTTCCCATTCTCAGGGATATTGATAGGATTGATATGTTCTCCAGCAGGACACAGGGACATGATCTGAAGGTTACAGATGGCAAGCTTGGGGTAACATTAGGAAGATATTTTGTCCCAGAAGATGGTGGCCTTCTAAAATGACCTGTAATAGAGACAGTGGACATGAAGAGTGTAGCGTGGTCCCCAGTGTTGTCCATCCCTTAGCCTTTGCCAGCAGTGAAACCGTCAGTGTGAGAACCCTGCACTGTTTCTGCCCATGGTGTACCTACCCATGAGGATAAATAGAAAGCTTCAGCCTCTAATACTGTCAATCTGACATTTGATCAGCACTATATCTGTCACAGTGTGGAAACCTTGGACTGTCTGTTCTACACTGCATCTGCCCCTGTGGATTTATAAAGGGTTTCAGTCTTCAGTGGTTCTAGTCCCTTACTGTTCACCAGACACACACTTTACCTGTCACTGTAGATAAATAATAGTCTTTAGTCCCCAGTTCAGGCAGTCCCTCACCATTCACCAGGGCTAAATGCAGACAGTGTGAAAACCAAGCATGGTCCTTTCCCTCTCACTGAAGCTGTCTCTGTGGATTAATCACTCCCTCACCTCTTATTAGTACTAAATCCATCACAATGTGAGGAAGTGTGCACTGAACCTGCCCCATATGGTACCTGTGGATAAGCTGAGGGCTTTATCCACTTTTTACCAGAAATAAATTCATCACAGTGGGTGAGTGGGTGGGGGGGCTGCATTGTACCTGTCCCTGTGGATAAACAAAGAGCTTTAATTTACTGTCCACTGCTGTCTGTGCTTTACCTTTTACAAGCATTAAATACATCAGAGTGGGAAAGTCAACAGTGAACCTGATTCTGTGGATAAACAGAGTTGTCAGACCCCACCTTTTACTAGCACTGGATAGCAAATATACAAAGGCTGAATAGAACAAATATAAAAAACATAAGAAAATGGTCTCAAATCCTCGCTGGACTGTCTGTAATATGACATTGTAGTCTGTTTAATAAGACCTTGACTACTTCAAAGCTTCAATAAGGGGAATTCTAGTATGTGTTGAGGTAATGAATTAACCCATAGTCTGCTAAAAGAACTAGAATAAATCTGTTTGATTGAGCTGGACAGGTACTCAGTCTGCAGCCCTGCAAGGGTTAAATTGAGGGGCTACATACATAACAGCAGCTTCAAACTTTTTTTTGCTTATATCCTGAGAAGTTGGGAGACACAGTAGCATCCCGCCTCTCTTCAGATGCCTTTAACACAGAGCAGCAAATAGCAAAAATCAGAGAGGAGCAGCACTATTTTGCAGTTGTGGATGGATACTTCCAAAAGTCCAAAAAGAAAGTTCCACAGTAAGCCATTTTCAGAGCTAATGCAAGAAAGCTGCAGGCTCCACCTACCTACAGCCCTAAAAAGGGGATCTTGTAAACATATTTACTTTGAGATCTTGTTCCTTGAGAAGTTTGACAGTCTAGTAAATAATGACTGAACCTTAACAGTTAAAAGACCCTTTATACCTTTAAAAAGAAAGATGCCCACTTTTATATTTATCCTGTTCTCAAGTGATAGACAGTGGGGTTCCTTAAGTAGGTTACAGTGATGGATTTTCTGTGGGAGACCTGTCATAAAATGGACAATACTATTGTAGGTGACTCTGTTTATTTAATATTTTTTCACTAGTGTCAGTATATACAATTAAACCATAATCAAGTGTGCATAGAAGAAAACTGTGCCAAAAGCCTACATGAATTGGATATGAGATAAGACCTTACTCTGAACACCATTCTTAATCTCTGATGAAGTTTTTTATGGTACTGATGACATGTGCTTCAAATAAGAGATGGGAATCTAGTGTTACCCCTAAATAATTAAAATTATCAACAAACTCAGTTTTTTCTCCTTTTAAATCAGCTATGGAGACTTTAAAATCCCTATCCATTCTAGGTCCGGTAAAGACCATAACTTTTTCTTTCCTTGTATTCAGAACCAATCTTTGGATCAATAATCACTTTTGAAATAGATCAAAATCTTGTTGGACTTGCATCAAAGCATCATCAAGTTTATTTACTGTTTCAAAAATAAGAGCATCTTCTGCATATAAAATCATATCAGATTTCCTACAGGAAGATGAAGCAGTATTAATGAATAAGGAAATCAAAAGAGTGCTTAAAATTGAGCCCTGTGGTACACCACAGTTGCTCGTCAGAGTATCATAAACATTTCAGCCAATAATTGTTCTGTGTTTCATGTTATTCAAGTAGCCCTCCAACCAAGTTATAACTTCTGTGCAGAAGTATACATCACAAAGAGAATCCAATAACAAAGAATGATCTACTAAATCAAAGGCTTTGGTGAGGTCTACAAATACTGCTGCGATCGACTTCCCCTTATCTAGAGCACTCCAGACACAGCTTGTGAATGCCACCAAGGCAGTGTCAGTGGCTCAGCAGGTTGCACACTCACCTCTAAGGCCAGAAGATCAGAAGGTTGTGGGTTCTATCCTCACACCAGGCACTTGGGTTAAATCCCAGTACTGACACTGTGGTGCAGCATGAAGAAGGTGCAGCACTCCTGAGGTGACGTCTTTTGGATGAGACGTTAAATCAAGGTCCCATCTGCCTGTTCTGGTGGTAGTTCAGGTGGATGTTAAAAATCCCATGGTACTTCTCAAAAAGAGCAGGAGAAACTTTTTTGAGACAAAACTGAAAAGATTACAATATCCAAGTGAACACATAACATAATATACAATGTGCATACCAAAGAAAAATAAAATCAACGACTCATGTAATTATACAGATAACAGGTCTGCTTTCTATTTTTTTAAACAAGTGATCACTTATATTCAGTCTATTTCTTATCCTAATACTATGCGTTATAATTCATCCTCTCTCCATGTATGTCTATATTACAAAAACATCTGAATCTGTTGTCCATGGCATGTCATGCCATTTTGCCAACCACATTTGTTCCTTTAAGTTAGCTTTTTCTCTAGCACAGATTAATTTCAAATCTTTTTCAATTTTCCCTAACAATTCTGGAAAGGACATATGTTTTTGTTGTAAAGTAAAGAAACAGTGGGCATTCCATATTTGCCATTTGAAAACTGTAAAAATTACTTCTAGTGTTTCTTTATTCCATAATCTCCAAGGTTTGGAAATCTCCCCATACATCAAATTATCATAGGAAACTGAAACAAAAGCTAGTGTGGCCCATGCCTGTTCTACGAATCTTCAAAAATCTTTAATAAAAGAGCAGTGGAAAAAGTGATATTCAATGGTTTCAACCTGCTGAATACATTGGGGCCTACTGTAAAGTCTATCTATCGCCTGTTTGTGTTTGTGGTTACCCTTTGCATTGATTAACTTATGGCAGCTAAGCCAGTGTACGTCTCACATATGTGGGGGGATTCTAGGATTTATTAAGAGAATTAGAAGGGAATTTCTGCGTACTTCTGGGCAATGTTCAAAGACAATTGGAACATTACAGATTTTATCTGCTAATTCAGTTTATAAACCTTTCTTATGAAGTGTAATAATTATTTGGGTGGTGATTTGCCATTGCCTGAGTCTCGTAAATGTCTCCTTCCAATAGGGAGGGACATTAGGTTGATATTTTGCAATTCTTAGTGCATTGGTATCCCATTGGTATCCCATAATTGAAACCGTGGTTTAATCTTATCATACAACCAAGGCTGCCAACCGTTGTTGTTATGTATTAAAATTGGCTTTAAATTCATCACACATAAAAAATACAGTTAAAAAATAATAAAGGGTATGCCATATTAAGTCCCTCTTGATGTGTAGGCAAATATGTTATGTTGCTTTTTATGAGGTTAAGACAGCTACCCCAGGCTGCTTGAAAAAAATATACTAAATAGCTGAGTCTTCAGACTCTTTGAGGAAGGGAAGATGTAACTAATATACACAAAAACTGGGACAAGATATGCTTTAATTAGATAAATTCTCTTTTTTTCCATTTTCCACTTATTCCAGAGGGTTACTTTCTTTTTTCCTAGTTCCAGTTTTTCTTCCCATTTTAAAACATCTGAAAATCCTGATTCAAACTTTATGCCTAGTATTTTAAAAGGCTCTTCTGTAACCATTATATCTCCTACCACACCAGAAGTTTTTCCAGGACTCTACCTATACATTTCTGTATGTTAAGGGATGCTCCAGCAACTTTACCAAATACTTCACATAGTCTTCCAGTTTCAATCACTGAAGATTAATCCTGAACAAAAAGACACACACCATCTGCATATGCTATAGTAGCTTTTGTCATTAGTCCTGTAGTATCAGTTGTTGGTTTGATCACCTGTGAGGTATTAATCATCCTAAGTAGGGGGTCAAAAAAGAATATATACAACACAGGACCTAGGGGGCACCCCGTCTTACCCCTCGCTTTACACTAATAAAAGGCTCCTTCCATCCATTTACTACAGTGGCTGTTTTATATAATATTTTAATCCATTGAATTAAAGTATGTGGTATCTGGAAGGTTTCTAATACTAACAATAAGAAATCATGACTGACTGCATCAAATGCTTGACTTTGATCTAGTGACATTACAAATCCTGAGAAGTTCCCTGTGTTTCCCTTTTCTATTAGTTATCTTATTAGTAATAAGTGGTCTTGAATGCAATGGCCTAGTACTGAAGATGCCTGAGCTTCAGATATAATGGATTTTGCAACCCCCATTAGTCTTTTTGCCAGTATTTTAGTTATTATTTTAAAATCAGTATTTAAGAGACTGATTTGGCCTCTAGTTCTGTATAAATTCTTTTTCCTCTTTTTTGTGAATGTAAATTAGATTTTCCAGCATAAGGTTAAACACCTATATTAACTCCTCACAAAATTTTGCACTGATAAATTCATAGATTTCTGAGGGTAATCTGTCTGGGCCTGAGGCTGTATTATTATTTAGAGAACTAAATGCATTCATTACTTCAAAGGTTTGTATGTTCTGTTGTAGTTTTAATTTCTCTGCCTGAGGGGTCTGTGGTAGGTGCAGGTCAGTCAGTAAGGCTTTAACCTGTATTTTATTGATAAACAGAGGGCCATATTTATTTCTGGAATACTCACTAATTACCTCCATAATCCCAGAATTAGTTTCTTGTGATTCATTATGGCAATTATATAAAGCTGTTATTTTCCTTTTTACCAACCCTGGTCTGCCATGCTTCATACGGACAAATGATTTCTGACATTCCAGCAGTATCAAACTGTTGCTTGTGTTTAAGGGTATTGGCATTTTCCATATGGAATAATCACAGTTCATTTTTAAATAACATTAATTTGAGCAGTATAGTCCTGTTTGGTTACTATAGACAAAGTCATACGCTTTTGTAACTCTGATCTTTTGTGTAAGTATTCTTTATATTTGTCCATGCTGTGTAATTTACTCTGGTGTTTTTTTTTTTTAAATGTCAGAGGACATGTTTGGTGTCCACCCTCCTCTGTATAATATTGTCATATAAGATAAAAACAGATTTTTTGCTGTTAGAAATTCTTTTAAAAGGAAAACAAATCTCTCATTCTGTAGTAATGAGGCATTCAGTTTCCATGTACCTGGGCCTTTTTGTATCGTATTTTGGGTCCTTATAAAACAGTTAATTTATTGTGAACTGAAAATTCCATAGCTTCTACAATTATTTTTACTATAGACAGTTGTTTAGATGTGAAGAAAAAATCATTGAGAGTTGGCAGATTACCCTTATGAAATGTGGGCATATGTAAATGTGTTTTTGTTTTATATGCATCTAGTAGGTTTGCAATTTTTAGCATTGTGGCTAGAAAATTGGAATCACAGAAAAATTTTGAAGTTTTTGAAGTATTAGTTTTATCTTTTATTGAGAGACCACAGTTGAAGTTTCCAACAAAGATGATATATTGGGAGGTATGCAGGAAGGGTTGGATTAGTTTGAGTTGATGAATCCTAAGTGCCTTGGTTTGGAGTGCATATATATTTATCAGTCTATATATAATATTTTGAATTTTCACGTCTAAAATTAACACTCTCCCTGGTATTAAATCTGCCAATTTTATGAGTTCCATATTAGGTAGATTAAACAAAATCTCTACCCCCGAACATGTTTCTAGGCCAAACAACCAATAAGAAGGTCCTGTTTTGCTTGTTTAATTCCATGTAATGTGTGGTACCTTACATCCTGTAAAAACATAATTCCAAAGGTACACATTGATAAATATCAGAACACCAGATCTGTTTTATCTGTGTTTTTTTTTACTATTAATGTTAATAGTATGGCAAGCAAAATGTTCATGTTCTGCCATTTAAAATGTTTTTTTTTCTTGTCCCATTTTTATTTTGTTCTCCCTTTTCTTGGTATAGACTCCTTTAACTTGTGTTTTTTTGTTTTCTTTTGTGTGGGTCTGATGTCTCCATTACACTTCAGTGTCTGTTGTCTGTTCAGGGAAGGAAGACTGAATAGAGGAAGTGTCTGAGTCACTTTCTGAATCATCCTCATTGGTCTGTAATAGTTTATTTTTATCTTGGGTGATGACAGGCTCTGTTTTTGAAATTTTAGAGCTGGCAGGGCCCTGCAGTCTTCTGCTTCTGATAGTTCTTACTGTTGTAAATTGGACCACATTTAAGGGGAGGGTGGAGGTCTCATATCTGTGTTTCTTTTAGATGTCTGTGGTAAGAACACAGTTGTAGTTTGTTCTGGTTCCCTAACTGATGATGTTACAGTTTCTGGTACTCTTTCTGCTTCTCCTTCCATGGCTTCAATTCTCTTTTCCCTTTGGGGGGGGTCCTGGATGAAATAGTTCCATGTTGTTGTTCTGAGTCATTTGTACCAAGGTGTATTACAGTAGTAGTTGTGTTCTGTCTCTTATCGGGGCAAGGTTGTTGCACAGTGGCCTCACCAGGTCCAATAGTGTGTCTGGATAGTATCTTTTGTCATTGTGCCAAAGTAATATATATGCATTGTTTAGCTTCATCTGCTATGTCCAGTTTGTTGTGTGCTGCCCAGGGACAGCTCTGAAAAGTGTGGCCAGTTTCATCACATAAGCTACATTTTTCTCCCTCCTTGCTTTGAGCCCCAAAATGTCCCACAGCTCCACATGTAATACGTTTTATTTGGTTGCAGATGCTGCTCAGATATGCAACAGAACCACATTTGTAGCATGCTTTTGGCTGTCCTGGGTAGAACAGAACCCCCCTGTCTCTACCCATAAAAAAGTTATTGGGCAGATGCATTACTCCAATGTCATTCATTTTCAACATTACTTGAACTCTCTCCACCCCCAGTCCAGATCTGTTCTGAATCAAAAATTGTTTCTGGATCAGAAATCACCATACTATACATCTTGCTTTTAGCTAGTGCACTAAATCATTTATATTCACCTCCTCACTTCTAAACAAAACATTGATTACTTTTTGTGTTGGTCTGGATAGAGGAATGGTTGAAAAGGGAGTCCACAATGAAGTGTTTCATAACCTGTGATACCTCATCCAAAAACGCTCCAGGCCTTAAAGAGTTTTGAAACTAATGTCAAATGTGGTTTATCCCGATACATGAATGAGGGCATGTATTTCAATAGCAAATAATTTGAGACAGTCTTTTAACAATATTCTGGTCACATATAGTCTATCTGGGGCTTCTTGCATACCCCCAGCATATTTCAGTCTAACTGCATTATGCCTTTTTGCAGGTTGTGTAGGGGTTCTAAATAAGGACATTTAAGGTTGTGCACCAGTCCTTGGCATAGTAACATTATTGTTTTGTTGATTTTCTTGGTTCTCTCAAGCTTAAATCTGAATCAGAAGTTTTCCTCTGATTGTCAGTGTTTGTTGGCTCAGTAGATTGTCCTGGCAATTGCAAAACCAAATTTTATGTCAGGTTGAGGTCGGGGGGATTCTAGGGCCTGAGGTTCTATAGTTCTCTCTAGCCCAGGTTGCTGACTTGGAAAGCCTTAAAGTACAGCTCCAGGGATATGGGTAGGTGATGCACCTGACACCCATCATTCCATACTAGCCTCTTTTTCCCGCCATGCAACTTGAAGGGCTTTATCTACAGACCATGGTTCTTTTTCAGCACTAGTATCAGGTTGAATGGTGAAGCATCTTAGGCCGGACGGAATGTCCATTTTTGCCATTCCTGATGTGATTCCCACCTTACTGTTTGAAAACATCACAGTCTTATGATTAGATGTGCAAGCTCTTATCTTCTCTTCTGGAGTTTTAGTGTTTGGTTGTGCAGTTGTAGTATTATGCAGATGATTCAGGTTCATAGCTACAGTTTCTATAGCAACTGGTTGTGCAGCTGTTGCAGAGGTTTCTTCAGTAGGTTTTTCTAGTGCTGCCATTTGTGCAAGCAGCACCACTTTCTTTGCACTGTATATGGTTTCTTCTTGTAATAAATCTTGTGTTTTAAGGCTTTTCATTGCCAGTTCTGTTCTCCTGGTATCTGAAGTATTTTGTGGAGCTGCGTCCTTCTGTTGTCCCTCCATATCTGAAGGGCAGTCAGCCAGTCCATATCTTAAATGTTCTTCTGTTATAGCAATTTAAAAATCTGTGTCTACAATCTTAGTCACTGCATGGGCCTCTAACTGGACTAAGGTAGGGGAGGAGACTATCTCCTCTACCTCCTCAACTTACATTCTCTCTCCTGCTGGCCCAGATGCCATCTTGGCCAAGTGCCAGGACGACAAAGGTTCCCTTACCTGCAAGTGTGGGAATTTCCCCAGTGTCCTGGCCAAATTCCCCTCATTCATTAAAAATAACACTAACAGCTTAATCTGGTTCAATGTCAGTTGGCATCTGTCTGTCCCCCCCCCCCCAGATGAGGGTGAAAATAGGCAGAATTGTCTAGTCCTCCTTTCCCGGTCAACAAAAACTAAATAAATAAAGGCTGTCTCTGCGTTATGATTCACTTTGAACCTGTGTTGAGAATTAGACAATGAACTAGCACTAGTTTTAAGTTCAAATGCCAAAAAGCATTTCATAGGATTTCCTGGATTTTTCCACATCATCCATTAACTCATTTTGGCTTAGGAATCCTCACTTGAACACTACATACAAACCCAGTGGCCACTGTTAGGGTGAATAGTAGTGTGTCTCCTCTCTTATTCCTTATTTGCTTTATATGTCGAGCCACTTGCGTAAATTATGTAACAGCGGACAGAAGTTAAAGGAACAATGGTGGGGAACACAAGTATACTAATTAGCCTTTTATGCAGTTGTTCTATTACTTTACTTCTCTCCCCACATTGTTTGATTGGAGTAAACAGTTTCAGTAACTTAACAGGATATAGGATAGTATGCAATAAATAGGTCGACATGATGATACCAATTCTAGATTTTGGTCTTTTTTAGGAAAGACCAATATTTTAGCTTTGTAAAAGTATGATGGTAAAATTCTAGACTTTAGGCTTAAATTATATTGTTCCAGTAGGTGAACTTATTTATTTATTTGGATTTTGGTAACCAGGTAAGCCCACTAAGACCAGAAGTCCCTTTTTCAGGGGTGACCTGGAATTAGTTACATAAAGAGACATTTAAAGGCATTATTTACAGTAATTACATAAGTTACACAAATATACATTGCAACAGCATACAGAGGTAGACAATCAGGTTCACAATTAGACTCAGGCATGATTTATTGCTATTACACTAGTTTCACAGATAAACATTAGCAACAGTATATAGCAGTGGAAATCGGGTTCGCATTCAGACACCTGGTTACCCACCAGTTAGAAGGGTAGTTAGACAACAACAGAGAATTGACATCATAGGCTTGGAAGAATACAGACCGGATGGAGGGAGGTTCAGAGCAGTTTGGCTGGCATGAGACTAAGACTTGGGAGCTAATGGTTGCAGCCACAGAGACTGAGATTGAGAAGATAAAGTTTGAGTCCAGACTCGAACTGGTTAGGGGTTGGAGAGTCAGTCAAACTATCTGGAAGGGAGTTCCATAGGTGGGAGGCAGCAAATTTGAAAGAGCGTTTTCCTTGGTTGGAACGTATCTGAGGGATGTCCAGGAGGTGTTTCACAGATGATTGCAAGGTTTGGGTTTGTTCTTTGGAGGAGAGTAGTCCACTGAGATGGGGAGGGGGACATAGGGTAGAGAACTTGAAGGCAAGACAAGCAACGGGGTACGAGAGTTTGTGTCATAGAGTGCGCCATTTAAGTTCCCTAAGTGCCTCACAGTGATGCCTCCTAGGAGAGGAGCTTGTGGCGAACTGAGCCACTTGATTATAGAGTACAGAAAGTTTGTTGAATTCTGACTCGCAAAGGAACTGCAGAAGTGGGGCACCATATAGAATGGTGGGGAGAAGATTGCAGCAGGCAATTGCCCATCATGCAGCCAGGGATAGAGAGTCTCCCAGCCAGTAGAGGAGACCAAGCTTTTGGTGGATGGACCGGGTTATGGAGTCAGTATGGGGCCTGTAGGTCATTTCCTGGTCAAGATGGATCCCAAGGTATTTAAAGCTGGTCATGATCTCAACTCTTTTTCTTTGGTTGGTGCTGATCTGGAGCAGCTGACTTCTGTCAAGGCCCAAGTGTCTAGACCCAAACAGAACGGCTTTGGTTTTATCTTTGTTGAGTATAAGGGAATTCGCAGAGAACCTGGCCTCAAGTGTTGAGAGACTGTCCTGCAGTTTTGCAGAGATGATACTAGGTTGGGGGTCACTGCAGTATATGACAGTGTTATCCGCATACGGAATGAGCTTACTGAGGGAGCAGTTTCCCTCAATATCATTGAGGAAGAGTGAGAAAAGCAGGGGGCCCAGGATTGAGCCCTGAGGCATCCCAGCAGTGATGGGTCTGAGTCCAGACTGTGTGCCCTTCCAGCGGACTTTTAGGGAACGGTCACTCAGATAGCTCTCGAACCAGGAGAGTGAGTGGTGATCCAGTCCTAGGAGCAGGAGTTTGGTGAGTAGGAGATTATAGCTGACCAAGTCAAAGGCCTTGGATAGGTCAATGAAGAGGGCACCCATTGAGGAGCCTTGGTCCATAGAGGCAAGGATGTCCGCCATGAGCCAGATAAGAGCAGTGTCGGTGCCATGTTGCACATCAGCCATGAGAAAGTGTTGCTCAAGGTAGACTTGTAGCTGGGTAGAGACTAGTCTTTCCTGAATTTTCCCAAGGGGACTGAGAAGGGAGATTGGTCTGTAGTTTCCCAACTAGTCTTGAGGACCACTTTTGGGGACTGGGACTATGGTCGCCACCTTCCACATTTTTGGGACTTTACCTTCCCGGAGCAATCTATTTATGAGTAGGAGACAGGGCAGGCGATAGCAGGAGCAGCAGCCCTCAGCAGGCGAGGTTCTAGTTGGTCATGTCCCAGTGTGGAAGAAGGGTTAATTTTGTGCAGCAGAGGTAGTACCTCTGACTGTTTGACCAGCTTTATGTGGAATTGAGGCCATGGGTGCACCCATGCATCATCAGAATGTAAGGTAGGCCTGGGGAGGACAGGGAGGGGAGACACACGGGGTAGAGAAAGAGGCACAGAAGGCCTCAGCAATAATGGTCAGGGAATTGGTCAGTGAGTCCCACACCAGGATGGAGTCCATTTGACTACTTGTCGAACCCTTTATGAGTAGATTTATGTGGCCCCAAAATTTTTTGGGGTCACATAGGTGTCTAGTTTGGAGGTTGTTTAGGTATTGAGATTTGGCCTGTTTCAGGGATTTTTTGCACTGATTTCTCAACTCTCTGTACTTCTCCCAGTCTGTAGAGTTGCCAGTGGCTTTGTAGGTGCCCTATGCTTTGTCCCAGAGGAGCATGGTATGCTTGAGGCAGGGGCTCAGCCATTGATGGCATTTTCCCTGCACCCTAAGCTTTTTTACCGGGGCATGCATATTAGATGCAGATAAGAAGGCCTGGGTGAAATAATCAAGAGCCTCATCAAGTGTGGGGAGGGAGATGATAGGGGCCCAGTCAGTTTTCCTCAAGTCAGAGCAAAAGTCTGCTAGAGAAAACCTACTGTAATTCCTCACTTCAATGACCTTAGCGGGGATTTTTGGAGGCTTGTTGGACCAAATGCAGAAAGCAGACAAGTGGTCACTCAAGGTGTCAGACATAATCCCTGCCAACAGTATCCGGCCCAGGCAGGAGACTAGGATCCAGTCAATGAGAGAGTGATTTCCAGTCTTGGGGTTTAGTCTTGTGGGGAGGTCAATAATCTGCGTAAGTGAGGGAGCCGAGTAGTGGGTTTTTAGTAGGGGAGGAGAGTAGTGATGGCCAGTGGAGACTGAAGTCCCAGTGGAGTATGGCCTCCCCCCCTGGAGAGGTCCTCAAGGTGAATTGTTAAGGATTCCAAGGAGGAGGCGGCAGTTCGAGGTGGGAGGTATACACTCCCTATGGTGAGAGGTTTGGCGTTGCCGAGGAGTATTTTTACAAACAGCATTTCAGCCATGGATCCATTAAGGGAGGGGACATCCAGCTCCGTAGCTTGAAGGACAGTGCTGATGTAAATAATAACCCCTCCTCCTTTTTTTCCTACCCTGTCTTTTCTGAAGGTAAGGTAGCCCACTAGGTCCACTTTGCGGGGGAGGATCTGAGGCTTTAGCCAGATTTCTGTCAAGGCTAGTATGTTGGGCTTATAGAGAGTCACCCAAGCTTCGAGGTCCGGGAATTTATTCCTTAGACTACCAATATTCATATGTGCAAGTTTGAGCCCTTTGGAGTCAGCCCACAAGGAGTGAGAAGGGGTGTTGAGGGAAAGATTTGGGAAAAAGAACCTGGATTAGATTCACTATCCCCCCATGGGCTAGGAGGGACCTGCTCAGGTGACTGGGAGGTAAATAAGGAGGGGTATGGGTCAGCCCCCCATCTGTCCCCCTAGCGTGAGACGGTACTGCCCTGCCACGAGCATCTAGCGAGGTTCAAGGCAGGTTTATGTTTAAATAGGTCCCATATGGAAGGACCATATTGATTGTGATGACTGGTAATAAATCAGCAAATTATTTATAGAAATCTGTGGGAAGGCCATCCATACCTTGCCTGAGGACAGACTCTTAATGGTATGTTGGATCTCTTCTATAGAGAAGGGAGCATCCAGCCTTTTCATATTGTCATTAGAGAGCTTGGGTAAATAAATCTGAGAATAACATTGATCAATGGTCTGAGGGAGACATATATAGGTTTTTATAAAAATTATCAAAGTTTTTATTTATTTGCTCTACGTTAGTAGTTAAATCATTATAGAAACATTGAATCTGATGGCAGATAAGGACTGCTTGGCCCACCTAGTCTGCCCATTTTCCTACCTAATGGATAAACTGCAGATTTTAGTTAACCAACAGTCTACTTCCTCCTACCCACCACTAGAATTGCCTTATGTCTGTCCCATGTATTCTTAAATTCCCCCACTGATTTTGACTCCACTACCTCCTCAGGAAGGCTGTTCCATTTATCCACAACTCTCTCCATGAAAAAATACTTCCTCACATTATCTCTGAGCCATCCCTGCTTTATCTTCAAATTGTGCTCCATTGTTCTTGCGCATCCCTTTTTCTGAAAGATGCTACCCTCTTGGACTTTGTTGATTCCCTTGAGGTACCTGAAAGTTTCCATAATGTCCGCCCTCTCCCTCCTTTCCTTAAGGGTAAACATATTAAGCTCCTTTAATCTCTCCATTTTAGTTGACCTCCTCTGGACAGCCTCCATCCTGTCTACATCCTTGTGGAGATGGGGTCTCCAGAACTTCATGCAGTACTCCAGATGGGATCTCACCAACTGCCTGTACAGAGGGATAACAATGTCCAGTTTTCTACTGGTGATGCCTCTCCCTATGCATCCCAGTACCCCTCAGCCCTCCTTACTGCCTTCTCACATTGCTTGCCACCTTTAGGTCATCTGATATGACACAATTGCACATACCTAAATAATGAAAAAACATCATGGGAAACATATGCAAATCCCCATGAGAGAATTTGGATTGGCTCAACTTTAAGCAAAATTGCATGGCACCAGAAAGCCTCACAGTGCAATCAGCAAAGGCTAAGAACAGCAGACACATACACATGTTTTGTTCTTATTTGGACTCATCCATGTACCATATCTATGTCTTATCCCAGGAAGAAAGAACCAGCCACTCCTTAAGGAGGATGTTATTTGTTTCGTGCCATGGGGACCCCAAAATAGAGAAAAAAAAGAACTACAAAAGAACCCCAGAGCAAATGCCCTGAGGCATGTGTTATCTCAGAGGATATTAGCCTTACAGCCACATTTTAAAGAAAACACAATTGCACATACCCCAATAACGCAAAACATCATGGGAAACATATACAAATCCCCATGAGATAATTTGGACTGGCTCAACTTTAAGCAAAATTACATAGTGCCGGAAGGCCTCACAGTGCAGTCAGCAAAGGCTAAGAACAGCAGGCATATACACATATTTCATCCTCATTTGGACTCATCAGTGTGCCATATCTATGTATGATATGACTACTCTCAGGTCCCTTTCCATTTTTGTTGTTAGTATTTCACCCCCCATTGTGTACTCTTCCTCTGGGTTTTTGTTTTCCAGGTGCATTACTTTGCACTTCTTTGCATTGAATCTAAGCTGCCATATATTTGACCATTCCTCCAACCATGCCAAGTCCCTTCTCATCCTTTCCACCCCAACTTCTGTATAATTCCTGTTGCAGATCTTTGTGTCATCTTCAAAGAGACGTACTTTTCCTTCCAGTCCCTCCACAATGTCACTTATAAAGACATTAAAGGGTACTGGTCCCATACTGAACCCTGTCATACTCCACCAGTAACCCTCCTTTCTTCAGAGTGTACTTTGTTTACTATTACCCTCTGCATCCTACTGTTCAGCCAATTTTTTACCCAGGCTACCACCTTGGGACCCACTCCAAGGCTGGCTAACTTATATATTAATCTTTTGTGTGGGACTTTGTCAAATGTCTTGCTAAAACCTAGGCAGGCCATGTTCACAACCCCTTCCTGGTCTACTACTTTGGTCACCCAGTCAAAGAAATATGTTAGATTCATCTGACATAACCTTCCCACTTTGAATCCATGCTGCCTTGGGTCCTGTGCCCCACTGGCTCTAGTTGCTCAACAATTCTTTCCTTCAGAAGTGATTCCATCATTTTCCCTACCACTAAGGTCAAACTAACAGATCTGTAGTTTCCTGCCTCTGCCTTGCTCCCACTTTTATGAAGTGGAGTCACATCCACCCTCCTCCAGTTCTCAGGTACCACACCATCCTCCCATGATTTGTTAAACATGATAGTCATTAGTTTCACTAGTTCTCCCCTTAGTTCTTTTAGAATTATTGGGTGAATCCCATCAGGCCTCACTGCTTTGTGAACCTTCAGTTTTAAGAGTTCTTTCAGAACCCTTTGTTCTGTAAATGGACTGGCATCAACCCCCCATTCAGAGTGTCTCTATTGTTTGGTTTAGGTACCTCCCCCTCCTCTTCTTTTGTGAATACTGAACAGAAGTATTCATTCGGTAGCCCTGCTTTGTCACGGTCACCCTCTGCCCACATTCCCTGCCCTTTATTAAACCTCAGTGTCCCTCCCTTGATTTTTCTTCATTCCCTAATGTACCTATAAAAGGTTTTACCCACCTTCTTAACAGAGTTGGTTATCTTTTCCTCAGTTTGGTCCTTTGCTATTCTGACTGCTTTCCATGCCTCCTTCTGCTTTAACTCACATAGTTTTCTGTCCTGCTTCTTCTGTGTTTCTCCTTTCTAATGGCAAGGATCATGTGGGTTTACTTTTCTTACTGTAACTGTATTGCCATAACCTTGTCAGATTTGTTTCCCATAGGGTAATATTTTGCTCTTGTCTGTAAAATGTTTTTCTTGGCCTCCAGAGAAGAGATTATATTAAATGAATCCTTAGCAGCTAGTAGGGCCTGAATGATCTGGGGGTCCTGTGAAGATGTGATGTTTTTCTAGTCTATTACATTATTTTTCTGTGACAAGAAATTTTAGTTCAACTGTTTTTAAAATATGCTTAATGCTGACTCCCCCCTGGCTTCCCACCTATCAGGTGTAATATTGGGGGCATTATTAAACTGAAACTGTTCGATTATCACCAGTTGTAGGAAGGCCATAAGAGTTATTTATAGACCAGATTTTGAACCTCGGTGTATTAGCAACAGTTATGGACATATAAACAGGAGCATGATCTGAGAAGTGAATATTGTTGTAGAGTATGTTTTGAATATTAAGATAGAGTAAATGGGAAAACACAAACAAAAAGTCAGTTCTAGTATAGTATTTGGGGGGGGGGAGTAAACCTGAGCAGTAGAGTGAGTCTCTCTCTCTCTCCAAGGATCAAACAAGTTGAAATCCTCCATAAATTCTCTAAAATTGTTTTGTACATTAGCCATATTGTCTGAATACAAGGTAAATTTATCAAGCCGAGAATTTAAGGCTACGTTAAAATCTCCCCCTAAAATGTTTGGGCTCTTAAAGATAGATAATGTGAGAAAGAGATCTGTATAAAATTTAGCACAAATTTTGGGGCCATATATGTTTGCTACAGTAAAGGAGCCCTCAGACATTAGAATTTCTGTAATGACATATTTGCCATCAGGATCATTACAGGATCTTCCAAATAAAAAAAGGAGAGTTTTTAGTTACGAAGGTTGCCATCCCTCTGGACACATTATTATAATTAGCCATGCAACAATCATCCAGTTTTTAAAAGTAAAATTCTACCTTAGCTGATGAAGTGTGTTTCCTGAAGTAAGATAACATTTGAGTTCTTTTGTTAGTACAGCGGTAGTTAAAAAAAAAGTTGACCGGTACTCCGGAACACCACTCAGCATTGAGGCAGTAACCCAGTATGATGCTCGGTATTGAGGCAATGGAATGTTGAATGCGGCATTACAGAAGCTGTTTAATGCATTTCCTAAGTTCGTCACAAGATGTCAGTCACCACTCATTCCAGAGTGATTGCTGTCCTGGAGAGTTGCTGATGTCTTAATTTAACCCTGTTATTCACTGACAGATGGCATCATAATGATAATAATAATAAAAAAAAATTCTCTGGTTGTCACTCTCCCACCCATTAGCGCTTTTTAATTCTGTGTTTTTAATTTGTTACAACCCTTTATTTTTTTCATAAATGGAAGATAATACATCCAGCTGCTGTCCAAATTGACCCAGGGCTAAAAAAATAAGTGTTTCCTCCTGAAGCCATCGTTGCACCTTGCTGACTAAAGTCTTTCATTTCCTTTCCTTTTTTTAACCTGTTCAGTAGCCCTCACAGTTTGTCTGTGTAAGTAAATTGTGAACCCTCATGCCTCAGAGGTCTAATTGTAGACAATTACAATTTATTGATTTGCTGAGTTTTGTGGAAAATAACTAACTCTGTTAACACAGTGTGCATGCAAAAGTACTGGTTGTCAACTTCTTTTGTGTATTGCATGCTTTTAGATGCAAGTCAGTTCAGTAAAACTATTTGGCTGTACTCCTGATGGACTATTTGTTGGAAATTTCCCTTTAGGTATTGAAAAATAAGAATACTGAAAAAAGGCTCTTGATCCCAAAGCGTCATATAGTAACAATTTGACAGCCCCTTACAACTACTGAGGAGTGTGAGTGAAAATGAAGGGCTGAAGTACAGTATGAATTCTTGTCCCTTTCACTCGCACTCCTCAGCAGTGTGTATAATGCAAGACAGCAGCAGCAACAACAAAAGAAAGAAATGGTAATAAAATAATAATAAATGGCAGACCTACGGATCATGGAGATGCTATTTCTTTATGTTTATGCAGTCAATGTTTAATCCCATTAGAGCATACAGTAGGTGATGTTGAGTTTGTTGAACAGACTTAACGAGGACACTTCCCTGATCAGTACTGTCTTCTTTATAAAGCAATGATGACCATAAAGATTAGTTACCCCACAAGTCTTGCTCCTTTATTTTTCCACCCCCTTGCAGCCTTCATTGCGTGTCTGTGTAGCATTAGAAAACATTGAAATGCTACTTTTCCTTATCCCCAAGTCATTACATGCATGGAATAATAGTGGACTGAATAACTCATTTGTCACAGTTACTATGAGATGTTGGAAAGACTTATCCTTTTTTTTAGGACAATAATGCTGGTCTGTTTGAGTTGACAATTCTGAATATCACTGCTGCATTAAATGAGTTGAAATTCACTGAGAGATGTCCCGATGCCTCTACTCTTTCTTTAGTATTATTGTGTACCATAAATGAAATATTTTTTAATGTACTGACTTTTGTTAGATTAAAATAATCGCAATCACAAATATTTAACAAATAAGTATTGGTTTACATTTCATCTCTCAGTGAATTACAAATCATGTAATGCAGCAATGATATTCAAAAGTGTCCTAAAAATAATAGGTCTTTACCATAGCTCATAATAATTGTGACAAACAAACTATTCAGTCTACTAATATGCCATGCATGTAATGAAATGGGGGGTGGGAGCATTTCACTGTTTTCTAAGGCTGCACAGAAAAAAAAATGAAGGATCAAGGCTTCTGGAGAAACTAATCTTTATGGCCATTATTGTTTTGTAAAGCAGAGAGCACTGATCACTGATGCCCATGTTAAGGTTGTACCACAAATTCAGCATCACCTATTCTTTACTGGATTTAATAAAAATATCATGATCGCATACACAATAACAAACAGCATATCTATGATCCATGGTTCTGCCATTTATTATTATTTTATTACCATTTCTTTCTGATGTTGTTGCTGTTGTTATTTTGAATCCTACACACCGCTGAGGAGTGAGAGTGAACATTACAAGAATTCACACTTCTACCCTTCATTTTCACTTGCATTCTTTAGTTGTAAGGGACTGCCAAATTATTTTGACTCCTTGGGATCAGTAGCAGGTTTTTTTATTATTCTTTTTTTGTATTACCTAGTGGCACATTTCCCATAAACAGTCCATTGGATCATATAGGGTACAACCCAATAGTTATACTGAACTGCCTCACTTCTAAAAGCATGTGCAGTACACAAAAGAAACTGACAGTCAGTCCTTTTGCATACACACTGTGTGAGCCCAGAATTGTTTACTTTCCCCTAAACTCATCACATAAATATAATGCAACTGTCTTAGATTAAACCTCTGATGCATGGGAGTTCACATTTTACTTACACAGACAAACTGTGAGCACTACTGAATGACCAATTTTAAAGAGAGAAAAAAATGAAAGACTCTAGTCAGCAATATCAAATGAAGGCTTCAGGAGGAAACACTTATTTTTTAGCCCTGGGTCAATTTGGACAGCAGTTGGATGTATCATCTTCCCTCTATGAAAAAAAAGAAAGGGTTGTTACACATTCAAAAAACAGAATAAAAACACAGTATTTTTTCTTTTTCCTTTACTTTTATATATTTTATTACATCAGTAAATGCATGTTGTCATAAAGTGCAGACAGACCAGAGCCAAGCTCCAGCTACTAGAAACTGTAATATTGCTGTTATGTGCCACTACTTTCTTTCCTACTGCAGCTGGTATGGGTCAAGCAGAATGGAAATTGAAGTTAACAGGTTTCCAAGTAATAGTTCCAAAGTGGTCAATGCTAATGCAATGACACATCATTGTCAGGAAACAAAGGAATTAATACAGCAGGCAATGTGGGGGAAGGGAAGCTAGCATCACATAACGTTATTAATGAAAAAGACAATAATTAAGCACACTCTGCAGGCAAAAAAAGGGCTAAATAGGAGTGAGAAAACTTAACTTCTGAGCAGTGAAAGGAGGCCCGAACAATGCAGTTCTCTTCCAATAGAGACTTATTCATTGTCATACAACATGCAGGTGTGGGTCTCTCTCATAATCTCTCACCCTCCCCCAACTCACATTATGGTTTCTTTCGAACATTGACCAAAGAGGGACCTTGTAAGTCAAGACAATCAGTTCTGGGATTCCTCTATTACTATACCAGGCACATTAATAAACATTTGGTTACTGCTCCTCATGGGAAAGATTTCATTTTTATCCAGCATTACACTTTATAAGAATAAAGTAACTTAACAAAGTAATTAATGCTGTTTTTACTGTGCCCCTTAGTGCATTATCTGACAGAAACCTGAACAGTTCCATATTACTGCTTGTGCACTCAAAAGCAGCATTGTATTTCTTTCTGTAACACTGTTGTAGTGAAAAATGACATAGCTGCAAGGTACATTCTTACCTCTGAAAGAGATACAGAATAACTCTGACCAATTTGAAGATGTCATTAAACACTGCTGCAATGTTACCAAAAATAGTAATGTTACAAAAAAAGATACTGTATGAAATGTTGTTTTGGATTCCCCAAGCAGGGATTTGGAACTGTTTAGTTGTCTTTTTTTTTCAAATATGTTCAGAATAATTAGCATTTTTACTTATCTTGTTAAACTGATTTGTACTATAAAGTGTAATGCTAGACAAAATCGATATTTTCTCCATGTAGCAGGCTTCTACATGGAGAAAATATAAATTTTGTCTAGCATTGCACTTTATAGTACAAATGAGTTTAGCAAGATGAATATCAGTGCTCCTTGTTCAGCACATATCATAAAAAAAACTGATTAAACAAAGGTTTAGTAATGAGTCTGATATAATGATAAGTGAAACTGGAAGGTCTTGGAGGGGACTTATTAAATTAAATCAGCCCTTTCTGGCTTGCACCTTGGACTTGATAGGAATGGATATGTAGAAAAATGACACAGCACCTCTTGTGCTCAGCTCTACACCAACCAGACATGTTAAATTTGCATGTGGCCCTCCTGGGCCATGTCCCAATTGGATTGGGCACCTAAAAAATAAATAAATAAAAATCCCCTCTAGGACACATTTCCTCTCAATGACGATGGCAATGGGGGAAAACCTCCAGTGTTCAAGAGGGAGTTTATTAATTTGAAAAGCCCCTTTTGCACTAGCAATTTGGATCTGATAAGAGCAGTTATAAAAAAAAAATAATACAGCCTCTCCTGAGCTCAGCGGTGCTCCAAGTGGGCACATTAAACATTTGTTTGCTCTTCATGAGCTCTGTCTCACTGGGAGCTGGCACATATAAACCAACAGCCCCTGCTGGGCTCAGTCCCACTCCAAGAGAACAGGAAATAAAAAAAAAGTTTGTTAAACCTCCTCCGGTGATAAAAGGGGGATTATTAAACTGAATTAGCCCTTTCTGTGGTTGAAACTTGGACCTGCTATTAGGAGGCAGGACATTAAAAAAAACCTGTGCTAGGCTTAGCTCTTCTCTGAACAGGCATGTTACATATTTGTATGCCTTTCCTGGATTTGCCTTGCTACAAGAGGGAAAAACATTATAAAAAACAAATGTAATACCCGTTCAGAGCTGGGACCCATTCTGTACTGTCACCCATTCCACTCCCTCCCAGCACTGACACATGGTGGAATGGGTATATTTCAGTTGATGCCCTCTAGTCCTGGGCTCAGCCCCTGTATAAGAGGATAGAAAATTAAACAATTTGTCAAAGTCCCTCAGTGCTTGGAGGGACCTTATTAAATTGAATAAGCTTTTCTGGGCTTCACCTTGGACTCCCTAGGACTGGGTACAGTATGTATAAAATTGGTGAGTAAAGAATCCACCCATATATTAATTCAGAACAAGGCTGAAAACACCTCAAGATTAATTGCATAACATTTTTAAAGAAAAAATTCAGATGAAGAGCATATTTTCAAATACAGTATTGCAAAACTGCCAGACACAGTGGAAACATTTAATTCAATAAGCTTGTTGCCAGAAGGTATTCAAATGTAGAGCACACTTTCAGAATATGGAAATACTGCACGTGTATTGATGTCAACATGCAATGTAAATGTGCTTATAGTGTATGATGGAATGTGGTTATTCATAGAAATCCATTACTTTCAAAATGTTGTTATGCTATAGTAGCTATGTCATCGTAGTTGTTGTGCTGCACTAGCTACATAGCTAGTACAACATATTAACATCAAATGCACTAGAGCATGTGCAATATACAACCAGGAAGTGGCTGCAGTGGTGAAAACATGAAAGAGAACAGCGGATCAACTGTTTACCTCACCAGAGTTCATTGATGTAATGCCCAGACTTTGTGTAAAAGTTAAAAAGTTGGACTCCCTAAAGCTTTTATTTTTACTTTTAATGTTTGGATGGGTTTACTGTTAAAGCTGTACTCACTCGCTTGTGCAAGCACTGCTGGTCACATGTCTATAAAGTATGAAAAAGCTCCCTTTTCTAGGACAGCCCTAGTTTTGTCTCTGAATGTTTTTTTAAATACTTTACTGCCACTGCCACTTGTTTTTGGTGTCGTACACTATAAAAAACAATGAATGGCTACCCATCAGTAAAAAAGCTGGTTAGCTACATCTTGAGATTGCCAAAGGCAACCGAACTTCTCAAGCTTTGCTCTCGAGGTTCAAGTGGTCAACATGGCAACCTCTCAATGAACTAACCAGCTTGTTACCAATAGGTAGCCATTCATTATCCTCTATATTTACAGCCAACATACAACTTGACCACATATTCAGGATTTCCTAATAATCCAACAGTTTACTTTGTTCAGATAGTAGAAATTCAGCTCTGAAGAGCTTTATACAGCACAGTTATAAGGTGCTAATTGAAATGTGCAAAACAGCATAATCCTGCTAATTTAATAGTTTATGCATCTGCCAGAATAGTAGCAGATAAACTGAAGAAATTCAATATGCTCCCATCAGGAGCAAGTGCAATCAGCTACATTAAGTACAATAAATGAAAAACGGACAATTTATTGTTAATCTGAAAATGTATAGTTATGGGGTAAAATACATTTATGGCATTGAGATTGGTTTAAACACACAGAAGCCTGCTTGGAACTTCTATTGTTGACTGATAAGGAAGCTTTGAGTGTTTTTTTCTCAGTGGTTACCCTGCAGTAGTGTCAGTCTAAGACAGGCATCTTTTCTCAGATTATATAGAAACTTGTGACATAGAGCATGTAGCTCTAAATTTTCAGCTTTACAATAAATTGCCATTTTTAATCTACTTAATGTGGCTGCTTGCATTTGATATTAATGTGGCCATGTTGAATTCCTCCAGTTTATCTACTATTATTTTGGTAGCTTCACAGAATTGTCAAATTAGTAGGATTACCTTAGTTTGCACTTTTCAGTTAGCACTGGGATATTTAGTTATTATGATCAGTTGGCTTCCAGTCCTTGCTTCAGTTGGTAGTGAAATGCAGATGGAGGAGGGAGGATATTTTAATTTTAACTGTCAGTCAGTGTTGCATCCATGCATCAGCTGGGATGGAGTTGCAGAGGGAGGAGCGAGGACATTTTACCTATGACTGTCGGCCAGGGCCCAGTCCGTGGATCAATTGGGAAGGAGCTGAAGAGGGAGAAGAGGGATATTTTTGTTATTATGGTCATTTGGTGCCCACACCATGTATTAGTTGGAAGGGAGCTGCAGAGGGAGAAGGGAGAATTTTTTTATTATTACCATCAGTCGGGTCCAGTCAATGGATCAGTTGGGAAGGAGCGGAAGAGGGATATTTTAATTATTATGGTCAACTCGTGCAGAGACCATGGATCCATTGTGAGGGTGGTTAGAGGAAGGGGGGTATATTTATTATTACCATCAGTAGCTGTTCAGTCCATGGATCCATTGGGAGGGTGCTGCAGATGGAGGAGGAGGAGAATATTTTATTGATTATGGTCAGTCAGGATAAAGAGCATAGATCAGTTGATCTGGAGCTATAGAGGGAGAAAGTATGATATTTTAATTATAATCTCCAGCCGGGGTCCAGTCCATGGATCAGTCAGGAGGGATCTGCAGAGGGATGAGGGAGGATATTGTAGTTATTGTGGACAGTGGGTGTCCAGTCCATGCATTAGTTAGGAGGAGGGCAGTTGGGAGGGAGCTGCATATGGAGGATATTTTAATTATTACATTCAGACAGTGTCCAGTCCATGAATCAGTTCCAGAGGGAGGTGGGAGGATATTTTTATTATTACAGTCAGTCGGTGTCCAGTCCATGGATCTGTTGGAATGAATCTGCAGAGGGAGGAAGGAGGATGTATTAATTGCCATAGTCAGTCAGTGTCCACTCTCCAATCCCTCTGTAGATGCATGCTGTACACATTATGTATGCGGCTGCTAAACATTCAATAATAAGCTAGCAATGCCTTATTAAGAACTGAAGTAGACTTTTTTTGTTACTGAGGTGTTCAGTTTTAGCTGATAAGCAGTTTGCATATTGGGCAATTTTCAGTTTTCTCAACCAGCACAGTACTTGCTCCTGCTAAAAAAATTTCTGTGTTTAAAAATTGCCGGGTGGGAGGGTATATCAAACTAGGTATCTACTGATATTTTGAGCAAGCACATTCTAATGCAATTTTCTGATCCATATCACTTATTTTATTTATTTAGTTATTCATGTATTTACTTATTTGAAAGAGAAAGCACAAACTCATCCATAATCCATCAAATTTTCTGTCAAGTTTAATGGCATAGTGTGAACATTTTACTGACTCAGTCCTAGATTTACAATTTTGCTTGTTTTAAAGCACCTTAATACTTAATGACAGACCTACTATGGTGCTGAGGTTCAGTATTTCAGTGGCTGGAGCAGACATAATGGGGTCAGCTAGGAGATTGAAGCCCCCTATTTGAAAATCTGTCTGACCTGATGCTGGCATTTTGGTCAGGTTTTGCAGCAGCAGCAGCAGCATGAGTGTCTTAAATCTCACTTTCTGCATCTGTGCACTGGTTACTGCTCCTGTTTTCCTGACTGCAGCTACTGTATGGCCAGCTCAATTCTCTCAGATTCACTGTCAGGATTCCTGACCATCAGAGAATGAGAGACAGACAGTGTGATCAGTGTCCAGTCAAAGTATCAGTTGGAAGGGAGCTGCAGAAGGAGGATATTTTATTATTACCAGCTATCTGGGTCCATTCCATTTAATCAGTTCAAAGGGAGCTGCAAAGGGAGATGGGGGTAATTTTAATAAAGAAATTTGTGGCCCATTTCTGGTATTCTCTATGTCAGTATTGCTGACCCGGTGATTCACTGTGGATTATCATTACATAGGCACTGGAGTCCACAGTGTTCCACAACAGTGGGAGCCTGAGCAATACAGTGTCCTGTGAGTTACTGTGGCAGAGCCACCAGAGACCATGTTGCAACTGTTTTCTTTTTTGGTAATAAATGAATTCTTGATCAAGGATTTGTCCTTGCATCAGCTGCAGAGGGAGGAAAAGGGAGGGTTTCATTTTGTTACATTTTTATATTGGGGGATTCATGTTTTATGAGGCTCTCTTCAAGTTTGTGTATGGAGAGGGTTTCAGATGGAGATTGGAGGATTTTTATTTTAATATATTTGGTGAGGGAAGGGAATACTAACCACCAGATATTTTTTGTTCTACTTGTTGGGTGGGTGATTGGTTAGGGGAGGGACCACTAGCCTTTTCAGGTGGGTGATCAGGTGGAGGAGGATGGATCGCTTGCCAAAGGGGAATTATCATTAATAATTAACTATCAATAACTTTTTAGTTAAAAAAAAAGACAAGCTGTTTGGGCAGCAGTGTAATTGAACTGTCAGGGACACCATTCAGTATAAAGATGTATGAACAGACACAATGCTTTGGGACAGGTTTTTTTATACAGGATGGCAGGAGAATGGGGAGGGTTGAGGGACTGGGAAGAAGATACAGTATGGACTATATGGACACCTGCTGGAAATTTTAAACACACAAAGGCAGATTAACCGGAAACAGCAGCACCTGGTACATTTAAACTGCTGAAAATGGAAAACATTGAATTCAGCACTCACATGCTGCTAACACATACTAAACACCTTACTGACATGTTAATGAGGCATATCTTGTTGCCATACTCAGGACCACACTGACCGAGGTATACCTCATTACCTGTCAACTTTTATATGACTACCACTATATATCTAAAAAATGTGTTAGCCTTGACCCTATTGCACATACCCTTAAGGTTCCATGTCAAAATTGTGTAATCCATATAAATATATCATTTTAAACAGTTATAGCATGCTCCATACTGACAATATCTACTACACAATACATAATATAGAGTAGCATGAAAAAAACAATATCAAAATAGCTCCTGCTGTGTTCTACTTCCTTACTTTGCATCCCCCCAAACCTACTAAGCAAGCTAAATTTGGGTACAACATATTGGGTTTAAGCCATATTCCACCCATTAGCTGTGAATCCCTGAAACAATTAGCCCCCATAACCCTCCCCCACCCATGCCCTTTTATATCAACAAAAGACAGCCTTATTCCCACTTATCTAGTGTGGTGTGAAAGTGAAGCCTCTTTTTTGTGATTATGCAGGTAGAAAAGGACTTACTAAGTAAATGATGAAAGGAAACGTAAGAAAAAAATAATCTTGGTGCCGGCTCATCCCAATGCACCATCAAAACAAGTTGGGGGAAGGGATCTGCAACATAGAGCTAACAAAAAGAAGGAAATATAAATCACAGAACAGTACAATGCTACACTTACCACTTTATACATGTACTATATATTAATGTGTATATTACCAGTATGCATTCCCCTTTTTCTTTCTTTCTTCCCCCTCCTCCCCATCTTCCTTACATGCCCGTCAATCTTATTATAAAGTCATCAGCCACCCAGGCCATGACTACTACTCTTATGTTATCTGAAAAAAAAAATGCAGTAACTGACCATAGCTATACCACCTTTACCCACTATAATGAAATGTAATAACTAGTTAAAGTCTGTTTTTTGGATGAGCCTCAGTAGCCTCTGCTAAGACCTGCTACAGGAGAATATTTAAGCCTGAGCTGTAAATTGCAGAAGTGTTACCATTTGCTTTGTGTGCTGAGGGGGCAATGTTCAATCTAGAAGAGCAGTCCTCCTGAATTAGAGCCTCAGCATCCTTTGGACTGACAAAGTAACACATTTGTCCATATGCAATAAAAATGTAACTTTGCAAGGGGGGAGCAGAGTACACTTTATTCCATTGTCTTGCAGGATATTCCTTACAGGATTAAAAGATCTTCTTTCCAACAGGGTTTCTAAACTGAAGTCTAGGAACACTTGAAATGCTAACCCTTTAGCTGATAGGCCATCGTCTGTGTTTGCGTTTTGTGATAGAAACTCCTTATCTTGAAATTTATGTGGCTTTATGTAGACAAACCAGGGATAATCCAAATTGGCTGATCTTTTAGCTGCAGACGTCTGTTGGCATGATCCAGCTGAATTTTATGGTCAGGATAACAATGGCCAGCTGCCATAGTTACCAGTTCTTCAGAAAAGAGGCAATGGGTCCCTGGTGCCTTTCTCACCTTATGTAATTTGGACCTGTTTGAGATTACCCCTCTGAGAGTGGTTCTCCTTTTCTTGGACTTTTTAATAAGAGAGGCTAATTGAATTGTATGGAGGGGAAACAGTTTTTTGCTTGGGGTTAATGACATCTTCTATAGCCCCAACACGAGTTTCAGCCTCAGCCATGAAGATAGTTAGGGCTTCCAGCTTGGAACGAATGCCTGCCACTCTGTTTGAAAGCTGGCCCAATACTTTCTGAATAGAGCTGATGCCTGACAGGTCCTTTTTTTTAAATGAAGAGTGTGTGTCCCCTGATCCATGACTTGTGGATGCTTTTTTGGAGAAAAAAGGATTAGAATTAGAATTGTCTGTTGACCCAGTAGAAGTGTATGTGTGTGTGTGTGTGGGGGGGGCAGAGACAGATCTTTGATCCTGTTCCAGATGCAGAGGAGTATATTGGCTAGGCTCAATGGGTGTGGTGATTTTAAAGCCTAAACCCCCAAGAGGCAGCTGGAGAGAACTGGGATTTAAACCAAGACCAGTACACATCATGTGTAAATTTGTTAACACTTCCATTGTACATGATAGATAGGTTTGTTCCTATTCATTGCTACCTGTCAACAGGGATACTGAGTAAGTAGGAGCCAGGCTATTCTGTTTATTAGGCATTATTTCTGTCCCTAGATGGTAATCCATACCTATAATTGAGCATATAGGTGTTGCAGTTGTAGAAAACATTTCTGTGGTTTGTGATTGAGTAATATGTGGCACTGTTAATGTAGAGGAAACAATATTCAATGTATTAGAGGGGATAGTGTTATTAATTGCCTCAGGTCCCCCCAAGTTACCCTTGGAGCCATATAACATGAAATGTCTTACCTCTTTCGAAACAACGACAGAAACAGATTCATTGGTCACAATAGTTGGTGATCCTCTGGGCATCTCCCTCCTCATAGTTGCAAGTGGCACCTGCCTGATCTTGCAAACCCCTACCAAAACACAGTCCATGGCACTCCCTTTCTTCTGTCTCCCAAGGAGTAGTATTAACAGATTGATGAGCAATTGAGGAGGCTGATGTGATCACTATGGCATCTGTCTTAACCTCTGCAGATTTGGCAGCTGAATATGGTAATCCCCCCACTGGGTGATTCAGGCCACCAAACACCATGGCTTGCTGCATTTGTGTCTACAGTGAAAGCAGGAGAGGAGAGATTACTGCAGGGAGTTGGGCTAACTTCATTTCCTAGGGGATGGTGGCTGGACCCATGGTGCTCATTGGTACGGTAGCCATGTCAGTACTCTCCTCATTTACTGCACCCACTTCAACAAAAGTCAATGAGGTTCCAGGAATCGTAAACCTGAATTTCATTAGGTAGGAGTCTAAGTCTTTTTCCTTTTTACTTCTAGTCAGGGGTTTGTCCATGGTCCAATTCATCAATGCTTCTTTTTTTGGAGTTGTCTCAACTTAGCCATCCAGGGGGGAGCAGGAATACCATGGTGTAAGCGTTCAAAGAATTAAACTCAGTGGTACACAGAAAGGAACAAAGTGCAGTTGGGGATAGGACAGTGTGCAATCCAATGCTGATACACAAAGAGTTTTTCTGATAAAAGGCAATCCCTTTACATGGAATAGGGCTGGTTTGAACTCTGGAGAGCTGGCTGCTCACTAACACACCTCACCTTGGGCAGCCATCTTGGATCCATAACAGTCCAAAACAAGGCTCTGCCATTTGATGAAAAGTCTTTCCCTAATATAGTGAACACTTGATTTAAAATCGTGGAATGGTAGGGTTTTATTGATATTTTCCACTTTCCTGGCCAAGGAACTTTTTTCCCTTTACCCAGCTTATACAACTCCATTTATTACAGTGAGTGGACTCTAAGATAAAATGACTTAATTAGAGATAAGGGTAGATTTTCATAAACATGTATCATCTGCATAGAAATCAGTTAATGCTAGATTAGGCCTTGCTTACCGGATGGGATTTAGCCTTACCGCTAATGTGTATGGCAGCCAATAGTGTCCTATTGCTCAGTCTTAACTATTGTGTCCCAGTCTATATCAGTTCATCTAAGACTAGTTTGGCTAAATGGGGTGTGGCGTATAACAGTGTCTGCTACTTTTTTTGGGTGCTGCTCATCTCACTCATCACAGCACCCTTTACTGTTTCATGGGCTTTGTTTCCCCTTCATTCAAGTGTTCCAGTATTATGGGCTGCTTCCTTGGCAAACTGAATAAGTCTAATGCCCCCACCTGCTGGTTTACTATGTTGCAGGTCCCTTTAACAACTTATTACCTAGGTTCTGGTGATGTCCTTTTACTACAAGAGTGTAAGTGCTCCACTAGAATGGTCAAACTGCAAACTCAACTCAACCTACAGGTTCTTGTTTCTTCTTCCTTATCAGGCCTGGTACTTAAATTCCCATCTGTGCTTTATAGGAGAAAGGATATTATTTTTACATAGTTAACTGACCTTCCATCTTCCTTTCCATGTCAGCTATGTATTTTGATATTCTTTGACTGTTTTTGATATATAAATAATCTAGTTTTGGGTTACCCTCAGATGTACGTGGAGTTCCACTCTCCTCACCAGCTACTGCTCTTTCTTTTCATATTTCTAAGGCATTCTGTCACATCAGTAACTCCCATTCCATGCTGTTCATCTCAGTGGACTGGAAGGATGTTACTGATGTCATAGAATGTTCAGGCAATATGGAAAGAGAGAACAGCAACTGCTGAGGAGAAGATTCAGGGTAGTTAAAAAGGCAACAAAATTAGATTATTCATGTAACAAAAAGATCAAAAACATATCACAATACTGGGTAGACAATAAAAGAACAACTGGAGGGCATCTACATGTGTAAAAAAAATGTTTTCTATCATCTTTAAATCACTGTTACTTCAACCAAAGTCACTCAACCTGTAGATGCTCTTTGTTCTGGATGATTTCTTGTAACAGCTAAATCTGCTTACTATTAGGCAAATTATACAAGGTACTCTGCTTCATATTTTAAAATGAAGTACACTCTTTTTTCTGACTTGTACTAAATATGTTAACTGTATCTCCTGTCTTGGGCCTAGTTGTTGGCTGGCTACTATACTGTTCTGCTTGTATTGTGTACTCTGTTATACATGAGTCATTCCTGAAAATAGGCATCTTAACACCTAGTGTTTTTACCTAATTACCAAAAATGAAATAAATAAACTGAGAAGGGTATTGATTAGGATGCACAAGCATTGCATCCATTAAATCAACTAGTAAAATTAGCTCTTAAAGGAACAACAAGTAACCATATAATCTCTCAAGGCTAGTAGTCATAACAGCCAACATACAGGGTTACCCCAAAGACAGGAAGGAAGTGGGAGGTGAAGCTTCAGATAACAATATCATAGGCAGAATGGGAAATAGCTCTGTATGCACAACACAGTCACTGCTGTGCAAGAGTGGAACGAATTTCCTGGACATCAGTAATCTGGTAAGATGCCAGTGATCCAGGCAAAATACCAGCCCCAAATCTTTATAGCCTATTGGAAACAATGCAGAAGTAGGAATCACCCACCCACATACACACATTTTAAGACAGCCCAGTGCTCAGAGGATTCTGGGTGCAGATCTCTATACATCTTTAATAATAATAATAATAAACTTTATTTCTGAAGTGCAATTCCAAAATCAAAGCACTGTACAAGGTAAAATATGCTAAAACAAGTAAGATAATAAAATAATCCAAATTGAGATTACATAAGAAGTATAAAAACAGAGTTGGTATGTAAAAGCCCCATAAGCCAGATAAAATAGATGGGTCTTTAAGGCCATCATGAAGCTCTCCATGGTCCGGCACTCTCGAATCTGATGAGGTAGAGAATTCCACAAGGTGGGGGCTACATACATAAAACCACAAGACCTAGCGGTTTTCAGTTGTACCCTGGAAATCTCTAAAAACCCCTTACCAGCTGAACAGAGTGGTCGACTGGGACAGTAAGGATTCAGAAGCTCTTGCAGGTAGCTCAGACCCTGTATGTGCAGGGCCTTATAGGTCAGAAGACTGACCTTGAAGGTGATCTGCCACTGTACAGGCAGCCAGTGCAGTTCTCGCAGCACAGGAGTGATATGGCTCAAAAAAGGAGCCCCCATCAACAGCCATGCCACTGCATTCTGCACCAGCTGCAAGTGGCAGATATCAATCCCCAGAAGCCCTAGGTAAAGGGCATTACAGTAGTCCAGGTACAGGGGTCACAAAGGCATGCATCAACGTTGGGAGGTCATCAGACAGAGCTAGGTGCTTGACCCGGGCAATGTTCTTTAGATGATAAAATGAGGACTTGACTACTGCCGACACCTGTGAATGCAGTGTTAGCCCATCATCAAGAATCACCCCCAGGTTTTGCACCTATTCAGAGGAAGGCAGCTGGACACCCCTGAGCTAAAGCCCAGAGGGCACCTTGCCAGCAACCCCTCTATCCAGTGACCTGGATCCACCAACAACACCTCAGTCTTATCAGAATTCAATTCCAATGAGCTGTATTTTATCTAGTCCTGGATTTCTGTGAGGCAGCTGCTAAAGACCGAGATCACACTATCCTGGTTGGGTACAAAGGACAGACAGAGCTAGGTATCATCTGCATAGCATAGAAACCTCAGTCCATACTATTTCACAATATCTCCCAGAGGCAGCATGTACACCATGAACAACATTGGGGACAGCACTGAGCCCTGAGAGACCCCACATGGCAGAGAGAATAAATCCGAGGAAAATATCCCTGACACCACTCTCTGAAATCTGCCAGTGAGGAATGATTGAAACCATATGAGGACTGAACCTGCCACACCACAGATGACCCTCAGACACTTGAGCAGCACTCCATGGTTCACGGTGTCAAAAGCTGAAGAGAGATCAAGAAGCACCAAGATGGAGCAGTGCTTATGATTTCTTGCCATCAGGAGATCATTAAGCACCCTAACCAGAGCAGTCTCAGTACTATGCCTCTTCCAAAAACCAGGCTGGAGAGGATTTTAGACATCATGGATGGTAAGATGGTTCTCCAGCTGCAGCGCAACTACTTTCTCGATCACCTTCCCTATGAAGGGAAGGTTAGAGATAGGTCTGTAATTAGCAAAGCAGTCTGAGTCCAGAGAAGCTTTCTTAAGGAGCGGTGTCACTACTGCCACCTTCAGGGAGCTAGGGAACTCACCTAACTCTAAGGAGCACCAAACAATCTTTGCAAGGATAGGGCCAATGGAATCCCCACACCCCATTATCAGGCATCTTGGGCCCAGGTCCAAACTACAGCATGTCAGCTGCACACTCTAGTCAATCCACGTGATATCTGTGATTTTCAGCCGGTTGAAAGATATCCAAGAAAACCGAGGGGAGGTGACCAAGCACCAACCACCGCCAACCCCCATAGAGTGAGCAGGTCAGATCTCAGCCCTGATGTTGGCCACCTTATCAGCAAAGAATCAAGCAAACTCATCACACTTAACTTATGAAAATGTCCTCAGCACCTCAGTCAAGAGGTTGGTGACCTTACCATGAAACTGGCACCACTACTGTTGCTCTATTCTAATCAAATTACTGAAAACATCAGAAATATTTCTTAAGTTTTTACAGCAACCACGAAGGCTGTCTCCAAGCTTTGGCTACAACCTATAGACCCAACAATACAGCACTGGCAAGATATAGTTATGCAGTTGTACATTATCAGAAAAAGAATGCTTGGGTGATACATTTCATTAACCAAACTAGAGAGTTTACCGTGAGGCTATTGACCCACATCTTGTCTCTCAGAAAAAAGGAATTTATCTCCTGTTGGAACTGACCCTGTCCCAGGGCAGATCAACTTCGGTCTTCTTTAGATGCAGAAAATCCCATGTGTCAGTCTGAATCAAGCATCAGAATATAATACTGCATGTGTATACAGAAGGTTTATTCTGAATTAACTAACAATGTTGCAGTATCTGGTAAACATTAGAGTTTTTATAAGCTCTGAGCTTTTGTTTGTTGGTCCCATTGTCCTCCCTGAGGACTGTATTTAGTCCCAAGTGAACAGTGGAACTGGCAAATATCTGATATGAGCTTATAAAAAATCTCTAAAATGTAATGCAGGCTATTGAATCTCCCATTCTCCAGACCTGTTCTAATGTCAGCTGCAGGAGATTCTGGGATTTCTGATTATAGCAAAAATCAACTTGTAAGTCAACAGATTCAGCTTGATACAATTTAATATACTGCAGTAAATAACAAGTAAAAAAAAAACTATTTTTTGCACACCGAGTGCAGATTGGGACCAGCCCCACTCTTGGGTGTGGGACACTTAGTGCTGATGCTTCCCCTTTAAAGTATACAGTATATTCAGCAGCAGGCACCTAAGGATGGATATCCTCATCAGTCCCCTAGGCAGCCCTATGCCCCAGCTGACTGTCGATGGTATGACCCACCTCAGTATTGTCTGATCTAAAAATGACCTTCCTGTCCTTTAGCTGGTTTCCTCATACCAGCACAGACACCACTATCAGAAAAAATTCTAGTGATGTGACCTGCTTGGTGAGCCTGGACTCAATCCAGTTTATGCAGCAGCTTGAAGTATACTAGGCACCAGTGAAATAGGCCCCAGAATGTAGCCCATTTGATGAATCTGTGAACATCTCATTGCACATTTGCAAACTTCTAAACTAGCCAAGGGGGTAGGTGGAATAAGACTGGGAGATAGAAGCTGCCCCCTCCCCACACAAGTTCCCGAGGCTAACTTCAGAATTCTGGAGGGAGTGGAACCACAGAAGCAATCAAATAAAAATGTAATCCAAGAAGCAGAAGAAAAGTTTAAAGCTGAGAAGGGGGGGCATGATGAAGCAGGGAAAAGAAGAACAAGGAGAGAAAGTGACAACACCACCTGGAGAGCCATGTGTGCTAGTGCTTGCAGTCTGGGCAGAAAAATTGCAAGCTTACAGGCCACCATGGCAGAAGCTGACCTGGACTTAGTAGCCATTGCAGAAACCTGGTTAAATGAAAACCAGAACTGAGATGTGGCTATATCAGGATATAATCTGTTTAGGAAAGACATGATAGAAAGAAAAGGAGAGGAGTTGCTCTTTATGTAAGAAACAACATAAAGGCTACAGAAATACAGGAGGGGAAAGAGGGTGCCGAAGTGCAGTCGGCTACCCTGGAAAAGAGGAAAGGGGCAGTTCTTTGAACATGGGTGGTCTACAGGCCTCCATCACGGGGGGAGAAATGGATAAGGAAATGGAAGCAATCCATAAGATGGCTTGCAAGGGAGAGGTTTTACTAGTAGAGGACTTCAGTCTGCCAGATGTGTATTTGAGCCTCCTCACTGCAGCAACAACCAGGAGTAGGGACATCCTGGACTCCCTTTGGAGGTGTTCTTAAGGCAACTTGTTAAGGAACCCACTTGTAAGGGGGCATTGCTGGACCTAGTACTGACAAATGGGGACAGCATTGCTGATATCACAGTGGGGGACCACCTGCAGACCAGTGATCACTAGACAGTAAGATTTAACATAAGTACAGGGCCAGAATCAAACCACATTAGGACAAGGGTCCTGGACTTCAGGAGGGCCAATTTTAAGAAAATGGAAGAATGCCTCGGGGAAGCCCTGGCAGGGACAGGGAATCTAGGAGGAGTAGAAGAACAGTGGGCTACAATAGGAGAGGGAATTGAAAAAGCTATGAAACACTGTGTCAGAAAGATCAGGAAGGGTAAGAGAAAAAAAGAGACCACTATGGTTCTCTGGAGAGGTAGCAGAGAAAGTAAGAGCAAAAAAGTAGCCTTCAGAAACTACAAAAGAACACAAAAGGAAGAGGATAGGGAGAGGTACCAGGAAAAACAAAGGGAGGCAGGGAAGACAGTTAGTAGCACAAAAGAAAAAACAGAGGAAAACATAGCCAAATCAGTAAAAAGGGGGATAAAACATTTTAAGGTACATTAATGAAAAGAGGAAGTCCAAGGGAGGGATAGTAAGACTGAAAGGGGATGGGGGTTTGTAGAAAAGGACCACCAAAAAGCAAACATATTTAACAAATGCTTCTGTTCAGCATTCGTGGAGGAAGGGGTTGGAAATGGGCCTTTGTTACAAGACAAGGGCATAAAGGGATGGGAGGTGGACATTAACCCTGTCACAGTGGAAAGAGTCCTAAGGGAGTTGTCAAAGTTAAATTTAGGCAAGGCGATTGGTCCTGATTTGTTGCACTGCAGGATGCAGAGGGAGCTCAGGGAGGAGCTGTCTGCACCTCTGACAGCCCTTTTCAACCAGTCACTAGAAACAGGGGAGGTACCGTGGGGACTGGAGGAGGGCAGATGTAGTCCCACTCCACAAAAGAGGAAATAGAAAGTAGATGGGAAATTTCAGGCCAGTCAGCCTGACTTCGATAGTGGGCAAAGTAATGGAATCACTACTGAAGAAAAGGATTGTAGAATACCTTTTTACCAGAGGTCTACAAGATCAGAGGCAACATTGATTCACCGGAGGGAGGTCCTGCCAGACAAACCTGATTGACTTCTTCAGCTGGGTAACAAAGGAAGTTGACCAGGGAGGAGTGGTTGACATGGCCTACCTGGATGTCAGCAAAGCCTTCAACACCATTCCACATAGAAAGCTGGTAAACAAACTGAGTAGCCTAGGAGTAGGTCCTAAAATAATAAAATGGGTGAAGAGTTGGCTTAGTGATAGGAGCCAAGGAGTGGTGGTAAATGGGGTACACTTTGGGGAGGGCAAGGTGACTAGCAGGGTATCACAGTGGTCAGTATTAGGCCCAGTCCTCTTCAATGTCTTTATGAGTGACATTGCAGAAGGACTGGAAGGTATGCCTATTCACAGATGACACAAAAATCTCCAATAGAGTAGACACAATGTTGGGGGGTTGAAAGAATTAGGGAGGATCTAAAGAAGTTAGAAGAATGGTCACAAGTTTAGCAGCTAAGATTCAATGCAAAAAAGTGCAAAATCATGCACTTAGGACATAAACACCCAGTGACAACATACCAACTCGGGTTGGGAAGTATTAGCAGTCACAGAACAGGAAGGAGACCTGGGGGTTAGCAATTCTGATGACCTGAAGGTAGCTAAACAGTGTGAAATGGCAGTGGGAATGACTAGCAGAATGCTCAGATGCATTGGGGGGTAGTATTAACAGCAGAAAGAGGGAGGTAATAATGCCCCCTTTTTGTTGCCCACAGGCACACCAGAGGGTGTGAGAGCAAAGAATAGAGGCTGTCTTCCCTCCCAAGCTACCAGTGGATGGACTGCTCCTGCCCCATGCCAGTGTGCAGTTTGAGCAGGCACACCAGAGGGCGCAAGAGCTAAGAACAGAGGCTCTCCTCCCTCCCCTAAGTTACCAGCAGATGGACTGCTCCTGCCCCATGATAGCTGCATTTGGAGCAGACACGCTGGAAGGTGTGAGAGCTAAGAACAGAGGCTCTGCTGCCCCTTGAAGCTATGGGTGGTTGGACCGCTCCTGCCCAGTGATAGCCTGCATTTGGAACAGGCACATTGGAGGGCATGAGAGTTAAGAACAGAGGCTGTTCCCCCCAAGCTACTGTCGGATGGACTGCTCCTGCCCCACGCCAGCCTGCATTTGGAGCAGGCACCACTAGGGGGGTGCAAGAGCTGAAAACAGAGGCTCTGCTCCCCAAGTTACCAGTGGACAGACCGCTCCTGCACAGTGCCAACCTGCATTTGGAACAGGCACAACACCAGAGGGAGTGAGAGCTAAGAACAGATGCTCTTCCCCCAAGCTACTGGCAGATGGACTGCTCCTGCCCCACGCCAGCCTGCATTTGGAGCAGGCACACTGGAGGGCATGAAAGCTAAGAACAGATGCTTGCCCACCAAGCTACAAGTAGATGGACCATTTCTGCCCCACACCAGCCTACATTTGGAGCAGGCACGCTGGAGGGTGTGAGAGCTAAGAACAGAGGCTCTCCTCTCCCCCTCAAGTTACCGGTGGATGGACCACTCCTGCCCCACACCAGCCTGAATTTTCAGCATGTATGAGACTCCAGTGTTGGCACAGCTGTATTGATTGTTTCTGTGCTTGCTGTTTTAATCTGAATCATTTGTGATTTTAATCTTGTGCTTCGGGTGCTATAATGTCTACTGTGGGTTTGAAGTGCCCCGTTTGGGCTTATTTTATGCCATTTAGCATGCTAATTCACTGTGTATTTAATCTGGTTACCAGGGCATTGCAGGTTTAGAAGGGGGCTTATCTGGGATACCATATGCTGTACTTTTATTCTCCTATTGAGTCTCCTACTTCTTGGCCCACATGCCTCCCCCATCTCCTCTTCCCGCCTTGACCTTTGAACTTGACTCCTCAGTCTGTGGCTTACCTTGCTGTTCTTTTTTGTCCACAGGCACACTGGAGGGCATGAGAGCTAACAACAGAGGCTCTCCTTCCCCCCAAGCTACCAGAAGACAGACTGCTCCTGCCCCATACCAGCCAACATTTGGAGCAGGCACACTGGAGCATATGAGAGCTAAAAACAGAGGCTCTTCCTCCCAAGCTACCGGTGCCAGCCAGCATTTGGAGCAGGTACGGGACTCCAGTGTCTGTGCAGCCATACTGACTCACTGCCACCACGGCAGTTGCCCCACCCATCCCCCACCCTCCCATCCTTAGTGGTCACGTGACTTATAGCACACCCCATCATGTGACCCTGTCATGTGATTCCATGATCAGAAGTTATTTCCCAAATCTTCCATCACTTAATTATACTCCATGGCCTTTAGAGGTCACTAGTTAACCCCTCTGAGAGAAGTAACATTTTTACTCTCCCCACAGCATCTATTGCCCTTACAACAGGTTAATTCCCCCCCTCACCAACTATATACACCCCATCTAGAGTAATCTCCTTTTCTCAATTACTCTTCTACTCCTCTCCACACTCCTGCTGGTGGTCTCGAACCAAAGTCCCTTGTGTCACAGTTCTGTCATAGGTCTTCTCCCAAACCACTAGGCCACACAGCCTGATAAGGAGCACCCTCCCTCTACTTCTGTTATTCCACTTGGATGCACTGACTCTTGAGGGGCATGGCGGCTTCGTATCCTGGATCCAGGGAGGGGGCACACTGTTAGGCACTTGAGAGGAGCGTGCGTCAGCATGTCAACTCTCAGGACTCATGTCCTATGTGCCAGTGTCTCAGGTGGTTGGGCTACAGGGAACGATCACAAGCTTGGAGGAAAATTCCCTCCAGCCCCCTAGATGAAGTCCTGTGGAGTCAACCTCACCATCAGCTGACCAAAGGCAGATCCCACTGTGCAAGTTTGCTGCAGAGGATGAGAGGAGAGGTAAGGGGGAGATCTCTCTTCGCTCCACTCGGGGAGGTAATCTGGGACATCTAATAGGTCCCAATAGCAGCAAGCATGTGGCACTCTAGGAGCAGACCCAGATGGCCGGAATGGATATGGAGGGTGTCACTCCCTGAGCACAGAAGGAGAAGGGGTTGAGGGGACGTAAGGTGTGGAAAAAATAATAAGTAGAAAAAAAAGGTGCTCCTTCTTTAGAAGGGATAGACAAGGAGAAAGAGGGGGCAGATGCCTCCTCTGGATTGCAGACCACCTTTTGGCCTCAGAATTTGAAATCCCAGTAGTGACACCCAACCTTGAATCTCTCTCTGTGAACATCCTCCTTGGCAGTAACAACATTTTCACTATCAGCATGACTTATCTACCCCCTAACATCCCCTTTACTGAGACAGATACGTTCCTTAACATTAAAAACGCACTCCCATGTGGAAGGGAGTGGATAATCCTTGGAGACTTCAGCCTTAACTGACTGTCCTCATAGGCCAACATAGCCACAGAAACCATTGTCAGCCCAGGCCTTCACCAGTAAATCTCTACCCCATCCATACAAACTATAGGACAGAGTATGAATCAGTCCTGGACTGGATATTTGTCACAAACCCCTCTCACATAACAGACTCAGGAATTCTCTATGACTCTCTTAGTGACCACTGCACTGTCTTTTGCAGTTGGTCAGCTAAAACCTCCAAAATTGAACACAAGTATATTCACTCCATGCAGTTAAAAATACTCAACAGCAACAGATTCATTAAAGCCATACTAGCCACTGACTGGTCCATCACTGAATTCATAAATGACAAAGACATTGCCTTTGACACATTCAGTAGGGATTTATTAGCTATCTGTGACACCCTCATCCCTCTCAAAAAAACTCAGGGTTAAAGGGCACAGCCATGAATGGATCTCCTCTGATCTCCTTAAACTAATGAGGAAGAGAGACAGGGCATGGTCAAAATATAAGAAACTTAAACTCCCTAACATTTTACAACAGTACAAAACACTCAGCAATAGCTGTACAGTAGTAGTCAGAGACACGGTCAGATATTTCCTGAAATTTCTGTGATATTTCTATAGAAATCTCCTGCTTTCTGCATTTACACAGTAGGGGCAGCAGAGAGAAACTCTTTAGAAATTTTGTGAAACATCTGGAAATATCTAACCATATCTCTAGCTACTACTATAAATCAGCAGTCCGCAATGCAGAAATCAACTTCCTTAGAGGAAAAACAGCAAAGCAGCAGGGGGTAACCCCAAACACACCTGGAGGCTTCTTAATGACCTGATGGGAAGGGAATTTACAGTGAACAAATCAACCTCTCCATTGGGGGACAACCAGTTACTGACCCTCTTGAAATTGCCACCCAATTAAACTCCTACTTCAGTGTCCTCGACAAGTACAAGCTCAACCATCCACCTGACACCAGTCCCACCCCTCCCCCCTAACCCTAACCCCCACCCCAGTTTCCATTTCTGGTACCTTTCTCCCATGGAGGTGGTAAGACTCATAAGAACAAATAACCCTAGGCCCAACCTAGGACTGAACAACATTGTCTACCACACCCTTATCTGGTCTATGAGCATATCACCCTCCCCCCAACCAACATTTTTTACTACTCTGTTCACTCTGAGTCCTTCACCCTTGAACGGAAATGTGCCACCATTAAACCCCTTCACAAATAAAGCCCTAAAAATGATGATGTCAACTACAGGCCCATCTCCCTCATGGCTCCTCTGTCCAGAATTATGGAAAAAAATCATCCTGTGTCAAACCATGAATACCTAGAGAAATGCAATCTTCAAACAGATGCACAGCATGAACTCAGAGCTGGCCATAACACTGAGACAGCTTTGATCAAATTCACCCACTTCATTGATAAAGCCAATGATAATGGGCTCTACTCTGGCTCAGTGTTTGTGGAGCTTGCTAAAGCCTTTGATCTTATTGATGACAAGGTTCTTCTCTCCACCCTCACCAGTCTCAATTTCTCCTCAGATATTGTAAACTGGTTGTTCAACTACTTAAGTCAAAGATCCCACAGAACCTTGATCGCAGGTGTTCTCTCAGCCATTTCCCCCATCAAATATGGAGTTCCACAGGGTTCCATCCTGTGACCCCTCCTCTTCTGCCGCATTGTTAACTCCCTCCCTGAAATTTGCAGGCACACTAAAATCATCCTCTGTGCAGATGATGGTACACTCTTCTGCAAAGACAAGGATCCCTCTACCCTTTGTGATAACCTCTAGCAGGACTTCCTCAGGCTCCTCTCCTGATTCTCTTCCTGAGGACTAGTACTAAACTTGAAAAAAAACAAGTCCATGGTTTTCTCTGGTTAAAGAAAATCAGCAGCCTTCAATTTCTTCCTCCAGGACAATGATGGCAACCCTATTGATCAAGTCACAGAGTTTAAATACCTTGGCTTGGTCATTGACTGTCACCTAACTTATGAACCTCATGTCAGTCAGCTAATTAAGAAAGCACACCAAAGGCTTGGCATGTTATATTGTGTCAAACGTTTTCTAATCCCTGAGTCCAGGATGCTTCTAGCCACTAGCTTTCTGCTCCCCATCTTTGACTATGGAGTTCTTCTCAATCCCCCCTTCACAAAGGAATTATACTCAACTGTGTATCACCTACCACAATGTCATTCGGTTTGCCACAGGTCTCCCCAGACTAACCCACCATTATGACCTGTACAAATTTGCCAACTGGTTCCCTATTGAAGACAGGCTTGACAGCAAGATCCTGACATTCCTCCACAAATGCACTCTGGGACTTCAACTCCCTGTTCCCCATGTCCACTCCACGTGGTCCACCAGATGGTCCTCTTCCTTTTCCTTCTCCCTCCCTTTCTGCCATACTACCTAAGGCCAAAACACCCTGTCCTACTAAGGTGTTAAACAGTTCAACAACCTACCCCTGTCACTTGTCCCATGTCCCACAACAGTCTCTTTCAAGTACATCCTAAAGGGTCACCTCTCCAGCTCACAGTCATGTAGATGCCCAAGGCCTTGAATTATCATGGTATGTCTGTTTTTTTTTACCTGAACACTACCTATGATATTGATATTATCTATTACTTGATTGTAATGTATTGTATTATTCACATCGGATGGCACTCATTTAGTATCCTTTATGTTTTATGTTCCTATGTAATGCACTTTCCTGTAAACCTTGTAAACCCTGTAACCTACTGTTGTTTGTTTTAACTGGATGCTTCTGAAAATGGGCAATGTTGCTCACATGCCTTTCCAGCATAAAAAATAAACTGAAACTTCTGTATAGACTGCTAGTGAGACCCCACCTTGAGTAAAGTTCTGGAGGCCCCATTTCCGAAAGGGCGGAGGCAGTGCAAAGGAGGACAACCCAAAATGGTGCAGGGCCTATATCAGAGGTACTACGCTGAAAGGCTTAACAATTTAAATATGTATTTCCTAGAAGACAGAAGGGAATAGTGGGATATGATAGAGACATTCAAGTACCTCACAAGAATAATCAAGGTACAGGAAGGGAGCATTTTCCAAAGGAAAAGATGCTCAAGGACAAGAGGTTGCAATATGAGGCTGGGGGGGGGAGCTCAGAGGAAACATGAGGAAGTACTTCTTCATGGAGAGGGTGGAGGACACAAGGAACAGCCTCCCAGAGGAAGTGGTGGGGGCTAGAATGGTCACAGGATTTAAGAATGCATGGGATAGACACAAGGTAATTTTAAAAGCAAGAGGGGGATGTAAACCAGAGTTCAAGTAGGGTCTCCGGTGGCACTGTAGGTAGGGAATTTGGGGCAGACTAGGTGGGCCAAGTGGTCCTTATCTGATGATGACTTCTATGTTTCTATCTTCAACTCGTCACTGTCCATGGTAATTGGCAAACATGGAAACTCCACTGAAATGGTTCATGAAGGCATGCCAGTCCTTTAGGTCTTCCCTCATTCCCTCAGTGACCAGCATCTTCTGGTGTGCTTTGGGAACTCATGCCCCAAGCTTCACCACTTGCTAAAGAAGTGTCCTCCACATAGGGATGACTCAGCAGATAAAGCTGAAGTGACCTCCAAGTTACTGAAGCTCCCTAACAGTCATCTGCCTGGCTGAGTGATCCAGCCTCAGAAGCCAGAAGAGCCAAGATGGCTGTTATCTTATCTTGGGGCTGGCAGCATTCCACTGCTTCAGCATTGAGATATATCCCAAGAACCCCAATGGCAGCTCCAGGGCAATTGACTTTGCCTGGTGCCAGGTGGATGCCAATCTATGTCCAAAGCTGTGGGAAAATGCGCAGGATGTGAGCATGCTTCAGTGAGTCATACTGGCCTATTAACACAAATTCATCCAAATAATCCAAATAATGAACAAACCCCTGCCAATCTGCCTCCTCAGCCACCACCCTATGCAGAAATCTGCTGAAATGATCTTGTCTTGAGGCTGGCAGAATTCCACTGTCTCATCGTCGATCCCCATCCCCAGAAACAGCAAGACTACTCTGGGGTCATCAACTTTGTCTGGGGCCAGGGGACACCAGTCTGCACACATAGCTGCTGGAAAATACCCAAGATGTGTGCATGCTTTGGAAAGTCAGACTGGCCCATGAACAGGAAGTCATCCAAGTAATGAACAATCTGCTGCCAACATGCCTGATCAGCTACTACCCAGTGTAAGAATGTGCTGAAATGCTTGAACACTGCTCAAGCTATAGAACATCACATGTGCATGCAATTATCTACATAGTAGCAGCTCTCCCATTTCATCCCCAGTAGGTCCCCATCATCTGGATGGACAGGGAGCAGCCAAAAGGAAGATTCAGTGTCTGCCTTGGCCATGAGTACCCCTGGATCCCCAGTGCACACTGCATGAATGGCAACGTTGAATGACGCATATTGTAATACATAAAACCTGGGTCAATATGGTTATTCACTGAGTCTCCTTCAGGGTACAACAGGTAATTAATCCTGTGGCACTAACCCAATGCCTTTTTTGGGGACTAGGCCAATGGGGAAACTCTTAGGCCCAGCACTGGTGGGGATGCATTAGATCTGCTAATTCTACCAAACCCAGTTTTTTTCTGGACCACACATGGCCTGTCCCTGGCTAACTTCAGGTTTTCCACCTCATAACCCAACTGGGGCCCTTGTAGGTAATCCTGAAGCCTACCTGAAAAACCTTGGCCAAGAGCACTGCCATCTCATTAACCAGCTAGTGCTCATCAAAGCTCAAACAGTTCCACCTTTACTGCTGCTGGCAGGCTAGATGGAATCTGACATGCCGTGCTTCTTCCAAAAGGGTCGCTGCCCCCCCCCCCAGGCTGGGCTTGTGCAGTTTGCACTGGAGGAAGGGTTGCTTTTTCCTGCACCCCAGACACTCAAGCTTATATTTACATTCAGTCCTCTATCAGGCTTCCTGTCATACCCAGAATATGCCTGCATTCCCACTCGTTCTGCCCAATGTGGTTGAGAGACCCAGATCAGCAGCCCACTGTTTGTGTGCAGTATGCAACCACTGTGCATAACCTTCACCAGTAATGGCATATCTAGTATGCCCCAGTTTCTGCTTGAGTCACACTGTATGTGCTAGTGATCTATGTCATACTCCAGCCAGTACCCCTTTTGCAGCTATGGACACACATGGTTCTCTTCAGATAATTGAAAAGGCTCACACTCTTCTCTGCAGTGGATTGGTAGTCAGTGCTGGCAAAAACTATAAATCCTGCATGCCAGTTATTGAAAACCTTTCCACCTTGGCCCTCTTGTGATTGGCTTTATACTCCTTCTTGCTTTACTCTGGGTCCTTTGGCCAGTTCAACAGGGTGAACTTGTCCATATACTCCCAAGTCTGAATCTGCAGCCACATTTTGTCTGAGAGGTGGACCCCTACCAGTTTTGCTACACTAACTTAGTCTCCAGGAGCCAAAGGGGCCAATGTGACAGGAGAAGCACTGGCACCGCTTGTTAAAAGTCCAAGGCTGTCCCCTGCTGCTGCACTTTATTTGCCATGGCCAGCCAAATAATATCTTCCAAGAGCAAGTAAAGCTTCTGGTCTGACAGGGATGAGCTTGCTTGTGCCTTCAGCTGTTATTTACAGTTTTTCCTCTGAAAGCGTAAATGTCTGTAAAGCAGGTAATTAACTATGAAAGGCCTGCCTTTTAATATTTCAGAATGGACAAAAATTCATTCAAGTCCAAACTTCTATTTCAACAGTGCTTTTATTTTCTTTACCATAGGTCAGCAGTCCTGTTCTGTCTACTTTTATGGTACAAATCTTTATGGCACATTTTCACATTAATGCCTAAGACCTTCCCATATATGTTTATCTCTTGAAACAAAATATTTAATGATGTCTCAATATTTTTTAAATATAAAAGGGCATCCTAAACATAAAGAGAAACTTATGCTTTCTTTCTACAACTTGTATGCATTTGGTTTCTCCACTTTGTGTCATTCATCATATGAATGCATCAATTACTAAATGTTATTGAAGACATAGTGCAACCCTATGTTTTCTACCTCTTTGCTGCAGAGCTGGCATTGAACCAACTGAAAATGCTTGCTGAAAAGTGCCTTTTCTCCATCATTATGGGGCATATGCATGACTGTAGTCCAGGTACATGCTAAAGGCACATATCCAGGCCATGTCTACCTGCACCCTTGAATAGGCATGCATCATATACCATTCACCAACCCAGTCCAGCCATCCAAGCCCCTCCCCACAGATGTGTAGTAGCACAGAGAGGCCGGGGGTAGGAAATGTGTGGAGCAGTGGACACCAGCAGCCATCCAGGTTGATGCTTATAAATCTGTTGCAGTGGATTCCCTGGGATTGTGGGTGCTGGCATACGGTACTCCTGTAAGGGTACAGTACCAAAACAAACCATATAGTGCAAATGTAACCCCAGTCCTCACTAATGGTAGGAGGGATAGAGGCAGCAGTACAGGGAGAGACACAGGCCTCACCAGGGCCACAATCTGCAAGCAGGAGTGGGGACATAGCAGCTATAGCAAGGTCTCTGCAAGCACAGTCAGCACCCTCTTCATCAGCACTATGCACCATGCAGCTGGAATCATAAGTGGTGTGTAACAATGCCCTGCCCTGGTCACTACCCCAGTCACAACTCCATGCACAATATAGTGCACAGCCAGGGGCCTCAGAACAGAAGGGGGGGACACCCCAGTTTTGCATGCCATCAGTGTCTGACTGAACACCTGATGCTTGACTTTTAGAAATAGGACTACAGAGCAAGCAACCACCACTTTCAACGTCATTGTAAGTTATGGTTTGGTGTGGCCTGATACCATTGTTCAAAGCTGCATTCAGATGAATGCAGCATTATCATTGTCGGAATTTGCTGTCACGCCATCATGCACTATTGTTGAAAGTGGTGATGGCTGCCACTATATCTATGAGCTGTGTATCTTTGGCATGTACTGTATACATGATGCATAGGACTCTATATGTGCACCTCCAGAATACAGCTTAGATAAAGTGCTTTTAGCCTCTACCACATTTAGATTGGAGTACTGTTAAGGAACACCAGTCAGGAAAATGCTTTAAGAACACTGAATAAAGCAACATTCTATAGGAGTAGTTACATAGAAACATATAATTTGAAGCCAGATAAGAAAAACTTGGCCCACCTAGTCTGCACATTTTCCCTACCTGCGGTCACACCGTAGACCCTACTTGATCACCAGCTTTACCCCACTTTGCTTCTAAGGTTCCCTTTTACCTACCCCATGGCGTCTTAAATCCCATTGCTGTTTTCACTCCCACCACATCCTCGGGAAACTGTTCCAGGCATTCACCACCCTGTCTGTGAAGAAGTGTTTCCTTACATTAACCCTGATTCTAGCCCCTCCAGCTTGATTGCATGACCCCATGTTTTTGTACATCCTTTTCTCTGAAAAGGGCTTTCCTCTTGAACCTTATTTATACTCTTGAGGTATATGAAAGCCTCTATCATATCCCTCTTCTCCCTCCTTTCCTCCAGAGTGTACATATTGAAATCCTTCAATCTCTCCTCATAGGGCTTTTTGATGCAGATCCCGCACCGTTTTAGTTGCCCTCCTCTGAACTGCCTCAACACTGTCTATGTCCTTTCAAAGATGAGGACTCCAGAACTGGACACAGTACTCTAGGTGGGGTCTCACCAGAGATTGATAAAGAGGTATCACCACCTCCCACTTTCTGCTGATGATACCCCACCCTATGTACTCTAGCATCCCACTGGCTCTCCCCACTGCCTTGTCACACTGTTTGGCCACCTTTAGACCATCAGAAATGATAACACCCAGGTCTCTTTCCTGTTTGGTTGTTGCCAGTACCTATCCACATATTTTGTACTCTGACACTGGGTTTCTATGCCCCAAGTGCATGAATTTGCATTTTTTTGCATTGAAATTTAGTTGCCACTTTCTAGACCACTCTTCAAGCTTATCTCGATCTCTATTCATCCCCCCCCCCCCCGGAGTGTCAACTCTATTATAGATTTTTGTGTTATCTGCAAAAAGACATACCTTCCCTTCTAGTCCCTCTGTCACTTATAATGATATTAAAGGTGACTGGTCCCAGTACTGATCCTCATGGCACCCCACTAGTCACCCTCTCTTCCTCAGAGTAAACTCTGTTTACCACTACTGTCTGTCACCTATCCTCCAACCAGTTTCTTACCCAGTTTACCATTTTTAGTCCCACTCCTAGGCTGCCCAACTTATTTATGAGTCTCCGATGTGGAACAGAATTGAAGGCCTTACTGAAACCTATATAGGCCACATCCACCACTCCACCCTGATCTACTTCACTGCTTACCCAGTCAAAGAAATCTATAAGATTAGTTTGACATGACCTCCCCTTAGTGAATCTATGCTGCCTTGGGTCTTGTAAGCCACTGGATTCAAACTATTTCACAATCCTTTTTTTCAGCAGCAATTTTATTAATTTCCCTATTTCCAAAGTTAGGCTGACTGGCCTCTGACTGGCCTGTAATTTCCAGCCTCATCCCTGGTCCCACCTTTTTGAAGTGGTCCTACATCTGCCCTCTGGGACCACTCCCGTTTCCAGTGAGTAGTTGAATAGGACTATCAGAGGTGCGGTTAGCACCTCTCTGAGGTCCCTCAAAAACCTTGGATATATCTTATATATCCCCTTTGCCTTGTGCACCTTAAGATTTGCAAGTTCTTTCAGGACTCAATTACTGTAACTCTTTTAATACTTAAAAAAAAACAAAAACAAATTGCCATTACTCAAGAAAATTACATAAAGAAATGAAGATTGTTGTAAAAGAGTTAAGGGATGTATTGAGCTGAAAGGCAGTTGGCCCAACTTGAAAAGCATGTCTTTCCATACTGTATGAATGGAATCATTAGTAACAGCATAGATGTTTGATGTGTAGCAATTTATTGATCTAGCCATCTACTGTATCTATCTATCTATCTAATTTATTACTTAATTATAGTTAGCTTGGTGGCACTGAGGAGCTGAATGCCACACCTTGTGCCATGCTGGTGATCCAAGTTCAGGAGTGAGTTCGGGCCGCTGGGAGTTGGTTGGGGAGAGGGCTGGGAAATGATAGTAGTGACCACTGTGCTGCTCTCATCTCTCAAATTGGGGAGGCAAGTTTCTTTGCTCTCGGCTGACATCAGGTGGAGGCTAGGTGTCAGAGCAGAGGTCTGGGAGACTGACACAATGTCAGGAGGGTGAAGGGAGCATGTGGTTCCAGGAGTGCATGCATGCCTCCACATACTCATGACCACCATACATGCCACTGCTTCAGGACAAGAAAAATGCTGATGTCTCTCTGTGGCCATATGTAATGGCCCCCAATGCTCCTTGACCCTGCTCCTTGCAGATCCCAACTAATAAGACAATGGAGGGAGAGGCTGATGGGGTTGGGAGCCAATGGGGGGCCTGAAGACAGGGCTAGGTGGCCACAGAGAAGCAAAAAGCTCTATTAAAAAAATTATAATTATTTATTTCAAAGAGTTTCACCAGGAAAAACACAGTGAACTAACAGCTCATTTCTAGATGTGTCCAATGGCGAGGGGATGTGGAAAGTGCAGTAGTAGGTTGCATGAGTAATGTTACAATTATAAAACAGTAATAATTATAAAACGTGTGCAGTAGACAATTGAGAAGATGCACTAAGTAAGTAGTGCAAAACATACCATATCAGTAGTAACAGTTCCACAAAATGAAACTGGCAGCAAAATGAGTGAGGGACATGAGACTGCGAGTACGATAGGGGGACTAGTCAAAAGGGAAAAGTTCAACAGTAAACTAGGTTAGTAAAGGGGGAAAAGAGACTGTATGGAGGGATGAGCAGCAGTATTAGTACAGGACCAGTGACAACTGCACGAGTGAGCAGTAAAGTCATGGAGGAAGGATTTTAATGACATGGAAGAGGGAACATTGTGAACAACAACAGGGAGGGTGCGTCAAGGTTTGGGGAAGTGTAATGAGAAAGCAACTTGAACAGCAGAGGATTGAATGGGAGGGTGAGAGAGCAAATGCAGAGCTGCAAACAGAGTAGGCGATGGCAGGAGGGGAGGAGAAGAGTGTGGAAAGATAGGGGGAGAGAGCTCATCCAGAATTTGGAAATGTAGGTGGCACAATAAGGAAGGTGCCTAGCATCAAGGGAGGTCAAGAAGAGGGAGAAATATAGGGAACAGTGGTGAGTTCTAGAGAGGCAATCCAGGGCAAAGTGTCAGAATGAGTGTACAAGGGGATCAGACTGGCAAGGGTGGACTTGGGGGCAGTGCTGTATACAATGTCACTGTAATCAAAGGTAGGTAGAATCATCTTAATGACAGTCAAAGATAGGAGAATCATCTTTGCAACAGTCTCTCTAGAATCATCTTTTTGACAATCTCTCTCTTAGTAGGAAGTGGGATACTTTTTTGTTCTTGTAAAGTGCCCCAAGATTAGGGTGCAGTTTCTTGTGGATAGTGTATTGATGAGAAGATATGCCCAGATTACAATCAAATCATACCATACTCCAAGCTATTTAAAGGAGAAGACATTGTCAATCACAACACATCAAGGGTCTGGAAGGAGGGGAGAATTTGGCAAGCCTCTGCCTAGTCCCAAAGGTCACTGAGACCATTTTTTTTTTGCATTGAGGGACAGTTAGTTGGCCCCAAACCAGTGCTGGTAGTTGTTGAAGGCCAGCTGGAGCTGGTTTGTGAGGTCAGAGGCAGAGAAACCAAAGCCATAGAGGATCATGTGATCTATGTATATATGAATGGACACAGAGGAGCAGGCAAGGGAAGGTCATTAGGAAAATGAACACTAGGATGAGGCCAAGGGCAGATCTTTGGGGAACACCAGAGTAGATTGAGAGAGGAGAAGAGATGGTGTCAACAATACAGATAGCTCAGTTCCTACCCTCAAGGTACAAACAAAATCACTCAACAGAGGAGGAGGAGGTGAGCCCAACCACATCTAATTTTCTCAGGAGAATTGGGTGGGCAACATTCAAAGGCTTTGGCCAGGGTTGACAGAGATGGTGAAGGTGACCAGCCCCTGGTCCATGACAGAAAGGATGGAGTCAGTGAACCTAAGGAGGGACGTGGTGATGGACTGAGATTTCCTGAAGCCAGACTGGAAGGGAGTAAAGAAGGAGGAGTTGTCAAGGAAAAGGAGAGAGTTGGAAAAGGATCAGGTGTTCCTGAAGTTCATCCAGGGACAGAAGGAGGGAGATGGAATGGCTTCCAGAACTTTGAGGGGTAGTTAAGCTTTTTCTAGAGCATGGATGAAAAGTAGGTGGCCTTCACAATCCTGGTAGCTCTGGTACAGGTGATTCAATGTGACTAATATTTAGCAAGTTCAGATGGGGAGCCAGTGGACTTGAAGGTCTGCCAGGCACGGTGACAGGCCAATAACTCAACCATGATCCAAGGGAGGTGTGAACCTCAGACCAGAGTTTTCCTAAGGAGGGGGGGCATAATGATCCCAGGTTGACAGGAATTTGTAATTAAAGAATTTAAAGGCTGTGTTAATGTTGCTATCTGTTAGTATGGAAACCAGTCAGTCGTCATTAAGTCAGCAAGTAATAAGGATAGGGAAAGGAAGGATCTAAGTTCGATGAATTTAGTAGGGGCTTTGTGGTGGTGGATCCTGTGAATGCAGTTGACCATATGATGGTCACTGAGGGTACCAGGGAGGGTATCTGCATCTATAATGTGGTTGAGATGGTAGGAGAGGATCCAGTACAGAAGGGAGGGGTTTGGGGTTTTGAGGTTGAGTCAGGTGGGTTATGAGATCAATTGTGTAAGCTGGAGCAATTTTGCATTTTGGCATTATTTATGATGGGAGGATGAGCACCAACTGAAGCTGAAGTTACCTAGGATGAGCAACTAACCTGAGGAGGCATGGGAGAACAAGGTGGTAAGGAGCTCAATGACAGAGGGAGGGGATATGCCAGGGTAGCAATAGACTCCAACAGTCAATATGGGGATAGAGAACAGGAGGGAGAGCTTCAGTAGGAGCACCTCATAAGCAGTAAGGAAAAAGATGGACAGCACAGGCTCGAATTGGGTGGTGGAGGACAGATAAATGTCTATGCCTCTACCCCTATTAATATAATACTGTGGGATGATTGAGAAGCCAGGGATGGCGTTGACAGTATCAGGGATCTTGCAAAGACTCCAAGATCATCAGGACTGAGGTATACTGCTAGGGGTTGTAGAAGGCCAGTTTTGGGGAGAAGACTGTGGATGTTAATATGGGCTACACTCAACCCTTTGGGGAGAGGATAGTCAGTTGGCTGAGAAGGACCAGGGTTGAGTTTAATGTCACCTGCAAGAATGAGTAACCAGAAGACAAGAAGCTTAAGGGAGCCAATAAAACTCTTGAGAGAAGTAGGGGGGAGGGGAGGGGAGAAGGAGGAGTGAGGGATAGGTAGGGAGGAGGTGTGGAGGCTCCTGAGTGCACCAAGGTGGATCCAAGTGAAAAGGAGGATGCTGCACCCAGGAGGCCAGTGTGAATGCTGGAGAGGTGGGAAGACTAGCAGTAGGGAGGGTGGGAGAGGAGGAGAGGTGGAAGGGAGTAGTGAAAGGAAGGAAGATGGAGTGAGCAGAGTGGGGCTTGGGGGGGGGAGCAAGGCTAGTTAACAGAATGATGGATAGGTTGTATGCAGTTGCCCTGAGTAACAGAACAGGTGTATGGAAACTGTAAAAACAGCTGAGTTCAACAAAAATGAAGCAACAGTGCTCCTATAAAGCAACTTTGAAAACAGGTACTGTAATACAAATTAAACAGCAGCGATGCTATGAGGCAGCTCTATAAGTACAGCAGATGACAATCCTGATCAATTAGACATCTCATCCATATTCATTTAATTATGCAACCAGTAAACTTATTTCACTGCTTACATTCACATATGTATCTGCACTTGTGATACTAAACTAAAATTATGCTGTACATAAAGATCAAGCATTATATAAACTAGAAATATGAAAAATCATTAAGTAATTGAATGTACCTGTATGGCTAAATACCTTTTATTACCATGTAATGGCAAATGTGACATCTTAATCGAAGTCTAACCCTTAATATCTCAGAATGCCATGTTTATAATAACAGAATTGGTCAATCATAGTCACAAGTCATGCCTAATTATTCACTCTTTGATCTGCTAAGGTTGATAATGGCTGAGTCATTTCTGATGGTTGTGTAAAGAGCTATCCGAAGTTAACTTAGTAGGCTTTAGTCCACTTCCTAGTAGTCAGATGCTTATACTGGGCACACTTGGTTGCAAATCACACTAATTGGTTAGTGACTGACTGGACACCCACTGGAGGGGTTTCCTACATGACAAGGCTAATACACATTTGCTAGGCAGCACTGTGAAGCTTGCACTGTGGCTAGCTGTGCTGCACCTGTAATGTGGATTGTCAAGTTTGTTCTCCAGTACAGTCAAACTGGAAAAAGTTGTGGGCACTGAAACAGTTTTATTTTAGGGGTGTGGTAGCACCCCTATTGTTAGGGTGGCAGATGAGTTCTGTGTTAAGCTTGATTTTTTGTTTGCTTCTTGCAGAAAAGTGATTCTACAGATTACATGAAACTTTCATGATTTGTTGTCCATGGCAGAGTCCACAATCCCTGAAAATCTCATGCAAATCGGTTCAGTATTTTTAGAGATTGTAAAGTGTGAAAACATATAGTTTTGCAGTTGATTACAAAAGGTTTTAATTTGCTAAATTGTTGCTGTCCTCCAGAGCAAAAACTATAAATCTTTCAGTAGTGCAATTCATTTGCTTGTGTAAGTTGGTGGGGAAAGGATTTCTTGGAGGAGTTTGGTGTTTGAGAGTTTTGTATTTTTTGAGATATTTACATTTTAAAAAATCATGTTTTTAGCATCAAGGAGTGCACTCTGAGAATTGGGCTGGAGTTAACATATTGCATGCACAGAAGGGTTTCGGTGCACTTGAATGGAGATTATATGGGTGTCAGTATTTTGAAAACTGCATAGGTTTGCTCTTATGTAGAAAAAAAAATATAAAAGGTTACATTTTGAAAGCTGGTGTGAATATATGAATATGTGGATTGGTGTGATATGATTTCCTAAGGAGGCAAAAATTGATATCTTGCTTAGTGTTTTAGATATTTAAGTTAAAAAAATGAGTTTAAAGAGTGGAAGTGAAAGGGAAAGAGAAGAAAGCGACTTACATTTCACTTTCACTTGAGCTTCTACATGCATCAGTGACCTGTGTGATGATTTGCCCTAACTTAAATACTCTTTCTCTCACACTCCAAATGACTGCAATTAGATTTTTTTAGCCATCATAATATCATAGCATAGCATTTCTTTACTCAATTACATATCCTAGTTAGATGACCTATTGTGCTGTGCAGTTACTGAAACTTAATGGACTAATGTGGCTGTTCCAGGATACAAGTTGCATAAAAGAGTTAGACAAAGCAACTGTCCAAGGATTGAAAAATGGTTTGGTATACATCCCCAAAGGACTTGGGAAGCTGGATAAAGATAATATCAGCTGCGGTTCAAATGTGTCATTTTAAAATGCTAAGTTTTCTTCATGAAAATAGGCAATGCTAATGTGTACAAATTGGCATCCTGCAATTCTTGCTGCATGTTAATTGCAAACCAGTGGCTACAATTGGGGGGGGGGGTCAAGTGGCTGGAGCACCAGTTCAGAAAAATCAGGATATCATAGGTTCAACCCTCACCAGAGCCATATACTCACTATGTGACCTTGAACAATTCATACAGCATACCAGTGCGGAGTTCCACTATGCTGAGGAAATTGCAGGACCTTACTAGATACAAGATTATCTCTCCTCAGCCGGAGTGAGTGTGTCTTCATGATTCTATTTGTGTATATATATGGCATGGTGGGAAGGGCTGGTAGCAGAATGATAAGGTAGTGATGGGAGAGGGTAATAAACAATTGGTTCCCATTGGGTGGGTGGGCTACTTTATGTGGCAATGTCAGTTAACAATATAGATTCTATGTGGTTTTGTCTGTTTATACTGATTGTATGTGTCTTACACACACACCCACACACACACACACTGCAAGCTCACTTGACTGGAATTAATTTTACTCTCAATAAAAAAACTTAATCCTCTGATTCTAAGTGGGATCTGCTATCTGAGTGCATCTTGTCAGATATTCTGTTTTTGCAGCATGATTTGGACTTATAAAATTGCTCCTTAATAACACCATGATTTTATCAATAAGCTGGATGGCACTGACCATAGCTATAACATAGAAACATCGAAGATGATGGCAGGTAAGGACCGCAAGGCCCATCCAGTCTGCCCATTTATTTTTCTACCATATGGATGTGCCATCGGCCTTTGCTCTGTCGATGGCCTATCTATTCATACTCATCTGTATTGCTCCCTTATGCCTATCCCATGCCTGTTTGAAGCCCTGCACTGTATTTATATCCACCACTTCCTGAGGTAGGCCATTCCATGCATCCACCACCCTTTCTGTTAAAAAAAGAACTTCCTCACATTACCCCTAACATAGAAACATAGACATTGACTGCAGATAAGGACTGCTTGGCCCACCTAGTCTGCCCATTTCCCTACCTAGAGGATAAGCTGCAGATCCTATTTAACCAACAGCCTATTTCTTCCTACCCCCCACAAAAATTGCCTTAAGTCTGTCCCATGCATTCTTGAATTCTCCCACAGTTTTAGACCCCACAACCTCCTCAGGAAGGCTGTTCCATCCATCCACCACCCTCTCTGTGAAAAAATACTTCCTCACATTGCCCCTGAGCCGTCCCCTCTATCTTCAAATTGTGTCCCTTGTTCTTGCATCTCTTTTTCTGAAAGATGCTACCCTCGTGGACTTTGTTGATTCCACTGAGGTACTTAAACGTTTCTATCATGTCCCCCCTCTCCCTCCTTTCCTCAAGGGTATACATATTAAGCTCCTTTAGTCTCTCCTCGTATGGCTTCTCTTGCAGACCCTGCACCATTTTAGTTGCCCTCCTCTGAACTGCCTCCATCCTGTCTATGTCCTTGCTGAGATGGGGTCTCCAGAACTGGATGCAGTACTCCAGATGGGGTCTCACCAACTGTCTGTACAGGGGATAACAACTTCCTGTTTTCTGCTGGTGATACCTTTCCTATACATCTCAGTATCCTCCAGCCCTCCCTACCGCCTTCTCGCATTGCTTGCCAACATTAAGGTCATCTGATATGATTACCCCTAGGTCTCTTTCCATTTTTGTTGTTTTTACTACTTCCCCACATTGTGTAATCTTCCCCTGGTTTTGTTTCCCAGGTGCATTACTTGCACTTCCTGCATTGAATCCAAGCTGCCATACTTCTGACCATTCCTCCAACCTTGCCAAGTCCCTTCTCATCCTTTCCACACCTCCTTGTGTATCAACCCTGTTGCAGATCTTTGTGTCATCTGCAAAGAAGCATACTTTTCCTTCAGTCCCTCTGTAATGTCACTTATAAAGACACTTAAAAAGGACTGGACCCAGTACTGAAACCTGCGGTACCCCACTAGTAACTCCTCTTTCTTCAGAGGGGACTCCATTTACAATTACCTTCTGTGTCCTGTTGTTCAACCAATGTTTTACCCAGACTACCACCCTGGGACCCACTCCCAGGCTGGTTAATTGACTACTAATCTTTTGTGTGGGACTGTGTCAAATGCCTTGCTAAAGTCTAGGTAGGCCATGTCCACAGCCCCTCCCTGGTCTACTACTTTGCTCACCCAGTCAAAGAAATCAATTAGATTCGTCTGACATGGCCTTCTGCTGTGAACCCATGCTGCCTTGGGTCCTGTGCCCCACTGGCCTCTAGGTACTCAACAATTCTTTCCTTCAGAAGTGATTTCATCACTTTCCTACCACAAAGGTCAAACTGACAGCTCTGTAGTTTCCTGCCTATGTCTTGGTCCCACTTTTGTGAAGGGGGATCACATCCACCTTCTTCCAGTCCTCAGGTTCCACACCATCCTCCCATGATTTGTTAAAAAGCATAGTCAGTGGTATCACTAGTTCTCTGCTTAGTTCTTTTAGAATTCTGGGGTGAATTCCATCTGGCTCCATTGCTTTGTCCACCTAAAGTTTTAGGAGTTCTTTCAGAACCCTTTCTTCTGTGAAAGGACTGGGATCAACCCCCCTCTCCAGAGTGCTTCTGTTAATTGGATTAGGCACCTCCCCCACTTCCTCTTTTGTGACTACTGAACAGAAGTATTCGTTCAGGATCCCTGCTTTATCACTGTCACTCTCTGCCCACCCACCATCCATTCTATTCAGCCTCACTATCCCTCCCTTTGTCTTTCTATGCTCCCTGATATACCTATAAAAGGTTTTATCCCCCTTCTTAACCAAGTTAGCTATCTTTTCCTCAGTTTGTGCCTTTGCTATTCTGACTACCCTCCCTGCTTCCTTCTGCCTTAACTGGTACAGTTCTCTGTCCTGCTCCTTCTGTGTTTCCTTATACTTCCTATATGCTATCTTTTTCTCCCTAACCTTCACCACCACCTCTTTTGAGAACCATAGTGGCTTTTTCTTTCATTTTGATTTGTTTATTTGCTTCACACAAAGGCTTGTTGCCTCTGTGATGTGAGTTTTGATATTTGCCCATTGTTGCTCCACCCCTCCTTCTAGCCTGTTTGCTAGTGCTTAATCAGCCTCCCTCTAATCTCATGCTGTGTCCTCTTGTCCTGCTATTTTTCTTATATTGAAACATGTTACACTGTTTCACCGTGTTAATGCCCTTAAGGTGTTTGAATGTTTTGATCATATCACCTCTCTCCCTCCTTTGCTGTAGAGTATACATATTGAGCTCCATTAATCTATCCTCATATGTTTTCTGATGCAGTCCCTGCACCATTTTGGGTGACCTTCTCTGGACTGCCTCAATTTTGTTAATGTCCTTGTGAAGGTGTGGCCTCCAGTACTAGATGCAGTACTCCAGATAGGGCCTAACCAGTGTCTTGTAAAGAGGAATTATTACCTCCCTCTTCTGACTTGTGATACCCCTACTAATACACCCCAACATCCCCTCTAGCCTTACCTACTGCTTTACTGGCCTGCTTGGATGATTTCAGGTCATCTGTGATGATGTTGCACAAGTCTCTTTCTTCCCTTGTGACTGTCAGCAACTCCCCTCCTAGCCTATAGGTGGCTTCATGGTTTCTCTTCCCTATGTGCATGATTTTGCATTTCTTCGTGTTAAACCCCAGTTACCACTCTTCTGACCATTTTTCTAGTTTATCCAGATCTCTTCTCATTCTGCCGACCTCATCTGTATCATCTACTCTGTTGCAGATCTTGGTGTCATCTGCAAACAGACAAACCTTACCTCCAGTCCATCTACAATGTCACTGATGAAGATATTGAAGAGGACTGGCCCCAGGACTGATCCCTGAGGTACCCCACTTGTGACTTGCATCTCTTTTGACTGTATACCATTTACCACTACTCTCTATTTTGTGCCCGTCAACCAGTTTGCCATCCAGTTGGCCAACTTCTGGCCCACCCTGAGCCTACCCAACTTATCAATCAGTCTTCTATGTGGAACAGTATCAAAAGCTTTGCTGAAGTCAGGGTAGGCAACATCAACTGCTCCCCCTTGGTCCACCACTCTGGTTACCCAGTCAAAGAAATCTATGAGATTAGTTTGACAGGACCTTCCTTTTGTAAACTCATGCTGTCTTGGATCCTGTTCTCCTATGAATTCCAGGTGTTGCACTATCCTTTCCTTAACAAGTGCCTCCATAATCTTGCCCACTACTGAAGTAAGACTGACTGGTCTGTAGTTCCCTGCCTCCTCCCTGCTACCACTCTTGTAGAGTAGGTTCACATGAGCCCTTCTCCAGTATTCTGGGACCTCTCCTGTGCTCAGAGACTCACTAAACAGTTCTGATAATGGCTCTGCTAGTTCCACCCTTTGCTCTTTTAGTACCCTGGGATGTATGCCATCAGGTCCTGTTGCCTTGTCCACCCTGAGCTCTTGTAGGACCCTTTCTTTTGTGAAGGGACTAGTGCACACCTCCCTCCACCCGTGTCCATGGTGCTGAGATGTGGCTCTGCCCTACCTTCTCTTCAGTAAATACTGAGCAGAAGTATCTATTTAGGATAGATGCTTTTACATGGTCCTCCTTCTCACTTGCCCTCTTACCCCCTTTGATCTTAGCAATACCCCCTCTGGACTTTATCCTTTCACTAATGTAGCTATAGAAATTCTTGTCACCTTCTTTTACTGTTTGTGCTAGTGTTTCCTCAGTTTGGGCCTTTGTCTGCCTTGCTGCCTCCCCTGCTTCCCTTAGGGAAGTCTGGTATGCCTCCCTATTTTAATCCTGCTGCGTTCCCTTATATTTCCTGAAGGCCAGCCTTTTGGATCTGACCTTTTCGGCTACTGTTTTTGAGAACCAAAGTGGTTTCCTTCTTCTTTTTCACTTCCTTTCTCTCTAACACAATGGGATGTTGCTTCAAGTATTGCATCCCTAATGCTTGCCCACTATGGCTGTACCCCCTCACCTGTATTTCTTTTTACCAGGGCTAGCTTAACTCTGTTGGTCATCTTATCAAAGTCAGCTCCTTTGTAGTCCCATGTTTTTGCCTTAGAATGGGATGATTTAGTTCTAGTGGCCAAACTGAACCATACCATGTAATGGTCACTGGCCTCCAGGTGACCTTCTACCTGGAGATATGTGATCCTTTCCCTGTTAGTTATTACTAGATCCAGGATAGCCCTGTCTCTTGTGGGTTGTTGTACCAGTTGTTTGAGGCCCTCCCCCCACAGGGAATCCACCATGTGTCTAGTTCTGGCAGATATTCCTGCTGGTATTGACTAATATGTATCTGGCATGTTGAAGTTCATCTGCCAGTAATTCAACAACTTGTCATGGCTTTTCTTTATTACTTACAAAAAGGCTGGAATTAAGCCATACAGTACTTCCATCTCCTCATGTTAGAATTGCATTAGCCTGCTTACATCTGAAACTCACAATGCTGGTATATGTTGCACATGGTGTATTTCAGGATGGAATTGTCTCAAGTTTTATTTCAGCATTTTAGTCATGGCAGAGGGAAATGTCCTATGTAAACCATTCCAAAACCCAACACTTTTGATAAGGAAGGAGCATTTCTAATGGAGCTCTAAGTGCCTCAATTTGTTATATTTCATTTAATGTATTTTTAAACATCTATAGTAACTTTTACTCAGTAGCAAATCTTAAGCTCATTTTCCCATATGAATGACTTTAAATGAATCCCTCAGTCACCTGTCAGCATCTTGACTCTGAAATGTAGAACACGAGATCTCAAAATATGGATAAAGACATATGCAACCAATTGCCTCAAGTCAATTTTGTAACCTTTTAGAGTGTACAGTTTGTATTCTTTTAAATTAAGCATCTTACCACTGAAATTCAGAATGTGCTATCTCAAAATGTGGGAAAAGAAGAGGGTTCACATGGCAGATGAGCCCAAACTATTAATGATGCCATCAGTAGTTAATAAAAAAATTAACAGAAAAAATTAAAACACACAATGTGTAACTATATAGAAAAAGGTATGACTTGGCTGTGTGGGGGTAGGGAAGCAAGGGATTAGCAGGACATGGGATGGGTGATTCCATTTACACACATGCGGCATGGTGGGAGCAGGTGGAAGCAGAATGATACAGTAGTGGTGGGGGGGTAATAAAAAATGGTTCTCATTGGATGAGTGGGATACTTTATGTGGCAATGTCAGTTAACAATATCTATTGTATGTGGCTTTGTCTGTTTATGATACCGATTGTAGGTCTCTTATATACACATACACACACACACACACACACACCACTGGAATCAGTTTTTATGACCCTAGTACACCATTACCTTGTAACTCCTCTGTAACCCATTCCCACCACCCTAGATGAGTACATGAGGAATGTATACGTACAGTAATATAGGACATTTTACTCTCATAAGCAATACTCGACATTGAGCCTTATGCATACTGTATAATACTGTATAACTAAGCTAAAGGATATTGATACAAGGAATGTTATGAACATAAATTAATTTTACTGTCAATAAAAAATATAATTCTCTGCTCTTTGGTGGGATCTGCTCTCTAAATGCATCTTTTCAGATATTCAGTTTTTACAGTGCAATTTGGACTTCTAACAGTGCTCCTTAATAACCCCATGATTTTATCAATAAGCTCAATGGCACTGACCATAGCTACCTGCTAGTAATTCAGCAACATGCCACAGCCTTTTGTTTCTTTCTTGCTTGTAGCGAGGCTGGAATTTAGTGATGCTTTCATCTCCTCATGTTACAATTGCATTGGACTGCTCCCATCTGAAACTCAGGACGCTGGTATAAGCTGCATAAGGTGTATTTCAGGGTGGAATTATCTCAAGTTTTAGTTCATGATTCTAGTGGTTGCAGTGGGAAATTTCTTATCTCACCCATTCCCAAACACAGCACTTTTGATAAGAAAGGAGCATGTCTAGTGGAGCTCTAAGTGCCTTAAATTGTTATATTTAACTTACTGTATTTTTATACAGCTACAGTAACTTTTATTCAGTAGTAAATCTTAAGTTAATTTGTTTTCCATATGGTTGATTTTTTACATTAATCCCCATACCACGTCTCAGCATCTTGACTTTAAAATGTAGAGCATAGGATCTCAAGATATGGGAAAAGGCATACGTGAGCTGTCAGTTACATATCCAGTAGCTACTGATTGCCCCAAGTCAGTTTTGTAACCACTTTGAGTTATGTATTCTTTTAAATCAAACAGTGAACTCTACATACACAGGGTCCCAGTTACCAGAGATTTACAGCTCCTAACTTGAGAGCAGCACCATTTACCTACAAAGATTTAAGCAGACTGAGTAAAATAAATTACATCAATCATGGGAAATACCAAAAGCCTGTTTATGGATGGCCAGTGTAATTCCACATGAACCTTGTATAATGCAACACTAGGAAGTGTCCATTATTTTAAGGGGAGGCTGCATAATATCAGCTGCTCTGTTACCATTTAGCAGACAGGTTGTTTCAAAATAATATGGTTCTAAACAGCATGCATTGTCACAGAGTCATCGCTTTAATACTGTAGGCAACTTAACTTTTTGTGATAGGCTAGTGTATATACTATATGTTGTAATGTATCTAAAATAATCTGTGCTTAGTAAGTATTGAGCTATTTACATTTTTTGTATATGTGAGAATGTGGAATCTATTTTGCAGTGCATTTTTTTTTGTGCTGATTGTGTAAGATGTCACACTGACAACACTGAAGACCAAAGTCCTTTGTTTATTCCATGGCAGGTTCAGCACAAGCAGACACAAATGCATATTTCACGTCAACCCAATCATTGGGACCATTGAAGAGCAGGCAGCTCAGAAAATGTGCCCATTTAGTCCTTGGTCCCTAACACATGACTGCCAACAAAGATGCTGATGAGTGCAAATAGTCTTAGCATCACAGGTGATGTGATATTGACTTGGTATATTTACTGGTCTATTTTGTATTCCAATGTGATCCACCAAAAAATCTTTGAAAAATATATATAACAAGACCTACAAGTGCCAGTCAGGAGGATCCTTGAGTGCCCATGCCAACCACATTGCTACTGGACTGACACTAACTTGATGCCTTACCTCCACTCCCAGCATCCTACCACAGCAGCAGGGCCTTCACATCCAGCCTTGAAGATCATGCAGGTTAAAGCTCTTCAGGTGGGGGGATCTAGTCAGGGTGAGGAGGGAGGAGGGCAAAGTCAACAGTAATAAGAAGCTGAGGCTGGATTTCTTCAGGTGGAGGCATAGTCAATGGGGGTGGGAGGAGTGCAAAGACGTGGACAGAGATAGCATTGATCAATGGGGCTGGGGCCCTAGTGTGCATGGAAAGTGAAGATGTGTCTTTGTTTAAGCTGCTGAAAATGTTACAAGAGATGTTTTCAAACATGGGATCAGCTCCTGCAGTGAGATTAAGGGTGATATGCAGTGCACATCGACTGGGAGAAAAAGGGCTTCTCTAACCTACAACATCTAACTGCCCCGACCAATTAGTTTTTCATTTGTTTCTGCATGAGAATTCCCTCACAGAGCTTTACCCCAAGACTTGAATGGTTTCTATTTCTGTCTTAAAAGAGATAGGAAATAAGTTTGTTCTGCAGTCAGTGTCTGGCATGTTTTTATGAGTGATAAGTAATAACTGGACCATTGAAATTCACTTTGATAATCACTATGCCATCTGTGTTTCTGATTAGTGATGTAACTCGGTAACAAATTAAAGGACGTGATATGAGTTCCAGCTGATGATATGATTAACTCCTGCATGAACAGTACCTCTGCAGCAAAGGCAAACTGTTTAACCCCCCCACGCCCATCACATGTTATCATTCATTCATACAAATTTGTATTTAGGGTTCAGATTTGTATTGCAGTTCTATTACATTTGTTTTCCATATCACAAACTAATCTGTTTTTTAACTGGTTTGTGTGATGAGTGCTAGCACTGGGGTACCATAGGAAAGCAACGCACCTCAGCTACCACTGGCATCCTTCTCCTGCATCAGCCCTGCAGATATTTAAACCAATATCTCTCTCTCTTGCACTGTCTCCACTTCAGTACTTGTGCACTTAGACATAACTGCTGAGCGGGAGCTGCTGTGGCTTGGCATGTAGGAGTTGCCACCGACTGCAGCTTGTTTGTCATGTCCCCTCTTTAACTATGGATGAGGGAAGGGTGGCAGGGGGAACTGCCACTGGTCATGGTTTCTTTTGTTGGGGGGGACCAGAGATGATACAGATTGTGGCTTTTCATGTCCCCCTGTACTGAGAGGGGGTGTCCAAAGGAACCTTCACTTAGTGCAGCTTGTTTGGGGAGGGAGTCTGAATAGTGACTGACACAGTCATAAAGCACTCTATTACACATAGTGGCCTAAAATAAAACACCAGTACACTCTAGCTAACTTTGTTCAGAAGACAGCAAACAACAAAATACTACAGCTACTGTAAGTGTTCGATTCATTTTCGGCAGTAAAAAAAACACAACATGACACTGAGTTTATAATTGTGCAGGTGGCAAAGAAGAAACAGATTATGAAGGGTAGAATGTACCTAATACCAATCACATTACTGTGATACCATATTTTGAATTAAACTAGTGGTTTCTGTAGACTGGTCAGCATCACCTTCTGCTTTAGTTGATTATACCACCTGGTTATAAATGGTCTTACTTCTTGAGGACAGAGGCTCATATAAATTCAGTTGTGTGACTCTCCCCCACCTGAAAGACATACAGTTGTCCCTCAGAAGATGAGTTATCTTTGGTATTAGAATCTAGATTTACATGAATCAGTAGTATCCATTATAGCTTGTAAGTAATTAATGATTGCAGGAGTTAATGACATGGACAGCTCAGGTAGCTTGTGCTCATCACAAGAACCGTTTCCTACTACTTAGTCTAAAAGGGTAAATTCAGCAAAGCAAATAAAGCAATTTCAAAGCATATACATTTACAAAATAAGCAATGAATCATTAAATATGTTGAAACTCACTATAAATACTTAAGTAATGGTTTTAAAATATTAGAGTTTAGCCAGGAATTTTAAACTTGTACTTGAGTTGACAATATTGTTGCCCCCCCCCCCTCAGGTAAAGGAGTCTTCCATTTCTTCCTCTCAGCACCAAAAGCATACTATTTAACCACTACGCCACTCTTTACACAGCTGATTTGTACATCCCAATGTACAAAGCTGGGGGGATGATGGACCTACAGTCTGTCTCAACCTAAAAGTACTGCATTACAAAAAAAAGAATCCTAAACATTTTCCCAATAGGAAGGTTAAACCTTGACCTTCCCTCTTGACCTCTGGAGTCAGTTAATTTGCAAAATATCCATTTGCAATAGCTAGCTTCTCATTAAAGCAGCAGTATTTGTTGTTCACCATGTAGTTTTTTTAAGCATTTTTTAATGATAAACTCAATGTACCCCGTTACTGCTCCACCGCTGTGAAAAAAATACATTATATTGGTACAGTTCTGTGCTGTTTGCCACCAGAGAAGAGGTAGCATAATCCTAACATATACAAACTAAAGTATGAATCTTTTATGTAAACTCAACAGGTGACTTCAAGGGAAGAGGATTTCAAAAATGGCAAATGCCAATCATCTTTAATGACTTAAGTTATTAAATACAAATCAGCTTTAAAGATACAGAGGATGAAGTGAAGGACATCAGACATACACTTTTGGTTAAAAAAGATGAGTTTGCCAATTAACATACACTGTATAAGCTAAATGATATCAGTATAAGGAATGCTACAGTATGAATAAAAATTAACGTAACTGTCAATAAAAAATGTAATCCTCTGCTCCTAAGTGGAATCTGCTCTCTGAGTACATCTTTTCTAATATTCAGTTTTGCCAGCATGATTTGGACTTATAAAATTGCTCCTTAATAACCCCATCATTTTATCAGTACGCTGGATGGCACTGACCATAACTACCTACCAGTAATTCAGCAACTTGTCATGGCCTTTCTTAATTGCTTGTAAAGAGGCTGGAATTAAGCCATGCTTCTATCTCCTCATGTTAGAATTGCTTTAAACTGCTCACATTTGAAACTCACAATGCTGGTATATGTTGCACATGGTGTATTTCAGGATGGACTTGTCTCAAGTTTTATTTCAGCATTTTAATGGTGGCAAAGGGAAATTTCCTATGTAAACCATTCCGAAACCCAACACTTTTGATACGGAAAGAGTATTTCTAATGGAGCTCTAAGTGCCTTAAATTTTTATATTTTATTTACTGTATTTTTATGTTTGCTTGCACGCATGTGCAAGAAACATAGTGCCATCATCCGAGTTTTCGGAGGTGTGTCAGCCCTCTTCCAATTCAGGCAGTGTGTTTGCAGGCACGGCCGCAGGTCTCCAATGCCTGCTGGAGCTGTCTATGACAGCTCCAAAATGCAGTGGTGTACAGTTGAAAGGGGAGCTATGCTTCAGTGAGCAGCGATAAGATATCGTCTGCTCATGCCGCTCCTACACACACACATGCTGCGTGCCTTTGCGCACATACTGTATGCGATAGGGGTGCCCAATCCCCATTGACTGTGCTGCGCCCCAAACACAGTTCCATATGCACGCCTGGGTGCCACCCTAGCGTGGCTATAACATATATAGCCAACGGGGTGCCCAATCCGCCGGCTCCACTGTCTCTCCCCGAAGAGGTGCCATGCTGGGAGCCCACCCCAGCATGGCAACAGATGCTATAGACAACGGGTGCCTAATCCCCCATTGGCTCCATGCCCCAACCAGCTGTCCTTCTGCCATGCTGGAGCCACCCCAAGCGTGGCAAGCGTCCCACGTCGTCTCATTAAAAAACCTGAAAATCAAAAGCGGTCCCTCGCTGTATCTGCCCCACCCGCGCCCACCCACTGCGCACCCTACCTCCCCACACCCCCGCGACCGCATACTACCTCCAGACTCAGCGCCGACATCTTCGTGGACCGGAAACATGTCTGCACTCTTCAAAGCTGACCACGAACTGAGGAAATGCCGGTAAGCTATATAATGGGATAGATGGGGTTTTTTCAACTTTTGCATATCTCAGGCATTTTGGGAATTTGGGCCTCATTTCAACATGGGGTTTTGGGACCCCTCCTCATGAATTATTGCACTATCATGGCGTTATTCAGGCCCGAAGGGTGATTTCACAGTCACTGCGTGAAATCACCTTTCGGGACTGAGTAATGAAACGACACTGCCACTGTTCATAAGGTGGGCTTTCAAAAAGCCTATGTTGAAATTTTGGTGGAAAAATTACTAAAAATGACTGTTTTACTAGCATGCATTGCACAGTTCCTACGCACGCTCATAAGTTCGTGAATTTTCAATATTTTCACTCCAGATTTTCAACATTGCCATTTTACCACACCTCCTTATGAGCAGTACAGCTGTCATTTTTCACATCTTGCCCATAACATGTTTCTGCCCATGTAGCGCACAATGGCACAGTCAGTGTGCGAAATCAATGTATGGGACACATTAAGAAAATCACAGTGACACTTTTAATGAGCAGAGGTCTTAAAATGGCTATGTTGAAAATTTGTTGAAAAAATTCCTAAAAATTACTGTTTTACGAGCATGAGTTGCGCAGTTCCTACGCATGCTTGTAAGTTCACGAATTTTCAATATTTTCACTCCAGATTTTCAACATTGCCATTTTACCACAACTCCTTATGAGCAGTACAGCTGTCATTTTTCACATCTTACCCAAAACGTGTTTCTGCCCATGTAGCGCACAATGGCGCCGTCGGTGTGCAAAATCAATGTATGGGACACATTAAGAAAATCACAGTGACACTTTTAATGAGCAGAGGTCTTAAAATGGCTATGTTGAAAATTTGTTGAAAAAATTCCTAAAAATGACTGTTTTACAAGTGCGCATTGCGCAGTTCCTACGCACGCTCGTAAGTTTGCGAATTTTAAATATTTTCATTCCAGATTTTCAACATTGCCATTTTATTATACTTCCTTATGAGCAGTATAGCTGTCATTTTTCACATCTTGCCTAAAATGTGTTTCCGCCCATGTAGCGCACAATGGCGCAGTCGGTGTGCGAAATCAATGTATGAGACACGTTAAGAAAATCACAATGACACTGTTCATGAGCAGAGGTCTTAAAATGGCTATGTTGAAAATTTGGTGAAAAAATTCCTAAAAATGTCTGTTTTACAAGCGTGCATTGCGCAGTTCCTACGCACGCTCGTAAGTTTGTGAATTTTCTATATTTTCACTCTAGATTTTCCACATTGCCATTTTATTACACTTCCTTATGAACAGTACAGCTGCCATTTTTCACAACATGGCCAAAATGTGTTTTCACACTTTCAGCGCAGAGATGCGTGGTCGCCGTGGGAAATCATTGTTCGGGACAGATAAAGAAAATCACAGTGACACTGTTCATGATCGGAGGTCCCAGAATGCCTGAGTTGACAATCTGCAGTAAAAAATCCCCACATTAATTACATTACGGGTGTGCATTGCACAGTTTCTATGCACGCTCGTGACTTCACCAGTTTTTTTTATATTTTTACTGCAGATTTGCAACTTTGTCATTTTTTCCACCTCCCCATGAACAGTACAGCTGTCATTTTTCACATCCTGTTCGGAATGTATTTTTGCACCTGTGGTGCTAAATGTCGTCGTCGCTGTGCATAAGGAGCTTTTGGCTAACAAACTGATATTGCCACTGTTCATGAGGTGGGGGTCTCAAAAAAAATATGTTGAAAATTTGGAGTGAAAATACCAATGAATGCCTGAGCTTTTAGGGTTTCCAACCATAACACCCCACCCTGTAGAGAATGACAGGCATCAGGGGTGCGACTTGGGATTCTTGCCTGTAATGCTCATACCATTCCACACCCTGCAGCCAGTGAGAGGCATCAAGGTATGCCTTGGACTCTTCGGCCCCAAAGGTCACCCCATTCTCCTATACTGCACCCATCTCACCATATTTTCTGATGGAATGGGGTGTGCATAAGGGCCAAAGACCCCAAGGCACACCGTGACACTTGTCAGTGTCTGCAGGGTAGGGTGTGGTGAAATGGCGTGACCATTATGCCTGACGACCCAAAGGCACACCCCAATGCCTGTCACTCTCTGCAGGGTGGTGGTGGGGTTGGCTTCAGTTTAATACTTCACTGTCATTCCTATTATGCAGCTCTGTAACTTCTGTACTACCAATGCCAATGCCAGCAAGCAAACATTCGGCATGTATTTATTTATTTATTTATTGAAGGTCTAGGAATTACAACCCTTTGAGTCAGAGACTCATTTGCAAAGGCTCCACGTCGTACATAAATGGGTTAGAACACAGTATTACATGGAATACACAATATAGACACAACTCAAGCAAAGAGAATGACAGTAACCTTCAGAAAGAAGGATAACAATATACACAGACATGGAACGTCATCACTTGTGAAACAAAAGGTGCATTAATGTTTTTCCAGGTTTCATCTGCAGTCACAGTGGGAGTTTGACATAATGTGATTAAGTAGCTCATGTTTAAAAAGGCCCAAGCCTGGGAATTGTTAAGATAGAGTCAGGGATTGAGTTCATCCAGAGTGGGGCTCTAAAGCAAAAGGACCTTTGGCCAGCAGTGGTATTTACAAAGGGGACACGGAATGTGGTGGTGTCAGAGTGTCTTGTGGAGTGAGCTGGGAGATTCTTTAGGAGGAGCTTTTGACAGCCTGGAGGGGCTAGGCCCAACTGGATTTTTTTGCCCATCAGGCAGGTCTGATAAACAAGTCGCCCTTGGAAGTTTAGCCATGAAGAGCGTAGATAGAGGTCACAGGTGTGCGTGAGATGATCACATCCTATGGCCAATCTGCAGGCTTTGTTAAGGGCACGTTTGACGCTAGACAGTGCTGTGTCAGAGGTGGCCCCATATATGATTATGCCGTAGTCTACCAGTGAAAGAATGGAGCTGGAGATAGCTAAGCGCATAGCCTCAGGAGGTAGACATGGTCTAAGCCTGTATAGGAGACCAATTCTTTTATTAATTTCAGTGCAAGTTGATGCAGTATGCTCACGGTAGGTGAGGGCGGAGTCTAGGGTAACTCCAAGATATTTAAAGTTGGGAACTTGTTCCAGTGTGGAGCCCATCACATTGTGTATATTTAGTTTTGCAGAGCTGTGCTTGTGTTGTGGGTGGGTGAATAACGTGACTTTCATCTTTTTTGTGTTGAGTACAAGTTTGTGTGAGGAGAGCCAGGCTTCGATTTGAGAAAAAGAGCCCTGCAAGGCTTCTTGAAGTTGAGTGGGGTCAGGGTGCCGACTGAATATCACAGCATCATCAGCATAAAGAAGAAGACGCCCAGAGGAGGCCTGAGGTAATGAGTTCAGGTAGAGTGAGAATTGACAAATTGACAAATTGCTTGTTATACATCTACAGTAACTTTTATTCATCAGCAAATCTTCAGCTAATTTTTTCTATATAATTGACATTTTAAATTAATCCCCCATTCCAAATCTTAGCATCATGCCTCTGAAATGTAGAACATGGAATTTCAAAATACAGGAAAAGGCATACAAGAGCTGTTGGTTACAAATCCAATAGCAACAGAGTGCTCAAGTCAGTTTTGTAATGGACTGGGTCCCAGTTAGACTCCATGGCCCAGATATTCAAAAGGGTTGCGCATGGTGCAACAGTGTTGCACCATGCATCACCCAGTGATGCACCCCGCTGTGATATTTTAAAGGGAAAAGTGCGCCAAAAGAGAAAAGTGCACCTGCACAAATCCCGATGCGCCGGGGCGCGTCAGTAATGTATGCAGGCACAGTGTGGGGGGGGCGTGCCAATGCATAAACTGCACAGCCTGATATTCAGCCCGGGCCGTGCAGAGTTATGCAGGTGCAACCCCTACCTGCGCCTGCACAAAGCTGATTCGAAAAAAAAAGGAACAAGTTGAGGGCCTCCCACAGGTGAGCTGCCACATTGCAGGGCACAACACAGCAGCTGCCACCTGTGGGTGGCCCTCGACTTGTTCCCGCCGCACCTGGCGGCGCCCCAACCATGCCCCGATTGCGGGCATCAGTATCCCCCCAAGTCCAATATCCCTGGTGGTCCAGTGGATCGAGATTAGCCCGATCATGGGCATAACTGTACCTTCCCCCCCCGAGTAGCCCGATCGCAGGCATAACTGTAATGTCCCTCCCCATTAGCCCGATCACGGGATAACTGTAACGCCCCCCAGTAGCCCGATCGCTGCATAACTGTAACGATCCCCCCATTAGCCCGATTGCGGGCATAACTGTATGCCCCGAGTAGTCCGATCGCGGGCATAACTGTAATGTCCTCCCCATTAGCCCAATCATGGGGATAACCTTAACATCCCCTCCAGTAGCCTGATCGTGGGCATAACTGTAATGTCCCCCATTAGCCCGATCATGGGGATAACTGTAACGTCCCCGAGTGGCCGATCACGGGCATAACTGTAACATCCCCATTAGCCCGATTGCGGGCATAAATATATGCCCCAGTAGCCTGATGGCAGGCACTAACTGTAACTTATCCCCAATTAGCCCAATTGCAGGCATCAGTATCCCCCCAAAGTCCAGTATCCCTGGTGGTCCAGTGGACGAATGGAGCCCGATCGCGGGCGGCATTCCTCACCCCAATATGTAAATCCTGGTGATCTAGTGGACCCCCACCCCTCCTGCCCACCGAACCCCACCACCTCACCCCGTCAGGTGGCGGGAGGCAACACCCCACCCATGCCACCCCACGCCCGCTGACTGACAGCTTGAAGCATGCTGCATGCCCACTGGTTCAGAGCATGAGCCAATGGGCATGCAGCCCATACCATACTAGTCAGTCAGATATATGAATGAATTTTTCATTCACATGTCTGAACTGACTAATACAATGTAAGCTGCATGCCCATTGGCTCATGCTTTGAACCAATGGGCGTGCAGCCATACCGAAACTATCAGTCAGTGGGCGGCGGGAATGGCTGAGCGGTAGTAATCTACCCACCAGCTGACGGGGAAGCAGGTGGTGAGGCTCCGTGGGCAAGTAGTGGGGTCCACTAGATCACAGAGACTCCTGCATGGGGGTGAGAATGCTGCCATGGTCGCTCACCCACTGGACCACCAGGATGGTTTGGGAGGTCTGACCGATCGAGCTAATGGGGAATAAGTTACAGTTATGCCCTCGTCATGCTTCACTGAGGGTTACGTTACAGTTATGCCCGTGATCGGGCTACTCGGGTGGGAACATACAGTAATGCCCACGATTGGGCTAATGGGGGACGTTACACTTATACCCGCTGATCGGGCTACTTGGGGATGTTACAGTTAAGTTTCACGATCGGGCTACTCGGGGACATAGTTATGCCCACGATCGGGCTAATGGGGACATCACAACCATGCCTCGCGATCGGGCTACTCGGGAGGTACAGTTATGCCCACGATTGGCTAATCGCAGTCCACTGGACAACCAGGGATTGGAGACATGAATTGTCCCTTATGGGACGTCCCGCAATCGGGCTGCAGGGGGCGTCAGTCCCCGACGGCTGCTGCCTGGCAGGGCGCCAGATGCAAGTCGTCGGGGATCGGTGCACCTACATGCTAATGGCATGCAAATGGGGCCGTAATCAGATGCAAATGGCCCCCCGTGCGCCTTGCATAAATTATGGCCCCATTTGCATGTCACCCTTTGAATATCACAGGTGCTGTGCATGGCACAATGGAACTTGCGCCACCGCATCTCAATGCTCCACTCTGACCACTTGTGCTGGTGCAGTTCCACTGCACCATGCACAATGGGGGTGGCCAGTGGGCGATATTCAAAGCAGTTGCACCCTAGCGCAACTCTGTTGAATATCGCTCTGGCCACACCCCTGCGCAACTATTTTAAGTGGCGCACGGGCTTGCGCCACAAACTGGCGCAGTTTGAATATCTGGGCCCATCTATTTAGCTGGAGCTCACTACTCAATTTAAAACAATAAGCTCTACACTGTTATAAAACTGACTCGGGGCTGATGGTTGCCATTTGATTTTTAACTGACCGCTCTTGTATGTCTCCTTTATGCAAGAATATGATGTTTTACACATCAGGTTGTATTAATCATAGGATGGGAAAGGATCTGTCCAGATTTACAGTACTTTCCATCACTTGGGGAACCAAAGGTAAAAAAAAAACAGCTTCCCTTCCATGACTGCATAGTCTTCTGAGCAGCCAAAGCTTGCACAGGAATGCAAAAACACACAGAACCAGGTATTTCATAAAAAAATGTATTCACGCACTAAAAACATGATAAATTAGAAAACAAAATTAGGCTCTTTCATGGGTATAATGTCAGGAAAAGTCTGAATGGAAGGGCTTGTGAGAGTGAATGTAGTGATATCTGACAATACAGTTTCCCCGAATGCTCAGACTGTCGGAGTGACAACACTGTTACTTTAGGGAAGCCTGTCTAATAGAATTGGTGATGCTCTTTCAATAGTGATTTGATGCTTATTTCTGATGTTAATTCAAATCCTTCTGTTTGCACATCAACAGATTCCTTCACTAACACCAGCAAAACTTTTTAAATATGGGACTTTACACGCACCAACTTGTAATAGGTGTAAAGAGGAGGCAGGGTCGTTATTTCATATGTTATGGCTATGTCCATATATAAAAGTATTCTGGCAATCTATTAATAATTCTCTGAACACTATTCTTGGATTGAGGGAACTATTTACACCTTAAGTTTGCCTTACAAATTATTTTCCAGTTGATATTCCAAAAACTAGAAAAGCACATATGATGCTTATTTCAGTAGCGGCTAAGTTAGTAATAATGAGGCATTGGACAGATAAAGATCCACTGGGAATCTTGGAATGGTTTAGGGAATGTGTTTTGGCTTTACAGATGGAAAGACATATTGCAAGTGCAAGGAATAGAGGAAAAGTTTTTACCTCACTATGGGGAAGCTTAGAGGCTCTCCTGACGACGTGGAAATCCTAATGAAAATAGGGCCTCAGTATATCTAGAGTTCAAATAGTATTAGTGGTGCGTAGTTGGGGGGGATAATTTGAGAAGTTTTTTGGTTTATTTTTGTTTTATTTTTATTTTTTATTTTTCATTTTAATGAGAAAAGTATGCACCTTATGTTCTCATATGTACAAAATGATAAATGTTGTTTACCTGGTACTGATATATTAATAAAGTCTTTAAATAATAAAAAAAAAAAAAAAGATTCTTTCACTAACAGGTTGCAGCAGTACATCATAACATGAACTCCATTCACTGATGTCAGGTTGTCATCACTGGCACTTTTTTCTTTTTTTCCCCTTTTTAAGTGTATCTGTTCACATGGGTGAAACATAAGTGGAGCTGTTCACTAATTCTAGCAGTGCTATTGGACTGTGGTACCTTATAATGATTTTCAAATCAATTTTAATTTGTTATCATAATAAAAAAATAAAATTGAATTTTAAAATCAATAAATTAATTTCTAAAAATTTGTTTCTATGACTGCAGCATGTGAGTGAAAAGCCGTTGTTCTTTCCTTTGGCTGCATGCTGACAGTGACGTGATCTATTGATGTGCTGACAGAAGGATTTGAATTAACATCAGAAATAAGCATTAATTTGATTGATCAACTCACTGCTGGAAGTACACCTGCAAGTACACCCGCAAGTGTATTACACAGGCTTCCCTAAAGTAAGTGTTGTCACTCTGACAGTCTGAGCACTCTAAGAACTGTACAGTCAGTTGCCACTAATTTCCTGCTCACATGCCTTCCATTCAGACTTTTCCTGCCATCATACCCATCCTCCCCATGTGCAGACCCAGTTCCAGTCAGCAGCTAGTGCACTGATGTGCAGGAGTGTGGTAGCTCATGAAGCCTGAGTTGTGTACTGGTAGTGACATCAAATAGACTTGGGTTTCACTTCACATTGGTGACCAAAGGAAAAAAAAACATCTCTTTCCTTCCAGGACTGCATAGTCCTCTGAGCACTCAAAGCTAGCACAGGAATGCAGAAACACACACAGAGCCAGGTATTTCAATAACAAACTTTATTCATCCACTAAAAATGTGATAAATCTGTCAAAACCAATGAATACTTGCTCTTTGAGAGGCAGTTTGAGCTCTGACTGCGTGAATGAGAATACAAATCCACTATCTCAAACAGAAAGGAAATTATTTGCAAGAAACGACATTAATGCATCAGTTAGGGCTCGAGTTCATGCCACAAAAGTAGGGCATTAGGGTTTCCAACCCTAACCCACCACCCACCCCAAACAGCAAAAGGAAAACAAACATTAGGGTTTGGGTCTCCAGAGTCTTGGCAAATCAGTGGTGGGGTCTTCCTTGGTGCTGTCAACCCTAATGTCCACCCCCGTTCCCTGAACAAACAATGTCAGATATGATGTCCTTTCTTCATATGAACATATGAAGAAACCAACAGAAGAAGGCAATTTGGTCTATCTAGTCTGCTCGTACTGCAGGGTCCACAGCTTGAGCTACTGTACCTGCTCCCCCTCCCCACTTCTCCCATCCTTTCCATCCTCCCTTCCCAAGATCCTTTCCTTCCTCCATTCCTATCCCAGCCTCTCTTGAAACTGCCCACCATCTTCAAAAAAGACCACCTCTTCCAGCAGTGCAGTCCAAGTGTCCACCACCCTCTCTATGAACTAGTGCTTCCTGGCCTCCCTCCTTAATCTCCCCTCCATCTTAAGATGGTGCCCCTTGTGTTATGGTTGCCTCTTAGCTTAAAGAGACCGTCCTTATCCAACTTATTTATCCATTTCAAGTGCTTGAAGGTCTCAATCATGTCCCCCCTCTCCCTCCTGTTCTCCAGTGAGTACATGTTCAGTGCCCTCAACCTCTCCTCATGTGCCTTACCCTTCTTACCCACTATCGTTTTTGTAGCCCCCTTCTGGACCTTCTCCAGCACATTAATGTCCTTTTTGAGGTGTGAGCACCAGTGCTGAACTCCATACTCTAGATGTGGCCTCACCAGTGACCTGTACAAGGACAATATAACCTCCTCTCTCCTACTACTGAGTCCCGAGCTATGCAGCCCAGCACCTTGTTTGCCCTTGCTTCTGCTTTCATACACTTCATGGAGTGCTTCAGGTCACTAGTGATCTTCACTGCCACATTTTTCTCCTCCTCTTATGCAGATACCTGGACTCCACCCAGGTAGTACTCCATCCTGGGATTCTTGGCTCCAGTGTACATAACTTTGCATTTCTTGGCATTGAAGCCAAGCTGCCAGATCCCAGACACCTCCCCAGTTTTTTTAGATCATCCTGTATCCCTTCAGTTGTGTCCACTCTCTCGCAGAGCTTGGTGTCATCTGTGAATAGGCACATTTTGCCTTAATGCCATCTCCAGTGTCATTGACAAAGACATTGAACAACAATGGCTCCATCACCAAGCACTGTGGGACCCCACTGGTGACCTCTCTAGTGTCAGAAAACTCTCCCCCCCACAACCACCCTCTGGCCTCTGTCCCTCAATCAGTTTTCCATCCATCTTGTCATCTTCTCCCCAACCCTGAGATCCGCCAACTTCCTGATCAATCATGTGTGGGGCACAGAGTCAAAGGCCCTGCTGAAATCCAGATAGATAACGTCTACCACTTGGCCCTTGTCTACTGTCTTAGTGACCCATTCAAAAAAGTCAATCAAATTTGTTTGACATGATTCCCCCTCCATGAACCCATGCTGCTTCGCATCCTGGAAACCATGCTCCTTTTGATGGCCTACCAATCTTTCCTTAATTATGATCTCCATGAGCTTGCCCATGTGAGGAGAACCCCACCATTGATTCACCAAGACTCCACAGACCCAAAACCCTAATGCTTTTTCTTTTTGCTGTTAGGGGTTCAAATAAATTGAAAGAAAAATATTTATCCCACTCTATCCAAATACAAAATCAATAATGCATGTAATCATTTTACGGTGTACAGAGCAAGCTTGTTCTGCATGGATTTTCATCCTATGCAGAACACTGTTGTACCACAGTGCAAAGTTATTGGAATGGAGATGTACCCTTTTGTGGTGCAACAGCACTCTTCAGAGCTGAAAACAGTGTCTGCACAACCATCTCTAATGAAGAAAGCACTAGAAAAAAAAAACACCATGCTCTCAACAGATACCAGAAAACTGAACACGATATTGTGGACCTTTTGCCAGTTTGCTCTCTATTTCCTTAAAAATTGCAACAATTTAACTTTTTTATGGATATTAACTTATCTTTGTTTTGAAGAGAAAAATGCAGCTGTGTCTCCGTATTAGCTTTCACTTGTAATTCACAGCGTCAGAATGGCCAAAAATGGGACATGACAACAGCAGAACGGACAACAGTTTAAGCAGTTTAGAAAAACAGCTTTATTTTGTTTGCTCTATACTCTATAAAAAAATACTGATTGGGCGGGTTCAGATTACAGTGAACCTCTTGGTAGCAGCACAGACTGATTGTGCATGGTTGCCCACCCAGTATTCCCTATGTTTTATTTCTATTTTACTTAATGTCGTTTATTTTCGCTTGATTCTTGTCAACATCAATCACAGTCAAGGAGATGTACTATATACAGTACGCACTCCTTGAGGGTTCAGTCGGTGGCCAGCTGCATTGGTATGGGGAGGGCTGTGCTGGTCACTGACCGAAGATTGGGATGGGAAGTGGGTGGTGGGTTACACTGGATGGGGAGGGATTCTAGACAACCAGGGAATATGTTTTGCTCATCTATGGATGGGGATTGGTGACTGGGGAGAGGGGAAGGGACCACTACACTATGGAAAAATGTTTTATTTCAGTCAGTGGGAGATTGGGGACAGGGAGGACACTACCCTCTGGAATAAATGTTTTATTATATTTGGGTGGGAGATTGGGGACTGGGAGAACTACACTATGGAAAAAATGTTTTATTACAGTGAGGTGGGAGATCAGAGACTGGGGGGACACAACACTATGGAAAAAAATGTTGTCTTGCAGTTGGGAGGAAGATGAGGAACTACTACACTATGGAAAATATGTTTTCTTACAGTCAACTGGGACACAGCGGACTTGGGGGACACTGCACTATGGAAACTTTTTCTTATTACAGTCGAATGGGTGATGGGGAGGGAGGAGGGACACAACACTATGGAAACTTTTTTATTAAAGTTGGGTGGGCAGTTGGGGAGGGTGGAGGAACTCTAGACTACCAGGGTATACTGTATTTCTTTGGGAATGATGATTGGAGATCAGGGTAGGGCACTACACCAAAGGAATATGAGTGCATGTGGCATGGGCTGCTGTCACCATGCTATGCCTAACAAAGGCCATGCAAATGGGCCCATAATGGGCATGCTAATGGCCAATAGTGCTTGCTTTCCCAATGGGCTCATTTGCATGGCCACTTTCATGAATGGGGGCTTAACGTGGTGGTGCTATTGCTGGCAGCCCATTTTCCTGGGTGGCTGTGGGGGGCAGTGCTACTGAGGTTCCTAGTGCTTTTCCTGATTTAGTGCTGCCCCTGCCTGCACCTATTCACAGTCGCATAGCGTGGTGTGCTATCCGATTGTGAATAGCAATTCTTAGCCTCTGCACAATGGCAAGATATGGCACATATGTTTGCCCTGCACTTTGCCCTTTTTTGTGAATCCTGCCCTAGGTCTTCAAAATGTACACCAGCTTCCTGATCTTCATTCATATCCATCAGAAAAAGTTGCTGGCTGTCTAAGTTTTTTTTTCCTTTTTTGTTATGGTCTGGCTCCATCATACCTCTCTTAATTTCTCTCCAGTCTCATTTACTTTGCCCCTTGTCTGCTTCTGTCTTTACCCAGTTGTCGTATTTCTTTACTTTTATTTGTCACTCCTTTAACTTCTCTGCTCCTCATGACTGTGATAGCCTCCCTGTACACCTCCATTAAATTTGTTCTACGTCCCTTTTCATATGTTATCTCAAAACATTTTGTTTCTCTTTTGCCTATCCTGCAGTACTTTGCTCCAACTCTTTCCATTCATCTCTGTTGGCTGCAATAGTCAAATATTACATTCACTACTGTACTAATTGTTTGGTAGACAACATTTTGCAGTACTATATTTGTCAAAATATGCTGCTGTTACTGTTATACTAAATTAATCAATTTATAGCTTATATTCCTTATATTCCTATGTATTTTTGTACCTTGAGTAAAGGATTTTATGTTATGATACTTTAAAAAAGATACACAACAGAAAACAGAATTGCATTGTATGTCATATTGCAAGACTTGCATATTATACAAAAAGTTTACTTGATGCAATAATCAAAAAAATGGAGCAGAGCCAGCTGCCCAGGCAGTCAGATGCTGGTTTAACAGTTCTTGCTGTAGAAGTCTTGCTAATGATAATAACAAGTGGGATTCTAAGATGGCCACCAACCATGGAACATGTGCTGACACTAGCTCCAAGCCCAAAGCACTCCTATAGCTATTAATAGCATGCTAATCCATCACCACCATGGCCAACAAAAAAGGAAAATCCAGCAAAGACAAAACAAGAAGAAAAAAGCAAAGGCTCTCAAGTCTCAAGAGTAATGTGCTCTGAATGAGTTTGGTGTATCCATCAGACCTAGGTTTGATTCCTACAACCTCCACTTGTTTTCTGTGGGACTCCAAGCAAATCACTTAACCTCCCCAGTGCTCCCTGGTCAACCCTAAAAACATGCACTTGTGCCCAGTGTGCCTTACCTGGTTACCAAAAAGAATTAATAAAATAAATAAAAGACAGATGGATTCCCAGAAGGCTTGGAGGGACAGCACAAGGAGGAGTTTGTCTCAAAGCTATTCACTGAGTTTCTGAAACTGCAGAGGTGCAAAGGGAGGATGGGTATAGACAGGACTCATCAGACTCTGACAGCACATCCATGACCAGAGGAAAGACACAGATTTCTCCTGCTCAGATTCCATGAGTATGCCAAACAAGAATGGGTGCTCTTCCAAACAAGGAAAGATGGTGGAGTCAAATGCAAAAATAACATCTTGCAAATATTTTCAGACATTACCACTGAGCGATACAATAAAGGAAAAGAATTTGCTGATATAAAAAAAAACAGCTGAGAAAATGGAACATACACTTTACTCTTCTCATGCCTGCCAACTCAGGATCACTATGAACAGTAAGTCTATATTATTTACTGATCCCAAATGAGCCATGGACTTTTTTGAGTCCACAGAGGGTGACTGAAAATACTTTGCTAACTTAAACATCCCGTCATATATGCCAGGCAGGTTACTAGATCATAAACAAAGGTATTGACTAAAAGTTACTGTCACATGTAAGGGACTTGACATCTCCTCTAATTATATAAACCTGCTTCATCCATTAATTAATTGAAACTTAAAAGCCATTTCCTCCCGTACTAGCTTTTGCCTCTACCCTGACCACGGTTTAAGATGGTGAACTGCCATGCTGTACAGCCGTACTGCCATGTAGAGACTGATGACTCAGAGAGTAACAACTGCACTAAATAACACAAATACATTATGGACACACATTTCACCAGCGCTGCAGTTTGAAACTTAATGAGCTTCCTTTACTTGTCAGAGAGCGACAATAGCTACTCAGAATTGGCTTGAAAGAGACATAACAGGAATCTCACAAACTAAGACCCAGTCCAGCCCCTGAGCTGATCTATATGGTGTGGACCTTTCATGTAGCACTTACTGCCTCTCCCTCATGAATTGGCTAAACCACCACACAGCACCTACAGACTGAGCAGGAGGAACCAACGACCCCTGCTTTCACAATCTGACTGACTCAGGTAATGAGCTTCATTGCAAGGTGAGGGTGGGCAATGTTAAATAAATTGTGGGACTCTGAATACGGTATTTATTAAGACTGCCACCCAGACAGAACTTTTGAAACTATTACAGATACCAGTAAGCCCCCAACTTGTAGAAGGACAACTGTTATGGTTAAGACAATTGGATCAGGTTCAACCACTAGAAAATCATCCTGTACTGAATCAATGGGTACGCATTACAACTGTTATTTGCTCTTTTTCTGTTCCACAGGGAAAAGGGGAGGAGGAGTTGTTGGTGCTAATAAGGATTTCACAAGTAAAGTTTTCACATGGAGCTCTAGATGTATTCATTGGCTATTACCAATTCAAATAGATTTGGTCATTAACAGCAATGGTGCCTCCTAATTTGTGAATATTGCTATTGTAAGAGATCCTGGATAGGTCAGTTGGCTGAGCATCAGACCCTTAATGTAAGTGTTCAAGGTTCAAGTGCCTGCCTGAGTGAAAGTTATCTTTGGAATCGATTAAAAAACATGTGGAACACAGTGGTAGAGCACCAAGACAGTAGCTGAAGGGGGATGGGTTCAGTCCCCAGTGAAGAACACTTGAGAAAAGGTTCATGCATTTCTTTTGAGTTGGGGTCCTGAGGTGGAAGACCAGACTTTTCTGACATACAGGTGTGAAAGCAACTAGCTTTTCCTTAAAGGAATATTGATGTTCATTTATATTTCTATTTATACTAAAATCAGGGTAAGTGGGAAGAAAAAAAGACATCTGTAGGCAGTGTTTGGAGCACTATGAAACTGTGTAAGCAGTGTTTGGGGCACTTTGAAACTTGAGTTTTAAATTGTAACAGGTGGTGTGGTAGAATCTAGCTCAGGAGATTAATCTTTAGATTCAGGAAACCCAGTGAATCAGGTGAGTAACTGGGTTGGGGGGGAGCTGACAGAGGCTTAGTTCCTTCTTATAAGAGCACCTTAAAAGCACTTCCAATTTAACGTATCCAGCACATTCATATCTCAGCGAGTGAGTGGATCAGCAAAGGTGTGGAAAAGATGACTGGCATGTTAGGAATTGGCAGGCATCAGCAGAAGGAATCAGGAGAATCTGCCGGTTGGATAAGGTAAGGCATGTGTTCACTACTGTTTGACAATAACTACTGTGAAGGGTGAAAGGTAAAAGGTAGCCCAAAATTGAGAATAGAAGCAACACAGTCAAGTGTAGGAATTAAAGATATTTAAACAAGACATGGGGGAACTCAAATAAGAACACAGAAACAAAAGGAGAAAACTAGAAACATCCTATCAGGGGTAAGGGTACAAAAATATTTCAAGGTAACAAAGGAAGAATGGAAGTTAGGAATGCTGGGATTGGTGCAGTGGCTGTGGACTGTAGTTTTCAGAGAGACCTTCTGGAGATTGCAGTGCTGACCCATCTGCATGCACCTCTCTGTGTTGAAGGAGGAGGTTACTAGGCTCCAGGCTGAGTTTTATGGGATTTGGCAACCTCTTCCCCCACCCAGGGGCCACCAAGTGTGCCACTATTGCTTCAGAGGATGCCTGGGAAGAGGAACAGCTGGACTGTGGTGGGCTCAGGACACATGGGATGGTGGGTCAAAGGCACATTCCTCAACTGGTACCTCTATGTAATTCCTACATTGCTGTGGTGAGGCAGGACTGCCAGAAAGAGACATCCTTGGTAGAGGCCTGGGAGAATGTGGGATCCTCCACAGTGGATACCCCCAGGAGAGTGGAAGAGGACTCCAGGGGAGGAGAAAGCAACTTTTGGTGGGGGACTCGATTGTGAGGGGGGTAGAATTGGGAATAGGAAAAGGAGGGGAGAGGGAGTTAGGTGCCTACATGGCACAATGATGCAGAGGAATGGGGAAAGGCAACAAAAATGTAACAGGAGCACTGGAGGGAGTGGGGACACTAGTCCATTTTTGGAGCAGAGTGCCCTGAAGGGACTCATAAATCTGAAAGTGGGCAAAGCAATGGAGCCACAAGTGGTCCACCCCAGGGTATTGAGAGAGTTCAGTGAGGTACTGATTGTACCTCTAATGGCCCTATACAACAGCTAATTGGAAACAGGAGCAGTCCCAAAGGACTGGAAGAGGGCAGATGTAGTCCCAATTCACAAAAGTGGTAGCTGGGAAGAGACTGGAAATTATAGGCCAGTAAGTCTGCCTTCAGTGGTGGAAAAGTTAATGGAATCATTACTAAAAGAAATAATTGTGGAATACCTTGAATTCAATGGGTTATAAGACCCAAGGCAGCATGAATTCACTGAGGGGGAAGGCATGCCAAACAAATCTGATAGAGTCATATGACTATGTAACTAAGGAACTAGATCAGAGTGGAGTGATGGACATAGCCTACCTAGATTTTAGTAAGGCATTCAAAATCATTCCACGCAGGAGTTTAAGTAAGCTGGATAGCTTAGGAGTGGGTCCAAAGGTGATAAATTGGGTAAGAAATTGTTTAAGGGATAGGTAGCAGAGGATGGTGGTAAATGGAGTTCACTCAACGGAAGAGAGGGTGACCAGCAGGGTGCCACAGGGATCAGTGCTGGGGCAAGCCTTCTTTAATGTCTTTATAAGTGACATTGTAGAGTAGCTGGGAGGGAAGGTTTTCCTCTCTGCAGATGACACCGATCTCTGCAATAGGGTGGGCACTGGAATGGATGATCAATGACCTGAGACAGCTCAAGGAGTGGTTCAGGGTATGGCACCAGGGTGACAATGTGAAAAATTGCAAAGTAATGCACTTGGGGCACAGAAGCTCAGGGGTGGAGTACAAAATGGGGGGATGGTACTGATGACCACCAAGCTGTAAAGAGACCTGGGGGTGATCATAAGAGACCTGAGAGAGATCATATTGGATAACCTAATGTAGGTCAGGCAGTGTGACATGCAGTTGGCAGGACAAGTGGAATGTTGTGGTGCATAGGGAGAGGTATCACCGGCAGAAAGAGGGAGGTGGTGTTGCTTCTGTGTAGGTCGCTGGTAAGACCCCACCTAGAGATTAAAGGACTTAAATATGTAAACTTTGGAAGAGAGGAGAGAGGGGGTATGATAGAGACCTTTAAATACCTCATGGGGGTAAGCAAGATACAAGATGGAAGTATTTTTTCAGAAATAAAGTGCTCAAGGACAAGAGGGCATAAGAAACTGGAGAGGGGTAGATTCAGGAGGGATGTGAGGAAGTGCTTCTTCACAGAAAGAGAGGTGGATTGCTGGAACAGTCTTCCAGCAGAGGTGGTGGAGGCAAAAACAGTGTTGGAGTTCAAGAATGCATGGGATGGGCATAATTGAAACTTAAAGAAAGGAGGGGGTGAATGGACCAGAGCTCAAGTAGGATAAGTAGTGATACTATAGGCAGGGGAAAAATGGGCAGACTAGGTGGGCCAAGTGGTCCTTGTCTGCTGGCAAATTATGTTTCTCTGTTTTGGTGGGGGGTTGTCACTTGGGGCGAAAATTGAATATCTCAGGTCACCGATAGATTGGACCCACTGTGCACAAGACCTAGTTAATGCAATTACCCAGTTCAAATGTGTCTCACCAGGGGGGCCTACCACCCTCCACACACACTTCTCCAGCAAGGAAACAAAGTGATCTGTTGGTCTCCCCTTTTGTTTCAAATCAGGAAGAGAATGAGAAATGGGGGAAAAAGAGGGGGCACAAACTGAAAATGTGCAGGGCATTGACTCATGGACCACTGATTGCAGCACAGACCAATACATTGGTGAATTTGTATTGTTCATGCTGGTGACTGAAGCCAGGGATACAGTATTTTCAACAGATGGCCAGTCTAATATTGGACTAGGAGGGGCATCACACCAGTTAGTGTCCTGAACATTAAGGGATCAAATACATAGTATTAGTTCCTAATCATATATATATCTTGGGATCCCAGATGACGTAACATTTAATCTCTTTTACTGTGAGGGAAGATTAATGTTGTAACAGCTTGCTCTGAAAGCAGAGAACTTTTCTTAGCCTTTTGCTTTCAGACCACACACACATCCCTGAGGACAGTCAGAGGGGCGTTACCGGGCCAGCTACACTTTCGGTACTCATGGATCCTTGAGTGATTCCAGTTATGGTTACTGTTCTGTTCAAAAGTTATAAGGTTGCTCATCTAGTTACGAAAATTTCCAAGGTACTTAACAAAACCATCATTGCTTCTCAGTTCCAAAAAGACATAACCTCAGGACATGCCCCCATGCATATGGCCAAATAACATTCCTCCACCATTTAGCCAGTGAACCATCTGTGTGACACCTGTAACTCCACTAAACAATGCATGAAACTACCAGCATACAACACATGGAACATAAAAAGGCTGAACCACCCTATTAAAAGAGAAAAAACACAAAGTAGCATTTCTACAGGAGACACATTTAAAGGCCTCTGAACATTAGAAACTAGCCAGGGGGGGATATGCCAAGTTTGTCATGCCTCCTACATGAACTATGCCAGGGGAGTGGCTATACTGTTTCATAGGGACCTCATATTCAAACATACTGGTGACATAGCTAGAAGATGGGTATTAGTGCAGAGAAACCTATATAATCAACCAGTAGCCTTCCTTAACATTTATGTGTCAAACTATAATGACCCTGTTTTTTTTCAAGATCTAATTTGGATGGTTCCATGCCATAAAAGTGATCGCTGTTACAGGGATTGTACATCACCAAAAAACAAATCAGTGATTTACACTTACATAGATACATAGACAGTGTCGGCAGACAAGGGCCTATGGCCCACCCAGTCTGCTCATTTGAGCTTGTAAGTTCAGTTTATGTTTTCCTAGAAGCCTTGTGGGTGACAAGATATCCGGCAACTTAAAATAGTATTTTTGTGGGGGTTGCTGTGCCTCCCCCCCACATCTCACTTGTGGATGGTTTCACCTCCCACACCACCCTAACTAAATATAACCAACTCCAGGGGGAGTGCATGTTGGGGAGGGGAGACAGTATGACAAAAAAAAAAAAAACAACTGCAATGTAAAATTTGCACCAGTCCTCAGCCCCAAACCAAGTACCTGCTGCACCAGAGCTAGCCACCACCACATCACATGGCTAGCTTGGTGGCAGTACAGCACACTACCCCACACAAACCCTCTTCTCTATCCTTCCTCTTCTTTTCCCTATCTCTCCCCTTTTGGTCACCCTCCCTCGCTCATCTCTACTGTTGCTTTCATATTCCATTGCTACCCTTACAGGGTATCCCAAAAGGGTAGCACTGTAAATGAGATGCTGTTCTGACAGTCACTCATTTACAGTCGTTATCATTACTGGATACCACTTTGAATACTTGGTCAAACCTAAGAGGTCATTATTTAGGAAGGCAATTTTAACATGATACTGGACAACATTATGGCCTGCTCCTCTACTTGCCCCCAATTGCATAAGGCAGCTGGGATGATATAGAAACAGGCAGAGGAAATTGGCCTGTTAGAAATCTGGCAACCTCTGCACCACACAACAAAAGATTACTTCATTTGTAGTTATATGTTTATTCAAAGTTTTGAGAAAATCATACAGACACATGCAGGGCAGGTGTTGTCACATGCCAGGAGATATAGAACATGGTCATTGAAGGGTACCACAGGCACATGTTCTACAATGTAAACAGATCCGGTCATATCAGAACTATCATGTCATGGACATATGTCAGATTCGAGATAGGCTCGCCTCTGGAAAACATAATTCATATCTGGAGGAGACCCTTGGTTAAACTTGGGCTGGACCTAAAAGCCTATAGTTACTAATGTAACTGCAAGTCCATGATATACCTCAGAATATGGAATTTTATTTTTGTAGTTAATCTTTACTCCTGTATTACCCAGTATATAGAACCCATACACCAATAGATTATCCCTATATAGCTAAACATCTGGCAGGAGAAACTCACCAATGTATCCACCTCCCAAACCTTATCTCAGACCACGCTCCAGTAAAACTGAATATCCACCTAGGGGTAGAGAAGAATCAAGGAGCACAGATCTGGAGGCTGGACCCCCTCAAACTAAATAGGGAGGACTTTCTGATGTGGCTCAGAAGTGAGATGAAAGTTCTGCTCTATAAATAAACATACAGTAGACAGTCAGGAACAGTACGAGATACTCTGAAAGCCTTTGTCAGAGGCAGAACTATGTCCTTTGCTGCAGAGCTTAAGAAAGAAAGCAAAGCACAGTTAAACAGCTGGAGAAGCAGATTTCAGATCTTGAGACAGAGCTTACAAAGGCTTATGAGGCTGGGAAATATTATACTTCAACTAAGCTTAGAATGGCCTAGAATGAAAAGACAGCTAGACAGACAGACAGCATTTACATTTCAAAATGTCAGATACCATGAGTCTGTTAAGAAATGTGGTAAAACTCTGGTATATCAGTTTAAAAAAGAAGAAGTGCTTAGATGCATTGACTCAGTCACAGCCCTAACAGGGGTAGCTACAACAAAACAAAAAGACATCAACAAAGACATTTGTACAGTTTTATGTTGATCTGTATACATCTGGGAAGTGTAACCCAATAAACAACCCATCTGGCCCTCATCATGATTTTTATAGTTTGTTGCCACAGCTTGAGGAGCACAATAGAGAGAACCTGGAAGGCCGGATAACAAAACTAGACATTTTAGCAGCTACGGGTGCACTAGCATCAGGAAAGGTACCATGACTTGATGGTCCACCCATCATATTATGTAAGAAAATTGTGAATGATGTCCTGGGGCCCCTGTCAGAAACCCTGTAAGAAGCCTTTAAAGAGGAGAAACTTCCTGGAACATTCATAGAGGCAAGAGTGATGGAACTGCTCAAACCATCAAAATCCAGAGATCAGGTAGTTTCATACCAGCATGTATCTCTGCTGAACGCAGATTTTAAAATCTGTGCTAAGCTGGTGGCCATCAGGTTAGAAAAACTCCTACCTAAAATCATTGCATCTGACCAGTCAGGATTTGTCAGAAACTGGGGAGACCATATGAATGTAATAACTCTGGCCCTGGTGTTAACAAGAAGACAGCATGATAACTCAGACTGTCTAGTGCTGGTCTCACTCGATGCCAAGAAAGCATTTCGAGTGGATCAAGTAGGACCACCTCTGACAAACAATGAAAAGCATGGGCCTTGCACCTAAATATATCAAACTGGTGCAAGCAATATACTGCCGGCCCACAGCAGCTGTTCAGACTAATAGTTGGGTCTCAGAACAGGTTCCACTCAACAGAAGCACCCGGCAGGACTACCCCCTGTCTCACCTTCTTTATGATGACATGCCCACCCAGATTGCACAGAAATGTTACATCCCTTGAAATGTTCTGTGCAGAGGACCTACTGGTCAGTGTCACTCACCTGAAACTTCAGTACCAGCTCTGATGGAGGTGATAGAGGTATTCGGAGCAAGAGCTGGTATAAATACAATCTAACACAATTATTGGTTTTGCCATTGTGCAGCTGTGGACACCAGGAATTGCAAGTCACTCTCCCATTGCAGAGGTGTGGAGTGGATTTAGGTAGCTAGGAGTTAATATCACCAAAACAATACAATGTATGTGTGGCAAACTTTCCTGCTCTACTTGCCAATCTTAAAGAACTGTTTAGCAAATGGAAGACTCTACACTTGTCACTAGTGGGCAGAGCCAGTGTATTAAAAATGACAGTACTGCTTAAGGTGACTAGGCACTATCAATCTAGCAAACACTGTGCAGCACAAGTGGAGTGGAGGAACCATCTTGGAGCAGAGGCCACAGAATTTGAGGAGAAGGTGTTCATGGGGTAAAGTAAACTCAGAGAGCTTGGAAACACAAAGCGGGCATTTGGAGGGAACTATAGAAAGAGAATTTGATGGTAGATAAGGACCACTTGGCCCACCTAGTCTGCCCATTTCCCTACCTAATGGATAAGCTGCAGATCCTAGTTAACAAACAGCCTACTTCTTCCTACCCCGCACTAGAATTGCCTTATGTCTGTCCCATGCATTCTTGAATTCCCCCACTGTTTTTGACTCCACGACCTCCTCAGGAAGGATGTTCCATGCATCTACAACCCTCTCCGTGAAGAAATACTTCCTCACATTACCTCTGAGCCATCCCCCCTCTATTTTCAAATTGTGCCCCCTTGTTCTTGCACATCTTTTTCTGAAAGATGCCACCCTCTTGGACTTTGTTGATTCCCTTGAGGTACTTGAAGGTTTCGATCATGTACCCCCTCTCCCTCATTTTCTTGAAGCTATACATATTAAGCTCCTTTAGTCTTTATTCATATGTCTCCTGGTGCAGATCCTGAACCATTTTGGTTGCCCTCCTCTGGACTGCCTCTACCCTGTCTATGTCTTTGTGGAGATGGGGTCTCCAGAACTCCATGCCGTGCTCCAGATGTGGTTTTACCAACTGTATGTACAGAGGGATAACAACTTCCTGTTTTCTACTGGTGATGCCTCTCCCTATGCATCCCAGTATCCCCCCCTCAGCCCTCCTTACTGCCATCTCTGATTGCTTGCCTACCTTTAGGTCATCTTATATGATTACCCCAGGTCCCTTTCCTTTTTTGTTGTTGTCAGTATCTCACCCCCCCCCCCCCCGACTGTGTACTCTTCCCTGGGTTTTGTTTCCCAGGTGCATTACTTTGCACTTCTTTGCATTGAGTCTAAGCTGCCATACATTTGACCATTCCTCCAACCTCGCCAAGTCCCTTCTCATCCTTTCCACCCCACCTTGTGTATCAACCCTGTTGCAGATCTTTGTGTCATCTGCAAAGAGACATACTTTTCCTTCCAGTCCCTCTGCAGTGTCACTTAAAAAGACATTAAAAAGGACCAGCCCCAGTACTGAACCCTGCAGTACCCCACTAGTAACCCCCCTTTCTTAACTGTGGACTCCTTTTATTATTACCTTCTGTGTCCTGTTCTCATACAGACTACTCTGTATTATCTGTTTTTCTTTCCTCTGTATTATCTCAGTACACTATGGGGAGTTGACTTTATAATATTTTAGCTTTAAAGAAAATCTGATCATCTGGTTGAGAGGAGGGTTTAGGCAGGAATTAACAAATACAGGTAGCAAAAACAGGCTGAACAGGGCTGTTTTTTTGTTGTTGTTGAATTACAGAAGGGTATACTACAAATGGGTTGTGCAGGGTTAAAGTCATACATACACAGTAAAGATATGCAACTAATGCGATTTTGAGTTCCAAACCACCAAAGTATAAAATTTCTAAAATCTGAATATTATTCAAACCAATAACATCAGGCTGAATGCAGGGTCAAGTAGCAGTAAAGTAAACACAGTTTCTATTTCTGTGTCATTAAATTTGACCCATAATTAGGGCTTTCTTGTGTTTAGATACATAGATACATAGACACAGCTGGCAGATAAGGGCCTATGGCCCACCCAGTCTGCCCATTTGAGCTTGTAAGTTCCCTTTATGTTATTCTAGAAGTCTGTTGCCTCTTACTCCTGGACCTCCAGAATTCTCTTAGGTCTATCCCCATGCATTCTTAAATCCTGTGATTGTTTCAGTCCTCACCACTTCCTCTGGCACGGTGTTCTTCTTGTCCACCACCTTTTCTGTGAAGACATTCTTCCTCACGTTTCCTCTGAATCGCCTTCCCTCCAACTTCATCCCATGCAATCTAGTCCTGGAACATCTTTTTCGGTGCAGCCATCAAACTGTATTATGCTCCATGTCTCTGAGAGTGTTCACACAACAGGCATGGACTAATCAGGGATTAGCTGGCACCCCTGATTACATAACACACAACTGAGCAGGAAGTTCCTCCTAGGGGTGATCCCCTCTGGTGTATAAAGGCAGCACTGCTTACATGTTCCCATACATGTTCCTGTCCCAGGCAAGTAAGTGGAACAGTGAAGGAGTGGAACAGGTGTAAAATTGGCATCTTAGACATCAACAGGTGTCCACAGAAGGAAGCAGAGTAGCGGGGGACTCTGCTGGTCAACTAAGGTAATGTACCTGTTCACTCTGATTGTTGCATTCACTGATGGGAAGGGCGGATGGTAAATAGTAGGCCAAAACAATGACTAGGAGCAAAACATTAACTAGGGTAGGTGTGCAAAGGTGATTAACAAACAACAAAGGGACCATGCCAGCAACCTGGGTTCAGGAATGAGCCCATGCCAGCAGTGTCCTGTTGATGCTTTCTGCCTCTGGGGGGATGGTGGACTGTTCCATTACTGATTCCACATTGGGTTCATACTGATAGTGTTGGTTCAGGGCAGCAGTTTAGTGTGGGGATGCTCCTGGCAGATGACGTGGGTGTGTCTTCTGGCATGCTTAAATCAAGCCACCATCTCCTCAGAGCATTGAGGGAGGGACTTAGTTGAAGGAAAAACCTGTTCCTGCCTGCCTGGATGATGCTGCTTCTCCTCACAGGCCCTGTACCTGCCTACTGGGCTCCCTAACCAGCATCTGAACTAAATGCTTTCTGGGATAGCTGGGGGCTCCATCATGGGGGGGGGGGACTGTGGGGCACTGTCGTTCACTGAAGGTAAGTCCCAGAGACAGCAGGGTGATGGGGCTGGGGGAGATGGGGCAGAAGGGTTGGCAATACTGGTGACTGCATAAAGTGCATTAAATAAAAAAAAAAGCTAGAAGGGTAAAATTAAAAACTCCCTGTCATGGGTAAAGGATATCCAAGGATCGGTGAAAGCAAAAGGGTAAGCCAAAACTTGGAATATAAGCAACAACCTATCTTGGCTAGGTGTTCAAGGGGTGTAACAAACAGCATAAGGAACATATTTTTTTTTTATTTTTATTTATTGAATATTTTGGAATAAAACCTTTGAGTGAACAGCTCTTTACATAGGTTCCACATCAAGATCTGCAAAAAGCATAATTACAGAATTGGTAGACAATCTGGTAACATACAGTGAGTGATAGGCAGGGGCAACTAATTTAAGTAATACAGTGGTGAGGAGTACATACAGTATGTGACAATCATGAGCAGATGACAGGAGCTGGTACTGGTTACATCTGAGAATAGGATACAATGGATTACGCACAATCTATAATGTAAGTAACAACAACACTGAGTATCAACCCAAGAGGCATCATCATCCAAATATGTATCCAAACATCCAAATCGGTATATTTGGGCCTTACCTTTTCAAATGCTGGTAGCTGGGAACAACACCTAATATCACAATCCTTAAAACTTAAACTAACGTCTGGTGCCCTTTTGAAATTTAACATTAAATATTTGTTTTATTTTATTTATTATTTAGTTTTTGTTGACTGGATAAGTGCACTAGACAAATCCTGCCTATTTTCAGGCATGACCCGGGGGAGGGGGATACAGATGAATACCAACTGACCTTGAACCAGATTAAGCTGTTGGTGATATTTTTTTTAGTGAATGAGGGAAATTTGGCCAGAACACCGTGGAAATTCCCCTACTCTTTTCTCAATAAGTGCCATGGGATCTTTAACATCCACCTGAACTACCACCAGTCCAGGCAGATGGGATCTCGGTTTAACATCTCATCCGAATGATGGCACCTCAGAAGTGCAGCACCCCTCTCATGCTGCACTACAGTGTCAGTACTAGGATATTAACCCAAGTGCCAGATGTGGGAACTGAACCCACAGCCCTCTGATCTCCCGGCCTCAGAGGCGAGTGTGCTACCTACTAAGCCACTGTCACTAAATATGGGGGGTTGTCAATCATGCTGCTATTAAAAGCTATACAATTGAAGTATATTCCACAGGCTTTATATTTAACCAAGGTTTGGGGTTACAGGAAACTAAAAACACTAGAAATTCCATTAAATAAATTGTTGAGAGCAGCTCTGTGTCTGAGGGGGCTCTACTTCTGCTTCATTAGTTAGAGCCAAACTTGGTTTTCCTAGCTTGGAAGCCTCCTCCATCACTAGATTAAGAAGCCTAGCTATTCAAAGTTTTGCGCAGTGCACAAACCGTTTGCATGGGTTTAGCGCAGGATTAGCGTGGGTCTGTTATATTCAAAAGGCCAAATAGTGAGCGCAAATCACATTAGCACTGGGCAAACCATAATTACATGAAAGAGGCACCCTGAACATGAATACAGGTGCTATGGGATACTCATCAGCAAGCGCAGCGCTAAGGTATTTAGCGTGACTTAGTGCGACACTTTGCACAGTACAAATTACCACCCAGGAAAAGCTGGTCTTAACCTTGGGCAATCAGCTTTGCATGACATTGTTGCTTTGTGTGGTGTTTACTCAGCTTTTGCATGGCTTGCACGACCCTAACATATGAATATGACATTTAGAAAATGCCAGACATGGAGGACACATGCTGCTTACAGATGGCACCACCATGATGCCAACAACTGCCACCAGTCCCAGCCATGCCAGGCAGTAAGGGGTGATCTGACCCACAGGAGACATCATGGTAGTGTGGCCATACAGCACACCCTTGCAGACCATACATCTGTGGTGACCAACAGATGCCAGCACACACATGCAGCACTGTGGGCATGGTGGCCATTGAGGGGAGGGTGTACGGGTGGCCAGACCTCACCACAGCCCAAGTGTGGCCACAAGGCTGGGATACATCATGCAGTGCACATGGGCCAGTAGTGGGAATACCCTACCACATGTGTGCCTTTAGGATCTTACGTGCCCCCCCAGTCACATACCACACAACTATATTGATGCCACAGCACAGACAGCCAGCCATGTATATGTCACTATGAACATCCTGTCAGGAAGTCTAAACCTCACTTTCAGGTTCTTGGCAATATTGGGAATGCAAGTAATCACAAACACCTTGCATAAGAGTAACAAACTTGTTTATTACTACCAAAAAGGGTAAAATCATAGTTGCCCTAAGCAGTTCTTACCAACATGAACCGGGAGCCAGTGCTAAGCGTTCCCTATACCTCGAGGTTTCTTTGTGTCTCTTGGGATCTCCGAGGTACAAGACTAGTGTATCACATTATATACCTATGATAATTACTATGGTTATTGTAAGATAGAAAAAATTCTAGTTACAGAGATGAGCCCTATTGGCTAAATTAGAGGAGGCTCCATGGTCCAAGATAACATTATACAATTTTGTAGTAGTCATCAGTCTGTGAACAAAAGAGTTCTTATACAGTCTTACATAACTCAGTGTAGTAGTACAAATCACCAAAAGGTGGCAATGCCAACTTACATATCATAATTATTCCAAGGACACAGGTGCCTTGGCATCTTACAAGTAAGAAATACACAGAAAATACACAGGAGAATATATGTATTACCAAGCAAAGTGTATTACAACAATATGCGTACATATCCTGACATCTACTCTTATATGGTAGATGCCCTTAGCCCTATATGTTAGTATAACATTTGCTAAAGCACTAGCTATCTACAGTGTACCTCTGAGGGTACCAATTAGGGTGCAGGGACCTCATGTAACAATCCCATGCCACAGGTGCAGCATCTGTGGATTATACAACAGCGTAACAGTACTGTCCACTGTCAGTAATCACCAGCAAGCTGGGCCTGTCACTGTGTGCAGTGCAGTGGCCATCACTGCCCTACATATCATAGGCATTGCTGAGTCCCTCACAGTACCACCCCCCTTGCTACTGTAGTGTCTGCTGTTCACTGTAGCATGACCTACAGTGTGACAGTTTCATGCAGCACCACCACCACCACCTGTGCCTGTGCTGTGTTGTCCCCTGGGGTACGATATGCTATTCTGTACTATTTACATGTAGCCTGCAGCTATCCTCATGCACTGCCTGACTGACCTATAGGTGGAGCTGTGGTCGGACCTGGCCAACCCCTGTACTTCCAGACTGACCTACAGGTGGAGCTGTGGGACCCTGCAGTAACACTGGGCAAACTGCATGCAAATAAGGGCATAATGAGATGCTTACCTGGCTGTTTGCCCAGAGACTGCCTAAGTAATCTCATTTACATGTCACTTTTGAATATGGCAAAGTTTAGCATAGGGCAGACGTGTTTGTACTGGGCAAACTGCTTAGCTCTGCGCTAATCCCGCGCAAACGCGTTAGCTTCATGCAAATTCAGGAAATATTGTACTGTTTTTCACACTGTACTGTCCCATGGGCTGCTACCTGCAGCTGTACTGGGTCCACGCATATGATGGAACACACATAGGCCACGTAGGTCACCTCTACCTACCTTCATGCTACTATGCACTGTGTTGCTGTTGTGGTCTGCACTTCCTGGTTGCTATATTCATAGCTGTCATAATGCAGGGCTACATTTTCCCTGCACTCCCAGCCCAGTTTGCCCGGCCTCATTCCCATGCTATATTCAGAGGCTGTTTACCCTGGGCTATTCCTTTTGAATATAGCTTGCTTTGTGCTCCGGACTAACTTTGCCTGCCAGGCAGTGCTAATTTAGCCCCAGAGCAAAGTTTTGAATATCTGGCCCATAGAGTAGTGGATAAATATTACCAGGATTGCTTCACATAGATTACCCTCAGGAATGCCTCAAAGAAAAAGAGAGGTGGAACAAAATAGGTTGTAAACAATCTAATTGGTATTGTCAACTTGAAAAAGTTTTACATGATGATGGCTTATAATATTTAAAGGGGTACCAGGAGAAGGGTATTAGAATTAGTTTGAAGTACAAAAATTACTGTAGAAACAAAGTCATAAATAATATCAAAACAAAAAACTGTGAAAGCATATTAAAACTGAGGACTGCTACATGGTTAGTGAAAAATGATATTCTTCATGTGTACAGATTCCACATGGATGTACTTCTTGATGCTGAATTGAGAATTCTTTTTACAAAGTATAGGTTGGAACTTTTTAAAAGTAATGTACTTGTAGCTAGGTATAGTAAATCGACTGATCCCACAACTAGTTATTGTAATTGTACAAATCAGGACATAGAAAACCTATTTCATGTGATTTTTATTTGTTCATGGTAAAATAAGCCAAAAAACTACTGGCTACTCCCTGTGTGGTCACAAATTGGAACCTTGGATAAGAATATCCTTTTAGAAATAATGTTGACAGCATTGGATGAATATATAATAAAACAATTGGCGGGTTTCTTCAGAACTATTTTCATTGTGCATAACAAACACAATTAATTAGGCATAATGTACTGGTATTTGTTCTAAATAACTGTGCACTTTACTGTTATTTTTATATTTTGTCTATGTCTAGATTTAAAATATTTATGGATTGCTGTATTCAACGGTTTTTGTATGCTGTGCAGATGTTGTGATCTATGTATTTTAGTTTTTGTAATGGTCAATGAATGAACAAATAAATGTATTACTACTAAAACAGCATAAGGGAAGAAACTAGAAACACCCTATCAAGGGAAAGGGTACATAAATATTTCCAAGTAACACAGGGAGAGTAGAAATTGAGAATGCAGGGAGTTGTGCAGTGCGGTGCAGTGGCTGTGCAGTGGCACTTTTCAGTTGGACCTTCAGGAGACTGTGGCACTGCCCCATCAGCATGAACCACTCTGTGTGGGGGAAGAGGTCACTGGACTTTAACCCAAATTGATCAGAATTTGGGGGACCTTCTTCCCCACCTAGAGGCCACCAGATCTGCCACTTTTACCTCAGTGAATGCCGGGGGGGGATGGCTGGACTATGTTGGGCTCATGAAGGGTGGGGATTGTGGGCTCTGGAAGGGTCTTGATGGAGAGTCTGAAGTACATTCCTCAACTGGTACCACTACAAAATTCCTACACCACTCTAATGGGGCTTGACTGCCAGAAGGTGGCACCCATGGTACTGGCCAGGGAGTATGTGGGGATTCTCCATAGTGGAGACCACAAGGATAGTGGGAGAGGACCCCAAAGAAGGAAGAAGCAGCTTCTGATAGGGGACTTGATTGCTGGTAGATAGATTTGGGAATAGGAAGCGGGGGTCAGAGAGAGAGAGAGGTCACATGCCTACAAGGTGCCATGGCCCAGAGGGATGGGAAACTGATCCTGGGGATCGTGAGGGCAGCAGGTTGGAAGGGGAAACTCAATGTCACTGTCCACCTGGGGACCAGTGATCTAGCTAGAGATGGGACTGAGGTGGTGCAGGAGGAGTTTATGGAGCTGTGGAGTGATCTTAGACAAGTAGTACACTCAGTGGCTTTCTCTGAAGTGATGCCAGTCTACATCAGGGAGAGGAGAGGGATCTCTATATGAAGAAGAGCTTCAACTCATGGTTGAAGGAATGGTGCAGAGAGGAGGGGTTCACTACACTGGGGACTGGGAATCCACCTGGACAATTAGGGCCTGTACCGGTGTGATAGCCTGCATCTGTCTAGCAGGGGAAACATACTCCTCAGTGGAGGGTTACTTGTTACTTTGAACATTTAAACTAGCCAAGGAGGTGGCAGAAGAAATCATAGTGGTAGAAACTGCCTCCCCACATACTAAAGTAGAAAGTAAGGAGAACCCAAAGGAAGAGGACCCCCCCAATTGTGTAAATTAATAAAGGAAGCAGGGTAATAGAAATGAAGCAGGATGGAAACAGGAGCATTAAAATATGACGGGGCCAAAAAAAGGAAAAAAAGGAGGTAACAAATAGAGTGCTAACAAAATCTGGAAGGCTATGTGTGCAAATGCTATAAGTCTGGGAAATAACATTCCAGACCTAGAGGCCATCGTAGCAGAGGCTCACCTGGATACTGTGGTCACTAGCAAATCATGGTACACTGAAACTTATGACTGGGACATGGCTATATCAGGCTATACTCTGCTCAGGAAAGACAGGAAATGAAGGAAAGGAGGGGTTGTGGGGTTATGTAAGGGAAAGCATAACAGCAATGGAAATATAGGGGAGAGAGGTACTCTGGGTCACCTTCGAGACAGGGAGTGGTGCCACTATTTGTACTGGTGTGATCTATAGACCTCCAGCACAGGGGGAGAAGTTAGATAAGGTACTAGTGAACACCACTGGCAAAATGGCAGAAAAGGGGGAAGTGCTGCTGGTGGGAGACTTCAATCTGCCAGATATAGATTTGAGCCTCCCAGCTGCAGCTTCAGCTAGAAGCAGGGACATCCTAGGTTCACTGCCAGGGGCATTCCTCAGGCAACTAGTGAGTGAACCCACTTGCAATGAGGCAATACTGAACTTGGTACTCACTAACAGGGATAGTGCTGCAGACATCAAGATGAGAGGACAGCTGGGGACCAGTGATCACAGTAAAGTATGGTTCAATATAAAGATAGCTGAGAAATTGAAACAAGTCAAGAGTCCAGGAATTCTGGAGGGTAGATTTTATAAAGATGGGTAAATACCTCAGGAATACCCTGGGGGTGGAGGAACAGTGGGCAAGGCTGAAGGGGGCATAGTTTAGGTGACAACCCTTTGTGTCAAGCAAGTGAGCAAAAGCAAGAGGAAAAACAGACTGTTATTGTTCTTGAAAGAGGTGGCCAAAAAGATAAATGATTTGAAAGATATCATTCAAAAGGTATAAGGAGATGCAGAGGAAGAAGGATAGGGAGGAATATCAGAGGAAATCCAAGGATATAGGGAAAGTGCTAAGGAGCACCATGGTGCAAACTGAATAGGGAATAGCCCAGGTGATAACAAAAGGGGACAAGGAATTTTTAAGGTAAGCAAGTGAAAAAAGGAGGGATTGTTAGGTTAAAAAGGGCAGAGGGGACAGTGTAGAGGTGGACCAGGCTAAGGCTTACATCCTGAACAAATACTTCTGCTTGGTCTTCACAGAAGAAGAAAATGGCGAGGGGCCACAAAAAAGTAACAGGAGCTTTGGGGTGGCAGGTGGACATTAGACCTTTTTTGGAGGAAAGAGTCCTGAAGGGACTCACTAATCTGAAAGTGGCCAAAGCAAAGGGGCCAGACAGGGTGCATCCAAGGGGATTGAGGGAGTTCAGAGAGGTACCGACTTCATCTCAGAAAGTCCCATGTAACAGCTTACTGGAAACAGGAGTGGTCCAAGATGACAGGATGATGGGAGATGGAGTCCCACTTCACAGACATGGTGGCAGTGTTGAAGCTGGCAATTGTAGGCCAGTAAACCTGACATCAGTGGTGGGAAAGTTAATAGAAACACTTCTAAAGGAAAGGATTGTGGAATATCTTGAATCCAAAAGGTTATAAGACCCCATGCAGCATGGATTCATAGGGCAGAGGTCATGTCAAATGAATCTAACAGATTTCTTTGACTGGATGAAAAACAATTATATCATGGTGGAGTGATGTACATGGCCTACCTAGATTTCAGTAAGGCTTTTGACACTGTTCTACATAGGAGACTAGTAAGCAAGCTGGGTAGCTTAAGAAGGAGTCCAAACATGGTAAACTGGGTAAGAAAGTGGTTGGGTGATAGGTGATGGAGGGTGGTGGTAAATGGAGTCCACTCCCAGAAAATCAGGATGACCAGTGGGATGCCTCAGGGATCAATGCCGGGACCAGTTCTTTTTCATGTCTTTATAAGTGACACTGCAGATGAGCTGGAAGGGAAGGTCTACCTCTTTTCTGATGACACCACAATCTGCAACAGGGTGGACACTCTGAAGGAGAAGAAAGGATGAACAGAGACCTGAGAAAACTGGAGTAGTGGTCATGGGTATGGCAGATGGGTTTCAATCTGAAAAAGTGCAAAATAATGCCCTTAGAACATAGAAACCCAGGGGTAGAGTAAAAAATTGGGTGAGTGGTATTGATGACCACTAAACAGGAAACAAACCTGTGGGATCATATCAGATAATGTAAAGGTAGCCAGGCAGTGCGACAAGACAGTTGAGAGGGATGGTGGGATGCTGAGGTACATAGGAAAGGTTATCACCAGCAGAATGAGGGAGGTGGTAGTGACCCTGTACAGATCACTGGTAAGACCCCACTTTGAGTATTGTGTACAGTTCTGGAGACCACATCTCTGGAAGTAGATAGAGTGGAGGCTGTTCAGAGGAGGACAACGAAAATGGTGTACAGCTTGCACCAAAAACCCTATTATGAGAGAATAAAGGACTTCTTCTCCTGGAAGACAGCAGGGAGAAGGATGATATGATAGAGACCTTTAAATAACTCACAGGGCAAATAAGGTACAGGAGGGAAATATTTTTCTGAAAAAGGAGCTCAAGAACAAGAGGACATGCTGTGAAACTGGGGGAATAGAATCAGGAGGGATATGAGGAAGTATTTCTTCACAGAAAGAGTGGTGAATTCCTGGAACAGTCTTCTAGCAGAGGTGGTGGGGCCAAAACATTGGTGGGGTTCAAGAATGGATGGAACGGCCATAAAGGAATCTTAGCAGAAAGGGAAGGGAGGGAGAAAGAGACGAGGATTGATTTGGGTCTGTGGTGATGCTGTAGGTAATGAAAAAAGGCAGACTGGTTGGGCCAAGCAGTCCTTATCCTCCATCAAATTCTATGTTTCTGTGTTCTATTTCTATATTTTTTGGGGGGTCCTGTCAGTTCATGTCACCATTAGATCTCGTTTTTAACCAACTTAAGTCATACTGTACAGTTTGGCTATGGGCTAACAAAACCACCCTGGTTTGATTGGGACTGCAAGGAATTTAAAATATGTATTAGAAAATTATATAATAAATATAAGAAATGCAATAGTAAGCAGCTTTTAAAAGAACTCAATCAAAAAAGGAAAGAATGAAACCATATCTAAAAGAGAAGAAAACTACCTATTATGTCAGACAGTGGGAAGAGATGTTGGAAGTTATAAGATCTAGAGATAGTAAGAGGTTCTGGCTCTTGGTTTCAAAGGGGACTAATAACTATAAAGAGGCAACAGATACCTTTATCTATGAAAATAAGTGGATAGAGTTTTTTTCCCTAAATCTTCTATTATCCCAGTGCTGATTCAATATTCCCGTTAAGTGATAATAATAATACTGAGCTCTCTGCTATTGCCTATGCTGAAGTCTACTTATCAATAAACACCTTAAAACTACACAAAGCACCAGGTCCTGACTCCATACATGCTGAAGTATATCATTTTTAGCCCAGGCTATGGTATAACGAATGTCTTATGGATAATCAGTTTCCTTTATCTTGGCAGGGTGCTAATATCATCCCAATACATAAAAGAGGTGATACTGCAGACCCCGCTATATATTGCCCTATCAGCTTATTGGACATTAACTTAAAACATTTTTACCAATTAATTCTGGAAAGACTAAATACTCAGATAAATCTATTAAGGGAATATCACCTTTTCAGGCAGGTTTTAGGGCCAAATATTCTAGCGTAGACAATATTTACATATTACAACATTTCATAGAGAAATATGCTATTCTCAGAAAGCAGAAGCTTTATACACAAGGTGACTTGCTCAGGTGCTCATTCATAACAGTGGAGCAGGAGGAGGAATGAGACAGTATGGCCCATTGTGAGGTGGATGCTCCACCATGTCTGGGGAATTCATGCCTTGCTTGGTGAAATGATGGGCCTGCTTTATTCTTGCCCTTGAGCGGGCTTCACCAGCCCCTCCATCTGTGCGGCCATGGCTCGGGAACCAGCAACACTGCCGCTCACCTCCTGGCCAACCTATGGATCCAGGTGCCAGGTCAAACTCCTACCTTGCACTTGTCTCTGGTTGCTGCCCCCAAACACCTGTGTCTTTCTCTGTCTGCTCCACACCCCCCAATTTAGCCCCCGCATCACCCTTCCTTTGTCCTTGCTCTCCTTTTTACTAACCACCACTATCTTTTCCTCCTTCTTTCAGATTCTTGCTCTTGACTGGGCTTCACCAGCCCTTCTGTCAGCATGGCTGTGGCTCTGGAACCAGCCGCACTGCCACTCACCTCCTGGCCAACCTAGGGATCCACACAGCTGGGTAAGAACTCCTTGACAGGCCAGGGAAGCAGTGAGTTGCCGCCATTGGCCCAACTCTCTCTCTGGGGTGAACTCTGATTGGACCCCCGCTTTCCCACTGAACCCTTATTGGCTGCTCCTCCTGCTGTAAATTTTCATTTCTTCAGGGCCATTGCACCTATTGACTTTAGTGTAAAGCAGCAGAATCTTTACACCTGCCCCCTCCCCCACTTCACACCTTAATTAAATAGACCATCGCCCTGCCCACCCCCAAAAGTTTCTCCCCTACTCGCTCATTACTGGTTCCTCGTCTAGTCCTCTTCTTCTCTCTCCACCCCCTCCCACTTTTTCGCCTACACCTCCCTGTGAATGCTGCCTGCTTGGCCCTCTCCTTTCATTGATACTTTTCAGTTTCACCATACTCTCCACCCTTTCAATGTTCACCCTTCTCCTCTTCCTCTTCCTCTCTGCCCTCTTCCCCTTCTCCAGTTTCCTAGAGCCTGCTTCCCTTCCCCCTCAAAGCTACCAACTGAATATCACCTATCGTTATCCCTGGCACTCTTCCTGATGGGACAAACCCTGCCCCAGGGGACACCCCTACACTAAAAAAAACTGTCCCTTCTTGCGTGTGAGCACTGGCATCCCACATCTACCTCCTATACAACTCTAATGCTGAACCTTTGCATCCACACCATGGCACGGTCCTGCTCAAAAGGGAAACAAAAGCTCTCCCTTAGGGAATTATGACTGGGCACCCTGAAGCTCCTGCTCCTCCTGCTGCTATTGGGAAATGTTCACCCCAACCCTGGCCCACACACCGGCAGGGTATCCTACCAGAAAAAACCCTCTGGCACTCTCTCAGTCATATGCCTGAATATCTGCAGTCTACTTCCCAAGCTTGATACACCACAAGCCTTTGCAAGCCAACATAACCCTGATATTCTGGCAGTTGTCAAAACCTGACTCACCCCCCGGTTCCTGACCAGACAATCACCATCCCAGGCTATAATGTCTTTAGGCTTGATCATAAGTCTAAAAGAGGTGGAGGATGCGTGTTGTACCTGAAAGACACTCTCCTGGGTAACCACATTGGTTCTGCCCTCGTGGCCTCCCCAGCTCAGATTCTTCCCATCAGAATCCTACTAGGTTCTCACAATAAAGACCTCACAGTCATTACTGTATATATTCCTCCTAAAGAGCAAGGACCCAGACTAACCACTGTCTTGGACCTCATCAGGTCACAACCACCTGACTCTAAAACCATCCTTCTTGGTGACTTCAACATCAACTGGCTCTTGGCTGAGGCTGGGGCTCTTAGGGACTCTGTCTTATCGGCCAACCTTACCCAGATGCTGGACTACCCAACCAGAAAGAACTATAAAATGGGGACCAGCACCCTTCTGGACTGGATTCTGACTAGCCACCCCTCTCAGATCACTAACTCCTCAGTCCTGCCTGACTCACTCAGTGACCATTCCCCCGTCAGCTGTACCTGGTCCAACAAATTCTGTAACCCCCCCTCAAAATCATCTACAGCAGAGTTCTACCTCATGGTCAGTCAACTCACCTCAAATCCCACCTCCTCCTACAGGACTGGTCCCCTATCTTCAAGGCAACTGATACTAATTGTGCATTGGACCAATTCATCCACATCTTTAGCAAAGCCTGTAACTTATTCGCTCTTCTGAAAAAGCACAAAGTTAAATCTCGCTGCAACCCTTGGCTATCAGGCGACCTCCTAAAGAAACTAAAATCCAGGGACCAGCTTTGGGAACTGGCTAGATCCACCAGGAAGCAAGTTGACATCCAAAACTACAAATGAGCACAGAATGATTGCGCTAAATCCATTCAGCAACAGAAATCTGACTACTACAAGAAAGCCCTCACTGAAACCTGGGGTAATGGAAGAGATTTCTGGAACAACATAAAAGAAGTCACTGGGAAGCAGTCCAAATCCTCACCGGCCATACTCAAGGTTAATGGGAGTACCATACTTGACCCAAAAATCATTGCTGACACTTTCAACACTGCATTCACTGACCTCAGCAGTGTTCTCCCCAATGATTTTTTCAAAGACGATGATGCCCCCACATCCCCAACCCCACTGCCCTTGCCAGTCACCCTCCCTTCTACTTTAAAGCAGTGAAGAAGAATGATGTTTGCAAGTACGTCACCAAAGCTATAAGCAAATCCAGATCAAGCAATGATACATTTGACCTCAAGCTTCTGTCCCTCACTCTAGAAGAGGTTCTGGGTCCTCTTACCAGGAATTTTAACCTCCCCCTCACACTTAGCCAGTTCCCGGAAAAATGGAAGTCAGCCACTGTCACCCTGATCCATAAAAGTGGTGACAAGACCGCCTTTCGGAACTATCACCCAATCAAAATCCTACCTCCCCTCTCTAAGGCCCTGGAATGCATAGTAGTGGACCAGCTCACCGACTATTTGGACAAACATAATATCCTCTGCAGGCAGCAACATGGTTTCAGAAGAGGACATATCACTGCTTCTGCACTACTTGAATTCACTGGTGCCATCCACAGCTCTCTGGACAATGGGCAACTCACTGGAGCTAGCTATATCGACCCGATCAAGGCCTTCAATACTGTCCACCACTGCCCCCTGCTCAGCCAGCTTCAAAATGCTGGGCTCTCCTCTGAATCTGTTACATGGTTTAAAAGCTACCTTGAAAACTGGTCACATTGTGCAAAAATTGCAGATGTGCTCTCCGATGCCAAACTTGTTTGCTCTGGTGTTCCACAGGGCTCAATCCTGGACCCACTCCTCTTCAGCTTGTTCCTTAACACACTACCAGACTCCTGTTCTGAACAAATCATACTTTACACCGATGATGCAGTAATCCTAGCCTCCCACCAGGACCCGAACCTGCTGCAAGACAACCTCCAGCAGAGTTTCTCCTCTGTTGAGAACTGGTTCATAAAGCATAAGCTGATCCTCAACCAGAAAAAAAACAAGACCATGATCTTCAGTAGCTCCCACAATAAACATAAGCACCACCACCTCTCCATTAACACCAGACAAGGTGGCCCACTGGAACAGGTCATAACCTTCAAATACCTTAGGATCACCCTCGACTCTCACCTCTCGTACTCCACCCATATAAATAATGCCACCAAAGCTGACATTTCCAGATGGGGCTTGCTGTTCTGCCACAGGAGACACCTAACCCCCCAAAACCCTGGCAGCTGCCATCCAGAGCTCCATCGTTGCCACCATTGACTATGACCTTATCATCTACAGCTCTGCTACTGCTACCATGCTCAAATGTGTAACTACCTCCCTCAACAAGGCTTGTCAGCTCATCACTTGCTCTCAATGTCTTACACACACCTGTGACCTCTACACTCAAACCAGTTGGTGGCAATTTGACAATTATATAAAATACCAAACCTGCATGGTAGCAAAGAAAATACTGATGGGTCTTGCTCCTCCTGGAGTCTGTGCTCTCCTACAACACAGAAACAGCAGCTGCAACACCAGGGGGTTTAAGCCATAGCTGTTCCAAATTCTCCACTGTCACACAGCACAAGGTCAAAGATATTTTGCCTATAGGGCCCCCAGCTGGCTGAATTGACTTTCTAGTGACATCACCCCACCACGTCACTCGGCGCTTTTAAAACCAGGCTCTGCCACTCACTCATTGCCTGCAGCACCTGTGACTACCTTGTCTAATAACAGACCCCCCTCCTCCTCCTGGGACTGCCCTGACTAATAACTGACCCTCCACCCTGAGGCTCCTTTTGTTTGTTGCAACCTGGAGGACCACTGCCTCTTTAGCAATTTTGCCTTCACCCTGCCCCACTTATGCACTTCTGTTCTCTGACAATGCCACCTGGCTGCAGCCCCCACCTTGTTTCCACTTGACCCCTCCACACCCCCCAGCCTCCCTACTCTTTCCCTCCTGACCTCCTCCTCCTTACCTTTACCATCCCCTACCATGATCCCTTCCTGTTGTATCTGTTTACCCCATTTTTCTTTTTCATTCTTTTTCTTCATCCTTTTTTTACTACTTCACATTTAAGCTCTGTATCACTAATGTTCTGTCTATGTACCAACTTCAGTGTTCATACTGCCATTTGTGTTTTGTCCTGCTGTAACCTATGAAATGGAACCTTTGTAAAAGAGCCTTGGCTCAAAGGTATTTGTAATCCTAGACCAAAATAAATAAAATAAATAAATAAGTGTCTTTGATTCCATATCAAGAAAGATCTCATGGGAACAACTGCTATAAAAATGTTTCAATAGGGCTTTAGTCTATACAATATATACCCTCTATCATGAGACCTAGGCCAAGGTGAGAATGGGTACAAGTGGACAGCTGCCCTGCCCCTTTCATATAAATAGAGGGGTAAGACAGGGCTGTGTTCTCACCCCCATACTTTTTGTACTTTACATTGATAACATGCTGAGGGAATTAGATTCAGTTCTCTCAGACTCACCTAAGATAAAGGATTTGTTATGCACAGTTCTAGCATATGTGGATGACCTTGTTTTATTCACATTATCAAAAAAAGGACTTCAAAAGAAATTGGACATTTTATATAAAAAAACAACGGAACTACAGTTAAAAATTAATCTCACTAAAACTAAGATAGTTATTTTTGGTCAAAGAAACAATCTGAATGGGGAGATCTGGCTAACAAGGAGGCACATGTGAGGAGAATGTCACTCTTGACATAATCCAACATGGCCAGGTGGAAAGCACACTGAAGTGGCAGGCAGGCATCTCCTGAGGTAATGCATAGACTTAAAGTAGAAGCTGTACCTGATAATGGAGAAGACTTCTGAAAGGGAATGATTTAAAAACATGGGAGGAATGTGCACAGCAGTCTGGCATTCAAAAGAGATAACAGAAGAACACTTTGCTGAAAAAAGAAGCAGCAGGATTATGTGGCAGACAAAGAACCAGTGGTTGCCCATAAACTCTTCACCAAGTCTCCCTGACCTATGTGCAATACAAGAAGCACCAATCTCTCTGATACCTGACACACCTAAGAGGGAGAAAGCTAAATGACCTACAGGTAAAATTGCATTTTATTTTCAAGTACCTGATAAAAGAGGCCAGTCAGTGCAATGGGTAAACAGGGAGGAAAGGGATCCAATTCTGAAGACAAAACAGCAACCTGAAAAAAATTAAAAAGTAGTCTTAACATAACAGGGAAAATTGCAGAAAGTTTAAAAAGAGGTGAGGACCTGAAAAAAAAAAAACATTATTCAGAGAATTCAGAAGGAACAGACAGTGAAGCTGAGGGGGTAGAACACAAGCAAAATAAAACTCCAAATAGGGAAGAAACCAATAAAGAAGCACAACAAAAAGAAAGGCTCAGAAAAGGTAAAGAAAAAGAGCGGACAGAAGGGCATAGTATGGAAGGCAGTGGGAATGAACAACAGAAAGAAAATGCAGGGGAGCAAAAGCTGAGGAAACGAACAAAGAGAAATGAAAATACATGAAAAGGAAAACAAATGAAATAGCTAAAAGAGAGCAAGATGAGAGCTGCAACACAAATCAAAACCTGGATACAGGAACTCAGACTATGGCACAAAATAGAGACACAACACATGTAAATAAAAATACACAAATCCCTGAACACAGTGAGGAAGTACAGGGGGCAATAAGGAACCTCAAGACAGAAATGCTACAAGCATTGGGAGATACAAATAAATCATTATTTGGAGTAACAAATTCACTGCAGGAAATAAATAAAAAAATGGATAACTTAATGCTCAGAACAGACAAGCTGGAAAATAAAATGTCCAGCTAAGAAGATAAGACTTTATTAATTCCTAAAATACTTAAATTGGAAAAACAATTACAAATACTGCAGCAGAAGGTGGCAGAACAGGAAGACAGGGCCTGAAGAGGAAATTTGAGAATCACCAAACTAGCAGAGGGTATAGAAAAATCTTTGAAAAGATGCCAACAATAGCAATGAATAAAAAATATCCAGAGGAAAAAATCAGTTTGGACCATGCACACAGAGCAGAAACAAGATTTATGGCAAATAATTTCCCAAGAACTGTATATATCAAACTGCACACATATCAGGAAAAGAGGAAATACTTCAAAGGGCCAGAACACAAAAGGGTTTAAAATATGAGAATACCAATTTTAACATGCTGTATACCCTGACCTATCAACAGAAACAATGGAAAGAAGAAAACTTTTTAATCTGGTCAAATTAAAACTATATAACAAAGGTATACATTTCTCCATAATGTAACCTGCAGAACTTAGATTTGTAGTAAAGGGCAAACTGCATACATTTGATGATCTGAGGAGGCAATGGAAGTATTTAATAGTTGCTACATTGAAGAAATGGAGCATCAAGAACAAATATTTCATCTTAGAAGAGAAATGCCATATCCAACAGCAAAAGAAGTGCTGGATGTGACTGAGAAAACAGAATACGAAAGAAAAAATACAGAGGAAAATTACAAATAAAGAAAATAGACAATGAACAAAGATTGAAAGACAACATTCAATCATTAAACAAAAAAAGTACATATAACTGGGGAAAAAAGACTAGAAAGAAACAAAATGGGGGCTTAATTAAAGCAAAAGAGATTGACAGGTACATCAAAAAATTAAGAAGATGGAGCTACAATGCCAGCGTTTCTCAGTGTACTGTGGTGATAGCTTGTGTTATCACAAGGTTGGAGGGGTCACCATGAAATCATTGGTATCATGACTTTTAATGGGGGGGGCAGAGGGTAGAACAGAACACAATAAAATGACCAAAATTCTCAAGAAAATAAATAAAAAAAGATCAATCAGAATTGAAAAAAATGGGGTCCAGATAAAAAAAAATATTAAAAATGGGAAGAAATTATAGAAAGACAAATAAAGGAAAGATGAGATTAAAGAATAAAGAGATAGAACTTAATGGCTAGCATAATAAAGATTATTTGGACACAAAGTACACTTTCTGGAGCTGGAAGGACACTACTTTCTTCAACTGAGCTGTGTGAGAAATTCTATATTGCACTTGATATCTGCAACAAACGTGCACTTTTGCTTAATTCTGTGGGAGGTGAAACTAACTACCCTTGGTAATTGCTTTTTATTCACATATTTACTTAGTGTTTAACCAACAAGGGGCTTGCAAACTCTGTTTATCTTGTTAGTAACTTCAGAAAGATTTAAATACTGCATTTGGGTAGGTCCTTGGAGGTAGCTAGATTGTCTACTAGGATTTGCTGACAGTTAAACTATTTTAAATGAATTAAAGGTGGCTGAGGAGTTGAAAAAACTTGCAAACTCTGCTTATCTTGGAAGTAACCTCATAAGTGTTTGAATACTGCATTCTGGTTGTCCTTGAGGTAGCTGGATTGACTACTAGGATTTTGGGACATAAACTATTTTTAAATAATTTACTGGTGCGTAGGAGTTTGTGATAGTTAAACTCTTTTTAACAAAGTTACTGGGGTTAAGGAGTGGTCACAGAAAAACCTGCAGTGTGAAACAGGAGAAGACAGTCTTTCAAGCAACAGAGGGTGGTGGATCTAGGTTTATGTTTGTTTGTTACAGTTCTTAAGATTTTCAGTGTAGGAAGAGTTTAAAGCACAGCTGACTTATTTTGGGGCTGACAGCTCTCAGAGCACAAACCGCCAGGCCTGTTTTGGGGCTGGGGAGGTTTACCTGTGTCTGACTTGGATGTGTGGATTTTTCTCTGTCTGATTAGCAAGGTATTTCTCTATCAAATTGTTGTGTAGGGCATCTTGCTGACAGGAAGGCACTCATTGCAGCAGTGGGTCAGAGCTTTTAGCTGACTGTTTTGCGAGGGCACAGTTTAGGCCCAACCCCTTCCCACCCCTCACCCCACCCACCCCTGGAAATAGTTCCTTTATACCTGAGGTTCTGACATAATTTCCTCAAGAGTGCAAGGTGCATGTCACTGTCATATCCTATCTAGCACACTGCACTGACAATATAAGCATACACATTGTATAATATAAATATATATCTATTTCTATATTACAAACCAATCACACACACACACACACGCACAAAACAAAAAAAAATGTGGGGAGTAGTGCAATGTAATGGCTGTGGGGCAGCAGTCTTCCAGGAGTCTTTCTGGAGGCTGAGATGCTGCCCTATTTGCAGACAACTCTCTGCCCTGAGGGAGGAAGTTGCCCATCTTCAGGCCACACTGGACAGTAGTACGGGGACCTTCCCCAGGCCACACTGGACAGTAGGAAGGGAACCTCCCCATCCAGGGAGCACCAGAGCCACCACCACTTCCTCAGAGGTTGCAAAGAAAGCACAGCAGTTGAACCACAGTGGGCTCAGGGAGGGTGAGGATGGTGGAACAGAGGCACACCCAGTCAGTTGTTCCACACCACAATCCATACACCATTCTGAGGGAGCATAGCTCCCCTATGGATACACCTGCAGAGGAGACTAAGGAGGGTGCAGACAACTGTCACAAGGGAGGCCCTCAGGAAGGAGGCAGAGGGCACCACAGGGAAAGAAAGCAGCTCCTGGTGGGGAACTCCATTATTAGGGGGATAGAACTGGGGGAAGCAGGGAAAACTGAAGTAAGGTGCCTGCCTGGTGCCATGGCTTGGAGGGACAGGAAACGCATCCTTAGAATCACGAGAACAGTTGCACGGGAGTCTGAGCTGGACGTCATTGTCCACCTAGGGACACATGACTTAGCTCATCATGAGACTAGAGCAGTGCAGAAGGACTTTGTAGAGTTGGGGAGGGGCTTAAGACAAGTAGCACACACAGTATCCTTCTCAGAGGTACTGCCTGTCAGTGGCATGGGTGAGGCGAGGGTACTTTGCACCATGCAGTTTAACAAATGGTTGAAAAAATGGTGTGGAGCACAGGGTTTGGCTTCACTGGGGACTGGGGTTCCACCTGGAGGACACCAGCCTATACTGGCAGGATGGTCTGCATCTGTCCAGGAAGGAACAAGTCTTTTGGGCAATCGGTTTAAATGCTTCATTGGCAAGCCTTTAAACTAGTCAAGGGAGGCACTGATAAGCAGCAGGAAAATCCCAGCCTCCCCCTACAAAACAGGGTACTAAATGAGAAAAAGACCAAGGTAGAAAGGTCAGTGGGGGATGCAGCTACAGAAGGTAAAGCCATCAAAAAATGGAGAGCAATGAGTACCAATGCCCGTAGTCTGGGTAACAAGCTTCCTGAATTAGTGGTCTTGATGGAGGAGGAAGATCTGGATATCGTGGCATCACAGAAACATGGTACACACAGAACCATGACTGGGACGTAAACATACCAGGATACACTATCTATAGGAGGGACAGGAGGGTAAAAGGAGGAGGAGTAGCTCTACATAAGAGAAGAAATCAAGCAACAGAACAAAAGGGTAAACAGGGAGTAGAAGAAGCACTGTGGGTCAATTTGGAGGCAAGCAATGGCACCACAATCCGCACAGGGGTTGTATACAGACCCCCCTCTCAGGGGGAGGAAATGGACAAGGAAATGATAGAAAGTATACTTAGAATGGCAGATAAAGGGGAGATATTGCTGATGGGTGATCTGAATATGCCAGATGTTAACTGGAGTGCAGTTGCAGCAGCCACTTCTAAGAGTGGGGTTATTCTAGATGCCCTACAGGGGCATGCCTTAGACAACTAGTATTGGAGCCCACTGAGAGGGAGCAATCTTAGATCTGGTTCTCTCAAATGGAGATGAAGAGGATCACAGATGTAGAAGTGGGTAGCCATCCGGAACTAGCGACCATCGAACAGTATGGCTCACAATAAACCACAACAATAGAGTCAAGCCATACAAAGACAAAAAGTACTGGATTTTAGGAGGGCTGACTTTGCCAAAATGGGTGAGTGCCTATGGAATGCACTAGCAAATGGGCAGGAAGGAGGGGTGGAAGAACAATGGGAATAATAAAACTGCCATCACAAAGGTAACAAGCCTTTGTGTAAAGCAAATAAACAAAATGAAACGAGGTAAGAAACCACTATGGTTCTCAAAGGAAGTGGCAGTGAAGGTTCAAGAGAAAATGAAAACATTCAGGAAGTACAAGGAATCACAGAAGGAACAGGACAGAGAACTGTATCAGTTAAAGCAAAAGGAAGCTGGAAAGGCAGTCAGAACAGCAAAGGCCCAAACTGAGGAAAAGATAGCCAAGTCAGTTAAGAAGGGGGATAAACCTTTATAGGTACATCCGGGAGTGAAGGAAGACCAAGGGAGGGATAGTGAGGCTTAATAAAGGGGAGGGAGGGTGGGCAGAGGGTGACTGTGAAAAGGCAGAGATACTAAACAAATATTTTTGCTCAGTATTTACAAAGGAAGAGAGGAGGTACCTAAAACAAACAGTAGAAACACTCTGGATACAGAAGTTGATACCAGCCCATTTACAGAAGAAAGGGTTCTGAAAGAGCTCTTAAAACTGAAGGTGGACAAAGCAATGGGGCCTGATGGGATTCATCCCAGAATTCTAAAAGAACTAAGGGTAGAACTAGTGACACCACTGACTACCCTGTTTAACAAATCATGGGAGGATGGGGTGGTACCTGAGGACTGGAGGAGGGCAGATGTGATTCCCCTTCACAAAAGTGGGAGAAGCAGGAAACTACAGACCTGTTAGTTTAACCTCAGTGGTAGGAAAAATGATGGAATCATTTCTGAAGGAAAGAATTGTCAAGTATCTAGAGGCCAGAGGGGCACAGGACCCAAGGCATCATGGATTCACAGTGGGAAGGTCATGCCAGACAAATCTGATAGATTTCTTTGACTGGGTGACCAAAGTAGTTGATCAGGGAGGGGCTGTGGACATAGCCTACCTAGACTTTAGCAAGGCATTTGACACAGTCCCACACAAAAGATTAATATACAAGTTAGCCAGCCTGGGAGTGGGTCCCAAGATGACAGCCTGGGTAAAGAATTGGCTGGAGAATAGGACACAGAGAGTAATAGTAAATGGAGTCCACTCTGAAAAAGGGGGGTTAGTAGTGGGGTACCGCAGGGTTCAGTATTAGGACCGGTCCTCTTCAATGTCTTTATAAGCGACATTGCAGAGGGACTGGAAGGAAAAGTATGTCTCTTTGCAGATGACACAAAGATCTGCAACAGAGTTGATGCAAAAGGTGGGGTGGAAAGGATGAGAAGGGACTTGGCAAGGTTAGAGGAATGGTCAAATGTATGGCAGCTTAGATTCAATGCTAAGAAGTGCAAGGTAATGCACCTGGGAAACAAAAACCCAGGGGAAGAGTACACAATGGGGGGTGAGATACTAACAACAACAAAATGGAAAGGGACCTGGGGTAGTCATATCAGATGACCTAAAGGTGGGCAAGCAATGTGAGAGGGCAGCAAGGAGGGCTGGGGAATACTGGGATGCGGGAGAGCATCACCAATAGAAAACAAGAAGTTATCATCCTCTGTACAGACAGCTGGTGAGACCACATCTGAGTACTAGTGCAGTCTGGAGACCCAATCTCCGCAAAGACATAGACAGGATGGAAGCTGTCCAGAGGAGGGCAGCTAAAATGGTGCAGGGTCTGCACCGGAAGACATATGAAGAGAGACTTAAGGAGCTTAATATGTATAGCCTCGAGGAAAGGAGGGAGAGGGGGGACATGATAGAAACTTTCAAGTACCTCAAGGGAATCAACAAAGTCGAAGAGGTAGCATCTTTCAAAAAAGAGTGTGCAAGAACAAGGGGCACAATTTGAAGATAGAAGGGGGCTCAGAGGTAATTTAAGGAAATATTTTTCACAGAGAGGGTTGTGGATGTATGGAACGGCCTTCCAGAGGAGGTTGTGGAGTCAAAAACAGTGGTGGAATTCAAGCATGCATGCATGGGACAGTCATAAGGCAATTCTAGGGGCTGGGGGTAGGAAGAAGTAGGCTGCTGGTTAACTAGGATCTGCAACTTATCCATCAGGTAGGGAAATGGGCAGACTGGGTGGGCCAGGCGGTCCTTATCTGCCGTCAAATTCTATGTTTCTATGAAAAACAGAACAAAGTTAAACAAAGTAACAGAAGATCTGAATGACAAGAAAAAATCACTTTTGCCATGTTACAGGAAACACATTTTTTCACAGAAAGGTGCAAGCTGGTTCATGAACAGCTGGGCCTCCAAAACTTTGTCTGAACGCTCAAATAATTCAAGGGGAGTTACGATTAACTGTAATAAGAACAATATACCTCCAAAAATATGTGGCACTGAAGCAGACAGACAGAGCAGATGGGCAATAATGGGAAACAATATACCAAACTTCAAAAGCACATTAGCAACACTATATGCACCTAATATAAATGACACAGAATTATTCACTGAATTCCTTTTACATTTAGCTACATACAACCCACCATATGTCATGGTTGAAGACTTTAATTTGGCTATGAATGAAAAAGAACCACTAAAATGGATAATTCACATAAAGCATCTAGGAAAATAATTAAAATATTTATGATAGAAATGGGCCTAGTTGACCCCTGGAGGGGAAAGAATCCAGAAATAAAGACTTACTCCTATTACTCCATTCCACAACATTCATACTCAAGAACATATTTCTTTTTAATATCAGAAACAGTTATGTACAAAATAATAGATAATCAATATCCAGGTATAATGATTTTGGATCATTCACCAAGTGTCTTAATAATAAAAAATAATGAAGAAAAATTAAACTATAGGCTATGGAGAATGAATCAAACACTGTTAAAGATACTGCAAATAGCTGAGCCACTAAAAAAGAAATAAAATATTTTTTTGAAAACAATAAGACAAGACACAAAGATACAGATAATATGGGAAGCTTTTAAAATGTGACTTGGGGTAGGATGATAAGCATATAGGCATATAGAAAAACACATAAAATAATTAAATAACTAGAGCAGGAAATAAGTAATCTATACACAGTACATCAACATATACTAGATAATAACATATATAATAAATTATTTCAGAAGAAAGAACAATACAATACTATACTTACAGAAACAATAGAAAAGCAAATAATAAGGGCAAGGTCATATTACTACATTATGTCAGATAAACCACTGCAGCTATTAGTATGGCAGACAAGAAAAGAGCAAACACAGAACAATATATTGAAAATGAATGATGAGAACAATCAAATTTTAGACAAACCACAACACATAAACAATTGTTTTAAACAATACTACCAACAGTTATACACATCACAAATGACAGATACAGACTCAGAAATAGATACTGAACAATTTTTTAAGAATATTAATATTCCACACATAAACACAGATACTAGAAAACAGGTAGACCAGGACATACAGCGGTTGCTATTCCAAAGTTGCCTGGTACCACAGCATACCTCAGCAGACACGGTATTAACAAGATGTATAACGAGCGGTACCTCCTTAATGCAGTAGTGCATTAGTGTGGTCTGTGGAGTGCATTAAGCCCTTAATTAATTGAATCCCCATTAACAACTGTTGTAATGCACCAGGTGATGCTGTTCCTGATTGCATTCTACTTGTCTTTCAATTTACCATGCAGTACCTCCTTAATGCATCAGTGCAGCATTGGTATCCATTAAGCCTGAATCCCCATTAACATCTGCTTTAATGCGTCAGGTGGAGCTCTTAGTGATTACAATTTTAGTCTACTTTTTTTACATATAATAAAGCTTTTCAGAGGTAAAACAAAAGTCTCTGTTTACTTATGCTATGTATTGTGTAAAATATGTTAAATATGCTCTCAATCAGAGCCTCGACTGACCATGGTATTAAACAGCTTTTTTCCTCTGGTAGAACAATTATCTAGTAACCTGGCAAGAAGGCACTGAAGGTGAGCTGCTTAAAAAATTCAACCTCCTTAGCTCTGATTGAGTGCAAAATAATATCTCAAAGTATCCCCCCCCCATATGATGGCACCTACAGCATGTGTGTGTATTATATAGAGAATAATGTATAGGCAGGTGGTTATTATGAGAATTTTACACACACCCGAGACATCCCACACTGAGGGTTTGTGTAAAATTCTCATAAATAACCACCTGCCTATTACTTTATTTTTTATAATTGCCGGTCACAATTTTTTTTAGCAATAGCCTATTCAATTTGCAAATAAATGAGTCAGGCAGTTGTGGTGTAATGAAGAATTTATTTGTGGTGGTTGTATAACATTGCAGTTTTTTATGATTTTAAAACGTGTTTTTTTTGTTTGGAAAAGAAACATTTCAGTAACATTACAACATTTGTTAGCATCTTTGAATGTTATAACTTCCAGTTCGTGAATGAAATTATGTTCGTTTTGGATGGCTTCGTTCATGTGGTGGAACTGTGAAAGGTTGTAAACAGTTAACTATGTAAAAACTCTTTAAACTTTTAACCTAAGAGTTCATTTGGTTATGTGGTGTGGCTCCAAGACATGTTGGCGCTCTTTTTCGTTTGCTGTCGCGTTGTCTGGGAAGAGAAGAGGAAAGCGTTAGGTCACCGTGGGTTAGGGAGTGTGTGAAAGTGGGAGTGCTTTTTCTTTTTTTTAGGTGGCGAATATATGTTGTGTCTGACAGAACAACGCTGGATCTGACAGGACACCCTCAGCTGCGAGACCTTGAGTCAGTTAGTTGTTTTGTTCGCTCTGCGGTTCTTTGTGTCTCGCGCTGTGTTCTAGAGCACAGTGGCATATGTTTGCCATTATAACTGGCTGAGGTAGTTATAACGGCGAGTTATAACTCGATTTTTGTATGAAAAAAAATTGTGGCCAGTAATTATAAAAGAATCACATATTTCACCTTTGCATTATGTTGGTTGCCACGGACTGTAACTACATCTATTTCACCAATCCAATGGCAGAGAAAGTATGCTAGTTGGGGTAAGGGCAGTTTATAGCTGGCAATTAAAAAAACTAGAAGAAAGCTAAGGGGATATGGAGCGTCTCACAATACTTGTACTTCAAAATCATAAAATAGTGTATGTACCTGTCACCTGAAAACATGGTCGGAGGTTAGTAGTGGGAAGGGGTAAAGGTAGACAGGTCATCACCTACAACTTGAATAACTATACAATAAAAAAAAACCAGAGAGAAAATGTATGCATATGCGATACTTCACGATCCATGTACAGAGTGTTGAGTAACATCTAACGTCCCCTACTCCAACTAGAACTGATGCCCCTAGCTTTTTTATTTATTGCCTAGTAGCCTGTGGTCAAACCCCAAACCAGTACATAAGCCTCAAGGTTGTAAATGTATTCACTTGTGGCTATTGGTCCCTCCCCCATAAAAAACCTATCACTGTATTTTTAAAAAGGTAATCCATGGTGCTAGTGGACCCGAGCCTTTTTGCTCCCATGCTCTTGCATTTGACAATTATTCCCTAGTGGATAGTGAATCTTACCACTGTACAGAACACAGTCCAACGATTATGAATATTAATTCCTTGTGGATAGTGGACAAACCGCCAGGGAATAATGTAACATTTTTTAAACTTACAGGCATGTGTTCAAGGGTGGGGGAGATTCTACTCACCACAAAGGATTATTTATTTAAAGCAGCTGGCATGGGTTCAAAATTGGTGGATGGTCCTCATTCCACCAGGGAATAATTTTCAAAATAACTAGGCATGAGATCAAAATGGGATGGGTCCACTTGACACCAGGATTTAGTTTTTAAAAACTACAGGCATGGGTTCTTGATTCAGGAATGAAGAGCTAGGCAAACAGGAATAAATATAAAATAAATAGAATAAACAAATCACTGACAAAAAACCCACAGTGATTAAATCTATGCCACTTGGTTTATGTTTGCATTGTACTAAGATGATCGTGGGCAATTCAGTACAGGTGTCTCCCCCAAGTCGGTGCTAGATTAACGTACGTGAACCCGAGGAGTAAGAAGTGACATCACAGATACAGTAAGTACATTTGAAAGTGAATTGATAGATTTTATTTTTCCTATCTCACACACTGTAACAAAATAAAAAAGAAATGGTGTATAAACAATAAGACATTGAGGGCCAAATATTCAAAGTTTAGTGTCGGGCACAAATCCGTTGTGCTGGACTAGAGCCAAATTTGCACCCAACTGCAATATTCAAAAGGACAATTAGCACCGGCGCTAGGTGCTAGCACCAATGCTAAAGTATAATGTATTCAGGGGAGAGACTGAGGGGAAGGGCCCAGAATGCTGGCGCACCAGCATATTAAAGTATAGCACCGCACTACAGGCATTAGCATGACCTGTGTGCAGTGCTGATAAAACTTGAGAAAGAGCTGGTGACGGTAATGCGGTGGTGCACCCCCAACATGGTTCCTGATCCCCAGTAATGCTCTATGTAATAATTTCCCTGGTAGTCTAGGGGTCCCCCCACCCCAGCATGTATCCCGACCCCCTATTTGCATAAATATAAATTTGTTTCCCTGGTAGTTCAGTGGTCACCCCACCCCCTCTGCTCAAATCCTGTCCCATTTCAAATAAAAATGCATGTAATTTCCTTGGTAGTCAAGTGGTCTCCTCACCCCCCTGAATGAATCCCATCCCATTTCAAATAAAAATACATGTAATATCCCTGGTAGTCTAGTGGTCTCCCCTTCCCCCAGCATGTATCCCGACCCCCAATTTGCATACATATAAATTAATTTCCCTGGTAGTCCAGTGGTCCCCCAACCTAGCAGTGAAACCCCGCTCAGTACAATCACATTCCAGAACAGAGCCAACGACCAGCTCAGCCCTCCTCTCACCACCACAGCCATCCGTCGACTGGAGCGGGAAGGAGTGGTACTGCTCCTTCCTACCTCAGTCAGCCTGGCCATGGTGGTGAGGAGGAGACAGCTGTACTTCCATTCTGGAATGTGATTGTACAGGGACTCACTGCCAAATGAGGACCACTAGTTCTAGAGAAGATAATTTATAGGTATGCAAATCGAAGAATCAGGATATATGTGTTGAAGTGGGAACTCAATGAACTGCCAGAAATACATGTATTTTTAATTTGAAATGGGACAGGATCTGTGGTGTGGGGGGGTCACTAGGATCACCAGGAAATTACATGTATTTTAATTTGAAATGGGATGATACATGCTGGGGGTAGGTGACCACTAGACTACCAGGGAAATTATGTATTTTAATTTGAAATGGGACGTGTTTCAGTACAGGGGGTGGGGGACCACTAGACTACCAGGGAAATTACATTTATTTTAATTTGAAATGGGATGGGATTCATGCAGGGGGTGGGGGGACCACTAGACTACCAGGGAAATTGCATTTATTTTTATTTGAAATGGGACTGGATTCATGCAGGGGGAGTAGGGGGACCACTAGACTACCAGGGACATTAGGTTTAATTGTATTGTGAATGGGTCCGGAGCATGCCTCTCAACTGTCCCCGATTTTCAGGGATGTCCCTGAATTTGCCTCAACATATAACTCTGTCCCTCCTCACAGTTGTGTTTCCATGACTAAACAGTGGAAATTGTAAGCACAAAATAATGTCAAGCATTACAGTTACAGACTTTGTTCTTCTTTAGAAACTGCATTTTGCACTAAGCCCCATAGTCTACCAGCTTTCTGGGTGGATATCTTTAATTTTGATGATGTGTCCCTGATTTTGGTCCTTTGTCCCTGATTTGTTTAAGCCTTGTCCCTGATTCAGGAGGCAAGGGGTTGTGAGGTATGTAGCAACAACTGTGCCTGGCAGCACACAGTTCCTGCTGCTTCCTGCCTGTACTTCTATTCCGACCAACAGGGGGTGCTGAGGGTATACCTTGGCCTGCAGCACCCAGTCTGTACTTCCATTCTGACCAAAAGGGGGAACTTTGTGCTTCATTCAGTAGCACCGGGTAAACTGCATGGTAATGTATGCTAAGCAGCAGTTAATGAGATGCAAATGTACCTGTTTGCCCACAGATTACCTAAGTCAGCTCATTTGCATGGGAGCTTTGAATATAGCTCCTGTTTGCCCTGGGCTAACCAGTTTGCACTGGGCTAATATGTTAGCACTGTGCAATCAGGTTAGCCCTGGGCAAACCTCACTGCAGCATAGCACAGTTCTGCAGTGTGTGGCTTACATTGTTGTTTGCAGTCATACCTCTCAACTGTCCCTGAATTTCAGGGACATTCCTGATTTTACCTCAAAATTTTACTCTGTCCCTCCTAAAAATTGTATTTCCATGACCAAACAGTGGGGGTTGTAAGCATATAATAATGTCAAACATTATTGTTACAGATGTGCTCTTCCTTAGACAATGCATTTTACATTAAACCACTTATTCTACCAGCTTTCTGAGTGGATATCATTAATTTTTAAGGTGTGTCCCTGATTTTAAACCTTTGTCCTTGATATTTTTAAGTCTTGTCCCTGTTTATGAGGCAGGAGGTTGAGAGGTGTGATTGCAATAGATGTGAGACATCTCTGTGCAATCACACACAATGTTCTCCACCTGCAACACTGGCTTGCTACAGAGTCTAATGAGCTGCAGTTGCAGTTTACACTTCCCTGTTGCTATATTCAGTGCTGTCTTATTCCCGGGCTATTTTTGTTCTGCCCGCCTGGACCAGTTTGGCCGGTTTCCTTAGACTGCTATATTCAGCAGGATTAGCACTGGGCTATTTCTTTTTCAATATAGCTTGCTCTGTGCTCCGGGCTAAGTTTGCCCTCTGGGCAGTGCTAATTTAGCCCTGGGGCAAAGTTTTGAATATCTGTCCCTGAACATGAAAATGCTGCATCTCATCATAATCTGAAAGTTTATTTCAGCTCAGTGTCAGCTTTCTGTACATGCTCTCAGACTATGCTAGTAATCAAAAAAGGAAAAAAAAAGCAGGTTCCGAACAAAATGATAAATTCTAAACATAACTTTAGCTGACATGGGTTGTTATAATAATAATAATAATAAAATTTATTTAGTTGAGCGCCTTTCAAAATTTCAAGGCACTGTACAGCGAGAACAAACATAAAACATATTCAATACATTCAATAAAATCAAATATGAACATATATTTCAGTACAACAGTATAAAAGCAAAACAAAGATGGAAACACCTTATCCCATAAAAAGGTCTTTAGTGCCTGCTTAAAACTCCCCACTGTCCTACACTCCCGGAGCTGAAGGGGCAGAGAATTCCAGAGGGTAGGTGCAGCAAATCCAAATGCACGGGCACCAGATGAATTCAGATTTACCCTCAGAATCTCCAGCACCCCCTCATCAGCTGAGCTGAGCTGTCGCAGAGGGGTGTAAGGCACCAGGAGTTCTTTCAAGTAGTCGGGACACAGACCGTGTAGGGCTTTGTAGGTCAAAAGACCCACTTTAAAGGTAATCCGCCACTGTATTGGCAGCCAATGCAGAGTGCATAGCACAGGGGTTATTTGAGAACTTCTAGAAGCCCCAGTCAACAAACGTGCTGCCACGTTCTGCACTAGCTGTAAGCGGCGGATATCAACCTCAGGAAGTCCTAGGTAAAGGGAGTTGCAGTAATCAAGGCGAGATGTCACAAAGCCATGGACCAAGACCGGTAGGTCACTGGGTGGAACAAGATGCCTAATCCTGGCAGTGTTCCTAAGATGGAAAAAGGCCAGCTTGACAACTGCAGACACCTGATGATGGAGGGTCAAACCAGCATCAAGCTCCACTCCTAGGTTATGCACCCATTCAGAGGTGAGGATCTGGTCCACCCCCAGGATTAATCCAGAGGGGAGACCAGCCCTCAATCCCTCTACCCTGCAACCCAGATCCACAACCATAACCTCAGTCTTTCCTGGGTTCAACTTTAAACCCCTTGAATTCATCCAGTCTTGGATGTCAGCGAGGCAGTTGTTGTTCAGTACCGAGATAGCACTAACCTGGTCAGGTGCAAAAGACAGGTAGAGCTGGGTATCATCAGCATAGCAGTGAAACCTCAGCTCATACCATCTTACGATGTCTCTGAGGGGTAGCATATATACTGTGAATAACATGGGGGAAAGCACTGAGCCCTGAGGCACCCCACAAGGCAGAGAGAAGGCCCTGGATGAAAACAAACCCAAGACCACTCTTCATGCTTCCCCTTCAAGGAACGATGAAAACCATCTGAGAACTGTACTGACAGACCACAATGGACCTCAGGCGTTCGAGCAGAACCCCATGATCCACAGTATCAAAAGCTGATGATAGATCAAGGAGAACCAAGATAGAATGGTGTCTCCGATCTCTGCCATCAGGAGATCATTGAGCACCTGAACCAGAGCAGTCTCGGTACTATGCCTCTTGGAAAACCAGACTGGAAGGTTCGTATAAACTATGGATGGTCAAATGGTTATCCAATTGAGCATACAACTTTCTCAATAACCTTCCCCACAAAAGGGAGGTTAGAGATTGGCCTGTAGTTTGCTAGGTCATCCGGGTCTAAAGAGGCTTTCTTCAGAAGGGGAGTCACCACCCCTTCTTTCAGAGAGCTAGGAAAAACTCCCATATCTAAAGAACACCGGATAATCTGGGCTAAGACCAGGCCGATGATCTCACTACAACCAAAAATCAGGGAAGTAGGGCCAGGGTCTAAACTACAGCATATGGGATGCATCTCATGGACAATCCTCATAGTGTCTACGAGGTCCAGCAGGTCAAAGGCACTCCAGGAAACTCCGGGCTCTGCGACAGGACACCGATCAACTGTAACATCCTTGGAATGAGGATGGAGGCACTCCTTCCTGATGTCTTCAACCTTATTCATAAAGAATTGAGTGATCTCCTCACAATCAGTTTGAGTAAAGACTCGACGGATCTGCTGACAGGCTAGGTTGCACAGTCTGTCAACAGTTCTGAAGAGCTGAGCCGGTCGATTCCGTGCGACAGAAATTTCCCTTGACAGGAATTCTGCCTTCTTATTTACCACCTGATACCATTTTAGTGACAATGGATGTAACATCCCTCTACACTAATATTCCACACACAGATGGCATTGCAGCATGCCTTAAATACATACATGAGAAAGGACCGGAACAAAACATCAACCCTGAAGTGGTGGGTGAACTTATGGAATTCATTTTGACACATAACAACTTCAACTTCAATGGTAAACATTATGTTCAAACTATGGGAACAGTAATGGGCACCAAAATGGCTCCACAGTGTGCTAACCTCTTTATGGCTGACTTGGAAGAGGATTTTTTAAGGCAGTATTCCCACAAACCACTAGCTTATTTCCATTACATTGATGATTTGTTTATCATCTGGATGGAGGGCACAGATGCACTCAAAGATTTTCATCACAAACTTAATAATCTCCACCCTACCATAATGCTTACCCTGGAGTACTCTACCACCAAGGTTAACTTTCTGGACGCCACAGTCACCATTAAGGATGGAACCTTACATACATGTATTTACAGGAAGCCAACAAACAGACAGAGATACCTGCACAAGAAAAGTAATCACCCAAACCATACAAAAAAATCTGTCATATACAGTCAAGCACTCCGATGTCACCGTATTTGTTCAAATGAGGATGACAGAGACACACATTTGGCTATGTTGAAAAACACCTTTATTGAGCAGGGACACTCTTCCAGGGAAATTGACAGGATAATAGAATGGGCAACGTAAGTACCAAGACAACAACTACTTCAATATAAAGAAAAGACAGCTACAGACAGAATACCCTTGGTAGTCACATATTATCCAGACCTTGAACATCTGTGTATGATTATTAAAGACCTCCACCCAATATTTACTGAGGATGAAACCCTTAATTGTATTTTTAAGGAACTCCCACTACTACCTTTTAATCAACCACCAAATTTATCCAGCCTAATTATTAGGAGCAAACTTTCACCAGAACAGAATACCATGTCACACAATGGCACACGACCTAGCAATCAATGCCCCTGTAAGACTTGTGGGCTCATTTCTACCTCGGACTGTGTGGTTACATCACAAAACAGACAATTCCAGGTGCATGGGAGTTATACATGCATGTCACAACATGTTTATTTCATTCAGTGCAAGAGATGTCCACAAACAGGTTATGTTGGAGAGACATGCCAACAGCTCTGCACTAGGATGAACTCGCACAGACATACTATTACAGCAAAGAAGACTGGAAAACCAGTGGGGCACCAATTCTCCCAGCCTGACCACTCAATCTCAGATATGTCAGTAATGGTCTTAAAAGGAAATCTCAAAAACACACAACAGAGATGAGCTTTTGAGATTAAACTTAGTTTACATCTCAGTATGGTAGCAGATGGGATGAACGTTGATCTTGGTTTTATGGGACACTATAGAAACTAACACCCACAGACCTTTTCTTCTTCAGGCTGACTTATTACAGGATTTCAGCATGTGTGGGATGTGGGTGCGTGTGGGTATATATGTGTGTGGGTATGTGTTGTGAGGTATGTGATATAACAGCTGTGGGGCTTGCTGTCACATTGAGGTAGGTCTCTATTTTAATATATGGAGTTATAATGTGTTACTATTCTTACTTCACACACATAATGAATATTAATTCCTCCTTACTTTTCATCTTTGCCTGGGGGTGGGATTGATTCCATTGCACCATATTCAGATTACCTAGCCTGCTACTGTACATACAGGAGTGTTATATACTGTCACATATGATTTTTGTAACTCTGTACACATTGGGGTGCATGATCTCATTTGCATGAGGGTCCTGCACAGATCTTTTTACATTAGGCTAATATTGTAGTCATTTGTGGATATGTAGGTATGTTAGACCTCTGGTCTTACACACATACTTTATATTTACTTCTAGTTACCTTATCCTGGGGAGGGTGGCAGGTTTATTTCATGGTAGTTCTATCCAGAACCCTTGGAAATGTTACCATGCAGATAGCAGTATAGTTAAATAGTGTCACATTTTTGCTCTGCAGGTATTAGGAGACATAAGGCTTTTACTCAGGATTTCATGACAACTTGAATTCCTTTGTGGAACAATTGCAGTGACTGAAGTGAATAAAGGTTCACTAGGAGAGTGTGTGTGTTGTGTGTGTCTGTGGGAGGGGAGAGAGAGAGAGAAAAAAAGGGGGAGAGAGAGAGACAACATCTCCTTAAAGTATATATCTCCCCACACACATTATGGTGATGTGGGGTGGGTTAGGGTGTATTGTTTGTATGAAGAGGAGGAGAGAAATTACATTTTTATCTCTTTTTCAGATTCCTTAGACACTTGTGGTACATCAAGTTGTTATATTCTCAGTGTATATTGACATCAGTACATATCAGGCTACATGGTCTTAATTCCTTGAGGTTCCTCGACTAGAGTTTTTTGTTGACACTAATATTGTCAATTTATATTTATATTATCATTTATATAGTCCTGAGGTTTTTGAAATTTCTTGGGCCTTATATCTAGCTTGAGATTACAGCTGCGTGACAGGTCCAGCTAGGTTTTACACATCACACAGTGTGCACTGATGTTTTTAAGACAACTTTACTGGTAAATTCTTGTCTATAATGCAGACATTGAAACTTCATGAGCCCTATAGCAATCTTAGTTTGTCTTTAATCTGGGTGGGGGTTGCCTTTCAGTAATCACATCCTTATACAAACTGTGACACTCATAGCTTGATTTAGGAGTTATCTGCTTCAGCAGTGTTATCTTATGTCAATTAAATTTATATGCAGTAGGATTCTTTGTATGTGTGTTCCACCAAGCACCTTTGACCCAGGATTCCTCCTGGCTGAAGGCAGTATGGTACTGTTAAACTTCTCTGACATCATCTTCTGTTTTTTTTTTTTTTTAAATGAGTATTTTAAACCAGTGGGGATGTTTTTTCTGTTTTTCTCTGCATTATCTAGCTGTTATAAGCATTGTATTTTCTAAACGACTGCCATGAGCTTCTGAAGAAGAACTGGTTGGTCCGAAAGCTAGAGCACTTTGTTCTTGTTGTTACATCTATGTTGGTCCATTAAAAGGTATCAAATCATTTGCTTCTGTATGTAGCCTTCTTATCGGAAATTGCTGTTTGGTAGAGTTTATAATGCTCTAGCAAAATAAGGTGGTCGGCATCGGTGGTGGTCTTCCTCCAATGACGCTCCAACCTATGCCCCATCCTCCACAACCCTCTCAGAGCCCCATCAAACCATGGGGCAGCGGGATGACGCGGAAGTGGGCAAACATGGACTGGTGCAATCTGATCGAGTGCTACCGATATGGCCCTATTATAGGCCACTACCAGCTGCTCAGGATCAGTGCAGAACTCATCCAACAACGAGAGGTCAATAACTGCCATCAGGTCTTCAGGGACAATGTCCCGCAGTGGGCGGTACCTGACCAACTCCACAGGGGCTGACCTACCCCGGTGGGGCCTCAAAATTGAACCCAACTGAGTAGTTATTGGACCAACTGACTGGTTCCACCACCAAATTGGAAGCCTTGATCCCCAGGAAGAAGACCAGGTCAAGAGAGTGACCTCCCTTGTGTGTAGCTGAGGAAACAACCTGTGTAAAGCCCAGAGATGTCATCTCCTGGAGGAAATGTTGACCAAAAAGTGAAGATTTGTCGTCGACCCAAGCATTGAAGTCACCCAGAACCATCAGTCTGGGCGACTCCAAGGCCATGTCGGCTGCAAAATCTGCTATTTCCTGCAGAAAAAGCTGCTCATCACCTGGTGGATGATAAATGAGGGCAATCCTGCACCCTACACCAACTACCATGATACACTCAAATGACCTGGCCTCCTCAACTGGTACACCAGTTAGGCCCAATTCAGCTTGAAACAGACTGCCACCCCTCCCCGCGATCCAATCTCGAGCAATGTATAACCGAGTACCAGGTGGGAACAGCGGCCTCTAAAAGAGGGGATGCATTCCCATCCAACCAGGTCTCAGTAATGCAAGCCAGATCTGCCCTTGCAACAAAATCTGCAATAAGACCAGTCTTGTTGCAGACAGATCTGGCATTGCACAACAACGCCTGAGTTGGACGTGGTTGGCGAGTTGTCCCAACCACTTGCCCTCCCAAACTGGAGGTGCCCTTCGGAATGGGAACCAGAACAGAGTCACCACGTTCAAGCAGCCATTTCACCCCAGGGCGTCTTCTGGGCCTGACCACGCCTATGGGAAGGCCCTGCTTACTCCGCTGTCCACAACCTCCCACCCACCCCCAGTTCCCCCTTGAGCAATCCCCAATGCCCGGCAACGATGATAAATATAGGCAGGCGGTGGGGGTGAAGAGAAGGGGTGGAGGGCATGGACAGCGGAGGCCGAATAGCACAAGACAGGAGGGGCAGGCAGGCACATCTAGCTGCTCAATTTTAAGCAATAAATATAATAAAAACTACCCGCAGACTTCCTGTGACTAAAATTAAACAATTACAAATTATGAGACCAACTAACATAAAATAAAACTAAACCAACTCTCTAACTCAAAACCTAATTAATTGATTTAACCCACAGGTCCTCTCACAGCCTGGGGGTCAACCAAAAAATTAACTAAAACAATTTTAAATTATTCCCAGGTCCTCTCACTATCTGGTACTTAAAAACAAATTAAACACTTTCACAAAAAATAAACAAATAATAATAATTAAATCATAATAATAATAATAATAGAAGATCCTGATAGTCCCTTCACTACTATGCAGGATCTTTAAGAGGTCCTCAGAAGGAACCCCTAGACAGCAGTCTTTCCAACAGTGATGATAAAGATTGTTGAATAGTAATGTAATTGAGTCCAGACCTATATAACAGTATTTCCTGTAAAAATAAACAAAAGATCCTTTAGTAATATCATAATATAACCCTAGACCACTAACACTCCCACTATCAGGGCCCCAGGGCATCAAATATAGTGGCACTTTCACTGCCAATAGGAAACCTGCAGAAATAAGTAGTTAATATCTTAAGATAAGTCTGAAAAGTCAAACCAGTAGCAGGAACAGGAGCAAGAACAGGAGGAGAACAAATCAACTCTTCAGGGTTAGATCAGCTCCAATGCAGAAAGAGCCCCGAAAATCTGACTCAAAGCCCACACCCGGGCAATGCCAACTACTCTCAGACCCCCCCAATGGAACCAAAACTAATCTATCCCTTGGGAGACCTAAGGGTCAAAGCACCAAAACCGCCGGCTACCCAGCTGGAAAGGGTGCCATCCCCAGTGCTGCCGCAGACCGGTCCGCAGGCCTCAGTCAGTTCAGGCTTAATTACTTGCAGTGAATTGAGCCACTAATCCCCGAAATCCATTTCCATGGGGTCGGCCAATGATTGTTCCAAAAGTTCCAAGTTCTTGAATAATTCAGAAATTACAGGAGCCGAAATAAGAGTAAGCCTGGTCCAACAGTTCGGGCAGATATCCAAAATGAACAGTCCTTACGTCCAAATCCTTGGGGTTACCCCCGTCAAACAGCCCCAGACAACACTGACCAATGCACAGCCTCAAAATCCCCAGTACAGGGAGAACAGTCCATACGACAATCAGTCCGGCTCCCCAATCAATCCAAGAATCCTGCCTTATGTCTCCTCACTCTTCGGGGAGTAAGCCGTGCAATGAATAGTCAGGCACTGGCTCCCTCCACAACACAGCTCGCTCTTCAGGGTATGCACAGCACAACACTGGTTCACCCCCACAGTGCGACACAACGCAAAATCCACCTCACGTCTCCTTGCTCTTTGGGGAGCAAGCTGTGCAACGGATAGTCAGGTACCGGCTCCCTCCAGAGCACAGCTTGCTCTTTAGAAGTAATCCAAGTTCAACTCCCGCTCAGAAGAGATGACCCACAACATTGAGGGATTCAAACGTGCAGGAAAGTCCAAATCTGGATAATCCAAGTTTGGCTCCCACTCAGGAGAGACAACATGCAACATTGAGGGAATCTAAATGAACAGCTAGGTGACTGGGAGTTAGTAAAATTTACCGGCAGAACAACAAACAATGGGTCTGAATATAACAAGTCCATATGTAGCAACGTACTTTAAATAAAATCAATAAAACAAACTAAAAACACAAACGCAAAGATGCAGAAATAAAACACTGAAACGTTAAGTTACAGAGCAGCCGACGGCATACCCAGCCTGGCGGCCATCTTGTAAATTTATTGAATGGGATGGATTCCTAAAAGGGAGCATGTCCAGTTCCATATCTTGCATTGCTTGTTATTTTTACTTGAGTATCTTTATGAAGGCTGACTTGCACTTCATTTCCTCTCTACATTGCTGTTAATACTATACTGAATTTATCTATGTTGTCTGTCCTTATTCCAGAGCTCCATTTCTGTGTTGATTTCTCTTGTTTTCTGTGCCTGTTCCTTTTGTAATTGTTCCTGTAGCAGTTTGCTGGCTCTTTGAGGCTTCTTTCTCTCAACCCCCCTCCCAACAAAACCTGTTTAGATGAGTATCTATTATTATAGTGCTTGTTCCTATTGCATGAACGACCGCTGCTTTGTCTCATTTATGGGGCTCTATGACTGCAATTAAAAACTTCTCCTGCTACATGATCTCTGTAGTCTTTCTCTAATTTTTCTTATGTAGTCCAATTTGTATTTCAAGCTTGCATAAATAAATACATAAATACTAAACAGACTTCTAGGAAAACATAAAGTGAACGTACAAGCTGAAATGGGCAGACTGAGTAGGCTGTAGGCCCTTGTCTGCCGACAGTGTCTATGTATCTTTGTGAACGATTTTACACAAACAAATTTCTGGAATGAAAATTTTAGGGATTTTAGAGAACATGCATCATCCACTTTCATGTCTATATACAGTATTTACAATGTATGCCCTCTTTAGCTTAAATTCCTGCTTAGCTATGCTCAAGATTACTGCAATGCCAGCAGTGCTGTTGCGTTTGAATGAGAATGAGAAATAAGGAAGGATGCCAGATATTGTACATTACAGAGTGTGTGAGAGGTCCCTGAGGTCACAAATGATAATGTATACAGTACTGTGTGTCAAGTTAAATAATAGTCACCTCAGCACAAACCCTGTATGCATGTTGCAATTGTTGCAGGATTGTATACATTTTAGTTATTTCCCTGCATTTTCTCTACAAGTACATTTTGGTACCAGGACATCTTTTTAAATGTATAAAAGCCTACTACAGTTGCCATATTAATAGTGTTTGGGTTGAGGTCCTATTATTAAATTTGATACAAGAGTGCTGCTTATATTATTATCATTGACCTCAGTGACCTCCCACAGATTCAGTAATGGGACTTGCATCCTTCCTCACTGCTCTATTTTTGCAATAATACAATTTCTGTTAATGCAGTTTTATTATTTGGGGCACTGCAGGCTGCACTCCACAGGACTTGCATTGTATTTAAATATTTTTAACCCCATAAGTATCAGTACTTCTAGATACAGTAATTGTTGCATTCTTAAAGAACTTGGTCAGAGGTAAAGTTTATCTACTGAGCCTAAAATCACCGTTCTTATATGGCAACAATTAAAATGTGCATAGATAAAATACATCCATTTGCATTCCAATTAAGTTTACCAGTTAAGTGTATCGTAATGAAATACAGTATCTTCAACAAGTAAAGACAGCAAGCCAAAATATAAGTAAATATACAATAAGAAAATTGTACTGTCATTAGTATAGGGCTTAATTATAATTGTTATATATATATTGTATGTATATGGTCACAGAAAAAAAAGTGCTGGCCGGTATTCAATACAAGCCCCCTCTCCCATTTTCTCTTTAATCAAAGGAACCTGCAGTCAAGGCTAGAGTCACTGATGAGCAGTCCCTCATAGCACATTCAGATGTTAGCGATCATTTGACTGGGTTTGTGGAGGAGAAGAAGGTAGCTGGCTTGTATTCATTACAAGCCCTCCCCCCACACACCTTCTCTAAGTCAAAGGTTTGGCTAAGAGAAGGGGTGTGTGGGGGGGGGCTTGAAATGATTTGACTAAGAGAATGTGTGTGTGTGGGGGGCCTGTTATGAATACCAGCCAGCCACCTCCCTCTCCTCCACAAACCCAGTCACATGATTGCTGGCATCTGAATTTGCTATGAGGGCATACATTGTAAGTACTGTATATAGAGATGAAAGTGGATGATGCAGGTTCTCAAAAATCCCTAAATCATTAATTCCAGAAATGTGTTTGTGTAAAATAGTTTAGTGTTTATTTATTTATGCAAGCATGAAATCCAAATTGGATTAACTGCTGAAGGTGTGGCATTCAGCAACTCTGAAGTGAATACAGAGTCTATAAATCCAGCCCTCTCAAATCAGCTCTCACCCCTCCCCCATCAGCCTGGAAAAGCAGCTGTAGGGTTTCTAATTCTACAGCTGCTTTTCCCGGCTGATGGGGGAGGGGTGAGAGCTGAAGTGGGAGGGCTGGATTGACTCTGTTCACCTCAGAGTTGCTGAATGCCACACCATGAGTAGCTACTTAAGGCATGATTCCCCTAATTGCATATCCTTTTTTCTACCCATTTCCCCTTCCTCTACAACACTCACAATACTAGCTCTTAAATAATGCTGAAGGTACAGAAACATGGGCAGAAATCATTCAATAAGGAGCTTAAAAGATATAAAAATAACAGCTACTTAAAGTGCAGTGTCTGATCACTATACACTACAACAAAAAAAACTGTCTCACTCCAGGGCTACAGTGCGGAACCAAAGTGTATGTATGGTTGGATCTCTTTCAGCTACTTACTGAATGATTTATGGCCATGGTGTTATACCACTACTTAAGAGTTAATGTAGTACATTATTCTGAGCATCATACCCTTTCTGTGTTGTATATTGTCCATATTGAATACTAATTTTATGAATGAAACTTTCAATTTATACACTGTAAACTGTCCTCTACATGCACCACATTAAATGCCCACTGAACTATTACCACCTTACTGTTTCTGCACGTTACCGCATGCAAGAATATGCCATTGTAAGTAAATTGTTTCTCCCTGTAGAAATGATTGTAACTGCATGTGATTGCTAAACTTGTAACCTCTATGATGTAACAAAAAGTTGTAATGTATTTGTCCTCAATGTGAGAGGTACCTTTGGAAATGAGCCTCTGGCTCAAAGGTTGTAAACTGATGTACAAATAAAATAAAATAAAAAAAATAAATTAGATTCTTTAAGCTACACAAAAGTAAGGCAGCAAATTCCATTGTCTCAAATTGTGTCAGTGGTTTTGGATTTCAACCAACCCTGCCTCAGAAGCATTTGTATAAATGCACATTCTGCATTAGTTGCAGCTGTTACTACAGAACATTGAATTTAGTACTGTATCCCATTCACTGTGAAAGGACTGCTTCAGGGAAAAACGTTTTTATTTTTTAATGGTATCCTGTTTAGTGGAAGTACATTCTGCCCCAGTGTGAGCCTAATTCAAAACTTGATAGATGTGACTTTGACAGCAGAAATTAAAACCATGAGCATTAGCTGACTTAAATAATGGTTCTGAAAAATGTAGTGCTGTGATTACCGCCAAGATTATTCCTCACTTAACTTGATTTAGTTTTTTTTGGGGGGGGGGGCACAAAATGAAATAACTAAAAAAGATAAAGGGGTCCTGGGACATGGCCCCATCCAGAAAATTGTATCAATATAAGTCTTAACTGGTGCATTTTAATACAAATAGAAATCACCAGCTGACAAGAAGGAGTCTGCTGTTGACTTTTGTTTATTTCATTATAGTTTATTTGTGAAATTTGATGCAAACCGCTACAGTTGGTTAACTAGGATCTGCAGCTTATCCATTAGGTAGGGAAATGGGCAGACTAGGTGGACCAAGCGGTCCTTTTCTGCCATCAAATTCTGTTTCTGTATTATGTACCAGCTTTTGAAAGTAGTCTAGTAGGTCCAGCATAATAGCATTTGAAGTTCCATCAGTCTTATGAATAAACCATTACAAAATAAATACAAATGCTAACAGCAGACGTACTGTATTCTTGTCTGTCTGGTGTTTTGTATATGCTTTTCAACTGTATTAATTTCACAATGGACTCAGGCTTGTCCTGAATCTCTGGCATCAGACTTTTGATATGACACTAAGATACTCAAAGACCTCAAGATCTGGTCTAAAATTACTGCTTGATTGTTTCAGGGAACTCTCCTTCTGTTAGGTTATTTTTGTGTGTGCAATATTTAAGGAAGCCTAAGGTGCAACACACAACACAGAGCCTGAGGAGTGTGGCAGTATGAAGAATGCTCTTCCTCAGACTTTGCCATTGAGTTTGTTGCATTCCCCTTTTGATCTGCAAACCCCCAGACAATAAACAACCTGGAGTGTTTTATTGAGTTTATGAAACTTGACAAATTAATATATAAAAAATGCATTATTTTATATTATACAGTAGGTATTCCCTTCTTTTAGTGTTTTTCTATGGTTTTACTTGTCTCCTGAATAAACCTTGATGTAAAAAAAGTGTCATGGTGTGTTTATTTACCAGCTGTCAGTGAGGTAAGCCATAAATATAACAGTTCTTTAGCAAAATTATTGTCTCTCTCATCTCACAAAGAACGTAGAAACAGACCAAGAAAAATGAAATCAGTAAAAGCCCAGTGAGTTCTAATTTAGTGGAGTAAGCAAGTGAAATTCTCTTTACTGTATTAAATGACAATAAGAACTGGTTCCAGATGGAGCAGTTTCTTTGTATCAGACAGATTGAATACACTCGCAAACTTCACTTGCTCTACTCAGAGATGAGAGCCTAAAGTCATAATCAGTTTTTACTGGCAGTCTGTCTTTGGTGACTGCAATTGCTTTGGGGTGGCCTGAGAGGCATTTTTTCTGATCTGATACTCACTTAAAGCTTGTGACCTGTTTCAACATTAGCACTTGAGGCAGTCATCTCTGAATGAAGCATGTGAAGTTAGCTTGTCTAAACCTGTCTGATTAAAAAAAAGCTCATTGTGAAACCAGTTGTCAATGGCATTAAATGCAATAAAGGCAAATTTCCTCCTTACTCTACTGAATTAGAGCTCGCTGGGGTTTTACTCATTTCTTTTTTCTTAGTCGGTTTCTGTGAATCTGGAAACACAGTAGACCAGGGTTTGAAACCCACAGTCATCAATTGCATACAGTGTGACTATGAGCAAATCACTTAAAGGGGACTGGAATTCAAGCCTGACATTTTTTTAGGGGTTGGTTTATGGATTGAATGGCAGACACACGTTTTCATGTTTAATCAGTGGCATTCATTCAAGATATTTTGGTTTTATTCATGCATGTGACTGCTACAGCAGTTATGAGACCTAATATTCTGAGTAAGCTTGTGAGCAAGAGAACGGATGGGGATCCAAAATATTACATCTTCATTCATGCATTCTGTGCGGTTGCAGGATAAACTTCAATCTCAGTAAAACATCTCAGCTTCTTGCACACAGTGTTACTGTGCATTTGTGACAGTGACAACATAAGTGACACTGAAAATTTATTGTTATTATCATCCTTGTTGTTCAATAGGCTCTCATTGTGGTTATGTACTCATTTCCACAGTTTAGTTTTATGGAACGTAGAATATGATTTGCGAGTTTTGTGTTCAGCATGCTGTTAGATTTTAAAAATCAAATAAGTAAAACCACTTCCTTTTCAGCCTGTTTATTTTAGCTTATAACATTATGTCTTGCTTTCAAATAAAAGAACAAAAAGTGAAGCTCGCTTTTATTGCTGACAGCTTTCTGCCAGCCTCCCCATCACACACACACCACCTCTCTCACTTTATATTTTTTTTTCTTTCTTTGTAAATCAGCAATAATGCCCAGTCCAGCAACGTTTTGTGTGACAGACTATACAGGTTTTTCTTTCTCCTGCAATTTCATAATTTAAGATTCTTTATACATGTGGTCTGTGTGATTTCCTGCAAATCCCCCATATAGGAGAACACAGGAAGAGATATCCAAAGGACTGTGAACACCTGCTTATTTAATTGCTAGTGGCAACTGCATGAATTGTAACACATTGCTAGCTAGCATGTGTACATGAAACATTTCACTGCAATTACAAACAAAATGCAGGGGTATTCCTTTCGGTTACTGTCTACTCATAAATTGCACATGTATTCTGCTGCTCCAGGCATCAAAACAAAAGTGCTGACAAATGTATTTCTTTTTTAATCAGTCCTCATAGTAATTGCAGTTTTTTTATTAATCATTTCCCCCATTTATTAAAATTCCGGCATAAATATTCCCTTTGCAACCTGCACTCCTCTTTTTTTGTACTTGGAACATTGTTGATTTTAGAAACATCATGTATACAGATATCCCCATAATACAAAATAGTGCACACTAGGAAGTTGGTGCCCCTCATAGAAACATAGACTTTGAAGGCAGATAAGGACCACTTGGCCCACCTAGTCTGCCCATTTCCCTACCTACTGGATAAGCTGCAGAGCCTAGTTAACCAACAGGCTGTTTCTTCCTATCCCCCACAACAATTGCCTTGAAACACAATTCGAAGAAATTTGAGCACTGCACCAGACATATAAGCACAGCCTGCATTATGGGTTCAATTTCTTTTATTTATTGCACAAAAATAATAAAAGCAACTACTTATTGCAATTACATCATTTGTTTAAAAATAATAAGGAGAGTTCAGCACTAATATTATTGAGAAATTGAGTGAGTGGGTAATTATTTAATCTTTTTTTGGATATCTGAAAACTCACTTGTAACAATAATTGTATTATTTAGTTCATAGTTTAAAGCATCCTACTGCTGGCATGTGTGGCATATTAGATATAAACTATGGGCAGATTTGAGCATGCAGCCACTAATATCCCATTTCTTTCTGCACCTCCTGGCATGATTCAGTCATTGCTCATTCATGTAACAGAGTTGCTTTGATCATCTTGATAACGTGCTGCATCTGACACAATCAATATTATAGAACTCTATTCCTTGATTGCTGTTTTATGAGTGAATAGGTACTGTAGTTGCACTGTGTAACAGTTTACTGACAATAAATTTAAAAAAACAAGGGACATACAGGTTCAAGATGGCTGTTGAAGGTGTTTGTGTTTATGAGTGGGGGGGTTGGGGCACACAGCTCTTGAACTATCCTTGCCAGTAATAAACATAGTAAAAGGACAGTGCAGACTGGGATACTCTGTTGCATGTCACCGCATGCTCTCTCACTTAATCTGAACTCATTGTTACCATACCTGATTGCATCTCCTTCAGGTAGTTTGGATAAACCTCTCTTGTTATCTTACTGTTTTTTTATACTGTCTGCCCACCTGTACGGCATCATTCTGGTAACATGCTTCAGTTATGTGTTCCATCCCTGACTCTACCATTTCTACTTTCACATTCCAAGACTGAAGTTGCTTGTTGACTTTCTTAGGGTTTTAAAACCAAGTGGAGGGAAACAAAAGAAGTGAAAATGGGGGTTGTGGTGCAAGGACAACAGAAAAAGAAAACAAAGATTGGAATGCTGACCAAGCAGAAGACCATTGATACACTGTTATACCTCCTGTATCCAAATCCATAGCATCCTTCTAAAACAGCTGTTTTGTTATAGAAGATTCTGTCTCCACCCATCCATATGAAATTGACTTACTCGATATACCCACCCCATCTGAGCCATCAATCACTCCAAAACACTGCAAAATTTGCTATCCAATACACTACATATAGGGAAGAACACCCCATAGCTTGGATCTGAGCCATAACCAGCTAGCCAATGTCTGGACCACATATATTTTACAGGACACATCAGGTATAACAAAATAAAAATATTAAGGGACAGGGTCAGACTACTAGTGAAGTTGTTCTGGAAAGTGTAGTTGGTTTGGGGAGTGAGTTTAAAGATAGAGGCATGTGGTAGATATATTAAATGTAAAGTTAAAGTTGCATCTGACCAATCACATGGACAAGTAGTAGGCGGGATCAAGGTGAAAATGGGTGGGGCAGCAAATGCAGAGTACTTGGCATTGATTAGGCATCACCATAGATTCTTTATTACAATATTTAAAAACATATCAAATGATATCTGACATGAAGTTACAGGTAGCGAAGGTCGGAACAGTGTTACTACTGCTAGGATTAATTGAAGTGGAAAATATAAGAGAATCAGGTGATATTAGCTAAATACTTAAAAAATGGAATAGGCAAAAAGTAGACATCAAAAAAATAAACAAAAAAATGGATTTGATGGAGACCATGATATTGGGTAAGAATATAAGGCATTAATGTTGGGCATGGAAAAAAACTGAACAAGAAATACAACAAGCAATAATGGAGTTACCAACTGGAAAAGCCCCTGGACCTGATGGGATAGTGATTGAGTGTTAAAGACAATATGAACAATTACTGATGCATACAGTAATTTAAAATCACTCTTTAATTCATTTAATAAAGAAAAAAAAATACCAGACACATTTCAAGAGGCAACTATTCAAGTCTTCTATAAAAAAGATAAGAACCCCCTGAGCTGTACATCCTATAGATCCATCTCCCTCTTAAATGTAGATTACAAAATCTTTACAAAAATAATAGCAAGTAGACTGGAGACTACTCTACCTCAAATAAAAGATACAGATCAAAATGGATTTATAAAAGGAAAATCATTAGCAGAAAAGTATAAGACATACTATAGATATAATAGTCTTTAATGAGACACAAGATGCTATACCTGTACTATGTGCAACTGATGCTGAAAAAGCTTTTGATAGGATTGAATTGAAATCCATAGCCTGTGATAGGGTTGAATGGCCTCTCTGCCTCGGCTATCATCAATCCCTCACCTACATCCTCAATCTCTTCTTAACCACCAACTCTGTCCCCACTCCATGGAAACTTGCCAGAGTAATCCCCCTCCCCAAGGTTGTGGATCCATCTCTTCCAAGCAACTACTGCCCCATCTCCCTCCTGGCTGCACTAGCCAAGCTCCAAGAGACACTGATCCTCTTCAGGTTGACTGACTTACTCTCCTCCTCAAATTTCTTCTCTGACTACCAATCCGGCTTCCGTAAAAGACACTCCACTATCTCATCTGTCCTCTGAGTCTTTAACTCTGTCCTCGCTACCATGGACTGGGAGCACATCACCGCAGCATTTTTTATAGACCTTGCCAAAGCCTTTGACTCCATCTTTCACCTACTTCTACAAAAACTCCACAGAGCTGGTCTATCCTCCTCTGTTGTAAAGTGGTTTAGCTCCTACCTCTACGGTAGGATGCAGTCAGTCTTGGTAGGCAACTCTTTATCACTTCCCCTCCCCAACCCAAATGATCTATTCTTGGTCCAATTCATTTTTCATTATTTATCAATGACCTTCCAACTGTCTGCCAACACTCTAGTATCCACCTTTATGAAGATGACACAAGCCTTTATACCTCTAGTCCTACCACTGATTCTGTCCACCCTAACCTCCAATTTGACTTCAACCATGTCCTCCATTGGTTTCAAGACAACTCTCTAAAAGTCAACACCAAGAAAACCATCTCCATGGTTTTTGGGACCGACAAAAATCTGGCTAAGCTGCACCTCTGACCCTCCTTCACCACCTTGGTCAGATCCACCCTTGACTCTGTAAACTCCTATAAATACCTGGGCCTCTGGCTCAATCAACACCATGACTACTCCATCCATATCGACTCCATATGTGCAAAACTTCACCCCAAACTCGGAGTACTCTATCAGAATAAGTATTGCATCCCTTTCACCTCTGCCACATCCTGCTCTGCAAAACCATCCTCCCCTGTTTAATTATGGCAATGTTTTCTATACTTTGGCCCCCACCACCACCCTCTCCCACCTAGATACCCTCCTCCACTCCTTCTGCTGCTTCACTACCCAACTCCTCACTTTGGACACATCATTGCTCTCTCTTCTCCTCCTTAAACCTTCCCTCCCTCTCACACAGAAAATACATCCACTCCGTAATCTTCATTGCCAAGTACTGGTTCGACCTCCTTCCTCCATACCTCATCTTCTCCCTCACACCTGCCCCATTACCTTCCTACTCCCTGCACTCCTTTCACCCCTGCACCTTCTCCATCTCTCATAGCCAGTCCTCTCCAGGCCTCTCTGCCTTCTCATCCCATCTCCCCCACCTCTGGAGCCAGCTACCTCCTAGCCTTTGAGACTCCCCCTCATTCCCATCCATCAAGCAGTAAACAAAACTCATCCCTCCCCAATCTGCACCTGCCACCCCCCTTCCGAGCATAATTCTGACAAGTCCAGCTGCTCTGTACATAATTGTATAGCTGTATTGATTCACCCATGCTTAGATCCTCACTGTGTAAGGGTCAGATTTAATATATTAGTATTGCATTAGTCCTCACTAGTGCTATCTGTTATAGTGTTGCCTTTACTGTCTTCAGCTGTTTATATGATGTGATTGTTATTTATTCTCCTGTACCCCAGTTCCCCGGGTTGCACCTGGAAACAAGCCTTGGCACAGGGTGCCTTTCCAGGTTATTAACTTTTAAATAAATAAAAAAAATATTTTTGCCGTTATGACAGAGATGAGCTATGGGGCACAACTCAGAGGATGGTTAACCTTAATATATAACTCACCAACTGCAAGAATAAAAACAAATCACAATATCTCAGATAAAATAAATTTTAAAAGAGGAACAAGACAAGGATGCCTCCTATCACCACTAGCTTTATGTCAGCATAATGGAAACATTAGCAGTAACAATATGAACAAACACAAATTCATGGAATAACAATAAAAAATAAAATGTATAAATTAAGTTTATACGCAGACGATGCACTTCTATATCTGACACAACCAAAGAAATCAATAAAGGAATTAATAACAGCCACAAAAAACTTGGAAAAAATTCAGGACATAAAATGAATTGGGCCAAAGCAGTTATTCTAAAACTAAATAACCAACCAAATATAAACATTACAGACAAATATGAATGCCAGCACACTAGTAAACACATTGATTAGCTGGGAGTGAAGATAACTTCAAACATAGAGCAACTGTATGAAGCTAATTATACCAACATCATGAGTGAAATAAAGGAACAATTTAACAAAAAGAACTCATCGCCATTAACACTAATAAGCTGCATAAACTTCATAAAACTGAAAACACTGCCCAAACTAATTTTTCTATTTCAGGCTCTAGCTATTCCCATGCCACAGTCCTTCTTTACAGATATTAAAAGAATAATAAAACTTATCTTTAAGAATAAAAAAACAAACATTTCTTTTATTCAATACTAATATTATCAAAAGACAATGGAGGGCTAGCCCTACCAGGTATGTACAAATACTATATTGCAGCACAAATAGCAAACATATGGAATTGGATAAAAGAACCAAAGAAGATCCCTAAAACCATAATATGCCAGCCCATTAGTGCAGTGGTTGGATTTCCATTTGTGATGCCAGCGACCCAGGTTTGGGAATGGACCCAGGGCAGTGGAGGGCTGGCTGGGGGGGTGAAGGCTTGAGCATCTGACAACTGGTTGCCTTCTCTCAGAGGGAGAGTGGGGAGATGACCCAGCACTTGCTGATTCTGTGTGGGGGCAGAGGGAATGGAAACACATTGGGTCCCACTGAACAGAGGGGCATGATGAACATCGGTGTACGCCTTGACATTAGTGGCACACCATACCCCCAGTAAGAAAACAGGAAACAGTGCTCCATGGCTGACCGGATGATGATTGCCAGCTCCCACTGCCACAAAAATCCTGAGACAGCCCAAGATCACCTCAGCAGCACCTGGGCCAAGAATGAGTGTGCTGGCCACCCCCCACTGGCACCTTTTTCCCTCGGAGAAGGGGGACCCATCCAGTGAAGGATTAGGCTGGGTTACCCGGGGGGCTGCGATGTGGGGTGATGGTGGCTGGTATCGGTGCAGGGTATCAGCAGGGCCTAGGTGGCCTGAAGGAGTGGCCAACCAGGAGCCAGGGAGGAGCATAAAAAAACAAACATAATATTAGAACAATCAATGCATCCATATTCTAAACTAAGAAATGTATTGTACTCAGCAGCATACTATCAAAAACAAAAAGGAAAAAATAGCTTGGCAGAATACACCAGGAGAAAGGACTGCTGTGTGACTGGACTCCTGTGTTGAGACTAAAGAAGAAGAACTTTTGTACTTGGACCTTTAATTTAGGGTAAAAAAAAACTAAGAAACAAAACAAAAAAAAGTGTGTGTTTGTCTCAGTTAACTGAACTAAATGGTTATCTGAACAGTTATCTAGGTGTAAATCTCAGGTGATTGAAAGGACTTATTAGCTGTGAGGTTTAAATTACTTGTAGAAAGATTTAGTAAGTAGGGGGAGTGGCTTAGCTAGAAGGAAGCTACATTTAAAGACTGCCTTAGAAAGATTCTGCTAATAGCTTGGCAGAAGACACCAGGAGAAAGGACTGCTGTGTGACTGGACTCCTCTACTGGGACTAAAGAAGAAAAACCTTTGTACTTGGACCTTTAATTTAGGGTATAAAAAAACCTAACAAACAAAACAAAAAAAAAGTGTGTGTTTGTCTCAGTTAACTGAACTAAATGGTTATCTGAACAGTTATCTAGGTGTAAATCTCAGGTGATTGAAAGGACTTAATAGCTGTGAGGTTTAAATTACTTGTAGAAAGATCTAGTAAGTAGGAGAAGTGGCTTAGCTAGAAGGAAGCTACATTTAAAGACTGCCTTAGAAAGATTCCGCTAATAGCTTGGCAGAAGACACCAGGAGAAAGGACTGCTATGTGACTGGACTCCTCTGCTGGGACTAAAGAAGAAGAACTTTTGTACTTGGACCTTTAATTTAGGGTAAAAAAACTAACAAACAAAGCAAAAAAAAAAAAGTGTGTGTTTGTCTCAGTTAACTGAACTAAATGGTTATCTGAACAGTTATCTAGGTGTAAATCTCAGGTGATTGAAAGGACTTAATAGCTGTGAGGTTTAAATTACTTGTAGAAAGATCTAGTAAGTAGGGGGAGTGGCTTAGCTAGAAGGAAGCTACATTTAAAGACTGCCTTAGAAAGATTCTGCTAATAGCTTGGCAGAAGACACCAGGAGAAAGGACTGATGTGTTACTGGACTCCTCTACTGGGACTATATTGCCCTCCTTCCCTTCCCTCCACCCCCCCACCCAAAGCTAGTTCTATTTTTATAGGCACAGGATTTGACTGACAACAGGAACTTCCTGTTTGGGAGCAGGAAGTGAGTGATCACAGAACTACCAAAGACCCACCATCCTAGAAGGGCAAGAGTAGCTCTCGGCTCCCTCTAGCTGCTGGAGGTCTGCCTCTGAGCAAGTAAGGGTCTACTGAAAATATAGGATATTCTTGTCTCAGAACAGGACAATCAGGAGCTTAAAGGGCACACAGGCAGAAAGTAAGCGAGAGAAAAAAAAAACAGAGGAAAGAGTAAGGATTTCAAACAGTTAAGGGGCCAGAAATAAGACATGATTGGAGTGGTGCAGTGCAGTGGCTGTGGAGCAGCAGTCTTCCGGGAGACGTTCTGGAGGATGCGGTATTGTCCCATCTGCAGGCACCTCTCTGGGCTGAGGGAGGAAATTGCTCATCTCCAGGCTGAATTGGCCAGGATTTGTGGGACCTCCTCTTCCATCCAGGGACCACCAGTGCCACTGCCGTTGCCTCAGAGGTTGCCAAGAAAGAGGCGGTTGGACCACAGTGGGCACAGGGAGGTGAGGTGGTGGAACAGAGGTGCATCCTCCAGTTGTACCTCTCCACAATTCCTATGCCATTCTGGCAAAGTGTGGTTCCTCTATGGAGGCACCCGCAGTGGAGACCAAGGAGGATGCTGGGAACCTCCACAAAGGAGACCCACAGGAGGGTGGCAGGGGACCCTGCAGGGAAGAAACAACTCCTGGTGGGGATTCCATTGTTAGGAAGGTAGAACTGGGGGAGGAAGGGGAGAGGTAGGTAAGGTGCCTGCCTGGCACCCTGGCTTGGAGGGACAGGGAGCGAATCTTCAGGATTGCCGGAGCAGCTGCACATGGGAGAGAGCTGGATGTCATTGTCCACCTAGGAACAAATGACCTAGCTAAGAAAGGGATTAGAGAAGTGCAGGAAGAGTTTGTGGAATTGGGGAGAGGCCTTAGTCAAGTAGCACGCACGGTAACCTTCTCGGAGGTGCTGCCCATCTATGGCATAGGAGAGGCTAGGGTATTCCGCACCATGGGATTCAATCAGTGGTTGAAAAAGTGGTGTGGAGCTCAGGTTGGCTTCATTGGGGACTGGGGTCCTGGAGTGATGCAAGCTATACTGGCATGATGGGCTGCATCTGTCGGGAGGGAACCAGGATCCTAGGTGATAGGTTTAAATGCTTCATTGGCAAGCATTTAAACTAGCCAAGGAGGCACTGGAAAGGAGCAGGGAAATCCTAGCCCCCCCAAATAATCACGGTAGTAATTGTGGCAAACACCAACATAGAGGTGTCGATAGGGAAAAGGGCAGGGGTAAATGGAGAAAGTGACACAGGCAAGAAGGACACGGATGGGGCAAAAGGGAGTAAGGCCATCAGGAAATGGAGGGTAATGAGTACCAATGCCCATAGTCTGGGCAACAAGCTCCCTGAGCTGGTGGCCTTGATGGAAGAGGGATGCCTGGATATCGTAGCAGTCACAGAAACATGGTACACAGAGAACCATGACTGGGATGTTAACATACCAGGGTACATAACCTACAGGAGAGACAGGCAGGGGAGAAGAGGGGGAGGAGTAGCTCTCTATGTAAAGGAAGGGATAAAAGCAACTGAACAAAAAAGAGTAAACAGGGAGGAGAGGAGGCACTGTGGGTCACCTTGGAGACTGGAAAGGGCACCACAATCCGCACGGGGTTGTGCACAGACTCCCATGTCAGGGAGAGGAATGGACAAGGATTTGATAGAAGGCATTCTTAGAATGGCAGAGAAAGGGGAGATACTGCTGATGGGAGACCTGAATATGCCAGATGTTAACTGGAGCACATATGCTGCAGCCACATCCAAGAGCACGGCCATTCTTGATGCCCTACAGGTGGCAGGCCTCAGACAGCTAGTTTCAGAACCTACTCATGAGGGAGCAATCTTAGACCTCGTACTCTCAAATGGGGGCAGTGAGAGGATCTCAGATGTAGAAGTAGGTTGTCATCTGGGGACAAGTGACCATCAAACAGTGTGGTTCACGTTAAACTCAGCTACAGAGTCAAGCCATACAAAAGTGAGGGTACTAGACTTTAGGAGGGCTGACTTTGGCAAGATGGGAGAGTGCCTCAGAAAAGCACTAGCAAACATGCTAGAAGGAGGTGTGGAGCAACAATGGGAAATCATCAAAACTGCCATCACAGAGGCAACAAGCCTTTGTGTGAAGCAAATAAACAAATCAAAACAAAAGAAAAAGCCACTATGGTTCTCAAAAGAGGTGGCTGTGAAAGTCAGCAAGAAAAGATGGCATTCCAGAAGTATAAGAAACACAGAAGGAGCAGGACAGAGAGCTGTACCAGTTAAGGCAGAAGGAAGCAGGAGGGAAGTCAGAATAGCAAAGGCCCAAACTGAGGAAAAGATAGCCAACTCAGTTAAGAAGGGGATAAAACCTTTTATAGGCATCATCGACATAGAAAGACAAAGGGAGGGATAGTGAGGCTGAATAAAATGAGCGGTGGGTGGGCAGAGGGGACAGTGAAAAAGCAGGGATACTGAATGAATATTTCTGCTCACTATTCACAAAAGGAGGGGAAGTGTCTAATCCAATTAACAGAAGCACTCTTGATAGGGGGGTCAATCCCAGTCCTTTCACAGAAGAAAGGGTTCTGCAAGAACTCCTAAAACCGAAGGTGGACAAAGCAATGGGTCCTGATGGAATTCACCCCAGAATTGTAAAAGAATTAAGGGAGGAACTAGTGAAACCACTGGCTACTCTTTTTAATAAATCATGGGAGGATGGTGTGGTACCCGAGGACTCAAGGAAGGCAGATGTGATTCCCCTTCACAAAAGTGGGACCAAGACAGAGGCAGGAAACTACAGACCTGTCAGTCTGACCTCTGTGGTAGGGAAAGTGATGGAGTCACTTCTGAAGGAAAGAATAGTTGGGTACCTAGAGGCCAGTGGGGCACAGGACGCAAGGCAGCATGGGTTCACAGTGGGAAGGTCATGTCAGACGAATCTTATAGATTTCTTTGACTGGGTGACCAAGTAGTAGACCAGGGAGGGGCTGTGGACATGGCCTACCTAGACTTTAGCAAGGCATTTGACACAGTCCCACACAAAAGATTAATAGTCAAATTAACCAGACTGGGAGTGGGTCCCAGGGTGGTAGCCTGGGTAAAACATTGCCTGCACAACAGGACACAGAAGGTAATTGTAAATGGAGTCCACTCTGAAGAAAGAGGGGTTACTAGTGGGGTACCGCAGGGTTCAGTATTGGGTCCAGTCCTTTTTAATGTCTTCATCAGTGACATTGCAGAGGGACTGGAAGGAAAAGTATGCCTTTTTGCAGATGACACAAAGATCTGCAACAGGGTTGATACACAAGGAGGCGTGGAAAGGATGAAAAGGGACTTGGCAAGGTTGGAGGAATGGTCAAAAGTATGGCAACTAGGATTCAGTGCAAAGAAGTGCAAAATAATGCACCTGGGAAACAAGAACCCAGGGGAAGAATACACAATGGGTGGGGAGGTAGTAACAACAACAAAAAATGAAAGGGACCTGGGGGTGATCATATCAGATGACCTTAAGGTTAGCAAGCAATGTGAGAAGGCAGTAGGGAGGGCTGGGGGTATACTGGGATGTATAGGGAGAGGCATCAACAGCAGAAAACAGGAAGTTGTTATCCCTCTGTACAGACAGTTGGTGAGACCCCATCTGGAGTACTGTGTCCAGTTCTGGAGACCCCATCTCCACAAGGACATAGACAGGATAGAGGCAGTCCAGAGGAGGGCAAATAAAATGGTGCAGGGTCTGCAAGAAAAGCCGTATGAGGAGAGACTAAAGGAGCTTAATATGTGTACTCTTGAGGAAAGAAGGGAGAGGGGAGACATGATAGAAACTTTAAAGTACCTCAGTGGAATCAACAAAGTCCAAGAGGGTAGCATCTTTCAGAAAAAGAGACGTGCAAGAACAAGGGGACACAATTTAAAGATAGAAGGAGGGCGGTTCAGGGGCAATGTGAGGAAGTATTATTTCACAGAGAGGGTAGTGGATGCATGGAACAGCCTTCCTGAGGAGGTTGTGGGGTCTAAAACTGTGGGAGAATTCAAGAATGCATGGGACAGTCATAAGGCAATTCTTGTGGGGGGGTAGGAAGAAATAGGCTGTTGGTTAACTAAGATCTGCGGCCTATCCTGTAGGTAGGGAAATGGGCAGATTAGATGGGCCAAGCGGTCCTTATCTGCCATCAAAGTCTATGTTTCTAGGTTTCTATGTTTCTTAAAAATATTTTTAACGACAAAAATCACAATAAATACATGGATCAGAGCACACCAAATATTAAAAGAACAAATTGTCTTATCAGAATTTACACCAACACATCTCAATTATAATTTTACTCCATCAATAATAATCAGACAGTTTGAATTATGGGAAGCAAGGGGATGTATGAGATACAAAAATTTTATCAAATCAAGATAAAAACATTTCAACAAATACAACAAGAATTTACTGGGACACTGTCAACCTCTTTTTCATCATATTATTTCTAGTTAAAGATTGACATTTTATGATTGCTTACCTTCTCTAGCATTCATTGACCTTGCTATTTGTTTTGTCTGTCTCCTTGTTTAGTAGAACTTAAATGCATGCTAATGTAATTTATAAACAACCTTGTTTTGTTTGCAATCCTAGGTCTGTTCTTACTGTGTACTTCCTGAGCTTTAGAAATACACACAGACAGTGCAGTCACTCATGAGGCAGTAGTCTTTTAAACTCCCATTACATCATGAAGGGCTAGACTGTGTTGTGGGTGTTCACAAGTCCAGGAAAGATGCAGTTGGAGCTGATCAAGGAATGCAAACAAACCTGTGTTTGTGTGGTAACACCAGTATGGTGGGCAGTCTGTTTTTCACTTTTTTTTAAGAAGAAAGAGCCAGAATCCAGACCATTTTAGAAAACTGTTCAATCTAATATCTGCATCCAGGGCCCCAGAGCTGGAAGCGGCATTGGTTACCCTGGATGCAGAAAAGGCCTTCAATAGAGTGGAATGGCATTATATGTTTGCGGCCTTGCAAAAGTTTGGTATCCCACAGCCTTTTATCAATTATGTACTAGTTTTATACTCTTGCCCATCAGCAAGTCTCCAGTGTAATAACCTTATCTCAGACACTTTTCTTTTACATCGAGGCACCCGCCAGGGTTGCCCCCTCTCTCCTTATTTATTCAACCTCTATATAGAGCCTTTAGCTAGAGTTTTAAAAATGGATAAAGATTTAATGGGCACTTATTTGGGAGATGTTGAGTGTAAGTTATCCCTTTTCGCTGATGATCTGCTTTTTCATATCTCGAACAGTAGGCATTCCCTCCCCCGAGTCTTACAAATTATTTCTCAATTTAGTGCTTTTCCCGGTTACAAGATTAATAAAGGTAAAACTACGGTTTATTCTTTATCCTCTCTGCTAATGAAGGAATGGGTTATAAATATGGGCCTACAATGGGAAAAGGAATATTTAACTTACTTGGGTATTAAAATATCTAAAGATTTAGCTAATCTTAAAGACCTCAACTCAGTTCCTTTGCTAAAATCCATGAAGGAGGATCTGGCAAGGTGGAATAAGTTACCACTGTCCTTTTGGGGCCAAGCTAATATTCTTAAAATGTCAATTTTGCCTATATTTTTTTATCCCTTGTGTAATCTTAACCTTTACCTCCCCAAGTCCTTTTTATTGCCGCTTCACAGGCTTTGCTCCAATTTTCTCTGGAAAGGTAAAGCTCCTCGTAGGGCTTATGCAAAGCTTACTCGCCCTAGAATGTTGGGGGGGCTCCAATTGCCTGATTTTTACATCTATTATTTAGCAATCCATGCTAGCAGATTTTTGTATTGGCTCTCAGCCATGGCTTCTACATCAGACAGCCCTTTTTGGCTGTTCCTAGACTGGCAACAGGCAAAGTCTTGTAAGATAGACCTAGAAGCTGTCTTATATGTCCCATGGTCTAGTGTCCCATGGAAACTAAAGAACTCTCCACTTGGTTGGGACATGCAAGCTTTACAGCAACTTTGTTTGTTGCTTCACATACTGTATCTAATTTAAAAGATTTAAAACAACCTTTATTAAACAACCCCAACTTAAAAATATATAAGAAACCTATGCAATTTTTTTTGGTAAGTCCCTTAATAAGCCATACCTATCAGATTTTATCTTAGGTAATTCACTCCTTTCTATGCCTGCCTTACAAGCAAAATTTGGAGTGACCCAAAAGAACCGGTTCCGATTGCTTCAATTATGCCAGTGTATTTACCATTTCTTGGGGAGACCTCCATGGTCAGATGGAGCAGGACAAATGTTAAATGACCTCTGGGCAGCATCTAAGGGGCGGAAGGTAATAGCTAAACTATACAAAAGGATTTTTGTCTCATACTTTGACCAAGGTTACCCCTATAGCTTATTATTGGAAAAATAACCATAATAAAGATTTCTCGATCCAAACTTGGGAGAAGATTTGGACAGATAACTATGCTGTAATTAAACAGGATTGTCTGAGGGGCATCCAGTTTAATATTCTTCACAATCTATACTATACGCCCGATAAACTATTCTGGATCAAAAGGCTATCCTCACCTAAATGTGGGGATTGTGGTTCTGACTTTGATACCCTATACCATAAGCTTTGGGCGTGTCCCAAAATTCTCAAACTATGGAACCTAGTTAAACAATGGGTAGCGCCCTATCTTAATATTGCTATATTTCTTAATGAAGATACATGCTTGTTAGGTATGTATTCACAGATCCCTACGGTTTTGCAAAAAATGCAAGTAGCTTCGGTTGTTATGGTTGCTAAGTGGGTAATATTAAGGCACTGGAAAGAGGACTGGGAACCTTCATTTAAGGAATGGTGGGCAGAATTTCTAACTGCCTTAAATGCCGAAAGATGTGCAGCCTGGTTGTTTCATACCAATGAAAAGTTCCAGAAATGTTGGTGTGACTTTTTTTCAATTCTTAAAGACAAATTCAGCTATTAATTTAATCTCCGGCTGCCTCCGTCCTTTTTTTCTTATAGAAGCTGTCCATGTTTGAGGTTTTGAGGGGGAAATCTTAACGGTTAGGTAGTCCTAGGGGACGAGTTGTCCTCTCCCCTCCTTTTTCCTTTCCCCTCTCTCTGGTTTATTATGCTCATTTTTTTTCCTTTTGTAACACTTTTTTTGAATACCTCCTTCCCTTCATCATACAATACTTTTTTTTTGATTAGTTAGGCTAGAGCTGTGCCTTTTTATGCACACTTACAACTATGTAGAGTCTTGGGGAGGGCCCTGTGGTTTTGGTACATTGTTAACTATTGTTATATCAGGGTGGGTTGTATGGCTGCTGCTGGTTGGGTGGGTGGGTGGGGAGGGATGTTTTGCTTTATGTATATTTTTTTCTTTGGGTTTTTATAAATGTTTTAGTTTTGCTAAATACATTGTATAAGATCTTGTGATCCAAGCAAGTGCTGGCTTTTGTATGGTATTGTTTATATGTGTTTTGTATTTTCTAAAATAAAGTTATTTGCAAAAAAAAAAAAAAGAAAGAGCGAGAATCAAACTACCAGCCACATCAGCAATCTTTACAGAATGTTGGCAATCATAAAATGTATTTTTTAACCTAGGGGCACTTTGGGACATAAAGGGGTTGACAGTGTTCCTTTAATGTCCCAAGAAAACAAATGTTGCAATATCAACAGATTAAAAGCTTTATAAAACAGCAGAAAAACAACATAAACTAAAGAAAGAATCATCTTTACCAAACATACTTAAAGAAAAAAAAAATAAAAATAAATTAATATCTTTAATATATGGACAATTGAGTGAAAAAACTAATAAACAGAGTAGGGTAAAGAAATAATGGGAAACAAAATGAGGTATGAACACAACAGACGATATGTGGCAAGATATACTGTAATATCAACATTTACAACAAAAGTAAAAGCAAGTAAATTACAGCAAATACAAATTAATAAAGTATACAGAACATATTACATACTATCTAGATTACATAAATTTAATAAAATTATAGTGGAAGAATGCCCAAGGTGTGCCACCACATCAGGCACCTTAATTCATATGCTGCACTCCTGCCCATGTCTGTCAAACATCTGGCTCAAGATAATAAAAACTATGGAAAAAGCAGTAAAGAAAGCACTAAAAATGACACCGTAGCTAACTTTACTAGCTATGGGGGAGTCATGTGATGGCAGCCAGCTAAGCAGCAGCTGAGGCCTGGAGCTATTCCTTTCTGCTGTTTCAATCACCAATTCTGAACTCCCCGGTGCATTAATTTGATAAAATTTTCTTTAAAAGAGAGCTGAGATACTCCCTGATGACCTGGGCTGAAGTGCTAGTAAAGAAAGATTACCTACGTTTCAGGATGGATGTGGATGGGAGGCAGGCCCCAATCCGGCATACACCGCCTGCATCTCCTGAGAAAGCAGCCAAAAAACAACGCAATCAGGGATGCCTGAAACCGGAGAAAGGTGGGGAAAAGACACAGTCATCCAACCCCCTAACGGAGGACAGGTTTTTGCAAGAGCTGACCCGCTAAAGAAATTCTCCAGGAGCTGACTGGAAGCTCAAATCCCTCGGGCGATCTCTCTTGGTCTCACTTCGAGTGGCTGGCAGGAGGCCAGGGTGTTCTCTATTGAGCAATGGAGAGCCAAAGCCGAGGTCAAGATGGCCGAATATAAACAACAAATAAAGAAACTTCAAGCTAAGACTGAGGACTTAGAGGGGTGCAACCGCCGTAACAACTTGCTGATTTTGGGCCTACCAGAGATGGAGGAGGGCCCCGATCTCATGGCCTTCCTGCAAAGGTTTCTGGTCAAAGTGGTAGGCCCATCGCCAATCAGCCCCTCTTACCATCTTGAACGGGCTCATTGATCGCTGAGGCCTCGACCCCCGCCTGGATCCTCCCCGCGCCCCATCATCATGAAATTTTTAAGTTACATAGAGAGACAGCACGTATACAGTAAATCCCGAGACTTGAAGGAGGTTATATGGGGCTCGACTAGGATTCGGATCACTCAAGATCTCCCAAAAGAGACTAGGAAAAAAGAGCAGCCTTTCATCCTATAGTCCAAAAATTAATTGCTGCATCCATTTCCTTCAGAATGTTATACCCTGCGATTCTCAGGGTCACAATCGGAGGCTCTACCTGCAGCTTTAATTCTCCAGAAATGGCTCTGAAGGACCTTGCTATTAAGTTGCCGGACTTATTTAAGACCCCTGGCTGAGAGACTATATATGTTTATGCTGCTGCAGTGTTGTTAGCTTCAGGGACTAAATGCTTAATCTGTTTTTTCTGGATCTTTTCCCTTTTTTCTTTCCGGTTTACCTCTTTCTTTATTGAGTTTGCCATGTGTTGGTGGTTCTACCACTAGACCCTACCTGCATTTCTCAGGGTCACTGTCAGTCTCTTTACAACCCCCCGATTGCCTCTTGCTTTCTTACCTGGGGTTTGGCTGGTCGCGGGTCAGGATGGCAGGGTGGTGTCCCGTGGGATGGAAGCTGAGCTCCTCGTCCTGTTTACTGAGATCCGCAGGTATTTCCGGTACTTATTTAACGGGATGAAGTTTCCTGGGGGTAGTTTCTGGTTTGAGGGACCGCTTTGGTCCTATGCTGAGATAGTTCCCCCCGGAAACAATGGGCCTAGACTGCATGCTCCCCGAGATCCAGAGCCCAGTCCTCTGCTCAGCCTTCCCCTGCCTGTGGATGCCTGCTTTTAGAAGGTGAGTGCTTTCGGAGCTATGTCTCGCCTGGTTGAACCCGACTTCGGTTATATGTTCCAGTTAGTGGGTGGGGCGGCATCGGGGGTCTTTGTTTCCTTCCATTTTATTTGTATGTTCTATGAAGTATCTGGCATTTTGGGATGGGGAGGGAGATGCTTTGGTCTGTGGGCCTGGCAGCTAGCTGTATGCGAAATCACGAGCTTAGGATAGGGGGATTGGCTAACCTCACCCCAGCTGTGGTCTTATTGTGGCTTACTTTATGGGGGGTTTGGTTCCTTCCCTGGTTTAGTGATTTTCTGGTCTGGGTTCACCTCCCACGACCTGATTTATTTGACCTGGGGTCGTTGAGGTTCACAAAATGGGTTGGGTGGCCAGGGCCTGTTTTTTCTTGTTGGAGGCTGTTTTGTTTTCAGTCCTGGCTCCCCGCTGTAAATAGTTATTTGTTGGGGCTAAGGGATGCTACTGGGAGGGAGGGCTGATGGGTGAGTTTTTGTGTTCGTTTCCTGCTTTTAAGTCAATGTCTGGGCATTTGGATGGATTTGGGGGGAGGCGGGATGTGGGAGGGATGCTGCTTGATATATTATATTTTTTGTCATATCTCACTGTGTTATCCTTCGTTACACAATTCAAGCATTAAATGTCTCTGGAGGCAATTTGAGAGGGGTGGGGTTTTTGGGGATAGCAATGGGATGAGGGAAAGTTCTGGGAGGATGGGCTTAGTCTGCCTGCTTAGATTGAAGTGCAGTTATACTCTGGTCGGAATACTGGGGTTCATTTTTTGGGTGTTCTATTTTGGTACATGCTGGCGGACTATTGGATTTTGGATTTATCTAATCTTGGTGTGCCATTCCTTTTTCTCTACTGCTGGTTATGTCTGGTTTCATATTCCCTTTATATTGTTCTTAAAATGGCTATTAATACGATTAAAATAGCTTCCTGGAATGTACACGGACTCAGGGATCGGGTAAAACGGTCTCAGGTTTTTAACCACTGCTCACTACTGCAGGTGGATATTCTTTTCCTTCAAGAAACTCATCTGACTCATGCAGACACCAAATCCCTGTCTCGCTCGGGTTTTTCTCAGGCTTATTTGGCTGGTAATTCTAATCTTAGTAAAGGGGTCAGTTCTCATTAAAAGCATGTTCTGTTTATGAAGGAACTGGTTGTCTTGGACCAGAAGGAGGTTTGTCTTGGTTAGGGTACTCTTAACGATGCACTGTTCTCTTAGGTTCTGTATATGGGCGGTCGTGAGTCCTTAATTTTTATGTCCCTTGCTGACAAAATTAGCACTCTTCTTCCTTCCCAGATTATACTGGGAGGATTGGAATGTTCCCTTTCATCTACACTTGATAAGAGCCTCAAGACAATCGATCCCCTACCCCTGCCCAGAGAGCCCTTCAGGATTTGTTGTCAATGTTAGGGTTATGTGATCCCTGGAGACTCTCGAATCCCTCTTTTCGGGTATTCTCCTTTTTTTCTCAGCCGCATAGCTCCAAATCGAGAATAGACTATGTGCTAATTAGTAAAACCTTTCTTCCCAATCTTCTTCAATCTGGCATTGATCCAATCATTCTTTCAGACCATGCCATAGTTTGGATCAAACTTTCCTTAGATCCTGAATTTTGTCGAGATACCATATGGAGGTTAAATACTCAGCTGCTTAAGGACCCCCACACGGTCTCTAGTATTAACACCTTGATTTCTCTCTTTCTTGTGGATAATCTTGAGTCTAGCCCGAGATTTGATATGGTTTGGAGCTCATTAAAATGTTATCTCAGGGGTGAACTAATTAAGATTGCCTCCACCAGGAAGAAAGCCAGGCTTGCAAAATCTCTTTCTCTGTTGAGTAAAATTAAAGAGTTAGAAGCAAATTATTCCTCAACCTCCTCGCTACTCTCTCTTAAGGCTCTCCTGGTAGCTAAGAGGGAGTATATGGACCTTCCGAAAGAAAAAGCGGAGTATTGTTTGGTCAGAACTCAAGCTAAGTATCTTGACCATGGGGAAAAGGCGAGGAAACTTCTGGCTTTGCGCCTTCGGACGTTAGAAGCCTCCAGGATAATCCCATCCTTACCTTCTCCAACCGGCTCCACTGAAACCTCCCCTAGAGGTATTGCCCGTATTTTTGAAAAATACTACATGGACCTTTATAGTAAACCCCTAACCCCTGCATCCATTCCGAATATCACTACATATTTAGGGGATATGGATATCCCTAGTCTGTCAGGGTCCCACCATAAAATCCTGGTGGCTCCCATCTCTTTGGAGGAAATAGAGAGAACTATTTCCTCTTTGACTCCAGATAAGGCACCAGGGCCTGATGGCTTCCCTGCCAACTTTTGCAAGGTTTTTTCTAAGGAGTTGGCACCTGTGCTCCTTAAATTGTATGAGTATCTCTCTAACTCTATTGATATAGATCCCACCTTGTTTGAAGCCACAATTATTTTGATTCCCAAACCTGACAAAACTCTTACGGATCCGGCAAACTACCGGCCTATTTCCCTTCAGAATTATGACATGAAAATCTTCGCTAAGATATTAGCTGAAAGGATTAAAAAAGTTTGGTCTGGTTTACTTAGCCCCGAACAAGTAGGTTTTGTATCTGGCAGGTCCTCTGCAGATCATTTAAGAACCTTATCTCATATTTCCCAGCAAGCCCAATCAGTCCCTTACCCTGTGGCACTGGTCTCACTTGATGCAGAGAAGGCCTTTGACCGTGTGGATTGGGCTTTCCTCTGGGCTGTGATGGGGAGAATGGGTTTTCCGGACCTATTCTTAAAATGGATTCAGACCTTTTACTGTGCCCCCTCAGCCAAAATTTATTGTAATGGGGTTTTTTCCTCCCTTTTTCGTTTATATACTGGTACCAGACAGGGATGTCCTCTCTCGCCCTTACTGTTTAATTTATACCTGGAACCGCTTCTTATTAAACTTAAGTCCTCTCCGCACGTCAGAGGCTGCAGGTTACTACAGCAGGAACTGGTGCTTTCTGCTTATGCAGATGATATTCTCCTGCATCTAGAATATCCAGCTGAGTCTCTAAAAGTGGCGATAGAAATTATTAAGCAGTTTGGAGCCTTCTCCCAATACAAATTGAATATTTCTAAGTCTGAAATTTTCCCACTAAATGTTCATACCTGTAAACAGGAGTTTATTTCCTTTGGGTTGAGTGGGCCCCAAGTCCATTAAATATTTGGGGATTCATTTCGACTGAACCCTCTTCTCTGAAGAAGCTTAATTGGACAATATCAAAATCTTGTCCAGCAGGATTTCTGTGAGGTGGTCTATCCTTCCCATTTCCCTCTGGGGCGGATCAACGTTATCAAAATGAATATCCTTCCCTGGATTTTTACCCCTTAATTTGTTAAATCTATGGCTGCCCATTACTTATCTTCAGCAGTTTCATACTATGTTCTCCAACTTTATCTGGCGTGGAAAGGGCGTTAAACACTCATACGCTAAGTTATCTCAACCTAAAGAGAAAGGTGGGCTTCGGCTTCCTAATCTTTTACTTTATTATTGGGCAGCCCACCTCTCTAAACTTGTGAAGTGGCTCTCTATAGATCCCAACCTACCATGCCCGACCTGGCTCCAGATTGAGCGCTCACTTCTCTCCGGGACTAAAATTAATACCTATGCGGTATTTTTTGCTCCACCGGCAGCAGTTGTGCACTGGGTGACCGATAACACGATTCTGACATCCCTTAAGTCTCTGGCTCAATGTCTATTGTCTCTTAGCATTCCTGTTGTCTCTGACCTGGGCCAGCCGGTGATCCTCAATCCCAATGTCAAGTTGGGTAACTCATGGTTCACTCCTGAATGGCTCCCACAGCTTAAGGAGGCCAGATTGGAGCATTTTTATTATCAGGGTTCCCTTCTCTCTTCTGGGGATATACTCGATAAGTTTGGCATTCCTAGGAGGGAGATTTTCAAAGTGTATCAACTAAGACATCTTATTGCCGGGAGATTTGGTTCCTCTTTTAGTGAACCTGTGGCCTATCCTTTTCTCTCCCAGATTATAAACCTTGCCTCTCAGCCCCATTCTATCTCCCTAATTTACTCCTTCCTTTTAAATTATAAATTTCCCGAGATAGTTGAGGGCTCTAATGTCTGGACATATCTGTTGCCTGATGCTTCCCTAAGTTGGCCCCGTATATGGAAGGACCTTCATAAGTACTATACACAGGACAGATTAAGGCTAACTCAATATTATATTACTAACAATTTGTACTATACCCCCCTAAAACTTTTCAAGCTTAAAAAACTTCCCCATCCTACCTGTTCCAGGTGCATGCAAGAAGAAGGGAATCTCCTTCATGTGTTTTGGGCCTGTACCAAGGTTGCTCCCCTGTGGTCTCTTATCCAGGACAAACTGGACCCCCTTCTGGGTTTGTCAAATTTTTTCACCCCTGAGATTTGTATCCTCGGCGATTTTTCTCACATAGATAGTGTGAAACGTCGCTATTATATGGCTTTGGTGTCTATGGCGGTCAAGAAGTTGGTCCTGAGGCACTGGACCGATCAATTGGCCTTGACCTATGCAGAGTGGCTGATTGAGCTCACTGCTTTTCTTCAATTGGAGAGTTTAATTGCCAGTCTGCATTGTCATGTGGATCTGTTTCAGAAGAGATGGGGTAAATTGCAGGTGTTATGTCTGCATTAATAAACCTAGGACCTGATCCCTGTAGTCTGCACAGATAATGTTGTCATGGTCACCTGTTGTACTTAGTAACTTTACTGTTATGGGAGATTTTAGTTATTAATGATGGATGTTGGACATATCCAGTTCATTAGTAATACTCAGAAAGCACACCAGTATAGGGGTGGGGGGATGTGGGTGGGTGTAGTTGGGGTGCATATTTTGGGATTTGTTCTTTCTATCATGTACATGCTGACTGGGTGGGCGTTGGGGATTTTGATGGGGGAGGGTTTTTGGGTGGGGGGGTTGTTTGTACCGGTGTATTTCTATCTTTTACTGTCCATGTCGGTTTAGTATGTTTTGTATTTTTTGTATCTGAAACTTCAATAAACTTAAATTTCAAAAAAAAAAAAACTTTACTAGCTATAACAACTAATTATACAGAACTTGAGGGAGCACAACAAAAATTTATCACAATAGCAACTATAATTGCAAAGAAGTTTATGACTATTAAATGGAAGGACAAAGCCCCACCAGCATATGAAATATGGGTAAACTTCATGATAGACATGATGAAACTAGAGAAAACACATTACATAGAGAAGGAACAGAACAACCTATTTGAAAAAATATGGTAAGAAAGAATGCTGTTTCCTGATTGGTCAGACTGGGACTGGAGCTGGGATGTTGTCCCAGCATAACATCTCAGCTCTAGTCCCAGCATACTGTCAACTGCAATAAACATTAAAACACAATCCCTCTACAACCCTTCCTACCAGCATCTTCAGTGGTCCAGCTCTGCTCAAATACAGTGGTTTCTGCCAAACTGAAAATCTACACTTCCCCCATGAGAATTGGCGCTCTCTGCCAAAGTCGGAATCATCACCCCTGCACTCCCTGACTCAACCCCTCTTACCTGTACCCAGTTTTGTAAAATAAAACACACACACACACACAAATAGGAGTGAATTGAAAGCTTTGTTTGGCTTCATAGCAGTTCCCTGAATGGCAATTCAATGTCACAGCTGGGCGTGAGCTTAACCATGTGTTAAACTTCCTTACCATTTTTGCCCTTTTTCTACTGTCAGTACTTTCTCCTGGCAATGATAAAAGCTGTACCAGGAAAAGACAGCTTTCATGGTAAGACAGGGTTCAGGTCGTCACATTCAAACTCGAGCAGGAGATTACCTCTGCCATCGCAGGTGGCCGCATTCTAGCATGACCTGAAAACAACCTCTGACTTCCACACAGCAGCAGGTGGCCACATTTTGACATGCAGTGAGAGATGATCTCTGCCATTGCTGAAACATGGAAAGAGGAGATACAGAGCGGGAAATAAAAATAAACACTGTATTTAAAGTTGGGGAGTTAGGAACAACAACAAATGTATGCAGGAATGCAGAGCCACAATAACAGCAGCTCCAGTACAAGCCACATCTACTACTAAAAACTCTAAATCAGCACTATTTTCTTACAAAGTAAACCTACGCATTAAATAAATACAAAAAATGTACTTTTAAATGTATTTTTTAAATCTTTTAATTTTTTTTACACGCATGAGCCATTGTGTAATAGGAATAATGCCCTCCAGGGTGGGTGCTATGCTGGGATAACATCCCTTCTCGGGTGTTGGACACCCTCAGCCTGCGATCTCATGCCCAACCTCGCAAGGCGGGATGTTATCACAGCTTAACACCTACCCTGTCAGGCATTATTCCCTTAATAACTTAGTTTAGTTAATTATTTGGACCCCATGGTAATGATGTAAAATAATGACCATCAAATCTGAAAGTGAATCATATGATATCTTAGTCTACATTATTTTCTGAACCAAAATAAAAAAAAGATAATCTTATTTATTTATTTACGGAGATTTACCAGGAAGGCATACTGAGCAACATGCTCGATTCCAGATGTGACCTGGGGGTCTAGACCAGTACATGTCAATAGTAGAACATTTAAATACAGAAATGAGACTGGCAAACATTGTCTGTGATATCAAACAGAGTAGTACAGTTTTGAACAATCACAAGCAGGAAGGTAAAAAAATACAGACAGAATACATGTCGCAGAATACATAAATGAAAAATAGCGAACATTGTCTGTGATATCAAACAGAGTAGTACAGTTTTGGATAATCACAAGCAGGGAGGTAAAAATACAGGCAGAATACATATCACAACCAGGAGTACTCCTGCACAAATTATGGGTACTAGTAGCGGGCAACAGCAATTTAGCATAAGCAGCTGGAGGAGAAGTGTGCCTGGAGTAGTCTGTTGCATTGACCGGAAGTTTGTGCATGTCTGATGGGGGCTGGAAGGCCATTCCATATCTGGGGATCCTGTATTTGAAAGCTGACTGTCCTTTGGTAGTGCGCATTAGTGGGACGTGTAAAAGTCTGGGGTCAGTGCCTCTTAAGAAGTACACAGGGGGAGGTTGTTGAGATAAAGTAGAAACAAGGTAGGGCGGGAGGGAGTGAGTCCAGAATTTGGCAGCAAGCCTCGCACAGTTTATTTGTCTCTGGTCATGGAGAGATGGCAGGGCTAGGGAGCTGTATAATGTACAGTGGTGGGTGGATGGGGGGGAGTCTAGGATGAAGTGGCAGAAGGAGTGGAACAGGGTGTCTAGACTTGTCAGTGTAGATGCAGGGGCAGTGGAGTATACTATGTCACTGTAATCCAGAACTGGGAGAATCATTCTTTGTACTATGGCAAGCCTTGTTTCCTTGGGGAGGCATGTTTTATTACGGAAGAGAGCCCCCAGTTTAGGGAGCAGTTTCTTGTGCAGGGAGTCAATGTGGGAGGCGAAATCTAGGTGTTGGTCAAGCCAGACACCCAGATAACTATAGCTAGTGCGTTGTTCGAGATGTGCCCTTTGGAGGGTAATTGAACGGGGGACAGGGTGTTTGGTGGGAGAGTCTTTGATGGGAGCCAAATGTAAGCGACACAGTCTTTGTTGGGTTAAGAGATAGCTGATTTGACATGAACCAGTGTTGGATGGCTGAGAAATCCTCCTGTAGGAGAGATGCCACACTGCTAGTTGAGGGACCAGAGGCATACAGAACAGTATCGTCAGCATACATTTGGATGGAAGAGTGGGAGCATGCTGCAGGGAGGTCATTTAGAAATATAGAGAAAAGTATCGGTCCGAGGACAGACCCTTGGGGGACACCTGAAGTGACTGGGAAGGGGTTAGAGGTGTGCATGGTCAATTTGACCACTTGCATCCTTCCTGCTAGGTAATCTCAGAACCATTCTATAGCTGGGTGGGCTATCCCAGCTTCAGAGAGTTTGGAGATGAGTAGGGAATGTGAGACAGTATCAAACGCCTTGGCTAGATCTAGAAAAATGGCCGTGGTGATGTGACCATTGTCTATGCCAGTGAGGATGTCCCCGGTGACTCATAGAAAGGAGGTGATGGTAGAATGGGCTTTGCAGAAGCCAGACTGGTAGGGAGTAAAAAAGGAGGAGGAGTCCAGGTAATGAGTAAGTTGGGACAGGACTATTCTCTCCTGAAGTTTTGCCAGAATAGGGAGGAGGGAGATAGGTCGATAGTTGCTTGGGGATGATGGGTCACCGCCTTTAGGGAGGGGTTTGACAGTGGCCATTTTCCAAGCCTTTGGTACCTTGCCCAGTGAGAAGGAGAGGTTGAGGAGTGCAGCCAGGGGGGAGGCTATTGCAGGGGCCGATAGTTTTAGCATTTTAGCATACAGGGAAGCTGGGCATTTACCTTTGTTCAGGTTTAGTGCACGCAGGGAGTGGAGGACTTCTACTGGAGAGACTGGTTGGAAAGAGAAAGGAGGGGCTGCGGGGTGAGTGCTAGGGGAAGAGGTGTGGGGGTGGGCTGGAGACTGCATGCTCCAGAGGGAAGATATAAGTGTGTCTCCGCAGCTGGAGAAATGAGTGTTGAAAGCTTCGGCGACACTGCTTGGGTCGGAGATAATGGAGCCATTTACAAGTAGCGTTGGGGGGTTGGTTGGGTTTGGGGAGAGATCAGGGATTTGATGGATTTCCAAAAGTCCATGTGGTGATTAGATTTAGTACTAAAGGTAGATAGGAAGTAGGACTTTTTTGCTAGGCGTATGGTATTTGTGCAGGCATTTCTTAGGGCTCTGTAATTTGTAAGGGAGGCCTGGAAGCCCACTTTCTTTTCCAGGCAAGGTCCCTGGAGTGGCATTTCTTGATTATGTCAGCTGTGATCCAAGGGAGGTGCGCTCCTCTAACTCTTTTGGTACACAGAGGAGCGTGCTTGTCCCAGATTTTTAGGAAGCTGGATTGAAATGCGTTATAGGCAGTGTCAATGTAAGAAGCCTTGGTGATAAAGGACCAGTTCACCCTTCTAAGGTCAGCTAGGAGGGAATTTAGGTCTAGGGAGTTGTACAACCTGGTGCGTAGCGTCTTTGGCGGTGGGGGGGAGGCTGTGTACCTTACTGATCAGGTATATTATGTGGTGATCACTAATGGCGTCAGGAAGTAGCCCAGATTCAAGTCTTCGATACAGGTGCGTGGTGAGGGCCCAGTCCAAGAGGGTGTGCTTTTTAGACTTATGGTTGAGTCTGGTGGGCTCGCTTATGATTTGTTTGAGGTTTAGAGCTTTTATTTTTCTTTTCAGGTGGATTTTGTCAGCTCCTAGCCAGTTGGCATTATAGTCCCCTGTGGTATGGAGTTCCCCACCTTTGGTCAGGGTCTGTAGCATGGAAAGGTGTAAGAGGATGTCCTCATTGGATGTGCATGGGGGACAGTAGGTGCTAGACATGTATATTGGGGCGGAATATGGGATTGAAAGTTTAACTAATGAGGCGTCTATGGTTGTGGGAAGGGAAGGGATTTCCATCCTAGTGAATTGTCGACTGTTTGAGATATAAATAGCTGTGCCCCCAGCTTTCTTTGCCCCACGTCTGTCGTGCCTGCTTATTGTGTACCCTGGGATTGAGACTTCCGCATCCGTGTAATGAGGCTTTAGCCAAGTTTCAGAGATAGTCAGGATGTCAGGGTGCATTGTTAAGGCAATAGGTTGTAGTAGCAAGATTTTGGCTAGGAGGCTGCAGGTATTTAGGTGTAATATGTGTAAGCCTTTGGGGAGAGTGATAGGGGTGGGGGAGTTGGTAGAGATTGGTCCTGGGTTTACCTCTATGTCCCCTGACCGGAGTAGGAGAAGGGCATAGAGATACTTTGTTTTAGTCCTGAAATAGGTTTTGGGTGTGTTTGTTAAGCAACGACTAGAGGAGGTTGGTGGGGGAGGTGAGGTTTGAGGGTGTTAAGATCGCAAGCCCCTGGTAAAAGGAGGGAGGTAGGATTGCGGCATTAATAATCCCAAAATGGTCGAGGGGCACATCCTGAGCCGGCAATTGATGGGAGGAGAAGGTGTGTGTCTGAGGGGAGCAGTGGGGGGGCAGGAAAGGAGAAGGCTCCCACATAGGGAGGGTTGAGGGGGGTAAGGAGAAAAGTGCTGCCATGGAGAGGCAAAAGCAGGTAGTAGTAAACAGCATACTGGGACATGAAAGCTGGTAGGCTGTATTAGGATCTGGTTTGCACCCTCTAGAGGAAGCAGCTGATAAGCTGCAAATTAGAAAGTGGGCTGATAGGTTTTCGAGAGTCACGTGGCAGCCCCTATATAGGGAGGAGCTCACCAAGGGTGGTGGGGAGCCGGCGTGCAGCGCCGGTGGGGCAGAAGCTCAGAAAACTCTGCTCCTCATGAGTTACAGCTTCCAGCTACAACAACTGTCCTGATTTCAAATAATGGCGCCTCTTCTCCGTACCTGTGCTTTGGGGGGGTCCGTCCTGGAGAGCTGCAGGGGAGGGCAGAAATCCGTGTCCCGAGCCCGCGCAACCCTGAGTCCCACAGGCTGTGAAGAGAAAGGAGGAATTTATAGGTAGCTGTTGGAGGAACTAACAGGTAAGTCAGCCAGTGTAATTGGTTCAGGGTTTCTACTTGTCCTACGTTTGCTTGCTATATGCGTTTGCTTTGGGCCCTGGGAAGCCGCGTGGCGAGTGTAGGGCTATACTCAAGAAACTCAATCTACAGGAAACATGGTCCTTCAGCCGTATAAAGTGGAACTGGCCCAAACTTACATATCCCTGGAAGTTATCTTTAATGCAAGCTGCTCATGGAATACACATTTCCTCAAGATCTTGAAAACTCTCAACAAAACTACATTGGCCTTTGCAACATTCAATTATAGGTTTGGGGGGTCAAGCAGTAGACCTCTGAAACAAGCAGCTGAAGTCAAGTTTCTGGCCCTGCTCCTTTATGGCTCACAGATATGAGATATGAGATATGAGATATAAGGTACAGGGACAAATTAACAGTCCCTTTATATAAAATGATGAGAAAAATTCTAGGACTCAGTCCCTCTTGCCCCGCATCATATATTAGAGCTGAGCTGGGTTTAAATAACATAAATGCATTGATTGCGACCAAGAAATTTAACTTCTGATTGCAACTCACTAGACTAGACCATCATAGATTGTCATATCTATGCTTATTAGAAAAAAAACAGGTGCCATAATTTAGGTTATAGACAAAAATACTGGTATACAACAACAATGACTCTGTTGAGCAGGTACAATCTTTTAGCTCTAAAAACCCATGTGGATAATGGAGTTATGATCAGCCTCAAATATTGAAAATATATCTCCCAAAAAATTGATAATTATTGTAGTACTGAAGATTTAATTCATATAAACAACACAGCATACTCAAAATGGTTTGCAAAAAATAACTTTTTTTTTGGATTCAAATCCTATCTAGATGTTTTGGTAGATCTTAAGTTACGGAGAATGTTTATAAAATACAAATTCGAGAGATTTAATAAATAAAAAATAAAACTTTATTTATATCTCACCTTTCTCAAAATTAAGGTGCCTCACAGTAATTACAGATAAAACAAATAAAACATCAGTCTGAACGCATAACATCCCAATAATCAATCAGGATAGATCTTAGACCATTAATAGGTCTTTAAGGCCTTTTTAAATTCTTCCACGGAAGCACACTGACGAAGCGGACAGGGTGGAGAATTCCAGAGGGTAGGGGCAGCATACATTAAAGCATGAGCTCCTGAAGATTTGAAAGAAACCCTCAGAATCTCTAGCAAACCCTCGTCCGCCGAGCAGAGAGATCGCTTAGGGCAGTAGGGCACCAGAAGCTCTTTCAAGTACTGCAGGCCCTGTCTGTGTAGGGCTTTGTAAGTCAAAAGACCAACTTTAAAGTTGATCCTTCACTGTATTGGCAGCCAGTGCAGATTGTGCAGTACCAGAGAAATATGACAGGCACGGGAAGTACCCATCAATAACCGGGCCACAGCATTCTGCACCAGCTGCAAATGGCGGCTATCAACCCCAGAAAGCCCTAGATAAAGGGAGTTGCAATAATCAAGACATGAGGTCACAAAAGCATGGATCAGTGTAGGCAGATCGCTGGGTGGATCAAGGTGCTTAATCCTGGTGATGTTCCTAAGGTGGTAAAAGGATAGTTTGATAACTGCCAACACCTGCAAATGCAGTGTTATCTCATTGTCAAAAATCACCCCCAGGTTCCACACCTGCTCAGAAGTAGGGAGCTGGACACCCCCAAAAATAAACCCGAGGGTAAATCAGCACTTGTCCCCTCTACCCTGTGACCTGGGTATACAACCATTACCTCAGTCTTCTCCGAGTTTAACTTCAGCCAGCTTGAATTCATCCAGCACTGGATTTCAGTGAGGCAGCTATTAAATACCACGAGAGCTCTATCCTGCTAGGTGCAAAAGATAGGTAGAGCTGGGTATCATCTGCATAGAAATGAAACCTCAGCCCATACCTTCTTACAATGTCTCTGCAGGGCAACATATACACTGCGAACAACATGAGGGACATCACAGGGACCTGGGGAATCCCACATGACTGAGAGATTGGGCGGGAAGAATTAATCCCTGACACCATCCTCTGAGTTCTGTCTGTGAGTAAACCAACTGAAGACTGTACCTGACAGGCCACAGATGAACTCATTAAGCACCCGAAACAGAGTTGTCTCGGTACTATGCCTGTTTTTGAAAACCAGACTGGAGTGGTTCATAGATGTCATGGATGGTTAAATGGTTCTCCAACTGTATGGCCACTACTTTCTCAATAACCTTCCCTACAAAGGGAAGGTTAGAGATTGGCCTGTAGTTAGCATGGCAGTCTAGGTCCAGGGAAGCTTTCTTCAGGAGGGATGTCACCACTGCCTCCTTTAGGGAGCTAGGAAACTCACCCATATCCAGGGAGCACAGGACTGGGCCGATAATATCATGACAACCCTTTATCGGGGAAGTTGGGCCTGGGTCCAAACTACAGCATGTAGAGCACATTCTCTGGACAATCCTCATGACATCAATGAACCCAGGCTGGTCAAAGGAATTCCAGCAGAGACTAGAGGCTGTGGCCAGACACTGATCTACAGCTTCTCCCATAGAAGGTGCAGGCTGGAGTACTGCTCAAATGTCGGCCACCTTAGCCACAAAGAAGCGACCAAGCTCATCACACTCCATTTGTGAAAAAGCTTTCCAAATCTGCAGATAGGCTGGGTTGCACAGTCTGTCAACAGATTGAAAAAGCTGAGCTGGTCAGTTCTGAGCAGCCACAATCTCCCCATACAGGAACTCTGCCTTCTTACGGGAGATTGCGGAATGATAGAGTTGATAATGTTCCATCAATCTAAGATGGTCGGCATCAAGGGTAGATATCCTCCAACAATGCTCTAATCTTCATCCTTGTTGCCACATCTCCCTTAAGGTCCCATCAAACCATGGAGACTGAGGGTGAAGGGGGAGAGGACAAACACGGGCAGGAGAAATTAGATCTGGAGTGGAGGAAATGGCCCTGTTATAGGCCAACACCAAGGCATCAGGATCATGGCTAACTCCAGAAAACTCCAATAGGTCAAACACTGCTGCCAGGCTGGCAGAGCTAACATCTCGCAAAGAGCAGTACCTGACCATCTACACAGGGGTAGGCCTACAAGGGGGGGTGCTAAAACTGAACCCCCACAGTGTAATGATCAGACAAACCTGTCCTTTAGGATGGTCTCCATTAGCTTCCCCACAATGGATGTTAGACTTCCTGGCCTATAATTCCCAGGTTCATCCTTGGGTCCACTCTTGTGGAGGGGAACCACATGAGCCAGTCTCATCTTGCAGTATGCATCCTGTATTTAGAGATGAATTAAGTCTGCCAAGGGTCCTGTCAGGACCTCTGCCAGCTCCTTCAGCACTCTCGGATGTACTCCATCCAGTCCAGGAGCCTTGCACACTCTCAGTGCTCTTAACCCCTCCAGCACTCTCCCCAATGGCATTTCTTCATCCGTCACCCCCATTTGTTTCTATCCTCCTTTCTACTATGGGTGGTGCCCTTTTCTTTTCTTTTGTAAATACTGAACAGGAGTAGTCATTGAGCACTTCTGCCTTTTCACCCCCTTCTTTCACCCACCTCCCCTTCTTCTTAATTCTTACAATTTGGCCCTTACAGCTTTTTTCTCCCTGATGTACCTAAAGCAGTCCTTCTTGGTATCCCTGGACTTCAGTGATTATGATTGGGAGCTCTAAAAAAATGGTGACTCAATCACGGTGCCTGTTGTCAAGGCTACCAGGTAAGGAGGGTGACCGGATGGGTGGTTCGTGAAAATAGTGACATCCTGTCGCTACATGGCTACACTTGTGGGGGGGGGGATCAAGCACACAGAGTGTGGGGTGGGAGGGGAGAGCAGGATTGTGAAGGGTGGTGCCGTGGCCAGCTGCCTATCTGCTCCCGTGGTATGGTGAGTGGGCATAGGCTGGGCTGCATAGGGTATTGGGTTCAGGGCCAGGCGCAGGTATCTTTTGTTGCTCCTGGCCCAAAATGTTTTTTTCTTTTTCACCCCTGACATGCATCCCTCTGGAGTTGAAAATCCTTCAGTGAGGGGTGCGGGGCACAGCCCCCACATTTAAATGTAAAACAAGTTCCTGACACATTTTTGCTGTTTGCCAGGGAGTACATCACCAAAATTGTTTTTTGGCAATGTGACTTCACCATTTTCTGATCACCATTATCACATAGATCCATCTTTCTCTCTTTTTCTTATGCCCTATGCCAACCTGAGTGCTCTTGCTGCCTTGGTTGCCCTTTCTGCCCTGGTCATTTCCTTTGCTTATTTTAGGTGTTCCTCCCTATTCTCCTCCCTCCCCAATTTTCTGTATCTCCTGTAAGCTGCCCTTTTCTTCCTCACCCTGTCTAGCATCCATTTACTTATCTAGCTGGATTTCTTCCCCTAGCCTTCTTAGTCTGGGCCCTGCTGCAAGTTTCTGTTGCCTCCACTATTCCTTGTCTATCAGCTCATACCTTTGCTGTGTGTCCATACGCAGTTGAATTTTGCACAGGAACCCCTGTACCACTTCTTCATCATCTTAAAGTTGACATTCCTGAAATCCAGCACCCTTGTGCCAGATAACATCCTCCCTTTAGCCATCTGTAAATTGAGACCTTGTCATGGCGGAGAGACTTATGTGTTCCAATGACCCTCAGGGCTATGTCGTCCAGAGTCTTTTACTCCTGGCAGGATCACCCTTTGTGAACAGGCCAGAGGCAAGGTCCCAGACTAAGTGCAGTCCAACCTCCAATGTCCTCAATGGTGGATCAAGCGGAAGAAGATGTTAAGATCTCAATGACTGTGAAGGCGAATAAAGGCTGCAACAAGATGGGGATCTCCAGTCGTCTTGGACTCTCCTTGCCACTGGGTGCTAGATCTCCTGCTTGTCAAGTTTGTGTGGTTGCTGTCAGTGCACCAGCTTCCCCACACTGAAAGAAATCATGCGCAGGCTTCTACCATGGGAAACAACATCCCCACAACCAATCTTCCAAGTTCTGCGGTGACAGAATAGTGGTGATGGGGACAGGACAAGTGAATCCGGCAGTCTCTAGCCACAAATCTGCATGTAGGCGGTGGTAATTTGATGGTCATCTGGCACCTGGACTGGGACGGGGTGAAATTCAGCAGCTGCTACTGTGACTGAGCAGTCCTCTTTAGGATCCCCTCTGCTCACCCACCATGGGGAAGGGGCTAGAAAAGGTGCCCTAAACCTAAGCTGTCTCACCTTCTCCTGGCTGGATAGCCATGTCCCGTGGGATTACTCTCTCTGTGGTCGAAACAAGAAATAGACAATGATTTTTGTAACATAGAATGTTCGTACTCTGGTGGACAACCAGTGTAGTGAATGATCAGAAAGAAGAACTGCTATTATTGCCAGGGAACTTGCAAGATATAACATCGATATTGCTACCCTAAGTGAGACAAGATGACCAGATGAAGGCCAGTTGAGAGAAGAGGGTGGAGGTTTTACCTTCTTCTGGAAAGGGAAGCCTGCTGAAGATAGACACATTCACAGCATTGGCCTTGCCATCAAGAACAAGTTCATCAACCACCTTACAGAGCTCCCAATTGGCATCAATGAACACCTCATGACCCCTTGTCTTAAGCTCAGCAACAATCAGCACGCCACTGTCATCAGTGCATATGCCCTGACATTTAATGCTGATGAGGATGTCAAGAAACAGTTCTACTCCACCCTTGACAGAGTCCTGACCAACACCCCTAAGGAAGACAGGATCATTCTCCTTGGTGACTTCTACGCCAGAGTTGGACATGATTCAGATCTCTGGAATGGTATCAACAGGAAGGAGGGGGTAGGAAAGACACACTCCAATGGCATCCTACTCTTGAACAAATGTGCGGAGCATGGCCTGGTCATCACGAACACCAACTTCAGATAGAGCAACAAGTATAAGACTACTTGGAGACACCCTCGATCCAAGCACTGGCACCTCCTTGACTACGTCATTGTCAGAACTCATGATCAAAAGGATGTCTACATCAGGAGGGCCATGCGAGGAGTCAGTGATTGCTGAACAGACCATCGTCTTGTCAGATCTGTCATGAACATCCGGCTCACTCAGAAACATCAAAGGCAGCCAAAATCAATGCAAAAGAAATTCAACACCAAGTCCCTTCAAGACCCAGTGGTTCAAGAGGACTTCCAGCAATGTCTCCAAGCAAGGCTCTCTGCCATGCCCATAGCTGATGATAACATTGAGAGATACTGGAAGGAGTTCAAGACTGTCATCCACTCGGCATGTGCTGAATCTATTGGCTATGTCTCCTGGTATCACCAGGACAGGTTTGATGAAAATGACACCGAGTTTCAAGACCTGCTCAACCAGAAAAGAAGAGCTCACTGCACATGGCAAGACAACATCTCATGCCAGCAAAAGAAAGAGTCATACCAGCAGCTTAAGGCAGAAGCTCAAAGGAAGATTCGAGACATCAAAAACAAATGGTGGCAAGACAAGGCCTAGGAGATCCAGTTCTATATTGTCAAACATGACATGCAGAGCTTCTTCCAGGCTACAAGGGCCATTTATAGTCCAAGCTGCCATGGTCCCACTCCCCTCCGATCTCAAGATGGCTTGACACTCCTAAAGGGAAATGAAGACATTCAAGCTAGATGGAAGGAGCATTTTGAGACACTTCTGAACCACGAGTCATCTGTGACAGATACCACTATCAATTCTGTCCCTCAACACCCTGAAAAAGAATCTCTCGCTAACCCTCCAACCATAGAAGAAGTAAGATATGCCATCAAGCTGGCCAAAAACAACAAAGCTGTGGGATCAGATGGCATACCGGCTGAAGTCTACAAGGCTGGGGGCGAGGAACTGGTAGTAAAGCTCCACTAACTCATTCTCCGAATTTGGAACAATGAGGAGATTCCAGAGGACTTGAGGAATGCCAACATTGTTACCATCTTCAAGAAGTGAGACAAGTCAGTGTGTGGAAATTATCGAGGTATTGCTTTACTCTCCACCGCAGGGAAAATCCTTTCCCGTATTCTTCTGAACCGTCTCCTTCCCATTGACGAAGAAGTCCTGCTGGAATTTCAGTGTGGATTCAGACCATCTCACGGGACAACCGACATGATCTTCACTGCCAGGCAGATCCAAGAAAAAAGTGTCGGGAACAACATCAGGACCTGTACATGGCTTTCATCGACCTGACAAAAGCCTTTGACTCCATCAATCATGAAGCCTTGTGGATGGTGCTGGCCAGATTTGGCTGCCCTACAAAATTCATCAAGGTCCTGAGACTTCTACATGACCAGATGACTGCCAGTGTTCTTCATAATGGTTCAAAGACTGACCCGTTCATCATCCAAACTGGGGACAAGCAAGGGTGTGTCATCACTCCAACCTTGTTCTCTATCTTTCTAGCAGTCATCCTAGTCCTCACCAAAGGCCACCTTCCCACTGGAATTGACACTGAATACAGAATGAATGGAGGGCTCTTTAATCTTGGACATCTCCGTTCAAAGGCCAAAGTTTACAAGGCATCCATCATTGACCTCCAGTACACTGATGACTGTGCCATCCTTGCACACACCAGGAGCAACCTCCAGTCTGTGCTAGTTCTCTTTGTGGAAGCTTACCGAAGTCTAGGACTCTCACTTAACATCAAGAAGACAAAGGTACTTTATCAGCCTGCTCAAAGCCTTGTAAATGACCCACCACAATCCGCCATGGAGGGACAGACCCTGGAGACAGTTGAGCACTTCTCTTACCTCGGTAGCCACCTCTCCCTAACAGTGAACATCGACAATGAGATTCAGCACAGGATCCATTGCTCTAGTACCTCATTTGGGAAACTGCTTCGGTGCAGCTTCACTGATCGTGACATACGAAAGGACACCAAGATCCAGGTATTCAGTTCGGTTATCATCCCTATCCTTCTTTAGGGATGTGAAACATGGGTGACTTACCAACATCATCTAAAAAGCCTGGAGAGATACCACTAATGATGTCTCTGAAAAATCCTCTGCATCGAGTGGGAAGACCACCGCACTAACATCAATGTTCTCATTGAGGCCAATGATCCTCAGACATCAATTCCGCTGGACTGGACACTGTGTACAGATGCCAGACTCTCGACTCCCCAAATAAATTTTCTACTCCCAGCTCAGTCATGGCCAGAGATCCCATGGTGGTCAAAGGAAATGCTACAAAGACACACTGAAGGCATATCTCAAGAAAACAGATATGGGCATCATGAGCTGGGAGGAGCTGGCCACCAACCAATTGCAATGGTGCCAAAACCTCCATCAAGCAGGGGTCTGCTTTGAAGAGAAATGCCTTGCCCTCAAAGCCGAAAAGACAGAGCATAGGAAGAAAAGGGAAGGGAAAGAAACCCCAGCCACTGGGCAGCTCTGCCACATGGAAATATCTGCAATTTCCGTGGATGAATCTGTGGCTCTAGGATTGGATTACTGAGCCACCTCAGAACCCATCAGTGAACCATGGTAGAGATCATCCTTGAATCAAGGGATCACTGATGACTGTCTGGTGGTCACTTCCCCTTCTCCAGTGGTTCCTCCACCCTCACATCCTTCACCTACTTCCCATTTGTCAGTATGAGGTCAAGTGTGTTCCTTTCCCTAGTTGGTTTCTTGACCAACTGTGCTAGAAAGCTTTCCTGGAAGGCATCTAGCATTACCTGCTCCCTTCTGCTCTTTGTAGTATGTGTGTTCCACTCCACCTCTGGCAGGTTTAAGTCCCCAACTATCATCACCCCCCCTTCCCACAGTTCCTCCTGATCTGTTCTGCCAGTACCCTGTCCATCCCTTCAGTTTGAGATAGTGGCCTGTACACCACCCCCAGTCTTAATAATCTATTTATGGGATCCTGTAGTTGCATCCACAGTGCTTCTGTAGCTCTCTCATCCTTCTTCTCCCTTACACATTTTAATCCCTCCTTAATGTACAGTGCCACCCCTCCCCCTTCCCCTTTTCCCTATCCTTCCAGTGTAATCTGTATCCCGGAACCATCATGTCCCAGTTGTGGATTTGGGTGGCCCATGTCTCGGTTATAGCTGCCAAGTCCAAGCCCCCCTACTTCAAGAGATCCTGTAGTTCCACCTCCTTATTCCCCAGATTCCTAGCATTTAGTGTTACCACCCTCCTACCCTTGTTGCTACCCTCCCCCCACCTCTCCCTCTTTTGTCCGCTCCCTCAGTAGTTGCCCTCCTTATTATCTTGCTATCACAGAGGTAAGCTCATTTGGCTTCACATCACTAGGCCTCTGAACACCACTATTCCTCCTGCTGTCCCCCTCTCCTAGTTTAAATGCTCCTAAATGTGCTTCTCTATCCTTGCCTTCAGTACATTTTTTTCTTCCTCATTTAGGTGCAGTCTATCTTTTGCATACATATTGCTGTTCTCTTAGGTGCCCCCATCCTCCTACCAGCCCATACCCCTTTTCGCAACACCAGGCCCCAGCCATTAATTAAACTCTTGATTTCTTCCTTTTCTTGCCATGCTTGCCCTGGGAATGGGAAGTACCTCCAAGAAGGTGACAAATCTGCCTGCTTGCTCACATAGAGGTCCCAGTTCCTCAGATCTCCTCTTAACCTTCCCTACCAGCCCATCTGTCAGGTCATTCATCCCCAGGTGTATTATTAGGTGAGGCTTTCCCTTCCCCTGCTTGCATACCTTAACACAGATTGCCCCACCCTTTCCGCCTTCATTCCTGGCATGACTTCCACCAAAATTCTACCGTGTCTAGTGGACTCCCCACCCTGTCTTAAATCAGACCTCCGCCCCACAATACCCCAGTCAGGCCACCAGCACAGCCCTCCACTCACCTCCAAGGCCAGCAGCCCATCTGAGCACTCAGTGAATGAGTGCATGCTTTGTACAAGCACATGCTCATTCTTTAAATGCTCAGATGGGCTGCTGGCCATGGAGTGAGTGGAGGGCTATGTTGGTGGCCCAGTTGGGGTTCTGGGGGAAAGCAGGGTGGGGGTCTACTAGACACCATGGACAGGAGAGGGGATTGCTTTTTTTTATTTTGAAGACTGGGTCTGGGGTCATGGCTGGGGAGGAGGGGAAAATAACTAGGATTGACTGGGGGGGGTGGAAGGGTTCTTTATTTTAATTCAGCCAGTGATCGTCCTGGGGGAGCTACTAGACATCAGAGACAGAGGAGGGGACTGTTTCTCTTTACAAAGATTGGAGCCAGTGGCTCGGGGGTGATGGGGGGTTCTTGAATTTGACAGCTGATTGGCCGGGGGGGCACTAGACACCAGGTATGGGGAGAGGATTTTTTTTTTAAGCTTGGTGGCCATTGGTGAAATTAAGAAATGTCACCTGTGAGCAGCAAATTTCACTGGTTCATGTTAAATTGTGTATTTTGCCCAGCAAAATATTTCTCAAAATGCACAAATTCCACAAAATATTTTGCTAGGCAAAATTTTCCAATTTTGCACAATAGTACTGAAAAGACGGTAATCAGGAAGGGGCAGGCTAATGTCAAGATTCCTTGAGAAAAGGCAGAACTCGGAGATATAGAGGACATCTAGAGAGTGTTGCTGTAGGCAGTCAGAGAGGAGGTTGAGTTTAGCTAGAAGGCAGCTGGCATTCAGTTGGAAGACACTAAGACCCTTGGCAGTAGTGGAATGAGGCAGGGAGGAAGTATAGGCACCAGTGTTGGGCTACACTTCACCAGACAGGAGAAGGAGTAGTAGAATGAGGAGAAGGATGGAGTAGTGCTTCCTACCCTTGGAAAGGGTTGGAGAGCAGGGATGAGAGGGGCAGAGAGGGGAGAGCAGGGCATGGTGGAGAAAATCCAGATTGAGGGAAGACGAAGGCAGTAGGAGTCCAGGGTGGATAGGGAGGAAGGGAGAAAGGTAGAGAGAGAGGGGATGGGTGGAATGAAGGTAGGTAGGAGAGTTGAATGGGGGTAGGATGGAGGAGGTCAGAGGAGAAGGAAGAGGAAATTAAACAGGCAAAGAAGTGTTGGGAACATTGCAAACAGAATGAGGGAGGCAAGAAGAAAATGATAATCGGTAACCACAGTAGTTAAGCAGTGCACAAAAGCAGACAAATAACTGCTAGTCAGATTAGTAAATCAGTTGTGCCAGACAAGTGATCAGCAGCTATTGCTACCGTGTGGTAACATACCTGAGCTGTAACTAAAAAACAAGAAAGCAACAAGCAGGTGAGACTGCAGTGCAGATGCACACCACAGATTATTGAATGGCTGAATATGTGAAGTAGGTGGGAGACTACTAATTGGTGAGTTTAACACAAGTTAAATTACTGTGCATTACACAGGGTTAGCCATCAGGGCAGCAGCAGAGCAGTCAGTTTTCTTTTGTTTATTTTAATTTTCTTTTCTTATCACTAATGTGCTAGTGCTAGTGGTTTGTCTGTCATTATCTTATTTCTTTTATCATTCTTTAGCAAGCTTAGTGGCAGTTAGATAGGGTTTTCGAGTGAGGTAGCAAGGTTATGTCGTATCGCGTTTAGGGCTTAGAAAATTTTGAGTCACTAATCTCAATGCATTACTTTTAGTTTAGCGACTCCTTTGATTAATCCTAAATAGTGGAGTGTTTGGATTATTTTTACATGGCGACTGCAAACAGTGGCTGCTGGTGTCTCATCGCAGAGCTTGGGTTTTTGATCTGCTTGGGCGTTTACTTGAGCTGATTGAAGATACTCCAAGGAGGTGAAGAGGGTCTGTTTGTGACTTTTTTTTGGACCATCTTAAGGTGGAACTGTTGTTCTGGATGTCCGGAGTTGGAACTCTCTTGCCGGGAGTTTGTAGACTCTGTTAGTGGAGAAAAGCAGGGTCAACACACTGTAGCTGAAAATTCTTTCTGGCTTCCACTCGGTGTTGAAACATCTTCCTTCATGGTTCATGGAGTCCAAGTGTTGCGAACCTTGGCTGGGGATGGTTAATGTAGTGGGGGGGGCTGTCTGGATTACCATGGGGGTCTTGGCCAGATTCATGGGCCACTCAAGAGGTGGGGATTAGGCCCACTGGAGAGCAGTCCGAGGTCCTCAATACCTCCTAGGTTTTCTGGATGGCAAGCTGGTGGTGACAGTAATCAAAGAGGGGCACACAATATCTTTTACTGTGGTCTTCTGTGGTGGTACTGGGGCATTTCCCCAGTATTTTGTCACAGTGAAGACCGTTAACCCTGGATTGGGGAATTTTTAAAATCATCAAATTTTTTATCTTTTTTATTTTGGTAGTGGAACCAGTCGGATGATCTGACCATCATACAAGAGGGTTCAGTTTTGTGGCTCCCCCCAAAAGGCTTACCCCTACAAAGATGGTCCAGTACTGCCCTTTGAGGGGGTGTGACCCTAGATGGCCTAATGGCAGTGCTGGATCTATTGAGTGTGGTGAGGGAGTGAATGGATCAAGGGATCTGGTCCTTGCCTATATATAGTATGGTGGTAACGGAGGACCTGGATTCTATTGTTCCTGTTAGTGTTTGCCCCATCACCCTCCACCCAAGGTCCCCATGGTTTGATGGGAGCTTGAAGGAGTTATGGAGAGTGGGGCAAAGGTTAGAGAGGGCCTAACAGAAACTGGGCCTGGAGGGTGACAGATTTAGATTGATGGAACAGTATATAATCTGTCAATCGACAATCCCCCATAAGAAGGCAAAATTCCTGTCCAATGAGATTGCCACTGCACAAAATTGATCAACTCAGCTCTTCCAGACTGTGGACAGATTGTGCAATCCAACCTGTCTTCAGCCTGGTGGAACTTTTTCACAAGAGAAGCATGATGAGCTTGTTTAATTTTTTGCAGATAAGGTTGCTGCCATCACGTCCGAGATCAGTCAGACCCCCTCTAAGGGGTGTTGCTTTTGGTCAGCAGGAGGTTGCAAATTCCTGATTTGTTTGGATGGACTTTAGCTGTTCAGAATTCACTAACATCGTGAGAGTCATCCAGACTTTGTGGCCAATTGTGTGAATGAGATTAGCCAGATCCTGGCCAAGACAGTCAGGAGTTCATTGGAGAGGGGGATTTTTCCTGATCCCCTAAAGTTGGTGGTCATGTGACCACTCCTGAAAAAACCCTCCCTTGACCCGGACTGTCCGGTCAACTACAGACCTGTCTCTAATCTGCCTTTTGTGGGCAAGGTTATTGAGAAGGTGGCTGCACTGCAGCTGGATGTCCATCTTACCATCCACGTGGTTTATGATTCTCTTCAGTCTGGATTTAGGAAGAGACATAGAAGAGACATAGTACCAAGATGGCCCTTGTTTGGGTACTAAATGATCTCCTAATAGTGAGAGTTTGAAGGACTCATTCCATCTTGATCCTCCTTGATCTTTCTGTGGGATTTGACACTGTGGACCATGGTGTGCTATTGGAGTGCTTGCAGTTCATCTGTGGACTATCTGGTATGGTCCTCAGATGGTTTCAATCTTTCCTCTAGAGTAGGACTCAGAGAGTGGTCACTGGTATTTATTCCTCTGACGCTCTCCCCTATCCTGTGGGGTTCTGCAGGGATGCATTTTGCCACCCATGTTGTTCACAGTGTATATGCTGCTGTTATGAGACATTGTTAGGTGGTATGGCTTGAGTTTTCACTGCTATGCAGATGATACTCAGCTGTACCTGTCCTTTTGTGACCAGGCAGGAGGATGCAGCCTCAGAATTTAACAACTGCCTCTCTGAGGTCCAGGACTGGATGAGTGCCAGCTGGCTGAGGCTGAATCCAGATAATACGGAGGTGTTGATGGTGGACCCAGATCATCATGTGTGGGTGTGTTGGCTGGACAACCATCTGGATTTTTGCTCGGGGATGTTCAGCTGACTACCTCACATCAGGTGCATAACCTGGGAATTATTTTTGACAATAAGCTGACTCTGAAATCTCGGGTGTTGGCTGTTGTGAAGACCTCATTTTATCACCTGAGGAATACCACCCAGGTGAAGCACCTGGTTCCTCCCCATGATCTTTCTACCTTGGTCCATGCCTTTTGTGACCACCCACCTTGACTACTGCAATGCCCTGTACCTAAGGCTACCGGAGGTTGATATCCACCACTTGCAGCTGTTGCAGAATGTGGCAGCCAGGCTTGTGACTGGTACTTCTAGGATCAGTCACATTACTACCTGTGCTCTGCAGAGTGCACTAGCTGCCTGTACAGTGGCGGATCACCTTCATGATCTACTTGCTGACCTACAAAGCCCTACATGATCAAGGGCCCCGCTATCTGAAAGATCTCCTTTGTTCCTACTGCCCCTCCCGATCACTTCAATCTACTGACGGGGGATTGCTAGAGATTCCCAGGGTGCATTTGAAGATATCTGGGGCTCGTTCCTTTACTTTTGCAGCCCATACCCTGTGAAATTCTCTACCTCATTGGGTGAGGGAGTGCCTGACCATCCAGAGCTTTATGTCAGCCCTCAAGACTTATTTATTTAGTCTAGCTTACCCTGACAGTGCCAGCTAATAGAATTTTTTACTTAATGCCACTGTTGATAATTATATTAATTGAAATATCTGATTTTATTTATTTGATTTTATAAAATGTCAGAACATGTGTTATTTATTTGTATGTGTTTTATTGGAATTTTATGTTCAGCACTTTGATCTCTGGAAAAGCACTTTATAAATAATGTTTATTATTATTACATTTAAACTGATAATTAACAAGGGATAAAAGGTGGAATATGGATGCACCCAGATAGGATTTTTTTCTAAGAGTCAGTGAAACAGATTCTAATTTGGCTAGAGGTAGCAAACTGAATGAAGGGATTGAACAGCTGCTAGCAATGAGCAAACACTGATGCTAGACAGGTTGCAGTGCAGAAATTAGGAAACAATACATAAGGCACGGGGTATGCAAACTGATAAAATAAGCATTCACAATATGGAGATCACACAACCTTTATGTAGGATATATTCATGCAGGGTAAGGATGGGGGGTTGCAGTATACTAAGCAAAAAGTAATGTGACAGTCACTTTAGGTAGAGGATTGTTGGGTTAAGATGAAAGTCCTAACAGGAAGTGAAGGGAGTATAAAGGATAGGGAGTCAGTGGAGCACAATGATTGGCCAACAGCTGACCTCAGGCTGACTCCAGGCAGACTCTTTTGATGCCCTTATTCCTGCAGCCTGAAGAACTCTGGCCCGCTGCACAGGGGATTACATGTTGGAAGGGATCACGAGTAAGAGTGGAATCAAACCCTGCCCATGCCCTGGTTGATTGGCAGGGGACAAGGGGAGCTTCAGGTACTGTCTGTTGGATAGCAGGAGATTAAATCAATGTGGGAGGTGCAGAAAGGTGGGAGAAATAACAGCAGACCCAACCTCACAACCCCTTGTAGTGTCCCTGTGTGGAGAGTTGGGGAGATGCCAAGATGTTGCTTGAGAACAGAGCCACTCTCAGGATTCAAATTCAGGAGCTGAAACCAAGCCCCCACCCACACCTTTGTTGATTGGCAGGGGATGAGGGGAGCTTCAGGTACAGCAGAAGAAGAAATTGGTGGTGGGGGAGGTTGGAGAAATAGCAGTAGACCTTAACACACAGCCCCTTGCAGTCTCCCTGTGCAGAACGTTGGTGAGACATCAAGATGTAATTAACTTGTTCAAGGTCCCACAGTCACTATTAGGCTCTAGTGAGATTTTAACATGTGATCATCTGGTTCCCTAGCTGGCTCTCAATCTACTAGACGACACTTCACCATGGAAACCATGTTTTATAGAGTAGGGACCTTTGAAGGTATTATGTTTGAGTAATTGGGTGTGCTTTGGAAAAGGCATATATACTGTATGAACCCAGACTTTTGCTTCCCTGAGGCAAAGAAAGTATTATTTTAAACAGGATAATATTTTTCATAAACCATGAATATATCAACAAATTATTCAGATAACTGAATGGAATGAATCATACAAAAGAACAATACACTTAAAAGTGGTTACAAGAACCCAAGTATTTAATGTTTATGGAAACCCTACTGTTGTCATGCTCAACAAATGATAACTATACAGTATGTTCAAGGTATCTGATTTTGCTGCAGAGATCTTTGACTGGACTCAGTAAATGGCCTCTCATAAAAAGTAACATTTATTGAGCTTTGCACTAAAATTCAGCATTCTGGAAATTCAATTAAGTTGTATCACTCAAGATCATCTTTTATATAGTGAACATCAGGTGCCAACTATTATAAATGAAGTGCCTCTGTGGCTGCTGCCATGGTAACAGAGTTGGTGACTGTTATATCTTTTGATGGGAAATATTCTCTGTGGCTGTATTTCAGAAACCAGTGAACTGATGCTGTAAATTGAATTCAGTGATTCCCATTTTTCTGTTCTTGCTAAAACTAATTAGCATATACAAAGCAATTATGTTATCATGGTCTGGTTGCAGGTTTAGCAGTGTTTTTGAAAGGCCAAGCATAACACTGGGAGTAGTGCTGTAAATGATTTTGCTATTGCCCATTTTATCAGAACTGGAAATGCCTCTCCCTTTTGCTATAGGAAGAAATAATGAGAATTGTCATTCTTGGTTAGAGCCTGGAGGGGATACAAAGCATGATAGTGTTAAGATCTTACTCCTTATTTAATAAACATAACAGCTTCTTGGTTTTAAATGAAATTTCACTTGGTAGCAATAGTTGTTTCTTAAAAACTAAGAAACAAAATTCCACAAATGTAACATTAAGGCTCACAATTCTCAGTAAGTCAGTCTTTTCGATATATATCTGACAAAGTTGCATGTCAAAATTTATCTTACATTAAATTAAAGAGAAACCACTTTGTAAAACCCATAGTGTACAATATTTTATTGATTACCTGTAGTTGGGGTCTCAAGTAAGGTAATTAAATCACAAATGACACAAAGCAAATTTGGGTGGTAGAGTCCAGGAAAGAGAAAGGCAGTCCACAGATGGGCACAATAGTACTGGGGAAAGTAGATCAAGATATGATTAATGAATTCAGTGAGGATAATTGTAAAAATATACGAACATAATACATTTTGCCAGTAGAAGAAGGCTGTTTGATTTATGAAGTCTGCCTGATGCAGTTGTAAGGCCCTTTACATTTTGTACAGTGGGGCCAAAGAATTCAGTTTAGGATGCTATTTAAACAAGTAAAGCCACACTTGGGGAAATGGGTAACTGAGGAATTGTGTGCAACTTAAGTTACTAAAGTGCAAAAAGACTATTGCAGTAATTAAAAGTGTGTGGAACAGATCAATAGTAGTGAAAACAACTCTGCAATCAGCTCTCTCTGTGGATTTTACTATGCAAATTGCCACAATTCTACACTACGCCAAGAATTTTTATTACAATTCATGTCACGCTACAAAGCACAAATTTGCATAGTGCAAGCAATGAAGATACTTCATGTAGTGCATAGTGTGCAAATTGAATGCAATTTGTGGGTAAATTGTGTATTTGGAATTCACTTACGGAACAACGAAAATTATTAAGAAAATGGAGAGTTCAAACTATGGGGAATATTTAGACAGATTAGACAGGTTTTCCCTTGGGAAAAAGGCTAATAGGAGATATCATTTAAGTTGCTGATATTTTAGAGAGAATTAATAAGTTGGTTCAGAGGAAACATTGTCAGCTTGTTCATTATACCCATGCATAATGGGATTGAATTCTGGGTAATTTAAGGAAACAGTTGTCACCCAGAGAGTGGTAAACTTATGGAACAAGTTCTCAAAGAAAGTGACGCAAGTAGGAAATATTGACTCTTAAATTCAAGTTGGATCACTTTCTTGTGGAAAATAACATTTCATGGAGAATATAACATTACTGGGGCAGATTGTAATTCATTGGGGGAACGGAAAGTCACAAAAAGCATAACTCATAGCAGAATTAGTTTGCCTGGGAAAAATAATTTGCATCACATGAGTTTGGTATCCTAGAAGCTGTTGCCAGTTGTGGTTTTTTTTTCTCTCCTTAATACCAGTCTATAAAATGTACTGGTAACACTTTCCATTACAATGACTAGAGTTGTTTTACATGACAGTGAATTCTGAAACAGCCTGTGCAGCAAAATATGAATACAATGGACCTTTGTTATTTTTTATGACTGTGGGAGGAGCCTACAGCCATATCACTTTAGCTTGAAAAGAGGTTTCCATGGAACACATTTTTAGTAGTGTTCAGTATATCCTTCCATAACACTGCAAATCCCTACGGCAGTTAAAAAATACTCCACTCTTTCTGTTTAGAATGATGGACACAGAACTCAAAGCTGCTTTTCTCTGACAGCAAATGAGCACAGCTTGCAAACAATCTAAATATCTTTAAAACTGTTTAAGGTTCACAAAAACAGCCAGTGTAAATGTTGTTATGGGCAAAACGTCCTTTCACATGAGGGTAGTCACTACTCTGACTTCTTTATATTTTGTAAAATATGGTCTTCCAAACAACCTCATTTTTTTCTGAGTGAACCCAGCAGAAGTCATACCAAACAAATGTAAATATCTCAGAAAGTACACGAGTTAACAACATACAAGCAACATCAAAGTTGTTCAGGACAAAATTATCTTTCAAATGAGGGTAGTCACTAATCTGAATTCATTAGATTTTTTTTAAATATAGCCATCTGAAAGGTCAAAATTGTGAAGAAAAATGAAAATTCAGGTAATCAGATGGCCATAGTTTAAAAAAATATAAGTAGTGCAGCTAAACAGATAGGCACATTTGAAAGGTAGTTCTATCCTGAGCAGCTTTCATAAGGTTATGAGTAACTCCTATACTTTCAGAGATACTTACATTTGTTTGTCATAACCTTTATTGTATGTCTGACAGCCTGATTTCAGAAAACAATACACTGAGACCAGAACATATGGTTTCTGTCTTGTCAAGCCTCATTTAACAGCAGATGCTGAAGTTATTCTAGCAATGTAGAGCACATCAATGGAATTCTTTAGTTCTTAATATGAACAACAAAAAACACTTGAAACAAAATGATCTGCTGATTGGGGGCACATTAAATCTTTTCAGGATGGAATCATGTTAAATCTTTTTAGGAAAAAAGTAGCAGATTAATTTTAGTAATTATTAGCCAGCAATATCTATAAGTGAAGCTGTCACTGACCAGCTAGGGGGAAGAAGGAAGCACAGAAGAAAACAATGCTCACACACATACAGAAGACTTGGTTGTCTGTGAAACTTTTAGAAGCAAATGGTTTGATACCTTTTAGGCATCTATGCTGTACCACTGATTTTTTTTCTTATATTATGTCCTCTTTGGCAACTTCTACTATTAAAATGCATTAAATGTATAGTTTACTAAATCTTGACCTTGGAGTAACTCTTGAATGACTCCTAAATAAGTTTTAAGCCATTCCCTTCATGGGAATTCAAGACCTGTGCAAAAGGTTGAGTGTTATTTTTTCATATTTTTTTTACAAATTTCCAAAGTAAAAGTTTGGAGAAACAGAAAAGTATGTATAACTAATCTCTGCATTTTCAACTCAGAGAGAAGTTACTATTTGCGAAAAATCAAACCCAAAGTGTATACAGTTTTTGCTCTAAAATAAAGTTATTCTAAATCTTATTGGACTGTTGATGAACTGAGAAAAGAAATGTTTAGATAAAACAAACTGATGACTGGAGGGTTGAAAGGTCATTAAAATTGTAAAAGGTCAAATTATGAACCTTAAATGCACTCATTAAGACCATTCTTCCCAGTGTGTAATTATAATGAATTAAAGACATTTGAATATAGACCTACAGTTTTACAACCATTGCGATACATATTTTTAGGATCAGAGGAATGGTGCAAGGCTGCTAAAATCATGGTGCTCTCACTTCTTCAATGCTTCAGTGTGTGTGGATCAAACCAAGAAGAGCCATAATAAAAGCTTCTATCTTCTCAAAAAAATATATTTTATTATATTTGATTTAACCTGAAAATACAAAATAGTAATAAGGAAGTAAAACAATCAAGGTGAGATCTCGGCATTCTCCAACCATACATTGAAGCCGAGCCATAATAAAGGCTTCTATCTTCTTTAAAGCAATTATATTTTTTATTTTGATATATTTAATATTCTGTATCTAACTAGTCACTAGAAAAAAAGTTTATTGGGTGTTTGGAAACTGGCAAATAAAACCAGACATGGAAGGAAGTAAAAAGAGAGTATCGGTTGCTGGGTCTAGAAGCAAGTCAAGGAGTTCACTTGATCACTCCAATGGGGAACACTTACTGACACTACTGACTGCTGGTGGGCACTGGTAGCAGAGGAGGAGCTGGGCAAGTGCTGCAAGCAGTCAGTGCAGGAGGAGGCAGATGGCAGGCTGCCTTCCATAGTCCAGCTCTTGTTTTAAATTCCTGGTGGTGCCTGAGTGGCTATAGCAATCATCTTTGCAGCAGCCCTCCATCTGTAGGGATTAAGGGGACTCAGTTTAGCTGTTCTGTTGTATTCAGGCAGGTTTGAGCTCCATTACAGCAAAAGGTCCGACTGCAGCTTTGGACTACCAGCTCTGCTACTTGTACAGGACTGACTGCTTGAGAGCAAGGGATCCTTGCTGCTTGCAAAGGAAGTGGGAGAGGTAGCAGTTAGTGTTCATTTGTGTGTCAGGGCAGGCAGAGGGGCTGATTGACCTGGGAGGAGTGCCTTTAAGTGTAAGGATTGCATGTGTCTGAACTGTCGTGGATTGCATGGGCATAGGCAGGGGGTGCTCATAGTGTCAGACACCCCCCTTCCCAAAATTGCCTCTGAAATTTTCAAATTCTTTTATTTTATTTTTGGGTTGCCTCAGGCTCAGCTGCTAAAACACTCAGTGTGTCAGCAGTCTCCATAGAGGCTGGAGCTAGCTGCAACACAGTGTGCATGCATGGGACCATTGATGGCTAGGGGAGATGGAGACATCATCAACAGAGAGAGTGGGAGAAGCCTGGTGAGACAGACTAGTGAGCATGCCGCTGTGTTACATCATCTGTACAGTGCCAAGAAAGTTGTGGTGTCCTTTCCACTGTGAGGGTGGTAGAGTAGGACTATGTGCTGGTCTTCTCTAGCCTCAGTTGAATTGTGGGAGAACTTGAAGTATGGTCTACCACAGAAAGAACAGGCCTGTCTGGGGCTGAGCTGTGAGTAGTACAAAGAGCATCTTCTTGACTGTGATGGACACTGGTTGGACTGGAGGTGTGGTCCAAAGTGAAGAAAGGAGAGGTTGAGGAAAAATCTGCCCTGGCTTAGTGGCCTGTAGTCCTGTCCTGGAGGAGAGTAACTGTTAAGGCAAGCCAACAGAAGGATAATCAGCAGAAAAGTGGTGAGTGGAGAAAAGAATAAAAATTGATTCAAGGGAGGGGACTCATTCTGAGAGGTGGTGAGGGGTACTGGCACCATCTCCCAGGGCAACTCACTCATTAAATCTCAACCCCACTGATGTTCTACCCATCTTGGAGCTTATTATGCAGAGTGGGAATAGGTGTGGAAAGGCAGATGCCTGACTGACATCTTTGTCTCTGGCTGTTGCAGAGTGCTCCCATGTGCAAAGGTGGAACTGGGTTAAGAGTATTCTCTGTATGCAGAGGTGGTATGGTGGTAGAGGAAGAGGAGTGATGCAAATGTGTGGAGGTGTCCCCATGTTTAGGAGTGGGATGGATGGGGAGCAATTCTCCCAATGTAGGGGCAGTAGGATGAAGGGGTGGATTGCTCCCCATGTACAGAGCTGATATGAAGTGGGAGGAAAACTTCCCATATGTGGAGGTTGAATGGATGGGGAAGAGTGCTTCCTATGTGCAGGAGATGGTATGCAGTGGAAGAAGTGCTCTCCATGTGGGGGGGTGAAATGTAGTGTGAGAAACACTGAAGGTGTCAGGGGATGAGTGCTCAAAATGTATGGAGGTGCAATGGAGGTAGAGCAATGATACTTACGTGTGGAGATGGAATAGAGGGAAAGGCACTTTCCATGCTCAAATTCAAGTTTATTGTGAAGGGATATAACCCATTGAGCAAGCTCATTTGCAAGGATGTCCCTTGTACAAGCATTGATAAGGACAATATATGGTGTGAGATACAAAAAGTAAGGACACATAATATAAATTAAAATAAAACAATTTCTAGGATTGTGGATATGTTGTTCTATCCACACTAGCTGGCATGTCCTTTCTCTTTAAGAATCTTGCCAGGAGATCTCAAAGCTGGCTCCTCATACCCACCAGGATGGTATATCCCTTGGCTTCACCCCTTGATGCCTGATCTTTTTTCTGCTGGAAGATTCAGGTTCCCTCCATATCGCTCACACATTACAGTAGGTCCTGTTGAACAAATCTCAGGATTTACCTAAAATGAAACTAATTTGAGTTTCTCCACATTGCTTCGCGATTACGATGGCAATGGAAGACAAGTCCTCACCCAGTTTCCGCCGCTGCCTGTGAGAGTAAAAAATGTCTCGGACCGACCCACATGCCTCGTGCATCTATTGCCTGGGCCATGCCCATGACACCCAGGCCTGCAATAATTGTTGTGCATTCCATCCCAATGTCTTGGATGATCGTCTCGCAAAACTTCAGTTGGGCAGACCAGAGAAACGGAACCCACCAGTCAAATCGAAAGAGACCCACTGAGTGGTTATAAGTCTTAATCCTACTTGTTTTGGGTTCCACCATTTCAGGCTCCTTCAAGGAGATGTGCCAGTCTCTCCCCACAAAATGGTAGGGTCCTTCGGGCATGCACGTCTCTCGCTACCATAAAAAAGAGTTGAAAGAAGGTTTGTCTTATCGATGACATTCTTGGGATTGTGAGAGATCTCAGTCCCAGGAATCTCCTGTCTCAACTTCAGTCAAGATTGCAGCCTCGGCCACTGGCTTCATGGTACCCCTGTCAAGCCATCCAGCTGAGATATGGGATGATGACCAGGTCAAGATTGTGCTCCACCCCATCAATCCATTGTCGCTCAATGATGCCGACAATTCCTTATTCAGGACTTCTGTCCTGACTGGACCCACTGAAGAGGAGACCCAGCCTGCTGGGAACCTCCTTATGGTCCTAGTCCCTGACTTGGAAGAGCTGCAGTTTTTCCCTGTCGGTCCCCTCGATGGTCCAAGTCAAGGCCTCAGACTCCTTTGACCGATAGGCCAAAGAAATCACATAAGCGCTCCAAGAGTGGCACCTCCACCATTCTTCCTCATCCTCCTTGGAAGAGGAGAGGCTTTGACACAGGCTGCATCGACGCTACAAGGACTTGATATGGCAGCAGCTAATTGTGGCTGGCCGAAGTCGACTCCAGCTTCCACCCCAGCCATTACTTGGTTGTCACCCTTCTGGCCAATGCCAACTCTCCAGGAGCTTGTTGATACTGCCCCTCCACCTGCTGAGCCAGTTAAGACCCTCCTGGCACAACCAAAACCAACCTCTCCACCAATTCAGGTGGAACCGCTACCTAAATAGCCTACCTCTGGGGCTCCTTCCAAGGAGTCTTGGTCTGTCAAGGGCCTTCCACATAGGCTATCTGTCACCCTCACTCCAGACCATCCCAGGTGGTTTGAAGGAGACACAGGTGGCCGGCCGATCTACCTGGACTCCTTGGAGTCTGAGGACTCCAACTTGCATTCCCATCCCTTGGATGATTAATCCATCGGGAGTCTCTCAATGGAGGAAGGTTCCACATCCTTCATGGGCATCCACTGTCTCATCTCTGAATCTACAGGGATGCCTTTGGAGCCCATTCAGAAGCAAGCTGAATATCCCCTCACTGAGATCCTCAAATGAGGGGATTCTTTGACAGAGGCCTTCCCTGTGGCCAAGACCATTGTTGGTCCAGCCTTGGAGCTGTGGCAGCACCCAGCCTCCTGCCCTGTGCCTTCAGCCAGGATGGTCTGCAAATACATGGTTCCCATCGGCTCCATCTTGGGATTCACCGAACACCCCTCTTCCCAGGGGTTGGCGACTGAATCTATGTTTAGGTGCTTGGGTAATTCGGGAGACATTGATAGACCCCCCAGACAAAGAGTCCAAGAAAACTGGACCACACTGCCAGGAATGTCTATGCTGCCTCTTCACTTGGCCTTTGTCAGGTGAGCTTGGCCATCATCATGGTGCATTTTTCTCATGCCCTCTTGGGATCTCTGGATGAGGTTCTTCCTCATCTCCCCACAGACATCCAGACCATGGTCAGGCAGGTCCACGACCAGGGTTGGGCAGTTGTCAAACAGCAACTCCTGATGGCTCTTGACATTGGGGAATCTTGCACCCACTCAATGGTGACCACTGTCACCATGCACTGCAGGGCCTGACTGTGGGTCTCAACCTTCACGGTGGACACTCAGTGCAAACTGAAGGATGTTCCCTTAATGGGCACAGATTTATTCAGTCCAGGACTGGACAGTCACCTCCAGTGCATAGAGAAGTCCAGTGGCACCTTGGACTCCATGATTTCTGCCCAGAAGGAATCCCAAGGTTCCAAAAAGCAGAAGAGAAAGTCCTTTCAGTCTTCTGCCCCTGTGTCCAAGCAGCCCCACTTTCAGTGAGGGCAGCAACACCAGTAGACTCAACCTTGGCATCCTCAGCCCAAGCCAGGGTCCTCAGCATTCTGTAAGATCAGAGGGAAAGGTCCTGGCAGTTCCCAAGCTACAGCCTCCTCCTCCTCCTCCAAACCTGCACATTGATGAGATGGGGGTTGCCAACCCCATACCCATCACACCCACTCTGGGTCTTCCCATAGGGGGTCAGCTCTGCCACTTCAATTCTGCCTGGTCCACTATCTCAATGGACAAGAGAGTCTTGGAAGTGGTCAGCCAGGCGCTGCCTCTGGAGTTTGAGCAGTACTCACCAAGCCAAGCCCCACGGGAGGAAATGGTTTCATAGAAACACAGAATCAGATGGCAGATAAGGACCGCTTGGCCCACCCAGTCTGCTCATTTCCATACCTAATGGATAAGTTGCAGATCCTAGTTAACCAACAGCCTACTTCCTCCAACCCCAACCCCTAGAATTGCCTTATGTCTGTCCCATGCATTCTTGAATTCCTCCACTATTTTTGACTACACAACCTCCACAGCAAGGCTGTTCCATGCATACACAACCCTTTCCATGAAAAAAATATTTCCTCACATTACCTCTGAGCCATCCCCCTTCTACCTTCAAATTGTGCCCCCTTGTTCTTACACATCTCTTTTTTTGAAAGATGCTACCCTCTGCAGCTGATGTCATAATCTTTAGAATCCACTTCCAGTCCCTCCAAGCCATGGTGCCAGGCAGGCACCTTACTTCACTTTCCCTTGCCTCCCCCAGTTCTATCCCCCTGATAATTGAGTCCTCCACCAGGAGCTGCTTCCTTTCCCTGCTGCATCCTGTGCCACTTTCCTGTGGGCCTCCCTTGTGATGGTTGCCAGCAACCTCAGTCTCCACTGTGTGTGCTTCCATAGGGGAACTGTGCTCCACCAGAATGGCGTAAGGATCGTGGAGTGGTATGTCTGAAGGGGTGCACCTCTGTTCCACCACCCTAACCCTCCCTAAGCCCACTGTGGCCCAACTACTGCTCCTTCTTGGCAACCTCTGAGGCAGAGGTTGTGGCCCTGGTGTTCCCTGCATGGGGAGGTTCCTGTTCTCCTATCCAGTTTGGCCTGGAGATGGTCAACCTCTTCCCTCAGAGCACACAGTTACCTGCAAATAGGGCAGCATCTCAGCCTCCAGAATGTCTCCCAGAAGACTGCTGCCCCACAGCCTGTGCATTGCACTACTCCCCACATGTCTGCCTTCTTTCCAGTTTACCCTGTGTAAATGGTTTTTTTCTCTGCACTCAGTAAGATCTCCAAGACAACATCACCCAACTTCTCCATGAGGAGGTAGTGATCACAGTCGTGGATCCCCCTGTCAACCCAGGATTCATTTCCAGGTACTTTCTGGTCCCAAAATGAATGCTGGACTGGCTTCCATTCTAGATCTGCACAACCTGAACCAATTTCTCAGGTACTGCACCTCTCAAGCAGAACATGTGGTTTTGCTCACTGGATCTGCAGGATACGTTCTTTCATGTCCCGATCCTGCAGTCCCACTGAAGGTTCTTCCACTTCAGGGTGGAGGAAACCCTCTATGAGTTCCAAGCCATGCCATTTGGCCTGTCATCGGACACCAAGGTCTTCACCATATACATTGCAGTGGTGGTGGTCCATCTTCAGCATTAAGAGTGACAGGGTGTACCCCTATCTTGAAGATTAGCTCATAGCAGGTCCCTCCAGACTGGAGTTGGAGAGGTCCAGGGATCTGGCCCTCCAAACCTGCCTCAACCTTGGCCTTCTGATCAATGAGACCAAGTCAAAACTCATGCCCTCGCAGGTGATTTGCTTCATCGGGGCAGAGCTCAACTCTTGCCAAGCCAGGCTCCCGGCTGACAGGGCGGAGGTTCTCTCCTCCTTTGCTTGATCATTTCTGGTTGGGCAATTGCACCCTGCCCGGGACTTCCTGTGACTTCTGGGTTACATGGCGGCCTGCACCTAGATGATCCGATGGGCCCTATGGCATATGCACCCCCTTCAAAGGGAGCTGGCCAGCCAGTGTTCTCAGCGATACAGTCATTTTGATCAGCTGGTCACTGTGACCCAGAAGATGTCAGATTCTCTCCAGTGGTGGACCATCCTGGAACATCTGCAGGGAGGGATCCCTTTTGTCCACTTGAGTAGATGGTCATCCTAATGACCGATGCCTCTCTCACAGGCTGGGGTGCCCACATGGGGAATCACTGAGTCCATTGGCTCTGGACCCCAGAGGAATCCCAATGCCATATCAACCTGCTGGAGCTCTGAGCAGTTCAGCTGGCACTGGCTGCATTAGCTCCATTTCTTCATGGTCGAGTGGTTCAGGTCCAGATGGACAACACCATGACCATGTACTACCTCAACAAACAGGGCGGCATGCACTCCAGGCCTCTGTGCAGGGAAGTGCTCCACATCTGGATCCTTGTGAGCTGACTGGAGGCAGATCTCCTAGCCATCCATGTGGCAGGAGCCTCAAATCAGTTGCAGATGCCCTCCGCCTTATGGGCATGGTGTGCTACGAGTGGTCTCTCCATTCAGAGGTAGTTCACAGTCTGTTCTCCCAGTGGGGCACCCCTCAGGTGGACTTGTTTGCCTCCAGGGAGAACACAAAGCTGAGGCTGTTTCATGCTCACCCCCCCTCAGCAGGACTTGCTGCAGGGGGATGCCTTCTTGAGGCCATGGACCCAGGCCTCTTTTATGCCTTCTCTTGGTTCACAAGGTGCTCCTCAAGGTCAAGTGGGACAGGGCACAAGTGATCCTGGCCACCTAAGACTGGCCTGGCCAGTTCTGGTATCCAGATCTCCTCAACTTCAGCACCAGTCTCCCGTGGCATCATGCCTGGACCTGCTTTCGATCAATATGGGGAAAGTATTCCATCCGGACCTTCAATCCCTGCACCTGAGAGCCTGGTTCCTGAGTGGCTAGAGTTCCAGGCTTTGGGTCTCTCCAATGATGTCCTCAATGCAGTTGAGGCATCTAGGAAGCAGTCAACCAGGAGGTGATATACCTTCAAATGGAAGAGATTCTCCATTTGGTGTCAGGGCAAGGGCCTGGACCCTTTGTCTTGTCCAGTAGCTAGCATCCTTGACTACCTTTGGTCTCTCTTCAAAGGGGCTCTTTGGTCTATGACCCTTAAGGTACACCTGGCAGCTATCTCTGCTTACAGAGCATGGGCCAGTCAGCAAACAGTGGCACAGGAGAAGGTGGTCTGGCATTTCTTTAAAGGTCTCAACCATATTTCCCCTCTGATACATGAATCACCATCACCATGGGATCTACTGCTGGTACTGGCAAAGCTCATGGGTAAGCCATTTGAACCAATGCACAGGTGTCAAATGTCACATCTGTCATGGAAGACTGCCTTCCTGGTGGCTATCATGTCTGCCAGAAGGACTGGGGAGCTCCAGGTGCTCTTTGTCGAGTCTTCTTATCTGGTCTTCAACAGGGACAAGGTTGTCCTGTGCCCCAACCTGAAGTTCCTTCTGAAGGTGGTGTCAGAGTTTTGCCTGAATCAGGTGATGACTCTGCAAGTGTACTACTCCAATTACACCTCAGAGGCTGAGCTCAGGCTCCATACTTTGGACCTTAGATGAACGCTTTCTTATTACAAGGAGTGTACGGCTGAAGTTCGGGGAGAGGTTCGCCAGCTGTTTGTCACCTATGCTGAAGCTGCACCTGGCAGACCTACAGCAAAGAGGATGATTGGCAGATGGATTACATCATGCATTGATCTCTTCTATAGGTTGATGGGCAGGGAGCCTCCTGTAGGGATAGAGCTTATTCCACCTGCCATACTGCTTCATTGGTGGCTGCTTCTTGGGATGTCCCTATCCAGGATATCTGCAGGGCTACTACCTGGAAGTCAGCAAACACCTTTATTTACCATTATCACATCAACCTTAAGTCACACTAGGATGCTGGTTTTGGGGCCTCAGTTTTTCCGTCTCTGTTCTCCAAGTAAGTATTAAGGGGGTGTGTGCCTTGCCTCCCTCTTTCCAGAGAACTGCTAGGAGTCTGCCAAGTATTGTGGGTAGAACAACATATCCATGATCCTAGAAAAACAGGTTACTCACCTGTAACAGTAGTTCTAGGAGTGGCTTATGTTGTTCATCCACACAAACCCACTTGACCTCCCCAGCTTCGACACACAACTATCTGCTTCCAGCGGGGGCAAGATCTGCCATTAAGGGGTGGAGCCGAGGGATATACCACCTGGGTGGGTGGGAGGAGCCAGCTTTGAAACCTTCCAGCAAGATTCTTAAAAGGAAATCACATGCCAACTAGTGTGGATAAACAGCATATATCACTCCTAGAACTACTGTTACAGGTGAGTAACCAGTTTTTTCTTTACATTAATATATACAATATGTACAATGTTGCATTCAACAAGGATTGAGCCCAGATATGATTACATAAGACACTATGTCCACCATGTGGAAGAGGAATCAAGAAGGAGAATTGCTCCCCATATGCCAAGGAGGCATGGAGGGGGAGGAGTGCTCTCTATGCGCAAATGTGTAATGGAGGGGAAGGAGTGCTCCCCATATGTGGAGGTGGGATGAAGGGGGGAACAGTCAGTTAATAGCCACCATCCTAGACCCCACTCCAGCCTGTGTGTGAAACTTTTTGGAATGGGCACAGTTTATGATGGGGCAGGTGTGCACTCCACATCTCTTCTCTGGTTGCTGTAATGTATTGGGTTAATAGGTGAGGGTGGAAGAGGGGGCATCACTCACTCAGGAGCACCCACAGTATACTATACCCCCACCAACCCAGCAGAGTGGGAATAGTTGTGGAGGGGGGGATACAACATCCACATTTTTATGTTGGCTTGTGAGCACATGTAAACAACATATTGGGGTAGTAGCACTTTCAGAGGTGTGTCAGTGTTGTGGCGAATGGAGGAGATGCTTTAGTCAATTTGTCCTTCAGCCGCCAACCAATGAGCATGCTGCTGATGACAGCAGTTTGAGAGAGTGCCATAAAGCTGAAAGAAATCTGTCGCTGCAATCAGAGACAGGCTTGTCATTGCAGTGGCAGATGATACATCTCCATTAAGTGTCATTCCTAGTGAAACATTTCAATACATATGGTGGCTCCTGCCATCCACTACACAAACCCAACATCGGGGTGCCCAATCCCTGTGTCGGCATCCCTCCCTTAATGTGCCTTTCCTGGTTAAACAGTATCCCTTTTCTGACACCAGGATACCCACCCCCGGTGTCAGATGCACCCCAACCCATCTATATGGCATGCTGACATTGGGGTGCCCAATCCCCATGTTGGCATCCCCCCGAATTGTGGCACTTTGAGAGCCCACCCCGGTGTTCCTATTTTTTTTTGTGTGTGTAAGCTATGTAAAAAAAGGAAACCTTCCCTCACAGTCTTTTTCCCTGCAATGAAAAAATGGTTCACTGTTGTCACTCTCATCTCCTCCCCATCCCCACCCTCCTCTATGCACCAACCTCCTGCATCCCGTCTCACCCATATGTACACTCCGGAGGTCGGGAGCCGTGATCTTCTCTGAAGTGCGACACATCTGCACTCTTCAAAGCCGAACTGTGAACTGAAGAAATGATGGTAAGCTTTATAATGGGGAGTTTCAACTTAGGTTGATATTTCAACTAATTTTAGGAATTAGGGCCCCAAATTTTCAACATAGGGTTCTTGGGACCCCACCTCATGAGCATGTAGCTGTCATTTCATTTCTTGGTCCTGAAAGGTGATTTCACCTTTGCAGTACTTAATCACCTTTTGGGACTGATTAATGAAACGACAGTGCCACTATTCATGAGTGGAGGTCCCAAAAAGCCCATGTTGCAAATTTGGTGAAAAAAGTCCAAAAAACAAGTGCATTGCCAGCATGCATTGCGCAGTTTCTATGCACGCGTGTAACATTGCCAGGTTTTAATATTTTCACTCCAGATTTACAACATTGCCATTTCTTCACACCTCCTTATGAATAGTACAGCTTTAATTTTTCACATCCTGCCTAAAACATGTTTTCGCACCTGTGGTGCACAATGGGCGTGGTCACTGTGTGAAATCAACTTTTGGGACAGATTAACAAAATCACAGTGCTACTGTTCATGAGGAGAGAACCCAAAATGTCCATCTTGAAAACTTGGTAAAAAAATTCCCAAAAATGACAGCGTTACAGGCGTGAGTTGTGCAGTATCTATTCATGCTCGTAAGTTCACAAATTTTTCATATTTCTCTCCAGATTTTCAACATTGCCATTTTTTCACACCTCCTCATAAATAGTACAGTTGTCATTTTTTGCATCCTGGCCGAAATGTGTCTCTGCACCTATGGCTCCAAATGGTGCAGTTGCTGTGTGAAATTACATTTCAGGATAGAGTAACAAAATGATAGTGCCACTGTTCATGAGGTGGGATCCCAAAAAGCTAATGTTGAAAATTTGGAGTAAAAATACCGACAAACACCCAGGGCATTAAGGTTTCCAGCCATACACCCACTCTGTAGAGACTGAGAGGAGTCAGTGGTGTAACTTGGGTTCATCTGCCTTAATGTTGAAGCATTCTACCCCTACCCCCCACCCTACAGCCACTGACAGGCACTGAGGAGTTCCTTGGGTTCTGTCACCCTAACATTCACCCCTTTCTCCTATATTGCACCCATCTCAGCTTATTTCCTTATGGAATGGGGTGAACATAAGTGCTGAAACCCCAAAGAACACCACAACACCTGTCGGTGTCTGCAGGGTGGGATGAGGTGGAATGGCATAAGTGTTATGGACAATGACCCAAAGTTACACTCCCAATGCCTTTCAGTCTCTGTGGGGATGGGGTTGGCGTTAGTTCAATACTTCACTGCCATTCCTATTATGCATCTCTCTAACTCCTGCACTACAAATGCCAGTGCCAGCAAGTCAACATTCAGCATTGACAAATGCTTGTTATATCTTAGTACCTCAGACTGCTCTCCATGGGTAGAGCACATTAGGTGGGAAAGCCTCTTGCTGAAGCATAGTGTTCTGCAAGTGTAGAGGTGTGGCATAGGGTGAGGAAGTGTCAGTCATCCAAAGCCCATTCCAACCTTCATGCTAACTCTGGTGGACCAGGGATGGGTATGAAGGGGCCGATGTGCAACTTGCATCTCTATCCCTGGCTGCTGCAGGGTGCTACCATTGTGTGGAAGTGGGATGGGGGATGGGGCACCATTCTCCCAGAGCCACCTGCCTGTAGCTAACCCCTGGCTGTGTCTGGGTGCTCCTTTTGTGCAGTGGTGGAATAGATGCACCAAGCTTGTTTTACACTGTGTATCTCTTGGTCTTTCTCTATCTCTCTCTCTAACGTCCGCTCCCCCATGGTGAAAGGAAAACCCTGCAGCACTGCTCTCTGTCCTGGTCATGGCACTCTTGCTGCCACTTTCTCTGCCTCTCTGTGTGTGCTGTCTGCTTCCACTAAGCTTCAGAAAGACAAAGAGTCAGACTGACAGCAAGGTGCCAGAACAGTGAGCGGAAATAAAATGAATAGCAGCCAAGCTTAGGTGTACTCTGTACACTAATTCTGTGTTTGGTGGTGGGGGGGTTGACACCATTTCTGACTAGAACAGATTGGACATGCACATATATGTCACACTGGAAGTGGCTCTCACTGTTTCTGTATCTCTCTCGGGGGTTGGGGGTGGAAGGGGGGTGGGGGGAGGGAGTAGACACTGCTAGGGGACAGGCCACCCATTTATTTACTTATTTTTTTTAGTCTATTTCCCTCCTGATCATGGTTTGAGGAGCCTCTCTTGGGCATCCAGCTGGATCCTGCTCTGCCCGAAGTCCACCTGTCTGAGTTTCCTCTCTCCTCCACCTCATCCCGCAGCTGGAATCCCCAGATTAACCCCTCTGGGGTGGGGCCACCCCTCCTCTCTGGGTGCACTTGCATACATAGACTCCAGCTGCGGGTGAGGGTCCCTGGTGGAGGAACCTGAAAGGTCAGCCAGAATGGACCCGGCAGTGGGCGTGGGGGCTGGTGCAGTTGCCCACCCCAAGGACTGGGTTTTTCCTTGTTCTGCAGTCTCCCCCCCCATGTGTGGTGCACACCCTGATGCACTGGTGCACTGCATCCCTGCCTGCTTTGGCCACGCTGATCACGTGCTGCCCGGCTCTCTGCAGTGCCCCCCGGTCTCCTCTGGGGGCCGCTGGCATGCCGAGCTAACCCATGCCTCCCTCCCTAGACAGTACAGTTCCACAAGGGTGCTTGATCCTCAACCCTCCCCCTGCTGACTCCCAGTGCCTGAGCTCACTCCCAAACAGGGTCGCTGGCATAGCGCAAGGCTTGGCATCCAGCGCCTCAACCCTCAGCACCACCAGGCTGGCTCAGACCACCCATTTAAATTAATGTTTGTTCAGATGCAAGTCTGGGAGCCACTGATCATTGTGGTTATAGCCAATGCATTGCACTGCCACCTATTTCACACTACCGAGGTGGTGCTGCTGCATTAGTGACAGCTTATCACCTGGTGATCACTCTCATTCCACCTACTTACCACATCTCAGCATGTTGCTGTCACTGTCTGAGGGCACTCTCTCTGCTCTTTCCCTGATACTGGTGCCACTCAGCACCTCTTTTGACCCTGCGCTCTCTTTTGGGGGCGGTCTTGCTGCCTCTCATTCTTGGTGTCTGTCCCTGCAGCCTGTGTCTCTCTCTCTCTCTCTCTCCCTGCCATCCAGGTTTATGCTACAGCTCTGCAGGCAATGTTGCCTTACTTCTCAGCACTCTTGTTCCTTGTATTGTGTGGTTGGGTGGGGGGCACACTGAGGCAGAGGGACACAAGCAGATCCACAGGGTGGGTTAGTGGGTACCATCACAGAGAGCAATGCTCAGGCTGGGTGCTGTGGCTCACATGAAGCAATGGAGAGAGAGAAGCTCAGGGACAAGAACACACACTGTCATTCACACAGAGACATACAAACAAGTTCAACACGTATGTCTGTCTGGGGAAGGATAAATAATAATTACTTTTTCTTTATTGCTAGGACTGTTTACTGCATATGGTACAGACAGTGGGGGATACAGTGTATGGCTTGGTATCTAGACATCTGCAGGATGGGTGGGGAGACAAACAGTAAGATCGGTAAAGGCACGAATAAAAGGAATGAAGTACTCTCATTTGAGCACTTTATTTCTTTCAACTAGAGAATGGATTCCAGCTATGAAACTGTGACTTGTGTCACAGTCTTGTTGCATGCTCATTGGTCTGTCAGGGATGAGCCTACTGTAGATTGTTGTGCATTGGACTCATCCCTGACACACCTCTGAAATGTTCTACCACAAGATGTTTCTTGTACACATGCAAGGAAACATAGAAAACTAAATAATTTAGATTAGTGACTACCCTCATTTGAAAGGCATTTTTGTCCTGAACACAAAAATGTAAAATAATGCACTTGGGGTACAGAAATCCCGGGGCAGAGTACACATGGGTGGAGTGGTATTGACAACATTAAGAAAGTACACATAAAAAAAAAGAGCTTTTGCATACAGTTGATTACTGTTTAACAATCTTTTGCACGTATGGCTGCCTGTGTACATCTGATGCAAACCCATAATGATGTTCCTCACTTGAAACAAAAATGGGGGGGGTCATAACTGACTCCTTGTTTTTGTGTTAAAGGGATCAGTTTCTTTACAGAAAAAACAAGGAAAGGCATCAGATGATCATGGGGACCACTTTTTTCCAGAGCATGCCACCACCAGCAGCTACCACTTCAAGACTGCTACTACCCCACCTAATACAATCAGGGGAAAACCAGAAGTAGTCTACCAGCACTGAGATCAATATGGTTAAGGCACATCTGCCAGAAATTAATGCTTAGAAAAGAATGAGAAAGTGATTGTGATGACGAGCAAGTCCCAGACCAGGGGCAGGATTCACAAAGCTATCGGAACCCAAGTCCCACTCCACAACTGCAATTGCGGACTGAAATCACCCGCAGCTGTGCTGGTTGTGATTCACACCTGCAGCAGTTGTGAAGGGTGTTATAGCTGCTCCCACCAGCCATAGCATATTTCTGCAGCTGCATCGGTCTCCCTCGTGACACCACCAGAAAGCAGCCATAAATCGTGGAGCCGGTCATAATCCGGCTCCACCTTTGTGAATACCTGCCACTGCGGTACTCCTGCAGCTCCGCAAGTGGCCACCCTTTGACACCGATGTTTTGCCACAGCTGTGGGAATTTCACGATCGTTGTGAATCCTGCCCGAGATCTCTAGTTTGTTAATAGACTCCTTGTGAGTCTGATTTGTATGACTGCATGGGCCAAACTTCACTGATGTTATGCTGTCATCAGATTTGTATAACAGCACTGTGGAAGCACATAACCAGACCACTGTCTGATGTGCTACAACAGTGCTCCGACATAGTTTCCAGTGATTCTGTTTATTATTACTTATGGCTGACTGTGGTGCAGCAAAAGCACTGCATATCCTTTTTCATGCTCATGCTACTCCTAAAAGCTCTACACAGCCATATCAGCTTTGACCAGATCTTGTTACTCTTGATTTTCTATGAACAAAGTAGTGTAATTGATAGAATAATGTTCGATTTTGGCTACAGTGATGAGAAAGAGAGAGATTTGTTTTTTACTTTATGATGAACAGGTAGCTTATTTCTTACCTTTAGAGTATTTTTTTCTTAATGGTTGTAAGCGACAAATGTTTATAATGGATATAATAAAAAACAAATCTAAAAATTATATAATTGGCAGCTAAGACCTGTGAGATATTTTTTTTCTATTTTAATATTATCTCCTCTCTCCAATATGATTTGGTCTAGACTTGCCTATATATTGTACAAATTATGTCTTCTCTTTACTGAGATTTGTCTTTTATTTTACTTGTATGATGTATTATATAAAGAAAATATTCAATAAAATATAAATATATAAAAAAAATACTGTAGGATGTTCAAAACAAACACTAACAGCAGGGTGGCTATGGCTAGCACTCTGAATAATTTTGTGTGCACTTTTTTGCACAGGTTTGCTGCACATGTGGGGCTGGATTCTGAAAGAGCCCTAAAATTGCTGCAAGCTGCCACCAAAGGCAGTTTGCATCAGAGCCCAGTGCGCCAGGGACTCTGTGACTGATTCTCTATTGGGCAGGGTCCCGGAGGCAAAGCCCCATGGCTTACAGCAGCCGTGACTGGGCACCAAACAGATGACACATTGGGAGGGATTGCAGCAAACCACACAGCAGCCATTCAGTGCTGTAGACTCTGGTGGTCTAGTAGTCCCCCCTCCCCTTCCCGATGTTGCCCATACTAATAATTAATACTATGTCCCCCTGCCCTGGTGGGCTAGTGGTCTCCCTTCCTTGACCCCCAATGTTGCTCGTAGTAATAATTTATCATTTTTCCCTTGCCCTGGTGGACTAGCAGTCCCTCCTCCCTGATCCCTGATATTGCCCATATTAATAATTTATCATATTTCCCCTGCCTTGGTGGACTATCAGTCACCCTCCCCAATCCCCAGTGTTGCCCATGTTAATAAGTTATAATTTTCCCCTGCCCTGGTGGACTAGCGGCCCCCCTCTCCGATCCCTAATGTTGCTCATAATAATAATAATAATTAATATTTCCCCATGCACTGGTTGTAACTTGGCCTCTCACCCCAGCAGGTAGTGTCCACTACCCCACTCCCCCATCCTGAACTAGAGCGGGTGACCCACACAGCCCACCTCACTCCTCCTCGACTGGGCGCTGACTGAACTGTCAATGAGCATGTACACTTTACAGTACATGTTCATTGACAGTTCAGTCGGTGGCCAGCTGTGGAGGTGTGAGGTGGGCTGTGCTTGTCACTGGCTCTTATTCAGGATGGGGGGAGAGCAGGGTGGTGGGCACTACCTGCTGCAGTGGGGGTTGGAGGCCACAATACCACCAGGGCATATGGAAATATTGATTATTATTATTATTATGGGCAACATTGGGGATTGGGTGATGGTGACCACTAGTCCACCAGGGCAGTGGAAATATGATAAATTATTAATATGGGTAACATCGGAGATAAGGGACGGGAGAGTGCTAGGCCACTAGGTTATTTTTGTTCATTAATTTTGAGGGACATTGAGGATCAGGGAGGGGGACCACTAGTCCACCAGGGCAGGGGAAATATGATACATTATTAATACAGGCAACACCAGGGATTGGGGATGAGATACTGCTAGAGTACCAGGTTGTTTTTATTCATTACTTTTGGGGGACATCAGGGATTGGGGAGGGGGGGACCTCTAGTCCACCAGGGCAGGGAAAATATGATACATTATTAATACGGGGAACATCAGTAATTGGCAGAGGGGCCGACTATATTACCACGTTATTTTTATTCATTACTTTCAGGGGACATTGAGGAGAGGGAACTGCAGCACATTGCCAAAATGGGTCAACACTCCCAGAGGAGTATTTTTTAAGTACCCTTAAACCAGCCCTGGCTGGTCTAAAGGTACTTAGACATTCTTCCTCTGGGAGTGTTCTGAGAATTGCACATTAGGGGATATGCCAGCCTGTGTCTGCCGCAAGCCCCCTAGCACCATGCCGCAGTCCATTTTTAGGCACACAGCTGGGACAAGCTCCTTTTGTGGCAGGCAGCCTGTGGTTAATGCATGGTGCCATTAAGGCTCACTCCTGGTGCATCTTTTGGAGCAAGGGGCACTTTGCACTATTTTTTGTGTCAAAAGCCCCTTGCACCATGCCAGAAGTTTTGAGAATCGAGCCCGTTGTGGTACTTTTATTATTTGCTTTGTACATTTTTCCATGTTCTTTAGCTTAAGTTATTCCAAAATGTACTTATGCTGACTGAGTGATACTACCAAATATATTTGTGGGATTTGACAAGGACATGCTGCCTTTAATTAAAATTGCTTCTGCTGAGTCAAATTCTTTATCTTAAAAAGTGAATGCTCTGAGTGATACATGTACTCGATCTCTGCTATCTGTACCTGATGTCTGGCTTTGGAGGTAAATGCAAAACAAAATTATTTTGGAGTGTTAGTCATAGCTGCTGTGCTGTTTGTGTTTGTTTTGACTTTTGTCCTTGTGGACAAGTGTGCACCTGTATATGCAAGTTTCTTTTCAGTCTCTGTATTTGCTGTCATTTTTGCATGAGCTGGAGTCCTCTGCATTCTCCTATCACTTCCCTAACCTCTGGAACTAACTGTCTTACCTTTACTCTGCCACTGAGATTTTTGTTGACCTCACCAATGCTTTCAATTTGGTGGATCATTATTTGTTGTTAGATACATTATATGAGTGTTATTTTTCAGTTAATATCATTAAATGGTTTACAAGCTATCTAGCAGAAATATATCAGGAGACTTCTGTATCTGGATATTCCTCTGATCTATACTGGGCCCCCTTTTGTTTATGTGTTATCTTAATTCCATGCCAACATCTTGTAGGAAATCAGAAGTAATACTGTATGTGGATAGAAACATTGAAACACAGAAGTTGATGGCAGAAAAGGACCGCAAGGCCCATCCAGTCTGCCCATTTTTTTATACCTTATGGATGATGCAGTTATATTAAACATTGACTCAGATGTAAATAATGCCACTGAATAAGCCCAGATTTATTTTAATTCACTACAGGCATGGTTATTAAACAAAAAGATAGTACTTAACACCAAAAAAACAAAGTGCATGATATTTTCCGGCTAAAGGATAGTTAACCACATTGAGATAGATATATGTGATTTTAATGGTAACCTACTCGAACAACTGAACAGTTTCAAGTATCTTGGGGTAATTAATGATGAAGCATTGACTTTTGAAAATCATATTGAAATAATGATAAAGAAGGTCCAACAGAGGTTGGGTGCCATTTTTAGGATCAGGAAATGTTTGATACCAGAGACCAGGAAGCTTTTAACCAGTAGATTCCCATTCTCTATGATAGATTATGGACTCACTGTCTATTATGCTGCAAATGATACTACTATTCAAATCTGAGAGTGACCTATAATAGTATCTGCAGATTCATCATAAATTTACCTAGACACACACATCACTGCAAGTTACTGTATATTATGCTGTTGATTGTCTGTCCCTAGATTACAGATTTAAGCTAAATATGAGCATGCTAATTCTTAAAAACTATCTGGGCCTATTCCCCCACAAAAATTCAACTTTATTCAAAAATCATTTCATACTCTCATGGGACTAGATCTGCCCAGTTAGACAATATATCATCCCATTTCAAAAAATCTTGTAGTCGTAGGTCTTTTTCATGTAAAGCACCATTATACTAAAATTCCATCCCTGTACAGCTTTGGGACATTGATTCTATTTCTATTTTTAATGGATCAGTCAATGATTATTTATGCTTAAAAAACACACGCAAATGTTTTGATACCACTTAAATGTACTGATTTTGTATGTACTTGTATTTGTACTTAACTTATGTCCTATTGTAACTAATACTTGTTACATGGTTGTTTATTAAACTTGTCACTGAAGAAAATGGGCATTTATGCTCATTGGCTTACAAGTATAAAAAATTAAAAGGAAAGGAAATTAAATCTTCCTCTATCCAGCTCTTCACCTCCCTTCACGACGTCAGGCACCAGCTAAAACTTTTCCCCTCTCCCCTACTCCTGACATCCATCTACCTGAACCCCTTATTAACCCTTCCCCTCCAATTCTACCATCCCTTTGCCTTTCTCTCCCCATTTACCACATGGTTTTGATTATTTCATGGGTTGTTTAACAGCCTGTTTGACCCCTCCCCTCAAGACCATATCAGCCTCCATTTATTCAGGCTCAGCCCTTTTTTTCATTGTGTTCAACTGCACAACTGATTTGTATGCTAATGTATTTACCCCCCCATTATTTGCAATAATTTTGCTGCCCTGTTTCTTCTGTACTCTACTATTGCACTTCATTGTCATCATCATTGTAACTGCATCATCTGGCTTGCTGTAATCCATGTAATTGTGTTCCCTCCTTCCCCATCCCCGGGTTACTCCTGGAAATAAACCTCAGCTCAGTGTGGTTCTCCTGGTGACTAGTTTTTAAATAAATAAATAAATACAATTATTTGTCTGGACTTTAGATGTGAAACATCCCCAGCTCAGCTAGACTGAGCCTCAAGGGTAGAGCTATTTTTTTACTAGTAACTATTTACATTGAAAAGGAATATTCTTATCTTACATTTTCCATTTGTTCAGTCCATTGTGTCTAGAGACAGATCTGTGGCTTCCACTTGGGGTAGAGCTTCCCATTGGAAGTCAGTTGTTCCTTTGCTTTAACCTCTCTGCCCTTTGTAAGTGCAACAGGAGCTTTTGAATTCTGCATGAGGTTTAAATATATCTCTGGGTTCATTGTGTAGAGCCAGCATATACACCATTGAGCAAGTAGTGCTTGGGGTTCCTATACTGGCTCCAGTTCCAACATAATGCACCTAATATTCACAGTGGTAAGGCTGATTTACTAATACAGAACTTTTTATTTCTGTATTAAATTACAGTTTGCAGTACTGTCTGTGGAATATTGCCAGGTGGAAGCCATACTTTATCTAGCAGGAGGGCATTTGGTACAGTATATGCCTTTGTAACATTCCACCTGGAGTACTGTAACACTGTATCTGGGGATTTCTGGAGGTTAATGAACCATTTGCAGCTCTAATGCAAAAATGCAGCTGATGTCATCAATAAGCACATTTAACTATATTACACAGGTGCTTTGCAAACTGTTTTGGCTGCTGGGGAGGTGGTACATCTCCTTCAACGTTTGCTTGCTTATGTTTAAGATCTTACAGGTTTTGGTCCAGGCTATTTAAAATAACTCCTGGTGCCACACACTTTGGTATGGCCTCCTTCTCTCCACCAAACCCATCATGCATTCATTCAAAGATGTTGGGGAACAGGGCACGTGTGGTGGTTGTGCTATAAGCATGGAGCTTGCATCTACTGCGTGCGCACACAGGCACTTTGGATGAGACCTTAAGGAGATGAAGGCTCTTTTTCAACCTAGCTTTTATCAAGAAAATGCATTTATTGAGTTTTTGTGAAACAGGTAGATGCACTAGGCAATAAATGCTTATTTTCAGATATGATCTGGAGATCCTAAATAGCAGGTCCAGACAGTTGTATCAAACAATAAATAAGTAGCAACAAAATACAGCATAACAAAATGCACAACGTATTGTAGACAATAAGCAGCAATAACTCATAACATACAGTGAAATAAACTGTGGCAAAAATATTGCTAGTATAGTATAATATAACAACAAAGACTACAGAGCAAGATAGCAACAAAAATCCTAATCAGACACAAGGAGTCAAAGTACAATGATGCACAGGATATATATATCAACCACAGGCATGAGTTTTTGGTACAGTACTGTACGGAACAGCAATAGTTGGACAGCAGATGATCCCTGAACTTAAGATGGGTAACCGACCATGAAGTATTTTATCAATGATGCAGCAAAGCATAAATGAATGTTCATTAGTGGAAGATAGACAATCCAAATCAATATACAGCAAACAATGGTGGGTGGAGCAATTAGCTGTGAGGGTAAAATGACATGCATTATTGTTTACCATTCAAATTTTGACATGTTTTCTTTTGAGGTAATTAAGTAGGACATTAATTCATAGATCTAGTGAGGTAGAATGATACCCCAAACAGGGAAGCAAGAATTGAGCCTACAGGAATATGAGTTTGGATGGCAGCTACGTGTAAATTAGAAAGGGAGGGGTTGATTTTAATTTGCTCTGCAATTACTAGAGAAGCCTCAGTAGTAGGATTATGCCTGACTGTGTAGGCACAGAAAAATGTTTTTGCTGCTGTATTGGTCCTTGTAGGAAAAGCTCCAGAAAAATAGATGATTTGATAGCTTTTGTGGACCAACATATATGTTACAAAAGAAAGCAGGTGATTAAGCTTTCAGACTGTGTGCAGTCTGAAAGCTTAAACACCTGTTTTCTTTTGTAACATCTATGTTGGTCCAATAAAATGTATCAAACCATCTTTTTTTCTAGATGACTATGTAGGCAAAGCCCAACTGAGAGTTGACTGATTTGCCAACAGCAATAAAAAGAAAGTCTAGTGAAAGTCCATGGTAATATTCAGATACTTAAAGAATGTGACAAGTTCAGGTATGACTCCATCAATGCAGGAGACTGTTAACACCTTGAAGCATGTGGGGAGTTTTAGGCTGAAGCCAAACAGTGTGGATTTGGTTTTACTGAAATTGAGAACTCATTTATTGAGGACATGTCAAACTTAGACTTTACGGAAATCAGAGTTCAGCTAGTTGTTGTGGTCAGGTGTTGTTTTATTTATATTTTAATAGCAGGTCATATGCATACATGAGAGGATCAAGAGGCAGACACAAGGGAAAGCATTAATAATGAGAGAAGGGTAAGGGAAACCAGTTTGGATTGCAGCCAAATAAGAAAGGGAGCAATCAATTTTCACATGCTGGGCCCTCTTTAAGTAACTTTTGAACCAGGATAAAGCTTAGTAAGGTACTCCAGCGGTTTAATGCTTGGAAAGGAGCAAAGCATAGTCAATCAAGTCAAAACATGGATCTACAAATACATCTCTGGGCAACATGCCTTTGTTCAAGGCATTTCTAATATATTTGGTCAGTTTTTCAAAAGCAGTGTGATACACCTTTCTAAAACCATGTTGAACTTGGAACAGAATGTTATGCAAATGAAGATAAGTAAGAAGCAAATGAGAGTTTCAGGCCCCCACTACATCTTCTCCACTAAACTCCAGCAGACTTACCACTCAGCACCATACCACTCTGCTGTGTGCCATTCCACAGAGGCAGCAGGACTAGGTCCAGCATATGAGTGGGCAAGAAATGTGTTCAGACTCCTATGCTGACTCCCTCTGATTGGATGCCCACCCAAAGCTGCCAAACTTGAAAAATGCCTACTGTGACTGGCAGTAGAGGAGATCTCCTTCCCAACTGATACCCCTTAAGGACAAGTGGAAATGGGAAACAGATCCTGCTGCTCAGATAAGCACTGGCCCAAATGGCCACAGAAGATTTCTTTATGATCCTGAGGTGCCAAATGTGGTTTAGCTCTCTATACACCTCTACTGGCTCCCTCTGATTGGATGCATTCCCAAAGGCACCAACATTTAAATGTAGTCTCACAGTGACTGATTGAGAGGGGGGATGAGGCCCAACTGAAACCCCTAACAATCTCTAGATGTAGGAACTAGCTGCTGCCATGCAGGCAATTGCTGGTTCAACTTGTAAAGGAGGACTGCAGACAGTCTTGAGGTGTCCAGTGTGGCCTAGACATCAGACACCTGAGCTGGCTCCCTCTAATTTAGACACCATCTCCAATGCATCAAAGATTGCAAGTCTGTCTGTAAAAGTGACTGGTGGAGGAGGAGAGCTCCTGCCCAACTGAAGTGCCTCACCTGAACTGGTTCCCTTTGATTGGATGCCTTCCCAAAGGCATCACATTTGAAAAAGTCCCACAGTGACTAGAGGGGAGGGAAACTTATGTCCATCTTAAACCCCTTGTGGTCCCTGGAGAAGGGAAGTGCCTCATATTGGGCAGATAAGCACTAGCCCAACAGTAGAACTGTACCATCCTAAAGACTCACTGAGACTCATTAAATCCAGTCTGTGCCCAGTCCTAGTTTTATAGAATAGTCAGGACAAAGGTTGTGCGTTATTTTTCAGAGTCAAACATTACACAGTAAAAAGGCTAGCAAGTCCTGAAGATTTAAGTCACTCTTGAATAATGGAGCCAGTGGTGGTCTGTCTTTAGTGGGGGATCCAAGTGTCAGAGGATGTAAAAAGGCAGGCAAATCTAATGGAAAAAAGGCCAAAATACAAGGTTTCAAGTTGCTGTTCTCAGTTTCAATGCAAATAGTGAGACAGATTCTTGAAGTTGAAGATCTTGAGTTAATGCATAAGGAGGTTTTGAAAGCTTTTTGTCCATGCTTCCAGCTTTTGTTGTCCACATGACTACTAAAGAGCCATGGAAGTCATGTGACTAGGCCTAGGACCCAGATCAAATGGAATTGCTGATTAGCTTTATAAAACAGGTGACACAATCCTAGTGATCAGAGAACATCTCTTGACTGGTTAGCAAAGAATGGATAGCTAGTTCAAAACTAAGTGACTGTTTACACTTCAACAATCTATTTATGGTTTATTTTATAAGTGGAATAACATCTTCCAGTGTACCTGGGAGTGCTGATATAGGTATTTCTGGGGTGGTTGAAGGCACTTTGCATATGCCTCATGCCTCACAGCACACCCACAGTATCAATAACAGGATCCCATATAGCAGTTGCTTTCAGCTTCAGTTGCTTTCATTTGCATTAGAAAAAAACAAAACAAAATATTTTGGTGGGTTTAACAAAAAGTTGAAAGCAAGTGTCTAACAGTTATTTATTCCTTGAATACCAGCTTAGATCAGTTAAGTCCTAAAACTACATAATACCTACAAATGAATAATGTAACTAAAAAGTAAAACGCCTACTATAGATGGAGCTCACTAATCTGATGCTGCTCCTGTCACCACCATCTAAACGTACAGTAAAATTAGATGTCACCTCACTGCTAGAGCATCAATTCAGAATTAACAGCTGTGCTTTGGACACTATCAGTTCCAAACATTAGTTTAAAAGGGCTAACATTGACCCTCTGGATTATTATATTCCTTTGATTTCACAGGTAAAATATGGGAAGATTTTAGTTTACTCCAGGGGGATATGAAGGTTTTATGTTATACAGTATAATAATACTACTTTGGAAATGCTTATATATGAAATGTGTATATTATTATTTATTTTTCATAAAAAACCAAAAAAATTGAATATACTGAAAACAGCTTTACATATTTTCAAGATCATCTGTTAGATGTTCACATCAATATTTTATATTAGTATATTAATGTAATGTGTACCTGGATGTATTGTATGCATCAGTGCATTGTTTTTACTTCAATATAATTTACAGACCAATATCACTGCAACCGTAGGCACTAGAACCTCATGTTATGTACTGCTAGTAAAGTAAGAGCCACACCTTTCCAACTGTGGACAGTATGATGTTCCAGAGTTATCCACTTGTAAATCTGCATTGACATCATTTGGATCAAGATACTACATTGATTTAAGAACAATACATCAGTGTAAACAACAATACATCAGTGTATGGTCTTTACATTGGTAGAGTTTCTTTCTATTAGTGTACTACATATCTGAAGAAGCCCTATGCATCAAGCATACAAATGTGCATTAGAAACATCTTCTCTTTGAATGTTTTTGTTACTGTATGTAATTGTTGCTAATATTCTTTTCCTTTGCACAGCTCTCAGCTATATAAATGTTACATGTTAGTTTATGCCCACTTACATGTTGTTCATCAAATGTTTATATACTTCTTATTAATACAGTTATCTGTAACAAGTTTGAAATGTTTATTGTATGCACCCTCTATCTTCTATACAATGTTCTTCACCTGATTGTAATATCCTGGATCGTACCTGAAATTAGATGATTACTTTGCCTAGCATACTTACCTGGTTAACAAAAGATAAGTTAATAAATGTCAATATACAACCTAAAGTCTCCAAATGCACACAAGCTACGCACATATAATGTATATTGCTGGACTTGTCTAATTTGCTGAATGATAGATAGATAGATAGATAGATAGATAGATAGATAGATAGATAGATAGATAGATAAAAAAAGGTTGAAAGAAGGCTTGCGGTCATTGAGATCATCCCCCACATTTTAGTGGTTACACTTCCTTATTTTTTGCCTCCTGTAGATATATATCAGGTTATTACTTAAATGTTTCCTTCCTTTCTGAGTTTACTAAACTACTTAGCAAAAATTAAAAATTCCCATTACCCTCTGTAACAAATATAAACATTTCCCCCTGCAGTTGCTTGTTACAACCCTGAGTTGTACTTTAATTTTCTTTCATAGTCCCAGTTCTCCACTAAGTTCAGGCTACTATAAGAAATCATACAGAGCATTTATGTCACTGCTTAATCCCCGTTGTTTCACGCTAAGCACATTTAGGGTACTAAATCTCTTCTTGTATTCTATGATGTCTCCATTTGTCATCATTCTTTTAGCTCTTAGCTGATCTTTCTCCCAACTTACCCTCATCACTTCTATGATTATGTCTATAATGCTCTAGTCATGGCCTCATAAATGCCCAATATCATAAAGCCATAACTTACCTAGGTCTGCTAAGAAAGTAATGCTTTATACCCTCCAACACGTGCACAGTTTTTTTTTTTGAAGCTGTTTCACACATCATATAATATGATCTTCTAGCATTTAAAGCTGTAGCGATATTAGCCTCCACAGTTATACTGGTATGAAAACAGAGGATCAATATATGTTGATATACTGAAGTACCCAATTGATCAATGTACTAGTAAAATACATAACTGCAAGAATTTAAGCATTTGATTTTGAAAGAGAAATTAAACTTTCAGGTTACAATCAAGTACAGAATAGTTTTGGGACTAATCCACAGTGAAGCAGGCATACATAAGATTCACTTTGCTCCACTCCCCAATGTTTCTCTGCAAGACGACCTAATGGGCACTATCCAGAGCACCACACTACGTCTGCCTGTAACCACAGAGTACCATGAAGATGCAGGGGCTATACCAAGAGAACAGAGCTTGTCCAGTCACTAGGCCTTTAGTAGGAATCCTGAGTCAGCTGGAAACTGGATTCCTTCCTCCCTTTTTTAAAATATAGCATCTTCTTTCTTGCATGAAAAACTGAAACATTTTCTTTTAAAACCATATGGTTTCCCTAACAGTCTATCTGACACTATATTAAATGTTTTAATGTCATAGTATTTCACTCATACTCAACATACTCCCAAGAGACCTGGGTTGTGTGACAATCATGGTCTAGTTCACTTAATCATGCCACCACCATCTTGGTTGCAGCTTCCTCTTGGGCTGTTCCTTTGTGTCCCACCTGAGATTTCTGCTCACACAGCACTAAGTCAGGCACCTAGCTCACATAGTACAAGGCTCTTTGGCATTGAAACCCCTTAATTGTGCCAGGTATCCTCTCCCTATTTTGTCCAATGCTGGTTTATTTTTTAAGTTTCATAGAGTTCTCTCCAAAGGTATATCACATACTTGCCCAGTGAAAATGGACTACCCTTGATTTATTAGCACAATGTAATCTGATTTATATTGCAAATAAAATATTTAATATTTACACTAAATTTACAGGATATGCAACAAACTAATGAACATAGAAACATAGACAGTAGTGGCAGGCAAAGAACAATGGTCCATCCAGTCTGCTTGAGTTCCCTGTTTAGCCTTGGGATCTATTGTTCCTCCAGGGTCTTAGCCCTCACAATTATTCCCACATTCCCCATCCAGCTTCTGCTGCCCAAGAAAGCATTATACCCTTCATTCTATCTCAGCCATATTGAATCCACCAACAGTTTTACCACCCACCATTTTGGTAGGCAGACTGTTCCATAACTCCACCACCCTTTCTATAAAATAATGCTTCCTCATTTCCTTCTGATCCTCCCTCCTGTCAGTTTCCACTTGACTGTGAACTAGTGTTCAAGCTGCATGTTGTAGCAGTAGTAGTAGTAATATATTTTATTCATATTCGTAAAACATGAACAGAGATAAAACTCAGTTGAGTAATTATTTTTAAATGAGGTCCCATTGTACTTATACCAGTTACAATTTACAAAAAAAATCCTGTTACACACTATTACACATCAACATATTTCTCCACATTCATCTTATTAATTCCTTTTAGGAAAATGAAGGTCTCTATCATATTTCATCTCTCACTTCTGATCTCCAGTGAGTATTTGTTCAGGATATGACATACAATACTAAGAAATTTAACAAAGAAACAAAAATAATTCCAAACAGAAGAACTTCACGGAAACCCTTACTTAAAATCTGCTGCCTTATTCCATGGGCCATCACAGGAATCATAGATGTAGTGTCACATAGACTCAGAGACTTAAAGGTCCAATACTTCATTTTTATATGGTGGGCCTCTGCTATACTATCTGGCCTCCCCAAATAGATATACATTTTCTATAGCAAAGATATTTTGTTGGATACCTTGCAAGTATCCCTCCCCCCCCCGAATATCAACACTTGGAGGGTTCAGCCCACCTTCTAGAAATATTCAACTCATATCACATTAATATCACATTTCACCAGCACTGAATGACAGATATTTTTTCACAGTAAGATATTCTGATGCTCTCTGTGAACGTATTTGCAGCATAAATACTTACTGAGATTATCTTCAACAGCATATATGTATTGACTACTGTGATATGACCAATTTGTTCATACAGGGTCATCTTTCCATGACATAAATAAGCTAGTGGCTTTTTTATTTATTTATTTAAGAGTTTTACCATACTGAGCATAGCATACTGAGTGGAGATACTGCTCAATTCCAGATGCGACCTGCGGAAAGGGGGAAGAGGAGTAAAATACAGACAATAAATATTATACAAGTATACAGATTGTGCAAGGTACATAGAACATTGTATACATAGATTAATGGATTACAGAGCTTGCATGACTGTGAGCACCAAGGTAAACTTAAAAAACAACTAGCAATAGCAAAAGCTGTTCAATGTAATAGTACTGAGTCACATCTGATATCTGATATCCCTACCCCTGCTCGGGATGTTGTAGAACCAGGGTGGTGGTAGCATCGGAGCCAATATGAGTTGTTGGGCAACATAGCCCTTGTACAAGGTTATACTGCACAAACTGTACAAGGTGCAAGGGACCTGCATAAGTGAGAGGCTAGCTTGTGGCTTGTGTGGCATGGGATGCACCACTTGCTGGGCCTAGATGAAAGCACAAGTAGAGGAAAGGTGGGTCTTTAGGATGAGGTTGAGCTGCTGAGAGTTTGTGATGAGTCTTATGTCTGCCGGCAGCGTATTCCAAAGTTTGGGCATGTGGTGACTGAAAGCAGCTTGGCCCTTGGTTGAACTCATGAATGGTACTTGAAAAAGTCTTGAGTCAGTGCTCCTGAGGGAGTAGGTAGGCAGTGATTGGGTTGAGAGGGCAGATTCAAGATGGGGGGAGGGACTGTGTCCAGTATTTCGCTATGGTCCTGGTGCAGTGAATCTGCCTGTGATCATGGAGTAAGGGCAGGTCGAGGGAACTGTAGAGGTCACAGTGGTAAGTCGTGGGGGGGCAGTTCAAGATGTAGCAACAGGAGGAATGAAAGAGTGTGTCAAGACTAGCAAGGGAGGATATAGGAGCAGCACCATAAACTACATCACCGTAGTCAAGTAGGGGGAGGATCATATTCTGAACAATTGCCTTCTGGGTAGACAGAGGGATGCAGTCCTTGTTGTGATATAAGGCTCCTAATTTTGGATACAGTTTCTTATGGATTGAGTCAATGTGAGTGGCATAATTAAGGTGCTGGTCGAGCCAGACTCCTAAATATCTGAAGGAGGTGCAAGCCTCCAAAGAAGTCCTGTTGATGGTGAGAAAGATGGGGGCCAGGGGTGAGGGGAGATGGGTGAGTCTTTGTCATGAGCTGAAGGTCATGGAGACAGTTTTCTTAGAATTGAGAAACAGCTGGTTTGAGTGGAGCCAGTGCTGAATAGCATTCAAGTCCTCCTGGAGTGTAGAGGCCACTATGACAGGGGAGGGGCCTGAAGCATACAGGACAGTGTCACCAGCATACATGTGAATAGATGTGCATGGGCAAACAGTGGGCAGATCATTCAGAAAGATGGAGAAGAGTACTGGTCCTAGGACCGAGCCTTGGGGGACACCGGTAATGACTGGGAGGGGGTTAGAGGTGTGAGATCCAATCTTTATCACCTGGGATCTACCTGCTAGGTATGCATGAAACCAACTGATGGCAGTTCCAGAGATTCCGACCATCATAAGTTTGGATACAAGTAGGGAGTGGGAGATGGTATCGAAGGCCTTTGTAAGGTCAATGAAAATGGCTGATGTGGTGTGCCCTTTGTCCATGCCAGTGAGGATGGCATCAGTGAGCCTTAGAAGGGAGGTAATGGTAGAGAGGTACTTCCAAAATACAGACTGGTAGGGGGAGAAAAAGGTGGAAGAGTCGAGAAAGGAGAAGAGTTGGGCTAGTACAAGATGCTCCTGAAGTTTGGCTAGGATGGGGAGAAGGGAGATGGGGCAGTAGTTACCTGGTGAGGAATGGTCACCCCCTTTAGGGAGGGGTATGACTACTGCATGCTTCCAGTCAGTAGGGATTTCAGCTAGTGTAAAAGAGAGATTGAAGAGAGCAGCCAGCGGGGAGGCAATGGCTGGTGCTGACAGGTAAAGCATTTTAGTGTCCAGTCCAGAGAGGCATTTTCCCTTGTTGGGATTGAGTGCCCACAGTGCTTTTAGTACTTTGGCCATGTTAACCAGTTGGAATGAGAAGTCAGGGGTCAGGGAGGTGGGCGGTGTTATCGGACCTGTGCTCGCGGAGGGGTGAGGGATATCAGATAAAAGAGCAGATGCGCTACTCGAGAAGAATGTACTGAAAACAGAGGCCACTTCAACAGGTTCTGAGACAGTGGAGCCTTGGATGGTTAGGGTCTGGGTGGGTGGCTGAGTGGGGGGGAAAGTAGAGACTTGATTGTTTGCCAGGATGTCATTGGGTGATTGAGGTTTGAGTTGAAAACGGTCTTGAAGTAATTTGTTTTGGCCTGCCGGATGAGTCTAGTGAAGGAGTTTCGGAGTGCACTGTACTATTGAAGTGATACCTGGGTGCCAGTTTCCTTGTACATTTTCCAGGCCTGGTCCCTGGCATGGAATTTGTTGATGACAAAGGTGGAGACCCAGAGTAGGTGGTCACCCCAACCTGTGTCCTTCTGAAGGGTGCATGGAGGTCCCACAATGCTAGGAAACAGGACTTGAAGAGATCCAGGACTGTGTCTATGGTGGGTGCTATTGGGATAAAGGACCAGTTGACATGAGCCAGGGCATTTAAGAGTGCTGCTTGATCTAGAGATTTGTAAGATCTAGTGAGCAATGTCCATGAGGCTGGTGCTTTGGGCCTGTCTACTTTCCTGACCATGAAGATCATGTGGTGGTCACTTAAGGAGTCTGGAAGGAATCTCACTTCAATTATCCAGTGGGAGGTAAGGGCCCAGTCCAAGAGTGAATGATTCTGTGATTTGTGGTTTAGGTGGGTGGGTTGGGAAATTTGCTGGGTGAGGTTTAGGGCATTTATCTTGCTACGTAGCTTCAGTGTGCTTCTCCATTTAGTTTGGGTAGGATTGAGAGATTCTAGCTGATAAGTTTGTGACTGTGTGTTTGTAATTGGCTGTGAGTGAACTTTAAGTGCCGGCATCATATTACAGGGATTAGTGTAGTTTGACTATGAGGTATTTTCTTAACTGCCATTTCAGGGGGCTTATCTATTTAGTTTGGGCAGGATTAAGGGATTCTAGCTGGTAAGCATGTGACTGTGTTTGTAATTGACTGTGCCTGTACCACAGTGAGTGGAGTGAGGAGCCACTGCCAGAAGACTCCTTTGATGATTGTTTTTGGATGCAGCCTGTGGTGTACTCCCACTGTTCCACCCTGCAACCCATCCACCCACCCACCCCAGGGCTCGGCCTTCATTTATAGGGTGGGTCCCATTGGGCCCTGCGACATCCTGCATCCATATAGGAAGTAGCAAAGAGAGAACGCATAACAAAAAACAAAAGAAGAACGCAAATATTTGGGAGATAACAAATAGCCATTATAATCAGACAGTAGATTGAGGAGGACAACAGACACGATGTGAGTGGTGCAGTTGTTATGGAGCAGCTGTCTTCAGGGAGATGTTCTGGAAGCTGCAATACTGCCCTATCTGCAGGTACCTCTCTGGGATGATGGAGGAGATTTCCTGACTCCAGGCAGAGTTGGCCAAGCTGAAGGCAGCATCCGCCCCACCCCCACCCCCACCCAAAGACTACTGGGTTCACAACCTGTACCTCAAAGGATGCCTCCCCTACATCCTTAGTCTCTCACCTCCCTCCTTTCCCTCTCCTCTTCCAGTGAACTCCTCATCCAGGGTGACTTTAAACTAAAGTAGACCTCCCCATCAGCCTGTCCAATACAAGAAATAGAGTCCCTTAATCTCTCACTATTTATATCTGACCCCACAAGACTCAACCCCCCCCACTCCAACAACCACTCACTGATCAACTGTATTCTTATCACTAACTCACACACTGCTACTCTTTCAGATGCTTTCAGCAGCCACTGTATCACTCACTGCCACAGGACGTCTTGACCCCTCCCACCCTTCCGAAATACATGTGGTTCAGGTCCCTAAGGGTCTCTCAACCAACAGTCCTTGCTGGCTGACTTATACCTCACTGACTGGTCTGGTGTCTTCACTGCCCCAGACACTGACTCCGTACTGGCAGCCTTCAGCTCTGTTTTTCTTAATGTCTGGAACTCCCATACCCACATCAAGAGGCTGAGGCCATGGTGCAGACACATGCCCTGGATTTCTCCCCACCTGATGAAGCTCTTCAAAACACAAGATCAAGCCTAGAAAACCTACAGGGCCTCCTCAGACTCCTCTGACTTGCTCATATACAGACAACTTTGGAATGCCTGCACAAAGGCAGTGTGCACTGCCAAAGCTGATTTCTTTAGAGCACAGCTTGATGACTGCTTTTCTACCCTGTTCACCTTTTGAAAGACCCTACACTCATTGTTAAACTCCCCATCCTTCACCTCCCCCTGCTCCTAGTCCTCAGATGAGGTCATTGATGCCGCCACCTCCATAAATTGCTTTCTCACTGCCTGTGCCTTACCCACAGGGCCTCCTACCTCTCTTCCCCTCATGTACATCTACCCTCCCCCCCACAGCATTCACTCACACTCACTGGCAACCCCCACCTCCTCACACAGACTCCCCCTCCTCCCTCCCTACTCTAACCTCCACCCTATTATCCCTCTAGAAGTTCTCTGTGCCCTCAAAGCATTAAACTCCTCCAAACAAAGCCCTGACAGTATTAACCCCAAACTTTTGAAAATCTGTGCTCCAGTCATTGCCGCATCAGTCACCCACCTTTTCAAGTTCTCTCTCTCTCTTGACAGGCTCACTACCCCAAGCCTGGAAGTTGGCCAATGTCATCCCCTTAAGCAAAGGGGATGACCTCTCTAACCCAGGCAATTACAGACCAATCTCACTGCTCCTCTCCCTCTCCAAGATCCTAGAATCCCTCATTTCCAAAAGATTAAATTCCTTCCTGTCCACCAATGACATTTTGGCCCCTTACCTATCTGGCTTTCGTTGTCACCACTCCACCTCCTCATCCCTGCTCCACCTCATTAATTACATCCACTCCGCCATGAACAAGGGTCATCTGACATTGGCCATCTTTGTTGACTTGGCCAAAGCATTTTGTAATTCATGACCTTACATCGATTGGCCTCCCTTCCCCTTCTGCTGTCAACTGGTTCAATGCCTACCTCTCTGACAGATATCAGTTTGTGCAGCTGGGTGACTCTAAACCTGCCTCTTTTCCCATCCTGGCTGGAATCCCTCAGGGGGCAATTCTTGGCCCAATCTTCTCCATTTTCATAAATGATCTGCCATCTGTCTGCCCCACCTCTCATGTTCAGAATTGTGCTGATGATTCCGTGATCTTCACTTCTGGTCCCTCCCTAGCCCAAACTGAACCCATCCACCAGGCCGACTTTGAGAATATACCGCCCTGGCTGGATGCAAAATCTCTCAAATGCAACACCAAAATAAACAGATGCAATGGTTTTCGACTCTGCCAAGAAGCTGGCCAAAATGCCCTCCCCCCATCCTTCACCATTCTAGACGGGTCCATAATCACAGCTGTGGACAGCTTCAAGTACTTGGGAGCATGACTCAACCCCAAACTAGACTTCTCCCTTCATCTTGACTCAATAAACAACAAGATCCACCCCAAACCAGGCATGCTGCATAGGCAGAAACATTGTCTCTCCCACCCTATAAGGAAATAAATTATAACCAAGCTAATCCTATCCACCTTCAGTTATACTGACATGGTCTACAGCTCAGCCCCCCAATCCTCCCTTGCCAAACTAGACCCCCGTTTCCATGCCTTTTGCCATTGTGCCTCTAACCTCCCATACTAAACACCTCACTGCCTCCTATGTCAAACAGTCTCTCTCCCCCCCAGCTAGTCATCACCTTGCTTACTGTGTATCCTTCACTGCCACTTCTGGTACCACACTCTCTCCCCCTCCTTGCCTCTCTTCTATTTCCAGCCCCCAGCTCAAGCTATGCCCTTTGCTCCGATGACCCTCACTCATTCTCTTTAGCTACCCCATACTCTTTCACAGGTAAACAAGCCTTCACCTATTGCATCCCTGCATTGTGGAACTTGTTACCCATCACTGTCTGCAGCTTGCCAACCTTGGTGTCCATTAAAAACTACTGTACTTCAGGTGTCTCCCTATACTGTCTACCTCTGTCACTCTCCCCCCTAAATTTTTGCCGCCTTCCAATTGCCATACCTCTCCACCCTTCCCTGACCTGCATCACCTGCTGTCACTCTCTGGTTGTACCCTAGAGTACATTCCATCAACTCCATGTGGTTCCCCTTGTTGCCTGCTATTATGCCACTTATAACAATCTCCTACCTCAGCTACTAGTGTATATTCACATGTAGCTCCCTGCAACTCTTCTGATGTCCAACATACTTTATTGCTTTAAACTAGTTCTGTAACACTTGTACATTGCATCAATACCCAGTGTCCTTTATATTCTTGTAAATTGTATACTGTGACATATCTTTTGTTTGTACTTCTTGTAACTTTTGAATATAGCAACATTGTATATTGTGTCATAACTTTTGCACATAGCACCATTATTTACTGTGACATATCTTGTTATACTACTCTTGTAACACTGTATTCTTTCCCTTGCCCTGCCCCAGGTTGCACCTGGAGTTGAGCCTTGGCTCAGTGTGCCTTTCCCGGTTATCAACTTTAAATAAATAAATAAGCAGGGAAGGCTGTTCAGAGGGTGAAGGCACAGACAAAAGAGGGTTTAGCATGGTCTGTAAATAAAGGTGATAAGGCATTTAATAGGTACATCAGTGAAAGAAGAAAAACCAAGGGGGGAATTGTGAGGCTCAAAGGGGAGAAGGTAGAGCTTAAGGAGGGGGATCTGGACAAGGCAGAAATACTGAACAAATGCTTCTGCTCAGTATTTACTGAGGAGGAAAGGGTCAAGGACCGCAGTTGGGTTGCATAGGTAATTGGGGGGGGGGGAGTTTACACCAGTCCATTCATAGTGAAGAGTGTTCTGGAAGAACTCACAAAGTTGAAAGTGGATAAGGCCATGGGGCTAGATGGCATCCACCCAAGGATAGTAAGGGAGCTGCAAAGGGAACTAGTAGTACCTCTGGTGGCCCTGTTCACAGAGTCACTCAACATGGGTGTGGTTCCAGACAACTGGAGGAGGGCACATGTAGTCCCTCTGCTCAAAAGTGGCAGTAGGGAGGAGGCAGAGAACTACAGTCCAGTCAGCCTCACCTCAGTGGTTGGAAAGATCATGGAGACCCTGCTGAAAGAAAGGATAGTAGCACATGTGGAATCCAGCAGTGCTCAGGATCTGAGGCAACATGAATTAACAGCAGGAAGGTCATGTCAAACGAATCTAATAGATTTTTTTGATTGGGTGACTAGGGAAGTAAATCAGGGAGGGGTGGTAGACGTCATCTACCTAGATTTCAGCAAAGCCTTTGACATTGTCCCACATAGAAGGCTGATTAACAGGATGGGTAGTCTGGGTATGGGAAACAAGGTGGTGAACTGGGCTAGGAACTGGCTAAGAGGAGACAGAAGGTGGAGGTAAATGGGGTACAAACTGAGGGGGGGGTGACCAGTGGTGTACCGCAGGGATCAGTACTAGGACCAGTCCTGTTTAATGTCTTCATTAGTGACATTGCAGAGGGGCTGGAAGGAAAGGTCTGCCCATTTTCAGACGACACCAAGATCTGCAACAGGGTGGATGCTCCAGAAGGGGTGCAGAAAACAAAGAGGGACCTGGAGAAGCTTGAAAGATGATCGTAAATGTGGCAACTGAGGTTCAGTGCAAAGAAGTGCAAAATAATGCACCTGGGTAGTGGGAATCCTTGGGAGAGCTATAAGTTGTGGGGAGGAGCTGACTGTCACCAAAGAGGAAAGGGACCTAGGGGTTATCATCTCTGATGACCTTAAGAGGTCAAAGCAGTGCACAAATATGGCAGAGAGGACCAGTGGCATGCCGGGGTGCATAGGCAGAGGTATCACTAGCAGGAGATGGGATGTGGTGATGCCATTGTATAAAATATTGATAAGGCCTCACCTGAAGTTCTGGGTACAGTTCTGGAGGCCACACCTGTGCAAGGACATAGATTAGGTGGAAACTATCCAGAGGACGGCAACAAAGATGGTGCAGGACTTGCAGCTTAAAACACATGAGGAGAGACTAAGGGACCGCAATATGTACTCACTGGAGGAGAGGAGAGATCAGGGGGACATGACTGAAACTTTCAAGTACCTCAATGGCATAAACAAGGTGCAGGTAGCGGACCTTTTCCAATGTAGAAAAAGTACTAGAACAAGGGGGCACAATATAACATTGGAAGGGAGTAAATCAAGAGGTAATGTGGGGAAGTATTTTTTACACAGAAAGGGTAGTCAATGCTTGGAATAGTCTGCCACAGGAGATAATGGGGGCAAGTACAGTGGAGGGGTTAAAGCATGCCTGGGACAGGCACAAGGAAAGCTTGAGAGAGGAGGGAGTGATTCAAAGCCATTGATCACATAGGGTCAGTGGCCACATAAAATGTATAGGGTCTACGGGCAGACTGGATGGGCCTAGTGGTCCTTATCTGCCAACAATTTCTATGTTTCTATGTTTCTGCAATAGGGTTGACACTCAAGGAGGGGTAGAGCAAAGGAGGAGAGACTTAGGCCAGTTGGAGGAGTGGTCAAGAGTGTGTCAGCTAGGATTCAGTGCCAAGCAGTGCAAAATCATGCACTTGGGGAACAAAAACTCAGGAGAGGAATAGACAATGGTGTGGGAACAAAAACTCAGGAGAGGAATACACAATGGGGGGAGAGTACTAAGGACAACCAAAATGGAAAGGGACCAGGGAGTAGTCATAACATATGACCTAAATGTAGCCAAACAATTTAAGAAGACAGTGAGGAAAGCCAGTTGAATGTTGGGGTGCTTAGGGAGAGGTATCACCACTGGAAAACATGAGGTGGTGATGCACAGACAGTTTGTTATGCCTCATCTAGAGTACTGCGTGCAGTTCTGGAGACCTCATCTCTGAATGGACATCAACAGGGTGGAGGCAGTCCAGAGAAGGGCAATGAAAATGGTGCAGGGGCTACACCAGAAACCATACAAGGAGAGATTGAGAGAACTCAATATGTATACTCTGCAGGACAGGAGGGAGAGGGGTGATATGATAGAGATATTCAAATACTACAAGGGGATCAACAGAGTTCAAGAGGACAGTATCTTTCAGAAAAGCAGATGTGCAAGAACAGGGGTCACAATATGAGGCTGGAGGGGGGAAGACTCAGGGGAAATTTTGTAACAGGCATGGCCACCTCGTTACAGTCAACCCACCAGATGTAATGCAAAATAAAGGGACTTACCTGAGTGCATGGTGTCAAGGGGTAGTCGTGGGAAGAGGTCATCTGTCACACCTGTAAAGAAAAGAAAGTGGTTTGGGGGAGGGGACTCGGCTAAAACCCCTTTGCCCACAATGGTGGTGAAGTGGCCAGTATTTTATTTAGTAGCCAAGTGGCTAGTGAAGATTAATGGGTGGCTAGTGCCCTTTTGTTATGTAAACTGGTGGGCGACAGAAACAAGCAAAGAGAGGATGTAAGCAGACAGCAGCAAAAGCCCAGAGGGGCATAAATAAATAAGATATATCTATAAAAATAACATAGTTACCGGGGGGGGCAGGCAGTCCTCATACACAGTAGCAAGCTACAAGCAGACCATATTGTATAAGGTCCATTGGCCTGAGCTGATGTCACTAGGAAGATGTCAGCAGGAGGTGGGACCAGCTAGATGAAACAAAGATAAAAGAAAAAGAAGGGAGTGATGTTTGGGGGAAGGGCACAACAGCAGTGGTATACAGCTTGTTCAAACAAAGTTCCTATTATTTGAAAGGGGCTCAAGTTCTCTCCTGATTGGCTGCCAGTGACCTCAGTACCAAATGCTCCAATCAGGTGTGGGTAGGTGCATTAGAGTGTTCTGTAGTCTAGTTCAACCTTTTGCTCACCTCCCCCCCAGCTCTCAAGCTGGTAAGCAGCAGGCATGGCTTAGCCACTCATTTCAAGAAAAATAGAAGCTATGTTTTAAAAGTGATAGGTTATTCCCCATAAAGAAACCCGATGGAAATTAAATGGACAACTGCTCAAATACTGTATATCAAATACCATGACCTAATAAACGAACAGATCGATTTCTTTTTTTCCACTAATTCCTCTTAGGACATGGCACCGGATATTTTGTGGGGTGCTTTCAAAGCATATATGAGAGGGATCATTATTAGTTTAGCCACAAAAAGGAAAAAGACTCGAGAGGCGGAACTACTAGCCTCATTATCTCTAATTAGGTCTTTGGAAATCAAGTTATCCTCTAAGGCCTTGGAAGAGGACATGAGGAGGCTTTCGATAGCTAAAGACAAATACTTAGATCTGTTGAGGGAGAAAGCAGAGTTATGTATTATTTGCGCCAAGGTAAGCTATACCGATCAGGGGGAAAAAGCAGGTCGCCTGCTAGCCTTAAGGTTAAGGCAGCAGAAATCTGCTAGATTCATGCCTCCAATTAGGGCCTGGGAAGATGGATCCCTGAAGGTGTCCCCTTCTGAGATTGTGCAAGAGTTTGCCTCATACTATGAGCATTTATATAGGGATATGGACAACCCTCCTTCCTTAGAAGAGCTCGAGACCTACCTGAGGGACTCCTCTCTCCCTCTTTATCTGAGCCACAGAGGAAATTCTTATCCTCCCCAAAATCTCTGGAGGAAATATCAGAGGTCATCGGGGCTTTGCCCTCAGACAAGGTCCCAGGACCAGACGTTTTTTCCGCTTTATTTTATAAAACTTTTCGATCACAATTATTACCGGTTATTCACCGGTTGTACTGTCACATTCTTTCTGGTGCAAGAATAGACACACATCTGTTTGAAGCCCTGATTGTTCTCCTTCCTAAGTCCAATAAAGATCCAGAATTAGTGCAACGTTACAGACCAATTTCTTTATTGAATCAAGATGTTAAAATTCTCTCGAAGATATTGGCCGATAGAATAACACAGGTCCTTCCTGACCTGATTAATATGTCTCAGGTGGGGTTTATGAGGGGACGTTCATTAGCTGACCATCTTTGTACCTTGTCACATGTTGTCTCGGTGTCCAGGGATGCTGCCTTTCCTGCAGGATTGGTCTCCTTGGATGCCGAGAAGGCATTTGATCACGTCAACTGGAATTTCCTGTTTCAGGCCCTTAAAGTATTTGGTTTCCCGGCCAAGTTTATAGACTGGATTCGGGCCTTATATCAAACTCCCTCTGCCAGAGTTTCCGGCAATGGAGCATTCTCCAAACCCTTTCTTTTGTCTTCTCGTACCAGACAGGAATGCCCTCTTTCCCATCTCTTATTTAATTTATACTTAGAGCCCCTTATCCGAAATATTCTCAATAACCCGGAGATAAGTGGTATCCCAATAGATAATCAAGTGGTGAAGATCATGGCTTATGCTGATGATCTCCTCCTTCATTTATCTCATCCAAAAACATCTATTCCCATCATGTTAGGAGAAATCGCCAAGTTCAGTACTCTCTCAAACTATAAACTGAATATAAATAAATCCTCCATCTTCCCTCTTAATCATAAGGTTTTCAAAAATGATTTGTCTCCTTTTGGTCTCGGTTGGTCTCCTCGTGTTCTCAGATACCTTGGTATTAATGTGACGCATAACCACTCCTTCTGGTTTAAAGAAAACTTGGAGCCTCTTTCCCAAGTGATAGTTCAGGATCTCAATAGATGGTCTAAACTCCCTCTCTCTCTCTGGGGTCGCATTAATGTAATTAAAATGAATGTTTTTCCTCGCTTGTTTTATCCCCTCTCACTCCTTAACTCTTTTACCCCATTATCATGGTTTCAGAAAATGCACAGAATTTTCACAAATTTTATCTGGTCTAATAAACAAGCCAGGTTAGCATATTATAAGCTAGCTGCTCAGAAAATTGATGGAGGACTGTGGATCCCCCATCTGGCAATTTACTACTGGGCTAGTCACATTGCAAAGTATATGCATTGGGTGAATCTGGGTCTGGAATGCTTTAGACTGGTCTGGTTCAGAATTGAGTTAGACTTTATTCAGTCCAACAATATAGACCCCCAGACGATGTTATATCTTTTTTTTCCATTCAACTTTTATTAATGTTTGCAATACAGAGAGCGAATCATAAAACATTTTACATAAGAGAACAGTAATTACTAGACAAAATTCTACTGATTCATCCTCTCCCCACCACCCCCCATGCCCAAGCGCAGCATCATCTCGACAAAGCTACATCATGTATTACCATGGACATGTACCTCATACTTGTATAGAGTACAGGGTTTGAAAGGGGCCCCATATCCTGTTAAACTTATGAAGTTTATTAGAAAGACTAGCAATGGTTCTCTCCGTTCTTAGATTAGCCAGAATCTCCTGGAGCCACTCAAAATAGGACAAGTTATCAGAATCTTTCCAATGTCTAAGGACCACCTTTTTGACAGACATGGAGATTAATGCCATATAATATTTCCTACTCCGTACAGAAATATCAGAAAAATCCCCCAAAAGACATACTTCTGGTGTAAACAAATCCCCAAGCCCCAACAATGGGTCTGCTCTTTGTTTGATGTTAGTCCAAAGTCCAACAACACTGGGACAGTTCCAAAAAATGTGAAGAAGGTCCCCAGGGTGCAACTTGCATCTAGCACAAATCGGAGAGGGCACCACACCCAACTTAGGCAACTTCTACGGAGTATAGTAAATATTATGCAAGATTTTAAATTGAATTAATCTAAGTCTGTCCTGGAATAAAAATTTATGACAGTTATGCCAGAGTTGAGGCCATTCTAATTCCTTATCTGGAAAGACAGAAGACCAATCTGAAACCGGGGCTAGGTTATCAGGATATGCCCATGCAAATAAAAAGTTATATATCTTAGACACTGCATGGGGCGAACCAGCCAGTTCTGCCAGTGTGGCTAGAAATGAGATATGGGGAGCAGGGGGTGGAGTAACTCCAAAAACTTTTAACACAAGGTGCTGAAGCTGAAAAATTCTAAAAATGTTCCTCTCAGGTATCCTAAACTTCTGCATAATTTCCACGGAGGAGCACCACTGTCTGTCAACTGTCGTAAAATCTTTCAGCTGACAATTTGCTAACTGGGAGAGCCAGCTATGTGATAAAAACTTGTTATCTAATTGTAGACTAGGATTACCATTTATTGGCTGAGACAGGTCCTTAACATTATCATATTTGAGAAATGCACACAGTTGAGCATGCGCAATAATCGATACTGCAATGGGAGAGTTACACAACGCACCCGGGAGAGACCCTACTCTCGTGTACAGCAACGCTCCAGGGAGGAGACCATATTTTTTGATGGAAGCTAACTCCATTCTAAGCCAGGCCGGGACATAGGAGGATTGTGCTAGTAGGTGCTCGGGTGTCACCCACCTGAGATATTTGTTAGCCTGGCTGGCCCAATAATACAGCCCTATATGTGGAATTCTCAAACCCCCTTTTCCTTTGGGAGCAGCCAATTTGTGAAAAGCCATTCTAAATTTTTTATACCCCCATATAAAATTGGAAAACATGGTATGGATTTTTTTAAACCAGGACAATGGGAGGCTAATATTTAACATATTAAGGGGATAGAAGAGGCGGAGGAAGACATTCATTTTAATTAAATTGATCCTTCCCCAAAGGGAGAGAGGAAGTAGCATCCACCTACGGAGATCTTGGTCTATTCTTTGGGCCAACAAATCCAAGTTTAATTGTTTAAGCCGGGAAACAGAGCGTGTCAGAATGATCCCAAGATACTTAATGGAATCATACTGCCAGGCAAGCCCTAAAGATGTGATCTCCTGCTTGTAAACCCTGTGTTTAAGAGGAAAGACTGAAGTTTTTCCCATATTAAGAGACGATGTTATATCTTAAAATAGCGTCCCTTCCTGACACCTTTAGCTGTCCCATTATTCGGACGTCCCTTAGAGTTCACACGCAGCTTTGTTCATTTTTGCGGTATTCCCCATACTTGGACTTGTCTCAGTCTATTTGGAATTCCCCATCTTTCGCAATAAACAAAATGATGATATCTCGTAAATGGTTGCCCCAAATTGGGGACAGGATAATCTTTACTTTTCTGGATGATGCAGGGGGAATGGCTCTCAGTTTCTAATATAATCTGTAAATTTAATATCCCGTTAGCTTTTCACTTCAGGGTGGTCCAATTAAAGCATCTCCTCTCTACAGTACTTGGTAACATCCCTCCTCGCCCACCTGCCTTTCTGTTTGTATCTGATCTCTCCTCCTTGTTGGGGTCACCAGGCACTATTTCCAAAATATACCGTGTCCTATTTTATTGGAAATATGGGAGACCTGAAGGCCCCACTAGGCTCTGGGTCTCTTTTTTCCTCAATATACTCCCAACTGGTCAGCTTTATGGAAGTTCTGCCATAAATACGTTTCTCAGGATAGACTCCACCTTATGCAATACCACATTGTGCATAACATGTATTATACCCCTGTGAAGCTGAGGAAATGGGGTCTTATAAGTTCAGGGACTTGTACCAGAGGATGTCAAGAGGATGGTATGCTTCTTCACGTCTTTTGGTCATACCCCCAAGATAAAGTCTTTGTGGGTAGCTATACAGACTAACCTAGACCCTATTTTAGGTTTGCAGGATTATTTCACCCCAGACATATGTTTGTTGGGAGATCTATTCTCTATCAAGGTGAGAATCAGGAGGTTTCATATCTCCATGATTGCATTGTCTGTTAAAAAAGTAGTGCTCCGGCACTGGAGGGATGCAGTAAGCCCAACATATCAGGAATGGGTTAATGAAATTCTGGCTAACCTACATACAGAGAAAGCGATAACGAGCCTCCATAATAAGTTGCAGTGGTACAAGAATGCTTGGTATCCCCTTCACATGCTAATCATGGCCAGATTAGGTAAATAAGTCCCTATAATCAATGATCCTTGATTTGTGATATTATATAGTATTTTTCTATTACTGTATGGACTCTGCTGCTGTATGTGGTGGGGGGAAAGGGGGATGGGGACAGCTCATGTAACATTTGGAGTATATGCAGCATATGTTGTAACTCTCTGTCCCCTGTAATAGAAAAATTTGTTAATAAAATATGAATTACAAAAAAAAAAAGTGATAGGTTAGTTAGCTAAGGGGCTATCATTGCCAAAGTAGAAGAAATATTTTCTAGCTCGGAAAGCAGTAGAGTAACTGAGTTCCATAAACTTCTCAACGCTGGTAGACCAAGCAAAGAAGGAAGAGCAGAAGCTAAGTCTGTAGTTAGCAGTCAAGACCTGCAAGGAGTTTTTTATTTTCTAGCTGATGTTTGTTGGGAGGATTCACCTGTTTGACAAAGAACCAAAGAGGACCAGAGGAGCAGCTGAGGAAACCAGGACCCAGGAGGATCAAGAAGCAGCAGAGCCATCGCTGGACATCAGCAGAGGACTTCTCATCAATCCCTGGCCAGGGCAGCACAAAAAAGGAATTCATTCTTCAAGGACTACACCCATTTTGGGTTAAGACACCAGAGACTGTGACTTTCAAAAAGAGACTTGAAATGATTTGGGGACATTTTATTGTTTATCTTGGGGTGGGGTGAGAAATGTGTGTTGCAACACATTTTAGATTTTTTGTCATGGGAAGAAAAGACTGAAATTCATTTTTATACAAATGTAATTTTACTATTTAGGCTGCGCAGCAATTTTTCTATTTACTGATAGAGCCATCACTTAAGTAAAAAAGTAATAGTTATTCACAGATTGCTAAATAAATTGGCTCTAATTCAAAGAGATTTTTTGCCTATGTGATGATTCACATAGCGCTGTTGTTATGGTAAGAGTCCTACCCCAAATTTATGTCTGCCAGCCCTGTGACTAACCTTCCTTGCAGCTAGCCAGATTCCATCTCCCAGGTAGGTGAAAGCAGTGTGCAGGCGGGTGTTATAACGTGAGGAAGTATTCTTTCACAGAACGGGTGGTGGATGCATGGAACAACCTCCCAGAGGAGGTTGTGGTGGCAAAAACAGTTGTCAAATGCAAGAATGCATGGGACAGGCAGAAGGCAAAACTAGTGGTAGAAATGAGGTAGGCTGCAGATCAAATATGATCTGGAGCTTATTCAGTAGGTAGGGAAATGGGCAGACTAGGTGGGCCAGGCAGTCTTTATCAGCCTTCAAGGTCTATGTTTCTATGTAATTCCACAGACAGAACTCTGCAGTCTGCACAACCTTAGTTCCTAGCCCTAGCAGTTCCAAAGTTATCCCTTTCTGATTTTTACTATTGTTATTAGGGATAGGAACTAATTTTTTTAATAAAATCTTGGACATTCAATACTTATTCCCTGTGTGACCCTTAACAAGTTATTAAACCTCAATATTATTAACCTATCTGTAGTCCCTTGCTAATGTCTTTGTGCTTTTAGAACCTCACTATACTCTTCAAGACAGTAACACTATCTCCCTTCCCTCTCCTGGATTGCATTGTGGGGGGCACCAGAAAAGGTTCTACCATGTTGGTTTGACAGCAATATTATCGACTGACATCGCATCAACAACAAAATGCTAATGGTGACCATGTCGCCTAGCAATCAGGCCACCCGACCATGATCATGGCAAGCACCAGGGCACATCCCGGTTATTTGCTGGGGGCTTTGCCCCTCACACACCCCCATCCCCTGTACCCCTAGAAAAATAATATAATCACTTCCAGGTTGGAAGTGTAGGTGAAAATAGTGCAGCACCCCTGGGGCAGCAAGACAGTGGGTGCTTCAAAATTCCAATTGAAGGAATGACTGTCAATCGGGTTGCGGCGCCCACATTGACATTCATGTAGGGGTTTTGCTGCACTGACAGCACACCACCAGAAGATACTAGTGGTATTCTGTAAAGGAGGACCACATACATTGTGTAGTTTTCTTTACAGTAACTCTACAAAGCACTCTGAGCATTTGAATAAGCAGTACAAGTCTAACACTTCTACCCTTCTGACTCAAGTGCAAGTTTTAAAAATGTTCTACATCAATCACACCTTACTGCTTAGTACTATGAGCAAAATAACCCAGTATATGTTACATTAGATCAAACTAGAAGGCAGTTGTTAGGTAGGCAACCTGATTAATTTTACAGTAGCCTATAAAGCAAATCTTTAATTTCAGTTTAGAAGACCTGACATGTAGTATATCTCGCAGCTGTGTTTTTGGAACAAAAGAAAAAACAAAATATTTTAGTACATCACAAATAGAGAAATAAAGTGCAGGATAGACATAGTGATTTAAGAAACACAGACTGAATAAAAGTTAAATATTTAGGCAAATTAAAAAATACTTATGCAACTGTATCTTTCAAATATGTTGGTCACTGTCTTTGTCCTGCCCCTTGGGAGCGGGTGGCTGGTAATGTTGGATTGATTGAACTATTTCTTTTTAACTGATATGTTCATAATGGCAGTCCTGACTCAGCTTGTTGAAAGCCATAATTGAAAGCAGACCTCCAAATTTGTTGCTGCCTGGAAAACACTTGACACAAACAAACTGTTATTGGTGGTGACAGTTAAAATAGTCCTCAGTAATTAGTTTAAATGGTGATGGTGGCAACAGTTCTTAGCTATACATTTCAGAACACACTTACCAACTTGTTTAAACCTTGGTCCCAAAAGGTAACATCTCACTTCCAGTCCTTTTCTTCACTTGCCAAAAATAAGATGTTAATTAGTCTGGCAGCTTAAAGGGGTATTATTTGGCAAAGGCTTGCAGTCATATATGAACAATTATTTACCTTTGTTTGTTGTTGGCCTCCAGGGCTATTTAACAAGTGTAAGTAAGACATGTTCCTTCTGATGGTCCTGTTGGTACCAGGCTTGATACAGTGGGTGGCCTACCCAACTTGTTCATCTTGTTTTGCTTCTGAGGCATGATACAGTGGTAGCTAGTGACAAGATGTGCTATATATCTGGATATATTGTACAATGTCACAGAAATCCAATTGAAATGAATGGTGATTTCCTATGATATATCTGGATATTCTGCATCATTTCATTGTCTACCACTCTGCATGACAGGAGACTTCCATCTTGGCTGCTGCAGTCAAACTCATAGCTTGGTTGTCATGGTGATAGTACTGAAATGTTTTAAGATTTTGTGCCTTTCTTGAGAACTGGTCATTCTTTCATGCAACGTATTTCCTGGCCAAACATTTTTCATCTCCATGTTGGCAGCCTGAGAGACAACTAGGTAAAACCACTGTTTGCTTTCCAACTATGCCTACTGATATGGGAATGTTCTTACTGAAGTTTACAAAATTAATTTTAAACATTGCCATGCATTTTGTGGAAAAGTATTCATATGTATTCCTGCAGTAGTTATTCTTAACATTCACACTACAAGACTTATCTTAATATAATTTCCAAACAGCCTCATTCAGATTGTTCTTACAATACACGACTGACCTCCAGACAGGTGTTTCTTTAAGCTGACAAATGAATGCATTATTTACAAATCAAAGGCTTTTATAATTACACATACACAAAACTGATAAAATAATTGACATGTTATTGACTATTCAGCTGGATATTATCAGTTTATTTTTTAAAACACAGGGCTGTAGAGTAATACTACACTGTAGGTGCAGCTGCAGACAGGCTTAGAAAATGGCTTTGGAGAAATTCATGTCTCCTCAGCAAACAGCAGCTGAAAAACAATAAGTTTATACAGGGGCACAGCAATATAACATGACAGGCTTACCTTTTATGGGAGAAGTAAAAGAGGTGATGAGTGCCAGTCTTTCCTTCATTTGTGCTGTGATAAACTATAGTAGTTTAGCAGCAAGTCACTCCTGAGTTATATGATAAGAAGGAAAGGCTTGCTCAACAAGTCATTTTTAATCACTTTGTTAGTGTCATCAATCAGCATGCCACTTAGTGAGCTGATGTTTCGTGGCCAGGGCCATTTTCTCAAGCTTAGAGTGATCCATTTGAACCAGCAGAAGCCATCAATTAATTCTGCTGCTGTACAATGCCTAGCATTCATTCTCTGGTGCATCACTGCCACAGCATTCAGCTGCAGTGGACCATGGTTCCCCAGCTGTGTGAGGCCTCTGGTAGCCAGGAAGCCATGCTCCCTGCAATTGAATTTTCTGTTTTCTTCAAGTGTCTTGCCCTGTTCTGGTCTTACAACAGAACCTGTGTCTCTCAAGTGGCAACATGGAGTGCTGGCACTGGAGATGTATGAAGCTGACAAACTTCACTCCACAAAAACAATTGCTAAGGTTGTCACATTTGTGAAGTGTAAAGTGCTGACCTTGCAAAGTCTATGGCAAGCAAAGTGGTACTTTTTCAGGTGAAGTTAATGTGAAGTTGCAACTTTGCCTTAACATCACCTTAACTTTGCCTCAAAAAGTGACATTTGCCAAGGAAAACTCAATAGAATGTGGTAAAGTGGCTAAGTGGGTAAATTGTGAAGTTATTTGTGATGGAAATGTTACAACTTCACTGGAACTTTACAGGTGAAATAAAACTTTGCAACATCTCTAGCTGCCACTGTGGTACTGCACTAGCTTTCAGTACTGCATACATCATGCTAGGTGGAACACAACGGTAAAAGGGACTGGTTCAAGAACCAGCAGCAGGAATGTAAGGTGTGAAGAATTTAAACAATAACATTGAAACAAGTGGCTGATTCCTTGGGATTAAAACCTTTTGGGAGCAGTGGTTTATGGACCGAGGTGAAACTGAGGGCTTTTAAGTCCACAAAATGCCCAACTGTGAGAGTACTACCTGATTATAACTCTAATTGTATTTGATTAAAAAAGTGACTTTTCAAAAAAAGACAAACATTCTGCCTTGAGATATGTTGGGCATTTCCAAGATATTAATACTCAGTTGCACAGTTATTCAGAGCCCATTGTGGCCTTATGCATATCTATTAGGTTTATAAAATGAAATAATTAAACAGAGTCAAGCTGGATTTGTAGTATGCTACACTAGTAGATAATCCTGTTATCTACCAATTTATTAAAAAGAGTGTACACTTGAGCAGAGGACATATCACATGACACCTGGAAATGCCCCATTTCTCTCACTCTGTCTATTATTGGTGACTGCAACATTTATTTTGAAAGCAAGACTAGTGGTAATGCAAAATGTTTCAAACTGGTACCTTGCCAGTACCAGCCAAGATCCAGTGGCACAAGCTTTAGTTTAGTGGTACTTTTTTTTCCCTTCTTTTTCCCTCCTCAGCTGGCTTGTACTCTGGAGGACACCCCAGCCCCATCCTCCAGCATCCACCAGCTGGCCCTGACTGAACCCCAGGTCTTATCCCCTCTGGTGGGGTCAGCAGGGCTCCCCGAACCCCCACTGAGCTAATTTCAGTGGCCAGGGCTGTGGCTAGCTAGGAGTGGTGCCTGTGAGGTTACCTCCACCATCGTGTAATGGCAGCTTTTTCCACCATGTTTTTTTTCCCTTACATCTGGGGGCATGCAATGTCATCAATGGATGGGAGAGCGCATGCATCTGCACATGCTCCCCTTCAAGCTTCTGCCCCAGCTCCTCCTGACTGCGGCATGGCACCTTGTCCCCCAGCCTCCACTAGGGGGTGAACAGGCATTGACTACTGAGGACCCCCCTTCCAAGAGAAGGAGAGCAGACCACCAGATGCTCAATCCTTCTCCTCCCCTGCCAACCCCAGGTGGCCCGTGCTCATTCCTGAATATGAGTCGCTGGCGTAGTGCGAGGTAAGGTGTCCAGCACCTCAGCCCTCACTGCCACCGGGCTGGCTAGTTCAGTGGAACTTAGCTTCTTTGTTGCTTTTACCCATTTTTCTGCTTTCCCTTCTCATCTGTGACTGTCACTGAAACTAGCACTGGTTTTATACAGTAGCTTTGTTTTAAGATACTGTGAATTGTTTATTTTACCAGGAAGTACTATTAGGATCTCCTTAGTTAACGATCTGAAACATTAAAGAGATATGGTTAAGCTGGTGTGGACATATTATTTAATGCATTGAAATGTAAGAATTAATTACAGTGCTGTAATGTAGTGACAGCAAAGGGTCACTGGTACTTTGCTGCTACTGAAGCATAAATAGCAAATGTGAATGCATTACTTAAGTCAAACATTTCATTTAACATTTTGTTATCTTAATGTGATAAATAAATTGGTTTTATCTGCTCTAGTATTTAGTGGTTTTAGCTTCTCATTGCTGCATAGTGACCAATATAGAAAATATGTTTTCTTAATACCATTTTGTATAGTTCTGTCATGTTTTAGAAACAGTAGACATATAAAAATGTAAGATTATTTAGAACTAAATTTTTAGCTCTGTGTGAATGTTGGTTTAAAAAACAAATGGCAGCTTGAGAGCTCTAATCCAGAAAAAGTTTTGTTTCCAGACACCAAATAAATGGGAGGCTTTCATAATCCTTTATGCTGATCATTTAATATGGCAGCCTTGCTTGGTCAGACAAGATGCACTAAGAGGGCACATACAGAACATGGCTGAAGCTTTTGGATGTGGAGTCATGTCTGTGATACCTTATATAGGAATGCTACAGGATATCCATCATGAAGGTTTTTGCCATTCAAACAATAGTTAAATTATATTTATTGATTGATTTGTTAGAGGGAAGTTATTGAATCACTGATTCATTTATAATGATGCCTTGGGGCAGTATAAGTACAGTACAACAACATGTAAAATATTACATAAGTACAGAAAAATAATAATAGCCTTTGGACTTTTTTAATGGATATTATTAACATGAGCCTGCCTAGATGCATGAAAGCTTTAAATTGATTGCTTCTGATTCTGAAAGAATCTGAAAAAAGGTTCAGTAAATGAAGCAAATTTGTTGTGAGCAGTATGAACTACTTATTTCTTATTCAGCTTTATTGCCTCATGTTTTTCACATCTTGGCAACTGCCTATAAAATCATGAATATTTATTGAGGATACTATAATCATGGTTCAGTTCATTTATAATTTCTAATAATTTTTAAATATACATGAAGCTTTGTTGCCAGAGCTCTGTTCTAACATAAATTAAGCATTGATCTGCAATTAGTTTCCTTAGTTTCCTTTCCAAGGTTATTGCTATTGTCACTGTAGGCTAAGTTTTACAAGATTGAATACTTTGCGGAAAATCAAGTTGAATGCATTTTTTCCTACTGGTTTTAAAAACTTTGGAGTGCATTTGGACTACAGAAGAAATGAATCATTTGAAAAAAATAACAGCACACTGCTCAAGCCTTACAGGCATGTAAGGGAACTAAAACAAGTGCTATGTGTTAATTGCATTGGCAAATCTTCTTATTTTATTATTTGTAATTCTGGGCCAGAAAAGGCACACAGATCAGTGACAGCTCATTCCTAGGTTTATCCTGGAAGTGGGGACTTGAAACTGTTGTGCTGACTACAGGACCACTGTCCATGACAGTTGGAAATATCCCATAATCTTACAAAAAATGATTTATATATTTGAAGGAAAGCAAGTAAGATGCTAAAAATATATGTTTTTTTTCATTCTTGTCTTTTTTATTTCATATTTATTTTAGTTTTGTTTATGTTCAATATTTTTCAATTTTATTTTAGAATTGATGACTGTTAATTATTTAAGTTGTACAATTTTGGTCAAGATTTTATCATCAAAATCCCACCTTACAAAAAGAGCCATTGAAGGCTGACTCAGACAGCTACCAAAGATGCTTAGAATGGACCTTGGTGTAATGAGTCAGTCTAAGGGCAACACTTCAACAGTGCTGCACTTCCTAGTGCTGCACTTCAGGTTTTGTATTAAGTATTGGACCAAGTTCTTGCTGATGGAGAGTTTAAGAAATTCTGTTGCTCAGAGTCTTGCACTTGATGAACTGTCTAAAGTATAAAATATCTATTTCTATTTTGCTTACTGCAAAAATAAAATGCATCACTAGAAAAAGTTTAACAAAATGCTCTCCAACTGAAGAAAAATAACTTGGTTTTAAATGGGTAAGCATAGTAGGTGATGTGGGCCCCCATATTTAAATGGTTAGCATGGTACTAACTGTAAACAGCACTGTGACTCGATTATTCAGAGGCCTCTGGAGCCTCGCACTAACCCAGCAGTTTGATCAAGCAAAATATTCCACGGCACCAATGCAAATAACAGATCCCTCATGTATAAAGGGCACAGCAGTATATTTATAGGTTTCAGTGGTGCTACAGAGCTGCCAGCATGGTGCTGTTTACTGTCACTGAAACCCAGGCCTTAACCATGTGCTATTGCAGTGCCCCTCAGTTTCATGTGTTATACACATACAGTTACATCCCAGGTGTCTGATGGACCCACTTCCCCCAATCACTCTTGTTATACATGTATAGTTACAGCCCTGGTAGTCTCGTGGACTCCCTGATCATCCATGTTATCAATGTATAGTTAAAACCCTAGTAGTCTAGTGGACCCCTTGATTTCCCATATTATACATGCATAGTTACAACCCTGGAAGTCTAGTGGAGCGCCTACCCCCCCAATCACCTATGTTATAAATATACAGTACTTGCAATTGCACCCATTAATTGTCAACCAGCAGCTGGTGGAAGAGGTAAGTGGAGGACTGTGCCAGCTTTTGTCTTTTGCTGTCAAACTTGTGACCGGGTTGAGGAGAGGTGTGGGCAGAGGGTAATCAGTGGGAGAGTGAGTAAAGTATTGCACTCAGTCTGGGGATGGGTATGCACTAGACCACCAGGAACATAACTATTCATTAATAACATGGGCAATCAGGGGGAGGGTCCACTAGACTACCAAGTCTGTAACTATATAGTTATAACATTGGGGATTGGATGGAGGAGGGTCCACTAGACACCAGGGATTGCTCAAAGGGCAGCTTATCCTTTATGAATCTTATGGTCGATGAACTAGTTCTTTACCAAAATCATAAAATACCAAGATGGAACCAATGAACTACAAATGATTTTTGAGCATCACAACTATTCTCAAATAAAAGTGTTATTGGTATGTAGAAAACCAAAAGCATTTCTAATTCATATTTACTATCCGAATATTGCTCAGAGCCAGCCAAGCTCTATGTGCTATGTCATTCTACTGGTTGTGTTGTGCATTTGTCCAGCTCTGAATATGGGGGCCTAGCTATCTTTTATTGGATTAACAAGACATTTTCATTTCACAAGCTTTCAGGCTTACACAGAGACCTTCTTCAGGTGATGGCAAGTTTCTAGGTGTTTAGAAATATCTTTCAAACAGACTGTCTCCTGAAGTGCTTATTAGTCTGGGTGAAAAAGGGAAAAGAATATTTCTGCCATTTTAGGGACACAGGAAAAGTCAAACTACACAGAAACAGATCAGAGAGAAATTACAGAGATGTCGCTGTGTTAGTTATTGAAACATCCCAATAAATATCTAGATATATTAGTATATATCACAAGAAATCCCAATTGAAATAAATAGGGATTGTCTGTGCTATATCTACTTGTAGATATACAGTGATGTCCAGCATTAGGTTGTATCATGACAAAGGATTTCTTGATACTACTCTAATATCCTCAGTTGCAACTAGTTGCAATTCATACTAAGGTTCATACTAAGGTAGTGAGGAGCATGAATGGTGGACAGCCCATATTCGCTCCTATCCTTTACCCATAATACGTCACTGTGTTTCCTTCTGAGATATACACATCAAGACTTCTTTTGAATTGGTGCTTATTCTGACTTATTATGATTTGTAGTGGTAGTTGATTCCAGGGTTTCACCACCCTCTGGGTTAAAAAGGCCTTCCTTTTATTGTTATTGTACTTTTTTTGTCTTAACTGTAGTGGATGCCCAGGAGTGCTTGTTCTGTTTTTTTTTTCAATTCCACATTTAGCAAGTAGTTGTCTTGCATTATATCATTGCACAACAACAGGTCACCTCTTGTTCTTCTTGTTTCTAGGGTCATTAGGTTTAGTGCCTGTAAGCGCTCACTATATGATCTTGTTTTTATTTTATGTACAAATTTTGTGACCTGTCTCTGCATTTTTTGATCTAATTGATGCTGCCTTTTTTTATTGGCCCACATACTGGATTACCATAGTCCAAAAGCAGTCTCAGATATGACCTGTACAGTGGCAAATCATGGGATCACTGTTCTTAAATGTTCTACATATACATCATTGTCTGTAGTGTTGTTAAAGTATCAGCAGGTGGCCTTGTACAGAAACAGTGCTGTACATATATGTACCTCAACAAGCTTTTAGCCTGCAGGTTTTAGCAGTCAACTAGCAAATTGCAAGAAGTCATAAAAAGTGCTTAAAGACTACCTTGACTATTACTGATTGTTCATTACTCAAGAACTGATTGATATGACTATACATGAAGGAAATGGATGCTGGTCACCACTGTGCTGTGACTCATCTCTGGCTACCACTGTGAGTACAGGAAGGTTAAGTGACTTGGTCAGGACCACGCAGATTGAAAGTGGTGGTAGAGGGATTAAAACCTGGGTCTTCAGGTTCACTGCTCTGTGTTCTAACCACTGGGCCAAGCTGCCGTCCTGACTGTGGCATGGTGGAACTTAGTAAATGTGGTTTTTGAGATGGAGAAATTGATACTACACAGATGTTTTGGACAATAAGTGGATACAATTGGTGGTGTCCATTGCTTATGTTGCTATTAATGTTGTGTCTAAAGGAAAAACCCTTGGAATCCAAGAAACATTTTTAAGAGATACTGTATGCAGAGTAATGACAATTCTAATTCCAAAATACATCTCAGAATTCCTTTCTGAATCACATAGAATTCTAAAAAGCATGTCTATGTAAACTGCAGAAAAAATGTTTCCTTCAGTTATGTAAACAGTGATATAATTTTTCATGGATTGCTGAAAACCATGGATTACAAATCTGCAAAAAAAGTCTGCATTCAAAATTTTTAAATTCTACTACTGACATAATTCTGTGGAAGTAAGCAGAATTTTTTGACAGTCTTGGGGATTTCATCAAAATATAACAATTCACACTGCACTCATGTAGAACTGACACACACTTAGAAAATTAGTTACAATTCTTTAATTCACGCTCTTCCTCTGAAACTTAAAAATTGAAAGTGAGTGGCAGGAAAAGTTTCCAGTTTCACCCTGGAGCACCAGTGAGTTAGAACAGCATACACTGGCATCCTTGGGAGAATACCTTCTTTGGTTTCAATAAAGGCCAGAAATTGGTGGCGGTGCATTAGGCACAGGACAGTCATCCAGATTTCCAACACTAGGTTCTGCAGATGTGAAGTACATGTTGTATGCACTGTATTTGGGAAATACTTGATAACATTATCTAAATGACTTGTGTACAATATGTAACTGGCTCTATTTGTGGCAATGGCATATCTTTCATTGAAGTTTACTACATTGTCATTGAGGGTGCACAGGAAAGCCTGGGAAAAAGTAATGTGGTTGACTTGCTTAAGAAACTCAACACGATCAACACAGGCTGTTCTTTTACTTTGTGCAGAGCCTGGGTAGCACACCAGATATGTCATGTCCACGGATATATGTTGTTTCATTGAGGATTATATACAGTTCTGTGTCTGCAACTTGCTTTCTCACAAATTCATTATGCTGTGGCTGAAGATTCTTCAGACAGGTGCTGCACAGATGTAAAAGTCCAGGAAGGCTTCCACTGTGCACTGTATATTTGCATAGGAATTATTCAAAGGCCAGAACATTCTTAAGTGGTATGTCAGCTCATGTCAAATATCTAATGGAGTCCATCATGAATTCCTTATGGGACAGTCTAGCAGAAATGGTTCTTGCAAAACTGGATGCCAGTGATTGCTTCCTTGGAGAGCTGATACCTGCAAATTGCAACATTCAATCAGAATACATGTTAAGCACAGTGCACAAAATAGGCCAGTGATTCTCAAACTCAGATCATCATTATGGTCTCAAATAATGGCCACTAAAACAAAGAGTAAAAAAGCTAATTTGTTTACTACAGATGTCTTTTAATTGAAATTGACATTATCCAATTAAATTAAACAAGAAATTGCCATCCCAATCACATAACTCAGTGGGTCTTATTTGAAAAACACTGGTATAGGTAGAATATTTACAAATAAAGTTACTAGTAACATTACATTCTTGTTTTTTTCTACAGCGCAGTACCTTTTCACTCTATATATTTTTGTGTTTTCATAGTCAGGTCAGTGGTGTTTTTCCAAATGTAGTCTACAGTGTGATGACAGAACAATCAAAACAACTGCCTCTATCGCTGTATAGATCTTCCAGTTACAGTTTGGCCCAGTCTATTGCATGAACAGTGTAGGTAAAGTAATGTTGTTTTGCCTGTCCACAGGAAAGACACAGACACAGAAGCTTGGCATTTGGTTAAGACGTGTCACTGTTTGTTCTGGTGCCAACTATTTAATTAAATTAATAAAAATAATTTAGCCATCAGGACCCCCAGATTTCTGTTTCAATTTGCACAACCTTTCAAACCTCACTACATTCAACTTAAAATAAAAATAGATTCACAGCCTGGTGAACAAAGAGCCACTGAGTACATAAAAAAATGAAAACAGATTCACAACCTGTGGAACAAAGAACAACTAAGACATTAAAATAAAAACACAGATTCACACTGTGGGGAACAAAGAACCACTAAGCACAATAAAGTAACAGATTTACACCCGACCCAGTAGCACTGAGGAGTGAGATGCTGGATGCCACACCTCACACCATGCCGGTGACCCTAGTTCAGGATTGGACTTGAGTTGTTCAGGGATCAGCTGGGGAGGTAAGGATTGAGCATCCAGAGGACTGCTCCCTTTTCTTGGGGTGGGGGGTTTGTGTGCTGCGTCTGTCAGCACAGGAGGGGTTCGACCGTGCCTGGGTGTGCTTGGCCGCCTCTGCAGAGGAATAGATGGCTGCTGTGCCCATTGCACAGGCTTGGGGCAGGGGAGAAAGAAATGGAGAAAAATTACTGGGACCTGGAAGGACCCATGATAGCCCCAATGGGCCAGAGGACATTCCCCTCAAAGGGGAGGGGTCCTAGCTCCTACCGGGTCCACGGAGAAGGTGACAAATAATGTTGTGATAAAAAAAGTAACAGATTTACAACCTGAGGAACATACAACCGCTAGACATAAATAACATCTTAATCAATGGAACTAAAGATTTGAGAAATTTGTTGTTGATTTTGCTGATCAGTATTTATTTTTAATGACAGACAAGTCCCTTCTTTTTACAACTATGCCACATTCTTTGTACCTTTGTCTCTCCTCAGTAACAGACCAGGACATATGTTAACTTACTAGGATACTAAAGATGGACAGAGTGGCAAAACATAAGGCATGATTATAGGAAACAATGTCCTAGTCTGGTACATTTTTGTACCAGTATGGCACATAGTCTGTCCCTTACTCTGACCCTTACTTATCCCTCAGTACCTAGCAAACTGATATAGAGGTTTAAAAAATTGTTCTGTGTCAGTCAGCTCGGCTCACCCTTTCCTGCACCAACCACAGACCAAGACTATTTTTTTAGACATGTGCTCCAGTTGGCTCAACTCTCCCCCATCAACCACACAGATCAGAGGAGGGACAAACATTGCCAACCAATACACATGATTAAAAAATGTGTTCTATTCCAGTCATCTTCGACCATCCTTCCATATACCAACCACAGACCACAACAATTTTTTTAAACATGAGTGCCAGTCAGCTTGGCTCACCCCTCCCCTCAATCAACCAAGCAGAGGAGTGGAGTAATGGATGACATAGGCACTGAGAAAAATGAAAGATATATATTTAGAAAATGAAGTCATTTAATGAGAAAGTTTTAAATTATTATTGAATGCATCCTTGTGACATCATATATATGTGCCTGGGGGATGGGTATTTATTGAGTCATGTGTGTATGTTTATTAGTAATGTCCTTCTGAAGAAAGTGAGCCTCAAAATGCTAGGAGCTTTGTGGTTCATCTGTGTGTATGCATTTTAATAAATAACACTTATATTTTCCAATTTATGTTTTGCACTGGTTTTGTTTTGGATTGAGTGGGGCTTGTATTCACCTAGCAACAAAGAGATCTAGAAGGGGTCATCATATCTTACCTCAAGGTTGCTGAGCAGTGTGACAAAGCATTGGGAAAAGCTTGCAGGATGTTGGGGTACATAGGTAGAGGGATTTCAAGTAGGAAGAGGGTGGGAGGTGTGCTGCCATTGTATCAATCACTGGTGAGTCCCCACCTGGAGTACTGAATCCAGTTTTGGAGGCTGCACCTCCATAAGGACATTGAAAATGAGGAGATCATACAGAGGAGGCAAACAGAATGGTGGGGGGGGGGTTGCATGAGAGCTCATATGAGGAAAGCCTGCAGGAACTCAGCATGTACTCCCTGAAAGGGAGGAGAGTGAGAGGGAGTATGACTGAAACCTACAAGTACCTCAAAGAAGTGAACAAGGTACAAGTGGAGGGTCTATTTCAGAGAAAGGAAAGCTCTAGAACAAGGGGTCTTGCAATAAAGCTAACAGGGGGAAGCTTAGGTGAGTTGTGTGGAAATACTTCTTCATGGAAAGGGTGGTGGATGACTGGAACAGTATGTTAGAGGAGGTAGGTAGAGCAAAGACAGTGGGGAGCTTCAAGCATGTGTGGGATAGGCACAGGGGCATATTAGGTAGAGGAACTGTGGTGAGTGAGTGACACTTGTGTCCAATTAGTGTCAGTGGTGATGGAAGAGGCAGGGACAAGGGGCAGACTAGATGGGCCTAAAGGTCCTTTTCTGCTGACAAAATCTATGTATCTTCTTTGAGGATATCTCCTCCATTAGTCCATGCTGTGCAATCCTAGTGCTCAGTGTTTATAGATCCAAAGGTGTGGACTAATGAAAGACGTACTCTTGAAGATCCACCGTTAAGTACGTAACTGTTCTATCTTCTTTGAGGCTATCTCCTCCATTAGTCCACACTTTTGGAACCGTAGCCACCAGGTACTAAGACCACACAGCTTGGACTAATGGAGAAGATTTTCTCTCAGTCTACTGTTATGGTATATACAGTATGTAACTGTTGTTTCTGTGTTTCTGTTCTACTGTGTTATATACTTACACTTGGCAACATTTTCAGAAGGTTTTCTGATGCTGTGTATCTGCAGAAACAATCTAAATCTGGACAGACTATAAATCATGTGTTATTATACAAAGAATTTAGTTAGTATTAGTGTTTAACTGTATTTTACCAGCTGCTGCCATCTCTATTCCCAATGTTATAACTAACACTCTATAAGGGTGGTCTGTGTTTTACAGTTACTATGTACATTCATGGGCTGCTTCTAAGCACTCTGCCACAATCTGACTGCTGCTAATGTTCTAAACTTACTGTTGTGCCTACTAGTGTGCTGTTCCTTGCCTAAGGTCTGCTATTATGCAGTTGTGCTTATCCCACGTTGATTACATCCCTGCAAGTGTGTTGTTACTTGATAACATAGCATTTTAGTCTCACATAGGGCCTGCCTTTAAATATTTGTGCTTACTACATGTTACATAATGCCTGTCCCATGCTCTTGCTCATATATGTGTGTGCTTTGCCTCACTTGCTAACACCAAAACACCTCCCCATAAGTGGTCCCATTCAGTGTCAAACCTTCTCCACCCATTTCTTCCCAGGGTAGGGGAACTGACTATACCCTTCCCCTGCTTTTGGAATGTACTGAATTCCTTTACACTCACTTCTGACCCTCTCCACCAGGCACCATTTTACAATAATTTTGTGAACTGGCATGTTTGCTACAATCTGGTAAATCCCAACTCTACCTATGTCAGGACTTTTACCCCCCACGTGTACCCTAGCAACAGACTTTGATGCCTCCCCAGACATAGACTTCTGATACACCTTCTGCTGCTCATCTTGGGTTCTGGCCACTCCCACCCAGGCCCTCTGCACCCTGTCAGCAATCATACCCCAAGGGTAGCCCTGAGACTTATTCACCTGAACATCCAGAAATTCCCTGCCAAATGTGATCAATTCAAAGTGTGGATTTCACCTCTACTTTTGACATTATTGCTTTCTCCAAGATGTGACTCTACAGCAAAATCCCTGATGGGGGAAGTAAAATTGAATGGATTCTCTATTTTCAGAAGAGACAGGACCAATAAAAGGGGAGGTGGCTGCCTCCTGTATATCTCTCGTCACATCAGGGCCACTTTGACCCTTGCCCAACCCTTCCCAGGCTCTATTGAGTGCCTCTCCATTGATATTTTGTTTGGTCAGGACAAAACCCTCACTGTTTCCACCATTAACATCCCTCCCAATCTCACTGATAATGACCTGTCCACCATCACGGACCCTGCCTGTTCACTACCTAGAAACAGGGAATGGCTTCTCATCGGTTACTTAAGTTTAAACTGGCCCACAACTTAAGCTAACAAAGCCAGATACCTTTACGTGAACCTTTGCCTAAATCAACTCTTCACCAACCCTACTACAGTAAACTATAAGTATGGGTATTGTTCCACATTAGATTTGATAGCAGTCTCTAACCACTCCAACATCTGAAACTCCAAAGTACTCTGAGGGCAGATATGTGACCACTACCCCATCTTTCGCAACTGGTCTGCTAGGTTTCCCAATGCCCTTCTTATTTATAGCAGTTCCAGGCAACTCAAAGACCTAGACACAGGGACATTGAACTCATCTCTGTCCTCCAATGTCTGGATCTACTTTAGTGACCTTGTGGACATTAACTTGGCCTATGAGGGCTTTTTGCAAGACCTTCACCAGTATTTGTGATAGCATTTGTACCACTAAAAACCTCAGAATCTGTGGCATTAAGCATGATTGGGTCTCCAGGGATCCCCCGTACAAAACTAGAGCAAAACTGTGGGCAGGTTTTAACAAAACTAAGAGCTCAATCCACCTTCAAGAATACAAAACTCTGCACAATAGCTGGGAGGCAGTATAGTGCAGTGGTTTAAGGCTCTGAACTGCAAATCTGGTGACATCCAGCAGACCAGACCTGGGGCTGAATCCCACAGCTTCCACTTGCATACTGTGTGACCCTGAGCAAGTCACTTAACTTCTGTGTTATGGTTATGGAATAGCATCAACGGCCTCCTGGGTAGATCTCAGGGATCTCAGTCCTTAACCATTGAGAGTAAGGATGGGACCACCTGTAACCCCATAACCATTGTTCCCCTGTTCAATGCCTTCTTTGGAAACCTTGACAAATACTGAAATCTAGCTCCTCCCCTACATAGATATCTCCTATCTCATCACCAGGGGCCCCTCCTTCCAAATTTTACTTCAAACACCTTTCAGTGGGTCAGGATGCCAAATACCTGAGATGCTCCAATCCCAAGCCTTTTTTTGGCCTTGATGGTATGGACTACTGCCTCATTAAATTGGCCTGCATGGCACTGGCATATCCCATCTCCTGTGTCTTCAACTTTTCACTTTGTACAGGCACTTACCTTAAGCTGTGGATGCTGGCCACCATCATCCCTATCCACAAATCTGGTCCTAAACATCTCACTTCTAACTACTGCACAATTTGTCTCTTGCCGCCCCCCTTTTGAAGGAATTGTTTTTGACCAGATGACAGCCTATTCAAAGTTTCTTGAAGGGTAATACAAATTGCCTGTCGTAATAGGGGTTAACTTTGCTGTAGCTTGAGAAATGTCTAACTGTACATTATATGGATACACTAGGGCTGGTAAAACTGGCTAGTAGGGAGTTGGGCATAAAATGCATCCTATGTGGGAAATTTAGTCTTGAATCTTTACGTGATTTTGAAGCATTTACTTGTAGGCAATGTGTAGAAATTAAACAACTAATGATCAAGCTACTAAGAATTAGAGATGGAGATAGGAATTCTTAAGAGTAAAGTCCTAGTTTATGATGAGGTTTTAGAAGAGAATCATACTGAAATAAGAGGTAGTGAAACAAATAAGATTTCTATCAAAGCAAAAGGCCAAGGGAATAAGAACTAGATGAGGATGAGGAATGGTATATTGCCAGCAGGAGACATAGAAGCAAAAGAGGCAGGAGGGCCATGAACTTTGATGTGGACCTAGCTAATAAATTCCTTCTACTAGTAGATATCACTGACAATGATGATCTAGTGAGAGTGTGGAAGGAGAGGGTGATGAATTTACAGCACCAGTGAGCAAGGTAACTGACCAAGGCAGAACCGAACCTCAGCAAATATACTTGCTTGGAGACTCCATATTAAAATTGATGGATAGATACACCACAAGAGAGAACAAAATAAACACCACCACTTGCTGCTTTCCAGGTGCTAAACTAAGAGAAATTGATCATTTAATTCCTGGTATAATCAAGGAAAATGAGCAAAAAGCACTAGTAGTATTGCAGGTAGGTACAAACAGTGTACAAAAACAGAAGGCATACAAGATAATCCAGATTCAAGAATATCAAAGAATCTTTGGATAACCGTAACAGTGAAATTATTTTTTTCAGAAATTCTCCCTGTACCTAGGGTTGATATAATCAGAAATAATAAAACAAAAATAATAAACAACTTTTTATGGAGATGGACTATTCAGGAAAAGATTAAATGCCTGTCACACTGGGAGGAATTTATAGAAAGATATGACCTATATCAATCAATCAATCAATCAAAACTTTATTTTTAAAAAGTGCCTTTCCAAAACCAAGGTGCTTTTACAATAGATCAATACATAAAATTAAAACAACATCCTAAAATCAATCAATAAATATATTTAAAAATCTGAATATGCCAGACTAAACAAATACGTCTTTAGGGATAACTTAAAACTTTGGACGGTCAGGCAATCTCTGACCCGATGAGTTAGAAAATTCCACAGGGTTGGGGCCATAAAACTAAATGATCTTGCCCCAAATGTCTTTAAACAAACCCTGGGAATCTCTAGCAATCCCTCATCGGTGGATCAGAGCCAACGAGAAGGACAGTAGGGACAAAGAAGATCTTGCAGGTAACTAGGTCCCTGATCGTGTAGGGCCTTATAGGTCAGAACACCGACCTTGAAGGTAATCCACCTCTGTATTGGCAGCCAGTGTAGTCCACGGAGAACAGGTGTTATATGACTGGTCCTTGATGTACCAGTCAAAAGCCTGGCCACCGCATTCTGCACTAACTGCAAGTGGTGGATATCCACCCCCAGTAGCCCAAGGTACAGGGCGTTGCAGTAGTCCTAATGGGAGGTAACAAAGGTGTGGACCAACATTGGAAGGTCATCAGCAGGAACCAGATGTTTCACTCAGGCTATATTCCTCAGATGGTAAAAGGAAGTTTTGACAACGGCTGACATCTGATGTTTAAGAGTCAGACAGTCATCAAATATAACACCCAAGTTCTGCACCCGGTCTGAGGTCGCCAACTGGGTCCCCCAAGCCAAAGACCGGAAGGTGACCCAGTCAGCAAACTCACCCCCCCCCGATGACCTGGGTCCACAACCAACAGCTCAGTTTTTTCGGGGTTTAACTGCAACCAGCTCACAGTCAACCGGTCCTGAATCTCACTGAGACAGTTGTTAAAGACTGAGACAGCATCACCCTGGTTGGGCACAAAGGACATGTACAACTGAGTATCATCTGCATAGCAGTGAAAACTCAAGCCGTACCACCTAATAATCACACCCAATGGCAGCATATATACCGGAAACAACATGGGTGCCAAAATAGAGTCCTGTGGCACCCCAGAGGATAGGGGCAGTGATGCCGCGGAAAAAATCCCAGACACCACCCTCTGAGTCCTACCCTCGAAGAATGATTGAAACCAAGCGAGGACTGTGCCTGATAGTCCACAGATAAATCGCAGGTGCTCCAAAAGCACTCCATGGTCAATGGTATCAAATGCCACAGAGAGATCAAGAAGGACCAAGATGGAATGAGTCTTTTGATCTCTCACTATTAGGAGGTAATTTAGTACCCGAACAAGGGCTGTCTCAGTACTATGTCTCTTCATAAATCCGGACTGGAGAGAATCATAGATATTGTTGTTGGGAAGATGATCATCCAGCTGCAATGCGACTGCCTTCTCAATAACCTTACCCACAAAAGGTAGGTTAGAGACAGGCCTGTAGTTAGCCAGACTGTCTGGGTCCAAGGAGGGCTTTTTAAGAAGGGGCCTAATCACAACTTCCTTCAAGGGATCAGGAAAGATCCCCTTCTCCAATGACAACCAGACTATCTCAGCAAGGATTGGGCCAATTTCATCCACGCATCCTACTAAGAGGTGGGTGGGGCCCGGATCCAAACTACAGTTGGTCAGTTCCAGCGATTGGACGATCATCACTATGTCATTATTTGTGGGCCGGTCGAAGTCAAACGACACAAACTGGGTGTCCGACATCTCCTGCCGACCACCACAACTCCTGTTTGAAAGAGTTAGAAGGAGATCAGACCTGATTGTGTCAGCCTTATCCGCAAAGAATCAAGCAAACTCCTCACACCATTCCTGTGAAAACACTCTCAGGCTGAAGACAGAGTGGATTGCACAGTCTGCCCACGGTCTGAAAGAGCTGGGCTGGTCAATTCTGTGCAGCAGCAATTTCTCTGGACAGGAATTCCATCTTCTTACGGGTAATTGCTGATTGATAGACATGATAAAGGTCCATCAAACTAAGCCTGTCACACTCCAGACCCGACTTCCGTCAACATCTCTCAAGCCTTCTTCCCACTCTCCTCAACTCCCTCAAAGTCTCATCAAACCAAGGAGACTTAGGGAAAAGGGTGAGGGGTCGAACATGAATGGGAGTAATGGAATCCAGGGCCCCTACTACTGCCTTATTATAGGCAAGAACCAGCTCCCCAGGATCCATGCATTCACTCGACAAACTCAATAGATCCAGCACCGCCATCAGGACCTCTGGGGTAACACCCCTCAAAGGGCAGTATGGACCATTTCCATAGGGGCCAACCTACCAGGGGGGCCAAGAAACTGAACCCAATGGTGTGATGGTCAGACCACCTGACCGGCTCCACCACCAAGTTAGATATCTCCATCCCCAGGAGGAATACCAAGTCCAATGAATGACTATCTATATGGGTCGAGGAGGAAATAACCTGCGAGAAGCCCAGCGAATTCATCAGCTAGAGGAAGTCTTGACCAAACTGTGAGAGTTCATCATTGACCCAGGCATTGAAATCCCCCAGGATCAGCCATCTGGAGGATCCCAATGTCATATCGACAATGAAGTCTGCAACTTCCCGCAGGAAAACATTCCCATTACCAGGTGGACGGTAAATGAGAAGAATCCTGTACCCTACACCCTCACCCAAGATACATTCAAAGGAGTTGGTAATTCCTACTGGTACCTCCATCAGGTTCAGTTCCATTCTAAAACAGACTGCCACTCCCCCGCCCCTACAATCCAATCTCGGACGGTGTATCACTGAGTACCCGACTGGTACAGCTGAAGCTAAAACAGGGCCAGCATTATCATCCAGCCAGGTCTCGGTGATGCATGCCAGGTCCAATGATCCTGTAAGATCAGCTATTATAGCAGTCTTGTTTTTAATGGATCTGGCATTCCATAACGCTGTCTGAGTAGGATGGGTTGCGAGTGAAGACCAAGCCACCTGCCTGCCACATGCAGTGCCCTTGGGTATGGGAATCAAGCAGGTAGGACCCTCTCCTGAACCCATTTTGCCCCAGGGTGTCTTCTCATCCCCACTATCCCAATCCGTCCTCTCCTTTCCATTCCCCCTCCAGGCTCCGCCTCCACCTTCCTCCTCCTCACAATCTCCAGAGCCCTACACCATCTATATACCTCCGGGGATAATGGAGGACAACTACAAGGGTGGAGGTCCTTAAGCCAGGAGGGGGAATAATGCCTGACCATCCGAATAACTCCCCAACACATCTTCACACACTCAAAATACACACAATAACTTCAAACCAACAACACAACACCACACACCCAACCACTTAACTTTCAGTCATACACCTCACACCAAACAATAATAAATAACACAAAATAAACAAAACAGAGCACATCATAAATTACAACATGGGTATAAAGAGAAAATTACCACAATTCTCTCCAAAAAACAGTTTATGACTTCAGGGAGCTCTCACCTCACCATATTGTCATGATGGACTCCACATAAGTAAAAAAGAAAGAAAGATCCGAGGAAAATCAGATCAAACAAGCAACTGACAAAGCTTTAAATGAGTAAATACTGTATGGGGGGGGGTCCAAAAGACAGCACCATAAATAAACAGGTGATTTCAATTACAAGTCACAAAACATTATCAAAAACTAGGTATAGTGTAAGGAATGAGCTTAAAGCACTTGTAATAAACATCAAGAGCTTAAACATAATTATGAAAACTGAACAGGAAATTTTGCTTAAGACCAACAAAGTGGACATAACAGCAGTAACCGAAATGTGATGGACTAAGGAGGTGTTAGGGGGTAGGGAAATACAAGGCTACAAGCCTTATAGCGAGGACATGAAGGGCAAAAATGGAGGGGGTTGGCAACTTATGTCAGGAACACTACTGAGAGCAATGAGTATAAGGTTAAGGAGAACAGTGCAGAATCTGTGTGGGTCAAAATTAATACTACCAAAGAAAATAGTCTTACCCCTGGGAATTGTTACTGGCGTCAAATAGTAATGAATCATATAATCATGAAATGATTCTAACAATTAAATCAATAGCCTTCAAAGGGAAACTGCTGCTTGTGGGAGATTTGTACCTACCATGTATAGCTTGAAATTACAGTAAAGGACCCAGGGCTTAGCCCAGAATAACCACATTTTGGACTTCTTTATTCAAATGGGAGTAATACAATTTGTTGAAACACCTACAAGTGGTAATAACATCTTGGATATCGTTATTACTGATCAGACCAATTTGATAGATTATGTTATGGTCAGGGAGACTTTAGGCACAAGTGATCATTATATGGTTGAGTCTGTAATCAAAAGCAACACTGAAAAGATAAAAGATACAACTGAGGGGAAGAATTATGGCAAGGAAGGTTTTATTAAAATAAATGAAGAAATGAGGAAATGGAACTGGAAAAGGGATTTTCATGATAAATCAACCAATACATGTTGGAACATCTTCAGGAATAAACTATTGGAACTAGAACACAGATTCATACCAAGTAAAACATTGTACAATAAAAAAGGAAAAAAGCAATGTGGTACACAAGTAAAATTCATAAAAATCTCAGAGTCAGAAATGAAATCTACAAAAAAAATGAAAATCAGTCCCAGTGAAGAAAACATCACAACGTATAAAATAGTATCAAAATCGGTACAGCAACAAATTAGGAAGGAACAAGCTAAAGTGGAATTCAAAATAGCTCATACTGGAGTCACGGGATGTTTTGGCAGTGACAGCCAGCTCTGGAGTGGCTCCACTTCTCTTCCTCCTAAATAAATGTTATTATTTGCCCCTTTTTGCCTCTTTTTTGCAGTGCTCTTATATTATTGGCATCTCTCGCTCCCCCTGGTATTGATTGTTTTGCACCATGGGTGACTCAATGGATGTTTTGGTTGCTAACTCCCAAGTCCATCACACATCCCTGGACACCACGGAGAAGGATCAAGGACAAAGTGACTGAAGCAGGATGCAGTCCCGATTCCATTGGACACACCAGAATCTGGTTTACGGATGGTGGACTGCTTTCTTAAGGAGCTTCTGCCCATCCGTGATGCCATCCTATGGCTTTCTGAAGATTTTCAAGCTCTCTGCACAGTTATTACTAAGCTGGCCCATCAAGTAGGAGATGTGGAGGCAAGATTCAGTTCTCTGGATGATTGGTGAGCTTGGATCGACCCTTCCTTGATCGCACTCCATCAGAAAGTGAACATACTCGAAGAGAAATTAGAGGATCAAGAAGGGCATAGCAAATGTAATCATGTAGTGGTTTTGGAGATCCTTGAATGTTTGGAGGGTAAAGATGTGATTCAGTTTGTGCATCAGCTTTGCAAACAGGTTGCTGGCCCTTTGCCTCATGGTCCTCAAAATGTCACTGAGTGGGCCCACCATGCACTGCAGCTGATGCTGGGTTCTGACCAATGGCTGAGACCTTTTAATTTTAACACAGGTGCATGGTAAACCACAACTTATTTGGGAGGGCACCCAGATTTGTACTTACCAGGACCTGTCTTAAGAAACATGCCAGAAGCAGGCTGCATTTCATCCATATTTGAATAAGCTGGCTGTGGCAGGTATTCAGTTTTGTATCCTCTATCCACCCTGGTTGCAGATTTTTCGGGATGGCAGTCAGAAGATTTTCTCCACATTCAGACAAACACAGGCAGAACTTTCATCTTTATTTCTGGAATTTTTTGAAGCATCATAGTGAGTCTGATATTGGATGTTCAGCATTTTTTTCTGCCAGTCCGGGCTTTTATATTTTTGTGTGCTATAGTAAATGGATGTTGTTTGATTCATTATAATGTTTGCATTTTGGCATGGACATTTCCTTCTGGTTGTTCAATTTTTATTAGTTTTTCTAATTATTGTAGTGTTCTATAGATATTTATTCCGTTGTTGTTTATTGGCTGTTTGTACGTTTCTTGACATATGTTTTTTATGGACCTTTAGTCACTGTTTTGACTATTTATCTCTGCTGAGCCACTTGTTCTCTCTGTGGATTTCTGCAGTTTTGCTGCCATCTAGTGGATTTTTGCTATCTTTTTTTTTTTTTTTTCTAAGACTATATTATATGTATTTTGTTCTTTTTTCTGGTTGTTTTATGTGTTATGGGAGGAGAGGTGAGTAATGTTGTTTACTTTTTCTCTGTTCCAGGGTTTTCACCAGGTTTTGGGATGGGGGGATACTTGTTTTATATTTCTCATTATTCAATTTGTTTTGTATGGTCTGCTATTATTTTTTTGTATTTAATTCATTGTTTTCCCAACACCTCTATGGTCTCCCTATTTTTACAATGTTTGTGGTTTTCTGAGTTTGCTATTGGGATTGTGAACCAGGTGGATTCCCTCTCCCCTTTTTGTGGATATACTGTATTGGAGTTGGTAGGCCCCTTATTTCTATATTCTTGGCGTACCTTTGGGGCAATGATTTTTTGTTTTTCCACTTAACTATTATGCACGGGTGGGGGAGGCAGATGCACCACTTATGGAACATAGGTTGGGATGGATCACAGGCCTAATGGATTTGGTGTTTGGGTCCCTGTGACCCAGGTGGAAGGCACTTGTCTTTGAGGGTTTAGTTTATGCTGCTCTGTTAATTGGAGTAGTTTGTTTGCAAAGATATTCTGATGTTTTACTTTTTATTTTATTCTTTTTTAGTTTGGGGTGGCCTTTATTCTGGAGGGGGTGGGTGCTGCTGCTACCTTTAGCTTATGTTTGTGTTAACAATGACCATCTCAGTTTAGTGTATTCCTTAATATTCTCTTATGAGTAATCACTATGTATATGTCTCATGGAATATTAGAGGTACTCAGGAGTCACAAAATGATACCTGGTATTGTGACACCTGAGGCAGTTGGGGATGCAGGACTGTGTTTCTCTTCTTTGCCGGGAATGGGGGGGCTATGTAATATGGTGCAGGTAATAGTTCCAAATGAAATGGGATTAGGATTTTGATAGCCAGACATCTTCCTTTCCAGCTCCTCTCTGAGCATTTGGATGCAGAGGGGTGCTATATTTTTCTTTATAGTAGATTAAGATTGCAGTAAATCCTGTTGGGTTCCATTTATGGCCCTACTGTGGATACAAGTCAGATTTTTTTACTCAGTTTGCTGTGTTGTTAGCCACATTTGCCCACCTTCCTATGATTATCAGGAGGGGGGAGACTGGAATTTAGTTCTTCAGCTGGGATTGGATAAATCGACCTTGCTGTGGAAGGATTTATCCCCTGCACAGTGTAGTCTTAGAGAATTTATGAATTTTCTGGGGTTATGTGATCCGTGGCATATCTTTCATCCTTCTGATCATTCTTATACTTTTTATTCCTCCACTCATAATTCCTTTTCCCAACTTGATTTTTTCCTTCTCCAACAAGAGCAGGTTTCTGGGGTGGTGAATTGTGACATTCGGGAATGATTATTTCTGACCATTCCCTGGTGTGGTTGGCCTGTTTCATTCAGGGTAGTGCTGATAAGGATGCTTTTTGGCATTTTAATGTTCAACTCCTCCATAATGAAGCCATAATGGATACATTACACCAGTTTATTAGTCAATTTTTTAAGGTAAATGCTGCCTCTGGCATCCTTCTTGATATTATGTGGGGTGCAGCTAAAGCTGCTATTTGTGGCGAATGTATTTGCCTGGCTATGAGAAATCTGAAGAAATACCACCTGCAGATCAATGATCTTCTGATCCATATTCAGGACCTGAAAGCCTCTTTGTTTTCCATTACCCCAGAATCCAATTGGTTGCTCCTTTATTCTTTTCATTCTTAATATCTTTCTTTGCTGAGTGAGAAGGAGGAAATGGCTATTCTATGAACCAAGCATCGCTGTGTGGAACAGGGAGTGCAGGCTGGTAAATTATTGGCTTTGCAGCTATAGCAGCAGGTAGCTTCCTGGGGGTTCGAGGTTCACCCATGCCACAGCGACATACATTGTGCTGATGCCGATTATGCCACCTGGCATTACAGCACCAGGTGTTTCATCTCCCAAGAGTTACAGTAAACTTGTTGTGACTGGTCACCAGAGAAAATGGGCATTTTTTTGCTCACTGGTAATCCAGTATAAAAATAAACAAACAAACACCCTCCTGGAAAACAGTTGGCTTTTGCGGGGCTTTGCCCATTGCACCCCCAATGTGGGGGGCTTCCCCCACACCCCTAAAAACTAAAAATAACCTCCTCCAGGGCAAGCATACCCTATAGAGAGTAGAAACTGTGTGGGCACAAAGGACAACATGAGTGAGGGGTGATGTAAAATCATGATTGCCCATTTCACTATTGCCCTTGTTGCAGCACCATAATTGCCGTGGTCATAATCAGTCACCAACTTGATGGGATAGGGTGGTTTGAGGGTTTTATAAGCCTAGTTCTAATGCTGTAGTGACACAACCTCAGGAAACAGTGGAAGCTTTTAGGACTTATTTTGAAGGTTTGTATTCCACTCCACCTCCTCCAACTACTCCTGATACTTCTGATTTAATTACACATTATTTGCAGAGAATGCTGCTTCCCCAGCTGTCAGAGGAGTGGAGTGCTTCTTTTGTTGGTCCTACCACTGTGGCAGAGGTTAGCTTGGCAAATGCTTCTGTTTCAGTGGACCGCACCCCTAGCCCTGATGGGTTCCCTGATAATTTGTATAAAACCTTTTCATCCGAACTTACTCCAATCTCGGTTGATATTTTTAATTTTTTTATTTGAGCATGGGCTCACTGATTTTTCTCTTACTGTACCTACATTATTCTTTTGCAAAAGATGGGCAAGGATGTCCTTCTACCCTCCAGTTATAGGTAGAGGGCCATCCTTGCCTGTCTTTTGCAAGGATGGACTTCTGCCATCTAGTTATAGATAGGTTTCACTTATTAACACTGATTTTAGAATTTTGTTGAAGATTCTTGCTGGTAGACTGTAATGGGTCTGGGGAAGCTTATCCACCCTGAAAAAGTTGATTTTATGAAAGGCCAGCACTCTAGTGATCACACCCATAAAATCTTTCATTTGCTTACGGCCTCTGAGGAGTTCAGGGCACCTATGGCTCTGGTCTTCTTGGATGCTGAAAAAGCTTTTGATCATGTATCATGGTCTTATTTGTTTGTAGTGCTTAGGGCTATAATCTTTCTGAGGATTTTATTTGATGGATTTGTTTTTTTTATGACCATCCTTGGCCAACTGTCCTCTGTAATGGTACACTTTATGACCCATTTTCTATTACTGTGGGAACTTGTTAGGGCTTCCTTCTCTCTCCATTTCTTTTTAATTTGTATTTGGAACCCCTTATTTTTGAAACTGAAATGGAATCGGTGTGTCCAGGGCGTCTTTTTTGGGGAAGATGAATATAAGTTATCTGTATATGCTGATGATATTTTATTACACATGGCTCACCCAGTAACCTCTCTTCCTGCTGCTTTGGCTGATACAGCCTCTTTTGGTACTATTGCTGCATATACATTGAACTTGGGGAAGACCAAAGTATTCTTGCTTGGGACTTTTATAGCTAAAGCTTTTATTCTTTCTCTGGATCTTCTATGGGAACTGAAAGCCATTTCATATTTGAGTGTTTTGAGTTCTCGTTGTCCCTCTGCTCAAAATAAACTCAATTTGGACAATTTTTTGAGTTGGACCACCCTTCTGCTGTCTCTTTGTGGCCAGGCAAACATGATAAAAATGAATGTCCTTCTCCACCTTTTATATCGTTTGGGGATGTTAAATACCATTTTACCTGATAAGTGGTTTCCTCAGGTTCAGTCAATGCTTTCTAACTTTCTGTGGAAGGAGTGGGTCACCAGGAGAGTGTGTTTTTAAACTCATTCCCTACTTTGCAAGGAGGGCTATGGCTCCTCAATTTTTATTTATATTATGTAATACTCCATGGATCCAAATATTATCAGTGGGGTGTCACATTGGAAGAATCACTGAATAATTACAATATGTACCACAGAGGTTAACCTTGGAGTGGACTCTTTGTGGTGGGGTTTGCTTGCAGCCATGGGCCATTCTATATGCATCCCTGCATCCCTTCCCTGTTCCTTGAAAAATGTGCCCATTTATTGGTCTTTATGGGCGCATGTGCAACTGTGTAGATATTTTCACCTTTCAACAAAAACTAGTCTGGGGCAACCAGTATGCTGCAACCCTAATTTGAGAATTGCTCAGAAGCCCATTCTGCCTTCTTTTCTTCCCCCTTGATTTTATTACTCCTGTTTCAGCTTTGCTTTCTGAAGATCGAATAGTTGATTTTCAGACCTTTCAGCTACATTTTTTTTTTAGAGTCTAAGCATTATTTCTGATATGTACAACTGTCTCAGGCACTTCTTTCTCATTTTGGATTGTTTCCTTGGATAGATCAGATTTCCACTATTTTTGAGTACATGATTTTTGTGGCAGTTTCTCACCAGGCTATAGCTCAACTATATCACTTTTATCAATTTCTACACACAGTTAAGCCTCTGGCATTGCCTATTACTGGCAGAATTTGCTTTCTTTAACTTGGGGCTCTCAAGAAAGGCTTAAGGTTTGGGCAGACATGTGCAAAATTATTAAGCAGGATTGTTATAGACAGTTTCAATTTAAAATTTTACATAATATGTATTTTACACTGGTATATTTATTTCGAATGGAATGGTAGGATCAGCCCCACTGCAGCAGGTGTCACAGGGATGACAGCACTTTGCAACATGTGCTATGGTATTGTGAGAAAGCAGCACTACTTTGGACAGCTATAAAAAATTGGTTAGACCCTTCTTTTGATCTAGATGAGTTGCTCACCCATGAAATTTGTTTATTATGTGGGTACTGGACTATTCTGTTTCCATATCAGTGAAATTATATAGCTTTGATTTCAGCTGCCTCTAAAGCTGTTATTTTGAGGCATTGGCTTGATTATCATCTTCCTGCATTGTCAGTATGGCATAAAGAACTCCTTAGCACCTTAAACTTAGACTTACATATCATGAGTGAACACCATAAATGTTCTTTTTTGGAAAAGTGGGGTCCATTATATTGTAATGGAAATATGTACTATTCATGAGATTTTTCTTCTATTGTGTTCTCCTTTTTTTCTTTCTTGGATCCTACTAGTGATTGAGTGGTCATTGTTTTGGCTCTTCTGTCTGGGTCTTGGGGACTCAGATGGGGCAGCACCTGTTGGGGGAGAGGGTTATTATTATTATGGGGGGATTGCCCTTATTCTTCTTGTACTTTCTTTATTTGTTTTATTTGTACTGATCTTTGATTTGTGCTTTGTGATTTGTATTGTTGAAAATCATTAAAGTATATTTTATAAAAAACTAGCTCATACTAAGGACAATAGGAAAGCACTGTATTCATACGTAAACAATATCAATGGAAATGATAGAACAATTGGACCAGTCGTTAATGGACTGTACCGAGTTAATAATCCTGTGGAAATTGTTTACCTCTTTAATGATCATTTGTGTTCATTTAATATGAAAAAAGCTAGTACTGCTTCCATTAATACAAATGAGAACTGTTAACTTTGGAATACTTTTGAAAGCTCTGAAACCATTCAATTAATAAAAGAACTCAAAATTAATGAATCTGCAGGACCTGACTTAATGTAGTCCATACTGCTGAAGAAGACAGCAGTGCTGATTGCTGGGCCATTGGCATATATTTTCAACAGTTCTTTTAATAAGGTGAAAGTACTGAAGGATTGGACATGAGCAATTGTTGTCCTTATTTACCAAAAGGGTAGCAGGTCAAGAATTGACAATTAGAGACCAGTTAGTCTAATGTCAGTACCTGGCAAATTGATGGAAAAGCTGTTAAAACAAGAGATTGAGGTAAATATAAAAAAGAATCAGGGTTGAAAGATATTGAACAACATGGATTTAAGAAAAATAGATCATGTACAACTAATGTGTTAACTTTTTATGGGAAAGTGAACTATAATATTAATAACAGTGTTGCAGCTGATCTGATCTATTTGGATTTTTGGAGGGCTTTTGATACTGTACCACATGATATTTTACCTGATAAATTAAGAAATAAAGGATTTGATAGTAAAATAATGACCTGGGTGAGACAGTGGCTTAGCAGCAGAGTCCAACAAGTAAGACTTAAGGGTACACTGTCAAAGGAGGAAAGTCTCAGCAGTGGTGTGCTGCAGGGTTCGGTATTGGGACTAGTGCTGTTCACTCTTTTTGTGAGTACCGGGTCAAAACAGAATACCAGGAAGAGTGCTGCAAGAACCACACTGTGTAAAGTGAGAAAGGATTTAGAGCAATAGGGGTATAATAGTGGTAGGGAATTACCATTACCCCTGTTGCCCTGCAAATTACCTGTAGAGGGATCAAGTTGCTGTCTGTTGGGATGCCTGGTTGAGCCACTCCCATGGTGGAGTGACTAGGGCACCAACATGCAGTGTGGTAGGAAACTTGGGACCGCAGTTCAGTTCCTGACAGGTCTCTTCCTGCTACAACTTTTTAATTTACAAAAAAAAGGAATTTTTTCTCTCTAGATGTTCTCCCCATTCCAGAAGTCCATGACCCCCTAGAGTTGATTATTATAAGCCTAGGTGTGTGTGTGTGGGGGGGTGTGAAGCAAAAATAAAGAAGTCCCATTACTGTTAATGGGGATACACTGTTGCTGTTAGGTCTCTCTATTACCCTACCTTGTTCAGGACAGCACTGTTTTCCTTCTGGCATTTATTGCCATGTTGTTTTTGCATGTGGTGACATGATTTTGTTTCCTTTTTGTGGCAGTAGAAGGCTGGGAATCAAAGTTCACTGACAACAGCAAAATTAGGGGAAATATTGATATCACAGAAAATAGGACTAAAATACATAAGGATATCAAAGAAATCAAACAATGTGCTTACAACAATAGGATACAATTTAATATGGACTAATGTATGGTGCTTCATGTATGGAAAATAACCTCCCAACAAAAATACTCACTAAAGTGTACAGAAATTAAAACAGTTCATGCAGAAAAAGACTTAGGGACATTAATTGGGGAACTCAGCATCACAAAACACTGTAGTAAAATGTAAAAGTAAAAACAAGGTGCTGCATCAGCATGTGGTCTGAAAGCAAAACAAAATGGTTATATTAAATGCACGCTGAAAATAGAAAATAGAGTTAAAAATCTATGTTTTGATCTTAGGTCTTCTTCAGGAAATATCTAAAGAGAAAAAAGTTAGTGAAGAGGAGCTAACATACTGAATATATATATATATATATATATATATATATATATATATATATATATATATATATATATATATATATATAATATATATATATATATATACATGTATATATATACTGTATATAAAGGCTCAGGGAGAAGAAGAGATGAATGTATTTATTTGTTTAAAATTTGATGACCGGGAAAGGAACACTGAGCCGTGGCTCATTTCCAGGTGTGATCCAGGTACAGTTTGTACAGGGAGTAACAAGAGGAAACAGGAAATACAGGCAGTTATCACAGTCATTTTTCAAATAGTGCAGTACAAATATCTAAGCTGTAAAATTTGGTCAGTGAGAGAGATGAAGATAGGGCTAACTAGTGGTGGTGTCTAATGGTGAGTTGGAAGAGGCCAAGTGGTGCCTCCAAGGTGCAAGGGACCGTTAGAGCATGTAGGACAATGCGGGTAGGGTAGGAACCTGAGGAGCTGTGTAAAGGCTGAACTAGAAGGGGCCTGGCAAAGGTTGGAAGGCAGAGAATTCCAGAGAAGGGGGAGGAGGTATGAGAAGGCAAGTTGGCCGGAAAGACTGCAAGGGCAGGGAAGGTGGAAAATGCGAGGGTCCCTGTGGTGAAGAGAGTAGTTTGGGGAGGTGGTTGGGTTGAGCTGGGATGTGAGGTATGGTGGGAGGGAGCCAAACCAGAATTTCTCTAAGAGTGAGGCGCAGTGGATGGTATGCCTGTGGGAGGCGGGGGGCGAGAGAGAGTTGGGCGTAGAGCAGGTAGTGGTGAGTGAGAGGGGAGAGGCAGTGGTGAATCGGTAGAAGGAACTGAGCAGGATGTCAAGTCTGGAGAGAGAGGATGAAGGGGCCATTTCATAGACTACGTCTGCATAGTCTATAACTGGTAAGATTGTTTTGCGTAAGAGCTTGCAGTGGGTGGGGATTGGTAAGCAGGATTTGTGGCCGTAGAGGATTGCAAGCTTAGGATGGAGTTTAGTGCAGATTGTCTCGACATGAGTGGAGAAACTGAGGTGACTGTCCAGCCATACACCCAGGTATTTAAAGGCTGAGACTCGCTCCAGAGGTGAGCTGTCTAAGGTGGAGAGCACAGGGTGGGCTGGGAGGGTAGCCAGCTTCTGCCTGGTGCCAAAAATCATGGAGACTATTTTTTTAGCATTAAGAGTGAGTCAGTTCTCGAGGAGCCAGAATTGGACTCTGTTGAAGTCATTTTGAAGAATGGGGAGGACACTGTCTTGGGAGGAGCCCGAGGCAAAAATGACCATATCATTTGTGATTAGATGAACGTTGGAAGAGAGGCAGATGGAAGGAAGGTCATTTATAAAGAGAGAGAAAAGGATGGGGTCCAGAATAGATCCTTGGGGAATACTAGCGACGATTGGGAGAGGAGACAGTGTTGCCTATTTGGACTGATTGTTGCCTATTGTGGAGGTACAAGTGTAGCCAGGTGATTGCTGGTGGGCCAATGCCAAAAACATGGAGTTTGCATAGTAGCAGCAGATGTGATACTGAGTCGAATGCTTTTTCCAGCTCTATGAAAACAGCAGCTGTGATTTGACTATGATCCATGGCCAAGAGTATGAAGTCAGTTACACTTAGAATGGTGGTTATGGTGGAGTGGTGTTTTTGGAAACCTGACTGGACTGGAGAAAGTAAGTTGTTAGCCGTGAGGAAGTCAGACATTCTGGACAATATGAGGGACTCCTGGACTTTGGCCAGGGTGGGGAGGAGTGATATGGGCCTATAGTTTCCAGGGTGGGAAGGGTTGCCACCTTTGTGCAGGGGGATCATTTTGGCCGATTTCCAGGCATGGTGGCAGTGGTTAGAGAGAGGTTCAGTATGTGAGACAGGGGGTCAGCAATAGCTGCTGTGGAGCATTTTAGGGTGGATGCTGTTTGGGCTAGATTTGGTAGAGTTGTGGGAGGAGAGAGCATGGTATACTTCAAGGGGTGAGATGGGAGGAAAGATGAAACCAGCAGCTGGGTAGGCCTGTTTAGCCAAGTTGAGGGAGGCGGGGAGGTCGGGGATGGCACAGGAGACGAAGAACTTTTTGAAGAGGTCTGCCACGGTGGCAGGATCAGAGACAGTATTGCCATCTACTTTGAGGGATGGACACCCTGTTCGGGGGGGGGCTAGAAGGAAGTTGATCAGTTTCAGAAAGAGGTATGTTGATTTTGGCAATGAGTGAGTTTAGTTTTAAAGTATGAAGATTTAGATAGCTGGATAACTTTAGTGCATTTTGTTCCTGAGGTGTTTGTATGACTGGAGATCATGTGCTGTGTGGGAGGATTTATAGAGTCTCCAAGCTTTGTCCCTGGAGTGACACAAGGCTATAACATTGGCTGTGATCCAGGGGTGGTGGCGTTTAACCTTAGTTTTTCTTAGGGGCTAGATTCAGAGAGAATCTGTGAAACAAAAAGGTGATGATCTGAAAGACAAAGCATAATAGGAGTGAAAGAGCTAGAGAAGTCCCTAGGTGGGGACTAATTAACAGGGCCTAGTAAGAAGGTTGAATGGTGATAAATGTGGGGGAAGGAGACAGAGATGGAGACTTATGGTGAAAATGAAAAAGAAATTAAATGTGTACAGATACAAATAGATTCTAGGGAAAATTAGGGGTGGCTGAAAGATGTTAGTAGAAAATAAGTCTATCATTTAAACTGGAGAGCTGTGGGGAGCCAAGGAAGATGATCAGCATGGTTTCCATGTTTTTTCTATGATCAGAATCCCAGAAGCCGTGCTGAAGGACACAAACAGAAAGGTCATTGACACTATGGTCCCTGGAGATAAAGTGGGATACAATGGGTTTAGCAGTGTCTCCATTCCTGACTGCTATGTAATGTTCCCTGAAATGGTGAACAAGGCATCTACCAGTCTCTCCTATGTAAATAGCTGTACACTTCCTGTAAAGAATATAATATACCACATTAGTGGAGGTGCATGAGGACTCCTTGATGATGTGAAAAAACACTTGTAGGTGGCCGGTGGTAGGAGGAAATAGGAGGTTCTATAAAGGAAGCTAAGAAACTGTGGAAGGAGCTGTGGAGGAGGAAACTGTGACAGTTTCCTCCTATACAGCTCCTTCTATTCTAAACATGTCAAGAATAGCCTACCTTATTCACAGTTTCTTAGACTTCACAGGTTATGCAGTGAAGAGGATGATTTTGCTGAGCAGACCCAAATAATGCATAGTTTTTTTTATCAACAGGGGATACCTTAAAAGTACAATGGACAGAGCACTATTCCAGGTCAATAACATGCCCTGTAACCTTGACCCCCCACAGGAAGGATACTGTCACATAAGAACAATGGTGAATTCCACTAGTGCTTCCTTTCCATCAGAGTACACCTTCTCTTCGCAGGATCATCACCAGTAACTTTCCCATTCTGCACACTGACCCCAACATTGGTGCTTCCTTTACAGAACCATCTATTGCCTCCTACCACTGGCCACCCAACCTGTGGAATCTCCTGGTTAAAAGCAGCTTACCCTCTCCTAACAGTTCCTCCCTACCAGATACCAAACCTTGCAACAGAACTTGCTGCTGTACATGGAAATTTGTTTTTAATGTGACTGAAATTCAGGGGCCTACAGGTGTTTTTCACATCACCAAGGAGTTCTCATGCACCTCCACTAATGTGGTATATTGTATTCGTTGCAGGAAGTGTACAGCTATTTACAGCGGAGAGACTGGTAGACTCCTTACTGACTCTTTCAGAGAACATTACAGAGCAGTCAGGAATGGAGACACTGCAAAACCCATTGTATCCCACTTTATCTCTAGGGATCACAGTGTCAATGACCTTTCTGTTTGTGTCCTTCAGCAGGGCTTATGGGATTCTGATCATAGAAAAAACATGGAAACCAAGCTGATCATCTGCCTTGGCTCCCAGCAGCCTCCAGTTTAAGTGATAGACTTATTTTCTACTAACATCTTTCAGCCACTCCTTCTTTTCCTTAGTCTGTTTTTATACACATTTAATTTATTTTCAATTGTCACCATAAGTCTCCATCTCTGTCTCCTTCCCCCACATTTGTCACCTTTCAGTCTTCTTATTAGGCCTTTTTAATTAGTCCCCACCTGGGGACTTCTCTAGCTCTTTCACTCCTATTATGCTTTGTCTTTCCCATCACCATTACTCTCAAATGGGGACAGAGAAAGAATCTCAGATTACTCTCAAATGGGGACGGAGAAAGAATCTCAAATTTAGAAGTGGGTAGCCATCTGGGAACAAGCAACCACCAAACAGTGTTGTTCACGATAAAGACAGTAATAGAGTTAAGCCATACAGAAGCAAGAGTATTGGACTATAGGAGGGCTGACTTTGGGAAAATGAGAGAGTGCCTCAGAAAAGCACTAGCAAACAGGCAAGAAGGAGCAGTGGAGCAACAATGGGGAGTAATCAAAACTGCCATCACAGAGGCAACAAGCCTTTGTGTGAAGCAAATCAACAAAACACAACAAAGGAAAAAAAACACTATGGTTCTCAAAATAGGAGGCAGAGAAGGTTAAGGAGAAAAGGATAGCATTCAGGAAATATAAGGAAACACAGAAGGAGCAGGACAGAGAACTTTATCAGTTAACGCAGAAAGAGGCAGGGAAGGCAGTCAGAATAGCAAAGGCCCAAACCGAGGAAAGGATAGCCAACTCTGTTAAGAAGGGGGATAAGACCTTTTATAGGTACATTAGGGAGTGAAGAAAGACCAAGGGATACTGAAGCTTAATAAAGGGGAGGGAATGTGGGCGGAGGGTGACAGTGAAAAAGCAGGGATACTGAACAAATATTTCTGCTCAGTATTCACAAAGAAAGAGGAGGGGAAGGTACCTAAACCAAACAGAAAAAACACTCTGGAGATGGGGGTCGATACCAGTCCATTTACAGAAGAAAGGGTTCTGAAAGAACTAGTGAAATTTAAGGTGGACAAAGCAATGGGGCCTGATGGGATTCACTCAAGAATTCTGAAAGAACTAAGGGTAGAACTAGTGACACCGCTGACTACTTTCTTTAACAAATCATAGGAGGATGGGGTGGTACCTGAGGGCTGGAGAAGGGTGGATGTGATTCATCTTCACAAAAGTGGGAGCAGGGCAGAAGCAGGAAACTACAGACCAGTTAGTTTGACCTCAGTGGTAGGGAAAATGATGGAATCACTTCTGAAGAAAAGGATTGTTGAGTACCCAGAGGTCAGTGGGGTACAAGACCCAAGGCAGCATGGATTCACAGTGAGAAGGTCATGTCAGATGAATCTAATAGATTTCTTTGACTGGGTGACCAAAATAGTAGACCAGAGAGGGGCTGTGGACATCGCCTACCTAGATTTCAGCAAGGCATTTGATAAAGTCCCACACAAAAGATTAATATACAAGTTAGCCAGCCTTGGAGTGGGTCCCAAGCTGGTAGCCTGGATAAAAAATTGACTGGACAACAGGGCGCTATGGTAAGTAGTAAACGGAGTCCACAGTGAAGAAAGGAGGGTTACTAGCAGGGTTCAGTACTGGGACCGGTCCTTTTTGATGTCTTTATAAGTGACATTGCAGAGGAACTGGAAGGAAAAGTATGTCTCTTCACAGACGACACAAAGATCTACAACAGGGTTGATACACAAGATGGAGTGGAAAGGACGAGAAGGGACTTGACAAGCTTGGAGGAATGGTCAAATGTATGGCAGCTTAGATTCAATGAAAAGAAATGCAAAGTAATGTACCTGGGAAACAAAAACCCAGGGGAAGAGTACACAATGGGGGATGAGATACTGGCAACAATAAAAATGGAATGGGACCTGGGGGTAATTATGTCAGATGACCTAAAGGTGGTCAAGCAATGTGAGAAGGCAGTAAGGAAGGCTGGGGGGATACTGGGATGCATAGGGAGAGGCATCAACAGTAGAAAACAGGAAGTTGTTATCCCTCTGTACAGACAGCTGGTGAGACCCCATCTGGAGTACTGTGTGCAGTTCTGGAGACCCCATCTCTACAAAGACATAGACAGAGTGGAGGTTATCCAGAGGAGGGCAACCAAAATGGTGCAGGGTCTACACCAGAAGACATACGAACAGAGACTAAAGGAGCTTAATATGTATACCCTTGATGAAAGAAAGCAGAGGGGGGACATGATAGAAACTATCAAGTACCTCAAGGGAATCAACAAAGTCCAAGAAGGTAGTATTTTTTAGAAAAAGAGATGTGCAAGAACAAGGGGGCACAATTTGAAGATAGAAGGGGGACAGCTCAGAGGTAATGTGAGGAAGTATTTTTTCATGGAGAGGGTTGTGGATGCATGGAACAGCCTTCCTGAGGAGGCTGTGGAGTCAAGAACAGTGGGGGAATTCAAGAATGCATGGGACAGACATAAGGCAGTTCTAGCGGGGGGTAGGAGGAAGTAGGCTTTTGGTTAACTAGGATCTGCAGCTTATCTGTTAGGTAGGGAAATGGGCAGACTGGGTGGGCCAAGCAGTCCTTATCTGCTGTCAAATTCTATGTTTCTATGTTTCTATCACCTTTTTGTTTCACAGAGTCTCTCTTAATCTTGCCATTTAACATTTCTTCTCCATGATCCTCCACTTTTTTCTTTACCCATATACATATATCCCTTATGTTACCTCCCCTGTACGCTAACTTTTTTTTCTTTTTTATATATATTTCCTGAAGAAGACCTAAGGTCAAAACATAGATTTTTAACTCTGTTTTCTATTTTTACTTGCATTTAATGTAACCATTTTGTTTTATGTTAGTAAAATAACTACTACTGCAAACTTGCTACTGAGAAACATTAATAGTTATTTCATAACTAAAAGTGAACAGTGCATAATCCCAGTCTATAAATCATACATCAGACCCCATCTGGATTATGGCTCACAGTTATTACCCCTTTCAAAAGGGGTACTGTAGATTTGGTGGAGATGGTGCAGAGAAGGGCCACAAGGATGGTGCCAAGGTTGAGTAGTTTAACATATGAGGACTCAGAGAGATTAAATGAACTCAAGTTGTTTTTTCTGGAAGAGAGGAAAATGCAGGGTGATCTTCTGCAGATGTATAACATTGTTAATGATACAGAACGATGTAATGAAATGAACTCAGAATTTCATCACAAGGGATTCAATCTGTTTTATACTTATGTTTTATTAATTTTAAAGATTTTATAATACAGAATATACATTGCAACATTAAAGACATTGCCTAGATTCAGAAAAAATATATCAGTACTAATAAAAGGTAAATAAACTAGTCTATAACATCTGGAGGGAAACATTTAAAAAGTTAATCACTAAACAAATAAATCAATCAATTTACCTTCAGAGACAGGCATAAAGTGGAAGTTTAACTTTCAGTACTCAGACCTAAGTAAGTTTTAGATTTGACATTTACTTCTCTCTAAACTGTTTATTTTCCCCTATAATTACAGCTAGCGTCTCCTTTCAACAAAAGTAAATTTACAACCTCATATTTATATTTTTATATTTGTTGTTCAAGTCTCTCTGCAGCTTCTGCTGCCATTGACATTTCTTATTCAGAAAGGGTTGGTGACTCTAGGAGTGTAAAAAAAAGATGCCAGTCAGTCAGTCTCAAAAAATATATAAGTTTTGTCCTTATGTACAGTTCTATCTTTTGCAAGTGCCAGTAACTAAAATTGGGCATCGATTTCTAAAACATCTTAGCAGTAAGAGAGACATTTCCTGCAGCATCATTAAGTGGTAATTGCAAAGTCCAGAGAAACACTAACATGATATCCTTTATAAGTTATATTACTTTTCATTCTGGATAGTTCAGTGATCAGATCCCTGCTGGATTCAAACACCACTGAAATAAAAATAGTAACCTTGTTTTCTGAGTCCCCTGTTCTCTTGTACCTTGTGAGGCAGCTCTCATTGGGACCATAAAAGCTTTAACCACATATGGAAGATTTTCCGGTGGCAAATCATAAACAGAAACAAACACATTTTTAACCAGCTCCCTTACAGATTCAAAGTCTTTATCAAATTTAACTGATAAACCAACAAATCTCAAATTTTTATTGCGGACTTGCTTCTCCAACATTTCAACTTCAACTTTTCAACTTTTCAGTTAATATTCTTGTTATCTTTTGTTAATTCTTGATTGGCAATTTCCAAAGTGTTTATTTTTGGGGAGTTTAAATCCACTGGTGCAGTATTTTTCTGAACTTGCTTCTGCACTACAGCAATGTTCTCTTTATTTTCCTTTGTCTCTTTTTGAATGAAGTCTACTTTCTCATTGAGTGCTTCAAACTTTCTATCAATGCACTGCATCCATTTCAAAATCTTATCTATGGAATCTCCCATAGAATCCAAAATATGTGATTTATTTTGTAGTTGCTGTTGATGTTGTAAAGGTGACTGCTGCATACGCTGCTCTGTGTTTCTCCTTGTGCCACCGGTTTCAAACCTGACCCAGGTTTAGCTGCTGAAACAGACCCAGGTTGATACATCAGCTCCAAATTTTGTCCAGGTGGTATATAGTCTGAGGTCAGTGTGGGAGGGAAAATATCTGTGGTGTTGGCATTAGGAGCAGATTTCTGCATTACTGCTGGCTTCTCATTCTTCAAAATTGGAATGTTGGTGTTAGGGAACCTAACAAGGTTGAAGCTGTCACCTCCAGGGCTGGGGTTCCATGACTAACTCTAGGCTTTCCCCAGCCTCCTGGGCTTCTAGCTGGTCAAAAGTATTTAGAGATTCAGTCTCAAATGTCATAACCAACAGGTCAAACTCGATACAAATACCAGAAACTGTAGATGGGGCATATTTACACAGAAGGTGGGCAGTCTGTTGAACATCCTGCCAAAGTAAATAGTGGAATCACATACTTTATAGGACTTCAAGAATAAACTAGATCAATATATTATAAGTCAAAGGGATGTGCATTGGACCCACTAATCAGTGGCAGACAGGCTAGATAGGTAGCATGCTTCCTCATGTCTTATCACTCAGTAAAAGATTCAGTATATATCCAGCAGTACAATCTGCTGACAAGTGCCAGCATGGTTTCTGGCCTATGCAAAAGACAGAGGCTGCCCTCGTGAGACTCACAGACTATGTGCACCAAGCTACAGACACTGGAAGTCTGGTCACCCCAATATTTGAATACGTTACAAAGGCCTTTTACCTCATGGACCATTGGTTGTTGCTTAGCACCCCCACCACCCTTTATTTCTCTTCTGATGCCAAAGCCTGGTCCAGTAATTACCTGTCAGGCCAGATGCACAGGACCGCTATTGACAACACCCAGTTGGACTTTCACCCTATCAAGTGCAGGGTTCCAAAGGCTCTATCCTGGGCCCTCTATTTTTTTCCACTGTTTGCAAACATGCTCCTGGTTGCTTGCTCTATTTTGCAGATACTGCAATCATCTTTAACTCTAGCAAGGACCTGGCCTCCCTCATCAAAATCTTGCAACATGAGTTTGACCTCCTCCAAACTAGGTTTTTGGACAAGAAAATGGTCCTCAACACCAAAAAAATAAAAACTATGTTCTTCTTGGGAAAACACAAGAAACCAGCACTCTCCCCCTTTTCTATCCATGATCTTGAAACCACCATTGTTGAGCTTGTGCCACATTTTAAATACCTAGGAGTCATTCTTGGCAGACTCTATCAATGTCCACATTAACAACCTCATTAAAATTATATCTCAGGGGCTTGGAGGCCTACATTGTGTCAAGAGGTACCTCTTCCCTGAAAGCAAGAGTTCACTTGCCCTAAGCCTTCTGTTCCTTAAAGTCAGCTTTGGCTTTCTTATGTATGCTGCTGCTCTTTCCAAAGCCCTTGCTAAGGTGCACATGGCCTACAGCAACATTTACCACTTCCTGACTGGCCTGCCTTATCGCACCCACCACTGCTAGCTGTACAGTAAGGCTGCCTACCTATTCTTGGAAGATCATTTCAACCACAGGGCATCAGTGTTTCTACATAAGGCAGAACTTAGTAAAATTTCTCCATGTGTCACTTCACTGTTCCAAACTCCACCAACAAACTGAAGACTTGGTGACAGTCCAAACTTACCTTCAAACTCCCCCTTAGAGATACAACAGCTATGCAAAGAGCTCTGTCATTTAGGGCAATCAGCCCCTATAACCTACTACCTCCCACATTCACCTCAGCTGCTACAGTAGCATGCCCTCCTTCAATGCCAGACTCTGCCAGCACCTTATAGACAATATGCACCATAACTGTACCTAATTATTTTCTTATTCTTCCCTGCACTGTATTCTACCTGTATTGTATGTTACATTGTGCCTACAAGTTGTGTGACCTGCCTGATACAGTGATGTACTGTACTTTACGTCATTGTATTGTATTTTTAAACTCTCTAGAACTGGTCACTTATGAAAACAGGCTTTATAGCTCATCTTGCTCTTCAATATAACAAATTAAATTAAATTAAATTACATTTCTTGTGATTTAAGTTTTAAAATATTTTTAGGACTTTTTGGTAATTTTCAGAAATTTAGAACATGTCACATCTTCCTAAACTAATGATGGGATGTGATGTTCTTAATGATGTACACTTTTTATTATTAAGTTCACGTCCTTAATAAGAGCTAGCTATGAAACCACATTAACTGAAAATGTTGGTGATGCAATATCTTTTATTGTTTAACCTGAATGAATCTTATTATCTCTGAACTAGTTCTTTACAAAAAGCATAAAATACCATGACAGAACAAATAAGCTACAATGGTTTTATGAATATCACCACTATTCTCAAATAAAAAAAGTGTTATTGGAATGTAGAAAACCAAAAGCATTTCTAATCAATATTATATATTTTCTTTCAGGAAAGAAGAAGTGGTGTGCAAAAGTAGCATTGCAAAAGCAAGGTGGGCAAGTGCTATTCAACAGGTAAGGCTACCACTTCAGGACTTACTGTATGTAGGCACAGTACTGTAGATTAGAACAATGGCCTAGAAATAGCAATTCAAAAGACTTTGTTAGGTTTATACAATAGTTCTTCTGTGAACTTCATGGTTTGGGAAGACTTGCAAATGAATCATGACAGTTAACTGCATTAGTTTGCTTTAAAGACACATTCTAAAGAAATTGACTCATCATTCACAGTACAGTTTATGGCTTAGATTATCAAATCAAGAAATTAAATGATGTTGTGTGGTTTATTAGTGATTTTTTTTTATTTTTATTTTATTTAAACAGCAGTTTGGAAAACCTTTGAGCCATAGGCTCATCTACAAAGATACCTTGTCACAGTAAGACAAACCAAAATACACAGTATAGCAGTACAACACATAGGTATAACAGTAAATTAAGACATAGATACAAACAAGCTGGTACAGGTAGGATGGATGCAAACAATACCAGAGTTATGTTGTCCTTAGCAGCTTAGTAATAAGCTTTGTCATAAGTATTGAGTACGGCTTTGACTAGCGGCAGTTACAGCATCGGGTGTTAATAAGGTGGTTACATAAGGAAGTTTTGAAGCACGATATAGTTGGAGCTTCGGAGATGGAGGGGGGCAGTGTGTTGAACCAGGAGGGGGCCCTAAAGCTGAAGGCTCTTTGGCCGTGAGAGGTCCTAGCTCTAGGGATAACAAGAGAGGTTTTCCCAGAGGTCCGAGTATGAACTAGTGGGACAGAGCGGCGTATGGTGGTGGTCAATCCTGGTGGGGAAAGCCCAAGGAGGGTCTTTTTCGTGAAGGGCACAGGTAAGATATTTGAGGCGCCGTTGAGATCAAGTACCAGTGCTTTAGCATACAGTAGACAGGTGTGTGTCATCCTAGGTGCTCCAGTAATTAACCTGCAGGCCTTATTCAGAGTAGTGCTAATTTTATGGAGTGCGGTCTGATCAGCAGCACCATACACGGCAGTCCATAGTCCACTAGGGACAGAATAGGGAGGTGACTGCGAGTCGAAGAGCCTCCGGGGGGAGGCAGTGTTTATACCGATGTAAGATGCCCAATCGGATATTAGTGGCAGTGGCTAGGGCAGCGATGTGTCCATGGAAGGAGAGGGAGGGGTCAAAATGGATCCCTAGGTATTTATAGGAGCAAACTTGTTTGAGTGGGAATGAGGACCCAGAGTGAATGAGGAGTTTGAAGTTGCAGGACTTGTTTTGGGGATGAGAGAAGCACATAGTTTTTGGTTTTTTAAGATTTATCACCAATCTATGTTCCTTGAACCAGCCCTCGGCTTCAGTGAAGGACTTCTGCAGCGAGTCCTGGAGGGCAATAGGGTTACGACTTGAGGCAAAGATGACTGCATCATCAGCGTACAATAGAATGTTCCCCGAGCAAGAGTGTGGAAGGGTGCTAAGGTAAAGGAAGAATAGTAAGGGGCCCAGAATGGAGCCCTGGGGAACCCCAGAAAAGATGGGACAGATGTCTGAGCAGGTCCCATTAATTTTTACACACTGTGAGCGGTCAGATAGATAACTGGTGCACCAGGAGATAGGCCCAGCAGCAAAACCAGAGACTAAAGGCATCAAGAAGGAGGGTGGGAGACAGTGTCGAAAGCTTTGAGAGGTCAATGAAGACAGCACCAGCCAGAGAACCAGTGTCTAAGGAGGAGTGGAGAAAGTTGGAGAACTCTAGGAGGGCTGTGTTGGTACTGTGGCCCGCTCCAGAAGCCATGCTGCTCAGGACAAAAGGACATTGTAGGTGGAGAGGTAGTCAGAGATTTGAGAGGCCACCACTTTCCAAGGCCTTGGAGAGAGGAGAGAATGGAGATCGGTCGATGGTTTCCGGCCAGTCCTATCACCACCTTTAAAGATAGGGGTGACAGTGGTGACTTTCCAGGCAGTTGCAGCCTTCCCCAGGCAAAGAGAGTGGTTGATGAGGCATGTGATCGGGGTAAGGACTGTGTCTAAGACCAGCTGTAGGATACACGGATCCAGGGTGTCACTGCCACTATTATTCTTAGAGCAGTGACAAGGCGCCCTAAGTTCTTGGACAGAAACACGTGGAGGAGAAAATAAGGGCGAGAAAGATTTCGGCAGGTGCTGGGGAGGAGGGTCAAAAAATTTGTAGGGAGGATAGGGCTAAGGTCAGTGAATGAGGTGTGTGAGGTGGTTGGCTATGAGGGCTGGGTCTGAGAGATCACACCATTAATGTTGATCTGGGTGGGTGGGGAGTGTGCACTCCCATTTAACTGTTTAATGTTATCCCAGAAGGTTCTGTGATTCCCCATGAGGCAGTGAGTGAGGACGATAGTGCTCAGACTTGGCCTTTCTGATGGCCCAGTGCACTTGTTTGGTGGCAGCATATAACCGCCTGTCATTGGGCTAGCCAGTCTCAATAGGCGGTGCCATGGGTTGTCCCTATGTTTGAGCTGGTGGATCAAAGCTGGGGGTAACCCAGGGGGCATTCTTCCTTTTAAAACGGTGGGTCAACACTGGGGCAAAGATATCACAGGCATTATTAAAAGTTTGGGTAAAGAAGGAGAGAGCTGTGTCGATGTCAGGAGTTGCCAGGATAGGAGACCATTCAATTTGGGACTGAAGTTCCTTAAGTTTTATCAGTCCACCAGGTATTAGACGCCGCTGGCATGTGGACTGTGCTATGGGTTTGGGGACTGAGGTTGACCAGTGGAATAGAATGGGGGAGTGATCGCTGAGAGAGTCTGGGAGGACTTGTACATTGGGGATCAATTAGGGCGGTTGGTGAGGTACCATCAAGCAGGTTACTGGAGCCTCTCTTGGGGTTAGTCCTGGTAGGGTGGGTAACTAGTTGCGTTAGGTCTATTGCAGAAAGGAGTCTTGGGTAGAGGAGGAGGAGGGGCTGAGCCAGTTGACATTTAAGTCACCCACCAGAATTTGATCAGCGGTAAGAGGTAGAGAGGTAAGGTATTCTGTAAGAGAGGCAATGGCCTGCATTTGGCCCCTGGGGGGCATGTATGCAGTAGTCAGATAAAGGGGTCCCTTTAAAGGGTCAGGGGTTAGTTTCAGCATAAGTGCCTGGGCCCTGGAGTCAAGGATGGGAGTGGGCAGGGCTAATACGGGGAGCGATTCCTTGACATAAATAGCGCAGCAGCCACCCCGTCTCCCAACACGGTCAGACCGGAAAAGGGTGAAACCAGGAAGGGAGACTAGGGAGTCAGGGGAGGATTTCGACAGCCAAGTCTCAACTAGGGTGATAACATCAGGGTTAATTGATGTGACCAGGCATTGTAGTGAGTCAAACTTTTTTAGGAGGCTACGATATTCATGGAGACCATGCATAGGCCTGTGGTGCGAGTTGGGAAGCTCCTGAGAACCGAGCCAGGGTTTGGATGAATGTTCCCTGACAGGAGTAGTAGCATGACTAACACCCTGGCTGGGAGATGGTGAGAGATTTTCCTACAATTGACATGAAAGGGGGGAGGGGAGACTAAGGGAGCAGGGGGTGGGCAGGGAGGTACAGGAGGGGAAAGCAAGAATAAGAAGACACCCAGATGTGCCTGAGTTGAAGAGAAAGCTATGGGGAGGGCAGGGAGGACGGGGACACACAGAGGTCCCAAGGGGCAGGAGAGGAGGTTCAGGAGCAAGGGGAGGGAGGGGTTCCATGGCACAGTGTGGACTAGCAGATGGGTAAGTGGGTAAGTGCACTGCTAGTGGGGATAGGCACAGGAAGAGCGTGATGCAGGGCCAATACATTGTGGTGAGCAAGATTCCAGGGAAGTAGTGCTGTACAGGTAGGAGTAGGAAGTAGTGAGGGAGCATAGGTCCCTCTAGTGGCCAGCAGGTAAAACCTGCAAATGGGAAAGTGGGGAGATAGGTTCTGGGCGCTGCTTGGTATATCTGGCTTCAAGATGAAATCAGCAAGGCAACTCTAGAAAAACCAGTGAGTCCCTAGCTTTACACTTCAGCATTACTAGCACAAAGAGAGGCAAATAACAAGCCCACCCAGTGGTGAACAGGAACAAAGTTCATAAAATATAAGTGTTCATCAGGTAGCACCCCTCTGCAGGCATCCAGATGAAGAGAAGAGGCTCTCTTTACCTCCAAAGTTATCAGGCTGGAGATTTGGCTTCCTCAGCTACTCAGGTGAGCTGCTTGTGTTGCTTCAGTTGTTGATTGTCCAGTGCCTAGCTTGGGGGGGGAGCTGCCTCGAAAGTTATCAGGCTGGAGATTTGGCTTCCTCAGCTACTCAGGTGAGCTGCTTGTGTTGCTTCAGTTGCTTGATTTTCCCGAGTGCCTAGCTTGGGGGAGCTGCCTCGAAGTTATCAGGCTGGAGATTTGGCTTCCTCGGCTACTCAGGTTAGCTGCTTATGTTGCTTCAGTTGCTTGATTGTCCCAAGTGCCTAGCTTGGGGGAGCTGCCTGTGTTGTGGAGAAAACAAAGCCTCTCATTACTATGCAGCGGGAGAATATGTTGTGACTTACACAAAGGAGCTCCACTCTAAGCAAATGTAGTCAGATGTTTAAACCTTTTTGACTGTAGAAACACCCTGCTAAGGCTATGTTAGCATTCTGTTGTGGAAATTGTTTTGCCATAGGAACTAAAAAATATATTATGGTTAGGGTTGAATAAGTATATAAAAAAATGTATAGTCATTATTTCTGAGCTGCTTTAACTGTCTTAATCTGAATTTCATAGTGAGTTTTTGATATTTTCTTCTACTGTTTAACGGGAAGAGTCCAAACAAAGTGCACCACACTCACGTGTGAGGCTGGTTCCAAAGCACATTTTGTGTGCAAAAATATATTGCTGTACTTACTGTTTACTGTAATATAATAGGTTTTAGCAGACTAGTTTTGCTTAATCTTTGGCAGGCATCTCATACTACAAATCCCAGAATCCCCTGCAGGTGACATCAGAGTAGTAGGCAGCAGTGGGAGACTCAAAAGCCTGCACTGCATGTTAGAGCTTTTATAATCTCTGATCAAATGTTTCCCAGGTCAGTTTTCTCCAGAGGCTAAGAACAGTCCTTTGTGACTGTACATAGCCCAGGGAGGACAGTGGGACCAGCAATCAAAGATAAATGCTCATATAAATTCTAACATGCAGTGCAGGCTATTGACTCTTTCACTGCTGCCTTCTGCTCTGATGTCAGCTGCAGGAGATTCTGGGATTCGTAGTCACAGAAGATTTCAGCTTACAATGAAGCAAATTTAGCTGATGCAGTCTACTGTACTTCAGCAAATGGAAAGTAAACCAAGATGTTTTTGCAGACACAGTGCACACTGGAACCAGACCCACACTATAGGGTGGGGCCCTTATTGGTGACAATTCACCTTCAATAGTGAAGAAACTACAGTATTTACTAGATTGTAAGCAAAGTGTAGTGTTATATATATTTAAGCAATAAGGCACAACAGGGTGTATGTTATTGTATAATAACATCACTCCTCAGGTGGGTTGACGCATCAGACCATAGGCTGAGGGCTTCAGCTGAGTGCTTCCATCACCCAAGAAGTGATGTTATTATACAATAATACACACTCTACAGTGCCTTATTGCTGTTATACAATGGCTTGTTTGTAAAAATAAAAAGTAAAAATATGAACAAAATTACATGAAATACATTGCTTTACATTATACAATGGCAAGAAATAATGCTGGGCTCTGATTGGTCAGTCTGGGGCAGAACCCATGATGTCATCCCAGTACAACATCACAGATCTAGTCCCAGCACTCACATGGCCGAATATCATCAGTAAAAAAAAAATAAAAAATCACTCCAAATGCAGATTACAGAGATAGAAAAAATTAGAAGTTTACTGTACCCACAATTCTTCATTATGTAAATCAGTATACAGGCAATTATATTTCTGTATCACTACAGAAATAGGAGAGTACATCTCCCATTAAAAAAATTGCCTCAGCTATCAATGTGTACACAATGCTTCATTTTGAAAATACATATCTTAGATCTTATATTGTAGTAACCACTACCAAAAAAGGATATTACACCTCCAAGTAAGGAATATTTATATTGTACCACAAGGCCTTGCCACACATATATTTACATATTAGGTGCTATACCATAGTCACCACTACCAAAATAGGAGACTGCGCTATTGAGTATGGAAAATTTAAGTTGACTTTATAATCTACTCAGAATACATTGTTGCTGCATGCAAATCAGCATATTAGCTATTATACTGCTGTAACCATTATATTAAGGCACTATACTGCAGTCACCACTACCAAAAAAGGAGACTGCTCTGCTGAATAAGGAAAATTTAAACTGACTTTATAATCTACCCAGAATACCTTGTTGCTGTATGTAAATCAGCATATTACCTGTTATACTGCTGTAAAAACTACCAGAATAAGACTTAATTGACTTAAGAGAATGGGACTACTTTATATCCAAATGTTAAAATGTAAGGGATGTAGAGAAGCCATTTTATAATAGCAATAATGCACTTCAGAGTGTGTGTTGTGCTGGGATAATGTCATTTCTTGGGTATTGGATGTACTTAGCCCGCGGCCTTGTGCCCAACCACCTGAGACGTGATGTTATCCCAGCATGACATACACCCTGACATGCATTATCGCTTAATTTTTTAATTCATTTTTCTATGTGGAGGTGTTTGTATTTTAAATAAAAAATGTCCACCATTTGTATTGTGTCCAGTGTGTGGTACTGCTGATATATATTGTTGCTCTATTGTTGCAGTCTTCTCCCCTCTTCCCACTCTCTGCCCTTGTACCTGGTGAAGATTGTGTTTTTTTCTTTTGAATTGTGATATACTGACTGCCCTGGTACCAGGTGACCATTGTGTATTTTGGTACAAAACTGAAATCTAAAGTTACTGAGCACTGAAGATCGAGTACACACTGATGGAGGCATCTGCAGTGAGCATGTTTGTGTTGAAAGTCAGGAAGCCATCTAGCCACTCATCCCCCTTTGTGACCAGTACCACTTGCTCTGAATAGATGATGACAGTTAATCTTTACTTCTCATTCTTCCAGTACAGTTCATATGTGTTTGTACCATTAGAAGAAAGAAAAAAAAAAACTGCTCTGTTTAATACATTCACTCACTGCATTCTGGGCGGGTAGGTAGAGCTGACGAGCAGGGATGGGTGAAGTCATTTTCAAAAAAGGCTCAGCGATTTTTTACGTTATACAAAAATGAGAAGTTGAACATTAAAAGTAATGCTTTTTTAGTGCCAAGGTGAATAGATTTTATTTGTACAGCATGAGTTTAGTGTTGTTTTGCTGGCACTGAGAGGGAAGGATTGAGTTTTTAAAAAGGAAGGAAGTACTGGCAAGAGCACCAGTAGCCATGGCAAGTGTGGGCAACTTAGCGGGAACACATGTAGTATGATTGTACAGTGCTATGTGGTCATGTGTGTGCCAGACCCTCGTACAGTGATGTTATCATCAGATAACATCCCTGTTCAAGGATGGCACTGACCAATTAGATTTCAGGGTCTCTTTTTGCCATAGTATAATAAGCATTTTAAGGTGGGTTCCTGTTTTCAAATGCACACATTCTTGCAGTCTGGTATTAAGCATTTAAAGTTGATTTCCTGTTTTCAGATGCACACATTCATGAAGTCTGATATTGTTTTGGAAGACTGAATTATTGCTTTGCAAATGGCTGAAATGCTGTAGATATACAGTACAAAAGTGTTTATTAGTTAGTATTCAACACTGAAAAATATATAAACACAAGTTGCCTATACTGTATTTATAACCTATCATCAAAGGTGTTACATATCAGAGTTTTAATATTAATGCAATTAATCAGTACTATATTTTTGTACAAATATTCTAATGTTAGTTTTGTTTTAATAACATTGTGTCTTAACTATTTGGTTTTAAAACTGTAGCTTTACTGCAGCTTTTGCTATCTTGCCTGTTGTCTTATTGCTATATCCAGGGCATCATTGTAAATGATGTACAGTTTAGATAAATGAATAGTTCTGATCAGTGAATTTCAACTGCAATCAAATTACAGCAAAAACATTATTTGCTGATTTTTGCATTAGTCTACAAAGAAGAATATATGAACAAAATGTGTTCTTGTTTATCTGTTTATCATCTATCTATCTCTCTGTCTGTCTGTATAGCTATCTAGCTATCTAACTATCTAGCTAGCTAGCTATCTGTCTATAAAGAGGGGGAGAGGGAGAGTGAAAAAGATCAGTCATAGCTTTTTCTGAAGATGGTGCCAGACCTGAAGTTTGTAGCAGTATACTATTGCAGCATGTTCCTGGACCTGCTGTATAGATTGTCTTTGGGTCATGAGGCAGGGGGTTAGGAGAGCTTTGGGTTTGTAAAACAAATAAATAAAAATAATGCCTCATTTCTATCCTTTTGTGATTATAGAGCCCTAAGGACACAATAGCGTACTTTCTTGCAAACAGTATCCTTACTTTTCAAGAAAGTACAGTCTACTTTTTACTGTTGCAGTGGGCAGAGCCCTGCAGTCATTTTGCTATTACAGTATAAAAAGGGAGCTGTGATGATTCCTAACACACTAGATAAAATTAGAGGTTTTGGGTTATTACTCTACTTTCATTCGGCTAGCGGTGTTTCAAAGCACTATGTTGGGTCCTTAGCTTCAATCAGTGTAGACATTCTAAGTTTTATAGCTCATAAACATGTCAAGTCAGTCAGCATTAAAGGGAGATAAGCAGACAACCCTGGGACTATACCAGTGAGTAAGTCAAAAGTCACAGAATGGAATGTTTATGTAATAAATTAGCTGATGTTACATGGCTCACTGAAGATAAGTTAAAGGACAGCTCATTTAATTTTTTTTACAGTGGAGGTTTGAAATGGACTGTTCATGTGCACTTTTTTTATCTTAAAACTGACCATGCTGTTGAAATTCTGTTGCTAAAGTGCTGAAAAAGGAGTTTGCTTGTCTGTTCTGGTTATGTGCCTTCTTCCTAAAAAAAAAAACTATATCAAGTCATATTGTTTATTGTGTGTGGGGGGGGGCAATGTTATAATTTAATAGTGCTTCATATTAGTTTATTAAGGGCTGTGTTTGGATATGGTTTCATCTTGTGTTGCAGTACAAGTATGTTTGTGCATTTTGTTTTCATTATGCATATTGCCATTTTGATGTGTGTGTATGTGTACTGCAAGGATGGTCCTGTCTGTCCCTTTACTGTCAACTGTGTGGACACATGAGGATGTTCATGGACAGGGATCAAAACTGGTGTGGCCCCACTAGCCAAATTCTGTTAGCTACTGTTTTGGGATAGTCAAAAATCTTTTAAGTAGCCCTGAGGACTTGTACTGGAAAAGGTAATATTTCAATAAGTACATCAGCTGGACCAGTAGAAAAGTCTGTGAGGCTAGTAGATTTTTCAGGTCACTACCCTGCTGGCTAGTAGCTGCAAAACATAATTTAACCCCTGTGTGGATCAGCCTGAGATGGGATTTTTAACTCTATTTATTTTCTCCTAGCCAGAAAGTCTCTTCCCCCTGGTCCCCAGACACATTACCCACCCCCCAACCCCAACTTACTAAGGTGCATACTAAGGTGCAATGAGCTAAGAAGGCTGTTGGCCCATGTATGCTCCTGCCATTCACTCATAATAGGATTGAGCATTTCCATTTGAGATATAGCAATCTAGTCATTTTTAAACTGTTTATTGTCTTTATTATTATATTATTCAGTGGTAGTTTATTCCATGGGTTTACAACTCTCTGTGTGTCAAAAGAGTTCCTTTTATTTGTATTAAACTTTTTTGGTCTCAGTTGCAAGGGGTGGCCCCTTGTACCTCATCTATCACTTTTAAACTCATAGTTCATTTATCAGATAGTTATCTTGCATTATATCATAACATAGCGGTAGATCTTCTCATACTCTTCTTGTCTCTAGAGACATGGGATTTAGTTTTTTTGAGCATTCATTGTATGCCAAAGTATTTAAGTTGTATATCATTTTGATTGCCTGTCTCTGTACCTCTTCTATTCTATTCTATTTTTAGAACCCCTTCTAATTGGTCCCCAAACTGGGCTTCCATAGTACAGTAGTGATCTCACATAGGATCTTTACAGGGACATTATCACACTTTCATCCCTACTTTTAAAATGTCATTTTATAGTCCATAGTAGTCTCTTTGCCTTTTCTACTTGTGCATTGCAATGCTTGTCATATGTTAGATTTTCGGTGATTGTTATTCCTAAATCTTTTTCCTCATTTGATTCTCTTAGAGTTTTCTTTTTTAACTGAAATATAGCTTTCTTATTTTATTTATTTAGTTTTTGTTTACCGGGTAAGTGCACTAGACAAGAATGTTACCAATTTTCAGGCATGACCCGGGACAGTTACAAACAATGGAACATTGTACAGACAGGAAATAAAATGGGCATATCATAATAGGAATAAAGCAAAATTTGAACAATAAGCAGTGCTTACAATTGGAACAAAAACAGTTAAAATGCCAAGAAGAACAGAAAAATACATTAAGTGCACTAGACAAGCATGCTTACTATTTTCAGGCAACAACCAGGGAGAGTGTCATGGAGGGGTAGTGTCAGGAGTACAGAATCCAAGTCACAAACTAATGTATGCATCAGTGGGTCCACAAGACAGTCTATTCAGTGGGTAAAGCAACATGTTGATATAATATTGAGGAGGCAGTACTCAGGCAGATGATACAAGTGCAGATATGAGAGTAAGTGCTATTTTGTGGAGCAGGTACAGCAACTAGTGGGGAGGCACAAGAATGTCAGAGCAGGGGCAAATGTCAGAGTCCTTAAGGAAAGACTGAAGACCCTTTTCAAAAGCTTGGTGGGATTTGCAGAGTTTGACATTAAGAGGAAGGGAGTTCCAAGTTATGGGTGCAGATATCACAAGGGAAAGTCACCCCTTTTTTGTGGAACTTCTAGGAATTTCAAGGGGAGATTGTAAGCTAGAGTGGGATGATTTAGCATATTGGAAAGGGACCCCGGCGTTCCAGTTCTGACTAAGTTAGCAATCAGACAGCCAGCAGTATAGAGCAGATGCAAGGACGGGGATAGTCAGCCTAGACAGGAGTAGAGTTAGCAGTAATGAGTTAATCTGAATGCAGAACGTGCAAATTGGCATATGCTATTGTAGCATGTACTCCATTTTTGGGAAGCACCTTTGCTCGCATCAAGATAGGCCAAAGAGCCATATGTTAGACAAGGATGGAGTATACAGTTTAGAAGATGCTTGTTTAGTAGCAGCCATGCTTGTAGACAGTCAAAATCAGATTGAAGATTGGAATTTAGGGAGGGCAGGTCATTAGCACTTGAATAAAGTACCATGTCATCCACATAGAGGATCCTATAGGAGGAACAGGGCAGAGAGGGCAGATTGTTAATAAAAAGAGTAAAAAAGGAGGGGGCCAAGGATAGATTCATGGGGACTCCAACAAGGATAGGGACAAGGTCAGAGATTGCAGTTCCTATTTGAATGAATTGCTTTCTTCTTCAGAGGTAGCTCTTAAACCAAAAGGTGGCATCCTGGGAGAAGCCAAATGAGGATGACTTGGATAGCAGTAGTGGGTGATCTACAAGATTGAACGCTTTTGTGAGGTCAATAAAAACAGCCCCTGTGAACATGCCCTTATCCATTTTTCTTAAGACATCATTAGAGAACTGAATTAGTGCAGTTCTTGTACTGTGCCCTGATCAAAAAACATGCTGAGCAGGGGATAGGAGTTTGTTTAGATGGAGATATTCAGTGACCAGGTTGGCCACAACCTTCTCAAGTAGTTTTTTTAAGAGTAGAGAGAATGGCAATCAGTCGGTAATTGTCCATGTTTTTTGTGTCCCCTTTCTTATGAACAGGAAGCACTCGAGTGACTTTTCATAAAGTCGGCACCATCTGGGTTATAATGGATAAGCTGAAAATTCTTGCAATTGTGGCTGCAAGGGCAGGAGCTGCTGATTTGATTAACTTAGGCAGTAAACCATCAGGGTCTGCAGATCAATGTGCAGGGATAGCTTTAAAAAGTCACAGCACTCCCACAGAAGTGATAGTCCTAAGGGTAAAGGGTGTTTGGGTAGGCACATCATTACAATCAGTGAGTACAGTGGACTGACCTGAATTTTCCAGGTATGCAATGAGGTCTGAGAAGTGGGCATTAAGGGCATTTGAATCATGACTAACTTGTTGCAGTTGACATCATTCTGTGTCATTTCAGTTATAGATGGCTTGGGCCCTTCTCCCATAAAATTTTTAATGTAGTTTTAAAAACCCCAGGCATCCCTTGTGGAGGATTGGAGATGTTCATTACAATATTTTCTTTTGGCCTCCCATATACCTTTTTTGCAGGCATTCCTCAGGGTTCTGTACCTATGCCAGTCTGCCGGCAGTTGAGACTTCTTAGCAGAGATCCAGGCCTTGTCCCTTCTTCCCATTGAAGCCAGGAGATCACTATGCAACCATCTTGTCTCAGAGCCCCATATTCTCCTCCTTGTTAGAGGAACATGTAAGTCCTGGAAAGAGAGTAGCTGAGTTATCAGGTAATCAAGGGCCATCGCAACATCATCTGTGAGATAGATTGGAGACCAGACAATGCTTCTCATGTCAGGCTGAAGCATTGCTAAGTTTAACTTAGAGAAATCTCAAAACTGTATTTCCTTGGGGGGGGGGATCTTGGGACATTGCCCATTCCAGATGCAGAAAATTGGCAAATGATCGCTAATAGAATCCATGAATGTGCCTACAGCAATGATCCTATTTGCTCAATTGGTAACAATCCAGTCCAATAGAGATTGATGGTTGCTGTTGGTAGAGATTCTAGTCGGTCCAGTAATCGGTTGTGAGAGGTGAAGTTTTGCGAGGGCTTCAGTGTATGTAGTAGAGCTGCTCCCAGACCAGTCCAGGTTGAAGTCACCCAGTAGAATGACTTCATATTTACCCTTTAGAGCAGAAAGATAGTCAGTGATACTGTTAAGCCCAGACAGAGCACCCTTCAGTGGGTTATAGGCACATAACAGGTTGAGTCTCTTTGCACCACCTAATGCCAGTACAGCTTGCAAGATTTCACAGGAACCAGTTAACCCATAGTGCCAAACAGTGACATTGAACTGCACTTTATAATAGAAGGCAACCCCACCTCCCCTACATTTGGAGGGTGGTCAAATCTAATAAGGTTATAGCCATTTAGATTATACATAGCGTCAGGAATGACAGGCCTAAGCCAAGTCTCAGTTAGCCCCAGTATGTTGGGGGAGTGTAGGGCAACCCATGTTTCCAGTTCAGGAAAGTTGGCTGGCAAGCTTCTTACATTCATGTGGGTAATTTTAACACTCTTAGTGGAGAACCCATAAGAGAAGCTGACAGGACTTGCAATGATGGAGGGGCCCGGGTTTAGCTCTACAGCAGATGCCAGAGCCGTGGTCAGATATTTCCTGAAATGTTTGTGATATTTCTAGAGAAATCCCCTGCTTTCTGCATTTACACAGTAGGGGCAGCAGAGAGAAACTCTTTAGAAATATTGTGAAATATCTGGAAATAACTGACCATGTCTCTGACTACTACTGTATATCACCAGATAGTGATAAGCACAGGAGTGGAGCCCCTGTCTTTAGGAGAAACTGAGAAAGGTGCCTGAAACCTTTAGGCACATGGGGAAGGTGAGAGCAGAGGTAGTATCCTAGTCTGGCAGGGCAGATGACATTAAAGGACCAGTTGCATATTGGGGAAACGTTTTTATTAATCAGGAGATTAGAGTAGGCAAAAGAGGATTTGTCATAAAAGTGAGACCTTGGGTCACAAGTCAGTAACATAAGAGTGAGGGCAGAGAGGGTTGCAAGGGCAAGTACAGGGATTTATTTAACTCCAAAAATTGATTAGCGTTTTGCTCATAAAAGTGTTAAAACATTGTGAATATGCATAGCACTTGCCTCACTGTATTTAACAAACAGAACACTTCTAGAAAACCTATATAAATACTTTCTATACAGTTAGCATTGTCCCAAGAAAAAAAACTGCTAATCAATTATTTAAAACCCTGAAGTAACAATCCAACTATCTCCAGGATTATTCCTGTCTGAGTTGAAGAAACCAACATGGTAGGCAGGAATCTATAGTTGAATAAGGGACACAGATACCTCACTGGATTGACTGATTCACTTTAGCAGATCTCCGGGTGCATAAGCAACTGGATCCAGAGACGGTCTGAATTCCAGTAGTAATGCCTCTATGTTTAGAAGTATGAGAAACATAAGCAGATCCACTTCAGTTAACATGGTAAGAGCACAGAATTAAGCAAAAACTGATTTTGTCAAGCTACTTTCCAGGGAACATTTAGGGGTGTTTATCACTGTATGTGCAGCCAGAGGAGACAGCAAGTGAGGATGGACTGAGAAGAAAATGGAAACTGGAAGAAAAAAGGGTATACAAACTCCAGAAACAGTAAGGGTCCTGGTGACAGGAAAAGACCCACCCAGAAATGTACTTCCCACCCACAAACATACTTCCCAATCAGTTAACAGTAGAGATCCAGTAGACAGGAAAGGATCCACCTATCACAGTACTTCCAGTCAAATTAGGGAGGGATAGTGGAGCAATAGTGCATTTAATAGAGAGTGGGGGTAGGGGTGGGTGGCTGAGCCAAAAAATAGCCAAAGACAAGCAGTAGCTCCTAAGGAGCTAGTACAAATTACAGAGATTAAATTCAGGACAAGCAACAACTCCTAAGGAGCTGTTACAAATTAAGGGGATTAAATTCAGCTGTCTGGGTGTGAGTGCACCAGAAAAGGCACCAGGTTCAGAAGGGACCTCATCCCGTACCTTCACTGCAGCAGGCTGGCTCCACTGGGGAATTTGGCAGCCATCACAGCGAGGGGGCTGGGGAGGGCTAAAGCCTCACACTAGCCCTCAGACCCTGTAAAAGAATGTGACAAAAGAAATTAACCTCTGCAGTTAAATAAGAGGGCACCAATGGCTGAAGGGAGAGGGGAGAGGAAGAGTTTCAACACTCATAGCAGTGAGGGGACAGAGAAGCAAGATTTCAGAGGGAGAGCACTAAACAAATAGGGATACAGTAGGGAAAAAGTAGGAGCGAGAGACGATTAACGAAGTTGGAAAAAGCAGTGCAGAAAGAACTACCAAAACAACATAATAAAAAATAACCAAAGACAAGTAGCAGCTGCTGAGGAGCTAGTACACATTACAGAGACTAAATTCAGGACAAGCAGCAACTCCTAAGGAGCTGGTACAAATTAAAGGGATTAAATTCTGCTGTCCAGGCGTGAGTGCACCAGAAAAGGCACCAAGTTCAGAAGAGAACTTGTCCCATACCTTCACTGTCCACCCAAGTGAATAACATAGCACTTCTCATCATTAAAGCTCATCCCCCAAGTTTTGGCCCATTTTGTTAAGGTATCTAGATCCCTTTGGAGTGTCTCCACATCATCTTGTGTTTTTATAATGCCTGTGAGCTTTGTGTCATCTGCATATTTGCTTAGCCAATTTGTGACCAGTTGACCCATATCAGACACAAATATCTGGAACAGGACTGGCCCAAGCACTGATCCTTGTGGCACCCCACTAGTCACTGCTATAGGTTCTGATGAGTAACCATTTATGGTAACCCTTTGAGTTCTACCCTCCAGCCAACTTTGAATCCATTATATAATTATGTAATACATCTGTGTGTTTATTAATTTTTGTATTATTGCCTTATGTGGTACTTTGTCAAAAGCCTTAACAAAATCCTGATACATAAAATCCACCTCCAAGCATTTTTCTGGGGGTGCCAATATTTTCTCATAGAAACACAGCAGGTTTGTTACACATGATCTACCTGAAGTGAATCGATGCTGTTCTCCATCTCTTAAGCCTAGTTTCTCAATATGCTCGGTAATAAGATCCTTAATTATAGACTCTATAATCTTTCCTGGGACATAAGTTAGACTAATTGGCCTGTAATTAGTATAGTTTGCTTTGCATCCTTTTTTGTGGATTGGTATTACCATTGCTGTTAACCAATCTGGGGGACTTAATTTTTTCATATTGTTCTTGAGAATAATATTTTTAGTGGACATGCTATATTTGGTGATAGTAGTTTTAACATTACAAATGATATGTTATCTGGCCCTGCTGAGTGTGACATTTTTAGATTACTGATTTTTTTTAACTATACATTCTGTGGTTATGTTCATTTTGGTCTTTGAATTTTTCAGGATATCATCTTTTGTATGAGTCATTTTTTGAGAAAACTGATCCAAAGTAGGTATTAAATTTTGGTTCCTCAATTAGTTGGTCATTTGACATTATGGAACATCATCCATTTTTTGAACTTCGAAGAGAATTTCCATAGCTATAGAAACCTTTCATGTTATTCTTACTCACCTGTTTTGCCAGTTCGAGTTCCTTTTTTCGCTTATTTTTCTTTATTTTGTTCTTGGACATTTTTAGGATAGTTTTGTATTGATGCCAGTTGTCTTCAGTTTTGTTTTTAAGGTATAGATCATACAAATGTCTTTTTTTCTTTAGCAATCATTTTAGACTATTTGCCAGCCATTGTGGTTTAATGCTTCTGCAACTATATTTCCTTTTGTTTTTGATATGCCTGTCACATATTGTGAAAATATGCTTTTTTATAGTATCCCACATTTTACTAGAAGATTTATACTTTAGTTTGGCTTCCCAGTTCATTTTGTTAAGGTCTTTGAGTATTTGGGTTTTGTTTGCAGTCTTATAATTATAAATTTCCATGCACCCCTTGTTTATTGGGATACATTCTTGGAGTGAAAAAGACACAGTATTGTGATCACTATTTCCTAGTGGTGCCTGTATTTTACAGTTAGTCACATTTATTTCAATTGAACTTAATACTATGACCAGAATATTTTCTCCTCTAGTTGGGACCTTAATATGCTGTCTAAGACCCAATTGTTCTGTTTTATTTAGAAAAGTAATACTTTGACAATTTGTTGATTCCATTTTGTCCCAGTTGATATCACCATAATTTAGGTCTCCCATGAAGACCACATGGCCTAACTCACAAGCAGTCTTAAGCTCAGTGTTTATTTGCTCCGTTATGTCATTGCTACTATTCAGTGGTCTGTAACATAGGCCAGTTATAATATTCTTATCCCTTGCTGTTTCAGTTTTGATCCATTTAGATTCAGTCCTACTGTTTTCCTTTTTATGACTGTGGGCTTAGCCCAGCAGGTGTTTTGTATTCAGAAAAGGGCTGATGCGATTTTTGCTACCAAACAGCATGATAGAGTGTTCAAAATAAATTCCTCCACTGAAGCCTCATTACTACGCTGCCTGTGTGTGTATAGGAAGCTGTAGAGCACTGTTTTTCCTTTGGCTTGAGGTGTTAATTGAGCCCACAGAAAGTTAACTCATTATCTTCAGGCAGTCATTCTGTGTCAGATTACCAATGGATAGTACAGACATGATAGAAAGCTGTTGGAAGTAGAATGGGTTAAACATTTACTGGAGCTTTCTGCATAACAAATAAGCTCTGCTGTTCCCCTATGCCCATTTAAATACCTCATTAAGTCATTTGACACCAGCATCCTAAAAGCAGTCATTCTGCTACTTTGCAGAACATTCTATAGCAAGAGTCCCAGTCTTGCCTGTTTCTAAATAATACACCAACGTCATTTTCTCAGGCAGGCAGTTCTAGGCTACTGTTTATATTCTACTGAATATTCTTAACCTGCAATTTGTGACTATAGGTGTTCACAACTGAATGATAGTAACCACATTTGCTTCACTTGCAAATAAGTAGGCATATGTGTGTCTAATTTTTATTTGACTTAAGTTAAACATAGAATCTGATCAGTTCATTACATGCTGTATTGTGATTAAATGAACTGATAAATGGGGATATTGGTTTCTTTTACAAATTCATTTTTCCTGACCATGGATATACTAAAACAAAAATTTCTTACCAAAATGTTTAAAAATAAGGAGTTTAGCAGTAATTTATTTGATGTGGTGTAAAGAGCTGCTCCCTAAAAAAAATACCTGGTGGGGGGGGGGCTGCCACAAGCAGAATGGGACTTCATGAATGGGGGTGCTCATGGCAACAGAAGAGGCATGATGGCATTAAAAGTTTAATTGTGTGGATGTAGAGGCACCAATATTTAAGCGTGACTTTGGTAGAGGACTAAGTGTGACTTGGGGTGGAAGAATGAGTCTTGGTATTTTTAGCATAATGTTTGTCTGAAACTTCGACCTGTAATGGGTTAGACTCTGCATCCATCTATACAGTATGTCACTAAGCCACATTCAGTGGGGTATCGGTAAAAACCAGATCGCCAGACCCAGGCCAGAGCTGTAAAATCTGGACTGGGCACAGCTTGTGCAAATATTGCTGATCCTTTCACTCCAAATGATCTGGTCTGGCTTTTACCTATCTGGTCTGTTCTTGACAGTTCTGTTTTCAATCATGTCAAGGAAGGGTTGAAAAACAGACTTTCAGGAGCAGACCATATATGTAAAAATTGGACTGAACAGTGTAACCAGAGTGACTGGATCAGCAGTATTTGTGCAAGTTGCACCCAATATGACCAGTTTAGATTTTTACAGGACTGCTGTGGTTCAGGTTTGTCAGTCCAGTTTTTAATCAATAAGTCTTTATTTTATACTGAAAGGAATTTGAGCAAAAATGCCCATTTACACAAACATCCAGTTTAGCATAAAAAGAGAACAGAACACTAGGTCAAACAGTGACATAGTAAAACACAGCATAAACAGGTCTAACATAAACAGGTCTAATACAGAGACCTTGAGGGATATAAAGAAGAAAGGAGAAGCAAATAAGTAACAATGACAAATTTACAGCACGGGATATAGTTGGAGGTACAATTCAGGAACATGAGCAGTTGGGTGATGCATCAAAAAGAAGAAGTGCAAGTCCTGCAGCACCCAGATCCTGCATGCTGATGAGCATTCCCATGGCATAATCTGCCACAGCCTCAAACACCAGGTCAAGGTCTTTGCACCCTGCCAGTCCTTCAACCAACCACATGGAATAGGCACCAGAAAAAGCTTAAAGACCACTTGCTGGAGAAGTGCCTAGCTTTGATGGAAAAGAAGCTGCAGAATCTGCAGGAAAAATCTTCTTCTCCAACCCCAGAACCCAAAATGAAGATAAAGGACAAGGAGAGGCACCGAAACCTGGATAGGTCTCCAGCCACTTGGCAGCAACTATCTGGCACCACTGACACCTGAAGGGCCTCCACTTCCGTAAGTACCCCTACTGCCAGGTCTCCTACCTCTCTGGTGGATCAGACCACAACCTCCCTGCCTACTTTACTCATGGTGTAGTCGGGGCTCTTCTTGGATGATGGAACCCCTATTGTTTTCCTTAGTCCCATATCTTCTTCAGGGTCCATCACCAGAAGCCAGGTCAATAAGTCACTCCTCAGCCCCCTGAGACGCACATGGTCACAGCCAGTAAACTGGACTCCAGCTCTGCTGTTGTCTGCATGACCCAGGCCAATATGTCGGATGTTAGCTCTTCTGATGTCTGCACTGCCATGGCTGACAAGTTGCTTCCCAGTTCCTCTGGGGACCACACAGCTGGGGCTCTCCCATCTGGGTTGCAGTATACCCCAGACATCAAGTTGCACCAGCTGCTGGACAGGCAACAGTCTTTTGAGGGTTCCTTACTCCCACTGACACAACTAGACTATCTGGGCTTGCCTGAAGATCAAGAGCCAGAGGTGGGCACTAATCTGTAGGTTCCCCCTCCTTTGCCGGGTCAGTCACTTTCTGATTTGCCCACTAGGCCTATTGTTAATCCCTCTGGGGACCTTCCTTTGGTACCTCCTCAACCTCAGCCCCCTTCAACAACCAGGTTCCACCATCTTGGACTCCTGTTCCCCAGACAATGGTAGGTCTTTCCATTGGGTTCTACTCACACCCCAATGCCAAGTGACCTTTTGCCATATGACCCTTCACAGGGTTAGGAAATATCTGGCACAACTGCCACTTCTCAAATGCTGGATGGTCTTCCATCAGGCCCCCCAGGCATAGAATCTTCTGGTGCTGGACATTGCTGTGCCTGATACAGTGCCAACCCCTTTGAATGTTCATATGGGGCTGATGCCTGGTCCTTCTAGACCTCCAGCTGGGCCTTCAGCCCCACCTCCTGCCGGGCCTTCAGCTCTGCCTTGGGCTGGACCTATGGGCAATGTTCCAGGCTATCCACCCCCACAATACCCAATGTACCATTCACCTGGATATCCAACACCTGGTCATCAACCGCATTATTTGCCAGGGTACCAGATGCCAGGCTATGTCTAATCAAGGGTATGCTCCTTCTGGCTTTCCCTACTCCTATCAGGCTCATGGATACCCTCAATATCAGATGCCAGGCTATCCATTATATTAGTCTCCTCCTCCACCACCACCACCTCCTCCTCAGCCTCATCCTCTGCCTCCACAGCAGCCTCAGGCTGATATCCAGGCAGTGTTTCAGAAGGACAGGACTCAACTAGCCTCAAAGCTTGATAGTCAGAAACCAGTGGTGGCCTCTACTCCCGCCTTCTTTCCAACCCCTTGATAAGTCTTTCCTGTGGATTACCACCTTTCTGGAGAAGGCTTCTCTAGACAAAAGGCCAAGGATAAAACCCAGGACACTCCTGTGAAAGGGGTTCAGACCCCCAGCAGGCATTCTTCAGATTCTGACTTGTTCTCCAGCTCTGGTACGCATACACCTATAAAGCCTCAGCCTATGGAGTCCCCCAAGTCCCCTCCAGTGGATCCTTCCTTTGCAGAACTCCTCATGACTATACAAAATGCCTGTGGCTCGGTGATCCAGGAACAGGATCCAAAGTGGAACAGGCTTAAAGAGCATCTAGACATGACTGACACAGATCCTATGCCCATACTACCTTGGACTGGGCCCCATGGAGACCTGACATCCACTAGCTGGCAACAGCCTTCCTCCATTCCTGCTGTTTCAGAAAAGGCAGACAGGGTGTTGCACCCCCCCAGATGGGGTCACACACCTTACGGGCCATCCTAATGCAGATTCAGATGTTATCAGGGCTGCCCATGACTGGTCCTCTAAACATAACATTTAAGCATGTCTCCTTCTGATAAAGAGTCTAAGCATCAGGACTATTTTGGTTGCAAGATCCATTCCTCTTCCACTTAAGCCCTCAGGTCCCTTAATTGTGTGGCTCATATGGTTTCCTATCAGAAATCTTCCCTGGCCTCACTCATGTCAAAGATGAAAGCTATCCAGGACCAGAAGCTTAAGGCTGAGATTGTCAAAACAGTGAGAATGGCTAAAATCTTCTGTTGTCATACCCTCTGGGCCACTTATGATACAGTAGACTCAGTTGCTCACACCACAGACACTGCTGTCTGCATTAGGCCACATTCATGGCTCAGGGTTGCTGGCCTGGCACAAGATATCCAGACCTCCATCCTGGATGCCCTTTCAGAGGATCTGTGTTATTCAGAGGTGACACTAAGGAAGGATATTATCACTGAATTGCAAGACCGAGATAAATCCATCTGTGATGCTTGCTTCATGTACCAAGGGGGTTACAAAGGCAAACAACCTTTTCTTCAGCAACAGAGATGCCAGACCAAAGAGGACCCTGCCAAACAGCAGGTGAAATGCTGGTATCCAGCATCAGGAACCCTTACTCCCCCTGCCAAGTCCAAGAATCCCCCTGGAGGACCTGTCAACTCCCTTCCCTCAGTATCCTGACTTGTGAGGAACTCCTCTGCCTCCTCCAGATACTCTAGGGGAACCAGTGGGGGGGGAAGATTTGGCCTCCACCTTCCGTGGTCACAGGACATAGCCATGAACTTGAGTCCTTCAGTTAATAGTAAGCTGTCACAGCATAGAGTTCCTAGAGAGGTATCCAGACAACCTCCCAGGCCTCTCCCATTATCCTCCAAGGCACTTGTCTCTGATAAGGGATGAGATCCAGGCTCTTCTGCAAAAGTCAGCCATAGAGCCCATGGCTCTGGCACAGATAGGAAGAGGGTACTACTTTCATTTCTTCCCAGTGCCCAAAAAAATGGGCGATCTAAGACCCATCTTGGACCTCGGCATGCTCAATCTATATGTCGAGTAAAAGAGGTTCCGCATGCTTACCATCCAGGGACTTCTACTCCTGCTCCACAAGAGCCACTGGCTTTGTGCACTGGACATGCAGGATGCTTACCTGCACATCCCTGTCTTCCAGGCCCACTATCACTTTCTTCAGTTTGCCTTCTGGGAGAACATTACCAGTTCAAGGCTCTCCCTTTTGGGCTATCCTCAGCACCTTGGGTTTTTACCAAGTGTCTAGCAGTGCTGGCCCTATGCCACAGAGTGATCTAATTATGCCTGTATCTGGATGATTGGCTTCTATCAGCCCCATCACAGAGCAGTCTGAGGGAGTCACTCTCCTTCACCATGGACCTCTTTTCCAGACTTAGAATAACAGTCAACTATCCCAAGTCCCACCTCTCCCCTCTGAGCACCTTCAGTTCATTTGGGGTGGTGCTGGATACAGTCCAGGGCAGGGTCTTCCTCCCATCAGACAGAGTGGAGACCCTGCAGGAACAGGCCAGATTAGTGGCCAACTTATGCTGGACCACAGCCCGATCGATCCTCTGTCTTCTTAGGCTGATTGCAGCTGTGATCACTACAGTTCCTCTAGCCAGACTGCATATGAGGGTGATCCAATGGACTCTTCATGTCCAGTGGGATCAGTGGCTGGACAACCTGGACCACAGGGTCCTAATGTCCCGGTACATGAAGAAGGATCTTCTTTGGTGGCAGAAGTTGTTCAATCTCTCCATGGGGGTTCCCCTTTCAACCCTCCATTCTTATCATGATCCTTACAATGGATGCTTTGTGTCAAGGTTGGGGAGCCCACCTAGGAGACCATCAGACCCAGGGAACATGGTCTCAGCTGGAAGCATCTCTACATAGCAATATGTTAGAAATGAGGGCAGTACTGTATACCCTCCAGGCCTTCCAGCCTCTTCTATGTTCGGGGACACTCCTGATTCAGACTGACAATATGTCTGTGATCTGGTACCAGAATAAACAGGGAAGCACTTGCTCATACCCTCTATGCCAGGAGGCAATGCAAGTGTGGTATTGGCAGTCCAGCATGATCTCCACCTGACTGCTGTCCATCAGCAACATCCTGGCAGACAGTTTCAGCCACACCATTGTCAGGGCTCATGTGTGGGAGCTAAATCAAGAAGTGGTTGAATGCTTATCTGACCTGTAGGGTCAGCTGAAAATAGACCTCTTTGTCTCCCCATCCAGTGCAAAACTACCCAATTTTTGCTCACTTGTTCACAGGTGTGGTGTTTTCTGGTGAGACACACTATCTCTTTGCTGGACAGGTAGATTCTTGTATGTCTTTCCTCCCTTCCCAGTGCTTCAGAGGGTTCTTCTGAAGCTACAGGTGGAAGGGGCATACATGATTCTAATAGTCCCTTTTTGGCCTTATCAGACTGGTTCCCTCTGCTTCAAGAGCTATCAATGGAACCCACAGTACCTCTTCCTCTCTGCCATGATCTTCTGACTCAGAAGCAAGGCAAACTGGTGCATCCTGGCCTAAAATCCCTCTACCTGCATGCATGGCAAATGTGGACATATGTGGGATAACTCCCATTGTTATTATTTTTTTACGAAAATTGTCAACTGTGCAGACACAGTTGTAAAAAATGAATTACAATAGTGAGACTTTTTGAAATGTTATTTGACTTACTATACTCATGCTTGTCTACCCACTTACTCAGTCTCCTTCTTGTTTCTGTCCTTGTACTAATTCCTTTTGCTTCATATCAAGGGGTTATCGATTTTCAGATTGTGTGGGCCTGGAGTGGAGCAGCAATAAAAGATAATCTATGCAATACTCTCAATACCACACCTACCCCAGTTTACTTTTACCTAATGCCCATTTTTAGGCCTTCTACAGTAAGATCTTCCTTCAAGAGAACAATTTGTAATAAAATGTGTAAGATTTACATTGACATTTGGGTATTTGCACTTTTACAATATACTAATTATGTCTATGAAGTGTATAGCAGTCTCTAAAAAATCAATTGAACACATCAAATGTCTTCAAAAACATGTCTCAACATTGTGTTTCAGACAACATGAAGTCTTGCTATATTATGACATATGCAGTGAGTCCCAACCTTAGAACTGCTCCGGAGGTGAAAGAGTTAACTTTCCATGCCTGGCATGGAACCTTGAGCGCGAGCTCGGTTGAAAACTCTGTCTGTTGTTCTTCAAACTGAAACTGTCAGATTCTTTACTTTGCCTCACTGAACAGTCGCTCCGGATATTTCTCCTTCTGCTCGGTTCATTTAGTCGGTTAAAGTATTATTTTTTTCGTTTTTTTTAACGAAATTAAACCACAACCGGTCGGTTCAAGCTCTGTCTGTGGTATTGTAAGTAATATATAGGCTTACATTCATTTTATTCTGTGTGGAACTTGTAAACGTCTTTTCGGTTCTGTTTGAACTGATTAGGTTATTTTAAAACTTCACTAGTCCTTATTTAGAGTGCGGTTCCCGGTTCTTATCGGTTCTAAAAAAAACAGATTTCATTACGTTTTTTTCCACGACCCGAGACACGGTTGGGAACCGATAAGAGAGTCTTGCTTGGTGGATTGCCATAAACGGGCAAGTTTGGTTAGGCTGGCACTATGTCTGAGAAACCCAAAAGAAAAACCAGGCCCACTGGGTTTCAGCACTGTAGTGTTTGTGGGGAAGCCTTTGCTAAGGCTGACCCACACACCACCTTTGTGTATTGTCTGGGGTTTGACCACCTCAATGCAGACTGCCAGATATGTAGTAATTTTCCTGCTGCCACCATAGAAAAGAGAGTTGGTAGGCTCAGGGAAAGAGAGGCCAAAAAGTCCGCTGACCTGGATGGTCAGCCCGGTTCAGTTCAGCCGAACCCGGGTGCCTTACCTCTGACCAGGGCGATAATTCCTCGGCAAACAGAGCCAGCTCTGAGGAGCCAGTTCACATTAAAAGGACTAGGAAGTCAGCTAGTGTGCCAAAAGTTTTTCTCCAACGGCTGAGGAAATAGCTAAAGCAATTCAAATTGTCCAGTCACTTTCCCTGGTTCTGACCGAACCGACACCATCAGGGAAGAGCTCGGTTTGGCAGTTCCACAGTTCAAGATTATGATTTGAGGATTTTATGAACTGGAGGAGGGGAGGAGGTATGAGGAGAGTGAATGTGGTTTTGAAAGTCTGGATCTGCCCATTGAACCGACATCTCTCCAGACAGACCATCAGGGTCTCTCCCCTAGGCTATCTGAGTCCCCTTCTCATTTTATGTTCTATAAGAAAGTTGCTGAAACTCTCCAGCTCCCTGTTGAGGAAGCTGTTGATGACCAAGAGGAGCCTGATTATGTAGAAATGATGGATATTCCAGAGTCTAGGAGACTGTCTATTCCTCTGCATAAATCTTTTCGGAAACAGACAGTAAAAATTCTAAAAACTCCTCACACTATACCTCCTGTTGATAAAAGGATGGACAAGAGGTATACATTATCAGGCTCAGATACAGAGTTCCTCACACAACAATGCAGCCATGTGGGGGTAGTGCAGGCTGCAGCCTGTGACAAGGCAAATATTCCTCTAGCTTCGCATCCCCCTGAAAAGGACTCCAGGAGGATTGATGCCACGGCAAAGAAACAGTACATGGCAGCATCTTTGGGACTCAGACAGGCAAATTATATGGCTTATGCTGCTAGGTACCAGAACCAGATGGGATTCTGTGCTGGCCCTGGCAAAACAGGTCCCTGACCAGCTGCAAGGGAGCTGGAACAGTTGGCTGCAGATGGTATTGAGACATCCAAGGTGCAATTTCATGCTGCAGTAGACTCTAATGATGTGTCATCTAGGGTCATGGCTACATCTGTGCACTGCAGAATGGCCTGGCTCAGATGTACTACCCTGTCACAGGATACCCAGTCTAAGGCCATGGATTTTCCTGTTGTGGGCAATTCTCTGTTTGGGGAACAGACAGAGAATTACATGAAAAAAATGGATGAATATAGAACCACTTATAGGAGTGCTCAGGCCAAGGAAAGGCAGGCCACCTCAAAGGCAGCATCCAGGAGGGCAGGGCAGGCCTTTCATAGGCCTTTTACCAAGTCCAGGCCTCCTCTTCTGCTTTTGCCCAGAGGGAGTTCTTAGAGGAGAGGCAGATGGGTACAAGCAGCCTGCTTCCACCCCTCAGCCCAAAGCCCCTGCCAAGCAGGCACCCTGATGGGGTGGCCAGGGCCAATTCTCCACTACCTGTAGGGGGAAGGCTGGCTTACTTTGTCCAGGACTGGAAGTCTTTAATGTCAGACAAGTGGGTCCTGGAAGTAGTAAGCCAGGGACTGGTTCTCAGCTTCAAAAAATTACCAAAGATGAGAACCAGGTCCTTTCCACCTGCAAATCCATCAGAGACACTTGCCCTAGAAACAGAAGTTTCTACCCTCCTGGCTCTCAGAGCTGTGGAAAGGGTTCCACCCTTCACCAGGGCAAAGGGTTGTACTCCAGGTACTTCCTTACCCCAAAAAAGACAGGAGAATGGCGGCCCATCCTGGATCTCAGATACCTAAACAAGCACCTTTTAAAACCAAAATTCAAAATGGTGACTTTGGGAATTATTTTACCCTCTCTAAGGCCAGGGGACTGGCTAGCGTTCCTGGACCTCAAGGATGCCTACTTCCATGTTCTTATCATGAGCTCCCATCGAAAGTTCCTCAGATTCGAACTGCCCTCAGGCCATTACCAGTTCAGAGCAATGTCCTTCGGCCTCACCTCTGCCCCGAGGGTGTTCACAAAATGCCTGGCAGTAGCAGTTGCTCACTTAAGAAGGCAAAAGATTGCCATCTTTCCTTACCTAGACGACTGGCTCATAGTAGGCCAGTCTCCTGAACACCTCCAGGTAACCCAGCAACTGCTCACATCTCTAGGTTTCCTTCTCAATCTTCCAAAGTCAGTTCTAGAGCCTGTCCAGCTTCTCACTTTCATAGGTGCAGAACTGAACACAAAAGAGGCCAGAGCCTTCCTTCCTCTGGAAAGAGCAAGGACCTTGGTCTCTCTGGCCTCCTCTTCACCCTACAGGTCTCTCGACCAGCAAGGCATTTTCTGCAGCTCCTGGGGCACATGGCTGCTTCTACAGCAGTAGTGCAGGGAGCAAGATTTCAGATGAGGGACGTCCAGTTCCATTTGAGAGCCTTTTGGTCTCAAAGGAGAGACCCTCTAACCAAATTGATCCCAGTGACTCGAACCCTGATCCAAGCCCTTCAGTGGTGGCAGGACCAGAGCAATCTGAGACAGGAGGTCCCCTTCACCCCTCAGTCTCACTCCTTAATCCTTACTACAGATGCATCCCTCTTGGGGTGGGGAGCTCACATGGTCGACCTCACTGCCCAGGGATTGTGGTCCCACAGGAATCTCTGCTCCACATCAACCTGTTGGAACTCAGAGCAGTTTTTCTAGCACTTCAAGTTTTCTCCACATCTGTTCAGAACAAAGTCGTACAGGTCAGAACAGACAACACCACTACAATGTGGTACATCAACAAGCAGGGGGGCACTCAGTCTACGGCCTTATGCACCGAAGCAATGAATCTGTGGTCTCTGGCTTATTCCCTGAACACCTCCCTTACGGCAGTTCAGCTCCCAGGCAAGGACAATGTCCTGGCAGATGCTCTCAGCAGGATTTCCCAGGGCCATCACTAATGGTCACTGGATCCTCTAGTACTGGAGGTAGTATTTGCCAGATGGGGCACCCCGCAGATAGATGTTTTTGCAGCCCCAGACAATCACCAACTTCCCCTTTTTCGCTGCAGACCCCCAGTGTTGGGCTCAGTCCCCCTGGATGCCTTAGTTCTCAATTGGGAAGGGAAGTTTCTCTATGCTTCCCCCCCTTCCCTCTCCTGTTCAAAATGCTAGTCAAAATCAGATCTCAACCCTGCAAGATGATCCTGATTGCTCCAGACTGGGTCAGACAGCCCTGGTATCCACTCATGTCCTTAGCAGTCCATCTTCCCCTGTGTCTCCCCAGGAATCACAACCTGTTAACCTCTGCCCAGGGGAAGGTTTGGTATCCGAACCTCAATTCTCTCAATCTCAAGGCCTGGCTCTTGAAGAGTTAGAGTTTGCTGACCTACATCTCTCCCAAGGTGTATTGGATATCCTGTTGGCTTCTAGGAAGCCTTCCACCAGGGCTACTTACAATTCCAAATGGAAGAGATTTTCCATATGGTGCTCTGGCAGGCATATTTCCCCAGAAACTGCTGACTTACCCACAGTCCTGGATTATATGGTGCATTTGAATGCTTTGGGGCTGAGACCAGCTACCCTAAAAGTGCACCTGGCAGCTGTGTCTGCTTTTTATCAGCAGGTAAACCCTCTTCTCTTTCAGCTCATCCTGTATTCTCCAAGTTTTTCAAAGGGTTGCTTCACACCAACCCTCCATTCAGGACCCTGCCGCTGCCTGGGATCTTAATATTTGCATTGCTCAGCTTATGCAACCCCCTTTTGAGCCCTTGTCCTCAGCAGAGCTTAAGTACTTGACTTGGAAAACTGTGTTTTTGGTAGCCATCACTTCTGCCAGACGTATAAGTGAATTACAAGCTTTGTCAGTGGAGCCCGATTTTATCTCCTTTCATAGAGATAAGGTGGTCCTCAGGACTAACAGAAAGTTATTGCCTAAGGTGGTTTCAGACTTCCACCTTAATCAATCTATGTCTCTCCCTGTGTACTTCACTGACCATTCCTCCTCTGGCGAGAGAAGACTGCACAGTTTAGATGTCAAAAGAGCCCTTAGTTACTTCATCGAACGCACCAAGGGTCACAGGTTTGACTCCCTCCAACTGTTCCTCATCTATGGTGAGGTGGGTAAAGGGAAACCTGCCACTAAAAGATCCATTGCCAGGTGGATTGTCTCTTGTATCCAATTTTGCTATGAAAAACTGGGTAAGGTTCCTCCCTCAGGCCTGAGGGCTCACTCTACCAGAGGTACAGCTATGTCTCTGGCTGCTGCCAGGGACATTCCTATCCTTGAGATATGTCAAGCAACTACATGGAAAACGGTTCACACTTTTACCAAGCATTACTCCCTGGACATCCAGGCTAGGAGTAATGATCGGTTTGGCACAGCTGTGCTTCAGAGCCTATTTCCTAAGTAGGTTCTGTCCCTCCTCCATGGAGGTACTGCTGTGTAGTCTGCATATGTCATAATATAGCAAGACTTCATGTTGTTTGAAGAAAAATTACTCACCTTAGTAATATTGTTTCTTCTAATGGAGTCTTGCTATATTATGACCTCCCCCCCACCTGCGCCTCTCAGAACCTATACTCTCAGGATGTGGGTGGGCAGGGCAGTGTTGGCATTTAGATGCCCACCTTATTTTTTCACCCCTCCTATTTTTGGGGTGTTTGGGTGTTGTGTTTTAATCTTTTGGATCCCCTGACTTGAGTCTTTGTTTTGGGGACCAAGGAAAATGTGTTCTTATTTTTAGTAGCCAGTTGGCTAGTGTAGGTTTACGGCTTCCACACAGAACCTTAGTGAGTTTTGCTCATAAAGATCTGACAGTTTCAGTTTGAAGAACAACAGACAGAGTTTTCAACCGAGCTCGCGCTCAAGGTTCCATGCCTGGCATGGAAAGTTAACTCTTTCACCTCTGCAGCAGTTTGAAGATTGGGACTCACTGCATATGTCATAATATAGCAAGACTCCATTAGAAGAAACAACATTACTAAGGTGAGTAATTTTTTCTTATCTTCCACCTTGTCACAACATATAATTGTCTCAGCAGTGTTTGCAACTAAGGTACAGTACCTTCATGTATATGATGGTCTGGTTCTGTTGAGTTGATTGCTATAACAGTACATAGAATAAAATGAGAAACATATACTGTAGGTAACTGTAATACAGACGGTGGAATTATTTTTATATCTGCCCTTTCTCAATGTACTGTACTTTGATTCAGTTAGTGTATGCAACAGCAATTTATGTTTATGTTTAAGCCCATGAAGCATTCTTATCTAGTTAGTGCATTTACAGTCGTAGTGGCTCTGCCAGAGTTTGTTTATTTTGTTAGAGATATTTTTGGAATTAAACAGATTTGATATGTATGCTGCTACCCCCCACCTCTTTTCCCTGTCCTATCTAAACAATAAAGATGATATCCAGGAATATATTTATTATAACTGACATCCCCTGTCCATCATGCTTCAGTGATGAAAGCCATAGCAGCATTCCCGTTAGGCTTTTTCTTCTTTCATTTTGTTTAAACTTCTAGCATTTATCAAGTAATCCTCAATCTTTTCTGGTATAACTGATTTTCTTTGGCCTTATTATTAATAAGATTATTTCTACCCTGCACCGACCCTCCCCCTGGGGTCAGTTTAATTGTTCAGGTGGAATTGCACTGTTTATCATTGTTGTCATGGTGTTTGTACCAGTGATACTCAAGTGTAACTTGTCTTTTGAGTACAAGTGTTTTTTTTTGTAACAGAATGTTTCCCATGTGTTCATAAAAGTAAGACCCTCAGTTGTACACCTGTTTAGAAGCCATGTTTATATACTGAATGGTGTCTTTTTTTCTCTGGATGTCCCTTCAGTATTGGCAAAATGCCTGAAATCACAGCCCTCTGACCCTTGCTTTCAACAAGTTTGCAAAGATCCATTATATCATCAACAATATAGTTTTTTAATGGTTTTTGCCCACATTATTTATCCCCACTCTACGACCTTAGGTAATATATTTTGGACATCCTTTACTCTTTCTCCTGGTAAACAGTTTACTTCCCTATTGACTTTATCAGTCCCACAAATAATGTTATCTGTTCTGTGTAAAATAGAGTCTCCAATACCAAGAACTCTTTAGCCATTTTTTTATCCCCTCTATCAACCTTGTCTACCAGAGGTGTATATCTATTTTGTAAAGGTATGTCATTTCCAAGTGCTTTCTAACCCTTTTATTGGGCCTTTTTTGCACAATAGTCCAGTCAGGCACATTATCTTCCACCTGTTCTGTTTCAGAATCAGAATCAGTCTCATTGACCTCCATGTTATTTTCTTTTTGTGAATCTCTTTTTTTTTTATCTTTTTGTTCAGCATTAATAGTCTAGAGCATTTTTCCTCTCACTTGTTCTTTTAGAGTATTTACTTCTCTTAATAAATTACCCATTTCTATGCATTTTCTGCAGATATTTCTGTAGTCTGTTCAATGGTTTCTCTTGTGTACATCTGACAGTTACAACATTTAACAATTGTTCCTTCATTACACAAGATAGTTAAATCATCTGATGGGTTGTAGCTTTCCATTTCTTCTTATTTTATAAACACAATTGTTGTTTTAGCTGACACTGAAACATTACCCCTATATTAGGAGGAGATTAGGGTTGCCACCTTTGGATGAGGCAAAAACTGGATCCTAAGCTCCGCCCCTAGCCCCACCCCTTGTCATGACTCATCATGCACTGTTCCTCCAATAAAAGACAACACTTAAAGCAGCAGTTCAACAAAAATGTTAAGATACTGTACTGTACCTGTTAAAGTTACTTTCCTAGGTTTTTCCCAGTTATTTACTTATGTATTTATTTATTGACATTGGTTTACCAGATAAACATACAGAGATACAATAAATCCCATTTAAAGATATGATCTGGGAGGAGACAAGGGAAATACTGTAAATAGCATACAACAGTATAAATATTTTATATATTTTTCTGCCTCCATGTCCTGTTCTTGTCCACAGTACTACTTCAAAGCCAAATAAGTGACCATACTTTTTTCTTGAGGAAAAAAAAATAATTTAAAACATTTAAAGATGCCTAAAATCTGTTAGAGATGAAAATGTTTATCAGCAAATGAAAGTGGAGGACAACTGGCTCTGTTACTGTTACAAAAGGTGGGAGCAGCTGTGCTGCTATGCCACTTGAAGATGCAGTGGAAAGATTTGGGTAAGTAAGTGCTAATGGGGTTAATGGCCATACTTTACACCTCCCAGGGTGACTGCATTCACAAACAAAGGCTACACTGACAACAGAACTTGTTTGTAACCTGGACATGTAGCTGAAACAAAGAGTGATATGACAAAATGTGTTTCAAAAGTATGTGAGCACTCAAAATGGCTCAAAAACCTGGCCAGCACAGATCAAAACCAGATTACCTGATAGGGACCCTGAAAACCTGATCACCAGGTAAAAAACCTGACAGGTGGCAACCCTAGAGGAGATGCTGTTATAGGGAAATTCTAATTCAAAAACTTTGAGACTTACTTGTTAAGAGCAGTTTGTTGGTATTTTCTTGCCCTTGTCTCCACGTCCCTGCAGGACATGTAAGACATGCTCTAAATGTGTGTGTCTCTGTGGGCGATCAGGGGTGTAGCCAGGGATTTCAGATCTGCACACCAAGTGGGCTCACTGCTACCCCCCTTGTTAGGGTGAGCCTCCCCCGCCCCGGGTGTAGCCAGACAATATACAAATGTACACTAGGACTGTGTTTGTTGCCTCATTTGGCACAATAAATACAACTTTTGTATCTCATGACAGTGGTTGTTGCCATGCATGGGTAAATACAAATGCCATGCATTGTTCCCTAAGACATCCACATACCAGCCCAGAGCCTGTAAAGTTGTATTGTCCTTGGGATGCAAAGAGAGTATTAGTGACCAGTCCTTCTAGTTTTGACTCCTATGAATAAAATTACAGAAAGGTTCAGTATTTTCTTTTAGTTTTCATGGAAAAAGGAAGCAGTTCAGAGCCTATTTGCTACCCCCTTAAATAAAATTGCACACCACGGAGTGCTTGGAGTATGCCTGCCTACACCCCTGTGGGCGATGACCATGTGCTCGCCTTGCTTGAGCTCTGACCCGCTTGCTTTGGGCACTCCTTAAAGTCTGCAACCCAGAAGTCAAGTTCTGGGTCACTTGACTACCACCCCAATTAGTGCTCCAACAACAAAATACTTTTATTTAGTTATAGTACAGTTTAGGAGCCTAACACCTCACTCCAGTACCCCTTGTGCACCACAGTAAAACAAAAGCTTTATTTTGTTCCTTTTTCTGTGGCTGTAGTCTGATATCAGTGGACAACAATCCTCACACCATTTCCTGACTTGGTTCCCACATTCTGTTGATTAGCAACCAGCAACAGAGTGTCTCCCTGATCAGTAACTTTCTCATAAGCAGTTTCAGTGGCTCAGCAGGTTGCACACTCATTTGTGAGGTTGGAAGATCAGAAGGCTGAGGGTTCTATCCCCACACCAGGCACTTGGGTTAAATCCCAATACTTACACTGTGTTGCAGCATGGGGGGTTGCTGCACTCCTGAGGTGCCATCTTTTGGATGTGTCATTAAACTGAGGTCCCATCTGCCTGTTCTGGTGGTAGTTCAGGTGATGTTAAAGATCCCATGGCACTTCTCTAAAAGAGTAGGGGTGTTTATTGAAGGTAGAAAATTAAACAAAATATACATCACCAATTACACCTCAATATTTCCAGAGTGAAAACCCAAAATAAAACTAGAGAACAAGTTAATTATTTGTTCTTATTTAAGACTGAATATACAATCATGATATTTTAAACAAAAAAGAAATCAAAAAGGACATCCATGTTGATGATCACAGGGAATAAAACCAAAGGAAAAAAAGAAAAAATTTATAGAAGAGGAGGGAGAAAAAAAAGGACATAATTGTGTGTACTTATAACAAATGAAATTAACAAAGCCTTTCACTTTCCATTTTTGCTGATACATGTTTATACAGCTTGCTGTGTTTATGTGATAGGAACATCAGAGTCTGTTATCCAAGGCATGTTCTCCAAACTGCTCTTAAGGAACTTCTATACCTTGTTTTACATTCTAGTGAAACTATATCTTGTAATTCAGAAGTTATCTTCTGTGCTAGCTCAATATGCATAATGTGTTTCTGCTGAAGAGTAAATAAGCTTCTAGCATTCCAAATATACCATTTTATTACAAGAAGTACTATATTCAGTGTGCTTTTATCCCAATTTTGCCCAATTCCAGTATTGTGCCCCCACATTAAAGCATCATATGTGATGGCTACAAACATTGGTTTATGTCATTGTGCTGCTGAGAATTTCCAGAAAGTGCTAATGTAAGAGCATTTTAAAAATAGATGGTCTATAGTTTCCATTTGTTGGAAACATAAAAGCCTACTGCACATCCATTCCTCTATCTGTTTGTGCTTTCGATAGGCTTTTATGTTACTCTTACCATGACAGCTAAGCAGGGTTTTATTTAACTCTAAAAATTGATTAGTGTTTTGCTCATAAAAGTTATAAAATATTGTGAAAATGCATAGCACTTGCCTCACTGTGTTTAACAAATGTAACATTTCTAGAAAACCTATATAAATACTTTCTGTACAGTTAGTATTGTCCCAAGAAAAAAAACTGCTAATTAATTATTTAAAACCGTGCTAAGCCAGTGTAAGTCCCACATTTTACTAGGTATTTTCCCTTCCTTTAATAATATTAATAAAGAAGAAATATAATCTGGTGGACGTGAAGGGAATACACTTACCTCTTGAAAGTTCTGAATTAATATCCATGTGTACACCTACTTTCTTGGTTTAGTAAACACTATTTGACTAGACACTTTCCATTGTTTAAGTTTTGAGAAACAGTTCCCTAATATAACTAGGGTCATTAATAGCTCATCTTAGGGGCCCTAACCTTCCCATATCACACTGTTGAAACCATGTTTCACATGAATTATGTAACAGTGGACCGCTGTCTGCCTGATCACGAGCTGATATAATAAGTTAATCGTATATCCCTTGTGGTTCAGTGGACCGCTGTCTGCCTGATCGTGAGCATAAGTAATAAAAGTCTCATATATCCCTGGTGGTCCAGTGGACCGATGTCTGCCCAGTCGCGGGCTTAAGTAAACGATTATTGACTCCCATATCCCTGGTAGTCCAGTAGAACCCCCCTTCCCACCTGCCTACTGAGCCCCATTGCCCCACTCCCCCCCCACGGGTCAGCGGCGGGAGGCAGCACCCACCACCTGCCACCCGCCATCTGATACCATCGGGTAGGGCTGTATAGCCCATTGTTCACAGCGTGAGACAATGAGCGCAGCCCATATTAGCTCTATATATTCCAGATATGTGAATGGATCCATTCATATCTGGAATGTGTAGTACAATATGGGTAGTATGCCCATTGGCTCACGCTGTGGACCAGTAGGTGTACAGCCCTACTGATGGTGCCGGTGCCGTCGGGTGAGCGCAGGGTGGCAGGTGGGTGGGTGTTGCCTCCTGCCGCTTGACCGGGAGAAGCGGGTGGTAGGGCTCAGAGGGCGGTGGGGAGGGGGTCCACTGACCACCAGATATGGGAGTCAGCAATCTTTACTTAAGCCCACGATTGGCAGACATCGTCCACTGGACCACCAGGGATATAGGAGACTTTTATTTATTGCTTATGCCCACGATCGGGCAGACATTGGTCCACTGGACCACCAGGAATATAGGAGACTTTTATTTATTACATCAGCTCACGATTGGGCAGACAGCGGTCCACTGGACTACCAGGGATATTGGGTTTTTTATTTATTGTACTAGTGCTCGTGATCAGGCTGTGGGGCACATTGCCGTGCTGCAGGGGGCGTCAGTCCCCGACGGCTGCTGCCTGGCAGGGCGCCAGGTGCAGGTTGTCAGGGATTGGCGCACCTGCATGCAAATGGGGCCATAATGACCTGCAAATGGCCCCAATTGTGCCTTGCATAAATTATGGCCCCATTTGCATGTCAACTTTTGAATATCGCGGTTATTGCGCCTAGTGCAATGGAGCTTGTGCTAGTGCATCCCCATGCTCCACTCTGGCCACTGGTGCTGGCGCAGTGCCACTGTGCCACGTGCACTGCAGGTGGCCAGGGAGCGATATTCAATGATGCTGAGCCATGGCGCAGCTCCGTTGAATATCGCCCAGTCCACACCCCTGCGCAGCCAAGTTGAGCTGCGCCCAGGCTTGCACCACAGCCCGGCATAGTTTGAATATCTGGGCCAGAGTGTTAGTATAATCTAAAAGACCATCCATACTTTTTTGTCTGTTCCAGCTGCTGCAGCCTTCAAATGGGCATATTATTCCCTTTTTCCCTTGCATGCCAGATCTCATTTGCTGCTGCAAGCCCTTTGCCTGCTGCATATGAAAAGTTGCCATCTGTTTATTAATAATCTGTATTAGAGGTTGCAGATTCTGATTAGTTATGTGTGAGAGAGTCAATAGTTTTTGTAATTGATTTATATCCTGTAAATATTGAAAATAAATAGTATTATGGACTGATTTACTGTTTTTTTGTAATAAAGATTTTAGGTCAGAAATTGTGTCCTTCCACCATATAACAGGATCATCATATATTACTAGAACTTATTTCCTGGCTTCTGAAAAGTAATTTAGTGTCTGTTGCATTTCAGGGGTCTTCAAAAGAGAGGAATTAAATTTCCAAGTCCTGGGCCTAGAGGGGCTGTGGCAATATTCCCTAAGAGGATGTGGAGAATGTTGTGGTCTGAAAATTCAGTGACCAGAAGCTGAGGTTTTTTTTGTGGGTGAAGAGTTGCAGAGATAAAAAAAGAAATCTATTCTTGTCACTAAAGGACCCTTTAGGAAAGTGGGGTTAGCCTTCCCTACTGTTTGCATAAATGTATCTTTTAGGTCTGCCTTCTGTATCATGTTCTTTAAAGTTTACCTATAGCGCTTCGACAGCGCTAGCACCAACATCCCCTACCACGACAGCTACAATGCCGACTGTTGGCATTGCAGCCGCAGGAAGTCGGTGCTCACAATCGGGGGGCTGAGTCCCCCAAACCCCCCACACCCACCGGTCTCTAAGATTCTAATTCTGAGTCAGAGTTGGACCGGGAGGGGGGAAATCACCCAGCAAAGCAGTCCTGATCACCGCATGGACCACCACAGCGATGGGCGGATTTTGTCTGATTTCTGGTGCTGTGGTGGTCTTCATGGTCGGCGAGTCGCTGCGGTGATGGTATACGGTTCTTTAAGAAGGTCGTATCACAGAACACTTTTGTTGTGGTTGTGTATGCTCCTCTGTCTTTCAGAGACAATCCACAGTTGAAATCACCCCCAATATAATATTTTGTGCTGGATATAAATATGGTTGCACAGCTTCAAACAGTTCAATTCTTTCTGCCTTAGACTGGGCAGCATAAACATTGATCAGTCTAAATAAAACATTTTGTACCTTGATATCCAGTATGAGTACTCTCCCTGGGAAGTGGTCTACTACTTTAATAAGAGTAAAGTGGATACCATTAAACAGTATAGCCACTCCTGTCCACCTGTCTTGCCTAAGGACCAGTAAGAGGGCGCTACATGCCAGTTTCTAATGGCCTGCCATAATTCTGGGATTGTGTGAAGTCATGTGTCCTGTAGAAAAAAAATGCCAGTCGCCAATGATTGCAGTTCAAAAAATACTGCCAATCTCTTTGTTACATTTTTTATATTATTGACATTGTTTGAGAATAGGAGGATAGTGGGCTCCATTACATGACAAGATTCAGGAATTGTGCTTTAGAGCCTATATGGACTGCATTATTGGTGGCTTCTTCTGTGATCTCCTGGTCACCCTAGAATGCTTTGGTGCTGCTTCAACCAATTGTGTGTGTGTGTGGGGGGGGGTCTACAATTATTGTTGTTACTGGAGTGGAGTTATTTACATCTGAGTTATCATCTGGGAGGGATGACCAGATGGATGAGTTGTCAGACTCCTCTCCTGAGGCTACCTGGTCCTCTACTAAAACCACAAACTTATTGTCAAGGGATATTTCTGAAGTTTTTTTAGGTTTAGATTGGGGATAACTCCATGCCTGTTTGTGCCTGCTGGGTTTTGTTCAGAAGTCCTGTTCCCTGCTTATATGTGCTTGGGGGGGGGGGCATTGTGTCTGACTCAGGGACAACTGATGCCTCTACTTCCATTTCCAAGATAGGTGGGCCCAGTGGGAGTTGGAGGTTGTGGGTTTGGGTCTGCTGACTCCTGGTCTCCATCCTCTGATACTGGGGGTGGGGCACTGTCTGTTCTGAATTCAAAGAGGCAGAATGTGTTCTGGTTCTCTCTCTCTTTGGGCAATTGCCACTAAGAGTCTTCACTCTTCACTATCATTGGGCCCTGTTTGATTGTGAGCTGCATGGGAACACGTGTGATACATGTATCCCTTTATGTCACATAAGTTACAGATTTGCTCATTTTTACATTGCCCACTAGTGTGGCCAATTTCAGAACATAAAGTACATTTCAGTCTATCACAAAGGCTGCTTAAGTGGCCAGTCAACCCACAACAGTAGCAGGCCATAGGTTGCCCTACGTAAAACAGGACGCCCTGTCCCACTCCAAGAAAAAATAGTTTCGGAGGTGCTGCAGCTCTGTATCATTTGTGTTCATGATCACCTAGACCCTCCATCCTGCAGTCCATATTTGATCTTCAGCGAAGATTGCTTCAGGATTCCCTTGCATCATACACCTCTGTTTGAGCCAGTATATTAGGTCCATAGAAACATAGACTTTGACGGCAGATAAGGACCGCTTGGCCCATCTAGTCTGCCCATTTCCCTACCTACAGGATAGGCCACAGATCCTAGTTAACCAACATCCTATAACGCTAACCCTCTCATTACGGAATAACACAGTAATTGTTCTCTGTACCAGTTTTGTTAGTGGGATGACTTCAAAGGGAACCCACTGAGGGGTTGTCTTGAAAGTGTTATATAGTGTCCAGAATTTTTGCAAACCATTTCCCACTTTAAAACTCACATCGAAGGTGGGCTCACCTGAGACATGGATTAGCGCATATATCTCAGCTGCAGAAAAGTGCATTGTCCCTTCTATGAGTGTTTTAGCCATATAACTGCAGTCTGGAAAAGTCTCAAGGCACCCTTTGTAAATGAACCTTAAGGCGTTATGCCATTTTGCTGGAAAGTTCAGGGCCTGGAAGAAGGATGCATAAGATCTGGGGTTCTGGTTAACTTGTGGCCCAGTGGAGTTTCTCTTGTAGTCCCTCTGCTCATTAGGATTATTGGAGGGATTGCTTCTGTCAATATTTAGTGCAGCATTATGTGTCGTATTAGCTGGAGTACCTAATACCTCTTTGATTTCTCTTGGGGGGTGAGGTTGCTGCAGGCATCATGAGCTGAGGGTTCTCGGTTAGCTGTAAGTCTTCTGGTAAATGCTGGGGAGAAAGACAAATTTGCATGCCTTCCATGTTCAAGGACTCCATGACTGAATTTGATTCAGATGGTAAAGGAAGATGCTTACTGTTTTTTGCAGTCAAGCTGTTAGTTGTACCTGGCATTTGTATTGCAGTTGGACCTGACACCCATGCTCCTGTATTTCTGTCTCTAATCCAACCTGCAGTTTGCAGGGAATTAGACACTGACCAGCCACTCTGACTTGTTTTATCAGATGCAGGGTCCCATCTTAGGCCAGGCTCAGGGCCCGTAAATGCCATTCCCGGAGGGATCTTTTTTGTCTGTAACTTGTTTCCCTTAAAAGTAAATCAATTTTTAGCAGTTACTTGCTGGGAAGGAGAAAGTATGTTGCTCCATGCCACACTCTACAGTTGTGTGTTCCAACATTCCTGCCATTGCCCTTTCCTCTGGTGATGGTGAGTCAGCTGTTTCAGCTGTTAGAAGCTGGGTCCTGACGCTGTCTGTGGCCCTTAGCAATGATGCCACACTCGTATCTTGCTGAGCCACAATAGCGGCTTGTAACTCATTTTTTCTTGCAGCAAAGCATTTCTCTTCTTGCAGCAGCAACAACTTTAACTCTTCGGGTGTTCCTTCAGGTCCTGACTTTTCCAGTAGTGTGCTGTTAGTGCCTTCTATTTGTTGAGCTCCAGTATCAGGTAAATCTTTTGAAGAGATTGCCTCTGGTACTGCCAGATCTCCATTGTCATTCATGGATTCTTCCACAAGTCCTGTTGCATTGAAAAATACTTCAGTCTCGATTGCCTTAGGGGCAGAGGATGAGACCCACTCCTCTGCTTCCTGTAAATCCATACTCCTCACTGACTCCTCAGGACTGCCCATTCTATCAACAGAGGTTCCCCCCACAGACGAGTAGGGGAATTTTTAACTCAAAACTTCAAATAAATTGTGACATATCACATGTATAACAGAACGCAAATTATTAAAATAAATATGTATTAATACATATTTCTTCTACAAATATTAATTCATAGTCTGCTATAAAATTACATGACTCAAAAACCCACATACTAAAGAAAAGATGTATTACTTCACACAACTCATATAGCCCCCCCCACCACCACCTTTAAGAGTAGGGGAATTTTTTTTTTTTTTATTTACGACTTCAAAACAAATCACAATAAACAATGTTGATTCACATCAAATAAGACAGAAATAAATCAAAAAAGCAGTACAAGCACCCAATTCAAACTGAAACAAAGTTCACAAAATGTTTACAAGGAAAAGGGACTAAATGACAAAATAATCAAGTCACATTTGTCCCTTTACCTAATTCATAAAATAAAATCAATGAACTACATCAATCATACTCCTGTCAGTTGTCATCTGTATTGAATATTGAACATGCTAAGTGGTATCCTGAAACTACCTAATACCCACGTCCTCATGAAGAGTAGGGGAACAGGTCCAAACCTCAAAATAAGAAATCATAGTACAGTGCAAACATAACTTGAGATAAACCAGAAACAAATATTTATTACTGTATACATCTCTAAACTAGAAATATTATCTCAGACTCTAGTTATGAACCTAAGAGCAAAGCCCTTCTTACACAGAAATGAATATAAGATTGGAATAGTGAAGCTACCCTGACACCTAATTGGTATCTAACCATGTTATGTGTTTCCATCTGTTACAAAGATACACAGAAATGTGACAGCAGAGAAAGGCACAATGGCCCATCTAGTCTGCCAAACACCCTACCTCCCCTCTTGTGTTATGCTTCCACCCTCTTTTCCCAACCCCTTAAATCTATCCCAAGCCCTCTTGAACCCCTCCACCATTTCAGCTGCCACTACCTCCTCTGGCAGCTTGTTCCAGGCCTCCACCACCCTCTTCATGAAAAACTGCCCCCCTGACATTACCTCTGTATTGCCCACCTTCCAGTTTGAGGCTATGTCCCCTCGTGTCCACTCCCTTCTTCAATTTGAACAAGCTGTTACCCTCTACCTTATTTATTACCTTCAGATACTTAAAGGTTTTAATCATGTCCCCCCTCTCCCTCCTAGTATCCAGAGGGTACAAATTCAGCCCTTTCAATCTTCTCTCATAGGGTACATTCTGCATCCCTTATACCGTTCTGGTTGCCCTTCTCTGCACCCTCTCCATCAGCTCAACATCTCTTCGTAGGTGAGGCCTCCAGAACTGCACCCCATACTCCAGGTGCGGCCTAACCATGGTTCTGTATAATGGCATTAGCACCTCCCTCTTCCTGCTAATAAAACCCCTTGCAATGCAGGCCAACATTCCATTTGCCTTTCCCACCGCCCTGCTACACTGGCTGCCCACCGTGAGGTCATGCAATACCATAATCCCTAGGTCCCTTTCTGTTTCCTTCTCCTTAATCACCAACCCCCCAAGGGAATAAGTTTCCCTCCTATTCTTCCTCCCCAGGTGCATCAGCGAGCATTTTTGTATATTAAACGTCAATTTCCAGGTGTCAGACCACCTCTCCAGCCTCTCCAGGTCCTGCCTCATGGCTTGCACCCCACTAGGTGAATCCACCCTATTGCAGACTTTTGTATCATCTGTGAACAGGCACACCGATCCCTCCAGACCCTCTGTTAGGTCACTAACATAGATGTTAAAGAGTATTGGTCCTAGCACTGACCCCTGTGGCACCCCACAGGTCACCGTCCATTCCCTGGAATGTGTCCCATTTTCCACCACCGTCTGAATCCTTCTCTTCAACCAGTTTTCCACCCACCTGGTGATCCTGTTGTCCACCCCTCGTCTGTCCAGCTTATGTACCATTCCACCATGTGGAATGGTGTCAAAGGCCTTATTGAAATCCAGATAGGACACATCCACTGCTCCTCCCTGGTCCACTATCTGTGTCACCCCATCGAAAAACTCTATCAGGTTAGTCTGACAGGACCTTCCCTTGGTGAAGCCATGCTGCCTGTCATCCTGCATGCCATTCATCTCCAAGTATTCTATCAACCTGATCTTAAGTAGTGTTTCCATTACCTTCCCCACCACCGAGGTAAGACTAATAGGATGGTAGTTTTGACCTCGTCCTTCTGCCCCCTTTATGTAGTTTGACCACCTCTGCCTTCTTCCAGTCTGTTGGCACCACCCCTGTGACCAAGGACAAGTTAAACAGCCTCACTAGATGCGACACCAGTTCATCCTTCACATCCTTGAGAACCCTTAGGTGTATTCCATCAGGCCCCATTGCCTTGTCTACCCTAAGTCTACCCAGCTGTTCCCTTACTCCTTCAGCAGTGAATTCTGCCACAGCCACCTGCCTGTGGCTGTCACCCTCCCCACCTCTTCCTGGTCCCCTACCCTCCCTTTCCTCCATGAAGATTGAGGTGAAATAGCTGTTTAATGCCTCTGCCTTTTCAAAGTCCCCTTCCAGTATTGTTCCACTTTCCCCCCTTATACTTCCAATCCCATGCTGTGCCCTCCTCCTTTCTCTAATGTACCTAAAGAAGGTTTTGTCCCCCCTTCTTGCCTGCTTCGCTATCCTCTCCTCAGTGGCCTCCTTAGCCCTCCTTACCTTTTGCCCAGCCTCCTTTCTTTTTTCCCTGTAGATTTCCCTGTCCTCATCCTTTTGTGTCTTCCTGTACCTCTTGAATGCTCTAGTCTTCTCCTTGACCCCTAATGCCACCCCTCTAGTGAACCATAGAGGTCTTTTCTGTCTTCTATTCTTTCTTACCCTTCTTATACATGAGTCCATGGCTTTAAATACCCCTCCCTTGCGATATACACTCTTATGGAGACTGTTCTCTTCTGATTTCTGGAGTACTATGATTGCATTAGTTATCAACAAAAAAGTTGTTCTGGCATGTCATATTGCTGTTGTAAGAACCATCTACAGTGTACCTGCTGGATATGATATTTAATACATCCTAAAATAAGATACAGAGTTCCTGAGACATACTGCTGCCATGCAGTAGGTAGAATCCCTAGTAATAAGATATCTTTATTTATCAGTAACAGGGGTGATTTGTCCCAATTTGTAAATAAAATTATCTAAAATTTAATAAAGGACATTCAAAATATAGGTGTTCTATTGTTTCAATAGAATCTGGGCATATAGAAAGCCTAGGACATATTCTCTCCTTCCAGCCTTTATCCCTGAGATTCTCTTTAACCTTTAATTTATAATGAGCTTCCAGCCAAGTCACATCCCTCATCTACGCTGGGAATCTAGGCTGTAGTAGCATGTTTAGTCCATGTCCACTCACTTTCTTTATGCATACAAACATCAGGGGTTACCAGAAATAATTTGTGTTGTATATGGGCCCGGATATTCAGACTGCGCCTGGCAATGGCGCAAGCGTGGGTGCAGCACAGTTGGGATGTGCCGGGGCCAGGACCAGGTGATATTCAATGGTGATGCTCCATGGTGCAGCACCATTGAATATGGCATGGACTTTGCATAGTGCAGTGGCACTGCAATGGCGCAGGCCACAGATAGGGAGCACAGGGATACACCAGCGCAAATACAGTTGCGCTGGGCACAGCGCCAGTGATATTCAGAAGAGGGCATGCAAATAAGGCCATAAAATATGCAAGGTGCAAATGGGGCCATTTGTATGTCATTATGGCCCCATTGGCATGTCTTGCACAGGGCAGCTCAGTGAAATGCGCCTGGCACCCTGCACAGAATGACATGTGCACTGTGGGGGTCCTGGGGCATCCCCCACCCCATAGCTGCGATCGTGGGTATTAGTTGTGGAAAATCAAGCCCCGGTAGTCTAGTGGCCCCCCCATAGCCATGATTACCGGAAAACTATATGGACTACAATCCCTAGTAGTCCAGTGGCCCCCCCCACCCATAGCCGTGATCACTGGTAACATGGCAGAACTACAATCCCTGGTAGTCTAGTGGTTCCCCCTCTCTTCTGTAGCTGTGAGCACTGGTAAAATAACATTAAGACATTCCCTGGTGGTCTAGTGGTCCCCCATCCTGCCCCTAGCCCCTATCATGGATAAAATTACATCAATCCATGCCCTGGTGGTCCAGTGGCACCACCCACCCCTCCCACCCACAGGACACCCGCCACCACAATCCCCGTCATCAGTGACGGCTGCACCCACCCAAGATACCGCCTAGCCCATGCCGAATAAGTCATTTGCATATTTGTGACTGTCTAGTACAGTATGCCCTGCAAGCCCATTGGTCCACAGTGTGGACCAATGGGCTTATAGCCCATACTGTACACTGTCATTCGGCAGGTGGCTGGGCGGTATGCTCAGTACCTGGTGAGTGTCCATCCAAACGTTTACTCTTTTTTTTCTTCTAGAAGTTTTTCTGTCGCCACTGTGTATTCTTGTTCAATTTTATTTAACTGCTATTTCTGGTGTTCCAGGTGTTGTTGGAATAAACATTCTTCCTCACAATTTTCTGGTTGTGTTGGCTCCTCTCAGGATTGTTCAACCTCACTAATGGTGACTACCGCACCCACAGCGGTCTCCAATGCACGTCCATCAGCAACCAACTCAGTCTGCACACTGAGTTCCCCCATGCCACACACTTACAGGATAGCGCCTCCTACCAATAAGTAGGGGAATTTCCCTGGTGTCCTGGCCAAATTTACCCAATTCATTAAAAATACCACCAACAACTTAATCTGGTTCAGTGTCAGTTGGCATCCATCTGTATCCCCTTCCCCGGGATGAGGCTGTAAATCAGCAGAATTGTCTAGTCCTCCAGAGCAGTATTGAAGCCTGCTCACTCTGGGCACTACTTATGTAGTCCCCGACTCAGAAGTCAAGTTCTGGGTCACGTGACTACCCGCCCCAATGAGCACTCAAACACCTAAATACTTTTATTTAGTTACAGTGCAGTTTAGGAGCCTTACACCTCACTCCAGTAACCCTTGTGCACCACAGTAAGACAAACGATTTGTTTCTCCTTTTTTCTGTAGCTGTAGTCCAATATCAGTGGACTACAAGCCCAACATTCCTTCTTGACAAGGTACCCACATTCTGTTGCTTAGCAACCAGCAACACAGTGTCTCCCTGATTAGTAACTTTCTTATAATGCTATATAAATTGATGAAGAAGCACAGTTATGCTGTCCCACAGCTAAACACTGTCCCACAACCTGCAGTCAGAGCAATATTGGAGCCAGCTCGCTCGGGGCACTCCTTATGTAATCCTGGATCCAGAAGTCAAGTTCTGGGTCATGTGACTACCCACCCCAACAAGCGCTCCAATACCAAAATACTTTTATTTAGTTATAGTGCAGTTTAGGAGCCTTACACTTCACTCTAGTACCCCTTGTGCACCACAGTAAAACAAAAGCTTTGTTTTTTTTTCCTTTTCATGGCTGTTGGTGGAGCCTACAGCCATATCACTTTAGCTTGAAAAGGGGTTTCTGTGGAACACATTTTTTAGTAGTTTTCAGTGTATCCTTCCATAACACTGAAAATCCCCATGACGGTTAAAAAATACTCCCATTTTTCTTTTTAGAATTTTTTATTTTATTTTGTTCTTTTAGTTTTTGTTGATCGGGAAGGAGGACTAGACAATTTTTGCCTATTTCAGCCTCATCCTGGGGGGAAGGAGATACAGATGGATGCCTCATTGGTGGTATTTTAGTGAATGGGGACAATTTGGCCCGGACACAGGGGAAATTCCCCTACTCATCCTGCAGGGGGCCTTGCTTCCTGTGAGCAGAGGGGACCCCTTTATCTGTGGTACCAAGATGGCAGATGTGGAGGAGACAGAGGAGGAGATACTGCTGGAAGGTGCAGAATTCACTTGTCCTTTTGAAAACAGGAAAGTAAGTCTGGAGGACGATGATTTGGATACCTCTATGGAGGATGAGGATGAATCGAGATTTGCCACACCTCTGCTGTTGGAGGATGCAAACAACCTTACAGGAATGACTGATATTACAGCTGCTGCTGCTCAGCTGGAAAAGAGATATTGGTGAAAGAAGGACGTTTTTGCTAACTATGTTAGCTGAGGATGAGGAGTGTTATGAAAAAAGAAAAATTGCTTTAAAAAACAGAATTGCTAGAACAACGTTTGGAGGTGACAGATACTACTACCAGGTCAGATACAAACGTACTTACTACTTCTGTATGTACAAAACCATTGGCATGTGACTATTCAACTGGGAAATTAATTTCAAAACAATTTGGGATCCCTGAGCAACCTACCGTATCCAAAGATTGGTCTTCACAAGGAGCCCTTGGGGAGGCAGGCTGGATGCAAAATGAAAATGGGACTTGGGTCCCTGACCCTCTTTGGGAAATGTCACAAGTTACACCTGATGCCACAGGCCCAGACTGTGGACCGAAGTTTCCTGTTTCAGGTAAACCACTTTTGGATTGTCCAGGAAATGGGGTAGGAAACACTATGGCACAAACAGGAGATAAAGTCTCTGGGCATATGAAACAGGGAGATGATGGAAAAGCATGTATTGTGAGTAACCCTTTAGGGGATAAGGAGCTTTTGGAGGAGGAAAATCAAACTTCTCAAAATAGGGATCTGAGCACAGAAAGAAGACTGCAAAATGCATTACTGAATGATACAGGCATCTGAGATATAGAGGGAGAAGAAAATGCTCAGGATGCCAGGAACATGAAGAATTTGAGACATTTCCTTATCACCCTTCTTCCCCCACCGCAATACATACCAATCTCTCGTACCTCCTTTGTTCACCCCACTGCTAGCTATCCCATCCCTCTGAACTACTGACAAGGCACTTGGTGGCTGCTTATCCCCCCCCCATAAAATGTTTTTCTTGTTATTTTACTTGTACCTATGTTTTGAGTTATTCTGTAAGTTCTGAATCCAAGCTGTATCATTCATTGTAATGTACCTTTGCTTTCTCCTATTGTACTTTGTTTTGTGATTTATGACGTGGAACCTTTGTAGAAGAGCTTGCACTCAAAGGTCTTTTCCGAATCACCAAATAAATAAATAACAATTCCCACAACCAGGGATCTCTACAAGCAGGTGGCATAGATAGAAGCCTGACAAGCTGGCTTCTACTGATTTACCTAAGGACATGCATGAACAGCAAGAAAAGGTAAAATTACCTTCAGAACCTGTAGTTTTAGGTGCTGAGAACTCTGACCCATTGGCAAGGCATGAACAGAATGACACTGGGGTTTCAGGAAAGGAGAATGAGTTTAGACCCACTGTCCCAAAAACAGTTCATCATCCTGCTGGGAGCACTGAAAGGCCATCTACAAGAGGAGGGCAAACCCCTCTGGGCAATAGTCATACATCAGAAGAGGGTTCTGTACCCCCTGACTAAGGTTTTCAGAATTGTTTCACAGATCTGAACCAACTCCTCAGAGAAACACAGTAAGGCTGTGTTACAAAAGAGGTTTAGAGATACTTCCAGATAGGCTATATGTGGGTCGGACTTTATTGAAAAATTCTTTAAAATTCACAGCTCAGGATGTATGTGCTCTGATACATGTGTCCTGTGAGGACAATTTTGATATAAGTTTTAGGACATCTGCAGGATTGAAAATATTCTGGATGTTATACAATCAGTGTAAATTTGCCCCCCTTATGGATTCCCTTTTATGCCATTCCCCTGCCAAAGCCTTTGATCAAGATGGTGACTATAATGTTTCGGAAGTGGGGTATACATGTGTGTGATATCCACCACTGGCTTCAGCAGAGATGCAAAGTCTTGAGTACACCTGAAGCACTCTTGGACTCTGAAGCCTTTTGGACAGTTGGCTGGCATTTTAAAGTTAAACTTCGTCAAACAATCAATTGGGTTGTTCACATCCCAAACTGTTTCCTTCCACTAAAGGCCGGGGAGTATGTTTTTATTCCAGTAAGCTGAAGTCATGTTATAAATGTGGGACCAGAACACATTTGTCCAATGTATGTGATAAGTTAAGATGTGGAATATGCTGAGAATTCAATCACAATAGTACCCAATGCAGAAATCAGTCCAGGTATAGCCTTTGCGAAGAACAAGGCCATATTTTTCAGGAATGCCCATGGGTGGCTCGAAACAAGGATAGGACTTTGGACCCAGATTACATAATAAAAAGAGCCCAGTATGATTCATCTGCACCAAGGAAGGAACCTGTAGGCACAAATCCACATTCTACTGAGTAAAAGAGAAATCCCACTTCTCAACTGGATATGGAGACTCAGACTATGGAAGGCACAGATGAAGATAGGCCCCCCTCCCTCTCCAGGACAGACCCCAGAAGAGATACATTCAGAGGAAGAAATAATTCCACAACAAGAAGCAGAGACAGCAGGGACTAAAATGCAGGAAGGCAGGGCAGTACCAGACATGCCCCCCCCCCCACAACAGACAGCCTGGTCTCAGCCAGAAACTAGAAGAAGAAGTTTGAGACTAGCTAAGACTGGGATAGCAGGAGAAGAAATAACTGCTGACAATCCTTTCTCAGTTCTGGTCCCTAAAAATTGGGGGACTCTGAAGTGGATAATGAGTTATTGGATGGATCATCATGATCAGGGTCTATGGATTTACAGTCTGGTATAGTGAAAGTGGATATGGAAAAAAAAGAAAAAAGAAAACAAGGAAAAACATTGGATGACAATGAGAGTTTTTTGGGGGGCTAAGGTGTAAAGCATTTTTTGCAATGTCTTCTTTTTCAGCAGTTACCTGTAATGTATACAGTATTCGTAACATTAGAAAACAATCGGCTGTGTTTTCACTGCTGCATGAATATAGGTATGACATTTCTTTTATACAAGAAACATGGATGAATTCATATGTAGGCATGCTAGGGGCCAAGAATAATTGGATTTAGGGCCCATCATATTGGTCCTTTGGACAGAACCAAGCGGATGGGGTAGGGATTTTGTTTTCTGGCTATAACTTTAAATTACAAAAGCTAGTGGACATTATACCTGGAAGAGCTTTATTAGTGGATGGAATTTGGTTTAATGTCTCCTGTACATTCATTTCCGTCTATGCACCCCAAATGAAAGCTAAAAGGGCAGAATTGTTTACCCTACTGCAACCCTTTTTGGCAACTGCAAGGGCAGTGGTTGTAGGAGGAGATTTTAACTGTACATTAGACACTTCGGTTAGGCAATTACAGGGGAAGAAAGTGTACTGTGATTCAGTGGCTTTTCGGTCTTTAGTAAAAACAGCAGATTTAATTGATTACTCAATAAATGCTTCCCCAATGGTCACGCATACATTTGTAAAAATTTATTTAATGACAAAAATAGACTACATTTTGATTTCTAGAAAGTGGGTAAGAAGATCTACTAGAGTAATGCCGGTAGAATTCTCAGATCATCTTATGCTACAAATGGTTCTCTCCATTAGCAGGATAATTTTGCCAGTCACCACTAGATGGTGGCTGAACAATTCCATTTTGGCAGAACAGGATCTCTATTATGGGTTTCTATGAGGACTTAGGTGATTGGTGGCTTGAAACCAAGAAGGATTTAACAATCTGGTTTCAAAAATATGGGAAAACATCCTCAAATAACAAGTTTTTTTAAAATATATTACACTAAGAACTCATTTGTTAAAATTAATTTCTTTAACATATACCTTGAAACAGGATTTTTCAGGGCAAATTTCAGCTATAAAGCAACAAATGAGGATGCTGCAATATGATAGATCTAAATCTTTGCAAGCGCAACTATCATATGGGACTCAAAAGACTCCTTACAGAGATCCCTGTGAGGCCTGTAAAGAGAGGTATATAAATTCTAATATAAAGGAATTAAGGACTCATCAAGGGGCAATTGTATCCTTTACAGAAGACAAAAGAAATGCAGTTGAAAAATATTTAACTGTACTGTACCAGCCCTGGGAAATAGATCAGATAGAAGTGCAACAGTATCTGGCAGGAATTGTGACTCCGGACTTGGAGGTGGAAGATGGGGAAAATTTGGTGGTTGAAATAACTGGGCAGAAAATACTGGGTATAATATATGCACCCTGAAGGAGGGCACCTCCCCGGGAAGAGATGAGATTTCTAATTCCTTTTATAAGAACTACGTGACCTTATTGCTCCCTGCTTGGCTAAAGAATTTAATTTCTGGCTCATACAAAATATAATACACCCAGATTTTTGTAAAGGGTTGGTGATATTTTTATATAAAAAGGGGGACAGGAGGGATTTGGACAATTAGAGACCGATTTGTCTCCTAAATTCGGATTTTAAGATTTTTATGAGTATATTACAGAAACGGCTCAGGAAGATTGCACAAAATCTAATACAGCCAGTGCAAACATGTTCCATCCGTGAAAGGAATATTAAAGAGAATCTCTCCATTATTAGGGATGTAATAGATTACAGTAACAGAATGGGTCAGCCAGGATATGTGCTGTCCCTTGACCAGCATAAAGCATTTGATAGAGTAAGCAATGAATTTTTGTTTTCCATTTTAAAATGTTACAGGATTCCTGGATGGGTTATACAATGGATGCAATTGATTTATAAATATGCGGAGGTTACCATTTTAATTGCGGGTAAAGAGGGAAACTTGGTATGAGGCAAGGGTGCCCCCTAAGCCCCCTCTTGCATACTTTTGTTTTAGACCCTTTAATCAGATATATATGGTCAAATAACAATATACAAGGGATTTGGGGAAAATATAGACCACAGGAGAGCAAAATAGTGGCCTACGCAGATGGCCTTTGCCTATTTCTAAGAAATCATAATAGTATTCTGGATATGTTACAAGAATTTGCCAGATACAGCAACCTTTCAGGGGCAGCCTTAAATTTTCAGAAATGTAAGGGTTTAATAGTGGTATCTGCAGAGGTAGGAGTATCTGCTATGGAAATCATTGATATTTTAAGGGATCCAATCAAAATACTAAGAGTACTTTTTGAGGCGGGGATATGGCCAGTACAAATTGGGAAAATAGTCTTAATGTTTGTGAAGGGAAGGTGAGTAAATGGAAAAATTGGAAACTTTCAAAAACAAAACAAGTGTTTATTATAAAGCAATTTTTAGTACCATGCTTGTTATATGTTAGCTCTGTTTTTCCACTACCTGTTAAGTGGGAAACAAAATTTTTGAGAATTATTTTTCAGATGTGGGGATCAATGCTGAGTCCAGTGAAAAGATAAATTACTTACTCACATAAGCATAAAGGTGGTTTAAACATGCTATACCCAGTAGTTTTTTCCCCATACTATCTTTTGGTCAAGGTCCTTTCAAGTGGCTGTTTGAGATACAGGCTCTTTAGCGAAAACCTGGCTTTTTAATAATTTAGGTGCAGTTTTGGAACTATGGAGTGAGATGCCTTTAAGGTTTAATTATAGATGGAAAATTTCGGATTGTTTTAGATCATCTTTACAAAAGCTATGTAAATGGGGGGTGTATAAGTCTAATTTAAAAGGGAAAACAAGAAAAGCAATGTACAATCAAGTGTTAGAGTTCATTGGGCCTGAAACAGTAGAATTTAAAGGTTGTCAGGTGGCAAAAGTGGAGAGGGGTTTGAATCAACTAATGAATAAAGTAATTCTAAAAAGGATGTTGGATGTGCTGTGGTTAGTTTTGCATGGGAGATTAGGAGTTAAAGGGAATTTCAAACATAAAAGTCTGGACGATCGATATTGCCCCACCCCAAAAATGTGAATCAAATAGAGTCAATGAAACATGTTTTATTGGTATGTCCATTCTCTAGTGGTTTATGGGTATATTTAACTAGACATTGGAAAATAACTTGGCTGTGGACACATACATACAGTATGGACAAATTGCTTTAGGAGATTATTCAGGTTTACTGTCCAATTGTATAGATTCAATGTTGAATGTACTCTTTTCTTGTATTGATTTTCTGTTGTGATATTTTATCTCTGGCAGGCTAGAAGCCAGTTAATATTTCAGCAAAAACGAATGTCCTACCATTCTTGCAGTAGGTTATGTAACGCAGCTATGAAAGAAGTATATGAAATGGATATCCAATATCATCCTAGAACAAAAGTATAGGCTTGGTGAAAGGGTTCCCATTCTTTCAAAAATATGGCTGATAAAAGGTCTGAGATGGACAGGAGTGATCATTTGATGGCTTATAGATATTAAGATTTTGAAGTATGAATAAGGTTATTAGTATAATGTGATACAAGAATGATGAAGCAATGTTTTTTTCTCCCGAACATTATACAAGAGGGAAATGCCATTTTTTTGGTTTTGGAAATATTTATGAAATGTTTGTTTTCCTTGTTTCTCCTGTGTTGCAGTTTGTGAAATAAAAACTTCTGCTTACTCCTTGGATAAAGAGGGGAATGAGAGAACGGGTCGGGGAGGATTTTGTGTTTAATTAAGGGGGAGTATGTTCAAGATGAAGTAAATATTGTTTGTATATATTTTTTTAGGTTTTTTCTTTTAGGGATGCTGCAGGTTTTGTTTTATGGGTGTTTTTGTATGTTCTCCTGGTTTCAGATTTTCTTTTATGTGAAGTTAACATGTATCACGGTTTAACATTGCTTTTCTTTATATCTTCAATAAAAAAAATTCCCTTACTCTTTGGGGGGGATCTTTTCAGTATTAGGATATAATTTGGGGTTTACAGATGTGTGTGAAAGTAATTTAGAAAAAGTATGACTGCAATACTTATTTGATTTTTCTTATGATTTCTATACTATTTGTGTGTGAATTAATACTGGTTTGTATTTATTTGATTTTTGAAGTTTATAATAAAAAAATCCCCTACTCTTTTCAAGAAGTGCCATAGGATCTTTAACATCCACCTGAACTACCACTGGAACAGGCTGATGGGACCTCGGCTTAAACATCTCATCTGTAAGATGGCACATTAGGAATGCAGCACCCCCTATGCTGCACTACAGTGTCAGTATTAGGATTTAACCCAAGTGCCTGGAGTGGGGATAGAACCCATAGCCTTCTCATCTTCTGGCCTTAGAGGTGAGTGTGCAACCTGCTGAGCCACTGACACAGAATGATGGACACAGAACTCCAAGCTGCTTTTCTCTGAGAGCAAATGTGAACACCTTCCAAACAGATCTAAATATCTTTAAAACTATTCAAGTTGCACAAAAACAGTGTGAAAGTTGCTCAGGGCAAAAAGACATTTCAGATGATGGTAGTCACTACTCTGAATTCTTTATATTTTGTAAAAGATGGTCTTGCAAACAACCTCATTTTTTTCTCTCTGAGTGAACACGAGTCATGCCAAACAAATGTAAATATCTCAGAAAGTATACAAATTATCAATATACAATCAATGTGAATGTTGTTCAGGACAAAATGACCTTTCAAATGAGGGTAGTCACTAATCTGAATTCATTAGTTTTTTAAATATAGCCATTTGAAAGGAGAAAATTGTGAAGAAAAATGAAAATTCAGTTAATCAGATGGCTATAGTTTAAAAAATATAATTAGTGCAGATTAATAAATAGGCTCATTGGAAAGGTATTTTTGTCCTGAACAACTTTCATATGATGGTTTATGTGCAATGCACATACTTTTAGAGATATTTACATTTCTTTGGCATAAATCCAATGAAAAATGAAAACTGAGGTAATCAGATGGCCATAGTTTAAAAAAATAATTAGTGCAGCTAAATGAATATGCTCTTTTGAAAGTTATTTTTGTCCTGAACAATTTTTACATTGTTTTTTATCTGTAACTTGTAAACTTTTACAGATATTTACATTTGTTTAGCTACTGTACTTCTAAACAGCCTCAGTATTGCAAATAACTATGCCACTCAAGTGAAATTCTAAACCAGACCACATTGTTCATCTCTTGTCATGTCTAATTTAAAATGGACAGAAATTGATTACTTATGTGCAGCTGTTTGAAATGTCTCTGTTTTCATAAATTGCATTAATACCTGTAAATTATCCCTATTTAACTGTACCTGAATAAAAACTGAAGCTGTCAATTGTGTTTTGTATTGTTTTCTTTGTATGGACAACATTATGTGCAGTTCCTTTCATGGAACCAAGAATTTGGAATTTTGAGTATGTCACTTCATGGTTTCAGAACCATGGGCACTGTACTGATAAGTTCTTGCTAAGATTACTGAGACCATGAAGCCACAGATGATTTGATACCTTTTATTGGACCATCAGAGTTGTTACAAAAGAACACAGGTGCTTTTAGCTTTTGGATTACACAGAATCCTTCATCAGAAAACACTGGCTGTTGTTTTAGAAAAAACATACTTTCTCAAAACCGAGATCATACAAAAAAAAAGATGAAAGGTTAAGGACCCCATTGGTTAAAACTGCATTCCAAAAAATTAAAAAAATAAACATTCCCATATAAAGACAGCAAAAAGTTCCATCAAAAAAAAGCTATCCCAAGGTCAACTGACACTGTCTTGAAAATTCACTCCCTGAGAAAATCTATAAACCAAATGAAGCTTCATTTTAAAACCCTCTGTGTGTGACTGTGCTAGCATTAGTAAATGACAATGATTAAAAACCACAAGGAAAATAAGCTTTAAGAACTGACAACTTCAGAAGAACTTTAACAAAAGATAAAATTTAGATAATGTCAGCTTGTATTTTACATTAATTCTTTATTCCTCCTCCCAGTTATTCATTGCTGAGGTCAATTGCATGAAAACAGGGTTTTTGCTCTGGAAAAGTTCATCTATTTCTGTTGCTGTCTCCCTACCTGAAGTCATAATGCACTGCTTGTTACTTCACAGTTACTCTCCTGGCAATATATTGTGATGTCTGGTTAAGCTAGAAATTACAGCTCAGTTTGGTATAAGCTGTTTAAGCTAAACTTGAAAGTATATTTTATTTTTTACCTATTTTTCCCTTTCTCTCTCTTTCTGTCCTTCCCCTCTCTCTCTCACAGACTAATTCATAGCCCCTACCCCTCAACCTTGCCTCTCAGGGCCATCCCTTTGCTATTTTATAATTCCCTTTGTCACTCAATTTGTTGCTGCTGTCTTCCTGTCTACACTTACTGTCTACCCCCACCCTGTGATTTCCTATAAAAATTCACCTCTGTTTCTCCCCTTTCTCTTTCCTCATCCTAAGAGGAGCGCCCTGACCAGGGCACTTTGGCCTGCCAAGGAACTACACCAGGAGGTGGCTTTGCTCTGCTGCAGTCACTGCATCTTCATTCCACCCTCCAGCTGTGCATGTATGTCCTTCCTGGCAGCTTTGCCTTGCTCTCTCCTCGGCACCTACTCCGGCTCCTGATTGGTTGGCACAGGCCAACCAGGCTCCTGATTGGCTCTCTTCCTATTCCACTGCTGATCTTTTGCTGTATGCATCCCAGACTGAGTCTTAACTTCTGGGTGCAGAATTTTCAAATTATAATAGTTTCTTTCACCCCTCTGTCTAATTGTATTGTGTGTACCTTGCTGTAACTGTGTTGTTACCATTTGAATCACTGTATATTGCAAGTGCATAACTGTATAATGCAAGGACATTACAGCTCAGTTTAAAATAATTTTGTTTAAGGTAACCTGAAAAGAATATCTTGTTTTTCCCTCTACCTTTTTTATCTCTTTCTTCTTATTTCTCTCTCCCAGGCTGGCTCTTAATAATTACTAAGTACTAGACTGGTTAAGCTAGAAATTACAGCTCAAGGGTTTGTTTTTTCTACTTTCCCATTAGTAAGTTATACTGTACTGCAACAAGAGCGACATAATCTTTATCTAAAGTGATCCCTGCCTGTTGTTCATATAGATACCTTCCTAAACTACATCTACCCCCTCCATCTGACCAGCCCCCTCCTCCGTGCTCCCTGTTTACAAATTCTTCCTGCTCCTAAATCAGTTATTCACTAATTTCTCTGCCTTTTAGAACAAAGCATCCCCACTGTCCTCGCTCCTTGTTCTGCTCATATCCCTCTCTTTACCACCTCCACTTGCTCTCTACTCACTTATTCCTAATAGCTCTCCCAACCCCATCAGTTGCTATCTCCAATCCCCAAACCACATCCATGCTATCTCTCCCTCTCTGCCATTTGTAATATGGTCTCACTCTGCCACTATTCCTCATGTGGCTTTGATAACGGTGTACACTTTCACTGCAGTTCTCCACCTTCTTCTTCCTCACTCATCCACTCCCTTCTCCTCAAAACTCCCAACCTCCTTGCCAACCCCTTCAAAATCCCCTAAGCTCCACTTTCTCATACTCGCCCTTTTCTTGCTCTCTGCTGGGGATATCCACCCCAACTCAGGCCCTATTGCCCCTAGCTCCTCTGGTGCTTCCTCCTCTACTACCGCCCCTGCTCTCTTTTCTCAGCTCTCCCAAAGGGCTTAAAGATCCTACGTCTAAACACCTGCAGCTTGTTGCAAAAAATAGACCAGATTCAGACCATGGTGTGCACTCTAAAACCAGACATTCTAATCATCTCAGAAACTTGGCTAAGAGCACTATCCCTGACCACTCGGTCTCCATTCCTGGCTACTCACTGCTAATGCAGGACCGTGCTGGCAGGGGTGGTGGTGAGGCCATTTATGTCCTAACCTCCATCCAATATTCCATTATCTACTCTTCCTCCAATCCTGAGATCCATGATGCCCTAGCTATCCATGTGTCCCTCCTCTTCACTCTTCCAATCTTCATAGCCAGCATATACTGCCACCCAAATGTCCATCCTTCAGTTGCGCTAGACTTCCTAACCTCCATCACTTCCCTTGCTTGCTCTGGGGAATTATTCATTCTTGGTGACTGCAATATAAATTGGTTGTCACCTAAAACTACCAAAACTAAAAATGATATTGGGGCCCTAAACCTCTCCCACTGATCTCTGAACCCACCCACCCACCCAAACCACAAGACACAACAACACTTCCTACTCGACTAGGCCCTTACCTTCCATCTCTACTGCACCATCACCTCTGGCATCCTCTCCGATGCTGTCAGTGACCATAACCCAATAATCATAGTTAGGAAAATCCACAGAACTAAATCACCACACAAAACCATACAACTATGCTCTTTCAAGTCTCTTGACCTTGAATCTCTTTTGAGTAACCTTGCCACTTCTGACTGGTCCCCCCTAACGTCCTCCCCTCAGTTAATAAGGCCCTTGGCTACTTCAAAGAAATCTTTCTTGTAAACTGGAATGCCTTTGCCCCACTCAAACAAACCAGAATCAGAGGTAACCACTAACCTTGGATAACCCCTGAACATCTGGCCTGCCTCAGGGCTAGAGACTGAGCCTGGAAGTGTCATAAAGCTACCCAGCATCCTAGTGACCTCTCAAACTACCACATGATCTGAAATGTTTGCACCAGGGCTACAAGGTTAGCCAAGTCTGAATATTTCAAATCTGCCTTCATCACCAACATAAATTCCCCTTTAAAGTTCTGTAGGGTGGTCCACACCCTATTAACCCCCTCATCTCACCCACCCCATGGTACATAATGTAAATAGCTCACTAGTGTTTGATCCACAAGCTGTAGCTGTGGAATTTAACTCCTACTATACCTCCTGTGCCACTGAGCTACTGAAATCCCTCTCCTCCACTCCTACCCTTCCTCCTCACCCTCTACCAGTGTGCCCCCTCCACCACTCTCCCACATTCCCTTCTCTTTCACTACTGTAACCCAAAATGATGCCCTAAGTGTCCTCCTCACCATCAACCCCTCTAAAGGTGCCTCCCCAGACGGTCTTGACCCAAAACTTCTCTCCCTCTCTGCTTTGGCCATTGCCTATCCCCTCTCAATAATCCTAAATCTCTCATTCTTTATTGCCTCAGTCCCCTCTTCATGGAAGCATGCTGTAGTCCTACTTCTGCCCAAAGGAGGTGACCCCTCATCCCTTGGCAACTGTTGCCCCATTTCTCTCCTCCCTACTCTTGCCAAGATTCAAGAACACATTGTCTTCTCCCAGCTCACCTCTTTTCTATCAGATACCTCCTTTTTCACTCCTTTCCAGTCTGATTTCAGGAAAAAGCACTCAACCACAACCTCTCTCCTATGGCTCACACACTCCATCCTAACCAGGATGGACAATGGCCAAATTACCTCTGCCATTTTTGTCAACCTGGCCAAGGTCTTCGACACCATCTCTCACTCCCTTCTCCTCAACTCACTCCCAGCAGCTGGCCTATCTACCTCCACTACAAATTGGTTCAAGGCCTACCACATTGGCAGAACCCAATCAGTTAAGATCTTGGACACCACTTCCCCTCCCCTCCTGATTAGCACTGGAGTCCCACAGTGCTCTGTATTAGGGCCCCTCCTATTCTCCATCTTCTTAAACAACCTTCCCTCTGTTTACTCCCCATCCTCTGCTATACATATGTATGCCAGTGATACAGTCCTGTATGCATCTGGCTCCTGTCCTGATGAGGTTACAACCTGCTTACAGCAAGACTTCGACAAGGTTCAGCTCTGGTTTGCTAGCCATCAACTTTTCCTTAACACCAAGAAGACTGTCTCCATGACCTTTGGCACAAGGCAGGGACTCTCTAGGCTTCCCTCCTTACCCACTTTCCACATGCTTGATGGGACTTTACTTGAGGACACATCCTCCTTTAGATACTTAGGTGTTTGGTTGGACCAACATCTAAACTTCTCTGGACATATTGGCACCATCTAGAAAAAAATTCGCCCCAAGCTTGTTGCCCTGTTCAGATACTATAGTTGCATCCCTCCTATGGCTAGGCATGAACTTGTTCAGAAGATGATACTGCCCATTTTATTGTGTCATAGTCTATGGTGCTGCCACTAAGTCCTCCATGGCCAGACTGGGCATCCTCTTCAGTTCCTTCTGCCACTTTGCCATGGATGCCCGCTTGCACCCATCACTGCGATCTTTATCATGTCCTATCCTTCCCCTCTCTTACAAATAGGTGACTCTCCCACTGTGCTAAATTTACTTCCAAGCACTGGTTGGGTGAGCTTTCTTCCTACCTCACCTCCTCCTTTATAACACCCCCACCCTCCCATTCCCTTAGATCAATCAACTCCCATACCTTAGTTGTCCCCCGCAGATCCACCCAAATCAGCCAATCCTGGTTACTCTCACCACCTCCCAAAAAGTTGAAATTCCCTCCTCCCTCAAATTCGACACTAATCCTCTGCCTACTCCATCAGCTCTGCCCTCAATAATTACCTTGCACCTAGCTGCTTCTGCCATGTTCCTCCCTAACTCCCTCCTCTAAGCCCAGGACAAACCCTACCCCTCTACTGTCACCTTCATTTTACCCTGTGCACACCCACCCCCAATTTCTAGCTCTCCTCCCCTTCCCACAAATTGCCCCCCCTTACTAGCTTCCCTTGATCCTCACAGAATGTAAAGGACCATGAATGCTCTCCATGGGTCCCTCTCCTACCCCCTCAAGGGGCTTGTATCTCTCATATACTCCTTTTCCCCACCATCCTAAAGGGGTCTGTCTGGGACACTGCCTTATCCCCTTCTCTTTGGTCCCCCCAGTCCCCTTGCAGGCTTCCTTACATCCTGAGATGGTCTCTAGGGACACGACTCTTCCCCCTCCCCCACCTCACTCCTCACTCCCCTTCCCCCCTTTCCTTTTTACATAAGCACTTATTTACTTATTAACCTTGCACTTGTTATTGTCCACTCTTTCTACATATTATGTCCAGCACTGTTGTAGCACTGTTTGTAACACCTGCCTTACAACTGTATGTTAATGTTGATCTTGTAACTTGAATGTTTAATGTCTCATTCATATTGTACCCCTTCCCCCCAGGTTGTACCAGGAGACAAGCGACTTGTTGCTCAGTGTGCCTTCCTTGTGAAACATTTCAATAAATAAATGTCATAGCAGAGCATTATGATTTGAAGTAGGGAGTAAGCTATAGAGGCAGATTAACTTTAAAGTAACTGTAAGGGATAAAAAGCATGTATTCATGCACATTTCCTCAGTAATAAATAATGGGGAGGAGAAATCTAGAATATGTATGGAATACAAGCAAAATTCTATTTACTTATTATGTTTTTCAAAGTTTTCTTTCAGGCATCAGTAGCTCTTTCAGCAATACATAGTAAATAATGTTAAAAGTCTTATACATATGAAAATTACTGTGTTAAGTAAAACAAATAGGTCAAAGGACAACATGCTCTAGTGTAAATTAAGCATTCACCAGCTGTTTCACACAGTGGTGTCAATCAAATTTTACACACTGTACTGTTCAGATACTGTACATTTTTCTTAAAATCTGTGTACAAATAGTCCATATTACTCATGAACAGTCAAACGTATACTGTCTTAAACATGATATATCTGCAATTCTGTAATAAGTGACTAGTATATGTGTATATTCAAAACCCAAACCTAACACAGGTCCCCTTGTAATTGAGATACTGTTATCCTAATATGTCCATGTATCAACATTTGTCCATATGTACCCAATCTGCTGTTGTATAAAATAACAGTTCTATAAATCTAAAACCAAAGCAAAATACAACTGACAGCTTCAGTTTTTATTCAGGCACAGTTAAACAGGGATCCTTTAGAATTATTAATATAATTTATGAAAAATAGAGACATTTTAAACACCTGCACATAAGTAATCAATTTCTGTCTCCTTTAACTCATTCAGACCCATTGCATGTTTAGAATATTGGAGACAGAACTCCAAACTGCTTTTCATTGAGAATCTTCCTAAGGCATTGTATAGAATTCTTAGCAAATGTGCACATATTCCCAACAAGTATAAATATCTTTAAAACTATTCCAGGTGCATGGAAATAACCAGTCTGAAAGCTGTTCAGGACAAAAAGACCTTTCAAATGAGGGTAGTCACTAATCTGAATTTCTTATATTTTGTAAAATGTGGTCATCTTATTACCTGTATTTCCATTTTTGGTTTTACAAAATTCACATTTCTGATGGCAATTAAAAAAATATATATCTAAAGAATTTAGATTAGTGACTACCCTCATTTGAAAAGCCTTTTTGTCCTGAACACAAAAATGTAAAATAATTCACTTGGAGCACAGAAATCCAGAGGCATAGTACAAAATGGGTGGAGTGGTAATGACAACATTAAGAAAGCACACATTCAAAAAAAAACCTTTATATGTAGCTGATTACTGTTTAACAATATTATGCATCTATGGCTGTCACTGTACATCTGATGCAAACCCATAATCACATTCCTCACTTGAAGCAAAAAAGGGTGGGGGTGGAGGCCATAACTGATTCTTTGTTTTTGTGTTAAAGGGGTAATTTTTTTATGGCAAAAACAAGGAAAGGGGTAATTTCTAAAAAGTGCAGACAAGCATGGAGACCACTGTTTTTCAGTGCATGCCACCACCAGCAGTTACCACTTCAAGAATGCTACTACCCCCACCTAATGCAATCAGGGTAAAACCTGAAATAGTCTACGAGCACTGAGATCAATATGGTTAAGGCACATTTACCAGAAATTACTGCTTAGAAAAGAATGAGAAAGTGACTGTGATGATCAGCAAATCCCAGACCAGATCTCTAGTTTGTTAATAGTCTCCTTCTGAGTCTGATTTTTACAGCTGTGTGGGCCAAGCTCCAAAGTTGTTATGCCATCATCAGATTTATATAAGAGCACTGTGGAAGCATGTGACCAGACCACTGTCTGATGCTCCTCCACAATGCTCCAGCATAGTTTCCAGTGTTTATTTTTATGCAGCCCTTCCCCTCTGTGGGCCGCATAAACATACCCACTTCCTGGTGCACTACTTTTCCTTTCCACAACTGTGGAAGTGACGGCCGCCGTGTGCAACATGGTGGCACACTGACTTAAAATGTTCATGGATGAGTATCGTGCATACATATGTAACCCCCAAGCCATCTTTGGCTAGCTGGCAGCCCCTTAAAAGAATTACTATCAACTACATGGCATACAATTTTCTTTTGGCAGAACTACACTCATGGTACCACCCCTAGTGTTGGAGTGTATACCAGACTCATTATCTACAGGGGGGTACATACTAAAATTAATCTTTTTATTTACAACCAGGTCCAGGGGAGAATATGTTAGGCATATGCTAGAACCAACTGCTAAAGGGCCCTAATAATGTTCACACTAGAAGCAACACGGATTTTGCAGTATGGCTTTATTTACTGATGTTACTTAAAGCAAGGTTGGTCCCTCAAAGGTTTGTCATTGCAATACAGGCACAATGTCTTTTGCAGGACACTTTGCTAGGCAGTACTGTTTTCCACAAAAACATCTCTATCTCTTTTCCAAAGTGTATGTCTGTCGATGTGCCACACACTTTAAACATTTTCCACACATTTCCATTTCCTAAGTGTATATCTGTGGTATGTGCCACACTCTTTAAAATCCTCTTAGTGCATGATCTTTGCTCAGGGAACAGTGATGTCCATCCACGAACTACTTAGCCCTGCCTGAAACTCCTGATGGTGTTCCTCCCACCCTTTGCCCCAAACAGCCTCTGCCATTCCTTCTGGGTTACACCAAATTAGTCTCTAGTCTCCAATGAATTGCTAAAGACTCCCAACTTTAACTTTAAATTCAGTAGAGTTGTGGTGAAAGGGGTTCTGACCGGTGTGATCTAGCTTTATCTAGGACACACACACTGTGGTCAACTCCCTCAGAGAACAGTCTCAAATTCTGTACTCACAAATTAGTTGTTCCTTCCTCCCAGTCATGGAAAGAACAAAAGTCACCTTTTTTCTCTGGTAGCTGTCAGATTCTAGTCATTGTTCTTCCTTAAGGCAGCTGTGAACTTCAGGAACTTCAGGGAATTGCCTCTTGGATCCTCAAGAATTGCTTTCCATCTCACTCCCCCCGGAGTGAAACTAAAGATTCCTGCAGGCAAACTGAAGATTTTACCAAACTAGGGTGAGAAATACTAGGGCTCCTTTTGACAGAGCCCCAATGGCAGACCTCCTGCCACTCTGACTGCCACATTTGAACTTACTGATGAACATTCTAAGCTCCCTGAGAGCAGCTGACTCTAAAATGGTTATGCTGTTGTGAGAGTTCTAAATGACATAATCATCCTTCTCTCAGGCTAGCTGAGTAAACAATGATGTCATTATGTAGAAAGCCCCTAATGAGCTCCCCACCAGCTGCCTTTTCCTACCTGCCTAAGACTAGTACTAATGGGATTCTAGTAACCTGAGGGGACTGGGTCGTTATACGTAGTTATGTCAGCACCTCCATGTTGTGCAAGGCTGACTCTGGGGCAAACTGCACATGTGCGAGTATCACACATGAGAAATACTGTAATCACTGCAGTATTATAGCTGACTCCATTGCAGCAAGAGCACCGCATATTCTTTTCATCACCCTTGCTGCTCCTAAAAGCTGTCCACAGCCATATTGGCTCTGAACAGAGTTTGTTTCTGTAGCTGAAGTCCAATATCAGTGGCCTACAAGTCCCACACTGCTTTCTGACATGGTGCCCATGTTCTGTTGCTTAGAAACTAGCAACATAGTGTCATGCCGATCAGTAGCTTTCTCAAAATGGTATATAAACTGGTAATTAATTACAGTTATGCTGTCCCATAGCTAAACACTATCCCATAGCCTACAGCCAGAGCAATATTAGAGGCCACTAGCTCTGGGTGCTCCTTATGTAGTCCACAACCCGGAAGTCAAGTTCTGGGTCACGTAACTACCCAAATAAGAAGGTTGTGAATGACAGCTTACAGTACCCACTGCAAGCTCATTGGTCAACAGGGTCTACCAATGGACTTACAGGTGTACAGTACACTGTCATTCACTGACAGCTCAGTTGGTGGGCAGCCATGGTAGTTTATGGGTGGATAGCACTGCCCACTGACCTTCTTCACCTGCTGAGACATGGGAGTGGGGTGGGCTCGGGGGTCCACTGGACCACCAGGGAGACTTTGGGGTTTCATATGGTAATACAGTTGGGTTGGGGCAGGGAGGGGGGATTCACTAGACTACCAGGGACTATTGGGCAGCATTTCTTTCTTTACAGGGATACGGGCAGGGAGGGGTGGGGCCACTAGGTTAACAGGGCTTCATTTTCTGTGTTTACTGCTCACAGCCCTTGCAGGGAGCCTGGTGCATTCAGCCAGGTGCATTCATGTGGTGGTCATGCAAATGTGGTCCTAATGACATGCAGATGGCACAGTTGCACCTTCCATGCCTAATGGCCCCATTTGCATGTCTCAGGCTGTCAATCCCAACCATGGGCACAGTGCATCTGGCCCATCAGTTTCCCAGCCCAACCTGGGTGATGCACCAACTCATCTTGGGTTGGGCACAACTTTGGTATTCACAGAGGGGATGTGCCAGTAGCATCTTATGGTGCATCTTCTGTGAATACCAAAGTTTGTGCTCAGGGCATCTCATTTGCACTGGCGCAACAGAGATGCACCAAATGCAAATCTTTGTGAATCTCCCCCTGGTATTCCTTTTATAATCACAAAATCAAACTGACCTTCTTTGCCTGCTGTCCCTAAGATGTGTGTGAACATTAGGTGGCTCATCACTTTCTTTGCAGTAGGGCTCAAAGAAAAGCATGGAGGGGCATGACTGCAAGAGGAAGGGGAGAAGAAATGCTAGCTAGTGGTATTTTCAAGGACTTCTTTATGTCCAGTGGAACTGCATTATTTTGATTGAGCAAGCAATACCATAAGTAAAGCTGCAGTTACTAGTAAGCAACATAGCCCAGCATTAATATGTAGTACAAGGAAAGTGTCAATGTATATGTCATATATACATATATTTTGTTCAGATGCTGTTTAGTGTTTAATACAGTATTTTGTGGAAATGATGTCATACTACTCTCCAATGAAGTAATAATACATTTTAGACATATAACAGTTAAGGTGTAAGTTATACTTTATATATGTATAGTGTTTGTGTTTCTTCAAGTATTGTTAAGTATTAATACTATTCCTTGAAATAATTGTGTGCTATTATTATGTAATTGAGAATATATAATGTTTAAATATGTGATACTTAAAAGTGTTACATATGGGTTTAATTTTCCCATTTAAATTCTAGAGTGGATATTGCATCAGCTGTTTTTGTCTCTGTATAGCAATCTATCATTTTTCATTTTTATTGTGACTTGTGCCTGGTTACGTTTTCTGGAGGTACATGTCTGTGTAGCTTTAAGTAATCAATATCTTAGCTTTAATGCTGAGCGGAGACACAGATTCCTTTAACATATGTAACCTTCGCAGACAAAGAGCAACATCATGCCAAACAACAGAGAATTTAAGGAACTGTTATGTAATGCAGTATCATTACTGAAATACAGTCTTCTCTGATACTGCAACCATTCTGGCCTAATCGTTATTATAGATAGAGTAGTCCCTGGATTTTTTTAATCCCTTAATTACGTAATAGGACCTAACTTCTCACTGATGGAAATATTGCTATCATCTCAACTGAATTATTTGGTACAATTTTGTTTTGCTATTTTATTTGGCTATGAAAATACATTTACACTATGACAGAATGTAGACAATGAAATGCTGTGTCATAACAAACCTTGATTTTTTGTTGGTACTCTAATATGAAGCATGATGTCCCATTGACTGTCTTCAGCCTCGTCTTTATTTTTCTTTTACTTTTGAAACTGCCAAAATGAGTGACGTGCACTCTATTTTTGTGCTTCTAACCATGTATTTCTTTTATTTCTGTTCAGCTTTTCATATGTAGTTAAATATTGGTCATAATAAAGAAAACAAAGTAGATTAAGAAATACAAGTCAAAAAGTAGTAAGCATAGCGTACGAATGGTTGGCTAGTGTCAGCAAAGGCTGGATATAGTAACTGTGTACATTTCTTTCTGTTGGGTGGGGCTACAATGCAGAGGCAGGGAGACATTCAGAGTGCAGATTTGGTGCATTAGCAGTGTGACTGAAAGTGATTTCTTTCACACTGCTTGTGTCAGTTGACTGATGGAGACCATGCAAAAAAAATCATGTTTGATGACACTGGTAATGCTTATATTAACACACTATGACAAATATACACAGTCATACGATATATATACATGCACAGACATGCATGCATAGCTATAGCCAGTTGTACTTGCATTCATGCACTGATACATAGTCACACACAGAAGTGTACTCCATGCAGTCATCCTACACATCCACTTATACATGCATGCATGCATGCAGACAGAACAAAGTCTGAACAGAGCTACAATGGCTGCTAATGCATTAATGTGATAAGAGATTTATTTATTTATGTCTGTATGTATGTCTCATGAGCATATTATTAGTGAGCTTATTATTACCTAAAGTCAATAATTGCATGTGTATTGAAATATAGTTTGGATAATGGGATTCCATGTATGGGGTGACTGCAAGTGGAGGTGTGTAGGTACAGCATCCCTGGGTGCTGTACTGCACCAATATCTGGCCTGCTTTATGTTTACTCCGGGTGATGGCACCACACTATTAATTTTATCTTTGGGAAAAAAACTTTTCCACCAGAAACAGAGCCCAGGCCCCTCATCCTGGTTTAGGACAGCCAGGCAATGGTAGTAATCCGTTGCTACATGGAGCCTAGGATACAAAGTGAAGGCATCATTGGGATCTCTTGCTCACCAGTCATACCCAGCCTGAAGCCCCTTGCTCATGAAGCAGATGGTGACCCTGCAGAGTCTGCGGAACCTAGCTAAAGTACTGTTAGAGTGCACTACTGCTGGCAAACTAGCTGCACTGCATCATGCCTGCTACTGCTCCAACTGGGTACCCAGATAGACAATGGGAGCACCCAAGTTGTACACTGGGGACAGACTGGTACCAGCCAAGAAGTGGGTAATGTGTTAGAAAAAGTGGACAGATACTTATTTTGATATACCTGCTGGTGAGAGGTGGGCACTGGAAATGTTTCTGGAATAACAGAACAAAGCAGATGATTGATTCTTTTCAAAATGCTAAAGGATTGCATAACATTTACATCAATTTTCCCATTTCCTAACCTTACCCCATGTAAATAAATTGCTGATTAACCTTTTACAACTTCTCATGTACATATTATTAGTGAGCATATTATTAGCTAAAGTCAAACAATTGCATGTGTATTGAAATGTAGTTTGGATAATCATATTCCATGTATGGGGTGACTGCAAGGGGAAGTGGGATGGTACAGCATCCTAGGGTGTTGGACTACACCAATATCTGGCCCACTTTATATTTACTCTGGGTAGAGGCACCATGCTATTAATGTTATCTGTGGGAAAGAACTCCCTTTTCCACCAGAAACAGAGCCCAGGACCCTCATCCTGGTTTAGGCCTGCCAGGCAGGGATAGTAGCCCATTACTACATGGTGCCTGGATTACACTGTCTGTATTCTGCAAAGATTCTTACCTGTCCTTTGAATTTGTTTACTAATAAAACAATGCCTTTGAACTGTGTGATGTAGCCAAATAATTTATAAACAGTCTGTTTTTTACTGGCTGGACTGTCTATATTTGCAAATAGTGAGGGAGTGAGGAACTGAATGAGCATATATCATTCAGTATTTGCTAAAGCCCATAGCTAGTTAGTAACTGTTATGCCCATTGCCCTCACCAACAGCAACCATCAGGATAAATACAGTATTGTGCATGTTTCCTTTTGTTTTGTTTTTAACTAAAATGGTTCATTTTCTCTGGCTTCATGGACTAGATCTGGATACTAAAAGTGAGGGGAGTCATGGACAGGACATGAGCATGCTGCTGGTGTGTGTGTGTGTGTGTGTGTGTGTGTGTGTGAAACTGGAATGTAAAGGAATTCTGGACTGATATGTCAGTCCCTGGCAAAGCAAGAGTTAAGCACAGTGGAGTGGGGTGGGGGGAAGGAGACTGCAATCTGAAAGAATTTAGATTCACTGTAACCTTTCAGAGCATTATGTAAAACAGTTTGCTCAGAGTATATTCAGCACATAAGCTGTAACATGATCCACTGTATGCTGGGATTCAGAGCAGTATGTAAGGAGTGTGCTGGGGGACAGAGACTGTAATCTTAAAAAAGTTAGAGTCACTGTAGTCTTTCAGAGCAGTATGTAAAACAGTTTGCCTAGTGTTTATAGAGCACCATGGCTGGATTAACCTACACGCCAATTGCGCCATAGCATAGAGCCCTGTGGCTCAGGAGGGCCCCCCAATTATTTGCTGTACTATACTGTCTACTTGGGTAGTAGAGTAACTAGCATGGCATGCCAAAGAAGAAAAGTTCTCTGACTTCTCCTCCGCTCCAGTCCAGCTTTGTCTTACCTCCAGGCAGTGCCCCCACCCGCCCAGCTCTGAGAGCAAGTGAGCCTCTCCAGAACACTACAGTTGGCTGCACTTTGCACAATTTTACTGGTCAGTGTGCACCAGTAGGAGGTGTGGCTACTCAGGGTAGCGGGAATCAGCAGCACACAGCAGCCACCTGTATTCTCTCTCAGTCCACTCATCTATGATGGTCTTTACCATCTGCTGGTCTGACTCTGAGGTCTCGAGCTGAATGGCCGGGCCAGCCCAGGCAGTAAAGAGAGAGATGCCAGGCCCAGGGATGGGTGTCGTCATCAGCTCATCACCAAGACTTGCCATCGTTGGTGATCGTCACAGTCAATGGTCGAGACTCTCATCTAGGGAGGAGGCTGGGCCTGCTGAGAGCAGTGGAGCACTGCAGTCTGCATAACTGTGTGGCTGTTGTGAGCTTCTGGACACCAGCCCAGGAGACTAGTTGAACCATGGACGACTCGGTTAATTTGAGTGCGGCATGCATCATCATCCACACAGCAGCAGCAGTCTGTGCCCTGATCATCAGGATAGCAGTATCATTATTTTGGATTGTGTCCCTCCCTCCGTGTCCCATACATATATTCACAGGCTTGCAGTCAAGTTCACAATGAAGGGTTGGGGGAGCAGACCATTAGGTCTGAGTTTTGTGCTATGTGCAGTTTTGCCCTTTCTTTGTGGAAGCAGCCAACCTGTGATGTGAGCTGTAAAAAAATATAGCCATTAAGACCATTAGCAGCTACTTTATTTTGTGCAAAAATGAACTGCAGTTTCCAGCATTGCTTTGCCAGAAATTGGATAAATATCAGTTTTCTTATCAATTTTATAGCACGTTTTCACTACGTTATGCTCCTACACAAAGTTATTACAACTATAACATGGCTTATTTGATTAGAATGATTCATTTGGTGTTTTGCATCTGAAATTTTGACTCCTACAGTGATTCCACAGGGTGTTTTTAAATGGTGATCCAGATAACTTTTTCATGTCCTTATTGACAGCCTATAAAAGTTCCATAATGGGCCAAAACTGCACGTGGATAAAGAACAGTTTTTGCAAACTGTCTCTGAAGGGGACACCCATTTAGCCATTTCACTATGTCTCAGTGGTAAATTGGAACAGAACTATCCAGGTGGGGGTATGGGTAAGGGTAACTATCAATCATTTCTAGACTTATGAAGGCCTACTAGCTTGCCACGCACATTACGGTGGTGGTGGGGGGGGATTATTTCAATGACAGTAAAGCTTTCACCAGTTTAGAATGTTTATCTGTTTATTGCCACCTTGCTGCCCCGGCACTGCAGAAGAGTGGGATGTTGGCATTTAGGGGCCCCCAGGCCCCAAAATATGACTTGGAGTAAGGCCCCCACATCCATTAATCTGGCCCTGTAGAGTACCTAACCTGTAACAGAGTAAGTTTTAACTACCCACTTTCCACTGTTTATGACAGGCATTAGGCTGCAGATAAAAATGTGTAAAAACAGGATTTATGTGTCCTTTAAGACTGAACTAAAAAGACAGCAGAGAGGAATTTCTCCACTTACTGATGCTTAATTTAACAAGCTGCCTGTGCTATTTACACTGAGCACATCCAATCTGAGCTGGCATGAGTATGCTGCACGTAGGATGGGACTGTAACATTCAATGAATAAATGAATCAAACTCTCTCTGTCTCCCTCCTTCTCAGTGGAATGATTTCAGGTAGCAGAAGGATCATGGTACGACTCTAAAATTCTGCTACGATGGGAGTCTGAAATGCCTTTTCTCCCAAATGATAGCAAGACAGCTTGCAGAGTTCCACGCTGCAGCTGTAAGAATAGACCCTCACATATATGCACAGACATGCTGTCACACACACAGAAATTCTGCCATATATACATAATTATATGTACAGATGCACCATCATGCACATATTATATACAAAAACACACTTAAACAGAAAATAGGCAAATTGATCTAGTTTTATTTACCCAGTGGCTTGTGAAACTTTGTTAAACCTGAAACTTCTAGAAACATAGAAACATTTATTTATGTCTTTGGTTACTGCGTAAGTGCACTGATCAAAAGGACCATTTTCAGGCACTACCCAGGCCACAGGATGGCACAGAAAGCATACAGTACAAATGTGTGAGAAAACAGCAATATAGAAATGAACACATATGAAATCCAGCACAGTTACAAATGAATAATACAAGCAATATAAATGGTACACATACATTCTTGAGAAATTCAACACAAACATTTAAGAAGGATCAAAATTGCCGGCCTGCTGGCTCAGAGGCAGTGCATCTGTCTGTGATGCCGAAGACCCAGGATCGGGAACAGGCTTGGTATGTCAGAAGGCAGGCTGGGGGGAGAAGAATTGAGCATTCTAGGGACTGATCTCCTTCTCCGGGTGGTGGGGGTAGTGTGTCAGGCACACTATGGACCCCTAGCGCAGGCTGGGGTGATCTGCTGTGCCGACGACGTACTAGTGGGGGGGTGGTGCAGACTCGGGCTGTCATTGCACATCTCCACCACTGATAGAGCACACAAAAAAATACTGGCACCAAGCGTGAAGCCCCGTTCAGCCACCAACAATGTCTGCCAGGTGGGATCCTGCTCCTGTGGCCCCACCCTAAGGGGTAAGGCAGGGCACATTACCATTGACCTTGGGGATGGGGCACCTGCCCAGTGGCCCCACCCAAGGGGATAAGCCAGGGCATGGGGAGGTGACAAGTGGGAGCAGAAATTCCCTGCAGAGGATCAAAACGGGAGCCACATCAATAAAAAATAAAAGAAGGATCAAAATTAATACAAGTCAGCATGCGAAATCACCACAGTTACAAATGAGAAGTGCAAGCTAGAGTGGGGTATATATACACCCCAGAGGTGAGCAGAATGGGGATGCACCCCCTAGAAGAGGGCTGGTAGCTACAGGAGGGAAGGGGGGAGTCAGAGGAAAATGGGGATGGGTAGCAAGGGCTACCCTGGTGAATGGGAGCAGCTGACTTCCACCATAAGCCCGGCTTTGAGGTTGGATTTGAAAGTAAGGTGCATGTCATGAAAATGGAGGGGCATGGGGGAGTCTATTCCATAGGGAGAGGGCTGCTACAGATAGCGCTTTGCCTCCCATGTTAGTGGAGACTCTTGGGACCACTGGAGGGGAGGGACCGAGGATTCATGAACACTTCTGGGTATGGTTTTAGCCTTGAGGAGGAATAAGTATGGGGACATGTTCCCACCCCTTAGGGTGTTGTCCACAATGCAGCCGAGGGCATAATCAAAATGGCCATGGAGGAGAAGCCATCCAAGCAACTTGTATAGGTCACAGTGATGGGTAGAGAAGGGACCCAGGACAGCAAAATGGCAGACACTATTGCAGACTGATGTTAGTCTTGAGCGCAGGGTGGCAGACACATGTGAGTAAATGGAGGAACAGTAGTTAAAGATAGGGAATAGATTGCTTCAGACAATAGCTAGGCGAGCCTCAGGCCTCAGGGGTCAGGTAATGTTTTTGGTGATAGGTGGCCCCCAGTTTTTGATTAACCATGCAGACAATGAGGTTAATGTGTTCTGTGTAGGAGAGGGAAGAGTTAAGTGTAACACCCAGGTATTTAAAGGTAGCAATATTCTCCAGGGCAGGACCATCCAGAGACAGTACAGAGAGGAATGAATTAGGTTTCAGAATATTAGCAAGATAAGGTTTAGACCCAAACAGCATAGCCTTGGTTTTCTTTTCATTAACCAGAAGTAAATTAGATGTGAACCAGTGGTGGGCTGAACCACAGTTCTGGGTGAGAACAGAGGATCTGTTAGACAGGGACTTGTCACTATGAAAGAGGACAAGATCATCTGCGTACAGGAGTGAATCACAGAAGAGACTGTCAGTGGAGAGGGAGTTAATAAAGATGGAGAATAGTAAGGGGCCCAGAATAGAGCACTGAGGAATGCTTGTGGAGACAGGCAGGTCAGGTGAAATGGCAGTACCTATGTGCACAGATTAAGAACAGTACGAGAGGTAGCTCCGAAACCATTTGTCGGTCTTGGTACAGCAGCCGAGTAGGTGGAGTTTGGTGTGTTGCAGGGAGTGGTTGACCAGGTCAAAGGCCTTAGTCTGGTCCACAAATAGAGCACCAGTGGCTCTCCCACAGTCCATATTCCTGAGTATGTGATCAGTAAAGTGCACCAGGGCAGTTGTGATGTTGTGGTTTTTGCAAAACTCATGCTGTTGACTGCACATCAGGTTCTACTTTTCGATATTATCAGACAGTTGGTGGTGGACTATTTTCTCAAGTAGCTTACTTAGGTGGGGGAGAATGGAAATCAATCTATAATTGTTGGAGGAGTGGGGATCATCAGTTTTGAATATGGGTACCACCATGGTGGTTTCCCAAGAGTCTGGCATGGTGGAGGTGGACAGTGCCAAATTAAAAATAAATGTGAGGGGCTTGGAGATGGCAGGGGAGTTGAGCTTGAGCAGGGAGGGGTTGAGGCTGTCTGTCCCAGGGCTGCCCTGATTTGGGAGACTCTTACGGAGTTTAGTGGTATCCTTTTGGGAGATAGCTCTGAGGTAGAAAGGGGTGGGGTGGGGGTGGCAATAGAAGAGGAGGAAGAGGGCAGGCCACTCAGCCTGGGTCTGGGGCTCATTTGTTGACTGTCAGGTAGCCCATCTCTTCAAGTGGTGTAACAGGCTGTGCTTTGAAACAACTGAGAAGCTGCATGGGATATACTATATTGGACTAGAAATCTGCAACTGATCTCTCTTACTTACATCTGAGGGAAGTTTTCCTTACTTTACAGTCTTACATTGGGATTGCTTTGTGTTTAATTTAGTTTTTAAATCAGGAAAGGTGTTTTCAAAACTACTTATCTTGTGAGCAACTTCAGAAGGGTTGAAATAACTGCATATTTGATTTTCCTTTGTGGCTAACTGGACTGTCTACTAGTAATCTGTAACAGTTTGCATCAAATTACCTTTAAATAGTTGACAAATCAGTTACTGGAGATTAGCTGAATTACTATAAAGGGCAGTACTCACCAGGGTGGTGGAGCAGTGGTGTATTTGATTGTTTCTAACAGTCACCAGTGGTTGTGGACTACCCACCCACCCTTCCCCACACCCCACTCCCCAGGCGTGATGTTTCTTTATAGCCAAGGTTCTGACATCATTTCCTCAACAGGTCTTGGGGCAGAACTGTCATATTCTTAATAACCCAGCACAGTGCATAAAGGGTAAGAACACACCACACAAAGGAAGAAAAAAAATATATATATTACATAGTGTATATTATAAGGGAGAGGGACATGTGGGGAGTGGTGCAATGCACTGGCTGTGGGGCAGCAGTTTTCTGGGAGACTTTCTGGAAACTGCATTGCTGTCCTATTTGCAGGCAACTGACAGCTCTGAGGGAGGAGGTAGCCCACCTCCAGGCTGAACTGGTAAGGACTAAGGAGGCCTCCCCCACCCAAAGAGCACTACTGCCACAGAGGCTGCCAAGTATGAAGAGCAGGTGGACCACAGTGGGTTCTGGGAGGGTACGGGTGGTGGAACAGAGGAGAAGCCCCCTAGTTGTACCTGTACACAAACCATATGCCAGTTTGGCAGAGCAAGGTTCCTCTATGATGGTACCCTCAGTGGAGACCAGGAAGAATGCTGAGGACACCCACAAGGGAGACCCACAGAAGGGTAGCAAGGGACACCACAGGAGAAGGAAACAGCTTCTGATAGGGGACTCAATTGTTAGAGGGGTAGACCTGGGGAAGGGAGAGGAGAGGGAAGTAAGGTGCCTGCCTGGTGCCATGGCTTGGAGGGACAAGAAGCGAATTCTCAGGATTGCAGAAGCAGCATCACAAGAGAGGGAACTAGATATCATTGTCCACCTTGCGACAAATGACCTAGCTAGGCATGGGATCAGTGCAGTGCAGGATGAAATTGTGGAGTTGGGGAGGGGCCTCAGAGAGGTAGCAAGCACAGTTACCTTCTCAGAGGTGCTGCCAGTCCATGGCAGGGGTGAGGCTAGGGTACTACACACCATGCAGTTTAATGAATGGTTGCAAAACTGGTGCAGAGCACAGGGTTTTGGCTCCATTTGGGGACTGGGGGTACACCTGGAGAGAAGAAGGTTTATACTGGCATGATGGTCTGCATCTGTCCATGAAGGGAACCAAGATCCTAAGTGACAGGTTTAAATGCTTCCTTGGCAAGCTTTTAAACTAGCTATGGGGGGAGGTGCTAATAAGAGGCAGGAAATTTCAAGCCTCCCCCCACAAAACATGATGGGTAGTAAGGTAAACACTGAGGTATGGTGCTCAACAGAGGGCAGGACAGGGGTAAATGGAAAAATAGACAAGGGCAAAAAGTGCAGGCATGGGGGGAAAAAAGGATAAAGCCAGCAATAAATGGAGGGCAAAGAGTACAAATGCCCGTAGTCTGGGAAACAAGCTTCCTGAGCTAGTAGCCTTGATGGAAGATGAACACTTGGATATTGTGGCAGTCACAGAAACATGGTACACTGGGAACCATGACTGGGATGTCAACATACCGGGGTACACAGTCTACAGAAGGGACAGGGAGGGGAAAAGAGGAGGTGGAGTAGCTCTATACATAAGAGAAGGGATCAAAGCTACAGAACTAAAAAGTAAAGGGGGAGGACAAGAGGCACTCTGGGTCACCTTGGAGACAGGGAATGGCATCACAATCTGCACAGGGGTTGTATACAGACCCCCATCTCAAGGGAGGAAATGGACAAGAAAATGATAGAGGACATTCTCAAAATGGCTGAAAAGGAAGATACTGTTAATGGGGACCTGAACATGCCAGATGTTAACTGGATGACATGTACTGCAGCCACATCCAAGAGCATGGTCATTCTGATGCCCTGCAGAGCAGGCCTTAGACAGCTGGTGTTGGAACCCACTCGGGAGGAAGCAATACTAGATCTGGTACTCTCAAATGGAGAGAGGATCACAAATTTATAAGTCAGTAGACATCTGGGAACAAGCGACCACTGCACAGTGTGCTTCACAATAAGCACAACCATGGAGACAAGCCATACAAAAACAAGCATACTGGACTTTAGAAGGGCTGACTTTGGCAAAATGGGTGAATACCTGAGGAATACACTAGCAAATGGGCAAAAGGAGGGTGGAAGAACAATGGAGAAAAATCAAAACTGCCATCATAGAGGCAACAAGCCTTTATGTGAAACAGATAAAGAAAACAAAGATGGTAAAACCACTATGGTTCTCAAAAGAGGTGGCAGGGAAAGTTAAGGAGAAAAGGCTGCATTCAAAAGTATAAGGCATCACAGAAGGAGCACGACAGGAACTGTATTAATTAAAGCAGAAAAGTGGGAAGGCAGTCAGAATAGCAAAAGCCCAAACTGAGGAAAAAATAGCCAAGTCAGTTAAGAAGGAGGATAAAACCTTTTATAGGTACATTAGGGAGCAAAGAAAGGTTAAGGGAGGAATAGTGAAGATTAATAAGGAGAGGGGAGGTGGGCAGAGGGAGACAGTGAAAAGGCAGAGATACTGAATGAATACTTTTGCTCAGTATTCACAAAAGAAGATGAGGAGGAGTTACCTAAACCAGACAATAGAAGCACTCTGGGTAGGGGGGTTGACACCAGTCCATTTACAGAAGAAAGAGTCCTGAAAGAACTCCTAAAACTCAAGGTGGACAAAGCAGTGGGGCCTGATGGGATTCACCCCAGAATCCTAAAAGAACTAAGGGAGGACCTAGTGACACCACTGACCACACTTTTTAACAACTCATGGGAGGATGGGGTGGTACCTGAGGACTGGAGGAGGGCAGATGTGATTCCCCTTCACAAAAGTGGGAGCAAGGCAGAAGCAGGAAACTACAGACCTGTAAGTTTGACCTCAGTGGTAGGGAAAATGATGGAATCACTTCTGAAAGAAAGAATTGTTGAGTACCTAGAGGCCAGCGGGGCACAGGACCCAAAGCAGCATGGATTTACAGCAGGAAGGTCATGTCAGACGAATCTAATAGATTTCTTTGACTGGGTGACCAAAGTAATAGACCAGGAGAGGTGTGGATATGGCCTACCTAGACTTTAGCAAGGCATTTGACACAGTCCGCACAAAGATTAATAATCAAGTTATCCAGCTTGGAAGTGGGTCCCAGGGTGGTAGCCTGGGTTGCAAACTGGCTGCACAACAGGACACAGAAGGTAATAGTGAGTGGCACACATTCCAAAGAAAGGGGGGTCACTAGTGGAGTACCTCAGGGCTCAGTACTGGGTCCAGTCCTCTTTAACATCTTTATAGGTGACATTGCAGAGGGTCTGGAGGGAAAGGTATGCCTCTTTGCAGATGATACAAAGATCTGTAACAGAGTTGATACACAAGGGGGTAGAAAGGATGAGAAGGGACTTGGCAAGGTTGGAGGAATGGTCAGACATATGGCAACTTAGATTCAATGCAAAGGAGTGCAAAGTAATGCACCTGGAAACAAAACTCAGGAGAAAAGTACACAATAGCAGGGAGGTACTAACAACAACAGAAATGGAACGGGACTTGGAGGTAGTCATATTGGATGATCTAAAGGTGGGTAAGCAATGTGAGAAGTCAGTGAGGAGAGCCAGGGGGATACTGGGATGCATAGGAAGGGGCATCACAAGTAGAAAAAGGGAAGTGGTTATCCCTCTGTACAGACAGTTGGTGAGACCTCATCTAGAGTACTGTGTGCAGTTTTGGAGACCTCATCTACGCAAGGATACAGACATGATGGAAGCAGTCCAGAAGAGGCCAACTAAAATGGTGCAGGGTCTGCATCAGAAATCATAAGAAGAGAGACTGAGAGAGCTTAAAACATATACCCTTGATGAAAGGAGGGATGGGGGGACATGATAGAAATGTTCAAGTACCTCAAGGGAATCAACAAAGTCCAGGAGGGTAGCATCTTTCAGAAAAAGGCGTATGAAGAACAAGGGACACAATTTAAAAGATAGAGGGACGGCTCCAGGGTAATGTGAGAAATCTTTTTCAGGAGAGAGTGGTGGATGCGTGGAACTGCCTTCCTGGGAAGGTTGTTGGGGCTAAAACAGTGGGGGAATTTAAACATGCGTGGGACAGACACAAGGCAATTGTAGTGTGGGGGTGGCATTAAGTAGGATATTGGTTAACTAGAATCTGCACCTTATCCAGTAGGTAGGGAAATGGGCAGACTGGGTTGGCCAAGTGGTCCTTATCTGCCGTCAAAGTCTATGTTTCTATGTTTCAAAGTCTATTGTTGAGGTGAGCAGTGAAGTCCATGAAATTTAGGCTGAAAGTCTGGGCAACCTCAGATGGTTCAGTCAGAGGGCCGGTAGGGGAGCTCAGTTGAATAACAGGATTTTTAGAGTGGGGCTTGAGTAGGGAGCTAATGGAGCCCCAGAATCTGCTAGGGTTACGTAGGTTATGCCTCTGGAGGATATGGTAGAAAGTCCATTTCAGGGACTTGGTCATTTGTTTGCTTTGAATACGCAGGCACCTGTAATCATTCCAGAGGGCAGGGAGGGGGACATTAATAGGCAGTCCACTTTCTGTCCCTAACTTTCATGAGGGCCAGGAGTTCCTTAGCGATCCATCTGGTACAGCCACCTCTCACTCTCCTGGTAGTGAGCGAGAAGTGGCAGTCTTGGATCTGCAGTATGGCATTGGTGGAAAAAGTCATGGCTGATGACATATCTGTTAAGGAGTAGAGTCTCGACCAGTTTATTGACCATACATCCTCTAGGAGGTTAGAGGTATCCGAACAGTTATAGTTATGGAAGGGTAGATATTGGGGGAGGGCATCTGGTCCTGGGGGACCAAATGATATATGTATGAGAGTGATCACTGATAAAGTCAAAGAACGTCCCAACTTGGACTGCCTTGTCTTCCCTGTTTGTGACCACCCAGTCCAGCATGGCATGGTATAAGGTACAAGGATTATGTCTGGTGTGAATTGTGATGATTTGCACTAGGTGGTGTTTTAACAGGCTGGCATAGTCAGGTTCCTGGGCACTTAACCAATTTAGGTTGAAGTTACCCAGGAGAATGGTGTCCCTGGATGAAGAGAATGCCCCCCAGGCATAGAATTTGATGGCAGATGAGGACCACTAGGCCCACCAGGTCTGTCCATTTTCCCTACCTACTACAAAAGGTGCAGACCCAACTTAATATCTGGCTTTACCTTCTTGTTCCTATTGCTAGGGTTGCCCTATGCCTGTCCCATGCATTTTTGAATTCCCCCACTGTGTTTGCCCCCACCATCTCTGCTGAGAGTCAGTTCCATGCATCCACCACCCTTTCCTTGAAGAAATACTTACTCACATTACCCCCTAGTCTACACTTTCCATCCTTATGTCATGCCCCCTCATTCCTGAACATCTCCTCTTCTGGAATATGTTACCCTCCGGAACCCTATTTATGCCCTTTAGGTATTTGTAGGTTTCTATCATATCATGCCTTGTCTTTCCTCTCTTCCAGGGTATACATATTGAGGTCTCCCAGTCTCTCCTCATATGACTTTTGGTGCAGACCCTGCCCTATCTTAATTGCTCTTATTTGAACCTGGTGATTATGAATGGGGACAGTGTATAATAATAATAAACTTTATTTATATGAAGTGCAATTCAAACATATCAAAGTGCTTTTACAGCAGTTAAAACCATAAAATGTTCTGAAAACCCCATAAATAAATTCTGAACTTATTGATCAGGATAGGCAAGAGTAAACAAATAAGTTTTTAAAGCTCACTTAAAGCTCTCCACATTCTGGCACCCCCTTATCCGAGGAGGTAGAGAATTCCACAGGGTAGGAGCCACAAAAGCAAATGAACAGTCTCCAGAGGTCTTCAAGTGGACCCTGGGAATCTCTAGCAATCCCTCCTTGGTGGAGCAGAGAGGACAGAGGGGTCGATAAAGACAGAGGAGCTCTTGCAGATAGCTCAGTCCCTTTCCATGTAGGACCTTGTAGGTTAGTAAACAAAACTTGAAGGTGATCCGCCACTGAACTGGCAGCCAGTGTCAGCTGCGCAGCACAGGTGTGATATGGCTAGATCTAGAAAGCCCAGTCAACAACCTTGCCACAGCATTCTGCACCAGCTACAAGTGACAGATATCAACCCCCGGAAGCCCTAGGTAAAGGGCATTGCAGTAATCAAGGCAGGAGGTCACAAAGGCATGGACAAGAGCTGGAAGGTCACCGGTGGAACCAGGTGCTTAATCTGGGCGATATTCCTCAGATGAAAAAATTAGGTTTTGATGACGGATGACACCTGCAACTTCAGGGTCAACCCCTCATCAAAAATAACACCCAGACTCCGCACCCATTCAGAGGATGACATCTGGCAACCCCCGAGCACAAGCCCAGAGGCCTGTTCTGCTGAGGACCCCTCTACCTGGTGACCTGGGTCCTCCACCAAAACCCCAGTCTTGTCTGAATTCAGCCTCAGCCAGCCAGTTGGCACTCATCCAGTCCTGGACCTCAGGGAGGCAGTTGTTAAACACCGAGATTGAGTCATCCTGGTCAGGGGCAAAGGACATGTATAGCTGAGTATTGTCTGCATAGCAGTGAAAATTCAAGCCATACAGCCTTACAATGTCTCTGAATGGCAGCATATACACCGCAAACAACATCAGCGAAAGCACAGAGCCCTGTGGTACCCCACATAGTAGAAAGAGTGCACCAGAGGAATAGATACCCAACACCACTCTCTGAAATCTACCAGTGAGGAATGAATGGAACCACCTGAGGACTGTACCTGACAGTCCACAGGTCATCCACACGTGCTCCAGCAAAACACCATGATCCATGGTGTTGAATGCTGCAGAGATCGAGGAGGACTAAGATGGAATGAGTCTTCTGATCTCTTGCTATCAGGAGATTATTGAGCACCTGAACCAGGGCAGTCTCGGTGCTGTGCCTCTTCCTAAATCCAGACTGGAGAGGATCATAGATGTCTTGAATGGAAAGATGACCATCCAGCTGCAATGTGAACACCTTCTCAATAACCTTAACCACAAAGGGAAGGTTAGAGATAGGTCTGTAGTTAGCGAGACAATCTGGATGAAGAGAGGATTTCTTAAGGAGGGATGTAACCACCGCCTCCTTCAGGGAGTCCAGAAACTCACCCATCTCAAGTGACTCCTGGACAATCTCTGCCAGGACCGGGTCGATGACTTCAGTGCACCCCACAAGGAGATGAGTTAGGCCCAGGTCTAAACTACAGTAAGTCTGCTGCATACTCTGGATGATCTCTATGACATCCACAGTTGCTGGCTGGATGAAAGCCGATGAGCAAAATTGTGGTTCTGTAGCCACCAACTGATCACTGCCCCACCCATTGGAGTTAGCTAAGTGGATCTCTGATCTGATGTCGGCAACCTTATCCACAAAGAAGCGAGCAAACTCATGACACTTATCCTGTGTCAATGCTCTCTGAACTCATAGACAGGCTGGATTGCACAGTCTGTCTACCATTTAGAAAAGCTGAGCAGGTCAGTTTCTTGCAGCAGTGATCTCCCCAGACAGGAACACTGCCTTCTTATGGGAAATCTCTGATTGATAGTCCAAATAATGAGCCATAAATCTAAGCCTGTCAACATCAAGACCAGATTTCCACCAGCGACGCTCCATCCTTCGCCCCTCTCCCCCCTCATCTCCCTCAAAGTCCCATCAAAACAAAGGGAATGAGGGTGAAGGGTGAGGGGGCGAACACGGACAGTAGCAATGTAATCCAGGGCCACCGCCACTGCCGTATTATATGCCTGCAGCAGGTTGCCTGGGCCCATGCTAGCAGCTGGAAGTCCTGATAGGCCCAATGTTACCATCAGGCCATCTGGGGTTACTCCCCTTAAAGGGCGGTACCAGACCATCTCCTTTGGGGCAAGCCTATGAGGAGGGCCTGGAAATTGAACCTGATAGTGTAATGGTCAGACCAACTGACTGGCTCCACCACCATGTCGGATATCTCCATACCCAGGAAGAAGACCAGCTCCTATGAATGCCCAAACTTGTGGGTTGCAGAGGCAACAGCGTGTGAGAAGCCCAATGAACTCATAAGTTGGAGGAAGTCTTGACCAAACTGTGAGAGTGTAACAGGGTTTACAGTGGGGGAGCACCTGGGGAACAGTGATCACCAAACATGTGATTTGAAATAACTGGGGCAGCAGAACCAAACCACACAAAGACAAGAATCCTGGACTTTAGCAGGGCAGATTTCAGAGATATGGTAAAATGCCTAGAAGAAGCACTGATCAGAGTAGGGGAAAAGAAGGGGTTAGAGGAACAGTGGGTGGCAATCAAAACAGGGACTGCAATGGTGACAACTCTGTGTCAAACAGGTCAGCAAGGAGAAGAGGAAGAAGAGACCAATGTGGTTTTCTAGATAGGTAGCAGAAAGGGTTAAAGCAAAAAAAAATGGCATTTATTCAATACAAAAAGACACAGGATGAGGGGGATAGGGAGAAGTATCAGGAAAAACAAAGGGAGGCAGGGAAGGCAGTTAGGAAAGCCAAGGCACAAAGAGAGGAACGCATAGCAAACTCAGTGGTAAAGGGGAACAAAACATTTTACAGGTACATCAGTGAAAAAAGGAAGGGAAGAAGAAGGATTGTGAGGCTGAAAGGGAAGGATGGGGGACGTGCAGAGGATGACCAACAGAAAGCAGATGTACTCAACAAGTACTTCTGTTCAGTTTTTACAGAGGAGGGGGCAGAAAATAGGCTAGCAGTTAGTGATTAGGGCGTGAAGGGCCAGAGATGGACACAGGTCCTTTTCCAAGAGAAAGGATCCTAAGGGAACTAGCAGCAATAAGAGTTGATAAAGTGATGGGACCAGATGGGTTACACCCTAGGATAATGAAGGAGCTAAGAGAAGTGCTGGCAGAACCTCTGACTGCCCTGTTTAACCTGTCATCGGAAACAGGAGAGGTAGCCAAGAAGAGGAGGAGGGCTGATGTAGTTCCCCTGTACAAAAGTGAAAACAAGGAGGAAGTAGGAAACTACAGACTAGTCAGCCTGACCTCAGTAGTAGGAAAGGTTATGGAAACACTACTAAAGGACAGCGTAGTGAAACACCTGGTTGTCAGTGGACTACAGGACCCAAGACAACATGGTTTCATGGGAGGAAGGTTGTGCCAAACTAACCTCATTGAGCTCTTTGACTGGGTAACCAGGGAGGCAGATCGAGGAGGGAGTCAGTGGATGTGGCCTACCTGGATTTCAGCAAGGTCTTTGACACTGTGCCACATAGAAGGCTGTTAAGCAAGCTAGAGATAATGGAGGTGGGAAAGTGGGTAGTGAAGTGGGAGAGAATTGGCTGGATAATAGGATTCAGAGGGTGGTGGTAAATGGCGTTAACTCTGCAGAGGGTTAAGTGACGAGTGGTGTACTGCATGGTTCAGTACTGGGTCCAGTCCTCTTCAATGTCTTCATCAGTGACATTGCAGAGGGTTTAGAAGGGAAAATTTGTCTATTTGCTGATGACACCAAGCTCTGCAATAGGGTGCATATGCTGGGGGAGTGGATATAATGAGGGGAGATCTAAAGAAGCTAGAGGATTGGTCAAGGAATTGTCAGCTGGGTTTCAATGCCAAAAAGTACAAGATAATGCACATGGGGCACAAAAACCCAGGGCGACATATCATCTGGGGGGAGGAAATAGAATGCTCCAAGCAGGAAAGATACCTGGGAGTGATCATCTCTGATGACCTCAAGGTGGGTAGGCAGTGTGACAAGGCAGCAGGTAAGGCTAGCAGGATGCTGGGATGCATAGGCAGGAGAATCACCAGTAGAACAGAATATTAAATAGCTGGTATAGCACAGCAAAATGGTACTCAAAACAAGGGGTAATACTAATCATTTCCAGAAATGCATAGCAGTAGACTGCTAACCTTTCAAAAGATGCAAAATCAAAGGCCTTTGCAATCCTTGGCTCTCCATTGAACTACTTATGGATCTGAAAGCAAGGGATCTCATCTGGCTTCAGGCACGGGCCACTGGCAATCAAGCTGATATTCAGAACTATAAATGGGCATAAAAGAACTGTACTAAATCCACCAGAAGAAAAATGCATACTACAGAGATACCCTCATTAACACCTGGGGTAAGAGAAAATCCTTCTGGGACAATCTTAAAGAAGTAACTGGGAAGCAGCCAAAAACCTCACCTACTGTATTGGTCATTGATGGTGGCATAACTCTCGACCCTACCACAATTGCAAATACTTTCAATATTGCATTCTCTGACCTCAGTAGTGTTCTCCCTTCGGACTTCTTCAGTGATAACCACCCTCCTTCTCCTACCCACAACCCTCTCCCTCCAACCACCCACCCACCATTCTACTTTAAGGAAGTCAGGACACATGAAGTCTGTAAATACGTCTCTAATGCAATCGCCAAATCCAGAACTAGTGAGGACTCACTTGACCTCAATCTGGTGTCCCTCACCCTTGATAAAGTGCTACTTCCACTAACAAAAATGTTCAACCTCTCCTTCACCCTCAGCCCATTCCCCAACAGATGGAAATTAGCCACAGTAACCCCAGTCCACAAAAGTGGGGACAAGGATCTGCATGTGAACTACTGGCCTGTCTCCATACTCCCCCCCTAGGCCATTGAACGTATGGTATCTGACCAGCTAACAGAATAGCTGGACAAATACAACATCCTCTGCCCCCAACAACATGGTTTCCATGCAGGTCTCAGTACTACATCAGCCTTCCTTGAATTCACCAGTGCTATCCACAGCTCATTGGACAACAGCCTCCTATCCGGTTTGGTCTTCATTGACCTGACTAAGGCTTTTGACACTGTACATCATAATCTATTAATCACACAGCTACATTCTGCTGGGCTCTCACCTGAGTCCACTACCTGGTTCAAGAGCTATTTGGAGAACCGCTCCCAAAGAGTGAAAATAGCTGATATTCTCTCAGATGCACGTCCTGTTCACTCAGGAGTTCCTCAAGGCTCCATTCTTTGGCCACTTCTTTTTAGCCTCTATCTGAATGATCTTCCACAATCATGTCAGCACAAATCCTCCTCTGTGCTGACGACACCATCATCCTCTCCACTCTCAAGAAACCTGGCCACCTTCAAAAAGAATCTACAGCTTGCCTTCACCTCAATTGAAACTTGGTTTAGCAGACTTAAATTGGTTCTCAACTACAATAAAAAAAAAAGTCCATGATCTTCTGCAGCTTGCACAACAAACTCAGACTCAATCCCATCACAATCAAAAACTGCCTTGGTGCAACCCTCGAACAGGTTCAGTCCTTTAAATATCTAGGTATCACCATTGAATGTAACCTATCATATGCTAAGCACATTGACAACATTGCCAAGGCTGCCAACACTCACATTGGCCTACTCTTCAGGTACAGGCAATGCCTTACCTCAGATGCCTTAAGGATTGCAGTACAGAGCTCAGTAATCTTAATCGACTATGGCCTGATCATCTATGGCTCTGCCTATGCCACCACCCTCAGGTGCATCTCCATTGCACTAAACAAAGCTTGCCGTCTCATAACCAGCGCCCATTGCCTCACTCACACATGTGATCTCTATGCACAGATTGGGTGGCATCAGCTTTCAAACAAGATCAAGTACCAAACCTACCTTACTAGGCCTTGCTCCCCAGGTGTCCAAGTTCTCCTCTGCCTAGCATAGATTACCCGCATGACCAGGGGCACTGAATCCCAGCCTCTGCATATCCCTCATTTCTGCACCACACAAGGGCAAAGATTATGTCTGCACAGAGCTCCCAGCTGGTTCAATGGTCTCAACATTGACATTGCCTTAATGCCAAAGCTTGGTCCCTTCAAATCCAGTATCCGTCACATCCTGTCTGCATCTAGCTCCTGTGACTGTCCTTCCTAATTGTTCTCCCCTTTCCTTTTTGCTCTTTCCACCTAGCACTTAACCCTCTCCCCCCTCAACTCTGTCTTCCATATACTCATTCATCCTTCCTTCCTCCCACCCATCTTCCCTACCCCCCTGTAGCACTTTAATTGATATTTGACAAGTGCCTATGGCCACACCCCACTAGCGTGTCTCTTCTCCATACTGTGTCAACCCTTTTACTAGACCTCCTTCTGACATTTTTACCACTGTATTGAATGTATAAAACTGTATGTAATTGCCTGTAACCCACTGTTATACTGTTATTCAAAGTCTTGTTTGAATTGTATTTCAACTGATGTGGAACCTTTGTAAAAGAGCCTTGGCTCAAAGGTACTTGTAATCCTAGATTCAAATAAAATAAAATCAAAAACTAATTTTATCTGAGTGAGTCCATGATACCGGAGACTACATGAATAAAACTAAATTTTATTTTTAATTTTACTAATCAAAGTGTGCCAAGTGCTATGCATTTTCACAGTTGATTAGCACTTTCACACATAAAACTACTACTCAATTTTTTTAGCTTATTTAAGATGATTCCTCTGCACAGAACATTGGTGAGGGTACACCTCGAGTACTGTGTCCAGTTCTGGAGGCTTCATCTACAGTACGTAAGGACATTGACAGACTGGAGGCAGTTCAGAGGAGGGTAGCCAAAATGGTGCAGAGACTGCATCACAAACCCTACAGGGATAGGCTGAAGAAATTAAATATGTACTTTCTGGAGGAGAGGAGGGAGGTGGGATATGATTGAAACATTTAAATACCTCATGGGAAAGAACAAGGTGCAGGAGAATACGATTTTTCAAAGGAAAAGATGCATAAGGATGAGAGGTCACAAGATGAAACTAGAGGGAGGGAGGGAGGAAGGTCCATGGGAACATGAGGATGTACTTATTCACAGAGAGGGTGGTAGAGAAATGGAACAACCTGCCAGCAGAGGTGGTGGACACAGAAATTATTACAGGTTTTATGAAAGTCTGGGATATGCACAGAGGCATGCTAGTAGGTGGGGGAGGGGGACAACCTATTACCAGCAGAGCATGAAGGAGCACGGTTGTTAAAGGTAATAGGGCAGACTAGGTGGGCCGAAGGCCTTTATCTGCTGACAGCTTCTTTGTTTCTATGTTTAATACAGGAGTGTAATGAATGATATAACTGTTATCTCTGGATCAACATAGAACTGATTGTATTGCTGTTCATGATGTTAGAAGTAAGGATCCCGCAGTATCTGGTAGTTAAGTGACTCCCTCTTCCTGTGTAGCACAAAGGTGCCAAAGACTTCTACCCCACCCTGAACCAACCCACACTGAAGTAAAAACAAAGTTAGTTGGGGATTGTGGTTGAGCCGTAGAGTGCCTTTTCATACTTCAGTGGAGGAAAGTGACAGTGTGAGGGTTGGGGAGGAGTTGACTGGGACATGCTTGTGGTACATGGATGGGGACAGACCACCAGAAAAAAAACAGCAATTGTTTTCATACTAATACCTCAGTGTGGCTCAAGATTTGGATGGGTGTGGATTTGGGGCAGTTGGTGTCTGGTTTCTGATTTTGTGCACTAGGATACCACATCCAACTGTGCACTTTGCTGGTGAGGCAACACCTTGAGTACTGTGCACAGTTTAGTGCACCAAGAAGAAGAACTGAAGTCAGGTCCTTGGAGAGGGTGCAAAGGAGAGCAACCAGAATGACAGGGGATTTGAAAGGTTTGGATTATGAGACCAGAATTAATTGGTTGGGTATACACCTATTGGAATATCATAAGTTAAGGGGTGACACATGCTTTCTTTTCTGGGCAATTACCAACAGTGATTTATGGGAATGCTTAGGGTTTAAAATGAAACATCATGCATATAGCACAAGAGCACACCCCCTACAACTGGAAGGTGAAACATAGGACTAATAAAAGAATATACTGGTATAATCAGAGAGTAGTAGCACAATGGACTTCCTTCCCTGAGGAATTGGTAGGTAGTAGGCACCTAAATGAATTAAAGCGAAAGTTGGACAAATGTTGTATTTTGCATAGTATAATGGGGTACAGGCATTAAAACTGTGGATAGACAATAAAAACACAGTGAGTGATATGGACGTAAGTCTGCTATGCTCTGAACATACAGTACCTATGTTACCTATGTATTTTGTATTTACCTGGCAGTGGGCCTTAGCCCACAAAGTATACTTTATATTGCTAGAATTAGTATCTGCACCATTTCTCTCACGGTGCACACCACATCCATACTGCAAACTATTTTATGTGAACTACACTTTTTGTACCTTAACACCAACTTCACCTGTGTTATTAAATAATTCACACTGTTCCAGTAATAATATCAAAATGACATTCTGAGATAATTATTGTGCATTGGAGGTCACATTAGCCTGGTGAGCATGCACTTCATTGAAGGATATGCCTTTTGCTCCAAAGCTTTGTGTGCTGTGATGACACCATTAACCCTCTGCCTCTGAATACCAGCAGTGGCCAGTCAGCATATGGGTGTTGGAAGGAATACTCGAGAACATCACACTATGATCTTCACAAGATCTATAGGACATGCTACAGACAGGATGAGTAACATTCATGTTTAGTGAAGGGCAGAAAAATGCATTGCTGGCAGCAAGAAATGGGGTACAAAAAGAGGCCTTTTTATCACAAAAAAAAAACCAAACAGATCATCACTGGAATTACCCAGACAGCCAAAACACAAGAATGATGTCTGGTGTTCACTTTATCTCTTGTTGTAAGGATGTGGCTGTTTTAGTTGTAATTTGGTTGCAATAAATATATGATTATGGGTATAGTAAGTTTAGTAAGGAGGCAGTATAGTGCTGTGGCTTAGTGCACTGAGCTGCAAACCTGGAAACCTGGGTTTGAATCCCACAGGCCCCACTTGCCCGCTATCTGTTGCTGAGCAAGTCACTTAACTTTCTTGTGCTCCCAGGTCACACCTGGAAACAAGCCTAATCTTAATGTGCCTTTCCTGGTTAAACAATTTCCCCTTTCCCTAATGTGTGTTTCTGTGTAGAGTTCTATACTGATGATGAATGAAGGCCACCATGCTGGGCACACTGCTTGCTCTGAATGAGCTTGCTAACATTTTAAAAATATACTGTTAATTTTATTGAACTTACTGTAAATCATTGCAGAAAGAAGTAGTGCAGGAATAAAGAGGCACTGTTTCTTTTAGTTTAGTGAGGGTTTTGTGAGTGAGTTAGGCAGGTTAATTTTTTGTTGTTATTCTGTAGTTTGGAGAGTTTGAGTCCTGCAGAGAGTGCTTTTTATATTTTTCTGCTTGCCTGCTTTAAGCAGTAACATTTTGCTTATCATGGCAATCACTTCTGGATGCAAAGAGCATAATATTTGTTCACCTTTTTGCAAACTTTTTATAACAGCTGACAATGACTATACATTGTGAGTGGTATTTACTGTATGTTACAAGCACCAACAGTATTTAACACCCCTTCATCTCAGTGTTTCTGTTATGTTTATTATATTTATATAATATTCATATCATAAATAATTGCCGTGAGAAGCAAGTTTTACTGCTAAATGCAGACAGTTAGGTTTAGGATGTTTACAATGAAATAGCATCCATAAAATATTGTTTTTTTGTAAGAAAACAAAACAATGTATTCATTAAATTGCATTCATTTATTTATGGAAACTGAAAATGATTCCCCTGGAAAAAGTCTAATATCACTAGATGAAGCATTGGGGTGTGTGAAATAAATTGTCAGAAATGTGACAACAACACTGTTTGAGTTGCTTCTTTTCAAAGGCTTCAGCACCCACAAATAGCCAGAACTAGGGTTGGGTGGAATTCTGGTGAAATGCTGATTTTGCTTCAGTGAAATTATGTGAAATGTTGCCAAAATTGTGATTTCAGTTATTTCCTTCTATTTTAAAATATATTTGTCCAAAATGCACTAACCTAGGCATGATGATTTTGACTATACCTATACAGATGTGCACCAGGTTTTAGGTTTTTATCTTTAAAGACGATTGAGTTATGAGCCTCCAAACATTAGGAAATTTTAAAATTACAGTGCACAACTACATAAACTAAATGTGTTTGTCCAAATTGCACCAAATTTAGTACATTGACTTAACAAATGCCCATTTATATGTGCCAAGTTTCAGATCTCTAGCTTTAAAGGTGACTGAGTTACAGGCCTCCAAACTTTGGGGCATTTTTTAAATTACGTGTCATAATTACATAAACTGCTGAATTTTAAGCCCCTATAAGTTTAAAGCAAGAGAACAGAATATCATCAATTTTGTTATGTTTATTGACCCTAAATATTGGGCTTTAAGGCAACCCCCATGGCCCAGCATGAGGGCATCATGCTGTCATGCTGTCGACCTGGGTTCGGAAGTAAGCCCAGGAAGTCATGTCGGGAGGCAGATCATGGCTAAAACTTACAATTTACATTACCAGTACTTCCCTATTTAGCAGTTTATATGACTCTTCTAAGAAAGTATGCATCTAAGTTTTTAATTATCTCACTCAAAATGTGGCTAAGTTGTAAGCATAGAAATATTTTCTGAACTTTTCACATAAATATTAAATTTCCAGGATTTGAGCCCGATAATATCTCTACCTTCATCCAAATGTTTAACAACTTGGTACCCATTTAGAGTACATATCATACAATAACCGTGCCAAATGTCAGACCTCTAGCTGCAACATAGACCGAGTTATAACAAATTAAGGAATTTTAAAAATTTCATGAAAATTTTGTGAATTCAGAATTTGCAAATTTCACCCAGCTCCAATCAGAATCATTAGTCTGAACAGACTTTCCAAAGAAGTGCTACAGTTTTCTAAGATGCAGCCATTTACAAAATCTCAGCATTCATAGATCTGAGTGTCAGTCTGACTAAGATGGAGTTGATTCTGGTGGAACTAGGTCTTTAAGGTTTGGCTTGAAATTTGGGTACAGTCAGTTTGCTATCTCTGAATGGCACCCTCGTGACTGCTGTGGATAGGGTGAAGAATATGGATGTAATTGTGGACTCTAGGCTGACACTAGAACATCTGGTATCAGCTGTGATCTGCAGTGAATTTTTCCAGTTAAGGAATATCTCAAGGACTAAATTCTATCTTGGGCAAGAGAATCTGATGACCCTGGTGCATGCTTTTGTGACCTCAAGACTGGACTACAGTAACGCTCTTTACCTTGGGCTATCTAGAGGGTAGGTGTGCTGTCTTCAGCTGGTTCAGAATGCCAAGTATAGGTTGATATTGGGGGTGTCATATAGGTGGTACACCACTCTCAAGATTGCTATGTTGACATTCAAAGCCCTGCATGGATTGGGCCCTGCCCATCTGAAAGACATCTTGATATGGTATAGTCCCAGCTGCTGTCTCCACTCCACCGAGGAATTGTTGATGGCCATCCCGAGCTTCTCACCTTAAACAAACAGGGAATAGAGCATTATTGGTGGTGGCCCGATCATTTGGAACTCAATACTTTTCCATCTAAGGAGTTCTCCCTCTGTGGAGGTATATAAAAGGGGATTTAAAAGCTATCTTTCTGAATAAGCCTATGGTACTGATATCTGATTTTATTAGTAGTACCTTAATTTTTAGATTTACTGCTAATTGTATTTATGTTTTGTGTTACTTATTTTCTGGTATTGTTATATAATTATCATTGTTTGATTTGTGTATGTGAAATGCCCTGAAACTTCTGTATAGGGTGTTGTATAAATAAAATTGCCTTGCCTTCTCACTGTTTCACAAAGCTGTATTGTGTTGGTTGCGTAAGAGGACTGTGAAGCAAAGCTGAGCAGTTCTGTCTGCCCAACAAGCTTGAGAGATCCATGTGAAATAGTAAGAAACATGCATTATTGTACCCATAATCTTATTATAGGGCAATGGATCACAATAACATGATTATGGATTGTGTACAATTTTTTTCTTTCCCTGAGATTTTAAACATTTCATTTTTGTGCCCCCCCCTTCCATTTTGGGTGATTTGCCTGACATCAGATACTGTGAATGCGTACGGTCCTGAGGCATCCGTTAAAGATCAGCGCAGCAGTGTCAAGGCCATAGGACTGATGCAGTGGTAGGATAGGAAACTTCCAAATCAAACTTTTAGGGTGTTTTTTGGGATGGTTACAAGGTTTATCACAGTTTGGGGTATCTTTTGGCAGTGGCAGTGGTGTTGAGACTGTAGGATTTCACAAAATGAAAATGTTGGGAATGAGCATGTACTGTATAACATGCAGCCTGAGATGGATGTACACAAAATAAGAGGTACAGCTGTTCTTGCTGATTGGCCAGAAACATTCCATTGCCATATTGTAAAAACATATAGAATCAGAAAAATATCACCAGGACATTTGGAAAGGCACAATGAACCAAGGCTTATTTCCTGGTGTAACACAAGAGCATATATTTTATTACCTGTATACCTTACATTGCCATACTAGAGAGCAGATGATGATCCTTGAGGAACTGGAGTTGCTTTCTTCATGGGTGGTATATTTTGGAGCTGGTGTAAAGTATAGTAGGTTATAGTACATGGATGGGGATTTTTTTCAATAGAAATTCCCATAATGCATTTCCTTGCATACCATGGCAAAGAAAGTATTTTTTCACAGCAATAAAAGTCATATACTGTAATAATGAGTCACACATAGTACCTCACCAATAAAAGTCATACAGTACACACAGTACATAAAACCCTGTAATACCACACTAATTACCACACTTACAAAACTAATCAGAGCAATCTAAACTGCAACCAATCAGTACACTATAAATGGCCCTACATACATACCATTTCCCTCTTGCCTCTCACCAGTTACTGTATATCCCTCGATGGTCCAGCTCTCATCTCACAGGCCAATACCTCCACACTACTGCCCATAACTGTGTTCTTCTTCAGCTACAACCTGGGCCTTCATGCCTGGCCCTCCATGCTGTTGTTGCTGACTCTGACCTTCATCAGCTGCTGAGAGCAGATGCCACACCTCCCCCGACTGAGCACACGATGCTGCACCCAACCACAGAGACCATGCTGCTCTTGAGTGCCAACCCCGCCCCTTATGACTGCTACAATGCCATAATAAAAGATGGAAAGACACTTCCATGCTTTCTTTTATAGGAAGACCCTACACCACCTAAAAAATACAATGGGACAAAGTAGTCTAGGGAACCAAACATGCCACTATACTACAGAAAAAAACATTGGGACAGAAATGAAACAGGCTAACTGAAATTATAATGAAATCTACAGGTAAAGCTATCCCATTCTAATGTACTACAGTATATAACATAAATGCGAGACACTGAAAGTCAGCCATGAGGAAATATTTATTTAAAATTTTTTGGTAACCAGGAAAGGCACACTGAGCCGTGGCTCATTTCCAGGTGTGAACTGGGGACAGGGATGACAAATACAGACACTGGGTTGCAACTCATGAAGGAGGCAGTATAGTGTAGTGGTTTAAGGCTGTGAGCTGCAAACCTGGAGATCTGGGTTTGAATCCCACAGCCCCCACTTGCATACTGTGTGACACTGAGCAAGTCACTTAACTTCCTTGTGCTCCCAGGTCGCACCTGTAAACAGGCTTTCAGATTAGTGTGTATCTCCCAGTAAAAAAAAAAAAATACAAGTACTAAATAGCAACAAAGTCATGGGTGGTTAGAAACATTATGTAACCCCCCCCCTTCCCCATCAAGGGGCATACTTTTACTATCGCAGATGGTCTGGGCACAAAAGGAAACGCACTCCTAAGTGCTAATATTCAATCAAGACCTGTGTACTTCAGAAACAGCTGGAAAACAGTTGGTCTCCTACCTGCTCGGCGTCTTCACAGCTGTGTGCTTTACCTCCTATCTCTCGGAATCTGACCTCCTCCACGAGCTATCCACTGGACCGGGACCTTCCTCTGCAACTCTGGCTGTCTCAGAAGCCCTTGCAGCCTCAACCAGGCTGGACTGAATATTTCCCACTGGAATGCAACTCATGGAAAAATGAATTTGACTGCAAATAAAGGGGAACAAAGGATTTTGTTTCATTTTGAATCCCCCTCCCACAGTCAAACAATGCACAAACCTATATTTCCTCCCAAAAACTGGCTTTTAACTGGCTTTCTGGTGAATTAAGCACCAGCACAGGAGCTACCTTCCAAGGTCTGCCTTTTTCCACCTGTGATCTGCCTGGACCTCAATGTACCAGTGCCCCCAGACCTGTCCCACCAAACAGGCCCCCTGTTTGGGTGAAAGACTCCCTGCCTCCCTTGAACCCCCCCAGGCCACCCTACCACACCAGGTGCAAGGGGAACCACTGCCACCAGTTCCCCTTCTAGGAGGGCCCTGCAACTGCCCTCCCAGCCTTGGTGACCTGGGATATCATACACAACAGGCTTCCTAAGGGCTCCTACCCTTTCTGGGCTTGCTAACACCTCCTACTGCCCTAGCCCCCAATGACATAGGACCTAGTTACCTGTGTCCTCATGGAGCTCCATACCCCCACTCCTCATCAACCATGGTGCATGGAAAAAGCCATCTGACTGCACTCTTTAGAGGGGTTTCACCACTGGCTCTCCTGGACCACCAAGCTACCTCACTTGCCCACCTTATCTGCTCCTGACTCTACTCTTCCAGTCTCCCCCCTCCAGCCCCAGGCCTGATGTCTGGGCTGGAAAATGCCCCACTACTTCCTGCCAGTCCCCTTATATACCCTCTGAATAATCTCTGCTGCCACCCTGAGGCATCCAGAGCAACATCCCCCAGAGCACTAAACCAATTTCCTAACTTGGGGGAGGGGTGGTGTAGGAGGGGGAAAGGGATGCCTAACAGTGGGAATATAAGCCCCTCATTTACAGGGGGTTAACACCCTTCCCCCACCAAGGAAATCATTCCCTCCTGGGAATGATGGCAAGGGCCCAGTGATGGTCTTCTCCCATTAGACTGAGTATATGCACTCTCAAGCTTTCTGGGAAAGTACTCAACGTACCTGGCCTCCAGGCACCACCCAGCCTGCCTACCTAACCCAAAGCACATCCAAAAACTAATCCCTAAACTCTACCTGAGCCAGTAGATGATCTAAAGTGCTAATCACAAACTTCATTATTTCTTTTAAACAGTAATAACAATAACTTTTTATAATGATTAGACATTTCAAAAAATGTTCCTTAAGCATTAGCTAATAAAAACAATGAGGTAGAAACTGTTTAGTCATTTCCACAAATACCTCCCACCAAAATTTTTAATATAAGTTTCACTGTGTACAACCCCAGACCACTCACTCACACACTCACACACACATTCTCTCACCAACCTTCATGATCATAAAACATTAACAGTATAAAACTTTTTTTTCCCATTTAAGAGCTTGATTATAATAAACTGAATACAGTCACTCACATCAGCTGTGTAGAACAATTGTCCAGGTGCAGTCTATAAGTCTCAGACCAAGAGGCCTATGTTGCTGGCCCCCCACCTGAAGGGAAGTAATACGCTGGATCTGGCTTAGTGGTCACTTCTCCAAAGGAATCCCAGTCCAAAAGGTAGTACTTGGTCCGGGTGCCAGTTAAGTCCTGGACCATAGCAAAATGCTTGAACAGAATTAATCCAGCCCAGGTTCCTGTGCAGCACATTGACCAGGCCTGCTGAAAGAACTGTTGAGATTGGGCACATCCTCCTCTTGGACGTTTCTTTAAATGCTCCACCTGCTCCTTGAAAATCCAGTCCTCCTGCACCTCCTCAATAATGTCCCAAATTTGTTCTGGCACATATGGATAATTCAAATTGGAATATTCTACCTGCAGCCTCCTACGGACCTTCCTTTCAGCCTGACTCCACTCGGGCAGGTCCCTCGTGCTGGTTCACCTGGCTTGTCCCTTCAGTAGCCATATGCCCCGTCGATACTTCAGGTTCAACGGGTCCTTTGGGTTCAACCCATCCATCCAGATGCAGAGAGTCTTAGCCCGGACCTGGAGCAGTGGGGTGGTATCTCCAAAGGTGATAACTGGGTGGTGGTAAGGCCTAGGGATTGCCATGACCACCATATAGTCTTGGAACTGGAACTGGCTGCTGATATTCTTTTCCTCATCCAGTCTCCTTATGCCTTTTGGATCACCAACCCTCCCTCCGGCTTACACTGGTGCAGGCCCAGGCTCAGTGCCACTCTCAGTTGGTTTAATTCTGAACTTGGCTCCTGAGGCAGGCTCTAATTTGCTGGATAAGGCCTGTGGGCTATCACCATACAGGGGCCATGGTGAGGGTTCCCTGGGTGATCCCCAATCTGTTGTCTAATGCCCCTGCCCCTCCCTCTGCCATATGGATAGCCTGTAGCCAATGGCGGACAGCTGTGCAGATGACTGTGCTTCCTGTCACCTTTGTCCCTCTCTGGTGCACCTGCACCATCCTCCTCTACAGCCTCCACTATCACATCTGGGGATTCGCTTCAGGTTTCATCCACCTGGACATGGGTGCTCTCTCCCAAGAACAATCTCTGAAACCCTTCCAAATCCTCACTGGCTGATGACCATGGGATAAACAAGTTGGCGGTGGAACAGGGAGTATACATCCCCGTACCCGGAACTGGTTGACTGACTATACAGTAGGGGCATATAGGCAACCCGGTTACTGCCTCCCCTATAAATCCACACCTCACACAGCGTTCATGTCATTTACATTTTCCCCAGCTTTCCAGAGCCTGAAGAGCAGTGAGGCAGGAACTGTAGTCGGGGTTCCTCCTGAGGGGTCGCTTCAGGTCTCTCTGCATCTCCCCCTGCTACCACTTGCTGCCAATCCATGGTGGATACCTGTGCTCAGTTTTTTCCCCCTCCTAGTTCTCACACTCAGAATGAGCTCAAAGTTCTTTTGCTCCAAATATGGGCAGCCCAGTTCACTTGCCTGCTCTAAGCATGTGCTCAGGAAAATAGTTTCTTTTTGCTTTCCTCTCACTATCAATATTTCCTTCTGGCATTATCTTTTTAACTACTGGTGGTCTCACTCCCTCAGCTCCACTCACTCTGATTGCTCTAATATGGTACCTCTGCTTGCAGCTTCTATAGCTCCCTCTTGCCCATCCTCCAATCAGGACCCTGCCTGAGAGCCACGTTACCAGCAAGTCAAGCAAGCACATCACACCAGCAGACAAGGCCTAATGCCTGTTCCAGGCCCAACCCACAGCAAATTTTCTACTGTGCCACAGGGCCCAACCAGGCTGGGAAGCCTGGCACTGCGGTGGACTATAAGGCTCAGGTCCGGTGGTGATTTTGGGGTTAGGGGAACATCCCAGATGAGCCCCCACAGTGTAAACTCCCCCTTCCTGCCCCAGCTAGGGGCATACTTGTACTATCGCAGATGGTCAGGGCAGAAAAGGGAGAGCACTGCTAAGCACTAACATTCGAGACCTGTGCACTTCAGAAACAGCAGGAAAACAGTTGGTCTTCTACCTGCTCAGTGTCTTCACAGCTGTGTACTTTACCTTCTCTCTCACTCTGAATCTGATCTCCTCCCTAAACTGTCCACCAGACCCGGATCTCCCTCTGCAACTTGCGGCTCTAACCAGGATGGATTGAATATTTACCACTAGAATGCAACTCATGGAAAAATTAATTAGACTGCAAATACAGGGGAACAAAATATTTCATTTAATTTTGCATCCCCTCCTACTGTCAAATAATGCACAAATCACTATTTCCTCCCCAAACTGGCTTTTATTTTGCACCTCTACTGCAAATGATTCCAGTGATACAGTGGTCACATACTTCATTAAAAATAAATAAAGCAGCTCCATGGGGCTGTTAAGTTTTTACGTTACTGGCTGGACAAGATAAGGCAGCAGAAATTGATGAATTCAGGCAGACACATGCAAGGATTCTACTCTGCCTACCATCTCTCTCAGGTGCTCTACCCAAGACTTACTTGAACACAGATCCCAGCAATCTCCTGGCTTCTCTGGATCTGGTAAGTCAACCTTCACTTTTCTTTCCTCGGGTCACTTTATTTCAAATTGGCACTGGTCATCCCCCTTTTTACTCTGGCATGGGAAAGCGAGCGGCCTTCCCTACCTGGACCCCTGGGCACTGGTCCAAGTCACAGGGGCATCCAGGAATTTTCCTGATGACCCAGGTCCTAACCCACCTTCAGCATCTGGCACTATTCCCAGTGTTCAGGCACACCTGCCACTGTCAGTTGGCTCTGCCTCAGTACCTCCCTTACCACACCGTGGCCCAAACTTACTCCAGGGGTTCCGCTGGTCTTACTTCCTCGAGGGTCCCTGCCAGGCCCACATCTCTGCTTCACCACCTGAGCTGGAATTAAGCTCCAGCACAGGGGCTACCCTCCAAGGTCTGCTATTCTCAGTCTGTGACCCACCCCAATGTACCAGCACCCCAGGACCTGTCTCTCCAAACAGGCCCCCTGTTTTGGATGAAAGGATCCCTGGCTCACTTGACCCCCTAGGCTGCCCCTACACACTGGGTGTCAGGAGAACCCCTGCCACCAGTTCCCCTCCTGGGAGGGCCCTGTCACTGCCCTCCCAGCTCTGGTGACCTGGGATTTCATACACAAGGGCTCCTACTCTTTCTGGGCTTGCTAAAGCTGCCTACTGCCCTAGCCCCCAATGATGCAGGATCTGGCTACCTGTGTCCCCATGGAGCTCCATAACCCCACTCCTCATTGACCACAGTGCATTGAAAAAGCTGTCCTGACTGCACTCTTTAGGGGGTTTTCCCCACTGGCCCTCCTGGAATGCCAAGCTCCCTCCATTGCCAACCTTATCTACTCCTGACTCTACTCTTCCAGCCCCCCCTGCAGCCCCAGGCCTGGTGCCCAGGTTGCAAAAGGTCCCACTACTTCCTGTCAGTCCCCTTATATACCCTCTGAATACTCTCAGCTGCCATCTTGAGGCATCCAGAGCAATATCCCCCAGAGCACTAAACCCATTTCCTAGCTCGGTGGGGTAGGAGGGGGAAAGGGATTCTTAACAGTGGGAATATAGGCCCTGCATTTACTGGTGGCTTAAAATGACAAGATACAATTCAGTGTAAATGCAAGTTTATGTATTTTAATGTATAGTTGCATATCGGCAGTAACATGCAGGCCTACAAGTCTTGACTCTGATTGCTGTTTTGCAGTAGTCATTTGGGGAAAGAGGAAGTAAGGAGACAGGAGCAAGAGGGGGAGGAGACATAAGTGCTGCTTGAGGGAGGGGTAGGAAAGAGAGTTCCAGAGTGGAGGAGTTTAATGGCTTTATAAGGATGGGAGTCTGTAGGAGAAATCAAATTTGCCACCTGACAATAGGGGGTTGGGGAAGAGAGAAGGAGTGGGTGTCCCTGGCACATAGGTCATAGGAGGTGGTGGCCACGGGGAACAGCATATCTGAGGGGGTAGGTAGAAAGCAGGCTGAACCAGAATGTGGCTATGAGAGTAAGCAAATGGGTATATCATCTATGGGATAGGGTGGGATGCCACAATTGGCCATCTCAAGGGGCTCAGGAGCTCATAGACCCACTCCCCCTTCAGACCTATGGGTTATTCAACTGTTGAGGCCCCTCAGTGGGCTATTTCCCCATACACCACACATACCTAAGTCCACAAGTAGAGGTTTGAAGTTCTGAAAGTTAAATTTAATGAAACCAAAAAGTGCTATCAGAGCTATCAAGTAAGGCAGGTAGTTATTTTAGTAGGAACTATTCTGTTAGAACCAGTTGCAACAGGGAGTAATAATAAATCAACTTTGCTTTCAATGTCTTCTCACAGGCCTTCCAAACCACACATTTATTTATTTGAAAATTGATAACCAGAAGAGGCATACTGATTCCAGGTGCAAAACGCGGAGGGAAACAAAAGGATCAGAAGTACAATACACAATTATAAGTCAAATAAGCAAACATTTGATAAGTATAGTAAGATGGTGAAAAGATAAGATGTTACAGAAAAATACAAGTACAAGCTCAGCACAGTATGGAGCACCTGTTTGAGGGCTTAGTGAGATGGCAGCAGTACACAGTGTGCAAATACTATACTGACAACAGGTTAAAGACTTGTAGTTTGAGCGTGTACCTAGCCCTGTGGTGGAGGGAAGATCAGAGCTGGCATGGAAGTGAAACCAGTAAGCAGATACTGGAGAACCAGACCCAGGTGCCCTACTGTACCTAGAGTGGCAGAGGCTCAGGTTGGAGAGATATCCTGTGGAAGGGTAACAGTATCAGGTGGGGAGGGGTTTGAGTTTCAACTGGTGCCTGAGGGATCAAGGAAAGGAGGGGAGGCAGAGAGAGGATGGGGTGTTAGTTCCAGAAAGAAGGAATTCAATAGTAGAAGGCAGACTCCCCAGCTGAGGAGTAGGAGTGAGGAGTGGTGATAGTATGATAGAACGGAGGGAACAGGAGGTAGAGGCAACTGAGACAGGAGAGGTTGAAGGGAAGAGAAACAAACCATTATTTGGAAATGAAGGAAGTACAATGAACCTCAAATGTGAGGGCAGATGGATAGGGAGGAGTAAGGGAAACAATGGGGAGTACAAGGGGGAGTTTGTAGCAAATTGGCAAAAGGCATTACAGAGGGGGTCCAGTTTGGTAAGGGAAGTGGAGGGGTCAGTGCCATAGACCACATCCATGTAGATGAAGACAGAGAGCACCATTTTGGTAACAAGTACCCTGTGGGCCTGCAGAGATAAGCAGTCTTTATTTTGGTACAGACACCCATCTTGGGACAGAGTTTTGCATGGATGGCATCAATGTGGGCTGAGAAATCAAGCTTACTGTCAAGCCACACACCCAGGTACTTGAAGGAATGCACTGCATTGCACTGCTTCAGGGTGGGGGGGGCACCCAATGTAGTGAAAGCCAGTGGGTTGTGAGTCTGGCCAGTTTTTGACTGGAACCAAAGGTCATGGACACTGTTTTTAAAGTGTTGACCCAGAGTTGGTTGAACTGGAACCAGTACAGAACATTGATGAAGTCATGCTGCAGCAGGGCTTCAACAACTGTAATAGTGGGACTAGAGAGAAAGATGACTGCCATCAGCATACATGTGAATACTGTATGTGAGTAGACACGGGCAGAGGAGAGGTCATTCAGGAAATGTACACTAGTTTGAGACCAAAGGTGAAGCCCTGTGGGAGCCCAGCCTGGAAGTGACAGGATGCCTCCTACCTGTATCAACTGATGGTCCAAGAGGTAGGTACAGAACTAATTGATAGTGAGAGCTGAGAGGCAAGCAGAGCTCAGCTTGTCCTCTTATCTCTGCTGTTAATTGTTGTGACCATTTTTCTCCCTTAAAAAAGAAAAGAGAGAGGCCAATCACTAGCTCACCCCAGATCTCCTCACACTCTTCAAAGAATGGGATCTAAACTTCAAGACTCCTGTAACAATCCATGGAGACATTTGGAATGGACCAGAATGTTCTAGGTCAGAAAAGTCACTTCACTCCCAATATTCTGAATATCAATGCATCCTATACCACTGACCCACCAGCCATCACTGAGTCCTTTAATTCCTTTTTTATGAATGTAGGCAAAGACCTGCCTACAGGTACCCTACCTGCTACCCTTGTCCCTCAAGGAACCCCTATTCCCTTCAGCACCCTAAGACGTAAATTGTACTTTAAAAGGGTAACCTTAAAAACAGTCAAAAATGCCTGTTAAACACAGCTTCCAAAACCAGAGCTGGACCTGACACAGTGGATATGAAGCTACTTAGGATGGCCATAGAAGAATTGACCATACTCATCTAAAAACTATTCAACTTCTCCCACCAAATTGGCTCCCTTTACAAGGGGCCAGAGGGGCACAGGACAAGGCAGCATGGGTTCACAGCAGGAAGGTCATGCCAGATGAATCTAACAGATTTCTTTGACTGGGTGACCAAAGTAGTAGATCAGGGAGGGGCTGTGGATATGGCCTACCTAGACTTTAGCAAGGCATTTGACTCAGTCCCATGCAAAAGATTAATATACAAGTTAGCCAGCCTGGGAGTGGGTCCCAAGATGATAGCCTAGGTAAAGCATTGTCCGGAGAATAGGACACAGAGGGTAATAGTAAATGGAGTCCATTCTGAAGAAAGGGGGGTTACTAGTGGGGTACCGCAGGGTTCAGTATTAGGACCGGTCCTCTTCAATGTCTTTATAAGCAACATTGCAGAGGGACTGGAAAGGAAAAGTATGTCTCTTTGTAGATGACACAAAGATCTGCAACAGAGTTGATGCACAAGGTGGGGTGGAAAGGATGAAAAGGGACTTGGCAAGGTTAGAGGAATGGTCAATTGTATGGCAGCTTAGATTTAATGCTAAGAAGTGCAAGGTAATGCACATGGGAAACAAAAACCCAGGGGAAGAGTACACAATGGGGGGTGAGATACTAACAACAACAAAAATGGAAAAGGACCTGGGGGTAGTCATATCAGATGACTTAAAGGTGGGCAAGCAATGTGAGAGGGCAGTAAGGAGGGCTGGGGGGATACTGGGATGCATAGGGAGAGGCATCACCAGTAGAAAACAGGAAGTTGTTATCCCTTTGTACAGACAGCTGGTGAGACCCCATCTGGAGTACTGTGTGTAGTTCTGGAGATCCAATCTCTGCAAGGACATAGACAAGATGGAAGCTGTCCAGAGGAGGGAAACTAAAATGGTGCAGGGTCTGCACCAGAAAACATATGAAGAGAGACTAAAGGAGCTTAATATGTGTAGCCTTGAGGAAAGGAGGGAGAGGGGGGACATGATAGAAACTTTCAAGTACCTCAAGGGAATCAACAAAGTCCAAGAGGGTAGCATCTTTCAAAAAAAGAGGTGTGCAAGAACAAGGGGGCACAATTTTAAGATGGGGGGCAGCTCAGAGGTAATGTAAGGAAGTATTTTTTCACAGAGAGTGTTGTGGATGCATGGAATGACCTTCCGGAGGAGGTTGTGGAGTCAAAAACAGTGGTTGAATTCAAGTATGCATGGGACAGTCATAAGGCAATTCTAGGGGTGGGGGTAGAAAGAAGTAGGCTGCTGGTTAACTAGGATCTGCAGCTTATCCATCAGGTAGGGAAATGGGCAGACTGGGTGGGCCAAGCGGTCCTTATCTGCTGTCAAATCCTATGTTTCTAACATCTGAAAACAAGAGACTGGGGCCTTAGTCTTTAAATCCAGTAACAGCACAGTGGTCTTTAATTACATGCCCATCTCTAGCCTCTCTCACCTCTTGAAGACATTAGGGAAAATTATCAGTGATCAGATAGTGATCTACATGTTGGCACAATCTCCTAGCTACTCAGCAACATTGCTACAGAAATTGAGATGACCAAAAAATTCTACATAGCCTAAGACAAAGAATGTGATGACACTGTCTTTCTAGATCTCTCCAAGGCCAAGCCATTACATCCTAGTTCTAAAACTCCAGGAGATGGGCCTGTCAGCAGAAGCTACAGCATGGTTCTTTGACTACTTAATCAACAGAACACAAAAGACCAGATAGGGAGAGGTATTCTCTGGTCTGCAATATGTTACCACAAAGTCCCACAAAGCTCAGTCCTTGGACCACTGCTTTTCAACCAGGACCCAGAAGTTGTGCTCACTCTAAAGCACTATTGTATGTAGATGACACAGTAATCCATGTCTCCCACTGTGATCCAGAGACCCTGGAAAACAACCTGCAATCTGATTTTAGCAGAGTCTGTGACTGGCTCATCACTTACATGATAGTTATTAATGCCAAGATAATCAAAATTTCAGTTGTTCAGGAGTACCCGTGCTCTGAAGGGTAAGCCAGTACTGCACATCACAATACTGTCTGTGGACCCCGTTCTCAAGTACATGGGTATACATCTGAAACAAATAAGTATAGAAACATAGACAATGACATCAGAAAAAGTCCAAGGGTCCATCTAGACTGCCTGTAGTTACCTATCTACTCAGGGATCTATTGTCCATATGGGGTTCTATCCTTCCTTGCCCACTCCACTGCACCCTTTCCTATAGCCACCAACTGGAGTAACCACCAAACCCTTCCCTCTGGCCCAGCCATGTTTGAAACCATTTATGGTCTAAGCATCCACTTCATCTGCTGGCAGATGTTCTGTGACTCGGTCACCCTTTCTGTAAAATAAAAATTATTCACATCTTTCTTAAACATTCCCTCTCCAGTTTCCACTTGTGACCTTAGATTCTTTTTTTTTTATTATTATAATATGCTTTATTAAGGTTTTCCAGAAAATACATATACAGGAAAGAAAAAGAAACAAAAAATACAATACAGTACCATGCATATCAAAACTTTCCATATGGCATCTGACCCTTTACATTGGATGGTTCCCCCGACCCCCCAACCCTCTTTCTATCCCATACACCTTCCCTCCCTCCTCCCCTTCTCTTAACATTTCCAATAATATGACACTATTCACTCCCCCTCCTCCCTTAACTCCCTCCCTTATTTATGGGACTGCTTTCCAATTCCATTGTATGGTATTACCTTGGACACTTATGCAAACGAAGAATGATTGCTTTTTTCCATATTGCTGTCCTTCTTTCCAGGAAAGCTGAAATATTGCCGTCTATCAGGTAGCTTTAACCTCCCAGCCATAAATTCTGTAAATTGCTTCCATCTCTCATTAAATTTAGATGCATTATAGAATTGTGCTATCAGCTTTTCTGTGTAAAAGACTGCATAAATTTCTTGAACCCACTCTCTGAATGGTGGCGCAGTGTCTTTAATCCAGTATCTAAGAATGAGAAGCAATGTTGCCGCTGAAATAAGAGCAAAATAATATTTATATGTTTGGGATGATATTGGTGAAAGGTTACCCAATACACAGGTCTCTATATCAAAGTGGCATGATCCTTTGAATAATGGATCTGCAAATTTTATTATCTGTTGCCAAAAGTTTTGAACTATAGGGCAAGACCATAACATATGCTTTAGAGTACACTGCTCTTGTAAACATCTGGGACATACGCCATTTTGATTTTTACCCATTAGTTTAAGTTTTGTAGGTGTGTAAAATAAATTATGTAATATGTTGAAATGAAGAAGCCTTAATCTATCCTGTTTTAACCATGTGTAATTGCTCATCCAGATCTGTTCCCATGTATCAGAATCATAAGAGATGTCTGCAGAATGCTTCCAATAAAATGAAATTGAGGGGTACTTTCGCTAAAATTTTACCAATAAAAATTTGTAGATTTTAGAGATAGGTCTAGGTTGAATTGCTACTTGAAACATTTGCCCTAATATTTCCGTCATCTTGGAGGACCAAGGTGGAGATCCTAAATTTGACTGGATAAATGTTTTAAGCTGTAAATATTTGAACCCAGGTAGAGACACTACACCCAGCTTTTGCTGGACTTGTTTAGGGGAATCAAAACTGTTATCTGATATTAAGTCTAACAGAGATACTTCTTTTAGTTCCATCCAGAAAGAAGGAGAAATAGGCTTATTCCCTATTTGCAAGTTCATGTTATGACAAACCGGCTGCCCCAAGTCCTGTCTCTTATCCAAATTAAATAATGCACACCACTGGGTATGTGCCCTCACTGACCATGCAATGGGGTTGTGGTGCCAAGACTTGGGTAATTTTTACTGAGGGATATATAATAATGCCTTTGTCGATAGAAGATGCTCCGAAGACCTAGCTCTTTCTATTTTAAGCCACACCAACTGTGACTCTAAATTCTCTTGGGGCATCAACCACTGAAGATATTTGCTACCATGAAGGGCTAAATAATATAGAAATAAATGTGGCATACCCAACCCTCCCCTTTTCCTCTCCATTGTTAATTTGCAGATTGCTCTTCTAGGTCTTTTATCTTTCCATAAAAAGACTGACCAAATAGAGTCTACCTTTTTAAACCATGCTTTAGGGAGAAATACATTCAACATAGTAAGAGGATACATTAGTCTGGGAAGTATCACCATCTTGATTATGTTTACTCTCCCCCACAAAGAAGGTGGTAATCCTTGCCACCTTTTTAGGTCTTGTTGCATCTGTTTGATAACTGGGTCGATATTTAATGATTTCAATGTATTGATATCTGAAGCAATCTCTATTCCCAGGAATGTGATTGCTTTAGATGACCACCCCAGTCCCAGTTCTTCTACCTCCCTCCTGGAACAAGTTGAATTCAATGGAAGAACCAATGTTTTGTTACGGTTCAGTTTATATCCTGATAAAGCACTGAACTGCTCTATTAATTTCAACACTTCTGTTAGAGACACTTGCCAACACGAGAGATGTAGAAGAATGTCATCCGCGAACATGGACATTTTGTAGTCTTCTTCCCCTATGGTTATGCCCCTTATCTCCTTTACACTATTAATTTTCTTAGCCAAGCGTTCGATATTCAAATTGAATAACATAGGGGACAAGGGACAACCCTGCCTAGTACCCCTTGTGAGCCTAAAACTGTCCGAGGTGACCCCATTACAAAAGATTCTCGCTGAAGGGAATGTATATAAGATCTTGGCCCATATTATATACTCAAGGGGTAATCCATACCTGGGTAGTAAGTCGAATAGGAATTTCCAACTAACCCTATCAAATGCTTTTTCCGCGTCGAGGGACACCAAGACCATGTCGGTGTTGGTGTCCCCCGACGCAGAAAGCAAATGCCAAATTTTTCTGAAATGATCACTTGAGTGTCTACCGGAGACAAATCCAACTTGATCTGGTCCTATAAGGCTTGACCAAACTTTTTTAAGCTGGAATGCTAATGTGCTTGGCAGTATCTTTATATCTATGTTTAATAGTGAAATTGGTCTATAATTCTCGGGTCTAGTCAAATCTTTCCCTGGTTTTGGAAGCACCACAATTCTAGCCTCCAACATTGTTAACTCCCTGATAGGAGAGAAATATAGGTGGATAAATAGCATTCTCAAGAATGGGCTAAGTTCTTCTTTGAAAGTCTTATAAAATAAGGCAGAATTACCATCAGGCCCGGGAGCCTTGTCCAAAGGTACTCTATCTATAGCTTCATTGATTTCTTGTATGGTAATTTCTTCTTTAAGCTCTAATTGCTGTGTTAATGTGAGCTGAGGAAGATCCATATCTTGCAAAAAGCTCTCTAAATGCAGATGATAATCTGTCTCTAAGGGATGGGCTGTATATAGATTTGAATAGTACTTCCTAAAGTCATTTGCTATATCCACCGGGTTTGAATTTAGTTTCCCTGTAGCACTGTCTTTTAAGTTGACTACCCAGTTAGCTTCCTTCTGTTTTTTTAATCTTTGGGCTAACAATTTCCCTGATTTTTCCCCTTGTCCTATATATGTAGCCTTCCATTTTGCTGCTGATTTCAATGTATGATTGAGTAAGTATGCTGCGTATTTGGTTCTTAACGCATGAAGTTCCTCCCACATGAGCTCATCTGTTGCCTGGTGCAAATGGGATTCTATAAACTTTATTCTGGCTAGCCATTCTTCTACTTGCATGGAATTCTTACGCTTCCTCATTTAGGCTGATTTAATTAATACTCCTCGTCATACCGCTTTCATCGCCCCCCAAAGAGTATCTTTATTCCCCACCGATTCCCAATTGTTATTCCAGGAATCTTTAATAAATGCTCTCATGTGGTTCACTATTTCCTCCTCCCCTAAAAGTTGGTTATTAAGAAACCATGATTTCAAGACTTTTTGATAATTTTAGAATCTCAATTTCACCCAGATTGGAGAATGATCTGATAATACTCTGGCATATATTCCCACGTCTTCTATACCCTGTAAAACCATTTTACTTATGAGAAAACAGTCTATTCGAGAATAATCTTTATGAGGTGGGAAATAATAAATGTAATCTATCTCCTGGGGATAATAAACTCTCCATGGATCAATTAGACAGGAGTTCTCCAAAAATTCCCTCATTGCCCCCTGAGCAGGCCATAGTGCAACTCTCTTACTAAATGACCTGTCCAGATCATTGAAATATACTAGATTCCAGTCCCCTCCCAGAAAGCATGGGACATTAGGGGAATAAGCAATAATAGCAGCTAGAGGGAGAAAAAAAGGGGAATCTACATTTGGCCCATATATTGATCCCAACATAACCTCCACTCCTGCTAATATCCTTTGGATTACTATGAATCTCCTCTCCGGATCTTTCCTGGATTTTGTTTCCTGGAAGGCCACATTCTTATTAATAAGGATAGCTACCCCTCCCCATCTAGGGCTGTTACCTACTCCAAAGACCTGGCCCACCCAAAGTTTCCGTAGAGCTGACAGACGGTTAGTAATGATATGTGTTTCTTGCAAAAGAACTATGTGTGGATGATATCTACTAAGATGTCTTAAGACATTGTACTTCTTGGCATTGTCCTTGCCTCCTTTAATATTCCATGACATTATATTCCAGCTTCCCATAAATTTACCACAACAGTAGCCTTCTTTTCTAGTGTCCTGCCTATACCAATTCATCCCTTTTGTCTCTTATTCAATATTAAATGCAGTCCCACCCTTCCCCCTCCCCATCTATCACTATCCTTAACGAGTGTCCCCCCTCTTTCTCCATGTCCCAGATCCCCCTCTTCCCAGGCCAAACGCCTGCTCCAAAATGTTTTGGCCACTATACCCTCTTGGAGCCACATCCGCAGCATTATGCAAAATGTCAAGAGGAAAAAAAAGTATGAAATGTTCCTTTCCACCACTTAATATGCTATTAATCATCTACCTTGTTACCCCAATAATGTCAAAAAGAAAATAGAGGGGAGCCCCCTGCATGACCATGAACTAAGATTGACCTAAATATATGTTTGAACACCTTTGTACATTCATAGTGATCTTATTATCTGGTTCCCCATAACTAACACCATAATAATTCAACTCACTATCTATTTCTTCCTGAAATTCTAAGTCAGAACATTTTGTAGTACTTTATAATATAATTAAATGCCTTGCAAACATGCTCCATTCACATTAACATAACGGTGAGATTCACATCGTCCTTGAAATTTACTTAAACTCAGATCCAGAGAGCAAGCACCATAATGAATAACTTGTTCGAATAGCAAATATAAACTAAAATTCAGAGTGCTTACAAGGTTGCCCTGTATTACCCTAATACCAGAATATGACACTAGAGAGCGCATATAGTCTATACATGTCATATTTGTTGGATCCATACCGAATTTCTTAAATTATATATGTAGCATCATTCCTGCTTTAAACAAAACTAAAAGTTCTCCAATTTCAGTCTTGTTAACTCAGAGGACAGTCTCCAACACCTCTAAACTTTACACAGACTGGAGAAGCAATACAGAAAGGCATCACCATTAGATCAGCTAGATCTCTATAGGCTTGTGATTCTTCTTGGATTCTCTAAGAAACGCTCACCCCCTCCTTGCCAAATAAATCAGGGACTCTCCATTTTAGATCCTCCAGAGCCTGCATTGCCGATTCATACCTCTGGTTTCCATTGGGTAATGAGACTTCCAGCTGAGCTGGAAACAGCATTCTGAGCTTGATCTTTTCTGCCTATAACTTGGATTGAATCACTCTATATGCTGCCCTCTCTTGGCGCACCTTGTATGTGAGGTCTGGGACCAGGCGTAACTGTTTACCTTCCCAAATTATCATCTCAGCGTTTCTCGCCGCTTTCAGAATACGGTCCCTGTCTAGATAATTCAGGACCTTAAATATAATAGGACGAGGTAGTTGCTCTGCCGTGGGTTTTGGCCTGATTGACCTGTGAGCCCGTTCTACCACATAAGTGGGGCTATTGGGGGATGGACCTGCCACACGAGTGCACAATTTTTGGATGAAGTTTACTGTATTTGTACCTTCCTCTCCTTCTGGAAGGCCTAGCAGCACTAAGTTGTTGCGTCTGGACCTGCCTTCAAGGTCGTCTACTTTATCCTCCATCTTTTTGACTGTTTTTTTAAGGGCTGTATTTTCAATTATAACTTCTTCCAGCTTATCCTCTATAGAAGAAATGTGTGTTTCGGCATCAGTAACCCTTGTAATCAGGCCATTTATAGATGCCTTCCACTCTCTAAAATCCACGATGAGGGAGAATAGTGCAGACTTAATCACCAAGACATCCTCTTGTAACTGTCCCGACGTTGAGGATTCTAGGATTTCTGCTGGAGACTCACTTCTACGATGCCTTTTTGCTTCCAGGCTTCCCACTGCCTTTTCACTTTCTTCATCGGTGTCACTTCGGATTTCGTCTCTTTGCGATTCCATGACAGTTGACTCTATAACTCCCTACAGTATTCTCTTACGTTGGAGCAACTTTAAAATGCTTTATCTGGGTGGAAAAAGTGGAATTTTTTGCATATACTCGCGGAGCTGCTACAGCGAGCTGCTTACTCCCTCAAGGGCATCACATGACTCCCCGTGACCTTAGATTCTTGAATCTCTAGTCTTTCTAAATAGTTTCCCTGAGTTCACCTTATTTATTCCCTTCAGGAATGTAAAGGTCTCTATCATACCTCTTTCTTGCCTGGTCTCCGTGAATACATGTTCAGTGCCTTGAGATGATCCTCATAAGATTTGTCTCTTAGCCCTAAGTCATCTTGGTCACCCTTCATTTCAGCATCTCCAGCCAGTCTCTGTCCCTTTTTAGCTGAGGACTCCATAACTGAGCACAACATACCATGTGTGGCCTCACCAGTGACCTATATAGAGGTAGTACTACTTCTTCCTTTTTCCTGCTGTCAGTACCCCTTTCAGTACACCCCAGCATCTTTTTAGCCTCTCTATAGGCCTTGTGACACGTTTGAATGAAGGAGTCACTAATGATGACTCCCAGGTCTCTTTCTTCTGCTGTAGTGTTCAGTTTCACCCCTTCCCTCCAGTACTCTGTCATGGCATTTTTGTTCCCTAGATACACAAGCAAACAATGCTTGCCATGAATTTCAACTGCCAAACCCTAGACCACCACTCTAGCCTTTGTAGAACTCCTTGATCCTTTTGTATCTATCTATCTTGCTGCAGATCATCATGTCATCTGCAAAGAGACACAGTTTGCCCTGAATGCTCTCTCCAGTATTGCTGATGAACATATTGAAGAGGACAGGACCCAAGACAGATCCCTGTGACACCCCATTCGTGACCTCCCTCACTTCCAAGCTGACCCCATTTACCACCACCCTCTACGGTCTCTCCTTCATCCAGTTTCCCACCCAGCTATATCCTTAGCTACTCCAAGTCATCCAGCATCCTCAGCAATCTTCCGTGTGGCACTGAGTCAAAGCCTTGCTGAAATAAAAGTAAATAAACAGCAAGACTCTCGTCTACCATCTTTGTCAACCAGTCAAAGAAAACTATTAGGTTGATAGGACAAGACCTCTATGCCAATAACTCATGCTACTTTCTATCCTGTAGACCACATGGAGCTGTCCCTATACTTCACTTCTCATGCCAACTCCTTTGTCAAAATATTCACCAACATCATGGTTTGCTATACAGAAACAGACACATTACCTCTGAGGTAAAAAAAAACAACCTCCTAGCCTCCAGCCTCCTCATTTTGATAATTGACTATGGTGCGGAAATCTACTCAGCCACTAACATCACTATCATCAAAAGAATCCCTGTCAACTTCAGCCATGCCTGCAAGTTTGCACTCAAAATGAAAGCTGACTCTCACCACTATGACCAATATGCCTCCTCTAACTGTCTTTCTTTCCACCTCTGAGTTACCCTTAATGAAGCCCTGCTATGTACAAGAGCTCTTCTTGGCCAAATGCTGCTAGTTGTCTGCAATCACTTCTCACTGATTAGCCACATCCATGGAATTTGATCTATGGGGGGCCACAAACTACTCTCTCTCAAGAAAAGAACACTTGGCCAACATGCCTTTGTAAATATAGCAATCTGTTATTGCTTGTTAATATTTTATTTTAATAACCTAATGTTGTTTGTAACTTATATGTAATCTGCTTGATTTGGTCACCTTTGAAAAAAGGGCTAATTTGTTAATGCTTGTTGATATCTGTTGTTGTTTGTGAGTTTTACGTAATCTGCTCAACATGGACACCTTTGAAGAAGGGCTCTTGGACTCAAAGTTCTTCCAAACACAGTAAATAAATTAATAAAATAAAAAAATTAAACAATACTAAGTATATTCAGCAGAGACTTATTATAAATAGACTGTATAGATAATTTATGCTTGAATTATGTTTCACTTAAGCTCTACATTGTCATTTTCATGAATGCAATAGTTGTCAAATTTATTTATTTATTACCCTGTGCTGTCTCTCATAACGTTGTTATTATTGTCATTGTTTTTGGTGTAGTCTGTTCAGCCTTCCCATGTTTCTTCTCTTACAAACTCAAATGTTCTCTGAAGTATAATGTACATAATTAATTCTGGGTTGCTCCTGAGAAAGGGGCATTTTGTCTCAGTGAGCCTACCCAGTTAACAAAATCAATAAATAAATTATTGTGTTTGTCCTGTTTCCACACTGATTTACCTTTTTCCTCACCCAGGGCATTGCCATGCTGGTACCCTTCCTTTGGCCAGTAGATGTAGTGCATGTGAACAACTGCCTTCATGGCCAGATACTTTGCAGCTCCTTCCTGGGTCAACAGGGGATGTGCAAATGCCAGGTGCCCACCATCTTCAAAAGCCAAGCAGCTCACCTCCAAGGTGTGCCTGATTTCCATCCTCCCAAGCCATTATGTGATTCTAGGGATCCCACAAGACCATTAGTCTACCAGGTGTCAGCACAATGGACTGCTTTAGTGCCACTGGGCTGGTCCTTTGGCATAATTATTTGGCAGATTGCTAGGCATGGGTTTTCTTTTGAAGTCATTGAAGTGTTAGAACCAAAAACAAATATACTGAATGTTAGACAAGCACGTGAACTATACAGAAGTAGTCCTACCAAATGTCTAGTATAGGAATGTGTGAAGTTGAGAAACCTTCACTTGGCCAGAAGTTTGCGAAGGTCACAAACACTGTGAAGTTCGAAGTGCCAACTTCACAATTTTCTTGCAAGGTGAAGTGGCACTTCTTCCAACAAAATGACCAAACTTCACTTGTGAAGTTGCCACTTCACAGAAAAAATGTGCCACTTCACCTGGCAAAACACTGTGAAGTCAGTAAAGTTTGAAATTGGTGATGTCTATAGGCATTTCATGAAGCTCTGCAAAGTCAAAGTTTTGCAACTCTGTGGCAACTTCACTGACGAAGATTAAATTTGCTATATCTCTATTCTTGTGGTGAGCATGTTGGTTCACCCCATCTGGTGTCTGGATTTACACTTTAAACCTGGGTTCCCACTTGAGTTGGCAGGTTCATGCCTAATAAGAAACTGAAAACTGAAATATTTTCTCTTTGTAAGTTATTTACTGGTGATGCTTGATGTCGTGAGATAGACTTGTTCCCTCCCTGCTCATTGGCTTTATCACAGTGAGTAAATACTACTATATTTCATAGTAATATAATTTAAATTTCATTTCATCTTCCTTTGAGGAACGCAACCATGGCATACTGAGGACTTACCAAAAATTGTAGTAGTTTCAGCTGCCACAGAAAGCTGCAGGAGATGTAGAGCAGCAAGCAGCAGATCATAAGCATAGTGACAATCAGGGTGCAGACACCACACAAAATTATTTTATATAAAATGTTTTCTGACTTAGACATATCATTTCAGTCTTTGCTGCAATACATGTCATCATTGTTGTGTGTGTGTGTGTGTGTGTGTACTCAAGAAAGACATTCTTATAAGTTTAGGACTTACAGCTTTATGCCCAACAAGAAATTTAAAACACAATTATTTTTTTTTCGTAATTTATTTACTAGTCTGGCTTGGCGACTGAGAGTGAGACTTGTCAGATCACTGGCACTATTGCAGTGAGTGACTGAAGATTATTGTATTTCATAATAATTAAGCAATAAAGCATGACGAGGGGGTGTTATAGTGGAATAACAGCTTGCTTTGTGTGGGTTGAATCAAGAGGCAAAGCTGAGTGTCACACCATAATGCCCCCCAAAGTGCCTTATTGCGATTATGAAATGAGTCCCCATTAATAAACTAAATTTGTTTTTTTATATACGTTTGCTATGCATATTATTTAACATTTTTTTTCCACTATTTCAAAAAGCTTTCAGAGACAAAATAGCCCAAGTTTGGGAGCAGTGCGTCAATTTAAGCTTGTCTATAGGTGGCACTGCTGCTGCATATAAGCAGCAGTTTAGTAAGAGCAAAGCTAGGACAGGCAGTGGCTTCACACACAAGCAGGGCATCGGGTCAGTGGCTAATAGTTGAGTGTCAGAAGATAGATTGCATCTAGTAGTAGTAGTAACATTTTATTTATACAGGAATATGAAGACAACTTCAAACACCATTAGGGTTACAGTAATCCTCTTTACAAGGTGCACCTGTTTTAGATGTCAATACAAATTTCAATAAAACAAAACAAGCCATAAAAAAATCACACATCGGACAATACAATGAATACTTAATACAAAACAACGTTATATCATAGCGCTTAAACCTCTTCAAACCATGAGAGTCATATATTACATTCACAGCGAAAACATATTTCTTGTTTCATAACAGAGTTAAATTCAGTTAAAGTCAAATCCTGGGTTTTCAATGACAATGAAAGTTCATTCCCAGTAATGGCAGCTGTATACTGGAAAGTCAGAGTTACAAATCTATTTTTATATTTGGGAACTATCAGATCTCTAGCTCTAGTTTTGGGAAGGTTAAACTGGTGTGATGGAGGAATAAGTCTCTCTGCAAAACCTTTAGGATGTCTGGTCTTATAAATTGTATAGACCAAATATGTCCAGATTTGTTTCCTACTAGTCTCTAGAGAATACCAGTTTAACTTAGTGTACATATGACAGTGATGAATATCAATTTTACATCTTAGTACAAACCTTGCTAACCTATTATAATATATATCAAGTTTATGTAACAACATTTTATTAGCAGTAAAATATACATGGCTTCCATAATCAATCAGTGGAATTATTAACTGGTTTGCTATTACCTGCCAGTCCCTAATACCCAGACAGTTTACAGTTCTCCTAAGCGTACCTATCCTCAAGTGAATGTTTCTTATTACTGTATTTAGATGTTGTTCAAATGATAATTTATGGTTGAGAGTTACCCCTAGGTACTTGTAAGCCATGGCTTGAGTCAGACAATTTCCGTTTATTGTTTTTATATTTAATTTGTCATTTTGTAAACCATTCTTAGTTGTATTTAAACCAAATAACATAGTTTGGGTCTTCTTTGTATTTAATACAAGACCTGAGGAGGTAAACCAAGCCTACAGTATATTGAAGTCTGTCTGCAGGTTGGCCTCTACCTCACCCATGTCTACTCCATCAGAGACCTGAACAGTGTCATCAGCATAAAGTCTGACATGCGTAGTTTTTATATGGAGAGAAAGATCATTTATGTAAATGACAAATAACAGGGGTCCTAATATGGATCCCCGTGGAATGCCTCGAGTCAGTGGTAGAATCGTTGAACCAGTCTCTTTAACCATCACCATTTGAAATCATTCCTCAAGATATGATCGAAACCAGTTTAATGGTTCAGCTGCTATACCTATCTGTTTCAGCCTCCATAATAATAATGAATGGTCGACCAAGTCAAATGCCTTCGATAGGTCAACGAACACCGCACTCACAGAGCTTGACCCTCCAAGTGGGGTTGCCACTAGATCAATAAAATCAGTGAGTGCGGTGGACGTCGACCTACCCCTTCTAAAGTCAGACTGAAATTCATTTAACTTGTTATATTTTTCTAGATAATCCATAAATTGGCTATGTATCAACCTTTCCAGCAGCTTAGGTAAGACAGACAATAGGGCGATTGGCTTATAGTTTGTAGGCCTGAAATCAGTACCCCCCTTGTGAATTGGCACTATTTTGACTTGTTTCTAGGACTTGGAAATTTTCCTTCAATCAGGCTCCTATTATAGAGACTAGTTAAAGATTGGGCCACCTCGAGTATGGAATCTTTCAGGAATCTAACTTCTATGTAATCTAAACTTTTAGCTTTATTTTTTTTGTAGTTTATTTATTTCTTTACTTCCTTCCTTGTTATTTGTTTAAACCTAAATTTTGGGACAAAATTTTGATCTATTTGATTATCATTTGCCTCTGTCCCATATTGTCCCTTTTCTAGTAATCCAATAGGGATGTTCAAATCGGGAAGTTCAGTGAAATATTTGTTTAGAACATTTGCAGCATTAACTGGATTTTGCAGAACACCATTTTCAATAAATTTTATACAACTTGAACTAGGAGCATTAATTTAGCTTTGGGCGTGGAGATAGACAAGGCTATAGAACTGCCACTCAGTGCCTGGGTTACTGTTGAGACTGGAAGGAGCACTGGATACCACAGGTTCCTAACATCAGAAGGAGAATTCAGTTTAACTTATATATACCAGTACGAGAAAGTGGGACCGGAGAATGTATGTCACAGGCAACATCAGAGTTCTTGACTGAAGTACATATTATGTGGGGACAAGCTGTGGTCAGTTGAGCCAGTGTAGGGCTATTTGTCAGGTGCAGAGTCGGTTTTACTAGGAGCTACTTTTACCCAGGCTATTCTGCTGGGATAACATCTCAGTTGAAAGCAGCTCTGAACCAGTCAGAAGCCGAGATTCTTAAGACCCATTTCATAATATAATTCAAATTTAATATCACAGACATCGTCCTGTGAGGAAGAAGAATCAAGTCTCAACTCCCTCCAAGGCCATTTGTACAACTGTGAGTACACCACCATAGTTGTTAGCTGGTAGGGTGGGACTAGTCAGTTGACTCCCATGACTTCTGGACAGCTAGCTGCCATTTTGTTCTATGCATGTGCATAGCATGGGCACTTAAGAAAGACAATGTTGTAAGTCTGTGGCTTCATGCCTATTAAACAGAAATATTTTTTTTCATAAATTGTTTACTGGTCAGGCTTGATTATTAGTGAGTGAGACTTGTCAACTCACTGGCATAGCTGTAGTGACTATATTTCATAATGCTATAAGTTAAATTTAAACCAGCAGTATTTGTTAGTCACAGTATAGTTTTTTTCAGAAATACAGACTAGAGTCAATCAGGAATTTACATAATCAAAATGGTAATGAATAAAATAACTAGAGAGTTGGGAGATGCTGGTGGAAATGGACATACAACAAAATGACTAACAAGTAGGAGCAAAAACCAGGAGAAGGGTAGGAGAAATAAGAATAACTTATCATGTAATGTCTCACAACATAATCATACAATATAAAATAATATGCATATCACATAACAGTGTAATGCAACATAACATAAAATAATACATATAACATATTATACACAGTCCATGACATGACATAGTATAAATATGTTAGTAATAACCCACAACAGGGTATGGGGTTATAGGCATTTAATCTATGCCTAGGTTGCATTGTGAGGCATGAGACTGCAGGCCAAGTGTCCTCACAGCACCCCAGGTTTTTATTAAGTTAGCAATAACCCACGAAAGGGTATGGGGTCATAGGTAGATTAGAGATACAGCGAAGTTTAATTTCATCTGCAAAGTTCTGGTGAAGTCAGAAATTTCGTCCCACAGAATATTTAGCAAAATTTGTGTATTCTGGGAAATATGCCATGAGTTCAAAATATGGAATTTTGCTTGCAAAATGAGGAATTTCACCCGCAAATAGTGGGATTTCATAAGCAAATGGCAGAATTTGGCCTGCAAGTGGCAAAATTCCTCATTTTGCTGACGGAATTTCTCACTTCACACCTGCGGAATATTTTGTGAAATGTGCAAATTTCACGAAATATTTCGAGGAGTGAAATTTGCAGACTTCGCCCATCTCTAATGTAGGATAAAGTATGGGGTGATGTGTGTAATGAGAAGTTTACACACACCTGAGGTGTTAGATGCTTGCACAAACACCGAGGATGTGTCTAAACTTTGAGTTTACACACACCACCCCATGTTTTATTTTACTTAAGTGCTGCATTTTCCTTTTTCACCAGAACAATTATATAAAATAAAAAAGACATTCCTGTGCAGCCGTAGTCTGCTTAGGTTTGAGCTGGCAGTCTGTGGTCACTTTTGTTTATTTATCTAAATGTTTTTTAATAATTTATTTCTGTCAGGTGGCAAAATTCAGCTTTTTTATTTTATGCTACTTGGTTGTGTATTTTGAAGTCACTTACCACCGAGTTTGAGTGGCAGATCCGTCTCAGTGGCAAGACAATGCAGCTAGCGGTCAAAAAGGAAGAGCTGCAGCGAGGCGTGGTTTCGCCGCTAACAAGATGGAGCCTAAACCTAAAACAAGCTGTTCCCTACTGCTCCTTATCCGGCACATTTTATTACATTTTAAGACAGAATTAAATTTCCCAAACTGTAAGGAACCGATTGGTACCTTATCCATTCATCTTGCGACAGCCGAAGCATAGCTGCAGGGAGTTTGCAGGACCCAGTGGTGGTGGTGGAGGAAATGTTTAACAAACTTTTAATTCAGATGGCAGAAGTAACAGCTGCTTCTCACCAGACCACCCACATGATCCAAAAACTGGAGGGGTGGCTTCTCTGGATAGAGAAACAGGTTGCTTCACATGAGGTTGCAATTCAGGAACTTCAGAGCAATGCAAGAGAACAAGTTGCCAGCATACAAGGACTTCTCCTTAAAGTTGATGACTTGGAGAACCGCAGCCTGAGAAACAATCTCTGGCTGCTCTGCTTTCCTGAAGGTGCTGAGCTAAAGAATACTAATAAATTTCTACAACACACCCTCTCAGCAGTACTGAAGCTGTAGGGGGACTTTCATTTTGACATTGAAAGGGTGCACAGTACCCTAGCCCCAATACCAAAGAGGGGCGCGAGACTGAGGCCCATACTAGTCAAATTGCTAAGTTACAACAGAAGACAATCCATCCTTTCATGATCTTGAGAGCTGGGATGCCTGGAGTGGCAGGGGCACCACATCACATTCAGATCTATCAAGATTTTTCTAAAGAACTCTCAGCCAGGTGCAGTGACTACACTGAACTGCGACATGCCTTGCAAAAACTCGGCTTGACATACTCTATCAGGTACCCAGCCACAATGAGAGTGCAACATAATGGAACACAACTCTCTTTTGAAACCCCTGTAGCTCTGGAAGATTTCATCTGATGGACTTGGCTGAGAGAGATGAGAGCACGCAGAGCACAAATGGAGCATTGATGCCAGGAGAACCACAAGGCAAGGCCTAACAGTCCCACTGAGCAGTGCCACAGTTAGGAAATGGAGCTGTGAGAGGCCGGGGCTGAGGAGATGAATTGGGCCCTGCCATGCTGAAATCAAAAGAGGCACCTATAATTGCCACATGAACAGAGAGACCACCCACAGGAGAGGCAGCGGATCAACCATTCCAGCACACGTGAAGGATGCAGAGAGGTCCCCACAAGTCTGGAGCAATATGCAATGCCAAACTGATATGACTCTCTCAGGCTGCAATGACCACCATCTCAGAACAGGCCACCTGCATCCCTGACCTCGTAGTAGGCATCCCCCCAGAGAACTCAGCAGTCAGAACATAGGACTACAACAGGATCAGAAATGGGTCCCTCTGGTCACCAAGTTGTAGCCTAACCAAGATGGGACATTAGAAGCTACTGGCAGGGAAGAGGATATAGACATTGCACCTATTTTGCAAATTTTGTACACTGTGGAGCCTGTTCCTGAGACTGAGATCAAGTGATCAGATAAGTTGTGCTTTCTTTCCTTATTTCTTTTGGGGTAAATGGATCTGGGGGTTCAGGGTAAGGAGACCCTGGTGATGGGTGGACCCCCTAATACGGTGGGGACAGGGTGCTCAAGCTGGTAAATCCTTTCTCCTCCCAGAAAGGTCATGAAAACCTGATCCCTCGTTGCCATGCAGGTACTTCTTCCCCCCTCCCCTCTTTTCCTCAGCAGGGAAGCATGACCCAACTACCGATTTAACCACAGAAGTTCACATAAACATAATAATGTTGTAATGTACAGCCTCACTTTAAACTCAAGGTCACAAAACTGCAGCAGGGGGAGACAGTGCTGCCCTTATAGATCTAAAGCCTGGGCAATCCATCTGGTCCCGTGGCCTTGTGAGTCAATCACTGTTCCATGGCAGGAGTGTACCCCACTAGGAAGGTGTGGACTAAGCAGGCCCATTGCTGCAGACCATGGGAGACCCCCTCCCCAAGGTATGTTGGCTAACATGTTCTGGGCATCACAAATTGGAGGGGAGAGAAGGGCCAGTATATAACAATTCTTTCTTGCATGCACATCAAGTGCCATGGGCAAGGCTGGCCTGGTGGTGCTGAGGGTTGAGGCACTGGACACCACACATCGCACCACGCCGGTGACTCGGGTTTGGGAGGGAGCTCAGATCACCAGGCTGGTGCGGAGCATGTGACCTCCTGTGCTGGACATCATTGCAAGTCCACACCTTGGGGGGGCAATGAACAAGCAAAAACCCTGTACCATTGGGTAGGTGATGGCAGCTGGCCACCGTGCCCACCACCAGATCCCACTCAGCCAGTCTCCAGATTCCCTCCTCCCAAGCCTTGCCTGCAGCAAAATCTAGATTTCAAGGAGCACCAAGAAGGAGCGGTGGCCCCACCTTGGGGACACAAGCCAGGGGTTCCCAGCTGCAAGTTAGGTGCAGGGGTTGGAGTACCGCGGGGAGACCCGGGCTGGGGGGATCTCAGGTAAGCAGGAACAAGCCAGGATACCTGAAACAGTCCCAATGGAGCAGCGACTGGAGAGAAAAATAGCTGTTAAAAAAAAAAGTGTCATGGGCAAAACCCAGTACTCATCCCCCATGAGCAAGTCTGTGCAGGCCAGGCAAGGGGGAGGAGGGGGAATGCAAATGTTCAGATTATGGAAGGCTCTGGTGGAAGGCAGACTCAGGAGTAACTGAATGCAGGGGTATACAGGATATAAAGTGAGGATATAATTCAGTACCAATACTAGCCCCCACCGTTGAGCCCCTAGTGCTGTTTGGGCTTAAGCAAGGGTGGAGGAGGACTGACCTTACCTACTAGCCAGGCCCATACCAACCCCCCAGTGCACCCAAGGCTACAGATCTAAGTTAGAGTTCACCCATCCTGATATAGGACTGGGATGGTGCTACCACACTTACTGTTTGGGACACAAGCACCCTAACTAGGGAGGCACAATGGGGGATGATGCCGCTGAACTGATGACAGGATTATACCCCTACAAGAGAGGCATATGCCCTCAAGGGGCCTAATGTGTGGCCAGCAGGGCTCCTTCTAGCGTAAGGCCACATGCACCCTATACCTCCCTTACTGCACTAGTGTGCACTATGTATATCGTTAATGTAAACAGTGTATTTGTTTTCATAGAACTGATAAGATTAACAGGGAATGGGTATCAATGCTACATGATTGCTGCTTAGAAAGGGGTATGTGTGAGGCCGCCAGGATGGCAAGGTGTAGCAACTACTGACACAAAGCAAAATTGCCAGGTGCCTCCTCCAAGATGCAGAATATGTCCATCACTTGAAAAGACTGACAATAAGAGTTGGGCCCTGGGACAAGAGCAAGGCCCCTACAGGGATGGTCCACTACCCCAGGGAGCTCCAGCCAGTACCTGGATCCTTTTCTCTTTGGTGATGTATAGCCCATTACACAGCTGTTTAACGTGCACTTTAAAAGCACAACAGATATCCTTATCCCCCACTCTGACTACCCACATTGACAATGGATGATCTGATATGTCACACATGGAACATAAAAGGGTTGAATACACCAATAAAGAGGAAAAAGTTATTAACACATTTGAAATAAGCAACAACTCAGATAGCCTTTCTACAGGAGGCAAAGTTGTCAAGGATGGACCATAAGCTGCTAAAGAGGGACACTGTGGGCCAGGTATTTCATTCCTTAGCTCCCACAAGACAGAGAGGGGTGGCAATCCTGCTCCACAAACATCTTAAATGGACTCACATTAATACCAAGGCAGAACCACAAGGAAGGTGGGTATATGTGCTTCTAAACACCTCATAGGGCCATGTATTGCTGGAGAACATCTATGCTCCAAATGAGGATGACCCTGAGTTCTTTCAAGATGCTGCACAAAAACTTGAAACCATGTCCCGGGGGGGGGGGATCCCTGTCTTTTTGGGGGGATTTTAATTTAGTATTAGACACCTCGGTGAGCAGGTGCTCAGGTACAATGGACTCACATGCCAGGAGCCGCAGGGCTCTATAATGCCTTATGAGGGACCTTGGCCTATCCAATATATGGAGAGTATTCCACCCCAGGGACAGAGACTGCTTATTTTATTCAATGGCTCATGATTCGTATAGCCACACAGATCTCTGGATAACATCCGTTCAAATCACCCAGGTGGGAGCGGACTCAGAAATCCTGACCATGATGATCTCAGATCACGCCCCTGTACAGCTGACACTACTGCAGAGCTAACCAGCCCCTAAATCGCCCTCAAGGTGACTGTATCTCACTTTAGTTAGGGATGCAGAGTTCCAGATATGGGCCTCCCAAGAAGCTGGTGTTTTCTTCAAAGAGAACCCCATCTTGGACACCACAGCCAGGAACACATGGGAGGTGTTCAAAGCCACCATGAGGAGTAAAATTATAGGATACTCAGTGGCCCTGAAGGGTAAAAGGGAAGGGAAACTAAAACAACTAGAGTCAGCCCTGAAAGTAGTAGAAGATAAATTTAAAGGTAAGAAACACCGTTTATCCCATTCCCCTATAGGCAGGGAAATAGGACTAAGGCTCAAGATAAACACTCTTCTGTCCTGGAAAGTTAAAGTAGCCATTTTAAGACTCTGGCACAAATACTGGGAAAGGGGAGAAGATTCTGGCAATAGACTTAGGCAACAACAAATGACTCAGCACATAACTGGACTCAGAGATAAAGAGGGGGTGGTGCAAACCTCCCCAGACCTACTGAATGCAGCTAAGAAAGCCTACTACAAGAAACATTATACTTCATCCAGATAGGCAGATCCTAAGACTACTCAAGACTTCCTAAAAAGTGTTTACCTCCCCAACTTCACACATCCACAAGCGGAGACACATTAGATGCCCCACTCACCACAGAGGAACTACAGCAGGCCCTTGTGTCCCTAAAACCAGGCAAGGTCTCTGGAGGGAATGGATTCCCAGTGGAGTTCTGGCAGCTGCTAGCCACAACCATATCACTAGTTCTACAGCAGGTATACACAGAGGTGGAGAAGGAGGGCAAATTTCTCCCTACTATGCATGAGGCAGTCATCACAGTCCTACCCAAAAAGGGTTATGACCATACCCTGCCTAGCAGTTACAAACACATATCACTACTTAACATAGGTGGGAAGGTCTACACTAAAGCACTAGCTCATAGGCTTAGTCCCCTCTTACCACATCTGATCCTTCCTGCCCAAGTTGGATTTTCCCAGGGAAGATGCAGTGCAGACCATATCAGAACCGTGGTCAACTTAACATACAAGGCTAAACATCTCTCCTTGGTGGCAGCAGCAGAGGAGATAGATTATGAAAAGACGTTCAATTTCCTGGAGTGGGACTATCTGCATGTGGTACTGCAACACGCAGGGGTCTGACCCCATTTCAGAGCCTGGGTTCAAGCCATATACACCCTCCCAACATCCTGGATACTGGCAAACTCAACTCTGTCAACGTCATTTACTCTGGAGAGGGGAACTAGGCAAGGATGCCCACTGTCCCCCCTTCTTTTTGTTCTTGCCATGGAACCTATACAGGCATTCCTCAGGCAGGACACCGAAATACAAGGCATCACGGTGAGGTCAGAACAATACACCACACTTATATATGCTGATGATCTGTTGGCTGTGTTTTTGGACATAAACGTGACAATGAACCCACTCTTGCAGCACTACACAGATTTGTTGCTTACTTCAGATTATGGGTGAACCAAACCAAGATGGAAGTGCTTCCCTTAAACCCCAGGTGTAAGCTAGAGAAAGTAGGGGATACCGGGCTTAGATGGGCTGGAGAAGGTATCATATACCTAGGTATAAAATTCACATCACCACTGACTAAACTATGGGACCTCAACATGCAGCCCCTACTGGCAGATATCACCACAGACATGAACTGGTATAAAAAACTGCAGCTCATACTCGCTAGGAAGATAGCTTCTGTCAAAATGGTGATAGCCCCTAAGATTTTTTACTTACTCTCCCACCTGTCAACAGATCTCACATCAACCTGGAGCAGAAAATTAATAAGGCAATGGATAACTTCTTATGGGAAGGCAAACCCCCTGCAGTAGTCAAAACAAGTTAGAGGCACACTTGACGGTGGGAGGCTGGTGCCTGACATGGATAGAAGGATACAGTTGGGCTTTCCAAAGTGTGCAAACCCTCCATTGGCTTCACACTAGGTTGACAGAGACTCCTCAATGGGTGACAATAGAACATACAGTGAGACAAAGGCAGTCACTAGCCTACTAATATATAATACACTTCCCACCACCCTCAAGGACCACCCCATGATTGGTCCATTAGTTAAAGTCTGGGCTAAAATGCAACACAAGTTGGATGCTAACCTAGCACCAGTAAAACTCACCTCAATCTTGGGGAATGCCATGCTACAAATTGAAGGCCAACCAATCATTTGGCCGGGATGGATGTCTAAAGGCATAACAACAATACAAGACCTCTTGGTCCAATGATCAAGAATCATAGACACATTCCAAAGCCTGCAGACTCGATGGAATTTTTCCTCTGGGGACTTCAGGAGGTAGCTGCAGTTATGAAGTGAGCTTCAGGCATTCCTTAGAAAGGTGCCCAGCAAAGGTAATCCTATCCCCTTGCCCTCCTGGATCGCTAACCCCAACCACATGACCTGTAAGATCTACTCACCTCTTAGAGACTCCATACCAAGCCAGTCAGACACAGCCAAAACTAAATGGGAAAAGCTTTATAACAGATCAGCAGTGGGCTGAATGCTGGCAATTTGTGCAAAAGGCGTTCAAGATACTAAAAGTAAATTAATTCAAAACAAAATACTTCGTTCCTGGTGCTGGATCCCTGTTGTTCTGCATGCAGCTGGGATGCTGAACTCAAGTCTCTACTGGAGGTTTCACTCACAGGAAGCAGATACCTTTCATATCTTGTGGTCATCATGTCCCAAAGTACAACAACTATGAGATAAAGTGTGACACATAGGCACACAAGTACTTCATAAAAACATTCCATCTTTGGCCCAACTTCTGATATTGGGTATGAAGTCCTCAGCACCACATCTATCAGTCCCTGAGTATAGATGGTTGTCCTTATTAGCAATGCAGATTACATTTCTTATCCTCTGTAAATGGAGGACACCTATGTCCCCCTCAATCCAAGAGGTGATGTCCTCTCTGGCACAAATTGCATCCCTAGATTGTCTCTTGCACTTGGCAAGTGAGACTCTCCATACCTATAAAGTATGCTGGAATTCCTTTCACACTTATAATACCCCAAAAACTTGGATAGGCTGAAGTAAAGGTAAAGGTACACAAGAAGCCTCAGACTTGACCCAATCTGCAACATAACAAACCAGCTTTAATGATTAGAATATGTTACAAGACTACTAAGAAATACTGCCTATATGAAAATAGTTTGGTTTTGCAAGTGTATAGTAGAACTATGTTGCTTTGTAGATGCTTATTTTGTTTCAGGGTGCAAGATGCCTTGGTTACCCACCCATTTTTTGCCAGCATCTAGTAACTGTAGTAACTGTATGTATCAATTTATATTAATCCTACTGTTTTTGACTATGTATGTACCACCCTCTACGTAATCACGTTTCACTGCCCACATTTGTACTTCCCTTTATGTACTCAGGATCTCCTTGTGATTGAGCCTTCCGAATGGAGTTTTCCTGCAATAAACTTGATTCACTGATTGATTGATTTAGACCATGTTGGATGTCAGATGGTGGTAAGTCCAAACTTCCTTTTCCCCTTCTTTGCTAGCACCGCAATCACAATCTGAATATAAATGTTACCACTGGATGTTACTCTAGATGATTATCCATTATAATTGATAAGGAACGTCCAATTATTCTGACGTGATGTATGTACCGTATGCTGTTTTGTTTTTTTATGGAATATACAATAAAAAGTTTAACTACAGGAAAGGAAGAGCTGCGGCGAGCACATGCGTAGAGTGAGGGAAACCCGGCTTGTTTTGGCCATAATAAATACTCCTTTATTATGACAAATTACACCACCGGTTTCCCTATGGGAAAAAGGGAAAGCCAATTATTATAAGCATTTAATCCATGCCTGGAGTGCCTTGTGAGACATGATGCCACAGGCCGAGTGTCCTCACAGCACCTCAGGCATGTATTAAGTAAGTGTCAGGCCTCATTATACCCCTGGGCGGTCCATTATATCCCATAACGGCCACCCTGGGGGGTATTATTACACTTAGAAAATGGGCCACTGTATTTTATGTATTTGGGGAAAATATTGTATTTTTTTTTAAATGTTTAAAGTCTGAGCTGTTTTATTTATTTCTGTAATAAAATAGTTCCTTTGCCTGCATGTTACTGCTGCTTTTTGTTTTTAAATTAGGGATTTCTGATCTAGTACAGCCTCAGTAGTTTTAAGTTTTGCTTGATGGTTGTTATGGTTGTCATGGTCACCCCCCCATGGCTTCGATGGTAGAGTGTGTGACTACAAGAAAGTGAAAGTATTTATTTTTAAACAGGTACAGTATATTTATTCTTCCTTGCTTTTGATGTGGATTATGAGTGGTTTTATTTAGCAAGGGGGAGAATTTTAGTTTTGAAGGTTTTGCTAGAATTGGGTTGAGAAGCAGCACCGGCAGCTTTATAGTATGCACAACTGAGATATGGAGACACGCCACCGGTCGCTCATGCTAGTACATCAGCCTGCATTTGTAGGAGTGGGAGATGCGACTATCTGTTTCACAGCATGGTACTTTGGTGAGGCTGAAATGGTTATTTTAGTAAGAATGTTTTGTTGGTTTGATACGTTAATTGTAGTGCTGGCGACTTGCAGGATGAAAGAAATGCACTGGTGTTTGGGAGAGCGTGGGTCGCAAGTACCTCGGTAAGTGAGAATGAAAAATGGCGATTGGCGAGTTTTAGATTGTGGGTACCCAAGGCTAATGTCAGAAATGGGGCATTCCAAAGTGGCACTTGTTTTAAAGTGGGCCGTTGTTAAGAAATAATGGCCCGGGTGGCAGGCTGTTTCAGCCAATCAGGGTGTCAGTTTCAGTTTACCCATTATCTAAATGCCTATAACCACATACCCTGGAGTGGGTTATTGCGCTTATAACATGGAGTATGTGAAAAATCAGGAACAGGCACAGAAAGGGGTTTTTGCCCTGTATAAAGACCAAAAAATGGACTGTATCCTGCCACCTGCAAAAATTGTCCCTCATAAATAGTGCACATTGCATGGTTATGTACATAGAAATGTCACACAAACAGTACTGATCTGACGTGTGACATTTCCTGTGAATAACACGGCCTTCTACTATGCCTATGAGGTGTACTTTATGGATCCTTCCCCCAAACACAAACATTCATATGGAGCTCGCACTGCAAAGGAATTTGCTCCAGTCACTATGACTGCTTCTGTATGTCTTTCTCACTCTCTGTGCATGTCATCCTCTCTGCAAAAGCACTGCTCATCACAGACTACTGAGCGGCCACCCACTGGCTACTGTACAGCTTCATGCAGGACTGTTGTATGGCAATGCTATGTCGGCTTGTGTTCCTATGGTTCACAGTTTTTCCCATGCTTGTCTCTTACAGTCTGTATTGTGCTACTCGGTTTCTGGCTGTCTCTCTCCCTGTGTACCACTCACTGCTGCTACTGTCCCACAGAGAAATGGGTGTGTGGTTGCCTTCCTGTTTGGACTCGCTCTGTCTCCCCCTTGCTGTGTGTGTCCTACACAGAAATTGCTGCAGCTTGTTTTTGTGCTTTCTTGGGGAAGGGGGAGATGTATGTACCTGTGGCTGCCTTTTTGTGATGTCGAGGGCAGACACTTAACATGTGCAGTATGAGGAGACATGATGTGAACTACAATCTAGCTAAGCAACATAATGCTACATCAGTCTTCCAAAGGATTCCTCCCATATACCATAAAAAGGCTGCTTTCACTTCAATCTGCCCCTCCCCATGCTGCTCCGGATAGACCTCTCCATTACCCTTGCTGCATAAATGATGATGAACTTCCCAGAGAAGACAGAGGGAGAGAGAGAGAGAGAGAGAGAGAGAAAGACAATACTGCCGGAATTTTGGTCCCAATCTCACTGTTAGTACTGTACTGTATGTGTATTTCTCTGTCTCTGTGCATGGTGTTTCCCTGGTCACTCCCTGTGGGGGGTGAGGGGGCCAAATAGGGACAACTATGACTTTTTCTGGACTCTATGTGGGACAGGGGTACAGCTCTCTGCAACTTCTTGCTCTTTGTCTCTCAACAGTCACTGTTACAAGTCAGGGCCACTGACATGACAGATCACAGTCTCTTTCTCTCCCTCTCTGTGTGGCTGGTGAGTGATGCTGGGCAGGCGTGTAGGTGTTGGCCGAACCCACTTTAGTACAACCATCAACATTATGTAAGTGATTTATGCAAACATATTACTTGCCCTATACAAAATCTACCAGCTTTTGTTCAGTACCACATTTAAAATCCTGCTCCATGATAAGAATACACAGGGGATGGCCGGCCTGTTGGTGCAGCGGTGGGATTTCACGCTTCGACGTCGGCAACCAGGTTCAGAATGGACCCAGGTCATCAGAGGGCCGGCCGGGGGGGGAGAAGGATGGATCGTCCTACGGACTGCTCTCCTTCTCCGGGGGGAGGGTGGGGAAAGTGATCGACGCATTGAGGACTCCTGGCAGAGGCCGGGGGATCTCACGCTACCAACACTCACATCTCTGGGAGGCGGGGCAGACGCCGGCGTCATTGCACATCCCCGCGTCTGTAAGGATAAAGGCAGAAAATCAATGCGGGCAAGGACCACTGTCTACGTGAAGCCCTCCCGGGAGACCTGGATTAGCCACCATCGCTGCAAGTCCCCCGACTAGATACTAGTTCCGTGGTCACAGAAGAGGTGGCCATGACCCCGCCCTCCGGGGTGCAAGCCGGGGGTGACTGGTGGACAATAGCAGCCATAGATGGTGGCGGAGGCTTCCTAGGGGTCATGACCAGGGCCGATAAAATGACAGGGCCCTGCCAGGAAAAAAAAAAAGGAAAGGAATACACAGGGGATTGCAGGAGGAGCCCCAACATTACCAGTAGCAAAACAGGCCTGCAGACTCGTGACGACAGATGTGATACACAGTCACAGGACAAATGGGTTCACAAATGACAGGCGCGTGTCTCTCAGTCTCTCTCATACAGTGCATTATTGTAACGTGGCATAGGGTTACAACAGCCAATTCTGATTCCTGACAGGAGTTATTGAGCAATCTGGGGATTTGCATACAGCACTGACATTTGGCCAGTGTGACAGGGTTAAATAAAGTTCAGCCCCATTTGTTATACAGAAAGAGTTTAAATGTAAGGGTCTGTTCTATCCCCTCCTTTTCTGTCTCATCTGTCTGGTTGCTAGACCAGATTTTCTTGAGAAACCTAGAAACTGACCACTCTGACAGTTTTGCAATTCTCCACTGCTCGCTGTCTCTCTGCCTTCCCTTGCTATTTCTGTCTTTTCTTCCTCCCCCTTGCATATCTTCAGGTATACAACATGTGAATCTTTATGTGGAAATGTAATTGATACTGGCATCCGTTTGTTTAAAACTGTATATAGTTATAGTGTTGAAATGATTGCAAAGCTATTTGGAACTCATGGGGTTAATCTGAGAATGCTGGATGCAAAATCTCTGCAGATCTGACTGAAAGAGACAAGCTCTGGGTCATTGTGTTCTTTTTGCTGTATCTGCAAGACGATTGGAAACTTACAAGAACATTGTGTGAGAAGCGTGCTGTTTTCTTAATGAGATTCTCAGGCATAGACTTATAAAAAGAGCAGCAATGCTTGTGCAAAGAGAGAGACAGAGAGATTTGAAATTGGGATGAAAAAACTCAGAAGAAGGACTCTGTTTTCTATGTTTGTGCTGCAATTGTAAATAGTTATTCTTTACAATTTTATTTTTTATTTTGCTGTTATTAATAATAAAACGCTATTTGTGAATTTTGAAACTGCTCCTGGTTTTCCTATGCTTCCTAACCTGTGCCTCAACGACAGCCACCAAGTTACCGGTGTGTCTCTCTCACTTAGTTGTATTTTTAATGGCTCCCTGTCAGTGCTGATTTCTCCCACAGGTAACAAGTCTTGCTCTACCCAGGGATCTTGTTGGTTGGAAGTCTCACCCCAACTGTGGATTAAATAGTGAATTTAATCCACGGTCAGGTGATGCTGTTTGGCCAATTACGAGTCCCCCTTTTCTCAACCCATGTTATAAAATGTAACTTAAGGTGAGGGCATTAGACGCTCTTACTTAAAACTCTCTGTGCCAAAACTGCAGGGCAGTTTATCTACACCTTCTTTTTTCTCCTATTATTGTGCCCACCATCTCAGTAAACTGACATACTGGTCAAAGGAGGTACCAGACAATGAACTACAGGCTTACTCCCCCCGTGGCTAGATACTGAGAGATTCCTAGTAGCTCAACATCATTGTACTCTCCTCTCCTTTCCTTTGTATATGTCACTCCCAGGGCACTTCCTAAACCACTGCAGAATACCCCATTAGGTTGGTCAGTTAGGGCCTTACACCAATTGCAAACCCTTCTCTCACATAACTGGCACTTTTCATTGGACCAACGCATTATGGGCAATCCCCATTTTAAAATTGGACACAAACACATTCCTTCAACCTTTTGGCCTGCTTTGATCAGTCAGGTCTCTGACCTCTATGCTGAAGGTAAAATAATCTCCTTACCCCTTCTTTGACTTCGATTTAATATGCCTCTAAGAACTTTTTTCAAATATGAACAGATCAAGGAAGCCATTATGGCCCATTTGGGATATGGAGAGATACATTTGGGCTCACTGATATTTTAAACAAACTCCTGCAATTGGCTAGGGAACCCCATGCAGTTTCTGCAGTCTATAAGGAAGTCCAATTACTAGACTCTAACTTACCTCAGGGGATTTGTTACTACTGGTCCCAAGTGTTATCTCTTAGTACTTAAACTGACCTCTGGAGGAAATTATGGCAAACTGTATATAAATTTGTTAAACAAGACAGATTGCGTTTGATACAATTTAATATTATGCACAATCTATATTTTACCCCACTTACACTTTACAAACTGGGACATTTGCCCTTCCCTGATTGTTCACGATGTAGCAATTTCCCTGGAACTCTATACCACATGTTATGGGCCTGCTCTGTGGTCCAGACCTTTTGGCAATTCATTAGACAAATACTTGTTCCTTTTTTGGGTCTTGATGCTCTTTTCACTCCAGAGGTCTGTTTATTATATCTTTTCCCAAAGGGCACTCCTAGCCTTAGAAAAACACACTTGGCTTTGATTTCTGCCACAGCCAAGTTAATTATCATGAGACACTGGAAAGATAATGCAGTCTTGTCAGTTGTGGAATGGCATAAGGAACTGTTATTTGTTCTCCAATTAGAGAAGCACATTCTATCTATGAGTAACCGGTCTTGTATATATCACCTTAGATGGGGATCACTAGATGCCTTGCTCACTATATGGAAACCATAAGTGATTAACTTATGCATTGTTCTGTATGTGTATTCTTATCTGATTGAATAGATACACACTTGATAAGGGATGGGTTAGGGAGGCTTCTAGAGGGTAGAAGTAGGAAAGGTGGGAGGGGAGGGTTTTACCTCCAACATGTACTTTAGTTCATTCTTGTAATTGCTGATGGATATGTACATTATATTGGGGATGATCCTCCTGATGGCCCAATTGCTACCCATATTTTTGCCAACATTATTATAATAATCAGAAAAGTTAAATACAGTTTATTGAATTATAAAATATAACTTAACATATTTCTTTTTTTACTCTTTGGCTTCTGGGTAAAGCCCAGTGGGCAAAAGTTTCATTTACAGGGGTGACTTAGGAGCACTGGGGAGATTAAGTGACTTGCTCCGGGTCACCCAGTATGCAAGTGGAGTTTGTGGCTTTTCAAATCCTGGCCTTCTAAATGTACCAAGCTCACTGCCGGAGCTGGAGAAGGGAGGGGGGAGATTGTTGGAGAAGGAGAACTCCAGACTTTGAAAAGGAGCTGTGAAATGTGTGGTGGACCACCGGAGTAAGGAGACTGGGATAACCTCCCAAAAAAGTTGACAGAGATTTTTACTGTCAGCAAACTAAAATCAGATACTAACACCTAGGGGCAAGGTACAGTGAGAGACCAGAAAACAATACCTGCTTGTAGGGATTGGTCTGAAGAATTTCTATGCAGTGCTAGCACTTTTGATTCTATTTCATATTTTAATTTATTCATCAAAGGCTTTGCCTTGGCTCTTGGTGATACAATACACACATTTAAATGTATTGAATGGAGATTATGAACTCCCTTATTTAAAATTAAATATTGTGTGCTGATTTGCATATAGGATTTAAATTGTCTTGGAAAGCTTTATGGAATATCCATTCTGGAGCTCTGCCGCACTTTTTGCCCCTAGGCTGGCTTGGATATTTAAGTGTACTGCCACTTCTGATTTACCTACAGTGACTTCATTATGATGAAGATTGTTTCCTGGAGGTACCTCCATGGGAATGTTATGAGGAACTGTTGTGGGAGGAGTCCTCAGCCATATCAGTGCCGAGGAGCTTTGGTTGTAGGATCCTAAACCAGAATAGTGTAAGTGCCTGATTTGAGATGGACTGTATTCAACTGGCTGCCCTGAAGTTTTTTGTTTGGAGGTTGGTTTAGATATCAGGGGAGGGGGCCTGTTTTCACCTGTCCTTGGGGCAGCTGCTCTTGCCCAGCCCCTAATGGGAGACGCTAGTTTTGGTCCCGCTGAAGGGTGGGCATTTGTCTTTGATGTCTCCTACGTCTCCCAGGGGGTGTCTGCCGGGTTCCGTGTGTTAATATCATGGTGCAAAATATCATGGGACAAAATATCGCGGTCAAAACATTGTAGAAAAAAATGAAGTGTGGTAAGAACATTGCATGACAGAATAGTGCAGGGAGTAGGCAGTACAAGCCACAAGGTGGCAACAGAGCACAGGACACTGAAGGGTTCATTGGTGGGGGCTAACTTTGCACAGCTGCCTCTCAGCAACTTCTCTGTGCCATACATCACAGTCCTCCATTGGAGGGGCCTAACTTCATAAAGCCGGTGAGAAGTTAGCCCCCCCTAGTGCAGGACTGTGATGCATGGCACAGCGAAGTGGACAAGGGGTGGCTGTGCGAAGTTAGGCACCCTCCCCAATGAAACCTCCAGTGTCCTGTGCTCTTTTGTCACCTTATGGCTTGTAATCCCTGCTTCCTGCACTGTTCTGTCCTGTGATGTTTTTACACACTTTATTTTTTCCTGCAATGTTTTGACCAGGATATTTTGTCCCGTAATATTTTTTCTGTGATATTAATACCCAGAACCATCTGTCAGTGGGCAGACATGGCCCTGGGGTAATGGTGTGTGATTATTTGGGCTGGGTAGCTGTCTCATGTGGCAGGAGTTTTCGGTGGTCCACTCCTCAGTTATGACAGGTGCTCATGCCTGCTTCTGCCTGTGGCCAATGTAAAATCCATGGGACAGCTATGGAGGCAGTTGCCATTAGTTGAGGCCTGCATAATGGGAGAGAGGTGAACATTTGAGAAGCATGCAGGGAAGAATCTGAAAAGAAGTTTCTTCATAAAGGACTAGTTACATCTTTAGTAACACCCACTGGAAGGACTCTAGAGTAAAAATCTGCTGGACTGACTTTTCTTGGGCTTGATTTCAAAACTTGTACTTGTTAGGCAGTGAGAGTGCCTTTTAATATTATTAGTGCCTATATAAATATATATAAATCTGCATTGCTTATTTTAAGCTTGAGTGGGAGTTGGGCTTACATTTTGAGCATCTTTGGTGCCATTGGTCCAGAGAAGTGAGAGTTCAGATGGACCCTTATTGAAACTATTTCTGAGAGAATCAGCAACTCCCAATAAAGCCGTGGACAGATAAATACAAATCACCCGAGGACTTTACTCCATTTTACATTTACTGTCTGTCTATTGTGTCTTTTATTATTTAGTTTGTATTGTGTTTTATGTCATTTTTAGGGGACTGGCTTTGTTTTTGGGGGGTTGTGGGGTATTGGTTTATTTTTGTGTTGTATTTGGGGGGTTGTTGTTTGTTTGACGTATGGTTTTTTTTTGTCCTGTTGATTATTGCTGCTCTTAGTAAGGGCTGTAATTATGTGTTGGATTCATTCTCTGGTGGTCAGACACTATTCCCCCTCCAGGCTTAGGGGCCTACATCCCTTCAACTGCCCCCTGCTGTCTGCCAAGGTTTATAGGCATTGTCGTGCCTTGGGGATAGCTCAGGGGGTGGCATAGTGGCAGGGGCTCTGGGCCTGGTGGCAGTGTGGAGCAGGGTGGGTGGATTGTGGTTGTGGGTTCAAGGAGGCACCCTGGGATGAAATGGGTTTAGGAGAGGGGTTATCCCTGCCTGGTTCCCATGCCCAAGGGCTGCACAATGTGTGGGCAAATGACATACTCTTCCTCTGTTGCTTATCTGACTCGGGCAGTGTTATGTAATGCCAGGTCTATTAAGAACAAGACAGCAGTAACTGCTGATCTTGTTAGAACATCAGACCTAGCTTGCATCACTGAGACCTGGCTGGATGAAAATACTGGTCCTGTGTTGGAGTCAGCAGTGCCGGCCAGGTCCTCAGTGATACACCGCCCAAGATTAGATCCACAAGAAATTAAAAGGTATTGTAAATACATACGAAGGGGGACTACATTGATTCATTTCATGAATCAACCTCTAAGAGGCAGTAAGTGTAGTTTCCACTGTGGATTGAGCCATGGGAAACGTCATTCATGACGTCAGCATGCTCACCCAGGAGTGTATAAACCCACCGCTCAGCCCCTTTGAGCTGCATAGAGAAAGCAGCCTGCTCCTCGCATAGTGGCGTGTGTGCTTATGGCGGCGGCTTCAAAATGTCTCCATTGAAATTTACAAAGTTTAGCAGTGGCGGAAAAGAAATCCAGGAATATCTGAAAGCTACTAAATTCTGGTAGGATGAATGTCCTGGTTTTTTAGCTTAAGATGAGTTTCATTCTGATAAAAGTAAAAAGCTGTAGATAGAAAATTAAAACGAGCCTTCTCTTTCTCTCCAGACATTCATTAATAAAGATACAGTTTAAAGTGAACTAAAGAAAGAAATTGGAAACATTCAAAGTAAATGACTACCAAGGGGTTAAGATTTAAATTTGTAAGGGGTAATTTTGCAACTTCAGTGCAGTAATATAACTAAATATATATATACACACACACACACACAATCCAATAAACCTCTTAATTTTAAAGGGGAAGATATGCAATACATAATAACACTAGTTAAAATATAAACATGTTTCTCCTCCCCCATCTTATACCCCAAACATTCTGTAAAATCCCTCTTTATTTCTTTAATACAGATCCTGGATTTAAGTCTACTAATTGAAAATGTATATAAACTTTGGAAAGACATAAGCCTTTTATGTACAAACAGGTATGTTCCCCTGTGTAAAACCTTCAATAATAATGCTGAATTTTAGAATTGTTCAATACATGAGTGCACATGTATTGTTCATGTTATATTTGTTTTGTATCATTCTTTAGATGTAAAAGCCCAACTATGTTCTGAAGAAGGGACAATTTTGTCCTGAAACGTATGTCAACACAAAAATAATACAAAGGGCATGGCTATTCTTACAATGAAGATGTATATGTACAATACTGTGGAAAAAAGAAAACTATAATATGGAGTAAAACAGAAATTCTGGAAGAAAAATCACTGTGCTAATTTTTCTACTCAGTATTCAAAGAGGTAGAGAAGTATTATGACAAGTATAGTTATGATTACATGTTCTGGATTTTTAGGACTCTCCCTCAAAATTAAGGATAAAAATGTGGATTAAAAAAGGAACTAAGGGATCACCCAAAAACTTTTTTAAATTGGCATTTGTTTTAAGTCAGAACTGGGCCATGTAGATCACCAGATCCTTTGAGTGTATCATGGGTGCAGGTGTGGGCTGCAGGATACTTCTCATCTACTGTCCACCTGGGAGCAAGAAGGAATTCCTGCAGGAAGTCATGGACTTCATTGTCAACATGGTGTTGGAATCCTCCAGATGGCTTGTTCTGTGGGATTTCAATGCTTGGGTCAATGATGAACTCTTGCAATTTGGTCAAGACTTCCTCCAACTGATGATCTTGTTGGGCTTCACACAGGTAGCTACTTCTGCGACCCATAATTGTGGTCACTGTTTGGATCTCGTGTTCCTCCTGGGGGTGGAGATCTTTGACCTGGTGGTGAGCCAGTCATTTGGTCTGACCATCATACTATAGGGTTCAGTTTCACAGCTCCCCCCAATAGGCCTGCCCCTATGAAGATAGTCCGGTACTGCCCTTTATGAGTTTTGACCCCTGATGGCCTAATGGTGGTGCTGGACCTATGGAGTAGGCCAATGGAAAGCTTGGAACCAGATGACCTGCTACTGTACTGTAATAGGACAGTATTAGGGGCCCTAGATTCCATAGCTCCTGTCCGAGTTCGGTCACTCAGTCTCCATCCTCGGTCCCCTTGGTTTGATGGGACCTTGAAGGAGTTGAGGTGAGTGGGGCAAAGGTTGGAGCATTGCTGGTGGAAATCCGGCTTGGAGGATGATAAACTTAGATTGATGTCCCATTATAAGGACTATCAATCCGCTGTCTCCCATAAGAAGGCAGAGTTCCTGTCCAGGGAGATTGCTGCTGTGAGGAACCGATGGGCTCAGCTCTTCTGAACTGTCAACAGGTTGTGTAATCCAACCTGTCTTCAGAATCAGAGAGCATTTTCACAGTTTAACTGTGAGGATCTCTCTTGATTCTTTGCAGATAAGGTTGCCATCAACAGGTTGGAGATCTGCTTAGCATGCTCTAATGAGCACTGCAGTGGTCAGTGGGAGGTTGCAAGTGGCCAGTTTATCTGGTTTGACTTCAGCCAGCTGGCAATCATGGATATTGTGAAGATTATCCAGGGTATGTGATAGACTTACTGTAGTTTGAATCCTGGTCCAACCTGCCTCCTTGTGGAATGTGTGGAAGTCATTGGACCAGTCCTAGTAGAGATTGTCTGGTGCTTGTTGGAGACAGGGTTTGTTTCCTGACCCCTTGTTAACTACAGACCAGTCTCTAACCTGCCTTTTGTGGGCAAGGTTATCGAGAAGATAGTCACCTTTCAACTTGAGGATCATCTTACCACCCATGAGGTCTATGATCCTCTCCAGCCTGGATTCAGGAAGAGGCATAGTACTGAGATGGCACTTTTTCGGGTACTTAATGATCTCCTGATAAAGGTCAGAAAGCCCATTTGATCTTGGTTCTTCTTGATCTCTCTGCAGCATTTGACACTGTGGACCATGGGGTGTTATTGGAGCACCTACTGTTGATCTGTGGACTGCCTGGTACAGTCCTCAGATGGTTCCAATTTTTCCTCATGGGCAAGACCCAGAGAGTGGTGTCAGGAATGTTTTCTTTGGCCCCACTCCCCCTGACCTGTGGGGTATTGCAGGGCTCTGTTTTATCACCCATGTTGTTTGCGGTGTATATGCTGCTGTTGGGAGAACTTATGAGGTGGTATAGGCTGAGTTTTCACTGCTACGCAGATTACAATCAGCTATACATGTCCTTTGTGCCTGAACAGGATGAAGCCATCTTTGCCTTTAACTACCCTGCTGAGATTCAAAACTGGATGAGTGTCAGCTGGTTGAGGTTGAACATGGACAGGACTAAAGTGTTGGTTATGGGCTCAGTTCATCAGGTATAGGGGTCTTCCTCTGGTCAGCCTTCTGGGCTTAGGCAGGGGTAACCAGTTGAAGTCCTGTGAACATGTGTGGAATCTGGGTGTTGTACTTGATGACAGCTGACACCTGAGATTTACGCGTCAGCCCACCATCAAGACCTCATTTTGCCATCTGAGAAATATCATCCGGATAAAACATCTGGTTCCGCATGATGATCTTCCAACATCGGTCCATGCCTTTGTGACCTCCTGCCTTGACTACTGCAATGCTTTGTGCCTAGGGCTTCCAGGGTGTACATCTGCCACCTGCAGCTGGTGCAGAATGCAGGGACCAGGCTGTTGACTGGCTTATCTAGATCTAGCCATGTCTTGTCTATGCTCCATGGACTGCACTGGCTGCCAGTGCAGTGGAGGATCACCTTCAAGGTGAGTGTGCTGATCTATAAGTCAATACATAGACAGGGACTGCGTTATTTGCAAGATATCCTTTGTCCCTATTGCCCCCTCTGCCCACTCTGTTCCACCAATGAAGGATTGCTAGAGGTTCCCAGGGTCCGTTTAAAGACCTTGGGGACTGGAGCATTTTCATTTACTGCTTCAACCCTGTGGAACTCTCTACCTTGTTGGGTTAGAGAGTGCCTGACTACTGAGACTTTTAAATCTGCGCTAAAAACATATTTACTTGGTCTAGCATTTCCGGATGCTTCTTAAATTTAACTGCCTGTTATTATTAATCTTATTGCTGTTTTTAATTATTTGATAGATTATTTGTTTTATTATTTATGTACAAGCTCTTTGACAATTTTAAAAGTGCACTTTAAAAATAAAGTTGACATTGACATTGACTTTTGTGAAACTTTTAAAAATATAGTCCATTCAACAAAAGAATGACTGGAGCATGTAACTTTTTTGGAGATTGAAACTGGCAAACTCATTTAAAGTACTGTCAAAATTAAAATGATTTAATCTACCAAGAAGAAAGGGACTGAGGCAAGAGACCTGCTACTGAATTGTTAGAAAAGGCCATTTACATGATATGGTCACCTGGAGCACAACATAGGATACCCCAGTTAACTTGCATGTGTGTTGAAATTGTTTGTTTTTGAAGTTTTATGGTTTTGAAGTTGGTCACCTGTAATTGGAACCCGGACCTCTGATTTCCAAATAGCAAATTATTTTACTTGTATTTAATTTGATCATTAAAGCCAGCTGACTGTGATTATTACTGCCATATATTAAAGATAACAACTCTAAAGAGACTGTATACATTAAAATAAGTTAAAATATGGCGCTATTTTGGTTCAGTACAATATAACAGTTTAACATGGAACTATTTTTTTTTTAATTTGTGTCTAAAATTGTATCTATGTGCTCTATGTATTATTAAGACAGCCATTGAGTAAGCGCGTATCAATACCTAAGACTGTCTGATTTATTGTCAGATTAGCAGGAATACAAATTTATTTAGTCATAGGAACATCTTCTATGATTTAACTTCTTGGCAAATTAGTTATCTTCGAAGCTGATGATAGTGGCCACCAAGATGTGATGCCTTATTAAGGATCTTTAAAGGGCTTAATGCAGCCAGCTCTGTGGGAATTGAAGGGTCTCCTGGGGACTCTCACTTTTTTTAGTGTTATCATAATTCTGTTGATGGACATTAGGAGACACAGTGGGAGTTTTGGATAAGTGGTAATCTGTTGGTTTATGCTGGATAATAGGTCTGCGTATGCAGGACAAAATGACCTGACATTCATTGTAGGTACAGTTCTTAGGATCCTATATTTAATGCCACAGGGATTGATCAGAAGGAAATACTTGCTGGGGAGTCGGTAACAAGGGTACAGAGCAACAAGCGCTGCATGGTACCATGGTGGTATTCCCTATGTTCTCAGGTTCCATCGACCATACAGGTTGCTATATTTTGGATTTAATGGACACAGTCTGCTATTTTTGTTGGTGTCCAAAAAATTCTGTGTATTGACCTTAAAAGCCTGATTTTATGCCCTTAAAGGTACGACTTGGCTCCACCCTTTGGCGGCATACTGATGACCTGTTATAGAGGATGAGTTTATTTATTGAGAATGAGGAGTCCCATAAGGAACTCCCAACTGAGTCACTTACAGACTGATGGCACATGGTGGTCATTTTGGCCCTGAACTTGCTTATCTTTAATGGCCCATTATATTGGCTGTAAAATGCTAAGAGAGTTTTATTAATTAAAAGTGCCATAATGATTAGAAATTACAGGCAATGACATTATAGATTATTTAGTTTTACTTTGGTTTTATAGAGCTGTACTACAAAATATATTAACAACAGTGATAACCCAATAACTAACAAGTTACTTTGTTTTAAATATGTTTAACAATTTTTATTCTAAAATTATGATCAATGGACTTTTTGTTATTTCTTATCTAATAGGTACAGATAAGAGAACTAGGCTATAAAGGTGTCCAGTCAATTCAGCCCAGTAAATTCAACCCGAGTCAATTCAGCCTGGTGAATTCAGCCCCATGGCAATTCAGCACGAGTCAGTTCAACTCCTATGTCAGTACAGCCTCAGTCAATTCAGCCCATGTCAATTAAGCTCCTATGTCGATTCAGCTCCTATGTCAGTTCAGCTCATATGTCAATCCAGCCTCACCTCAATTCAGCCCCATGTCAAATCAGTCCCATGTCAATTCAGCCCTTATGTAAATTCAGCTCCTTTTGGTTCTGCATTAGAATAAACATAACTAACAACATATGTAAACATAGTTAACCTTTATTGGAAGCATTAAAACATATTTTTTTGCAGTTAAGTACACTTTATTGAAAATGTTAAGTTGCACATACAGTACATGCAGCAACCAACAATCACATACACCAGACAGAAAAACAAAAGAACAGAAGACAAATAAGCCTAAACATAACCTTCTAACCCACACAACACCCAAACCACCCTGACTAACCCACCCTGACCTTCATGTGCACATTCCAACAGCTCCAGGTGTGAATACTAGAAAGGACCGTGACTGATGATATTACTGTCTTTTAGGTTTTTTTGCTTAATGGTGGGAAGGGTGGAGTATTCTTCCAACAGACAACTGTCCTCTGTTAAAAAAGGAGGAAGGCTGAAGAGTGGAGCATTAAAACATATTGAGAGAATTGTAAGCATATATCAAGTTAAAATACGAAATTGTGTGCAAGTCCTCTCAGGTACTTCACTTTTTCTCTTGCATGGTATTCTGTGGCAATGCGTTGAATTCTTTAAGCAGAGTTCTTGTACATTTTCTTAGGTTCTTGTGGTGAGTGGCCAGCAATGTACTGCTCCATTATAGTCTCTGTCAGGCTCTGTTCTTTTTTCAAAGCATTGATAAGTTTCCATATTGATGGGTGATCAGCACTTAGGAGGCTCTCAAAACTGTTGTGCCATCCTTCAACAGCATTGTTTGTCCTTGGGGTGCCTTGGTTAGTTGCATCATAGCAGTTCCACTAGCTGTGAAGAAATCTGGACTGTCGTCAGCTTTGTCTTCTGTCCATCCTCTCCAATCAAACATCTTCAAAATAGTCAGTCATAGAATGTAGCAAATCTTCATGCTCACTGTAATACGCACTGTCCATTAAAGCCTCAAATGCTTTCAGTACATCGTGTACTGGCAGGAATGCCAATGCAGTCAACATTCTCACATTCAGTGATAACTCTGGATCAGCTCCATATTGTTGTTGAAGTCCACAGTTCTGCACCTACCACGAGATACTTTGGCTGAAATGAATAAAACAGCCACAAATTGCTGTCCTTGGAAAAGTGTCTTGGAATGCTAACACAGCACCAATCTCAAAGTCTGTCATTACTGATTGTGGGCTAAGATCCGGTTGCATCTTCAGCTCTTGCAACAATCACAAGTATGCTTGCTTGGTGTTATTTGGCAGCAGTGCATACACAGCAGGAAGCACTTTGTTGTGATGAACCCCATGAATGGTATACAGCTGCTCAAAGTGTGGTGGGGAAGCCTTGAAGGTGCTATCAGCATACAAGCAGGATAACATGCTGAGGAAGCGTAGATTGGCACTGGTGCTAAATAACAGGATTCTCTCATTTACTGGTCCACTGTTAAACAAGAGGAAGGCATCACCTGCACTTGTCACATGATATGTAGTAGGGATTTCCAGCTCCTGCAGACTTGCTGGATTATGTGGTGCACTGGATATGGCTGCCCTGTGTCTCTCTACCAATCTTTTATCATCTGCTCCTCAGGCAGCCATGGTAGAACTGCATGTGAAAGTCTCTGAGTATCCCCAGAAATTATGGTATGTGTCAGCTCATGTGTTGTGGCTGCAGTGGACTTCATTTTGTCTATAACACATCTGACAACATTGCCAGCAGTATCAAGTGCATGGTTATGGTTGATACTGCACTTACATAAGGACTGAATTGACATAGGGGCTGAATTGACACAGGAGCTGACTTGACATAGGAGCTGAATTGACTCAGCCTGAAATGACTGGACTGAATTGACCTAGTAGGTGAACTGACATGGAACTGAATTGACTGGGGCTGAATAGACATAGGAGCTGAACTGACTCGGGTTGAATTGCCATGGGCTGAAGTGACATAGGGGCTTAATTGACATGGGGCTGAATTGATATAGGGGCTGAATTGACATAGGAGCTCAATTAACTCAGCCTGAATTGACTGGACTGAATTGACCTAGTAGCTGAACTGACATGGAACTGAATTGGCTGGGGCTGAATAGACATAGGAGCTGAACTGACTCAGGCTGAATTGCCATGGGCTGAATTTACTAGGCTGAATTGACAGGTGTTCAGCTATAAATCGGTTTGTCCTGGTTGGAAAATGAATATATGTACCAATAGTATGTTCAACTGTGATATTTAATTATCCCATACTATGTATTTGTATGGAATGTCTGTATTTTTTTTAGTATATTGTTGTTAGCAGAACAAAAAATCAGAATTGAAACTTGATATGGCTACTGATGTTTCTTCTCCACAAATAACACCAATGTGACTGTGTCCTCTTCATCCCTTGCCACTGACCCCACTACTGGGTGACCTGAGACAGGTATGTAGCAAGTGTACCAGGTTCTGAAACCCAATTATGCCCAAATTCTGCAGGAGAGTTACTGGAGGAAACAATTTCAGTGGCAGTAAATCAGTTTTGTCAGGCAAGAAGGAAACTGTGCTGTGATAACACATTTCACATGGTCCATATTTTCAACCCATTATAGTCACATTCCACATGTTTATGATCAGATTCACATTCCTCATTTCCAGCACATTACTGTTATGTTCCACATATTCAACACAATACAGTCACATTCTGCTTTTTTTTTTCAGATTTGTATTCCACATTTCCAACACATTACAGTCACATTGCATGTTACTGACACATTAGAGCCATGTATGTTCCACATTTTATCCACCAGACTCTTATGTCACATTTTCAATGCATCCAGGGGTTAAATAGGGTGGAAAATCACAGGAACTCAGTTCCACCTTCTCTGACACTTTTCTCCATTCAATAATATGAACAGTTTCACCTCTTACTGGATGACAGTTCCACCTGCTACGAATGTAATGATTACAGTTCCACCTCCTTAACATTTCCAGTTTAGCCATTGACCAGATCCCATCATGTTCCACATTTTCATGGACTATGGCACCAGAATAGTAATTGGCAATTACCACACTGCTCCCAGACACTGTGGAGGGACTTTTCCACTGCACCTCAGGCATCTGGAGCAGTGCAAACTCCATTCAGGCATATCTTTGTTTGACCCCACACTGGAGTGTGCAAAGTTCTTTGTCTTCTGCTTTCCCACATCTTAAATCTAGTAGTCATATCTGTGCTATTCCACAATTGTGAGGCTAGCAAGCCTGTCTGAACAGCACAATCTATATGTGCTCATGTATTTCACTCTGTAAGGGTGACTAACCAACTAAGAGAAGTGCAACAACACCTTGGCCTGTCTGAATACTGACAGATACAGGATGTGAGTACAAAATGAAATTAATTTTACCTCATGCTCTCTAGACTTCTAGATCAGAAGTGGGCACCTCTTGACTTGTTAATGGAGTGTGACATTGGAGAAACCAAGGCCACCATCAGTGGTCACTGAATGATGCCATGGTGAAAGAATTTGGCCTTGGGCCATGTAAGAGGAGCATCCATAATTTAAGTGTGTACACTACAGTTTCTGTTCCCTTTCTTAGCCCCAAGCTAGAGAGGGCCATTTTTTCACAGTTTTGTGTGATCATTTTCAGTGTGCCTTTTCCCTCCAAAAAATTGTAGAAAAATGGCAAATTGCCCCTGGACAAATAAATAGGTTGGTTAGGCCTTCTTCTGTTGATCAAATTCTGCATTTTTGTATTTCTGGCATAGTAATCTGATGTCTGTCAATCTCATTTTTGAGTCCTTTTTTGGATCCTTGAGTTCTCTCTCTCTCTCTTGGTTCCCTTCAAGTTCTTTTTGGATTTGGTTCTGTTTCAATATGCTGCAGTGTTTTCTCTATACAGCTGATGAAGCCTGCTTTTGGTTTTTCATGTTACTTAACATTGGAACATATATTAATAATAATAAAAATACACAAGAATGTGCACCGTGACAATGAAGAAGGTGACCGGTCTGGCTGGCCTGTGTAAAAAAAAAAAAAAAAAAAAAAAAAGGTGTTTCACATGACAGTAATATAATAGGCTGCAGTCTAGTCAGTCACAGGGTCAGCCATGTGGCATATGAAAAGGCTACTTGGACATTAATTAATGAGCATGAGACAAAATAAATGAAGAAGCAGGGCACCTGTGTAAGACAAGCTAGGTTTGCAGATCCTCCACAATTTGACATAAATGGTAAAGAAGATCACATTAGGTGTAATAGCATATAGAGGACACTCCATCAGCAGTTGCAGTGTGCACATAGACAAAAAATACTGAACATTTCCAATATCATGCTGTTACATCTTTTCCCATTCACACCAACCAAAATGTATTCACCCCATTTTACTGATAGAGCTTGTTTAAAGTAGTGTTTTAATGTTTTCATCATTTTGCTAGCTTTTTTCTTGCATGCCATTGTTTATCACAAAACCCCACTAGCAGACCCACATAGTGCCATCAAAATGTTTTGGTTATGTGGCCACACTGGCTGACTACCCTGATGGACCATGCAGTTCCGGAGTGGAGTTGAGTCACCATGTCAGTGCATGGGCATGACTGAAAAATCTTCCCTGCTGTCTAGTGATGGCTCATAGAACCTAAACAGAGTATGTTCCCATTCCCTGTCTGATTACAGTATAGTGTATTTGCCTCTCTGAGCTGGGGATACATCCATGTCTAACTACAGGGTATATCCCCCGGTAGACAACATGAAGGGGAACAATAATACATAAGAAAAAAAACTGATTTCTTAAAATAAAAAGAAAGAGTCATCCCTGCAGCACCATCTGTCACTACTGATAAGTTGCTAACTACTGCAGCGAACCAGGTTTCTGAATGGACTTTGGTCACAACAAACCCTGTCAGCTAAACTTTGGGGCTATGTTGGTATTTAAATAAAACAAGAACATCTTCGGAATGTTTTTATAGACTTTTTAGCAGATGTTTCCACAAAATGGCTGTGTCTGGCTGTATCCTGTTTTGTTGCTCTTAGTGTAAGAATGTAATGAGTCTTGCCCCTCACTTTCCTAAATTCTGGCAGCAATAACAGGTGTTTCTTCCCCATCTTCACAAGTGGAACCAGAATCAAACCTGCCAGATTCCACTGTCTTTCTCTCATGAGCTTCTTCCCCAGATGGTTGGACTAGTCCTCGCATGCCACCAGTCAACTTATCACACAGCTCTTGCTCAATGTGACACAGTATGTGGCTATCCATAGCCATGTGAAGGATCTTGTAGTTCAACTGAGGATCCAGTATGGTTGCAAAAACATGACAGCAGCTATGCAGCACTTCCACAGATGTTTGCAAACCTTGCATCCAGTTCAGTTTGCAAGTGCTCACTAAGCACAGGTGCCCCATCTGAAATCTTCATGTGTATATGTACATATCTATCCAAGAATATTTGTGGGACATGCACTGCTGTGCTGGCAGGAGCATCATGCAAACAAACATTTTAGAGGGGCACAAAATCCAGATCTCTCTCTTGGTGGGACTGGGGGCATATCCCTCAGAACATTTTGAAAACATGAAGACAAGTGGTACATTTTTTGAGGGCCTTTAGCAGGCTAAGAAATGGTTTCAAGACATGCTAAATGTTAGCTGAGTAATAAGGCAATATTGCACTTTTGATGCCTTTGTGAAGTCTGTGAGTCTTTGTTCTGTCTAAGAAGAGGCTGGACAGTGACCTTTTGTAGGCATTGCATTTGCATGTTGAGCAGCAGCAGATCAGCACGTAAGAGTGCTATGTGCTGTGCAACATGGGGTGAGTAAGGAGTTCAGTGACTGGAATATAACAATCCTGAATGACAAGGTGTGGCGTACATCCATCATCCCACACACCACACCCTGGCTACTACCCTGGCCCTTTTAAGCCCAGCTAATGTCCACCGTGGTTGTAATTAGGCCCTTGATGACTGGACTGTCTCAGGCTCACTCAGCCTGGCAACCGTAAATAAGACATTTAAAGAAAAAGCATAACTACTTTGTAAGTAACAAGTCAAGTGTAAAAGAAAACAAACTCCTTCCAGACTCCCAAGGTATTTCAAAGCAAGTAAGAAAAGTTGCTGCTGGCAGTATGGCACAATATTGTTTCAAACAGTATTGTGCCACACTGCCAGCAGCAGTTCCTAAAATCATAGAAGCATAGATGCTTGATGGCAGAAAAGGACCCCACCGGCCCATCTAGTCTGCCCCATTTTCCCCGCTACACCTCCCCCTCCCTGCTAGCCCCTGCACTCCCCCCACTGCTCAGTCCTATATATCTGTCCCATGCCGTCTTGAATTCTTCCACTGATTTAGCCCCCACCACTTTGTCTGGCAGTCTGTTCCAGGGCTCCGCCACCCCCTCTGTGAAGAATTTCTTCTTACATTGCCTCTGTATCTCTTTCCCTAAAGTCTGAGGCTATGCCCTCTAGTTCTGGCCTCCTCCTTCTTTTTAAGTTAAACCCCCTTCTTGTACCTTATTGAGCCCCTTCACATATTGAAAAGTTTCAATCATGTCTCCCCTTTCCCTCCATGTCTCCAGCGTGTACAGATCCAGCTCATTACACCTCTGCTCATATGTTTTCCCCTGCATACCCTGCAGCGTCTTGGTTGCCCTTCTTTGAACCCACTCCATTCCATCTATATCCTCGTGGAGATGTGGTCTGTAGAACTGGACCCTGTACTCCGGTTGCGGCCTCACTGTGGCTTTTTAAAGAGGCATTATTAACACCCTCCTTCTGCTAGTAATGCCCCTGCCTATGCATGCTAACATTCCATTGGCCTTTCCCACTGCCCTTCTACATTGGTTTCCTACCTTAAGGTGTGAGAAGACTATGATCCCCAGATCCCTCTCCTGTTCTGTTACTTTGATTGCCTGCCCTCCTATGGTGTATCCTGCTTGTGTGTTTCTACTTCCCATGTGCATCACGGCGTACTTTTTGACAGTTTGTCTTGCTTGCACTAAAATACCTATGCTGCCTCTCATCCTGGAGACCATGTTCCTCTAGATATTCCACCAACCTTTCCTTTAGTATGGTCTCCATCAACTTGCCCACAATGGAGGTCAGACTGACTGGTCTGTAATTCCCTGGATCATTCTTGGGACCACTTTTGTGACGGGGCACTACATGTGCTGTTCTCCAGTCCTGTGGTACCACACCTGATTCTAGTGAACTATTAAATAATAGTGAAATATTAAATAATTAAAAATTAAATAGGTATGGCCTTATCTCACCACAGTCCTTGTGTGGTTTGTCTCTGCTGCCATCTTTATGTTAACCCACACTGTACATTGATCGCTGATCCTGAGATGACTACCCACTTTGACATCTGCAACACTGCCTCTGTTTATGAGCACCAGCTCCAGTACTGTCTTGTCTCAAGTGGGCCCTTTGACTAGTTGCCTGAGAAATGCCCCCTGTAGGAATTCTAGAATGGCCCTGCTTCTAGCCAAGGCTGTGACTAGAAGGCTCCAATCTATATTTGGCAGACTAAAGTCCTCAACCAGTTGCATCTCCCCCAATTTTTTGCCATTGTGATGATGACTTCCTATAGTGCCATATCGAATTTGTTCCCCTGTGTTGGAGGTCAGTATATCACCCCAGTGTAAATAGTGGCTCCAACTCTTCACTACATGGTGACCCATAGCACCTCCAACCTATCCTTTATTCTAGGTTCCCTTGCACTTCCATCCCTCTGATATCCACCCTCACATACAGCACAACCCCTCCACCCCTTCCTATCCCTTCTGAATTGAGAGTAGATTGGTATGGCCATGTCCCAGTCATGGTTCTCTGTGCACTACGCCTCAGCTGTGGTCACATGATCCAGGTCTGCCTCTGTCATGATGGCTTTCAGTTTCTGAATTTTATGTCCTAGACTCCTTGTGTAGGCCCACATAGCCATGACTCTCCAACCCTTGCCCTTACCCTGCCTGAAACCCTCCTTCCCCCTCTTCCTGGGTTTTCTGCTTCTTGAAATTGCCCTCATCCCCCCCTCAGTACCCTGTCCATGCATTGTCACCTCATCACCTCTCTTTTCACATCATCTGTTCTTGTCCACCCTTTCCTCCAATTTGCCTCTTTTCAACTTGCATGCTGGGGGTGTTTCCTTCCCTCGGGCCCTCCCTTCTTGTTGCTTCAGTCTGTGTTGGGGACAGTTTATGCCTCCCTCGGTAATTCCACCTCCCCCTTTGGTCTATTTTAAATGTTCAGCAAAGTAACATTCAAACCTCCCACTGAGGACTTTGGTCCCCTTCCTAAGAAGGATGCAGGCCATCACCTTTATGTAAACCCATATCCTTCTAGGTTGGCCGCTAATCCCCAGTGAAGCTGAACCCCTTCTCTCTGCACCAATTCTTCAACTAGCTATTGAAGTTCCTTGTGTACAAAAGCCTATCTTTCCCTCTGACATAGACAGGTATCATCTCTGAGAATACCATTGTTGATCTACCTGCCTTCTGTCCCTTCCCAGTTTCCTGAACTCTCCCTGTACTAACCCAGCCCCATCCCTTGATATATCATTGGTCCCCAGGTAGACAATGACATCCAGCCTCCTCCTCCCATGCCCTGCCACCCTAGTGATCCTTAGGAAACAGTATAAAAGAACAGCAGCAGAATTGATTACAAGTTCCTTATCAGCAAATGTTTAATACCCTTCCCTGGATCCCTGTAGGCTATTAGATAATATCAGGATTAGGTAGAGATATCAGAGCTGCTTTTTCTTTGCTGAAAAAGGGATTCAGTATTGTAGTCTCTTTGGCAGCAATTCAGCGACAGTAGAGTTCAATACATGTATTGCTGGTAGTGTAACGATCCCCTTTAAAACCATTTATGGAATATTAATTCTATCACACCTTTTATTTCTCTGCCTTTAGTGGAGTGCCATCTTATGTGCAAAATTCAGTGTTCCCTTACTGTTAAGCACCTCTCTATAACAAACTCCATTTTATAATGAACACCTTTGATGGCTTCCATTGTTCCCAAAGTAGGCATATTAACACCTTGCTATACTGCAGTGAATGCCTCAGCTGGCTCCAGAGGTATTCACTACAGAGTTAGTTGTACTATATATCATAAATAATACAGGCACTCCAAGGGAGACTCCAGTTGCAAGTTTAGCTGTGGCATCAGTGACCAGTGTGGTAAGAGCCCCATGCTTTTTATATTGCATTATTTATGACATACTATACAGCTATTCTGAATATTAGTTGGAACTCTGTAGAAATCAGAAAAAAGTGATTCGGTAATTGACTTTTAGAGCTGCTCCACCTTCACTGCAACCCAGCCATATAATAATATTGGAGTAGGAAAAGACTGACTGGTTGCAACCCATGATGTTACAGGCTGAAGAATCCATAATGGTGCACTTGCTGTTACATAATGGCTGGTTGTAAGGTCCAGGGAGGAGAAAATAAGAGTAATATACAAAGAAAAGAACAGGGGACTAAAAATATGAACTGGAAATGCTACAATGCTTCACTTCTCTTTGAAGTCAGTCTGTCTTCTGGAAAGGTTCTTCAAAACACACCTATGTCAGTTAGATCTGGGTTCAATATAATAATGGAAATATTTACTGTGTTGAAAGAATCCAGAGAAAAGCAATCAAAATGATGTGGGACTTGGAAACTAAAAACTATAAAGACAGACTGAAGGAAACCAGATAACAATCACTGGAGGAAATAAGATTGAAATGAGATATATTATTCCTATATGATTATAGTGATGCAGCAGTGTGACTATAGTTAGGGTTGAGAAGGCTATTTAATGTTAAACCCTTAACTTTGCAGTTTAATAGCTTCACCCCATTCAAAAAAGCTGCAGTCATGGGGCAATGTGTCTTGATGTGACAAGTTTTATTCTGATCGGATGTGCAGATTCTGAGTTCTGTATAGTGAAAAAAAATGAAAATCAGTTTTTCTGCTGTTTTATGTCATTGCCTAGCACCAAAATGGCTTGGAATTATGGTCTGAAATTTTCAGGGAAGAAACAGCTTTCCCCCAGAATGGTGCCATTTATTAGTTTGGTAAGAGTTCTAAGGATTTGAAATGTCATTCCTTAGCATGTTCAGCATGGTCTTTCAGATAGGTGTTTTATATGATACAAGAATTTGACCATACAAAACAACATTATGTTTCATATGGAGTAATCCTGTTTCATGAGAAAAAAATTATTATTTCATATGGTGGCCATCTTGTTTCCATTTTTACAACAAAAAAAATTGAAAACCCATAAAAATTATATTTAGCAGAGACAGAAACCCATGTATCTTGCTACACATGCCCTTATTAGCTAGATTCTGCAATTAGTGTTTGGAAAAATGACACATTTTTAAAATCTTATTTTGTGAGATGACTTTCTTGTTTCAAATGGCCTCACAAAACAAAAATAGGGTCATACAAAACAAGATTAGATTCATACAAAACAATAATTTGGTCTTAGTGTTTTTTATGTTCTTGTTTCATATGAACCAGTTATTTTTGTGAGAATTGCACAATCTCATGCAACAGGATTGGTTCACATGAAACAAGAATTTAGACTTTTTTTCACTATCTTGTTTTATATGAACAAATCCTGTTTTAGGAGAACAACAAAGTCTCATGAAACAGGATTGCTTCATATGAAACAAGAATTTGGACTTAGCCCTCTACATTTTTCTATGCAAGAATGTAACAGTGTGCATCTTTTGTTTCCCTGCATCTGTTATGAAACTGAGTGCAGTTGTTGGCACTTTAGTGAAATTTTGATTTCTGTTTCTATTTTCTAATGCTGCTAGAAACCTCAAAATAAGAATGTACAGATGAGAGGCCCATAATTAATTTTGTAATTCTGGAAGCATAAGTCATCCAATTTTTTTGTGATGTCCTCAGAATTTTGCATTTCATTTATGCTCTTTTTCAGACAGTATCTGTTTCTCACATTCTATTATCTTGTGCAGGACAGACTCAAAATAAACAATTCATTTCAACATGTCCAAGGGTGAGACCATAACTCATAAGTGGGGAAGTCAAGGGGGAGATATGAAAGTCTTGCTTCTTACAAGCAGAAATAATTGTACATTTTGAGTTTTGCCACTGTGTAGTCTATGTACCATTAGTTTTAGGAGATATGTAATGGCCTCATTCAAAATATGTAATTTCTCTTCAAGTGTGAGGGGGCAGGACAATAATTCATCTGTACTGGAGCAACAAGTCAGTTATTAAAATTCTCTACCCGCACAAGTGATTATAAACTGGGTTTTAAGGTACTTCCCCCTCAGAAGTGATGATTAACTGCATATTTTAAGTCAGACCATTATGTATTTGATTTGTGTAACATCAGGTTACTAACCACAACTTTTAAATGTGATATTTGTTTGAAGATTTAACTATTTGTCTTTGATTTCAAACACTGGCTTCACTGCTGCTCAAAGCGATTATGATGCCAGCAGTGTTGTGAAATCTGCTCTCTGACTTAAGTACTCCATTGTGATGATACTAACCTTGAAGATAGCAATTGTGGCAACACTAATAAATAAAAATGATATATTGAGATTAACCAAAAATATATCACTTTTTATCTTGCCATTGTTGTATCTACTGTTGCTGTATAAATGTTATTATACAATGGGGTATGACAATCCTGTAACCTCATTGGGCAAAATAGATCACATGACTGTGGTAAATCCTCCAGTATACCCACTGTAAAAGTTTTATGTCACTATAAAAAACAAAACAACAAGCTGAACATTGTATAATAGCAATATACCATGACAGGGAGTGGGTATATGGGTTGATTTACCACTTCTGGTGTGGTTAAGTCACTCGGCTATGCCTCATGACCGAACCACACCAGGTATGGTAAATCCACCAATATACGCACTCCCTGTTATGGCATATTGCTTAATTATACAATGGGAAGAAAGAATCCTGGGCTCTGATTGGTAAGTGTAGGGCTGGACCTGTGATGTCAACCCAGCATAACATCACAGATTTACAGTAGTCCAAGCAAACACATGACCAAATCACCTAAGAAAAAAATCAGTGCATGTTGTATATTCAAGGGAAGTGAAAGCAGGGTTTGCTATTGGCTTTTCATCACCTGCTGCACTTATACTCCCTGCTTGTGGAACATCCATTTTTTTACTCAAAAAAAAAAAAAAGATTTGTCACAGTGAAATGTAAAGCCATCAGATTAGCTTTACACATCACTTGTCATACTGCCATGCCCTCTCCAGACTCCCCACTGCCAAATGAAAAAGTCAAGATTATGATAGGCTTCATGACCATATGTTATTCCCTGCTGACAGACTCAGTCAGTACATACTTCAGTACAAAAGACGCCTGTTTCTTTTTCTTAAAACATGAAGCACACTATTGCAGAAAGGCCATTTTCTACTTCATTTGTGGTCTCCTGGAACAAACACTTAATATAAAAACAGTACTGGGAGATCTTCTAAAATTTAATAAAACCTCCAGAAACATCTACAATCTATAACCACTACAGGACACTCTCTACTCACTGATCAGCTCACTCTTACGTGGTCAGATGGGCAGACAGATTCACAGTAATACTTTACAGTTCCAGAACAAAAGCAGGAGAGATTTCTGTTTCAGTCTTCAGACTCCTAGTACAAAACCACGAATGATCAAAAGAGACATGGGGGTGGGTGGGAAGAACAGTGATGTGTCACAGGCAGGGATAACACAGACAGGGGTTAGTGTGGCAGATTGCAGAGACACTGTAGCAGCAGTTCCACCTACTGTCAATCAATCAGACAATCTGTCAAAGCAGTCAGTCAGCACTATTTATTTTTAAGTGTACTTCACCATTCAAAGAGGAAAAAGTATAGTTTAAAATGTACTTTTTTCATCTTTTTGTTTTGCACAGGAGCCATTATATAATATGAATAATGTACTCCAGGGTGTGTGTCATGGTGGAATAAGATCACTTCTTGGGTGTTGGACGAATCTAGCCTGTGGCCTCGTGCCCAACTGCCTGATGATGTTATTCCAGCCTGACATACACCCTGTTGTGCATTATTCTTTTATTATCATCCAGCAGATATACATATAACATGTTAACAGATTTAATTTAATACATCCTGCTTAGACATTTCCGCTAACAAATTAATCTTTTACAATCATTATTTAGTTTCTTACTTGAATAACCATAATTTATCCCACTGCTATGAATTTGTTTTGCTCATGCAAATTATTCTTAGCTACTTCAAATTATAAAGGTTCCCTTACAGTCCCTGCTTGTATTTCAACAGTATTTATTTACTACATCACAGTATCACCCCCTCCTGAGCTAGAGGCAAATACTCACTTTGTGACCTTAAGAAAGTTACTTAACCTCTCAGTGCTCCAGTATACCCAGCTACATAAATCAGTAAAAGAAGGACTCTGCTGTAAACATGATGTTGCATCTCAGCTGGACTATTCTGAGTAAATAAATTGTTAAAACAGCATAAGCTCAGCAGTTCCATTGGTGCTGTACTTCACATATAGCAAGAGACCTTCCTCTATTCATTAATTCCATATATGATATTATATGACAATAGCATCATTTTTACATGTCAGTCATCACTAACAAAAATAATAATTTTTTGCTGTCTAGTTTTGAATTCATGTGTCTTTAATTTCTTTACATCATCTCATCCATTGTGCAAATGTCTCCATCACTGAGGATACTGTGAACCATTGTCTTGAATTTCTTTTCAATGTTAATTCCTTGGTGTATACATCATTTACTTCTACCACCACTAAAGGGCTATTATATAATGTCTTGATCCTTTTCCTTTTCTCCATAACATAATATGTAGGCCCCCAAGACACTGTATCAAATGCTTTGTCTGCATCTAGGCCCATAAAATCACTTTATGTCATCATCTGTTCCTGTCTATTGTCTGATTAAGTATATGCTGATATTATCGCTCCTTTATCTACCACACCATTACAATACTAATTAGAAAATTGTCTCATCCTATTTTATACTTACATTACCAGTTGTAGCAAGAGAATATATTTTATTGAATAAGTGGCTTAATGCACTTTAGTGACAAGTGAACTTCCTCAGTAGATCTTTTTCCAAGTATTGGAATGATAAGAGCTTTTAATGGATATGAAATTTTGTTTGTGATTGTCAGCTTCAAACAAAAGGTTTATCCGTATTTTTGAAACAGTTCTTATAACTCCCTTTGGATAATTACTATCAGTGGTAAAAAAGTGAAAGATTGGTATTTTCTGAACCCATATGTAACCCCCATGTCCCTGAGGTGTGCTGCGGTCATGTATCTGTTGTAGTGAGCTGGAACTTTTGGTCCTTGGGACAAGGGGCCCCATGATCACGTAGCATCATTCATAGTGCCACAAGTAGCTCCATGCCTCTACCTTTCAGGAGCTAGCTGACTGGGTTGGTGCCATGGACTTTCTACCAGTATACCAAAATAGGGTAGCACCCACCCCCCACCCTGTACCTGTGGAATAACACAGTACAGTGTTTTAGAGGAAAATAAAAATAAATAACAATTACAAATAATACAAGAACGCTGTCAGCAACAAAAATTATGTGCATGTGCAAAGCAGGAGCTCACTCATAACTTTCTTTGAATAGGGTCCATATTGCTCTGGCTAAAGCAGGAAATCAGTCCTAACTTTCTTTACACATGCTTCCAAACCTGTAGCTTGATGCAGCAGACCCATGGGGCATGGCCTTGGACCAGTAATTTGGCCCTAGGTCATGAGGCTGGAAAGGAGGTTGGCATTATGAGTGCATTACTTGTAGGGCTGAAAACCCCATAATGCAATATTTTCCTCTTTTTGTAGCTTTAGGACACTAACAGTACATTAATATAGTTTTTTTTTGTTTATTTATGTTTTAATAATGAATTACCTTACTTGCTGAGAATTTGCAGTTGTAACCTGCTTTGAATCTTATGTCAAACATTGGGTCAGTCCTAATTTGCTTTGCCTTTTTGACCCTGTGTGAAGAAGGATCTGAGCTCTAACTTGAGTCAAGCAAGTCACTTAGGCCCCTATGTAAATCAGTATATGAGTTATAACTTACTTGGTTCAGGGCCAAAAGGGCTCTGTGTGAAGAAAGACTTGAATTCTAACTTACTTTGCACAGATCCCATTGGGCCCTGTGGGAATAAGGAGATAAGTCCTTACTTGCCTCATGCAGGGCCCTTTGACCCTGTGGAAAGCTGGGTGTTCAGGGCACGTCAGGGCCTGCACATGAGTCCCAATCTGCTGCCCTGTGCAAAGCAGGATATGGGACTTAACATTCTTAACCAGTATGACTCTAATTGGTGATAGAGAAGCCATGTCTGCATTTTTGGTTATCTTACCGTTTCTCGTGTCTTATGGCCATAACTTTTTTTTTTGTGTAGGAACTTAAATTTGATTTTAAAACTTTAAAACCTTGTAGCCCATTTTCAAACTGTGAAAAGCTATATTCTCGGACAAGATTTATGAATTTATAAGTTCAAATAATAATTTACATTGGTCTAGTTATTCCCCTAACCAGTGGCAAACCTTATGATTGAATTTGGAGATTTTTAAGAAATGTCATTAATTAATAAGATTGAAGCACCAAACCAGTTTGCATTAAACTTGCAAAAAAATTAACCCCTAGGAATGGGAAGGAGCATGCTAAAGTTTTCAGTCTGATGGGCCAGGACTGCTGAGAGAAAATCTACTGAAAAATTCATTTTTTATAAAACCTCATGACCCTAACATAGATGTGCTGGTGCAACTGTATAATATATATATAGATAGATAGATAGATAGATAGATAGATAGATAGATAATCATGGCAAAAACAGTGTTTAATGCATCAGTTAAGGTTAAAGCAACAAAAGTGAGAAAGTCAGATGTTATGGTTGAGTCCCTAGCCCTGCCAACGCCGCTTCACCCTCCCAGACTGACAGCACCAGGGTAGCAAAATGGTCATGGCCCAACTATCACCCCATTCCATGTGTAAACAGGTTGACAAGCTACAGTAAAGGAGAATGGGATGAGAGTTAGGCCTCATGACCCCATGGCACACCCTGGCACCTATCAGTCTGTAGAGGATGGGGTGGGATGGGGTGTTGTGGGGGTTAGGGTCTCAACTCTAATGTCTTATTTCCTCACTTTTGTTGCTTTAACCCTAACTGATGCATTAAACACAGTTTTTTGCCATGAATGTCCTTACTTTTTGAAAACGTGTAATATAACTAGTAAATAACATATTGGTGGAAAGGACCACACACTCCCTCCAAGCTGCCCATTTGTGCATAATGATATGCATGCGTGGGAGCATGGGCCCTCCAGGACCTGCTCTCTCATGTACATATAGGTACAGAGCCATACATCAGCCCTACAGGACAAGGAACCCTTGTAACACTAATCTGCCGATATCTCGGGAACCATGGCAGCTAGAAACAAGCATTTGTCAATGCCAAATGTTGATTGCCTTGGTCCGCTGAGCTCGCTCACTGGCCCTGTGTCACTCTCTCATTCTCTTTTTCCTGGTGCTGCAGGCTGCTCTTTTGTACTGGGCTCCTGCTCGCGTTGGCATGTTTTTCTGCCCACAAAGAAATCTGCAGTTGTCTAGACAGAGCTCTTTTGAGGTGGGTCACTCCCCCCCTCTCTCACTTGCCCATTCTGTTTCTGCTGGTGCTGCAGGCTGCCCTTTTGTACTGGGCTCCCACCTCTGTTGGTGGCTTCTGCCCACAAAGAAATCTGCGGCAGTCCTGACACAGGTCCATTGAGCTAGCTCGCTACCCCTCTCTTGCTCATTCCATTTCTGCTGGCACTGCAGGCTTGCCTTTTGTGCTGAGCTCCTGCCTGCATTGCCACCTTTTTCTGCCCACAAAGCAGTGTGCAGCAGTCATGATAGAGGTCTGTTGAGCTTGCTCTCTTCCCCTCTCTCACTTGCTTATTATGCTTCTCCCGGCGCTGCTGGCTACCCTTTTGTACCAGGCTTCTGCCTGCATTGGCACCTTTTTCTGCCCACAAAGAAATCTGCAGCTGTCGCAACAGAGCTCCATTGATGTCACTCTCTCCACTTGTCTCACTCACTCATTCTGTTTCTCCTGACACTGCACACTGCCATTTTGTAGTGGTCTCATGCCTCTGTTGGCACCTTTTTATGCCCACAAAGAAATTTGCAGCAGTCCTGACAGAGCTCCATTGAGCTCGCTCACTCCCCCCTCTCTCACTCACTCATTCCATTTCTGTCGGCGCTGCAGGCTGCCCTTTTGTACTGGGCTTCTTCCTGCATTGCCACCTTCTTCTGGGCACAAAGAAATCTGCAGCAGTCATGATACAGCTCCATTGAGCTCACTCACTCACTTCCCCTCTATCACTCATTCTATCTTTTTTACCCACCGCTGCAGGCTGCCCTTTTGTACTGGGCCCCTGCATGTATTACTGCCTTTTTCTGCCCACAAAGAAATCCGCAGCAGTCCCAACAGAGCTCCGTTGAGCTCACTCACTCCCCCTCCCTCACTCACTCATTCCATTTCTGCTGGTGCTGCAGGCTGCCCTGTTGTACTAAGCCCCTGCATACATTGCTGCCTTTTCCTGCCCACAAAGAAATCTGCAGCAGTCACGATAGATCTCCATTGAGCTGGCTCACTCCCCTTCTGTCAGTCACTCATTCTGTTTCTCCCACCACTGCAGGCTGCCCTTTTGTACTCAGCCCCTGCATGCATTGCTGCCTTTCCTGCTCACAAAGAAATCTGCAGCAGTCCCGACAGATCTCCGTTGTGCTCACTCACTCTCCCTCCCTCACTCGCTCGTTCTGTGTCTCCCGGCACTACAGACTGCCCTTTTGTACTGGGCTCCTGCCTGCATTGTCACCTTTTCCTGCCCATTGCAGTCCTGACAGAGCCCAGTTGAGCTTGGTCACTCCTCCCCAGTCGATTGATGCTAATCTGCCCCAAACACTGATTTCCAACAGCGACTGCGGTATTCTGCGCCAGAAGCATGGAAACACATTTCAGCCAGGATGTGAAGAATGACAGCTGTACTGTTCATAAGAAGGTGCAGAACAATGGCAATGTTGGAAATCTGGAGTGAAAATATTATAAATTCGTGAACTTACAAGCATGTGTGCAAACTGCACAACGCATGCTCATAACACAGTCATTTTATGGAGTATCATCACCAAATTTTCATCATAGTCATTTTAGGACCTCTGCTCATGAACAGTACCACTGTCATTTTCTTAATCTGCCATGAATACTGATTTCCCACAGCGACCGCGCTATTCTGTGCCGGAAGTGTGAATACACATTTTATGCCAGGATGTGGAAAATGACAGCTGTACTGTTCACAAGGAGGTCTAAAAAAATGGCAATGTTGAAAATCTGGCATGAAAATATTTCAAATTTGCAAAGTTACGAGCATGCGCTCAACTGCGCAACGCACACTCATAAAACAGTCATTTTTTTGATTTTTCACAATCAATTTTCAGCATAGGCTTTTTGAGAACCCACCTCATGAACACTGGCACTGTCATTTCATTAATCAGTCCCAAAAGGGGATTCAGCACAGTGACTGCAAAATCACCTTTTGAGGCCAAATAACGCCATGATAGTGCCATAATTCATGAGGAGGGGTCCCAAAAACCCCATGTTGAAAATTTGGTGCCAAAATTCAAAAAAATGCCCGAGATATTCATCAAAGTTGAAAAAACCCTATTTATTCCATTATACAGCTTACCGGCATTTCCTCAGTTCGTGGTTGACTTTGAAGAGTGCAGACGTGTTCCCAGTCCAACGAAGATAATCATGCCAGACTCCGGAGGTAAGTATGGGGTGAGGGGGTGTGTGGGAAGGCAGGGTGTGGGCACAGGTTGTAGGAGGGGGCTGGGAGACTGCTGAGGGACCGTTTCCTTCTTTACAGGTTAAAAATAAAAAAATGACATTCCAGGACCATTTTTTAATTTTACAGAGGCATGTGGCACACTGGGGTGGGCTTCCAGCATGCCAACAGAGTCTTCTCTTTGGGTGGCAGCTGTAGCTGACGGGGGATTGGTCACCCCAATTGGCACACAATAAAAGGGGGGTGAGGTGACATTATGCCGACAGGGATTGGGTACTCTGTTTGCAGACAACATAAGTGGGGGGTGAGTTAACCTTATGGCACTGAAGCCGACAGGGATTGGGGTCCCTGTTGGCAAACAAACCTATGGGGGGCACATGCTGCCGAGGGGGATTGGGCACCCTCGTCGAAAGGAAAGACATTGTTTGTGAACACGGGCGGCAAGTCACCGCCATGTTCACAAACAATATCAGTGTTTCAAAGTTCCACCCTGCAATGATGGGTTGCCCCTCATTGCAGCACATGGTTGACGTTGCAATGATGAGGTGGCCCTGATTGCAGCAGCTAAAACATTAGAAAGTTGTGGAATGCTCGCTGAACTAGTGTCAGCAGCAGCATGCCACGGCATTGGGGGAAGTGGGCCATGACTTTACAGGCTGTGGGAGCATTGGCCACAACCTGGTTCTGGAGAAAGCTGCCACAATATGTTTCTTGTGCATGCACACAATCAACATAAAAAAATGCTAGAGTCATTGTAAGCATGACAATGAGCACTGCTCAGAGCATAAATCGACTGAATCCATATCTCACATCGTTTATGAGCTACAGGCACTGAAATGTGCAATGGACACCACAGTGTTATCCTATGGGCAAAATCTCAACTTCGTGATGGCATATCTGTGGAATCACTTAATTCCCCAATACCTAAATAGCATAATTCACACCAGTAGAGCATCTCTTCAATACCCTGAAAATTTCAAGTAAAAAGACCAAACCATTCATTAGCAATGCAATGGTAACATTTTTTAATATACTAGTCCAGGAGTCACGTGATGGCAGCCTGAGCTAAAGCAGCAATTCCTCGGAGCTCCGTTCTCTGCACTGTGATTCTAACTTAATAACTGGTTTTAAAAGTGAGAATTACCCTACCGGAAAAGCCACCAGCAAGATAACTGTAGTAGGATCTATGGGATCGAAGACTGAATGGAGGTATACATGAAAAAGGCATTACCCAGATGATCCCCGCCGCTGACCCCAGAGAAAGACAAGGCCGCAAAACGCCGAGGCAGCAAGCACCGAACTTGCTGAAAATGGCTACAATTACTACCGCACTTTCAGAGGAGAAATTTATGGAAATAATGCAGCCATTGCAAACAACAATTACGATGATATCTGAGGACCTTCAAGTAATTAAAACTACTGTTGAATCCCTGTCACGGAGGGTCGAGGATTCGGAAACCAGAATTCCATTATTGGAAAGAAGGCAGGATAAGGCCGACCTAGATGTTGTGAACATCGGACGCAGGTTCAAAAATTTAGAGGAGAAGATAGAGGACCTGGAGGGGCGCAGTAGACAGAACAACCTAGTTGTAATTGGCATTCCTGAGAAAGAGGAAGGGAACGCAGCAATAACCTTTATGCAAAAGTTTTGTGTTAAAATAGCAGCCCCCGAACGGAGGAGACTATGTGATCGAAAGGGCCCACCGGGCTCTACGCCCCCCACCAGTCCCTGGTCAGCCCCCGAGGCCAATGATTTTTAAGCTCTTAAATTTCATCGACAAGCAGCATATATTAAATAAAGTAAAAGAAATCCAAGAAGTGACCTGGGAGGGCAGGAGAATACGAATTACGCAGGACCTACCTCACTCGGTGCGACTAAGAAGGCAGGCGCTCCATCCGATTGTGTCTAAATTGATCGCAGTGGCAAAACAGTTCAGGGTCAAGTACCCCGCAATCCTGATGGTTAAATGTGGTGACAACTGGTCTCTTGACTCCTCATGCAGTTTACAAGGCCAAAAGAGCTCATTCCAGACCTGTTCAAGTGATGGCAAGTTCAGATGTAAGAATGGCAATACATGTCCCTTTAGCTAGGGAGTGCTTCCTTGAACACTGTGTGAAGACTCCCTGAATACATGACAGCTAGGTACGATTCCATATACTCTATATAAATTGATAGGGCAGAAGATATTTGTGTTGTTCTTATATGCGATCCCATGACGTTCTGAACATATACCCAGGTTCATCTGGAAGTTTTGTCTCTGGTACCTGAAGTGATATCAGTAGGGTAAGAGAGTTTTGACATGCCCAGGAGTTCATGAGTGCACTGCACTAGACCAGCTTGTTTAAGTCCATCACACCTGTCAGACAACCGCAGCTCTTTACATCCGCCCAACTTTGCGGTTTGAAGTGGGAGAGAAACAATGAATCATTAAAAGGTTAATGGTGTAAGTGGGCATGAAGACTCGCTGCCATTACAGTAGCCTAACTTCCCACCTGTTAATCAAAACTAAGGTGTTAACGTAGATGGTGATAAGGCAATACAATAAATACACCAGCTTCACCTGGACTGCAAACGCAGTATGCGGGAGTAGAACTCGGTGAGACCAAATATGGGGAACTGGACTGCGCTGAAATGACTTTAGTCTAATCCTGGTTACAGACACTCTCTTTTGCTGGACAACTGAGTAAATCTACGTCTTTCTTCACTATTAATATCTTCTCAGAGGTTTGATAACGCTCTTGTGAGGGCAGTAAGACTATGCATTGTTGTCCCAGATATAAATCTATGCGGTATTGGAAACGGTCCTTTTTCAGACTTCAGGGAAAGATTAATGTTTCTGAACTGCCTAGATGTTAATATTTTGGTATTTAGTAATGGTAGATTTATGGATTTCACTCCTCTTCCTTTCTTTAAAAAGTAGAGCTGCACCGAGTAGCTGAATGGTGATAATAAAACTTAGACAAGATATCTATTTTCAGGCTGGTTATATAATAACTAAACTCTCAGTTCTAGATAGAGATAGTGAGCATATATATAGTTGTTCGTTATTCTTACCCTTGGATAATTATAGTTCCATCTATGGGCTTTAATAGATGTATGTTAGACTTAGGAAATGCATTGAATTTTAAGATGCCTGTGGGTATTGTAAATAAATGGTACCCCCCCTTTTTTTTTCCTTTCTGAACAGTAGTCAGCGGGGGGACACGAAGAGGGAGGGGAGCTCCGGGGAGCAATGTTGTTAAGCTGGAGTCTGATTTGTTGTTTAATCATGTGGCATAGTAGGGGTAGGAGGGCAGTCTGTTGGTACTGGGGGTATTGTATTAAGATACGGGTTATAATTTGTAATGTTAGCAGATATTTAGGGGTGGGAAGTAATGTTGTTCTTGTGGGAGGGAAAAGGACTACACACTCTCAATTGCAAAGGTTCAAAATGTTGTCAGAATGCCTCCTCACTTTTCAGTTAAGACTTGTTATGTTACCTAGATGGCTTGGTGCATAGGGCCAGGAAGACAACCTTTACATAGGTTTGGTTTGGCTAACCCACCCATTTCTATCTCTTCACAGTTATTATAGAAAATGAGTAATAGTTATCATTTTGTGAGTTGGAATGTTAAAGGAGCCAAGGATAGGGTCAAAAGGCAAGCTATTTTAAAACATCTAAAACAGATGCGAGCACAAATAGCTTTTCTTCAGGAAATACACTTAAAAAGAGAGGATGCGCTCCTCTTTAGAAGACTTTGGGTGGGTCAGGTATTTAGTGCTGGAGCCTCCACGAGTAAAGAGGGAGTAGTGATATTACTGGCTAGGAGTGTCCCGTTCAAATTGGCCCAAGAAATATTGGACCCAGAAGGCAGGTACATAATTGTACATGGATCCTTGGAGCTTTGCCCTGTCCGCCTTGGCTCAATATACGGGCCAAATAGTGACTCTCCATCTTTTTTTGTGAACTTGTTAAACCTGGTAGTAACTGATCCACCCAAACTCACAATATTGGGAGGGGACTTGAATCTAGTTCCTCAGGCAGACCTAGACAGGTCTGAGTGCATTCGAAGAGGTCTATCCTCAGCGCAGAGAGCATTGAAAGATTTAATGTATAGTGCGGCATTAGTGGATGCGTGGAGAGTTTTTAACCCTTCTGAAAGACAATATACTTTTTTTTCTGCGGCACACAAAACATATTCCCCAGATTGATTACCTACTCGTAAGTGCCACTGCAATCCCTGAGGTTATGCAGATAGGAATTTCAACTAGGGTATTATCTGACCATGCTCCGGTTGACATGGAATTTAGGTTAGGGACAGAGGGCAGACGCTCCCCACAATGGCGCCTAAATACTCAATTATTAAAAGATCCGGCTACCATGGAATATGTCAAGGAACACATTGCCTTCTTCCTTAACTGTAACCAGGGGGCAGTAGATAAATGTGATTTAATTGGGGCCGCTTTAAAATGCTCCTTGAGGGGGGAATTTATTAAAATCGCCTCCAAAAGGGTTAAGAATCAAAGAGCCCAGTTAGATGCTCTTCTAGCATCTATTAAAAATTTAGAACATAACTTATCCCGTACCACCCCTTCAGAGATGTGGATTAGACTATACCAACTGCAAGCCCAGTATGCAGGGCTAATATCCCACAGGGCAGAGTTATCCTTACATAGAACCAAAATGAAATGCCTAGATATGGGAGAGAGGGCCAGCAAGATGCTGGCAATGCGTATTCACCAATTGGATACCTTGCATTTTATTGCTGGCATCTGCTCTAAAGAAAATGGGCGAATTTGCACCGACCCCCAAAAAATAATGGAAATGTTTGGATTGTATTATCGGGATTTATATACAGTGGCCCCATCCCCATGGCCCATGGATGCGGATATAAATTCATATCTTAGTTCTGTGAATTTGCCCAAGGTCACTGTCCCAGAAGCAGCCATTTTAAGTACCCCAATTACACTGGGTGAAATCCAAGAGGCTATCCAACAGATGCCATTGAATAAATCCCCCGGACCTGATGGCTTGCCAAGTAATTTTTATAAAACTTACCAGGCTGAGACTGTACCTTTATTAAGGGATCTCTTTACTTATTGGTATAATAATGGGGTATCAGATCCTAGCTTTCAAGAGGCTGTAATAACCTTAATTCTAAAGCCTGGGAGGGACCCACAAAACCTTAGTAGCTACCGCCCTATATCCTTGCTAAATACGGACATAAAAATATTGGCTAAAGTCCTGGCAAATAGACTCACTAAAATCATAGGCAGTCTAATAGGACATGAACAGGTCAGATTCATGGCCTGTAGGTCATCTCAAGACCATATGAGGAAATTGTTGCATCTCATTGCAACTGCCAGAGACTCCGAGATCCCAATGGTGCTGATCTCTCTCTGAACACCGAAAAGGCATTCAATAGAGTCTCCTGGGACTTTTTGTTTGCCACCTTAACTTCCTTTGGCTTTCCGGAGGAGTTCATAAAGTGGATTAAGGTTATGTACTCTTGCCCATCAACAAGAGTTAAATGTAATGGGCTATTGTCTCCTCCTTTTAAGCTAGCTCGGGGCACCAGACAAGGATGCCCCCTTTCACCCCTGCTTTTTTAATATATACTTAGAGCCCTTGCTTCTTAGATTGGCAAGTAACAACAATATAGCAGGTATTCAAATAGGAGAAAAGAAGTATGCCTATTCGGTATATGCAGATGATATCTTATTGCACTTAGAGAGGCCAGTTATCTCAGTTCTGGCTGTTCTAGAGGAAATCGAGGAATATTCCAGGATATCCTATTATAAGATAAATCAAATAAAAACAAAGGTAATGCCCTTAAATTATAGAGTGAATAAAGAGGAGTTATCCACGTTGGGCCTTGCTTGGGAAACGAAATCTATTGATTATCTAGGAATTAAGATCTTCAGGGACCTGAGGACCATAATGCGAAACAATATTGATAAAATAATTAAAACAATAGTTTTGGACCTGGAGAGATGGCGATTACTTCCTACCTCTCTTTGGGGTAGACTAAGCATAATTAAAATGAATCTGCTTCTGAGGATATTATACCCCTTAGGAATGCTGGGGGTATACCTTACAAAAATGTGGTTTTCCAGGCTGCAAAGCATACTAAACTCCTTTATGTGGAATAAAAAGAGTGTCTGAAGGTCTTATCTTAAATTGACAGCTCCAAAATTAAGGGGAGGACTTGAGGCCTCCTCCTTTTTTCTATACTATGTTGAGCAGCACATTAGTAAACTTTCCTTCTGGCAGAGAGTCAGAACAGGTCATATACTTCCCGCTCTGGTTACCTATAGAAAGACATTTGGCAACCCATGTAAAGTGCTCGTTGTGGGCCCTTTTATTTGTTTCCCCATCTCACATTCCCAAACCTTTCAGAAATAATCCGATGGGCTGGTCAATAAAGGCTTTGCACCAGGCTCAAAAATACTTTGCTGTGAACTGGTCACAGTCTGTTGACCAGCCAATCTTTAATAGCCCACATTTTAAGATTGGTGGCACTCCAATACCATCCACCTTCTGGCCTCGGCTGAGCAAGTGCAAAGTCTCAGATTTATGGAGGAGTGGGAAACCAGTCTCCTTTGGTTAGCTGCAACTTACAATGGGTGCTGCAGATAATGAAGCCTTTAAATACTTCCAAGTCTGCAAGGCCTTCACTGCGTTTCCCTTGGCGATCCCATTAGTCAGCACAGGGGACAGAAATCTAAATACACTCCATGCAGGTTGCCTCCCAACCACATGCAGTGTCTAATATATATAAACCTTTGCAAGATTGGGACCACAAGCTGCCACTTGGGATTTGGCCCTACTGGTTGGGAGAGCTTGATATCCCCGAAGACACTAACTTATGGAAAAACTCTGGATATCAATGTATAAATTTACTAAACAAGACAGACTTAGGTTAGTCCATTATAATATAATGCATAATATTTATTTGATGCCAGATAAGTTCTTTAGATATTGGACATTAGCTGCTGCAACATGTAACAAATGTAAGAGTGATACCGGTTCCCTATATCACATGCTGTGGCAGTGCCCCCGTATAAAGACATTCTGGCAGTCCATCAGTAACAATTTGGACCCTATCCTTGGCCTAAGAGAATTATTTATACCCCAAGTCTGTATAATAAATCATTTTCCAGTTGACACCCCTAAAAACAGGAGAGCATACATGACACTCATTGCTGCAACAGCTAAACTTGTAATCATGAGACACTGGGTAGAGGAGAAACCTCCTACATTGTTGGAATGGTACAGGGAGTGTGTCTTGGCACTGTAGCTGGAAAGGCATATCGCACTTATGTGAGATAGAGTGCAAGCTTTTACCTTGTTATGGGGTGGACTGGAGGCTATCCTGACAACTTGGAAGCTCAATTGATATGGGTCTGCACTTATTTTATTCCTATTTGATTGGTAACTGTGTGTAGTCTGGGGTGGGCTGGGGAGGGGTAGTTTTGCTTTTGGGGTATTGTAAATGTTGTCTCATTTGTAGATTAACCTGTGTATTTCTCTTTGGTGCTTAAATTTAATAAAGCTTTCTTTAAAAAAAAAAATACTAGTCCAGGAGGTAGCAAAATCCTTGACTGCGAGCTCATGGACTAGGATTTTGACAGCTCGTGGACTAGGATCATTAGTGAGTCATGGTCAGATAATTTTTACATTTTAAAAAGCTATTTTTTGACCAAAATGAGCCAAACGAAAGGCATGGCTTTGTAGAGGGTCTCACCCTGAACAAAACTCATGTCTCATTTGGCCCAAGAGTCACCCCTGGAGAAAGCTACAGTATTTTGTTTTAGGGGAAAAACTGAAAAACAGCATGGCGGCTCACAGATAAGGAATTTTCTAGCAGACCAGGATCCTAGTCCCTGAGCTACAAAATCCTTGACCATGAGCCCAATCTTTGTCTGAAAAATAACCATATAAATCTTGGAGTGAACTGAGCATGTTCAGAACCTGAAAATTAAAAATGTAATAACATTGGAAAGGAATAATATAGTTTTACCAAACCAGTGCTGGATTTTTCCTTGACCCAACCACTGTCTATGTTCCACATTTCAGACCAAAAGACCACATGGTGTGATCACAGCGCCATGGGCAAAAAATGTGCTAAAACTGGCAAAAACGCATTTTTTAGCATTTTGCAGCGCATAAACTAGGGCTGTGCGAATACCCTTTTTTGAATATTTGACTGAATATTTGGTATTCAGGCCCCTGGTATTCATTATTTGGCCGAATTATTCGTATTCGGCACAACCCTAACAAAATAAAAAAAAACAGCCCCCATCCTCCTCTGCAGCCTAACAACCAAGTGCAGTAATGTATCCCCATCCCCCAACCTCTAACAGCAGCAGCCCATTTCCACCCTCCAGTTCCTACCCCACAGCACCCACAAATTGTTATAAATTAATTAATAATGTGACACACACTGAAACATTCATTTGGTAATGAAATAAAAAGATAAAACCCTGTGAGCGGCGAGTGACACAACCCACCCACCTCCACAGCTAGCTGTCCTTTTGTAAGATGACCCTTGCGCTTATAATGCTCCCTCCCCACCCCAGTAGCACCCTACTTTAACCCTCTTCCTTCCCCACACCCACGATTTGTTATAAAAAATTCCTGATTGGCTACCGGCACAATCCACCTGCCTCCGCCGCCAGTCGCCCTCTTGTAAGTGAACCTCATAGGCTTGTACTTTAATAGCACTCCCTCCCAACCCCGCCATCATGGCAGCATCCTACGCTCACCCTCCTACCCCCCAGCATCCAATTCACCTTATCAGAAGGCAACTGGCACAATCCTCCCTCCTCCATGTCCGAGCTCCTTCTAATGAATGAAATCACTCACATACCATAGTAAAACCAGCTGATCATATGATCTGGTTTTACTATGCATGTGCACAAGCAATTTCATTCATTAGAAGGCACTTGACTGGGGAGGAGGGAGGGCTGTGCTGATCATCTTCTGATAAGGTGAATTGGGTGCTGGGTGGGAGTAGGGTGCTGTCAGGGTGGTTGGGAGGGAGTGCTATAAAAGTACGAGCCTACGAGGTTCACTTACAAGAGGACAACTGGCTGTGGAGGTGGGCAGGTTGTTCTGGTCGCCCATTAGGAATTTTTTATAACAAATCATGGGTGCGGGGGGGAGTTGAAGTAGGGTGCTGCGAGGTGTGGGGAGTGGGGAAGGAGTATTATTTATAAGTGCAAGGATCATCTTACAAGAGGGTGGCTGGCTGTGGAGGAGGGTGGGTTGTGCCAATTGTCACTCACGGGGTTTTATCTTTTTTATTTCATTACCAAATGAATGTCTCAGTCTGTGTCACATTATTTATTATAACAATTTGTGGATTTTAAGGGGGGTAGGAACCGAGAGTGGAATTGGGCTGCTGCTGCTAGAGGATTGGAGGATGGTGAATACATAATTGCACTTGTTTTGGGCTGCAGAGGGGGGGTTGTTTTTATTAAGTCTGTACAGTGGGGTTGTGTAGAATATGAATACCACCCAAATAGTACTCTATTAGGAAAGGGCTTCTGAATATTCGGATAGCCCATTATTCATGGTATTCAGAAAATGATATTCGGCCCTTGCATAGCCCTAGCAGAAACCGTAAGTCTGACTGAAATGCAGCTTGGTAAATCAAGAGATCTACCATATCAGACAGTGCATTCAAAATGTTGTACAAATCCATTGAATGGTTGCAAAGTTATTAACGCTCAAAAATCGAGGTTTAACATTAAAGTGCCTACTCAACCCTAACTGTAGGGGCACAACAGCACCCCTATAAAATAAATATATTTATATATATATATATATATATATATATATACATATACACACATTGAAAAAAATGTCATTTATGAACTAATTAGGGTTTAACCGACAAAAGCAGGGAAATGTGGTGTTAGGATTCCCAAGCCTAATGCCCTACTCCCACCCTGCAGACAGCAGCAGGAAAAAACATTACTATTTTACCTGTTCTGCTTCTTCACAAATCAGTCATAAGGTGTGCCTTGGGATTGTTAACCCTAGCACTCACCCCATTGCATTTTGCATCAGTAAATAAGCTGAGATGTGTACAGTCTATGAGAATGTGCTGAGTTATACAGTTGACAACTCCAAGGCACACCTCACACCTGATTTGTAAAGATGCAGGAGAGGTCATATAGTAAGGGTTTTTCCTGTTGCTGCCTGCAGTATGGATTGGTACATTGTGGTTGGGAACCCTTACACAACATTTCCTTGCTTTTGTCAGTTGAACACTAACTAGTGCATTAACAAAGTTTTTTGCAATGAATTTTCTTTTTGAGATACAGTAGTATTTATTTTTGTGGTAGTATAATTGTATCATTTGCCTGTGCAAGTGCAGGGCCCTGTGGGACCTGTACTTTAATCTCTCCATAGATTCATATGCCCTGCACTTCCATTTCTGGCAAAACAGCTATTTCCTCCCTTTGTTGTATGGCTTGTTAGAGTTCCAGTGTTAACCTAAGAGAATTAGCATTTTCTTATTTTTTTATGCTTTTCTTGTATTGTCCCTAAAGGTTACTGGGGCGAATATGTGTTATTCTTGCTTGTAGTACTCATTAAGACCATTTTTTGCTTGTTTTTTGATTCCCCATCCTCCCAGCCCAGTCCCCTGATCACAGGACTTGCCTCCCTTTTTACCCCATGGCTTGCCCTCTGTGACAGGGCAGTGGGGAGTCACATCAACACGCTGAGACTGGATCCAATTTGGGGAGGTGCCTTCTATTGGGAGTACAGCCAGGAAGGATGGCAGTAATCCAGTGCACCTGGAACATTTTCTTTACTCACCCTTAAGATGGAGGGGGGAGTGTGCAATGCCAACAATGGCCGAAGAGCACATGCTTCTGCATGTAGCATGCTGGTTCACTGCTCCACCTCTGCCCCATGTTGTACAGGACCTGGTGTGCCAACATCCAGCCACTGCTCTGTGTCAGGCAGGTGCTGATCTCCATTCCTCACCCTCCCTGAGATTGGAGAGCTGTCCTCTGGATGTTCGATCCTCTACCTCCCTGCCTGACCCCTGGCGACTTGCTCACATAGCAAACATGGGTCACCAATGTGGCATAGGGTAAGGTATGATACCTCAGCCCTCCATGCCACTGGGCTGGCAATATCTTTGTTTTGATATATGGATTGTCAATTAAGTTCAAATATTGAGGGAGTTATGGCTTGTTGAATTTTCAGTGTTATCCTATAGTCATTTTTTTTATATTGCCTATAAATGTTTAGCGGGGAAATATGTGTTTGTCTTGCAGTACTCATTAAGATCATTGTTTTGATATATAGATTGTCCATTAAGTCCAACTATTGAGGGAGTTATGACTTGCTAAAATTCTAAAGTTATCCTATGAAAATATTCTTTTTTTTTTAGTTTTATGGTATTTTTATGTGGGCCCTAAACTTTTTTAAGCGGGTTATGAAAAAAGATTCTTTCATACAAAGAAAAGGAATAAAAAAAAACTAAGTCCAAATTCTTTATTCATATGAAGGCATCCTTTTTCGTATGAACAAAAAAGTATATGAAAAAGGATGCCTTAATACGAAAAAAGAATGGAAAAAAACTAAGTTCAAATTATTTTTTCATATGAAGACCTGTTTCATATGAACGAAAAAAAGCATATGAAAAAGGATTAATTCATACGAAAAAAGAATGGGAAAAAAATGAAGTCCAAATTCTTTTTTTTTTGTATGAGGTGATTGTTTTTTCATATGAACCAAAAAGCATACGAAAAAAGAAAATTGACCGATGAAAAAGGATTTTTAAATGCTAAAAAAAAGACAATTTCTGAGTCATTAATCCACAAGCTAAGTACAGAACCCACCTCATGGGGTCCTGCTAAGCAAGATAAATGTGTTGGTGTGTGTACAGGATGTCATTTTTTGGGTTTTAATTTTTAAGGAAACAAGATGGTGGCCATATGAGAAAAGAATGTTCCCTCATGAAAAGTACTACGCCATATGAAAAAGGAACCTTTTTTGTATGGACCAAATTCTTTTCTCATTCCAAGCAGCTGTCCAAAAGACTTTATGGAGCAATGCTCAGAACCAAAATTTCAAAATGTAATTACTTTGGAACTAATAATTATTTTTTCACCTCACCAGTTAAACCTACATCTATGGTGCAAGCCCTCTGTACCCTGAAAATTTCAAACCAAAATTCCAAACTGGGTGCTAGGTGATGCTAAAACAACAGCAAAAAACAGTGATTATTTTATTTGTCTTGCTATCTGCATCTAGGAATCCACACATACAACTGGGACAAAGTTTGATATGTCAAGACATCTTCCTCCCAAGATCAAACTTACAAAATTTTGTGCAAATCTGCTGAATAGTTGTGAAGATATTAAAGTGCAAAATTTGAGGTTTAACACTGAAACCCCTCCTCAACCGTAACTATAGTGGTACTATGATATTCTTTGGAAAAAAAAAGAGTTGATGTACCAGTTACAGTTCAACTCAATGCAGCAAAAGTTGGGAAATGTGACATTAGGGTTCCAACTCTAACTCCCCCACCCACCCACCCATGAAGTAGCAAAAGAAAAAAAAAACATTAGTTTTTGGTCTCTTGAGTCTTGGTAAATCAGAGGTGGTGTCTTCCATGGGGTTGTCAACCCTTATGCTCTGTAAAGAATGCTACAACAGATTTTGTTAGCCACATGTGGTGAGACATACGTTTCTCCCTTCAAAGAGTGTCTCACTATGAGGCACTGGCTTGGAGCTATGACTTGTGTTTCAGACAGGAGGCTACAGGCTGGGAGGGGGGATGATCATTAGATTAACAACTCTAAGGAAGACCCCATCACTGATTTGTCAAGACTCAGGAGACTCAAAACACTAATGGTTTTTCCTTTTGCTTTCCTTTTGAGGGGTTGGGGTAGAGAGTTAGGGATGGAAACCCTAATGCCACATTTCCCTACCTTTGTTGTGTTAAGTTGAACCCCAACTGGTGCATTAACACAGTTTTTTGCAAATAATTTATTTTCTTTTTTGAGATACTGGAATTGTATTTCAATTCACGCAGGTCCCTTTGAGAAAAATGTATTTTTAGGTGAAATTCTTCTTTCATGTTCTTCTTTCAAGAGATTCCTTCTTTCATGATCTTCTTTCATGAGACTTCTTTAATGATCTTCTTTTGTATCAACAGAAGCTTGCACGAGAAGAATTTCGCATTTTGTGAAGTGAGATTCTTCTTTTGAGAGATTTCTTCTTTTGTGAGACCATACAAAAGAAGAAAATCTGCTCAAGAAAAAACTTTGTCTTTGTGTAGAAAAACAACTTTAGTTTATAACAAGGCTGTTTTAAAAGATTTTTAACCCAGATGTTCAACATGGGCTTGTTTTGGTTTCTCTTCATGAAGAAGGCAAGTGACATTTTTCAAATCTGGCCTGGAACATGATTTCACAGTTGTTCTGTGAAATCACCTTTCGGGCAGGGTTTAAAACATTTCACCTAACTGGTTCATCAGGTGGGGTCCTAAAAAGACAATGTTGAAAGTCTGGGGTCAAATTATTAAAAAAGAAACAAAAAAACAAAACAAAACCCACAACAGAGATCTTCTTCAGGGGTATCTCAGTCATCAGGTCACACCATAGGAACTTCACCATTGGTGAAGCAGAATCCACATGGAAGACTTTTACAGCAGTACCACTGGGGCCACCCATGCTGACATCACCCACCAATGATATCAACCCAGTTAGTGGCCCCTTTCCCTCCTCAGTTCTTTCCTGCTATAGACTCCACTGATGTGTGTCTCCGCAGAAGCTTTGTAGCAGTTTGTGCCATTTTTGTCTGCACTTTTCTGAAGCATTTTGGAATCTCTTTTCTACAAGAGATTCTTTTACCTCATTTATGTCAAGAATCAATCCTTCCACATCTCTCTTCCATCACTGCCACTGCAGAAAGAAGATTGCCTCTTCCGATGAACACATTCTCTGTGTCTGCTGTCTTAGGCCTGACCACAATGTTTCAGACTGTGAGCTCTGCAAGAACCTTAATTTAAAAACCCTTTGGTGACGCAGAAAGGCTGTGAAGAAATTTCTCATAGAACAACAGGTAGTCAGTTCTGGGCAGGAGTCCTCTAGGGTCATTTCCTCTCAGTTGCTGGTGGGTTCAGTGAGTTCCCAAGCCTCTAAGGCCCGAGATATGTCCTCAGGGAAAAGTCACAAAAAAGACTGGTATCTGGACCACTCCTCCCCCTGTGGTGCTTCTGTTTCTTGATGGCATCTCCATCTTCTTCTAGGGGTACTCAGTTGGTGGCAACTGCCCCAATGGCTTCCGCTGTCCAGGTCTCTACTCCTGACAGAACCCTACTGACACCCCCTTCTCCCACTTCACAGGGAAACTGGCCGTCGACCTTTCAGTCATTGGCCCCTCCATTATCGACCCTCAGGTTGTTGACTCTAGCCCTTCCATTGAGGCCTGATTATTACTAAGGCCCTCAGACATCGAGGCCTTCATCACACCCTGTGTCTACCTCCCCTCTGCCATCGATGCAGCCCTTGCCTACCATCAACCTACATACTATTTTGACCCAGCTGACCATGGCTTTGGGCACCATTTAGGGGCACACAGACCTGTGTCCCCAACATTGTTGATTGCTCCAGTGTCATTGACCCTTGTTCAGTCTTACCAGCCCACACCCTTCAGGGGGCTGTCGGTCCCTTGTTTGTCAGACCTTGAGTTGGAAAGGGTCAGTGTCAAAGAGGAGTACCACCCTGACCTAATCCTCCATAAGGAAGAGGAACCTCTTTCCTCAGACAGGTTTACTGCTTCTTCAGTGAGCGAGGACTCCAGTTAAGCACACCCCCAGGTCCCCTCCTGAAGACCCTACCTTCTTCAGTGTTGTGAAACAGCTGTCTACGGTCATGGGCTTCCATACTGAGGAAGAGAATGCCACCAGGAGAGAGCTGGTGAACTTTTTGGAGATCCCAGAATCTCTGACAAGGGTCGTTCCTCTCATTCTGCCAGCTTTGAGCAGTGCCACCACTGAGGCATGGTACCACCCTGATATGGTTCCTACAAGGCCCAGGAGGGCTGATAAACTCTATCATGCCCCCTCAGGACCTGCCTTATTAAACTGCCCAGCCTGTGACTGACTCTGTGGTCATCAAAGCAGCACATGACAGGTCCAAAGTGTCCAAACTCCTTAGTTCCCTTCCCCCGACAGGAAATTCAGAATGATCAACCTTTGGGGTAAGACGGCCTATGCATCCTCTACTCTGTGACTTTGGATTGCTAATTATTTATCTCATATGGTCAAATACCAGAATATCATATGGGAGAAGGGCAGGGTGGCTGCTCAGGCCCTCACAGAAAGTTCCCAGAAACAGGAGGTCCTTAAGTCCCTCCAGGCCACCGAGGATATTAGTAAACCCCTCCTCCTGATCTTGTATAACATGTTTGACATGGTTCCAGGCCTTCTGCCATGGGCGTATCCCTTTGTATGAATGCCTGGCTCATCCATTTGCTCTACCATACCCAGCCCAGGAGCAGGCATCACCCATCCTTTCGAAAGGTGCCCCCCAAGTCTGGTGCAAGATCCTGTCTTCAGGGAAAACAGAAGGTCAGTTCTGCCTTGCCTTCCCCCTCCTCCTTATCCTCTGGCCCTGCTGTAAAGTGACCCAGAGGTGATGGCTCAGCCCCTGTCTCTGGATTTGCCTCTGCCTGATGCCTTGCCAGACCACCTCTCTTCTGGTCCCCAACCAAGAGGTGGTGGTCAGAGGTCAGTTCTCCCTCCATCTCAGTCAGTGAATAACCATCACTTCAGATGCCTGGATCCTTCAGATTATAGAAAGGACTCACAATCTACAGTTTTTGGAACAACCCCCAGAGACTCCCACAGTACCCTCCACTTATCCTCCAGACCATGTAGCAGTCCTTGGGTTGGAGGTACACCCCATCTGCAGAAAAGGGAAATCGATCCAATACCCAGGTGGCAGAAGAACAAAGGGTTCTACTGCAGGTTTTTCCTGGTCCCTAAAAGAACCGTAGACCTGAAGCCTATTCTGGATCTCAAAGACCTCAGTCCCTACCTCCAATACAAAATGTTTTGCACTGTCATTCTCCCAGGGCTGCTGCCCCTGCTCAAACAGGAAAACTGGCTGTGTTTCCCTGACAAGCAGGATGCCAACCTGCATATGTTGGTGTGTCCAGCACACAGGCAGTTTCTCCAGTTACTTTTTCAGGGCAAACATTAACAATTCAGAGTCTTGACCTTTTGCTTATCCTCTGCAGCATAAGTTTTTACAAAATGGTTAGCAACCATGGCTGCTGCTTTCCAGCAAGAGGGTCTGTACGTTGTTCCCTGTCTAGATGGCTGGCTCCTTAAAGCCCCATCCAGGGCTTAGCTTCTCCATACCCTGGAAAAGACACCCCAGTTTTTCCACTTCCTGGGCATCACTGTTAATCTGCCCAAGCCCATTCTATTTTTTTAATTATTTTTTGTCCGAGACCCTCTCTCTTCAGGCTCCATCCTGCCACTGCCATCCCCATGCCCAGGCTTACCCCCCCAACAGGGCCACTGAGGGGGTTTCCCACTCCCTAATGGACATTTTGGGCAAGCCCCAGATTACCCCCCAGGTTGGGGCCACAGGAGCGGGACCCCCGGCGGGCTTCAGAGGTAGTGCACGGTGGTGTAGAATGGCCCATCATCCAAGGGACCGGTATTTTTGTTGCTTTTGTTGCCCTGGGGGTGGTGACGTGCAGTGATGTCTAACGTCCACCCCATCCCCCTAATGTGCAGGTGCCAGTGCTGCATTATCCCCGGCCTCTGCCAGGGGTCCATCAAGCACTGGATACTCTTCCCCTCCCTCCCCCCAGAGAAGGAGCGCAGTCCCTAGGATGCTTGATCCTTCTCCCCTCGCTGGCTCTTTGACTCTGAGGCCTGTTTCTGAACCCAGGTCATCGGCATTGCAAGTGGAAAACTAAGCACTGAGCTGGTGGGCCAGCAACTGCCCAAGTCCATTCTGACCCTGTTCCAAAAGCTTCAGTATCTAGGGGCAGTCCTGATCTGGGTGCATGGTGGAACTTTCTTGCCTCCAGAAAGAGCAGAGTGCCTCATCTCGCATTCTTAGGTGGTTGCACAGAGCCGTTATGTTCCAGGAACATTTACTTGAGGCTCCTCAGCTTCATGCCTGTGGCCACTGCCACAGTCCCCCATCCATACTGCACATGTGGGTGATCCAGTGGACCCTCTGGGTACAGTAGGACCAGTGCTCAGATGACCTGGATCATATTGTGCTTGTCTCCTCTCTGGTCTGCAGGGTGCCCCAATGGTGGATGGATCCCCAAACCTCTTAAGAGGGGTCCCTTTCCTAATCTCATCTCCCCAGTAGATTCTCACTATGGATGCCTTCAGCTTGGGCTGGGGTGTGCACCTGGGTTCCTTCCAGATCCAGGGTATGTGCTTCCAGATCAAGACTTCCCTCCATATCAATGTTCTAGAGATGCGGGCAGTTCTGAATGCCCTGCAGGCCTTCCAGAGGCACCTCTATCTGGGCCAGTTGTTGATTCAGTCAGACAATCTAAGTGTGGTCTAATACATGAACAAATGGGGGGCTGCATTCATAATCCCTTTGTAGGGAAACAATGAGATTCTGGTACTGTGCTCTTGTTCATAGCCTGGAACTCTCTGCAGTCCACATCCTAGGCATGTTGAACACCCAGGTGGATAACCTCTTCCACACTCAGTCCAGAATGCATGAGTGGGAGCTTCTCTTATCCATTGTAGACTATCTATTCAGCAGATGGGGTGGCCCAGAGTTGGACCTTTCTGCATTCCCATTTAATGCAAAACTGCCCAATTTTTGCAAGCTGGATCCAGGGCCAGGGGTTTTCTGGTGAGACACATTGCCCCTCTCCTGGTGTGGGAAGTTCCTTTATGCCTTCCCTCCATTTCTTCTGATTCAGAGGGTGCTAATCAAACTGCAGATGGAGGGGGCTAGTATGATCCTGGTTGTACCCTACTGGCCATGGCAGATATGGTTTCCATAACTGCAGCAGTTAGTGGAAGAACCTCTGGTTCCTCTACCATTTTGATGGGACCTGGTCATGCAGGCTCAGGAGGCCCTGGTCCATCCAAACCTCAAGTCCCTTTGTCTACATGCCTGGCTGCTGAGGAGATAGCCATTGCCCACTTTGATGTGTCTCAGAAGGTAGGGGGAGTCTTCATGGCAGCTCAGAAGCCCTTCACCAGAGCCACATATGTCATGAAGTGAAACAAGTTTGCCATCTGGTCTGCCAAACATCATCTGGACCCTTTCACCTGTCCAGTGAGCCAGATTCTGAACTACCTAATTTCCTTGTTGAACTCAGGCCTTCAGTATTCCTTGCTCAAGGTGCACCTGTCGGCTATCTCTACCTTTCACAAACCAGTGGGTGACCATATGTGGCTCAGTTGGATATTTCCCATATTTTTCTTAGGGGCAACCTGCACCTGAAACCTCCAATCCATACCTCTGTCATGGCTTGAGATTTAAATTTTATTTTAGAGAAATGGACCCTGTCTCTTTTGAGCCAGCCAGAGCTACGCTTTCTCTCATGGAAAGCATTATTTTTGATTGCTGTTACTTCTGCTCAAAGAATTTCCAAGCTTTAAGCTCTCTGGTGTGAAGAACCCTATTTGATTTTTCACAAAGACATGGTGTCTTTGTGCATGAATTCTAGGTTTCTCCTGGAGGTGGTATTCAAGTTTACCCTGAACCAATCTATCCTCCTTCCTGTTTATTTCCTGGAGCATGCCAATCCAGAGGAAGCACTGCTTCATACTTTAGATGTGCACAGAATTCAGAAATAGTACCTGCTGTGAACTAAGGACTGCTGGTAATCAAAGCAGCTTTTTGCTTCTTTCTCCAAAGGAAGAGCGGGCAATACGGTTGCTAAACAATGCTTGTCCAAATGATTGGCCAATGGTATTTTACTCTTCCGTAACATGCATGGCAAGGAGTTGCTAAGGGACAGTGAAAGCCCACTACACAAGGTCATGGCTACTTCTGTGGTCTGTTTCAAGGGGGTTTCAGCCACTGACATTTGCATGAGTACTGTCCATACTTTCACCAGCACTATAGTCTGGTTATTGCTTCTAGAGCTTGAGCAGGCTTCAGCCAGAAAGTTCTGCAGAGCCTCTTGTCCTAGTCCTCAGTTTGCCTTCCTCCCAGACTGTTCTGTTGTACCAGTAACTGTTTGGGACTTGTTCCTATGGTGTGACCTGATGACTGACATACCCCTGAAGAAGACAGAACAGTTACATAAGAACTTACTGTAACAGCAGATCTTCGAGGGGATCTCAGTCATCAGGTTAGCCTTTCCACCCACCATTCTCCCTTCTTAGGGTCCTCTGCTCAGACTGGCTACATAATGTATCCAGCCTTTTATTCAGGCTTGGGTACCTATCTCTCTCCTCGGTCCTCCAGGGCAAAAGTTTGACCCCTTAGTCTTTGGGGGAAGGATCTGAGGAGAGAGTGGGGAAGCTCACATCTTTATAGGGTTGATGACTTCAGCAGGTAATGTCGGCATGGGCAGCCCCAGTTGTACTGCCAGAATAGTCTTCCATGTGGATCCTGCTTCACTGACAGTGAAGTTCCTACAGTGTGACCTGATGACTGAGATCCCCTCGAAGATTTTCTGTTGTGGTGTGTTCTTACATAACTGTTATTTATGAAGCAAGAGCCTTGCACATCTTTTTTTAATATATTGTTATTGACTTCCACACAATGCAGTATGTATAATTTACGCTGTTAAACAGCATCATATGAATACAACATTTATAAAGAGTTATTTTGTAAATACAAAACAAATATTCCTATTAATTCTACCCCACCCATAAAGTTTTTGGTTTTGGGAGTCATATTCTTAGTAAAGGAGGAAGTAAGGTCATCAAATTGGACCAACTATTAGTATTCACTTCAGATTCTTCAAATTCTTTGATCACAAAGCCTAATTTTTCAGAAATAACTGTTTCTTTAAATTAGTACATCCATTCATTTATAACACTTAGAGGGAGGCTTTGTCTGTTCCACTTTTGGAGAATCAGTCTTTTTAGTGCTAATGAGCCCAGTGTGACAATTTTCTGTTGTGAAATATCTAACACCGCATGATCATAAAGGCTGAGAATTAAAACAGAAAAGTTACAGGGGATATTTTTTTCCCAAACATTGTAGAAAGTTCAATAGTCATCTCTTGCCACCATTTTAAAATGATGGGGCATTCCCATAGATTATGAAAGAGTGTGCCCAGAGATTTACACCCATGCCAGCATTGATCGGGGTAATTTGGATTTATTTTAGCCAATAAAGCAGGGGTAATATATGCTCTATTGATTATTTTTTGTTGAATGTTTTTATTCTTTGCTGAAATAATGTTTTTATTTGTCCCAATCTTGATTGCACACCATTGATTAGATTGTAGGTAATGGTTGCCTCCTTTTCACAAGAAATATCTTGCTTTGCTTTGGAGTGGATCTGATCCCTCAAAATTAATTTATATGCTGGAGAGTCTTTTATTTTTAAAAAGCGAGATCATTTCTCCTTCTCTTCAACAGTTTATTCTAGTTTGTTCATATTACTGTTATGTTCTTGACAATATATTTTTTAAACAGAGAGATATATCATTTATATAATTTTAAATATGTCTATTACATGATATTAATTGACATTGTTTGAATGTGACAACTTTCCCATTTGAAATAAAGTGGTTCCAGTCTCTGAAACCTGCTTTATACAATAAGTTAAATATTTTATAATTTGGATGTAAGAAAGGCTTCAGGGTGAGAATACATGGGGCGTTCAACCAAGGGAGCTTAGATGATTTCATAGCCTTTTTTACTTTAATGGCACAATCCACTAAATGAGACTGATGTTTTTTGGTTTTTATCGTTCTATAACTGGGTAATAATAATAGTTTTTTTTTACAGATAAAGAAGAGCTAATTTTGATCAGTTCTTTCTACAAGATTTGAGTTTCTAGTTTCAGGTAAAAAGACCCTTCCCACATCTTAGCCAATTTTTGGGCCATCATATACATCCAAGGGTCTGGGCAGCCAAAGCCTCCCTCTTTCACAGATCTTGTCATAATGTGCCATGCTATTCTGGGGGTCCCTCCCCACCATAGAAATTTTGAATAGATGCGTTTAATGTCTGAAAACCTTTTATTGCCCAGTGTACCAAGTAATGATAGTAGTACAAAAGTCAGATAGGGTAGTATCATCATTTTAATAGTTTGCACTCTTTGCCAGAGTGATTAGGAGAGATTTGACCATGTTTCCAGTTTGCTTTTAGTTTTTTCTTTGGCAAGTTGAAAGTTTAACTGAATACTTGTTTCTGTCTTATTTGACAGGATAATCTCTAAATATTTAATTTGTGTAGCTTTATTAAAATTACTTAGTGAGAAAAATTCCAGATTAAGAGGTGTTCTCAATAATTGCATAATCACTGATTTCTGCTGATTAAGTTGATAACCTAAAAAACTAGAGAAAGTATCTATCATTTTTAGTAAAGCATTTACTGATTCATTAATATGTGAAAAAATTTATAAAGTGTCATCAGTAAATGCACTAATTTTGATTTAGTGATTCTTCATAGGGATGCCCTTAATTTCTGAACAGTCTCTTATTGTACTTAGACAAGGCTCCATACATAAAATAAAAATTATGGGTGACAAGGAGCAACCCTGCCTTACACCGGCCTCATTGATATATCTGGGGTGGGAATACCATTGACTATTATATTTGCCGTAGGGTTACTATAAAGCATTTGGATAATTTGCAACATATTTTGTGGGGGATTCCATTTCTTTAAAGCAAACATCATGTAAGCTCTATTAATTAAATCACAAGCCTTACTGGCATCTAGTGATCGGGTATAATAAATATCAGGGAGATCTTGAATATATTCAGTACATAACTGAACTCTTTTGATTGCTGATGCAGCAGTTCTTCCCAGTATAAATCCATTTTGATACAGGTGGATGCGAAGGGGGACCCATGTCAAGAGTCATTTAGCAGTAACATTAGCTATAATTTTATAATCACTATTTAATAATGCAATAGAGTGATAACTACTTGGAAGGTCTTTAGGTTTATTTTCTTTGTGTACTAGCACTATGTTTGATTTGAGCATTGATTTTGGTATGTTCACATTCACATCCACCCATCAGTACATCATCTCAAGGATCCAGGGAGCCAGAATATCACTAAATCTTTTGAAGAATTCATTGGTTAAACCATCCAGTCCTGGACATTTTTTGTTAGGTAAATTTAAAATGGCTTTTTTTTTTTTATTTAGTCTATAGTGAAGTTTTTTCCACCATATTAAAGGGTTTGATCTTACTGTCACCTATAATTGTTTCTATTGCACTAGTGTTATGTAAATATCTTTGTAGAAGTTAATATAATAGACAGACAGAATAGTTGATAATGATAGCTAGTCAGATTTTGTTTGGTTTTGAGAGTATATTAAGGCAAGAATAGTGTTATCTTCTCTCCTTTTTTTAAGTAGATAAGCAAGCAATGTCCTGGTTTTGTCACCGTGTAGTTATCTTGCTTTCTTTACCTTTTTAAAGTTATGTTCCTGTTCTTTTGCTATAATATGTTACCATTTGCTCCTAAGTTCAAACCATTCAGGTGCTTATCTATTATATTCTTTTAACCCTTACACTGCCAAGGTTTTTCTGAAAATTGCATATCCCTGCTGCCAGAGGTTTTTTCACTGGGTTTGTACACTTATCGGTTATGACGTTACTACATAATTTTTCTTAATTCCCTGGTAAACTTTTTTTGTCAAGGTAGTAAGAAACTAACACAACTATAATTCAAAGTGAAAATATAACGTTTCCAACAAAGACATTTGGAGATATATATGTTTATTTAGTGAAATTTGACTGTTTTGCGAATTTGTATTCGCAAAAATATTGAAATTTGTAAAACGTTAAGATCGGTTGCATCACTGATAAAAATTGTTGTCTAAAATGTAACTAATTTTCACTTTCAGGCTACAAATTCTTTATATAAACACAAATTTCACAATGGTTTCTTACCTACAGATTATGAGAGTGACCAGAACGGACCACCTATGGTAGGGCCATGCTGGCCTATGTGGGGTGCCCTATTGGATTATAGGGTACACGTCACAAAATACATTAAGAAAAGTAAGAAGTAGCCTGTTTCACATGATAGGGAAGTGAATGAGTAAATTAGGCCAGATTACACCTATAGCTACTCACCCAGGGTCACATGACCAAAAACAAGATGGCTGACACCATCCAGCCATTTTCTGTGTCAAAATGCTTGTGACTCATTTATTGAGATTACTAGATCATAAAAGTGGTAAATGTCAATGGATTACACCCTTTCTTATGGCAGCAGTGGCTTGGATGAAATTTCTGATCCCTAATTTCACATTACAGACCCACTTGCAGATAGCCGAGGTGCCATACCCAACCACCCCTGGTATGTCCATGCTGGCCAATGAGGTGACCACCTATTACATTATGGGGTGCATGCCAATAAATTCAAAAAGGAATAGTAAAAAGTAGCCTGTTTTACATGACAGAGAAGTGAATGAGTAAATCAGCGCCCAGACTGTACCCATAGCTACATCCGCGGGGTCACATGACCAAAAACAAGATGGCGGCTACCATTCAATCATTTTCTGTATCAAACTGCTTCTCTTACACATTTATTGTGATAACTACATTAAAAGTGGTAAATGTCAATGGATTACACCTTTTCTTACATCTGCTGGGTCTTGGATGAAATTTATGATCACTAATTTTACTTTATAGACCCACCAGCATATAGCTGGGGTGCCATACCCAACCACCCTGGTATACCCATGTTGACCAATGGGGTGTCCACCTATTGCATTATGAGTTACATTCCAATAAATTGAGAAAGGAAAAGTAAGATGTAGCCTGTTTTTACATGACGGGAAGTGAATGAGTAAATCAAGGCACAGACTGTACCCATAGCTACATCCCCTGGGTCACATGACCAAAAACAAGATGGCTGACACCATTCAAACATTTTCTGTATCAAACTGCTTCTGTTGCACATTTGTAGGGATAACACACATAAAAGTGGTGAATGTCAATGGATTACACATTTTCTTACATCTGCAGGGGCTTGGATGAATTTTCTGATCCCTAATTTCACATTACAGACCCACTTGCAGATAGCGGGGTGCCATAACCAACCACCCCTGGTATGCCCATGCTGGCCAATGGGGTATCCACCTGTGCATTATTGGGTGCATGCCAATAAATTCAAAAGTAAAAGTAAAAAGTAGCCTGTTTTACATGACAGAGAAGTGAATGAGTAAATCAAGGCCCAGACTGTACCCATATCTACATCCCTAGGTCACATGACCAAAAACAAGATGGCAGCTACCATTTGATAATTTTCTGTATCAAACTGCTTCTGTTACATGTTTGTAGGAGAACTACATTATAAAACAGGTAAATCTCAATGGATTACAACTTTTCTTACATCTGCAGGGGCTTGGATGAAATTTCTGATCCTAATTTCAATTACAGACCCACCTGCAGACAGCTGGGTGCCATATCCAACCACCCAGTTATGTCCATGCTGGCCAATGGGGTGTCCACCTATTGCATTATGGGTTACATACTAATAAACTGAGAAAGGAAAAGTAAGATGTATCCTGTTTTACATGAAGGGACGTTAATGAATAAATCAAAGATCAGATTGTACCCTATACTACATCCCTGGGTCACATGACCAAAACAAGATGGCTGACACCATTCAAACATTTTCTGTATCAAACTGCTTCTGTTACACGTTTGTAGGGATAACAACATTATAAAAGTGGTAAATGTCAATGGATTACATTTTCTTACAAATGCAGGCGCTTGGATGAATTTTCTGATCCCTAATTTCACATTACAGACCCATTTGCAAATAGCCAGGGTGCCATACCCAACCACCCCTGGTATGTCCATGCTGGCCACTGGGGTGTCCACCTATTGCATTATGTGGTGCATGCCAATAAATTTAAAAAGTAAAAGTAAAAAGTAGCCTGTTTTACATGACAGGAAATGAATGAGTAAGTCAAGGCCCAGACTGTACCCATAGCTACATCCCTGGGTCACATGACCAAAACAAGATGGTGGCTACCGTTCAATCATTTTCTGTATCAAACTGCTTCTGTTACACATTTGTAGGGATAACTACATTATAAAGTAATAAATGTCAATGGATTACACCTTTTCTTACATCTGTTGGGGCTTGGATGAATTTTCTGATCCCTAATTTCACATTATTGACCAACCTGCAGATAGCCAGGTTGCCATACCAACCACCCATGGTATGCCCATGCTGGCCAATGGGGTGTCCACCTATTGCATTATAGGGTGCATGACAATAAATTCAAAAAGTAAAGTAAAAGTAGCCCGTTTTACATGACAGAGAAGTGAATGAGTAAATCGAGGCCGGACTGTACCCATAGCTACATCCACTGGGTCACATGACCAAAAACAAGATGGTGGCTACTGTTCAATCATTTTCTGTATCAAACTGCTTCTGTTACACATTTATTGTGATAACTACATCATAAAAGTCATAAATGTCAATGGATTACACCTTTTCTTACATCTGCTGAGGCTTGGATGAAATTTATGATCACTAATTTTACTTTATAGACCCACCAGCATATAGCTGAGGGTGCCATACCAACCACCCTGGTATACCCATGTTGACCAATAGAATGTCCACCTAATGCATTATGGGTTACATTCCAATAAATTGAGAAAGCAAAAGTAAGATGTAGCCTGTTTTACATGACAGGTAATTGAGTGAGTAAATTAAGGCACAGACTGTACCCATACATCCTCCATAGGTCACATGACCAAAAACAAGATGGCTGACACCATTCAAACATTTTCTGTATCAAACTGCTTCTGTTACATGTTTGTAGGGATAACAACATTATACAATTGGTAAATGTCAATGGATTACTCATTTCATACATCTGCAGGGGCTTGGATGAATTTTCTGATCCCTAATTTCACATTACAGACCCACTTGCAGATAGCCGGGTGCCATAACCAACCACCCCTGGTATGCCCATGCTGGCCAATGGGTTCCACCTATTGCATTATGGGTGCATCCAATAAATTCAAAAGTAAAAGTAAAAAGTAGTCCATTTTACATGACAGGGAAGGAATGAGTAAATCAAAGCCCAGATTGTACCCATAGCTACATCCGCTGGGTCACATGTCCAAAAACAAGATGGCAGCTACCGCTTGCATCATTTCTGTATCAAACTGCTTCTGTTACACATTTGTAGGGATAACTACATTATAAAAGTGATAAATGTCAATGGATTACACCTTTTCTTACATCTGTTGGGGCTTGGATGAATTTTCTGATCCCTAATTTCACATTACAGACCCACCTGCAGATAGCCAGGTTGCCATACCCAACCACCCATGGTATGCCCATGCTGGCCAATGGGGTGTCCACCTACTGCATTATGGGGTGCATGCCAACAAATTCAAAAAGTAAAAGTAAAAAGTAGTCCGTTTTACATGCCAGGGAAGTGAATGAGTAAATCAAAGCCCAGATTGTACCCATAGCTATATCCCTGAGTCACATGACCAAAACAAGATGGCAGCTACCGTTTCATCATTTCTGTATCAAACTGCCTATCTTACATTTATTGTGATAACTACATTATAAAAGTGGTAAATGTCAATGGATTACACCTTTTCTTACATCTGCCGGGGCTTGGATGAAATTCACGATCACTAATTTTACTTTATAGACCCACCAGCATATAGCTGGGGTGCCATACAACCACCCCGGTATACCCATGCTGACCAATGGGGTGTCCACCTATTGCATAATGGGTTGCATACCAATAAATTGAGAAAGGAAAAGTAAGATGTAGCCTGTTTTACATGACGGGGTATGAATGATTAAATCAAGGCCCAGACTGTACCCATAGCTACATCCCTGGGTCACATGACCAAAAACAAGATGGCAGCTACTGTTCAATCATTTTATGTATCAAACTGCTTTTGTTGCACATTTATTGTGATAACTACATTATAAAAGTGGTAAATGTCAATGGATTACACCTTTTCTTACATCTGCCGGGGCTTGGATGAAATTTATAATCACTAATTTTACTTATAGACCCACCAGCATATAGCTGGGGTGCCATCCCAACCACCCCTCATATACCCATGTTGACTAATGGGGTGTCCACCTATTGCATTATGGATTATATTCCAATAAATTGAGAAAGGAAAAGTAAGATGTAGCCTGTTTTACATGACTGGGAAGTGAATGAGTAAATCAAGGCACAGACTGTACCCATAGCTACATCCCCTGGGTCACATGACCAAAAACAAGATGGCTGACACCGTTCAAACATTTTCTGTATCAAACTGCTTCTGTTACACGTTTGTAGGGATAGCTACATTATAAAAGTGGTAAATGTCAATAGATTACACCTTTTCTTACATCTGTTGGGGCATGGATGAATTTTCTGATCCCTAATCTCACATTACAGACCCACTTGCAGATAGTTGAGGTGCCATACCCAACCACTCATGGTATGCCCATGCGCTGAGCCAATGGGTGTCCACCTATTGCATTATGAGTGCATGCCAATAAATTTAAAAGTAAAGTAAAAAGTGGCTCGTTTTACATGACAGGGAAGAGAATGAGTAAATTAAGGCCCAGACTGTACCCATAGCTACATCCTAGATCACATGACCAAAAACAAGATGCGGCTACCATTTGATCATTTCTGTACCAAACTAACTTCTATTATACATTTATTGTGATAACTACATTATAAAAGTGGTAAATGTCAATGGATTACACATTTTTTACATCTGCAGGGGCTTGGATGAAATTTATGATCACTAATGTCAATTATAGACCCACCACCATATAGCTGAGGAGCCATACCAGCCACCTAAGAAAACCATGCTGGCACATGAGGTCACACCTATTGCATTATGGGTTACATACAAATAAATTCAGAAAGTAAAAGTAAGTTGTAGCCTGTTTTACATGATGAGAAGCGAATAGGTAAATCAAGGCCCAGACTGTACCCATATCTACATCCCCTGATTCCATGACCAAAACTAAGATGGCAGCTACCGTTCAATCATTTTCTGTCAAACTGCTTCTGTTACAATTTGTGGGGATAACTATATTATAAAAGGGGTAAATGTCAGGCATACACCTTTTTCTTATCTACAGGTGCTTGGATGAATTTCAGTCCTATTTCTCATTAAAGACCCAACTGCAGAAAGAAGGAGTTATATCCAACCACCAATGGTATCCAAATCAGTCAATGGGTATCCACCTATTGCATCATGAGGTACAAGCCAATAAATTCAAAAGGAAAAGGAAAAAAGCAGCTTGTTTTGCATGTTAGGAAGTGAATGAGTAAACAGAGGCCCAGACTGTACTCATATCTACATCCCTAGGTCACATGACAAAATAAGATGGTGGCTACGCTTCAATCATATTCTGTATCAAATAGCTATTCTAAAACCTGTAGGTAAAACCCTACCTTTTCCTATTCTAAAACCTGTGGAGAAAACCCTACCCTTTTCCTATTCAAAATACCTGTGGAGAAAAACCCTATCCTTTCCTATTCTAAAACCTGTGGAAAAACCTACCCTTTCCCTGTTCTAAAATCTGTGGACAAAAAGCCTATCCTTTCCTATTATATAACACATCATGAAGTCCACTCTTGACAGGACGGTGTCTAAAGTCTGGTGAGGAAGCGTCCTGCCGAGTCTTCTCCGAGACATTGACAGTTGCAAGATAGCTGATCAGGAAGAGACATAGGAATCTGTAGTTGCAGGAGCCCTAGTTTCCAGATCTGAAACCAGTTCTGACCTGGCCCCTGCCACCAAGAGTGAATCAGGGTCTTGAAATCTGAAGTAGCCAGGGGTTTGGGAGGTGGATCCTGTTGAGACTGGGGGGAGGAGGAGGAGGGGTGTCCAGTGGAGGATAATACCCTTGAAACCCCATGTAGTTGGAGTAAGGGCAAAATCCAGGGTAGAACTGCCCCAAATGACTCCATTCTGGTGGAGCACCCTAGGTAGGGATCCTTGGATACTCAAAGAGGTAATGTGGGACAGTTCAGGGTTGATTATAAGCCCCTCAATGTCAGACCTGGCATCAGATGAATCCACGTTGGACCCGCGTTGTGTAGATGGGGAGGTCCAGCACCAAACAGCCACTGCAGGGTCCCACTAACATTGTGGCACAACTAACCACTGGCACTGGAAGGGGTTCTGTTGGTCAAAGTGACATTGGTGGGTGGTCCCCTTCAGGTATTGCTAGAAAAGTCTGCCGTGCGGCCCGATGCCAGGTAGTGCAAGTCCTATATGTGATGACCTACTGATGGAACCCTCCTAAAGTAAGATCTGTCTTTTCTATATCTATCTCCAGCCCTCCAGCCTTTATGCATATGACAGTGCAAAACATATCTAGTATTACCTTTACTATTATGTTTTGGTTCACTGTATAGACTGGAAAATTAACACATTTTTTTTATACCCTATCCTACTATGCCTTGAGTCCATGTTTTGTGATATTTTTCCCATACATTATATAAAATAGTTGGTGGTTGTCAATACACAGCAATGATACACCTTCACCCTAAGGTTCAAGATGAAATACAGAGATCGTCACCCATGAGGTTTATATAATTAATAGAAAATGGACCTAGTTTCTTCAGTATCTCACAGTTACAGTGAGCAACAAATTAGAAAGGTGTTAACAAAAGTGGTGTGTTAGAGCCACCATACAATATCTTATACAGTGTACTATACAGTGGAAGAAACCAAAATAGTTTACTGTTTTTTTTGTACCAATTAGCATTTACCATCAGTTGTCACACATTTCACCCGATCACGGCACTTGTTCAAAGTATATAGATTATCATACAAAAGAGCATTCCATCAGACATGGTAATGCCAGAAGCGTAACAAAAACCCTCTCTGTTCCTATTCTAAAACCTGTAGAAAATCCTATTCTTTCCCTATTCTAAAACCTGTGGAAAAACCCTATCCTTTTTCCAGATTCAAAATGTGAGAGAACAACCCTATCCCTTTCCCTGTACTAAAACCTGTGGAAAAAATCAATCCTTTCCCTTTCAAAACCACTGGAAGAAAACCCCTATCCTTTCCTTTTCTAAAACCTGTGGAAAAAACCCTACCCTTTCTCTATTCTAAAACCTGTGTAGAAAAGTCCCATCCTTCCTTCAAAAACCTGTGGAGAAAAACCCTATCCTCTCCTATTCTAAAACCTGTGAAAAACCCTAACCTTTCCCCTTTCAAAAACCTGTGGAGAAAACCCTATCCTTTCCTATTCTAAAACCTGTGGAAAACCCTACCCTTTCCTATTCAAAAAACCTGTGGAGAAAAACCCTATCCTTTCCTATTCTAAAACCTGGGAAAAAACGCACAACCTAACCTGGCACTGGAAGATGTTTCTGTTGAGTCCAGTGGACGTTGGTGGGTGGTCCCCCTTCAGGTATTGCTAGAAAAAGTCTGCCATAATCGATGCCAGGTGGTGCAAGTCCAATATGTGATGACCTACTGATGGAACCTCTTGAAGTAAGATCTGTCTTTTCCTATATCTATCTCCAGCATTTGTAAAAGCCAGCAGGAACAGTGGAAAAAGAAACCTATCTAGTATTATCTTATACTAACTTATATTTTGAGATCATTATTGCCATATATAATTAACACATTTTTTTCTTATATTTACCTATCCTACTATACCTTAGTCCATGTTTTTGTGATATTTTTTCCCCATACATTTATATAAAATAGTTGGTGGTTGTCAATACATAGCAATGATACACCTTCACCCTAAGGTTCAAAGATGAAATACAGATACTCGGCACCCATAAGTTTATAAAATTAATAGAAAATGGACCTAGTTTCTTCAGTATCTCACAGTTAGTGAGGACAACAAATTAAGTAAGGTGTGCTTGAAAGTGGGTATGTATTTAGACCACCATGCAGTATCTTATATGAGTGTACTATACAGTATAGAAGAAACCAAAATAGTTTACTATTTTTATTACCATTAGCATTTACCATCAGTGTTCCACATTTCACTGATACGAAACTTTTCAAGTGTATGGATCATCATACACAAAGAGCATTCCATCAGACATGGTAATGCCAGAAATATGTGTAAAAACCTCTCATTTCCATAATCTAAAATCTACGGAGAAATCCTATTCTTTCCATATTCTAAAACCTTTGGAGAAAAATCCTATCCTTTCCCTATTCTAAAACCTGTGAGAAAATCATATTTCCCTATTCAAAACCTGTGGAGAAAAATCCTATCCTTTCCCTTTTCAAAACCTGTGGAGAAAAACCTATCCTTTCCTATTTTTAAACTTGTGGATAAAAATCCTAAAAGATTTCCCTATTCAAAAAAACCTGTGGAAGAAAACCTATCCTTTTCCCTATTCTAAAACCAGAAGGAGAAAAACCTACCATTTCCCTATTCAAAAAACCTGTGGAGAAAAACCCTATACTTTCCCTGTTCTAAAACCTGTGTAGAAAAAACATATCCTTTCTCTATTCTAAAACCTGTGGAGAAAAACCCTATCCTTTCCCTATTCTAAAACCTGTGGAGAAAAGCCCTATCCTTTCCCTATTCTAAATTCTATATATCGTCTTCAGGCTTGTGACCTGTAGATAAAAAACTGTCTGATCTTACCCTATGCTACACCATTGCATCAACATTTTACATACTCAGCATGATATTTAATTTAGCAAAAGTAATGTAGCTCACCCCTCACATGAAGTCATCTCTTGGAGTGTTCAGAACTAGTCCATGCATTATAATTCATTCCAACTGATGAGGCAGGTGAAGGTAAGTTTGTTGTGGTGCAATGCGTACTGAAGTGAGTCTACAAGGCTATTTATGTTAACACCAAAGGGTTCCATAGCCTATTAGACAAACTAGTTGTTCTCTTACTGTAATCCCAGAAGTATCAGTTGAGTAGTATCTTAGGAAGTCAAGATGTAAAATGTTGTAATGTAGCATCATTGCAGTGTTTCTCTCCTAATGGTATGACAAAGGTAAAAAGAAATAAATAAATAAGGTAAAAACAAAATACCACCCTTTTGCTAGATATGGGTAGCAAGTGTGAATCACTGTTGAGGTACCCAGCTGGACTAACTTACTTATTGCAGTTTCATGAGGTCAAACCCTGAATTAATTTTGAAACATGAATACATACTGTACATCAATACACACATCTCAAAACCTAAGCTAAACTGTAACTTACCGTTAGTGACATCACATAGTAACCTACCTTATGCACTATTATTTCCAATTTATTTCCCATTCAGCTGTTGCAAAGAGTATTTCTGAAGCCAGGACATATTTAAGCATAACGCACTGTGTATATAGATTACAGTGATTGTCATATGGAAGCTTGACCCGACTGACAATCGATAGGGCATTTTGGGCGATATATCCATCGTTCTTAAGCTTAAAAGACTTTTAGCCTATATACTCCAATCTTCTCTAACAAGATCAAAACAAACTCTGTATGTATGTCCTTTGCTCTGTTCCTCGTCGACTTTACCTGTATAGAATTGCCAGTTGCATATGTATCCCGAGTTTGATTCACATAAGGTATACACCTTGATTCCGTGCTTCACTGGTTTTTGTGGATTAAATGTTCTGTAACTAAGATTTCCCTTCCACAGACATATACCTTCATCCAGGAGAGGTCCGGTCGGGAATGATGGTTTCTAAGTGATCTCTTCAGGAAATCGTCATGTATCTCCCTAATGTGAAAAGTTGATCAAATCCCTCCATCCCTCTAGAGCTTCCGATTCGAGTTGTCAGCCATGTGGAGAAAAGAAAAAATCAAGTTGAATCAGTTCTTACCATCACACTGCCCCAGAATGGTATGTAGGTGACTTCATCAATCCCAGTATTCATCTTTACTGCTCTTCACTACCAGTCCATCGCAATGTATAATGCAAAAAACCTCTTCAGTTCTTCTGTCATAAGTCATCTTCCAAGCCCTGGCCATTGAATGTGGTGGCCAAATCATCAAGTGGATAGTACCAGAAAATCATCGGCATATCTATTTGTTTCCCACATACAATAGCTCCAAATCTTCATCAATCAGACAAAACAGTTACACAAATCCAGAAGTGGACTTTCTGGGACTGGTACTTGGAGACCTGAAGTTACAGTGAACAGGTGTCCATTGTCACTTATTGTTGTCACCTCTTCCCATTAAATCTTCTCTTCTAGCGCTTTGTTCTGCTGATGGCCGAGCCCTTTTACCCACGTGTCTTCTTGGGCATTGCACCTACTGATGTTGTGGGGTCTCTTGCATGATCTTCATGATCCACATCCGGCATATAATCTTGATCAATAACTTCTTCATCTTCAGAAGACTCATTCCACTTCCACCAGATCCAGATTGTACAATCTTTCTTCAACATCCTCTTCCTATCGCGATTGGAGAAATCGGACTCACTACATCTGGATCTCGGCCAAAACATCAATAGCAAGTCATTTTTGCCATGATATTGTTCTGTCAGGTGTAGAGGAAAAAACAAAACAAAAAACACATCATTATTTACATATTATCTCTGGGTGATTCTAACAATAATATGAAAACTTCAAGCCCATATAGATACCAGTTTGGCTCAATAAACCCTACTCCCCAACTCCCCACTGTGCACTGATTTATATTTTCAAGCATTACCACAAAATATTCTATGTTCTGATGAATTATGTCAAATATACCGCAAGGAATCAACCTGAAAAGACAAAAAAATAAGTTATATTCAAAGAGTTACATATAATATCTTTAACAAGGAATACTCAAGCTCATTTCACACATACGGGAAGACACAGTGATATGATAATGAAGCATCCATCATTATCAGGTGCAACTATCAAGTTAAGCATTCACTAGTGTACAATGTCAACCCCAATTATATCACTATGGGTTTATGACTGTATAACATCAGTCTGCATGTTACCACCCTCCAGTGGGTCATAATGCCTCCTGATGTTACCTAGTTATAAACAGATAGTGTATTCCTTACTAGTCAAGAAAATCACCAAATTTAAGAGCCTACTACTTGTTTTTAGACACAACACAATTAACCCTTACAATGCCATTATCACAGCAAGGAAGAACTTCACATAAATCAAATTTAGGATCAACAATTCACAAAAAACATACAGCTTATATATCCATCAAAGGCAAAACATTCAAAAAGTGTCTATGTCGACAGTGAACTGATAAATGTAAAATAAACCATTGTTTCTCTTCTAGTTTTAGGATACTGTCCCAATGAAGATGATCCTACGAAAAAACTCTAAAGGGATCAAGTCAGGATGAAGTGTTATTAAAATTGACCTTAAACATTTTGCAAGAGTACATCATACATTTTAATTCAGTGATAAGCAACCAATTTTATGTCTTATTAATAAAGCATATACATCAAAGTATTGTTTATGTTTGGAATTCAATTCTCAGTTCTTACAATTACATTTGTTTTATATTGTGTACATAATACTAACAGTATATTACATGAACAAATAACTACTGTACAAGTAAAGTGAGTAGAAATATGTATTATTATATATTATCTTTTAAATGATGAACTGATTTTATACAGCATCCATTGAAAGCACCAGATGGTGCAACCTGTGTAGTGATGAACACTTTCTTGCATAACATTTCTCACACTGGCTGGGAACTGGTAGATATGTAAGCAATAATACCCAACAGGGTGGGCAGTATTGTGCTATACCAGACTGTCAGGGGTGTAATGGGGCCTGATGCTGCAGGCAGAGGCGTTATAGCCCTGGAGGTCTGGCATAATACCGCCAGAGAAATATTATTAACAGAAAATAGGCACAGTAGAAGTGGACACCTGCCTTGATTTTGAGCTCCTATCATTGAACTCATCTTCTTCTTTTTCAGAATACTGGGCTTCCAGAGGTTGCTGCTGCCTTTTCGGGTTCTGTAAGGGGAGGACAACATGTCTGGTCACAGGATGTGGGGCAGATTATTGCTGTGATTTTCCTATATCTAACACGGAGAAAGTCGGCCGCATGAGCCATGACACCCCAACTATCCAGATCACTCCAGCACACTGCATCTGTGTTTACAGGCCTCCAAATGGGCAGCTGGGGTTGTGGAATTATAGCAGAAAGTCAGATCTGTTAAGAGTCCACTTCAGGCTTCCGTGTCATAACACATTTAAAATCTAACAGCCCTAAAATGTAAAAGATAACTCATATACGGTTTGAATAGAGCTTTAGAACCGAAATCACGGTAATTTACAGGAACTTTTGCCAGTTTAAATGAACAAAATTAACTCGTTTGAACTGAGAAATGAACTGAACGAGAGAGAAGATCTCCGGAGGAGGCGGGTGAGTGGACAAGTGGAACATCCTGCCAGAACAAGTGGTGGGGCTGAAACATTTAGAACAATGCTGTGTCACAATATCCCTCTGGGTCTCCATTTTGTGACTTTACATTACCAAGAGTCATGTAGGGCTGTGCACCTAACAGTTACCAAGTTCCGGTGGAAAAAAGACTCATCAAAATAGGGCAGAAAACGTTTTTTTTTTTCACTAAACAGCGATGTAAAGAGACTACGAGGACTTTATAATAAACTGTATTGTTATGGAGGGAGCTGATGATGGGGTGAGGTTGGCACAGATGACAACAAGAGAAAAGCTCTGTGGAGAGTGGCAAAAGGGATGGAATAGCCCAGAAAGGGTGGCACTACTTTATAGGACAAAGAAAAAAACTTAATTCTTACCTATCTTTTATTTTGCCTTTAATTTTTTAATCCCACATAAAGTGCCACAGATAGCCCATTTTCCATGTAATAATACCCTCAGGGTGGGGCAGTGTGTGCTATACGGACCTTCCAGGGCTACAAGGCCCTCCAGCCTGCAGCGTTGGTGTCGGCCACAGCCTAGGGAGGCGGAGTCTGAGTGCCAGCACAGCCACCACCTGTTAGATGTGTTATGCCTACTGAGAGCCCTCTCGGGAAGTAAGATCAGGGATTATGGGACACATATCCCATGCAACCCCTCCATGCCAAACACAATCAAGTAATATGTGGAAGTGTCTTACAGGATACAGTGAAGTCCGAAGCAGGAATCTTGAAGGACGATGTCCGTCAGTACTGAAAAATAAAATACAGGAATGAGGTCACAAGGATCCATAGTTCTTAATAAATTATTAATATATGACATGTTGACAGTAGAAAAATACTTATCTGATGGTGAAAGGTCCTCATCTGTTCAGGCATGCGAAGAGAAACAACAATAGGTTAATATAGAAAAGATACAGTAATGAGATAAGAAACCGATGGTGGATGATACTGCTTGGTGCATCGGACTACAGTAAGTGTAATGGTGCATAAGAAAAAATTACTATTAGAAGTATTATAATAATAATATTAATAGTGACATAAAGGAATAAAATTAGTTAACAAATAGAAGAAATTTGTTTTTTAAGATGATTAGAAAGCCTAGTCATCTCTGCCTAGATAGCCAATTTTCAAGTGACTCATAGTATCCGAGTTGGTAAGGTGATATTCCTTTTAGTTCACTGGCCCATTGTTTGCCTAGACAATCATTTAGTTCATTCACCCGACCACTTTAATGGAATTCCTTCTTTGCACCTCTTCTGTAAATCGACATCTAGTTCCACTTGACCGTCAAATTGGCACAACATGCACCTTGATAACATGCGCTATCACAAAATGTTCCATCGACTGACAAGTTGAGACAACATGCACCTTGATAACATGCGTATCACAAATGTTCCGTACAACTGAAAAATTATACAACATGCACACTTGATAACATCACGCAATCACAAATTTTCACTTAGACCATCAAATTGGCACATACAACTTGATAACGTACAACTATCAAATGGCACAACATGCCTTCATAATTTGTACCACCACAGAATCTGATTCGACATCAAATTGTCCAAACATGCACTCTGATAACATGTGCTATAGCACCCTAATATAGCATGGTGAGTTAATCTCACTCTCAAAACTCCCCACACTGGGATCCAACAATCACAATATAGTTTAGTTTAGCATAAGGACAGATACTAACTCCAAGTCTATTACTAGGACAAAGGTTTTGGATTTCAAAATGACATGACTTTGCTGGAAATGGGAGAGGCTCAAAGACTCTGGAAGAATGGGGGCAGGAGGGAATGGAAGAACAGTGTAAGCATCTAAAGCCTTAATGGAAGTAACAAACCAGTGCATCAGATTGGTATTCAAAGCAAGAAAACAAAGAAACTACTATGGTTCTCCACTCCACATACTCTAATCTGAATACATTCCCCCTAGATTGACCCTCTTCAATGCTCCTTGCCCCCTTCTGACCCTCTTCCTGGCACTGGACCCCACCAGACCAATGGCCAACGCCGTCTTACGTACCTAACTTTCGACCACCTACATTCATATGCGCCCCACCTTTACTAACCAGGGCCGGAGAAAGTGGCGGCGGAGGATAAAACAGCACAAGTAGGAGGGAGTTTGGAGAGGACATCACAGAGATAGAAAACAGGACACAAGGCAGGAGCAGGGAAGTGGGGGAGGACCGATGCCAAAGCAATTAAAAAGATAACAAGTGAGTCTGAAATACATCCCGTCATCAGATCAGCAGCGAGGAATCAAAGGTCAGACACCATATCATTATAAAGTGCTGGGGTCCAGCATCATGACATCTATGGAGGATGGCAGCCAGGAAAGAATGAAGGACCTTGGTGCGGGACCTGATATTGCGCTGGGACCAAAGGCAAAGGCTGGTCAATGGGTCCAGGTTGTGAGACTGTCATCAGGACATCTGGCATCGGGACCAGCGCAGTCCTGCATGAGAGGAGAAAGGGCATCCACATTAAGGTTAGAGGGCACTGAACATGACTCCTGGAAGACAGGAAGAGAGGAGAGAGAGAGAGAGGAGACATGATTGGAGCTTAAGTACTTGAAAGGGATAAATAAGGTAAGCGGGGAAGAACTGGATGACGGGCAAGGACTGCCCCTTTATAGTCACGCTGACATCACATCACCCGGCGATGAGAGCGACCCCTGCTGGCGACTACTTGCTTCAAGTTTGCCACGTGCAGTTCTGATGCCAGGAGATGCAGACCTATCGTGAAACCTCTGCAGGAACCCTCGGAAATAGATCAGTTGTTTCTGTCCTTTCTATGGTCCTTATGGAACAAGCAGGTAACCAGAAGGTCAGCCAGTGGGGAGGGGCAGGACAGGTATGAGAGGCTGCTGTCAGCTCTCTCGCCCAGATCGAGGGAGGCAACAGGCTGTCCCAGCTCTTGACCTTAGGGTCATAGTGGTATTGAAGATGGGGGCTGGTAGCCCTTGCTGGATGGAGCCAGGGGCTGGCTGTTTCCAGTCTGGTATCACCCCAGTGGGGCAAGACCAACCCAGCAGGGGTTGGCTTGGATCAGCAGCAGGGGCACTCTTATTGTCTGGGAGGTCGGCTAGTGGAGGTGGCTCAAGTCATTGAGGTGATTTCGGCCTGTGCCCACCTTTTTGTGAACTGGCCATTGATCCAGTGTTCCTCTCAGAGGCTTTCTCAATGCCTTGAAGGAGGCATTGGTGAGGCCTCTTCTGAAGAAACCATTGCTTGATCCTTAGGGTGAGGATGGAGGGAAGGTCAATTATCACCCTCCTTGATCTATCAGCATTTGATACAATGGATCACATTGTGCTTTTGGATCACCCTAGAGTGTAATCACGGACTCATTGAAACTGTTGTCCAATAGCGGAGGCCTATCTCTCTGACAGAGGCAACAGGTGATGATGGGAATTTCTCCTCCTCCTTGAAAACCCTGTCATGGGTTCGTCAGGTTCTATCAACTACCGTAATGCTGTTTGCAGTGTACATGCTGCCCAGGTGGCTTAGATGACGGTAAAGTCTGGGTTTCCACTGTTATACAGACCATGCCCAGCTGAATATGTCATTGCCCTGGAACTAATGGTGCCATTGAAGTGCTGAACAAGTGCGACCAAAATTCAGGACTGGATGTCTCCTAACTGGCTGATGAATCCCAACAATCACGGAGGTACTGGTAATTAAGCCTGGTTGCTGGCATGATAGGAATGCCTCTGGGGCAGTAACAGGTTTGGACCTTGGATCTACTCTGTTGATGGCACCCTCAAGGTAGAAAAATCTGGGTGTCCTCCTGGATGACAGACTAACACTTGCCTGTCAGGTGTCTGTGGTCCAAAGTGTCTTTTTATCACTTAAGGAACATCACCTGATTAAATCATCGATTCCACAAAAGACCTGCCCTCACTGGTGAATGTCTTTGTGACATACAGGCTGGACAACTGTAATGCTCTATGGTTTGGGGTCGGTGGGAGGGATCCTCTGCCGACTGTGGCGGTGCAGGCGTGGAGGTCAAATTGCTGACAGGCCTGCCCAGGGTCCTGTTCAGTAACCTGGTACTGCAAGACCCTGCACTGGCTGCCTGTCAGGAGGAGGATTGTATTCCAAGATGCGACTTGCCCACCCTGCAAGGCACTATACAGCTCGGGCCCTATTTCACCATCCGACCTCCTTATGCCTGCCATCCCGCCACATTCACTCCACTCACCAAAGGGCCTCTAGCAGTTCCAAGAACGAGCCGCAATCCTCGGAGACCACTCCTTTGGAGTAGCCAAGCCTGGCCTTACAGAACTCTCTTCCAAATCTTGAGGTAGGCCCCACTGTAGGAATAACAGAAAGTCACAGGGAAGCCAGTATACCTGTGTGGAATCAGTGTATCTGCATCAGAGAAGGACCTGGAGTAGTGATCACTATTGACCTGAAGCACTCCAACCTGTCTGAGAAAGCAGCAAAGGCAGACAAGATGCTGGGATGCATAGCTGGGAGATCAGTAATGGGAGAAAGGGTTTTACTGCCTTGTACAGGCCACTGGTGAGCCATATCCCAGACTATAGTGCACAGTACTGGTGCACAAAGGACATGAACTTGCTGGAGAAGGTCAGAGGAAGGCAACAAAGATGAAAAGCCAGTCAGCGAGGTATAAGAGGGCATTGAGGGCACTGAACATGTACTCCTGGAAGACAGGAGGAGAGAAGGACATCATTGGGACCTTCAAGTACTTAAAAAGGGATAAATAAGGTGATGGTGGGAAAGAACTGCAGGCGGAGTGCAGAAGGACTGCCCTTTATGATCACACTGATGCTTCACATCACCTTACGATGGGCCAGACCCTGTTGATGATTACTATCTACAAGTTTGCAATGCAGTCCTGGCACACGAAGTGCAGACCTATAAGTGAAGACCTGCCACAGGAGACCCTCGAAATAAGATCAGCCATTTTCTGCCTGCCTATGGTCCTTGGTGGTTGTCAACTTGTCACGATAGGCTGAGAGATCTCTTGAACATCCAGTCTCTCTCTTCCCCCCTCTCCCCCAATTCCTGTTGTCAAGTGGTCCACCAATTCACTCCCATACCAGGCGACAACAGGCTAAACATCACCTGGTGACAAATGGCAATATTTAAAAAGGCACTTTATTTGGAAAAGACCTAATTGGTGGCTAAAGCTTGTGGGGGTGAGGCTAGAGACTGGGACTGGTTTCCTTTAAAAACAAATCATCAATCTTCAAGATCTTAAGTGTGTGTGTGTGTGTGTGTGTGTGTGTGTGTGTATAGGGGGGAAGAGGGTATAAAAAAAAAAAAATGGCCTCCCTGTGGGTGGGGATATCAGACTATGCATTACAGTGAGTGGTGATAGGGTCCAAGACTCTGGGGTAGCGGTACCCCATAAGCATCCACCGTGCCCTCTGGTTGCCTGGCCTGTACACAAAAACACACATTTAATACTTGAGTACACTTTATTTGTGATTTATGTGACAGTAAAATATATAAGTACCAAGACATGCCCATGGTCTTAGGGTTTCTGACCATAACGCCCTACCATGTAGGGTCTGAGCAGGTGTCTGCTGTACCCTGTAGGGTCTGACAGCGGCCAGGGGTGTAATTTGTGACTGTCGACAGTAATGCTAACGCCATTCACCCCCACCCCATCATCCTGCAATGACGGCGATGAGGTGCATCTAGAAACATAGAAACATAGAATTTGATGGCAGATAAAGGACTGCTTGGCCCCACCAGTCACCCATTTCCCTACCACTGGATAAGCTGCAGATCAGCATCTGTCACCAAAGGACTGGTGACCAGTCAGCATTTATTAGGTCTCAGAGCAGGACAGGCTTGTTGAGGGAGGTGCTAAGGAGGCGAGACCAGATACATTTTGGATAGAGCTTGCTGGTGTATTTTACGGGTGCAATGTAGTGATATAGTAGTCTGAAAGCATCGAGAAGATGCCGAGGAGGCAGAAATATGACAGAGATGGGAGGATAAGCCAGTCCAGGAAGGTATGGTTTTGGGACTGGGTGATTTGAGTGTGGTTAGGCTCCTTGATAAGTTGGGAGAGATTGAGGCTTCTATCATTAGGGTGGTGGGCTTGGTGGGGAGGAGAAACAGGTAGAACTGAAATCACACAGTAGTAGTACAAGCTCTCCGTTGGATGTACCTGAGAGACTGAGATGGCTTTGACAAGGTGAAGGATGAGGGGTCTGGTGGGGCATACAGGACCCCAATGTAGAGGGGAGGAGGAAAAGGATAGACATGCAACAATGGACTCATGGGAGGAAGGGCAGGCTTCCTTGAGATGTTACTAGAGCATGTGATAGATTGCCTAACATACAGTGCTACACCTCCGCCTCACTTTCCATGGTCTTAGCAGAATATGTGGAAATCAGAATCGCGAGAAAGGAGTTGGGGGTTCTGGGAGCTAGCCAGGATTCTGAGATACAGAGTATGTCGGGGTGGTACTGGGTGACTGATTGAAGAGGTCTGAGGGGGAGATGTGAGGGATGTGTGGATGGGGAAAGTTGGGGGTGGAGAGTGGGTGAGGAGGAGGGGAGAGAGGGGAGATGTCAGCATAGGTGAGGTCCAGGAGGGAGAGGGGCTGGATGAATCATGGAAGATGGAAGGAGTGGTGGAAATGTGGGTGGGGGGTGAGGGTCAGTGGTAAGGGGGCTACCGTGAGGGGCAGTTGGGTACAAGGATGGGTGAGCTTCTAGGAGAAGGCCAAGGAACAGGGTTAGATTCATTGTGGTTAAAAGTTGGCAGGTGGAAGGAAAAAAGTGGATTGCAAGCGATAGCAGCTACTAGAGGCAAGAGCAGATATTCTGCAGATGGAAAAGTACACTGATAGGTTTGGCAGTCATGTGACATTTGCTATATATTTGACAGTCGATCAAGGGTGGTGGTGGGTGGTAGAAGCAGACGCACAGCATCAGCTGGGTCTTCTCAGCGTACACTGTGGAGACCACTTTCATCGCACCTGTGCAGGAGCTGCCAAACCACCCTTTTTAATCTTGCCTTCCTTAAATAGATCAAAAGCACCTTAAAATGTCCCTGGAGTTAAATTCACAAAACTTTTGCCCCAATGCAAACCCTGGTTTGCATGAGCAAACTGGGTTTTGCGTTGAGTTGGCATTCAAAAACCAATTTGCGAGCTAAAACCGGGTTGGCACCAGGGCAAAGGTGGAGAGGACTACAATGCAAATGAGGGGAGGAGACCTTTGTATCAGTGCAGTCCCATTCACAAAACATTTGCTTCATGTAAGGCGCCTTTGCGGGGTTCTTTTACAGAGCAAAATACTGCCAACCAAGATCTTGCTTTAATCTCCTGCAATCTTAGTTGTTGACAGAAGTACTGTGGATACTACCTCCAATATTTCCCCCGCCAGTTGCTCGCACTAGTTTTAAAAGATCTCCCTGGTGCCAGTGTCCCCCCCCACCCGATCACCAGCCTGAGTCCACAGAAGTCTTACAGTGTCCACCTCCACCAATAATTGCTGGCCTGGTGGAAAATATAAAAATTCCTGGTGATAGTGGTTCCTCCTGCCTCGCGATCGCTGATTGTCTGGCCAATATAAAAACTAATATCCCTGGTAGTAGTAGTGCCCCCCCATCACGGATCACCAGCCTGAGTTGAAAATTAATATTCCTGTTGCTAGTGGTCCACCCCTCCCCAGTGATCACCGATCATCAGCCCAAATTAACAATGCAATATTGGTTAATATATTGGGCATGGAGCTGGCAGGGGGAAGGACCACCGGACACCAGGGACACTGTATTATTCATTTTGGCCTATTGATCGGTGGGGAGGGCGTGCAACTGTCAACTCGAGCCAGTGATTGGCAGGAGAGAAATACCAAGCAGGGACATTAATTTCTTTATATCAGTTAAGCGATAGCGGTGGAGGGTGGACCACTACCACCAGGAGACGTTTACATTTTCACTGGGCTGGAAATCAGCGGGGGGCACTGGCACCAGGTATATGACTTATGGACCATGCTGGTGATTGCGGGGGACCACTAGCACCAAGGACTCAGGTCTGCCTGTGGGCAGAGGCTGGGGGTTGGGCGCGCAACAATAAACCAGACTCGTGTGTGTGTGTGTGTGTGTGTGTGTGTGTGTGTGTGTGTGTGTGTGTGTTGTGTGTGTGTGTGTGTGTGTATACCGGAGCTTGTTTTGTAGACGGTTTTCTCAGTTTCTCCACCGTATACTGTACTTTTCACAACCAATAAATCTTTCTGCTGCATTTAGAGAAATGACAAACAAATGAAATCACACAGCACCCAATCATTCTGGGTAATAAAACTTCCATAAATCCCATCTCCCAATGCTTTTGCTATGACAAATGGTCACCAATGACTCCTCTGAGTTATCACAATAGGAACTGGTCTAAAAAGCAAACCAGTAATAAACTGGAAGACAAGCCTTTGCCTACAGCACTACCTATGACTGGACTACATTTACCTCTGGTGTGTTGTTTGACTTCTACAGTCAAGCCGAAGGGAGAGAGAGAGAGAGAAGGATAATAACAGGCAGCAGCTACAATTTACTTCAGTGTTCATTCAACTGTGACACAGATGCATGTGCTAGCTTCTTAGCCTGCCCCAGGGGTTATATACTCTGACCTTTACACTAGTACTTCCAGTTTACTTTACTGGAAGTAACTCACCTATCTGGTGCCAAGCACAGATCATGATGACTATACCACTAACCTCTTCCGCATCTTTCTCGATTCCAGTCATTAAGATTTTAAACTGTATCCCCATCCCTGCCGAGGGCCCTCCTTTCCAACTACAAGCCCACACTCCACCATACTGAAATAAAACAATTCCAAATCCAGTCAGGACCCAATAACACAGATTTATCACCAATCACCAAGCTTAGTAAGACAGTTTGGGCTCACCACCTAGTAAGCAATCTATTGATGAGAAAGGGCTTTCATCTTCCAGTCCTTCCAGGGCTTGGAGACTATGGGCCCAATCAGGGTGGGACAAATCAGTTTGTCATGGAGGTCAGCTTGACCTGTAGCTTTCAAAATCTGGTTGCCAAATCAATATTTTTGGTAGCCATCATTTTAACAGTTGGTCAGTAACTTTTAAAATCTGGTAGTAAAACCATTCTTTTGTGGCCACTGGCTGCCTGGCTTCCTGATTTGTCCCACCCTGGGCCCAATCTATTAAATATTTTTGCCAGTGGCACAAGATGGGAGAAGCTATTTTGTGGAACTGGCCATATATTTTTGTTAATTAATAACGGGTTTCCATTCCTGGGCTGGACTGGGGGCTTGTTCAGTCTTGTCCTCGGTGCAATCAGTGGCCTGCTTACCTCTCTCTATTTTTCCCCTTCTTCCTCCTCTGGACCAGCAGGGTGGGCTGCAGAGCTGCATAAGCTCAGTCCCACATCCATTTTCCTTCTAATTTTCACCCTACACCAGTGCTACAGCATACACCGTTGACACATACATCCTGTCCATCAGGGTTACAGGGTTATCGCATGCCAGGATCACAGCTTCACTTTTCAAATTGTTTTTCAATGGGATATACTGCTCCTTTCAAGGAAAGAGTTACATGTGAATTTGTTGATCCCTATAGATTTCGATTTCTAAATAAACTCATATGCCTTCAGAAAAAAATGAAAGTGCTCATGAGCGAGCCTGCAGGCTCCGGGCCAAGAACACTGTGAAGCGCCAGGCTGCAGGCGGAGGGAGAATTCCGTCCTGGACTTAAAAGTAACACTGGGTTAAAACAGCATTTTTTGGATTTGATTCAGCAATCGGGTACCCAGGTGTGCTTTCTAAATGAATGTGAGGAACAAACACCACCAGGATTACGAGGTGGAAAAATACCACCAAAGCCTGATAGTGCCTCTTTAACCTGGATCCTATGAATTTAACAATGATGTGAATGAGACAGATAGTATTATGTTTCTCGATGGACAACATGGAGGTAAAAGTCCAGAGAAGCAGGAAGTGGCCCCACAGGCCATGTCCAGGCCTCACTCAGCAGCAGGAAAATGTTCAGACAGCCCAGTGTCCACTGTCAAATAGAAAAGGATTTGCACTAAACCAAGCAACAAGATGTCCAACAAACTTTATAATGTTTCAAGTTCTTGTGTACATGGTGCATATTCTAAGGGATCACATATCAAAAATGACTGAAGTCTAAGATTCACTTTAGCAGTTTTAAGTTCCATGCTATGGAGCTCTTGCATTTTATTCTTCCAGTGTATCGTGGGGATATATCTGATAGCCATGTGGCTAGATTCATTTATGTGCAGTGCTTAACATGATATACCAGCACTCTTCCCTCTGGTTTTATCAAAGTGTTTAGTCACTACTAGGTGTGAAAGAACCTGACCAGAACCTTCCATGCATATTTCCACCAAATTGGGGCTGATGTCACTTTCCATCCTCCTTCAAACTCTTCAGTCGCTTTTTTTAAAATCAGGGTTTTAATAATTGATTAGCATTTTTTTCTTGGGACAATGTTAACTGTACAGAAAGTATTTATATAGATTTTCTAGAAGTGTTATGTTTGTTAAACACAGTGAAGCAAGTGATATGCATTTTCATAACGTTTTTAGCGCTTTTATGAGCAAAACGCAAATCAATTTTGGAGTTATATAATCCTGTAAATCACTTTTTGTCCTTCCCCCACCCCCACATCCTGCAGACCTGACCATTCTGGACTGCCAAGGAGTCATCCGCCTGCCTCGCTCACCCTTTTCAGACTCACCTCTCTTGTCCCCATGTAGCTGTGCCCCCCCCCAAGCAGGGCCGGCAAGCAACCAGATACTCACATTTCATCGGACAGGAGGAAGTCGGGCAGGTGAGGACATATTGGAGGCACGCTCCGGGTGCTCCTTCTTCCTGGGAACTGCAGGTGTTTTCTATTGTTCTGTGTGGGGGAGTGGCACGCACCCTATGCCAAGGCATCACTGTTGGCATCACCACTCCCCCGGCCCCCTACGTCTGCTCTGCACTTGCCATACTACCGTCCTCCACCAGAGGTCAGTCAAGTGCAGACACTGCTTCCTCCTGGGTGAGGAGAGCTGTTCTCCGGATGTTCAATCCTCTCCCTCCCCTGCCGACCCCCAACGGCCTGGGCTCACTCCCGAACCCGGGTCACCAACGTGGCGTAAGGTGCGGCATCCAGTGCCTTAACCCTCAGCACCACCGTGCCGGCTCTGTCACTTTTTATCGGGCACAGTGGCCCCACTTTCTGGCTCCCATTTCAGCCTGATATTTGTCAGTCCAATGCAGAGTGGTCTGCAAGGGACATGTTAGTGTCACACCAATCATCAGCAGGCTGATCATGACAGTGTACTGGCTTGTTGGGCAGAAAGGTCTAGTATTCAAAGGAGAGAGCTGACCCAATGAACGCCACCCAGCAAGCACAGCTGATCTGTCATGATCAGCCTGCTGGGGCTGAATTACCTCCGTAACAAAAGAAAACTGTCCGACAATGTCTGTTGCTACCCCACCCTTACTGTCCCCTCACACACCTTCCCACAAAGCACCCTCACCCCAACCATAACACCCACAGTGGGGGTGTCCTATCCCCCAGTGTCACCACCTGAAATAAAAAAAAAAAATCCCTCAGATTTTGTTTTTAAATACACCCTGCAAGAGAAAACTGTCCATTGATGTCTGTTGCAGCCCCCCCCAAGTCCAACCCATGTTAATATTCAGGCAAGTGGATGCCCAATCCCCCTTGACAGCTGCTACCCCCACCCTGCCCATTTTAGTTATGCAACACCAGGAAGCCAACCCCAGTGCTGCCAAACAACACTGACCCTGGAGGAGCCCTCTCCCCCAGTGTCGCCACCTGAAATAAAGAAAACTGTCCCTCGTAGTTTACTTTTTTTTTTAAATACACCCTGTAAAAAAGAAAATGGTCCACTGATGTCTGTTGCTGCCCATAGCCATGGTTCCCTCCCAGCCAAACCATGTAAATCCTCCAGCACGGAGTGTCCATCCCGCATGCTGGCTGGTACCTCTGCCCTGCCCATTTGGTGCTGCAACACTGAAACCCACCCCTAGTGTTGCCAAATATAACACTGACATGGGCGCCTATCCCCCAGTGTTACAACCTGAAATAAAGAAAATTATCCTTGTAGTTTTTCTTTTTAACACTTTAATCCTGTTGAATAGAAACCATCCATCAATGTCTGTTGCAGCCATTACTGTTCCCCACCCATAACTCCCCAAGCCCTTACTCACCCACCCACAGGGCCCAATGCAGTAATCCTCTCTGTAATGCTGCAAGAATTAACATGGCAAACCACAGCAGTATTCTAACAAAAGTAACATTTCTTTTCTAATCTCAAATTGTCATTTAAACTACTCTCTGTCTAACATAATCCCCAGAAAACACAGAGCACACCAGCTTGATTTCAGTTGACATCTCCAAATGGATGCTTGCAGCTGGCCAACAGAGGAGAAGCTCACAACATCAGAGGGACAAAAAAAAACTAAAGAAATTGAGGATAATGGCCCCTATATTGAAATGCTTAGCCATGCTAACAGGATTAGTGTTATGTTAAGTGGATATAGCACAGATAACAGCCTGTTAGCAAGCCTGATGTTATATACAAAGAGACATGCACTGCAGTGCTGAGTGACTAGGCAATCACACTAAATACACCACCAAACCATACAAATGAAGGATCCTTCTTGCATAAGGGTGCAGTGGTATATTGTAAGGATTCTGAAAACAATATATCCCTGGTACTAATCGTAACCATCCCCCCTGGTGCCAGAGATACACCCTCTGTCACCTGACCCCACATTGTTAAATCATCCTCCTAGTCGTTTAGTTGCCCTCCAAAACACATATCCAGATTGGCAGAGACCGGACCCGACCATGGCATGGGGGCAGTGTGTGCAGAACATCATATATATGTCTGCCCAATCTGTTTTTCTGCTTTCCTCACATGGTGCGTGCAAGCGGAGGCACACACATGTCACACAATCCCGCAGTTCCCTTTCCTTAGTTGCATGTCTCACACTACCATCAGGCATCCACCTGCTGGACGTTTGCAGTAGTGCTGACATGTCCTCCCACCCTGGAGAGAAAAGCAGTCTTGTGAGATGCCTGACCTCTCCCCACCAACCCAAGCTCAGTCTCAAACATGGGTCACCGGAGTGGCAGGAGGTAAGATATTTGATGTCTCAGCCTCCATGCCACCAGGCTGGTAGGAAATAAATATTTCAACACAGTCCTCTAGTTTAAATACTGCACCACTGTGGGTTGAAATTTTATTTTTCCATTTACTGATCACAAAAAAGGCCAAAACAGAACCCCACTGTTAAATCGGACAATGTCCTTTTTGACATATTATGCATATGGAAAAAAAAATCTATTTCAGATGTCAAGCAGTAGTTTGCCTCAGGTTGGAGGTTATGAAAAACGGCTGCTTCCAAGGTCACTAGTCAGAGCTGACAGAGAGCTGTCCTGCACTTCAGCCAGACTTTCATATGCCTGAAGTAAACTGCCTGAATAACCACAAGTGCAAGGAAACAGAAAATGACCTACTCACCAGACTTCCCTGCTTTTAATGCAAGAACAGCTGCCAACTCTTTTTGTACCTGTCACCATGACATAAAAAAAAAAGGGAGAATGTCAGTTACTATAGCACGTCATCACTTAGGGTATTGTAACCTACATCATTTTATCTATTCATTTATTTTTGTCACCGAGTAAGTTCAGCAGAGTGTTAGTCTCCATTTACCATATCATACATATTATACTCTAGATATCTCAACTGCAGCTGAAGTAAAGGGGAATTTGGAGCAAGCCAAATCCCAAGTCAGGTTACAGCAATCACAGTGCAGTCCCGAGGAGCCACAGAGCCGACGATCAGCCCCAAACCCAGTCAGCAGAAACCAACCTCAGATCCCAATAGCAAAACTGGCAATCTGCTCATTATACCCTAGATATCACAACTGCAGCTGAAGTAAAGGGGAATTTAGAGCAAGCCAAATCCCAAGTCAGGTTTACAGCATCATACCTCTCAACCCCCTGCCTCAGGAGGGACAGAGTAAAATTTTGAGGTAAAATCAGGGACATCCCTGAAAATCAGGGACAGTTGAGAGGTATGTACAGCATCACAGTGCAGTCCCGAGGAGCCACAGAGCCGACGATCAGCCCCAAACCTGGTCATCAGAAACCAATAGCAAAACTGGCATTCTGCTCACAACCCTCAGCTTCCGCAGGCTCCTAGCCCTCACTTCCTGTTGGTAAAACCGCTTATCAATACATTTGCCGCTCTCCAGCTAGCTATCGCAACATAATGCAAAATAAATGAAAAATTAACAGGAATTCTATGGAATTATGGACATGCGAACGAAATGGCCTCCGGTTAGCGTACTTGGTTGAAAGCAAGACCTGGCAGACATTCAGAATGTTACTTTTTTTCTCAGTACAATTCACGCGCCAAAAATGGAACCAAGACTGGCAGGCAGGCATTCGGAAGGTTTACTTCAATTATGGAACCAATTTATGCCCATATTTACATTTATTTATGGAAAGTGCAAAAACTAAACAAAAAAAAGTACGGATTTGAGAAGGCGCCAGTTATTTTATACGAACCTCACGTTTTACTTCACTTACCTTTCAAAATGTTGCCTTGCTAACGATCACTACTAAATCGAGAAAAAAACAAAATGTACAAAATATTTGCAATATCTAAAGAAATAAAGCCATCATTTTTGCCGTTATTTCAGCTAGGAAATCTACCATACACTCGTTTTCAAAAAACTTGCAGAAATTCACCAATAGCTCCCTCAGATTTCTTCTGTACCTTTTCTCCCTTGCTGCTCCACTCACAACTGCATCAGATTACACACACTCTCAATAATACACATAATAAATAAATAAAATAAAATAAAAGCGCTGACTTTTTATGCTGCAAATTTGGTTAGAAAAGCTACAATGCATTTGAAACACATGTGATGGCATATCGAGATTACCTATCATCTCCTAGAAAAACACAATTCGTTTGAGAATCCTTATTTTCTACAACAAAAGCTAGTCAAAGAAAACACAGAATGCCTTTTGAAAAGCCCTCAAACTTGATATAATAATTTCCTGTGGTCCTTTGTGAGACAATAGAACAAAACACTATACTGCTTCAACTGAAAATAAACTGACCTAACAAAACACTGCTGTCTGCTGACTTCACAAAGGGTAGAATTCAGTCTAGCGTTCTGCAAGGCGTCGAGCACATTCAAATGATAATAAAGCTGCGTTCTGCCACTTCTTGCAGTCAGAGGGAAAATGCAAGTGTGTGCAGACTTCTAACTATGAGCTTCTTGTGGGGAAAAAACGGAACGAATGTAGTGCGTTGTGATTGGTTGGTTTGACTACCAATTACAGAAAGCTACAGGTCTCTGCTATATTTATCACCAGGCAGATTTTTATTAAATACAGCATCACAATAGGTAGTAAGGCTGTAAAAAAAAGTGTCCTGCAAGACGAGTTATGCCGTCGGCGGCAGCAGTCCTTGCACTGCAGCAGGACGAGTAAACTCGTCGGTGGCAGGATGGGGGTTAATATGAGTAAGTCCAGTTCTTTTAATCTATTTTGAATTTTTCTTTGTTCAATTAATTTTGTTTTATTTGTCCATACCTGATGTGAGATACAAACACCCCTAACCATTTATTTATAAGCATTACATAAGGTGAATATAGGCTGTTGCCCAGTACAATTATAATACCAAAATTCCTATGTTGCAGCTTGGATTTTTCTCTATGAAAATATTATCTCCCAGGAAGTGGAACATGCTACACAAGTACCAAAAGAACATCTACTGCAATGTAATGAAAGGACCACTAACAGAGTACCCTTAGTAGTCACATATCATCCTGAACTTGAACTTCTACATAAGATTATTAAGGACCTATACCAATAATCAGTGACGATGAAACCTTTAGTTGTATTTGTTGAGAATTTCCACTACTATCTTTTAAACAACCACCCAATTTAGTAAACCAGATTAAGAGTAAACCTAAACCTGAACACAGTGCAATGACATCATATGGCACACAGCCATGTAATAAACACAGATGTAAAACTTGTGAGCACATTTCCACTTCAGACTGTGTAGTTACCTCACAAAACAGACAATTCCGGATATTGGGTAATTATACATGTACATCAAGCAATGTTGTTTATCTTATTCAATGCAGGAAATGTCCTTGCACAGGGTATGTGGGGGAGACAAAATGACAACTCTGCACTAGAATTAATTCACACAGGTATGATATTAATAGGAAGATGACCAACAAACCAGTGGTGCAACACTTCTCTCAGGATGACCACTCAATCTCAGATATGTCTGTGATGGTTTTGAAAGGACATTTCAACAGTACACAACAGAGATGAGCTTGTGAGATCAAACTTATGTTACTTCTTAATGCGATGGAAAATGGCTTGAACATTGACATTGAATATATGACATGTTACACATAAAATTACATGAACCTTTACTTCAAAGAATGGATATGCATATTTTAGGTTTTCAAAGAGCCTTGGACTTTGACTCTCATATTTATACAGTCCCTCTTAACTAGTTATCTACAGATTGGACTCTCATATTAGTATTGTGTGAATGTGTGCATAGGTGTGTGTGTTGTGGTGGGAGAAGAAGTGTGGTACATTGAATTTTTAATATGGGTATTTGAGATGGGTGGTTATGTGGGTATAGTGGATGTGAATATTGTGGTGATATTGAGATAAACTTATGGTCAGGTACATGACATTATGGTGTCATAGTGGCTAGGACTCTGGACTCATATTGTAGTGGATATTTACTTCTTTCTGCTAGTTCTTTTTTTTTTTTACTTTCTCTTTATGCCCTCTCCCTCGCTGTGCTGGAGTCCTTTCTTCAGGGATCTCCTAGGCTGTAGTTTCCCGTAGTCCCACCCCAGGTACCTCCCTCCGGGTGCTTGGCTAGCCTTCCCCATCCTGCCACAGTTTACCCCCCCCGGGCAGGGAGGAAAGGGACTCCCCCATTTAGTCCCCCTCTCACACCTAGAGACTGTGTCGGAAGCCTCACAAGCCCCATCTGTGGAGCCTGGTTAAGAGTTTTCTTGGGAGAGCCGGGTCCCGTCTACAGGAGCCCAGCGCAGGGTTCTTTCCGCTTTTCTCTGGTCCCGACCCCCCGGACATCTGCACACAAGGGGGGCCAAGGAGTGACGCACGCCTCGATGTGCTAACGCTCCGGCTCCCGGCAGACGTCAGCCCTCCCCTTTTGCATGCTGTCTCGCTGCACCTCTACCCGTGGTCACCCAGGTGGTGGTATTGCAGTGGGACTCGCATCCCACCCCATCCAGAGGAGGAGAGCAGCCCCTGGGCACTCGATCCTCCTCCACCCCTGCTGGCCCTCCAGCTGCCCGAGTCTGTTCCCGAACCCGGGTCGCTGGCACCGCAAGTGGTAACTCTACCACTGCACTGGTGGGCCGGCTCTTTCTGCTAGTTCTGTAGTTTGAGTATATAATGTTATGTTTTTACCTTCTGTACTTATTAGGATGGATTGTCTCATTTACTTGGGGTTCCTGACAGGTGTAATTACTTTTTGGGTAACTATTGTAGTGATTGGCGCAATTGATGGTGTATTAGGATTCATGTGCATATATTTCATTTTATGCAGTTACTTTCCCCAGGGGAGGGGATTTAATTCCTAGGAATTTTTGTTTAGACCATTTCTATATATGTATTATTTAGATTATACACTGACAATTTATTGAAATCTGTATGTATCAGACTGCATAGTCTCATTTCTCGGGGGTCCTTGACTAGTATTTCTTTGTTTCTGGCACTTTCACTGACAATTGATATTATCATATGTAAAATCTTGTTCATACTAAAGTTAATACTAAAGTTATGTAGGACAGTCAAGAAGGCTAATAGGCCATGGAGGCTGTCCCCACAATACAACACTGAAGGCCTTAAGGTTTCTGGAACATAACAGCTGATTGAGAGTATGTTGGGAATATATCTCCAGCCAGTTGTGCTTTCATCAGTGTTATACACTTACTCACTTTGGGTAAACATCACTTTCATCCTTCTATATGCCATGTAAAGATAATTTCTGTTGTTGTGTTTTGGGGTCTTTTATTTTTTACTTGCTAATATGTTACATTTTGGTATGCAATTGTTTTCTCTAGGGTCATTTTATTGTCATAGGCCATATTCACAAACTAACAGAGTTCTGAGCAGAGTTGAAGCTGGCTTCTACTGGTGTACTCTTACCTCACCCTTGAAGTATGTGTCTTTAGGAGGTTTTTTCACTTGACATATAATTTAGTGAGGTGAGAATCTTACGGTTTTGTTATTCATTAGACTGATACATGGTATAATATATGTGGGTTGAAAACTCTGCCTGCTGTTATCTCTGGACAACCTTGACCTTTAAGATTGGTTCAGCTGAAAGCACACTTAAGGTATTCAAGCACTCTATGTCACTTTAATTGTGTTCTGAAGGCCTGTTTTAAAGCAATGAGAATTATTTCTGATTTTTCCTGCATGTTCTAAGTGTTAATAATATGGGATTTTCTAAATAACTGTCATTAAGCTTCTGAAGACAGACTTGTTGGTCTGAAAACTAATGGTATTTGTTCTTTTTGTAACATCCTTGTTGGTCCAGTAAATGATATCAAACCATTTGTTGTGGATTTGTTCTTACTAGGACCAATACAGTATTAAACAGTTTGTTTGTCAACATGGAAGATACTAGAATTCACTGCAAAATATGGTAGTTGCACAAAATTAAGAAGAAACTAGCACAGCTAGACAGTGACATTTCTTTCTTAGCACTGTGCAAAAGGAATAACACCGTCCCTAAAGGTCTAACTATTTGGAATCCATTGAGAAACATGGATAATTCTACATATGCTGAACAACTCTGTCATAGGACCTCTGAGAAACTGAAGAAATCCCAGGATCAATAGCTCATATGCAAAGAAAGCATTTTTGAAGAAACAGTTTGATGGAATTGTTACCACACTGGAGAGGTTGTCTGGTGGGCCAGTTCCAGACATCCTGCATGAGATACACATGAACTATCAAAGAACCTTAAGAAAAACCATGCTTATTAAAAACAGGAAGTTAAATACCCTTCAACGTGCCATACTTATTAACAACCATGAAGAGCAGAATAGAGTGACTGAACAACTAAGCCACACAGATGAGCACCTTTCAGTTGTTAATTGTCCAACCACACACTGACTACTGTGGAATTAAGTGTACTTTCCAAAGGCCTCACTTTCTGCCCAACAAAACCACTAGATAGAATACAGTTTTGTGGTGAAATTGAGGAATACTTCCACAGACTGCGACTTTTTACGGAAGAGAAGAAATCCCAGGCAGTGAAGAAGTTTTAAACAGTAACAATTTAATAGATAAGAAAAAGAAACTATCTGATCCCCCCCCCAGTGGCACTAATAAGAAATTGAACAATTCTATCCATTGCTTTCGCTAGAGAGTGACTGATGAAATTCTTAAAAGTCAGAAACAAGCCCGCTACAGCCTCTCTCTCTCCATTGGAACCCAGGACTATACAAACACTGAAATCAAACCACAATATTGTCATAAAAAAAGCTGGCAATGGTTCTGCAGTGGTGATACAGAACCAAGAAGATTACATTAAGGAAGCCAATAGACAGCTAAATTACCATACGCTACCTACTACAGAGAACTGGAAAGTGATCCCACAACAGAATATAAAAGAGAACTACAGGGATTGATTAAATCATTTCCAAACCATGTCCAAGAGAGAATAAATGTCCTCATCCCTGAGTAACCCAAGCCTGAGACATTCTACATGCTAACTAAAATACATAAACCTGGGAACCCAGGAAGACTCATAGTCTCTGGTAATGGAACCCTGACAGCGGGGTTCTCAGGTTATGTAGAAGCTATTTTAAAACCGCTGGTTATACAAAGGGACAGTTACATTCAGGACACTACTAACTTCCTGCACAAACTTTCTGGTTTTAAAGACTTACCATCTGATACCCTTTTAGCTACAATGGATGTAACATCCCTCTACATTAATATACCATATACAGATGGCATTTCAGCCTGTCTTAAATACATGTATGAGAAAGGATTAGACCACAACATTGACCCTGACATTGTGGGGGAACTTATTAAATTCATTCTGACACATAGTAGCTTTGGCTTTAATGGGAAACATTATGTTCAAGCTATAGGAACAGCAATGGGAACCAGGATGGCTCCACAGTATGCTAATCTCTTTATGGCCAATTTGGAGGAGGACTTTTTAAGACACTGTAAACATAAATCACTCGCTTACTTCTGTTACATTGATGATTTGTTTATAATTTGGACAGAGGGCACAGACACATTTAAGGATTTTCATCAGGAATTTAATAATCTCCACCTAACCATTAAGCCTTCATTGGAATATTCTGCCATCAGTGCTAATTTTCTGGATACCACTGTCACCATCAGGGATGGGGCCCTACTTACATGTATTTACAGGAAACCAACAGACAGACAGAGATACTTACACAGGAAAAGTAATTACACGAGTCATACAAAAAAATCTGTAATTAGTAGTCAAGCACTTCAGTACCACCATCTCTGTTCAAATGAGGAAGACAGAGATATACATTTATCTGTGCTGAAAAATGCCTTTATTGAGCAAGGACACTCTTCCAGAGAAATTAACAGAGCAGTGGAACATGCTACACAAATACCAGAAGAAGAATACCCTTAGTAGTCACTGAGGGTGTGCAAAAAAAAATTCCACTGGCAGAATTTCCTCGAAGGTGTGAATTTCACTTCTGCGAAAGTTCAGAAGTCATTTTTGCAACTTTCGCAGAAATTCCACCTTTAAACTGTGAAATAAATATACAAATTGCAGGTTAATTTTTTAAACTGCAGGGAAAAATTCTACAGAACAAATCACTGCCAGTGCTGAGTTCTGAGGTTTTTTCTGACTGTAGATTAATTCATTAATCCACTCTCCACTGATCAGGGGTCCCAGTAAATAAATACATAAAAAAAACCTTCAATCCCTCCCTCAGACCCTCCTGGTGTCTAGTGGCCCCCACCCAACAATTGTGGGTCCCAGGTAAAAAATCCCTGATCCCTGGTGTCTACTGGTTCCCACCCACCCCCTTGCCCAGACATCATGGCCCATGGATCCCAGTAAAAAAGAAATAAAAACTCCAATCCCTCCCTGGTGTCTGGTGGTGCCCCCATCCACTGATCATGACCCCCAAAACATTTTATTTCCCTGGTGTCCAGCGGACCCCCCTCCATATTCTGTATTCCCTTAATCCACAAATAAACAGCCTGCAGTCCACTAACTCATCCTCCTCTATTCCCAATATTCCCTGGCGTCTAGTGGACCGATCTCTTATAAAGAAAAGTAATCCCAATTCCTTGGTGTCTAGTGGACCCTCCCACCCCAGTGGTTCATCTGCTACCACCCCGCTGTCTCCCACCCTGCCTCTGAGCTGGCCACTGGCACAGCCCTCCTCTCTCCTCCACTACCAGTGGCCCACTGAACTGTCAGTGAATGACCTTGTGGTTGTACAAGCATACACTCATTCACTGACAGTACATTAAACTGTGGATAGAATAAATGTCACAGTTTATATGCATTTTTCTGCAGTTCACAAAAAAAGTCTGCGGAACCCAGCAAAAGTCCACAGAAAATCTCAGTTTCACAAATGGCAAAAGTTCTGAAATTTCACAGAAGTTACGTAAAAGTGGATTTTGCAACTTTCAGCCATCCCTAGTAGTCATGTATCATCCTGATCTTGAGCTACTACGTAAGATTATTAAGGACCTACACCCAATTATCAGTGAGGATGAAACCCTTAGTTGTATTTTTTGAGAACTGCTACTACTATCTTTTAAAAAAACACCCAATTTAGCCAACCAGTTTATTAAGAGTAAACTTGAACCTGAACAGAGTGCCATGACTTTATATGACACACAACCCTGTAATAAACACAGATGTAAAACTTGTGAGCACATTTTCACTTCAGACTGTGTGGTTACCTCACAAAACACAGTTCAGGATATTGTACATCATGCAACATTGTTTATCTTATTCAATGCAGGAAATGTCCTTGCACAGGGTATGTGTGGGAGATGAAATTACAACTCTGCACTAGAATGAATTCACACAGGTATGATATTAATAGGAAGATGACCGACAAACCAGTGGCACAACACTTCTCTCAGGATGACCATTTAATCTCAGATATGTCTGGGATGGTCTTGAAAGGACATTTCAACAGTACACAAGAGGGACGAGCTTGTGAGATCAAACCTATGTTACTTCTCAGTACTGTGGAAGATGGTTTCAACATTGATGCTGGATTTATGACACATTACATGTAAACTTTCATGGACCTTTACTTCAAAGAATGAACATATATATTTTAGGTTTTCAGCAAACCTTGGACTTTGACCCTTATACAGTCCCTCTTAACTGGTTATCTACAGGTTGGCCTCTCACATTAGTATTGTGAGAATGTGTGCATGGGTGTGTGTGTATGTGTGTGGGTTTGTGAATATGTTTATGTGTGTTGCAGTGGGAGAAGAAGTATGGTGCATTGAATTTTTAATATGGGTATTTGAGATGGGTGGTTATGTGGGTATAGCGGATGTGAATATTGTGGTGATATTGAAGTAAAGTTATGTTCAGGTACATGACATTATGGTGTCATAGCGGCTAGGACTCTGGACTCATATTATAGTGGATATTTACTTCCTTCTGCTAGTTCTGTAGTTAAAGTGTATACTGTTATGTTTTTACATTCTGTACTTATTAGGATGCATTGTCTCATTTACTTGGGGTGTCCTGACAGGTGTAATTCCTTTTTGGGCAACTGTTGTAGTGATTGGTGCAATTGATGATGTATTAGGATTCCTGTACATATATTTCATTGTAAGTAGTTACTTTCCCCCGGGGGGGGGGGGAATTTAATTCCTATGACTTTTTGTTTATTCTGTTTCTATATATGTATTAGTTTGATTATACACTGACAATTTATTAAAATCTGTACATATCAGATTGCATAGTCTCAGTTTGTTGGGGATCCTTAACTACTACTTCTTTGTATCTGGCACTTACACTGACAATTGATATTATCATATATAAAATCTTGTTACAACACTAAAGGCCTTAAGGTTTCTGGAACATAATAGCTGGCTGACAGTATGTTGGGAATATATCTCCAGCCAGTTATACTTTCATCAGTGTGATACACTTACTCACTTTGAGTAAACATCACTTTCATCCTTTGATATGCCATGTAAAGATCATTTCTGTTGTCCCTGGATCCACAACCAGTAATAACTCAGGCCACTCAATTATCATTTTTGGATGCTCGCTGGCAGTATTTATTAAAAAGGCACAATAATTTCATTACATGTGCATCCCAAGTTCATGTCCCACAATAAGTGTTTTACATCTTTGACATAACAGTCTAATATCCCTTCTAGGACATAACAGTCCTGTTTTCCCTCTGGAGGTTCTACATCAGGTGGTCTTCCTCTTCCAATTATCTTCTTGGGGTCCAGACACCAGGATCTGGCCCCTTCCTTCCTCATCACCATGAACCTGGTACCACCTTACCCGGATCACTCCCCCCCACCAGGTGTGGACACAGCGATCCACCCCCTAGCTCTATATCCCTCGCCCTCCCCCGTTACTCCCATGCCTGGGTTCCTTTGTCCCCAGACCATGTTCCTACCCTCCCCCTCTGCCTGCCCCTTTTTCCCCTTGCTTCCAAAACCACCTTCCCCAGAGTGCCTCTCTCGTTGCCTCTCCCATCCTCCTGTGGGACTCCACCTAGTCCCCTGGACCACCGGCCGCCCATCTGTGGCTCCTTTGGCCCATGCCAAGCCCCATCCTAGGCCGCCACTATCTTGGTGCCTCCTTTTCAGTGCCTATTTCCAACATTACTCCCTCTTCTTTTCTTACTGGGAGTGTGGGTGGGGAATATTACAGCAGAAGGAGGGCTTGCTGTAAGTTGAATGCCCTTAAGTAACCCTCCAAGGACCCTTATTTGGCCCCTCCCCTGGCCAATGGCCAGTGAGCTCCCTGGTCTGGTTGTATGAGCCCCTCCATGAGGTCATCCCCCCTCCCCTTTCTCTGTAGCCCCCTTCTCCTCCACCCTGCCTGTATTCTTGGCTGTATCCCAGGACAACCTGGCCTGCCTTTTATTGGCAAGCCTAATTGTCCCTGGATCCGCAACCAGCAATGACTCAGGCCACTCAGTTATCACTTTTGGATGTTCGCTGGCAGTATTTATTAAAAAGGCACAATCATCTCATTACATGTGCATCCCAAGTTCATGTACAACAATAAGTATTTTACATTTTTGACATAACAGTCCAATATCCCTTCTAGGACATAACCGTCCTGTCTTCCCTCTGGTGGTTCTTCATCAGGTGGTCTTCCTCTTCTGATTATCTTCTCGGGGTCCAGACACCAGGATCCGGCCCCCCCTTTCTCATCACCATGAACCAGGTACCACCTTACCTGGACCACTCCCCCCACCAGGTGTGGACACAGCAATCCACCCCCTAGCTCTATATCCTCCCCCTCCCTGTTACTCCCACTCCTGTGTTCTTTGTCCCCAGCCCATGGTGCCCACCCACCTCCCTCTACCTGCCCCCTTTTTCCCTTGCTCCTGAAACCCTTCCACTGACCCATCTCCAGCTTGTGATGGAAGATGGGGCTCCCCCCACTTGTGGGTTAGCCCTAAAGCTCCTTCTTATTGCTATCCCATACCATTTTCCTGAAAGGTCAGAGGAACAACCCCATGCTGAATTCGGTCAGATGCACCCCATCTCCCCTGTACACCCCATCCTGGCCGTATGAAATATCCCTATGTTGTATGTGTACCCCCCCATTTCTTTCACTTCCCTAGCTACCTTTCTGTTCAGGTGCTTGTGCACCACCTCTATTGCCTTTGTCTCTTTCACTCCCCTCCAAATCCTCCGGAATGTAATTTCGGACCAGCCAATCACCACCCGCAGCGACCAGCCCTTTATTTTCTCCAGATCTGATAAAATGTCCCATAACAGGGACCCCCAGGGCACTGTACCCAGGTCATTACCCCCTAGGTGGACAATACCACCATCCAGTGTGGCCCAGTGCACTCAAAGCTCTTCCAACAGGGGTAGCAGCTGTGACCAACGCATGCCTCTCAGGCCCCTCCACCGCACCTTGGTGTGCTCTGCTCCTGGATGCAACTGCATCCCTATCCTCATGGTGGCTACAAACCTCTCTGCCTAGTAGTTGAAGGAGTGCCACATAATCCAGACCTGTCTCTTGTAGCCTGCTGTGGGAAGAGAAAAAGGGATATGAATTAACCATTGTCAAATACATACATTGCTCCTGTAACAGTTCAGTGTCCATCTACCCACCCTCTTGACCTCCTTCTCCCCTGCCCATGTAGAAGCCACCTCTGAAGCTGCCCCAATCCGGAAGGAGTGTGGGGTGAACTCCCTTGGGTTCTCCCCCACGAATGCTACCACCTTCTTCAGTACCACCCCTACCTGAAAACCTGTCACCGGGGACCCGTCCCCATGTATGAACCAGACTCCCGGCCGATGGCCCCTAACCTTCCCTTAGTCCACCATGGCCTGCACCGCACAGAATCCTGCCCCGGCCCACTTGAGCAGTTCCACTGTGGTGCCCTTACCCCGCTGATCCATTTTTGACCACCAGAGACAAATAGCCATCTTCTTCCCCTCCAACCTCACATCCTCTTCCTGTAAACCCGCGGCAGGCGCTAGTCTTCTGGGTGCCACCATCTCTCTGACCCTGAAAGCCCCTTTCACCATTACCACAAAGATCACCCAAAATAGGCAAGCCTCTTTAGCGGAACTGCACATGTGGTCCAACGCCCGCACCACCTTCATGAGGAGGGGCCCCATCAGGGGCCATCTCCCATCCTGCCTCAATCCCTGCCCCCCTCATCCATCCCACGATCATCCACCTGATGACCCTGCCACCCACGGCATCCTCCCAGCTGCTTTCCCAGATGATTCCTGCCAGCTGGACCCCCATGGTGGTGTGGGCTGCTCCCCCTTCCCATTTGTCCACCATGTACTGCATGACCTGCTCCTCATGGACTGGTCACTCCATCTCCCAACCCCTCTCAGCCCAAAATGCCTGGAAACTTTCCCAGGCCCCCTTGCAGGCCTTCTGTGTGTTGGCTGACCATGACCCTCAGTAGAAAGCCCTGGCCATCACTCTCCAATCTCCCACATCCAGTCTGGGACCCTGGTCCAAATAGGCACAGCCTGTGGTGCCAACGCACCGATCTGCTCCATCTGCAAATGAGAAAAACAGTCAGCCACCTTATTCCGTGCCCCCTCAATGTGTTTTGCCTTAAATGACAAGTTCAAACGTAGACCTAGCAACACCATGTGCCTTAAGACACACCCTGTGGACTCTGTGCGGCCACTCTGCCTGTTGATTACCTCTGCCACACCCTTGTTATTGCACCAGAATAGGATGCCGACCCTCCATCCGGGCACTCCATAATTCAAGAGCCACCCAGACTGGAAAGATCTCAAGGAATATAATGTCCTTGGTCCAACTCCATTCATGCCATTGGGCTGACCATGCCTCCATGATCCATTCCCCCCGGAAATATGTCCCCATTCCCAGACCATCTGCTGCATCCATATCCACGCTACATGCTCTTTCCTACTGTCACCCTGTTATATGATTCAAGAAAAACCTCCCAGACCTGTAGGTCTTTCTTAACCCCCCTGTTTATGTCCACCCAGTGATGGGGTTGTTTTGTCCTCCCCGTAACCCTCCCTAGCCTCCTCTTAAAAGCCCTGCATGGGCTTATGGCCTTGCAGGCAAAATTAAGGTGCCCCAGTAGTTGCTGAACCTGTACCAGCAGCATCCTCCACCTCCCGCCCACTAGCACGAGCAACCCCTGTAGCTGTGCCACCTTGTCCCCTGGCAGCCAGAAACACTCCTACTCAGTGTCCACCTCAATCCCCAGGAACTCCAGTATCTGTGCCAGGCCCTCAGTCTTCCTGGCCACCAGCGGGATCTCTATCTTGTCGCACATGTCCTGGAAATCATTCAACATCCCCTGGGTCTCCTCCTGGCTGGCACCAATCAGTAGAAGGTAGTCCAGGTAATGGACCACTCTCCTGTGCCCATACCGTGCCCCAAACACCCATTGTACCCATGAACTGAAGGCCTCGAAAGTGGAACATGCTACCGAGCACCCTGTGGGCATCGCCTTTTCGAAATACAGCCCACCCTCGAATTGAAAACCGAGTAAATCCCAGTCCGCATGGTAGACTGGTAGCAGGTGAAAAGTGGACTCTCTGTCCTTCTTTGCCAGCCAAGCACCCTCAGCCACCCAGATCAATTCCACCACCTGGTCCAGAGATGCATACGAGATGATGCTCAGCGCCTCTGGAATTCCTCCATTTAATGACCCTTCATTGGGGTAGGACAGGTGATGTATGAGCCGGAACTCTCCCGCCTGCTTCTTTGGTACCACCCCTAATGGTGACACTCAAAACTGCGAGCAGGGGTGCCATGCATCACCCCCTCTACTCTCCCTGCCCTGACCTCTTTCAGGATTTTTTCCCATACTACATCCCCCTTCCCTCTCACTGACCCCAGATTCTTTGCCCGCATCCCCACCCGTGCCCCTTCAAAGCCCAGCGAAAAACCTCTTTTAAAACCAGACCTCAGCAACTCCACCCCTCACCTGTCAGGGCAGCCCACTGTCCATTCTTCCACTACCCTTAACCTGAAGGGGGTGCAGGTCAAAGTGTAGCCCCACCTCCCCTCTTCAGATCCTGCCCTAATTCCAACCATAGTTGGACCCATAGCACCCCTCTATCGAGGCCCCCTGACACCCCATCCCCTGCCCCCTCCCACCACCCTCCTCAAAATGGCTGTTCCTGGGCCTGTCCATTTAGCACTCCCCCTTTTTTGCCCCCTTGTCTACAGCTCATCACTGGGTGTGACCCCCCCCCACACTGTGAGCATACGTGCTGGAACGTGCAGCTAGGCCATGTTCACAAAGTCTGGTTAAATGCCCAGAATGCCTTAGCCCCCCGGGGACGGTGCTACTCTGCTTGCTTACTCCACCCCTGGGTCCCTCGTTGAACCTGAAAGTGCCCTCACCCACAACTCTGCATGGGAACAGTCCCACCAGAGGTTACCCTTCACCGCCATTCTCCTCTGGAATTCCTCATCATACTTAAGCTAACCAAACCCCAGCTTCGCTTTGTATGCGTCTCTGCTGATCGCCATATACGTCAACAATGGGATCGCCAGATCCAGCTCCTTCTCCAGCACCAATGCACTATAAATCAGGAAGCCTGCCTGCCACATATCAATGATCTTGCCCTTAAATCTGGCTTCCTCTCTATTTTATGCCCCACCACTGCCAGAGCCACCGCCATCTCTGATTTGCCCACTGACTCCCTTTGCTCATATTTTCTGTCCGTCTCCTCATCCACTAAAACAAAAATATCCACATACTCCCCCTTCCAAATTTTTTCTTCTATCATAACCAGCATGTGGTCATCCAGCATAAAGCCCAGCAAACCATCGTACAGCTTCCTGGCCCTGCCCGTGGCTCCGTGCCACTCCTTTTCCTTGCTTGCCTTTTTCCTTGATAGCCTGCTTAGCCCACTCCATTTTTGAGACCCCCTCCTCCCCCATGTCCCCCAGCAAATTCTCAATGTAATCCTTCAAGACCGCATTATTGCTCATATCTATCCCATCCTTACCCCCATCCAGCTGAGGCCCTGCCGGGTCCCTGGTTGAGACCTACACCTGTCCCAGGCTCTACTGGAGGGCTGGGTGCCACCCTCTTCAGTCTCTTGTTTCCTTTTCCAGCCCACTTGTCTCGATCCTTCCTCTTCCTCTGGGCCTCCTCCTCCTCTGCCTCCTTTTTCTTTGCTGCCTCCATCAACTGTGTCATCTGCGTCATCAATTTTGAAGCTTCCGCCCAACATGTAGCACTGGACGTTGGAGACTTCTTTGGTGCCATCTCTACCGCTGCATTCTAGGCTACATAATAAGAACCACATGGTCATACGAATGAAGCTTCACTAGTTGTCAAGGCCCCTGGTTAACTGCACCATTGAGCCCCCCACACCCACACCCACTCCCCCCCATAGCGGCCAATACTCCTTCAAAAATGGAATGGCATGACCCCAGGTGCACCCCTGGGAGCACCACGAAGTTAAGTAGTCAAACCCTGGTCAACCAAGCTGCCGGTCCCAGGCCCTCACTACTGCCCCAATCCTGCCCCCGTATTCTTTATTTTTTTTTTTTTTTTAGTCAAGCCTGTGCCCCCGCCCACATTGCCTGTGAAACTCCCCCTTCTGAGCCACTAAGCCCACCTGAAGTCCTGCCCCTTCCCGGAGCTCTTGCCCCTGCTGCCCCCTTTTGTAGCCATGAATGTAAGCCAACAGTAATGGCCCCCTGTGCCTACTGTGCACCCCCTGATGACGTACTGCATACCAACCAGTCAGGGTTTCAGTGAGGTGGATACTACCATGATGGTTTCTGGCAGCATATTTTAAATTCTAAATTAAAGCTTTCGAAAGTAGCTGAGGAGTGCGGTTGTTTGTCGGTGCTTATATATATATATATTTTTTTTTTTCATTCACGCACCCTCCTAGCACAGAGGAGCTGTATTGTTGGAGCTACTGCTGTGCATTGACCTACTGCCCCGTTAGCCAACCCCCCCATCCAGCTGGAAAATGCTCGCAACCTACCCCTTAACCCCTCCATCCCTTCAGGGCAATTTCAACATCTGCAAGCAACCGCTCCATGCGGAGACCTGGGGGGTCCTATGGGCCCATCTCCAAGCCTACCCGGCCCCCAGTGACTTCAGGTAGCAAGTGCAAGTCATTCCCTTGGCCTCATAGACCCTATGCTAAACTGGAGTGAGACCGTAGTGCCCAAACTAATGCTATTCGGCATTGCCAGAAGACCCCCAAGCTCACCATGCCATCTGCCCATGCCCCGTGGTGTTGAAATCCCCACACTCCAAAAGACCAAGAAGAAACCCCACTTCTTGCCTCCACTGCACTGCCGTGCCATCAGGCCTGCTGACTTTATGCCCACCACATGGTGCCCCACCCCCAGTCCACATCTCTGAGCCCCCCAAAAAATCCTTTCTGTGTTTACTTTGAGTCATGTGGCACCCCCACCAGCCAGCCTGCCTTCTCTGGGCCCAAAACAAACAATTTGATTTCTTGCACATCTGCACCATGAAATGCCCACACAACTGGCCCGCTCTCCACTCCCCCCATACTCCTCACTGCAGACCATGCCTTCTGCCTGTTCCTGGTGACCGCTGGCCTTCCAGCCTCGAGGCCTATTGCCTGGTCCTCCCATTCACCTGCTCTGCACAACCAGCACCACAACATCCTCTGCACAGCTCACCTCCTGCTTGCTGTCCTACTGGCTACCAAATGTCGACAACACCCCAGGGCCATCCACACTAGCCATTCTCACCACATGGTGCCCCAAACCATGGCCCATGTCTCCAGGCCCAATGCACCCTCCTGCATTTACATTGCACCACGTGACACTCCCAGAAGCTGGCCGGCCACCCGTTCTCCTATCAGACTTCTGTGCTGTGACCGGGCCTTCTTTCCCACTCCCCCCGACCTTTCGACATACCCAATAATATCTCAGCAGCAACCGCTTACCTAATTTTCTTTACTTTAGGCTATATACACCACATCAACACAACAGGAGACCTGAACCAAAAGCTTTGCTGCAGGAAAGCTGTGCACATCAGCCTGATTATCCACCGCAATACAGTACTCGACCATCTAGCTTGCAATACTGCTTCAAATCATCACATTTCCTTATAAATTACCTCTAAAGCATGAGAACATCCCAATGAGCCTAATAGGCTCCAAAACCTTTGTGCCTTACCTTACTGCCAACGATGAGCTGTAGTGGAATATTACAGCAGGAAGAGGGCTTGCTGTAAGTTGCCTGCCCTTAAGTACCCCCCAAAGGACCCTTATTTGGCCCCTCCCCCGGCCAATGGTCAGCGAGCTCCCTGGCCTGGTCGTATGACCCCTCCATGAGGTCATCTTCCCTTCCCTTTCTCTGTAGCCCCTCTCCCCCTGCCTGTATTCCTGGCTGTGTCCCAAGACAACCTGGCCTGCCTTTTATTGCAAGCCTAATTGTTGTGTTTTTGGGGCTTATCTTTTATTTTTTAATTTTTATTTACTAATATGTTACATTTTGGCATGCAATTGTTTTCTCTAGGTTAATTTTATTGTCATAGTGTGTATTCACAAACTAACAGAGTTCAGAGCAGAGTTGAAGCTGGCTTCTACTGATGTCCTGTTACCTCACTCTTGAAGTATATGTCTTCGGGAGGTTTTTTTACTTGACATTTAATTTAGTGAGTTGAGAATCTTAGTGTTTTGTTATTCATTAGACTGATACATGGTATAATATATGTGGGTTGAACTCTCTGCATGCTGTTATCTCTGGAATTTGACATTTAAGTTTGGTTCAGCTGAAAGCACATTTAAGATATTCAAGCTCTCTACGTCACTTTAATTATGTTCTGAAGGCCTGTTTTAAACCAATGAGAATTATTTCTGTTTTTTTCTTCATGTTCTATGTGTTAATAATATGGGATTTTCTAAATAACTGTCATTAAGCCTCTGAAGGACTTGTTGGTCAAAAAGCTAATGCTATTTGTTCTTTTTGTAACATCCTTGGTCTAATAAACGGTATCAAACCATTTGTTCTGGATTTTATCTTCCATGAAGTCATTGTTTAATGTCCAGTTTCTTAAATCTGTCTTATTATTTGAATGTAATATATGGAGACAGTGAAATAATACCATCCTGTCCCATACAAAAAATTTCCAGTAATACACCACTGTCTCAAGTGATAATACTATCGTTCCTTGCTGATAATACTGTCGTTCAGAGGTGATAATACCATTGTTCCGCCTCTGAACGATAGTATTATCACTGAAATGCCACAGCACATGCCATGTTTGCCTGCCAAGAAACCCAGTTGCCATGGTGCAACATCCCTTCCTGCACAGCCCTAGTGACTGCGTGCATCCCCATTGACATCTTTCCTCTGTGTGATTGGCCAGTTATTGTTTATCGGGAGGCAGAGCAGTTCAAAAAACATGGCGCCTGTCTCTCGCTTTCTGAGAGAAATTTGTCCCCTTTGTTTTCATTGTTTTGCTGAAGCATCCTTTTTGTCCTCCATTTTAAAAGTTATCTGGTTGATCCTGCATGCCTGCAACTGAAAGGTAGGACTAATATGCACTGTAGAAAAGAATGCTATGAAACAGAGCCACAGTTGGGACAGGGGGAGTGAGACACGAAGCGAGACACGGAGCAAGACACGGAGAGAGCGAGTCACAGCATGCCAGAAAAAAAAAAATCTGACCCGAAGAAGTTGTTCCATGTATTACAAAAAACAACAGATAGGTGAGTGGGTATCACTCGTGAGTAATACCATCTTGAGGTTCTGGGGGCCAAGAAACCTCTCGAGCTTCACTCTCGAAGTTTCCTTGTCCCCAGAACCTCTTGATGGTATTACTCACTTGTAATACCCACTCATCTGTCTATTATTCTATTTGTAATTTTATTTGGATCTCAACAAATGCATGGTCTGAGATTACTGTTGAATGTATTTTGTTACAGTAATGATAGGGATTACATTTTTTGGAAACAAATGTATAATCAATTCTTGAGAAGGTATTATTTTTTTGGTCATGAAAAGAGAAATATTTCCCCTGTTGATTATAGTTTCACCAGGACTCTTCTAAATTATTTTCAGTTAGAAATGTTTTTAAACATCTTAATATTTTTTTATTTAGTTGGGTGATATTTTTATTTTTATCTATATATGGGTCATTAAGGGCATTATTGTATAATCTGACTGTAAATATATTAGGACTTGTGTTAATTTTGCTGTACAGGCAGGATAATTTACAAAAAGGGTCATAAATTGAACAAATAGTTATTGTAACTGTATTACCAATTACACCTTTTACCATTGAAATTCTACCTTGTGTACCTGACCAACTATCCTGTACCTGAAATGTTAGCCTTTTCCTTATTAAAATGGTTACACCTGCTGATTTGTTTGTCCCTGTTGAATAAATAATATGAGATATCCAGTTGCACGATAATTTTGAAATTTCTTATTTGTTTAAATGAGTCTCTTGAAGGGCAATTATGTCTAGTTTTAATTTATTAAGGTAAGTAAGGATCCATGTTCTTTTATTTGAGGAGTTAATACTTTTCACATTAAATGTGGCGCAGCCAATTGAAACCAAGGCAACCATATTGGCAAGATAATGAAGAAAAAAAAAAGAAAGGAGAAGCATTTATTGAAAGTGTATTCTGTACTCCATTTTATAAGGTGCTCCATTTTCCCTCTACGAAAAAAGAAGTTTTGGCCTGTGAGTGAGGCAAAGTAACTAAAATAATAATAGACACCTATTACAGATGTCAGCACTGCCCATATTGTATTCATTCTATTATATCCCAAAAACCTGGCTATGCTAAGCATCATTACAGTAATCATTTTTGTTACCATTCTCATAATCCATAAATCATCACATCTTTGCCACCCCCCTTCCAGAATATACTGTATTGAGTCCATCCACAAACATTAGGAGGTTGTTTCCTTTTCCCTTGGCCATCCACTTCCCTGTCCCCCTTATTCCAGCTTAAAATACAAAGAGAAAAGAAAAAAAAGAAAGAAAATCCCACTATAAGAAGGTGGAATAACATTTTATCCTTTATCCAATTTATATTAACCTTTAAATATAAAGAAACAATGGGGAACACCCCCCATGAAGAAGGAGGGTTCCCCATTCCCTGACTTCTCCCACCAGAGAACGCCTATTTAAATGGTGTCTTGATCTAGGAAAACACATTCAGGAGCTTCATTTTGAGTTCAGCTTCTGCTTCTTCCTGTGTATCAAAAGTGTAACTGGCCCTATTAATGAGGACTTTAAAGAGCTTCTAATGCCTCAAAGAAAACTTTAAAAAGCATTATAATTAGGTACAATTCTGTTTGCATTCCATTTATATTTTATATATTTCTCCTTCCCATTATTTATTACTTAGGAAATGTGCATGAATATATGATCTTTATCCCTTAGAGTTTCTTCAGAGTCCATCTGTACCTATAATCCTCTGTTATGGTATCACAATCTGTTGCCATGAGAGTAATTGTGATGTCACAGGCAGTGCTCTGTGGCTTCAGGTAGGAAGAAAGCAGCAGGAATAGACAAATTCTTCAGGAGCAAAGGTCCTGCTTTCATACAGATGATCTCAGTAATAAATAATGCAGAGGAGGAATACAGCACTAATGGGGAAATACAAGCTGGACTGTATCTAAATATTAGGTTTCATTAAAGTTCTCCTGAACATGTCACCAGCTCTTTAAGCTTCACAAAATACAAGATGTTAGTCCAGTAATTGTTTTCCCAGAGTTTTCTCCTCAGTAACAAGAATTTTCTTCTAACTTGGATAATCTCAGCAGGTAAATCATTAACAATAGAGATAGAGGCTCCCATTAAATTAAGTCTCGTTTTCCTAGAAATCATCTGCATTAATTGTTCCTTATGCTCTGAACATAAAAACATTACTATAATAGGTTGAGAAAGGTTCTGAGGTTAAGTTTGAGGACCCTTCTGTTGATACACTTTATGTATTCTGTCGACTTGAAGTCTAAACTCTATAGGGTCCACATCCATAATCGCTGCTGCAATTTGTGTGAAAGATTTCTTATGCTCTTTCTGTGAATCCCAGCTTTCAGGCACTCCCAAAATCAGAACATTTTTCCATTTGGTGCAAGCATCAAAGTCTGTAATCTTATTTTTGGTATCTCTCTGAATAGTTTCCAAATTTTGGGCATGTTTTTGCAGGGGTTTAATAATGTCCTCTAAGTCAGAGATTCTCTGCTGGGCAGCCTTAAGATCATTTCTTATATGAATATTTTCTGAGACTAATTGCTGTACTGTGCCATGGAAATTGTACATTTTTTCCTCCAGAGGGGCTATGTTTTATATAAATTCATCCCATTTATTAATTTTATCTATAATAGTAACTGCCCATAATGGAGGGAACGTTTTCAGGGTGACCTTCCTTTGTTAAAAGATAGTGAATTCAGAGGTGGAGCCACTTGTTGAAGGTCTGAATGAGCATGCTTTATTATGTCTTACCCCATTTCCACATTTAGAGAGTCATTTTTCCCTATTTCCCCCACATCAGTTCCCTGTTCTGATGTTGTCAAGGTAGAAAAATTAAATGAAGTACCTGGAATTTGATGTATTTGCAACCTTTTTATCTCCTCTGGAGTTTTGTCTTGTCCGTTCCTGTAAGACCGATAGCTTGCTGCTCTGGTGGATTCTCAGCTTCGGTCTGTGTACTTGGCTTCAGTGGTTGTTCTTTCTCTCTCTCAAAAATAGGCTGTTGCATTGGTTCTGTTGAAATGCCCTCTGCTGACCATGAAAACATAGCATCCCTCAATGTGGTGCTCTGAGATGGCAGGGTTGCATGTTCTTCTGGTTCCAGGTCTTCAGGTAAAATGGAGGGATATAAATACTGTGTATCTTATTTGCAATTTAATTGTAAGTCTTGTGTGGAATCCTTAGATACATCTTGTTCGGGTTTCTCAGACTTGGGGGGGGGGGGGATTTAGCTCTCTGTCATCATTTTTGCTAGAATGACCTTTCAGCAAAAAAATAGGAATCATCATCACTTTGGCCATTGCCTGGGTTTGCGGTATGTTCTCAGGGCTAGTTGGAGCACGTTCTGAGCTCGGTCTCAGTGGAATAGTTTTAAAAACGGCCTTTGCCTTCCCGGTTCTGGGACGGGTCTGCATTTCTCCCGAATTAACCAACCTATTGCCACTTTTGTAATTTTCTGAGAGTCATTAAAAAGCTGTACTCCCTGAAAATCTTACGTTGTTTACTTCCCGTGTTCGGTATCAAAAGAATTTATCTGTAGAAACACTGATGAGTCCTTGCAATAATAAAAAAAAAAGAATGCCAAGTAGGTTTTGAAGACACAGTCAGCGTGTACTTCTGCACGCTGAGGGAAAGGTTGGTAAAATGCTCAGCCAAACACCATGGCAGCTAAACTCCTCCTCTGGATCTCTTATGATCAGATCATGGAAGGGCCCTGCACATCTGTATTTGTAAGCACTTGGAAGCACAAGGTCCTCTAGACCCTATGCTTCCGCAGTTAAATGGACTCCTCACTTGGTGCAGGGCCTGGAGGGCCCTGTATATCTTCATTTGTAGCCACATGGAAGTGCAGAGCTCTCTCAGTCCTGCACTTCTACAGTCAAACACATCTGTTCATGTAGTTCCCAAAGGGACCTGCGTGAATGAGGATACAATTGCACTATCACAAAAATAAAGGAAATTAATTGAAAAAACTGCATTAATTCATCAGTTAGGGTTCAACTTAAGCAACAAATGTATGGCAATCCAGTGCTAGGGTTTCCTACACTAACTTCCCAACTCCTCAAAGTGGCAAAAGGGCAGGACCACACAAGTAACCACAGACAATATTCATCAGATAAGACAAACAACATACAATTGTTTCCAGATTACACAAATGCAGTAGCACTGAAGTGCTACATTTGTGGATCTCAGTGTATGTCTTGCAGTGTGCATGCTGCAGATACAAATCCAGTAAGGTTGCACATCAGTTGTACTCCATTTGTGTCACCTGGAAATAATTGTATGTTTTTTGCCTTATCTGATGATGGCTGTCTTTGGTTGCTTGTGTGGTTTTGTCCTTTTGCTGCTTGGAGGGTGAGGGTGTGAAGTTAGGGTTGGAAACCCAAATGCCACATTTCTCTACTTTTGTTGTGTAAAGTTGAACCTCAGCTGGTGCATTAACACAGCTGTTTGCAAAGTATATTTATATTGCAAAAAACTTTGTTAATGCATCAGTTTTGGTTGAAGCAATGAAATTAGTGAAAAGAGAGGGAAGTTCTACTCATTGGAATTTAGAAGAATGAGAGGAGACATGTGCTTTGTTTTTAAGGCATTAAACGACAAAGATCTATGGGAACAATTAAATTTGGTACTAAGGGATCAGGTATACAATACCAGAGCATACTCTCTACAAATTTACAGAGAGAGTAAATACAGTTAGGAGAAAACATTGGCTAACTGTGAGGATTACAAAAATGTGGAATGAGCTTCCATTGGATATGGTGACTAGCAAAACAATGGATGAATTTAAGCACAAGTTGGATGGATACTTGCTTAGTAATAAAATCTTTTGGTACAACTGATCTTGTGGCAAGTATATGGATCTTTGATCTACTAAATTGCTCCCAATATAGCTATGAAACCTAAGATGGTAGGGTTGAGCCCCTAAGCCCCCCACCCTACCACCCCATCCCCAATCCTCCGCACATCAACATATGTTTGTAGTGTGAAAGTGCAGGGCCCTCTTGGCCCTGCGCTTCCATGTGCTGAAAAAACAGTGACCAAACTGTCAGCATAGCCATCTTATTACCCCACTTCATGTATCCCAGTACAGAGAAATTGTAAAATGCTAGGCAAAACATATTTATGCACAATAGCAATGCTATTCTGCACCACAGGTGTTAAAACACATTTTGGCAGGATGTGGCAAATGACAGCTGTACTGTTCATGAGGTGGTGTGAAAAAAATTACTGTGTTGAAAATTTGTTGGCAAAATATTAAAAGGTACCAAAAGGTTTGTGCATGCATAAAATAAATTCAACAGATGAACATACCTCATGCATTTTTAGGAATTTTTTCACTAAATTTTCAACATAACCTTTTTGGTCCCCCACCTTAAGAATAGTGGTACGGTCATTTCATTCATCAGTCCTAAAAGGTGATTTTGCACAGTGACATGCGACATTCTGCACTACAGGTGTGTAAACATATTTAGGGCATGATGTAAAAAATGACATCTAAACTGTTCATGAGTTAGTGTAAAAACATGGCAATGTTGAAAATCTGGAGTGAAATATTAAAAATTGACAAAGTTCCGAGCATGCATAGAAAAATTTCAGTGACTGCACATAACTCGGGCATTTTTGGTACTTTTGCACCAAATTTTTAACATGGGCTTTTTGGGACCCCCCACCTCATTGGCACTGTTATTTCGTTACTCTGTTCCAAAAGTGATTTTGCACCACAACCATGAAATCCCCTTATGGGTCAGATTAATGAGATGACTGTGATAGTGTTCAGGAGGTTGCATCCCTAAAAGACAGTGTTGAAAATTTGGTGTAAAAATGGCTGAGAAAGCAACATAAGTTCAAAATGCTATAGACAGCCATTATATGGCCCTTACCTTGATTCTTCAGTTTGTGGTTCGGATTTGAAGAGTGCAGATGTATTCCAGTCCACAGAAGATGACAGAAGAGGATCTCCCATTGTAAGTATAAGGCAAGGGGTGTGTGTGTGTGAGGGGGTGGTGGGTTGCTGAGTGTGAGGGTCAGTATGGGGGAAGGGGGGAAGGAGAGACAATGAGGGACCATTTTCTTTTTGTCAGGAAAAAGAAGATGTCGTGATATGGTTTTCTTCTTTACAGGAAAGTATTTAAAACATATTTGGGACACTGGGAGTGGGCTCCCCTGTGCCACAAAGTGCTGTATGGGGGCTAACATTTCCAGCACGGGGACTGGGCCTGTCGATGCTGTGAAAAATAACAAAACAGAGGGACAGGGAGTCAAGGAGGAACCGTTTTCTTTTTTACAGCAATATATAAAGTAATGTTTTGGGACACTGAGGGTGGGCTCCCCAGTGTTCCATGGTACTGGGGGATAACAGGGGACACTGGGAGTGGGCTCCCCAGTGTTATAACTTTGGGGGGCTAATGCTGACATGGGGATTAGGCACCCTGATGTTGGCAAAAACAACATTTCTCACAAAAAATAAATATTTCAGGACACTGGGAGTGGGCTACACAATCTCCCACACAGGTGGGTGGGTGTGTGGATGCTATGCCGACATGGGGTTTCGGCACCCCAATGTTGGCAGAAACTTTATTTTAATTAAAGCATGCCTCTGCCGCTCGGAGGCAAAGGATAAAATATCCTTTTATTAGGTAAACACCAACAGATGTTTACCTAAATGGGGGTTGAGGAATCTGATTCCAGTGTTTTTTGGTTTTTTTTTAAATAATGACCAAAACTGTTTTGGGATTTACAGGGGATTTTGTCTTTTTTTTTTATCAAAGTAATGCCACAAATTTACAGCAGATTTCATGAAAAGTGCCCCAAATTTGTGGCAGTTTTTGCACAACAGTGATGTTAGTTGGGCTGGCAGTATAGCCTACAGGTTAGAGGAATTGAGGTGTACATTCAGCAGACCAGACCTGAGTTTGATTCTCACAAGCTCCACTTGCATACTGTGTGACTCTGAGCAAGTCACTTAACCTGCCCAGTGCTCCCAGGTCACCCCTGAAAACAGGCACTTGTGCCTAGTGGGCCTTACCTGGTTACCAAAGACTAAAATAAATAAAAATAAATAGTTGTGCAAAATGTGTTGCAAATTGCAACAGTTTTGCAAAAGAAGTGCTGCAAAATGTGGCACTAATAATGTCCAAATGGAAAAAACATATACCCACCCACTATTTTAAAAAAATAATGCCACGGTTCTATTCCTTTGGCCCCAATTAGGTAAACAACTGTTGGGGTTTACAATGGGGCATTGTTTTTTGAATTACAAAGTTTTTTCCCCATTGTGAACTTAAAACAAGATGGCGATAGCACAACACTACTGAACCCATTTGCAGAAGTAAAAGGTACTTTCATGAATTCAAAACGTGCTTCACTCCACACATACCTGCATATTTTTCTCCATAGACTATAATGGGAAACTTTAAATTTGTAAAACTTTTGAATAGATTAATATTTTTTTACCAAACCTTCAAAGAAGGCACATCAGTAACTCAAACCCCATATACCCAAACAATTTCAGACCAGACCACCAAACCATTTAAGACAAGTAAATAATTTGCACCTAAATGGTAAAGTTCAAATCTTTGGGCACTCCACAGCTCTGCAACTGCACATTTGACAGGAAACATTGGTTATAAGGTTGCAAAGTTATTAAAGTGCAACATTTTGTGCTTAACATAGAACTGGCCAGGCAACCCTAATTATAGTGGCACCACTGTGCCACTATATATATATATATATATATATATACAAATATATATATATATATATATATATATATATAATGCTGGTGCAGTTGTGCCAGTATACTGTAGTTATAGTGAAACGGCACTTCAGTGTTAAAGTCCAAATCTTGAGCCTTATCAACTACAGAGCCCTTCAATGGATTTTCAAGCAATTTGGCATGTCTAATTGCTATGGGTAGGTCTCTTTACCTGTCAAATGCCATGGGAATATTCCAAATGGTTTCCAAGATATAAAGTATTGAAAAACAGAAACATCCAGATTTTTCAACATTTCTTTGTCATCCTAGATCTCAGAAATGGCTTACGGTTTTGGTCTGAAACTTTCTGAAAAGAAAGCCTTTGTGTCACAGATGTGCCTTTTGAAGATTTGGTTAAAAAATATTAATCCGTTCAAAAGTTATGTTATTTTAAATGTTGCCATTATTTCCTATGGAAAAATGTATATGTCAGGCACAAAAAAATATATTTTTCACACAATACAGTATTATGCACACAATACCAGCTTCTTTTCACAAAGAAGGCTGGTAGTAATAACACAATAGGAGTAATGCAAGCACAATACCAGCTTCTTTGCGAAAGGAAGTCTGGTATTGTGTGTACAGATCACAGAGGTTCGATCGATTGAGCTGTATTGCATCTGCCATCTTGTTTGCCACTTAGCAAGAATGTTGAAGTACCGAACATTTGAAACACAAAAGCAAAATCAGAAAACAGCTGAAGAGGACCCCTTCTATGGTGTATTCTGATGTTTTTTGGGGGGGTTTAAGCTGGATCCAAACAAGTTTATTTCTCGGGTGCCAGCTTATACAGAGAACAGCCTGTAAGCAGTTCTCTGTATGAGAAGAGTGGTATTTTCTTGACTTCTGCAGGCGTAGCTAGAACTCATGCTGCCAGCTGCAGAGTAAAGGAAGACCCACTTGTTTCCAGTGACATGGGGTACCCATTCCCTATGTCATTATGTATCCCCCCCCCACACACATACACATATTTTGCACACTGGGTGCCCACCCCAGTGTCCCCTACATTATTTAAAATTAAAAGCCTGTGGAAAAAGAAAACTACTCCCTGGTTATTTTTCTTCAATGCAGAATCCTGCACTGAAATCTGCGAACATTTTGATGCAGGATCCTGCATCGAACTGGTGAGCCCTGTCCACCAACATCAGGGTGCCCAATCCCTGTGTCGATGTTTATCCCTCCCCAGTATTGTGGCACACTGGGAGCCTACCCCAGTGTGCCAATATATGTTTAACCCTTTCTGGCCCCAGGATGCCCACTCCCAGTGTTGGATGACCCCACCTTCCCTCTGTCCACTTTCACTGCTGATGGGGGTGCTGAATCCCCCTGTTGGCATCCTGTATGCCCCCCCAGACTCATCTGGTACACTGGGCACACTGGGAGTCACCCCAGTGTGCCCATATATATTTTTTTATAAAATGTATCCTGTAAATGCAGGAAACCATCCCCCATACTCTTTTTGGTTTTAAATCCTGAAAAAGAGAAAACAGTCCATCGTCTTCTCCCCCCATCCCCACCCTCCCTCTGTGCACTCACCTCCCCAAACTCCCTCACCCATACCTACCCTCTAGAGGTCAGATTCTGCTATCTTCTCTGGACTGGGACATGTCTGCACTCTTCACAGCTGAACTGCGATCTGAGTAATCAAGGTAAGCCATATAATGGGAGTGAATGGGGGGGTTCAACTTATGTTGATATCTCGGTCAATTTTAGGAATGTTTGCATCAAATTTTCAACATGGGGTTCTTGAAACCCCTCCTCATGAACACTGGTACTGTCTTTTTGTTTCTCCGTCCCAAAATGTGATTTCCCAGTCACTACGAGGCAATCACCTTTTGGGACTGATTCATAAAATGACAGTGCCACTGTTCATTAGGTGGGGTCCCAAAATGCTGATGTTGAAAATTTGGTGAACAAATTCCCAAAAATGACTGTGTTATGAGTGTGCATTGCACAGTTTCTACACATGCTCGTAACTTCACCAATGTTTAATATTTTCACTTCAGATTTTCAGCATTGCCTTTTGTTCACACCTCCTTATGAAAAGTATAGCTGTCATTATGCACATCCTGCCCAGAATGTGTTTTGGCACCTGTGGCGCAGAATGGCACAGTCGCTGTGTGAAATCAGTTTTTGAAATGGATTAACAAAATCGCAGTTGCACTGTTCATGAGGGGAGGTCCCATAGTGCCAATGTGGAAAATTTGGTGAAACAATTCCAAAAAATTACCATGTTATGAGCGTGAATTGCACAGTTTTTGCATATGCTTGTAACGTCACTAGTTTTTCCTGTTTTCACACTAGATGTTTGACATTGCCATTTTTCCACACCACCTCATGAATAGTACAGCTGTCATTTTTCAAATCCTACCGAAAATGATTTTCCACAACTGTGGCACAAAAACAGTGTTACAGTTGCTCGGAATTACATTTTCATCAGGGTTTGAATCTTTGTTGTACTGGATACATGTGGTGAGGTGCTAAGAAGGTTATGTTAAACATTTGAGGTGAAAATTATTTGAGATGACACAGTTATGACTATTTGTTGCAATTTCAGCATGTCTGCTCATAACTTAATGTGTGGAAGTGCAGGGGCCAGAGACCCCTGTGTTTCCACAGCTAGATACATATGTGCATCTGTGAAGGGATGGGAGCACAGTGTTTAAAGGACCCTGCACTCCCACCATGGCATATGGACACTGTTGTATTATCTGGATGGAGGGATGGGAGTGCAGGATCCAAAGGACCCTGCTCTCTCACTGTGACATATGGACAGTACTGTACTATCTCGATGGAGGAATGGGAGCACAGGGTCTGAAGTGACATATGAATACTGTTATACTATGTTGTACTATCTGGATGGAGGGATGGGACCCACCATGACATATGGATATGGTTGTACTACCTCGATGGAAGGATGGGAGTGCATGGTCTGAAGGACCCTGTGCTCCCACCGTGACATATGGACAGTGTTATACTATCACGATAGATGGTTTAGACCCTGTGCTCCAACCATGACATAGGGATACTGTTTTACTATCTGGATAGAGGGATGGGAACGCAGGGTCCATAGGACCCTGCGCTCCCACAGTAAATTGAGAATTCAATTATACTGTCTAAAAAAAGAAGGGAAATTCTTTGTAAAAATCTTCGTTAATGCATCAGTTAGGGTGACTACCACAGTGACAAAAGCAGAGAAATGAGGTGTTAGGGTTTCCAGCCTAACACCCTGCTAAGGGTTCCACCACACCCACCATTCCCCACTATCACACATCAACAGGCGTGTGGGTATGCTCATTGGGCTGTCAGGCCTAACTGATACCCCATTGTCCTATACTTAGTGTGTAAGCTTGTTTACATGTGGAATGAGGTGAGAGTTGGGCCTGACCACCCAATAACACACCCTGATGCCTGTTGGTGTGTGGGGGGGTAGGAAGATGGGGATGGGGTGGTAGGGGTTGGAACCCCGGGAGTGGGGTATTAAGGTTGGAAACCCTAATGTCTCATTTCCCTGCTTTTGTCAATGTTGTATTCACTCTAACTGATGCATTAACAAAGTTTTATTGCAAAGAATATATATATACAGTATTATAGCTGCACAGTAGTACAGCTATAGTTAGGGTTGGCAGGCCACTTCTATGTTAAACCGCAGAGTTTGCACTTTAATAACTTTCTAACCATTTGTCTGAGTTGCCTGAAATTGTGCATGTGCCATGTATAGCCATAGATCTCTGGCTCTGGAAGGTTTTGTTTCAGTCGGATGTACAATTGCACAGCTGCGGAGTGTCAAAAATTTGAAAAATCATCAACTTTTGTGCAAATCTTTGTCATGCTCCGAAGAGCGAATGGTGTGTGTGTCTGTCTTCAAATGTGAATTTGTATATGTGGTCTGGGTCAGGGTGGTGCCTTTTGAAGATTTGGTGAAAAAATGTTAATCTATTCAAAAGTTGTGGAAGTTTTTCATGTCCCATTTTAACCTCTGGGAACATTTATATGGGTGACACATAAACTTTTGTGAAAACATTTTTGTTTTCATGCTCTGGATTTTTGTTTTTGTGCTGCCACCATCTTATTTTCAGTTAACAAGAGACAAAAAAACATTGTAAATCGAAAAATAGTGCCTCTTCCTAAATACCAACACTTGTGTTTTCCTATTGGGCATTGAGGAACTTGCCCCTGGCATCAGTTTTTGTGCAGATAGTCTGGAAATACATTTTTCAAAATGTTTCCACCATTTTGCCATTTTATTTTTGTGAAAACATTTTTTGTGTGTGCGATAATAGTCACACACAATATTAAAAGGTGGCTCGATGACATATTTTTGTGCATGAAAAGATTTCATTATAAGGTAGAGGGGTGTCATGAAAACATTTTTGTTTCACAAAAACAACGCTTAAAAACATTATCCCATGTGTTGTTTTCTTTGTCACTTCATTGTGCCAAAATTGATTGTGCTTTTGGGTTGAAATTTGTAGGTTGGCAAGCCCTGCTTCCACAGATGTACCTTTTGGTGGTTTGGTCCCAAAACATTCAGTGGGCCCATAGTTACAGCTTCCAAAATTGAGAAATTTCCCATAGGATAACATTGCAGTGCTCGTGGCACCTTTCATCAACTGTATCTCAAAAACTATTCGAGATACAGATTTTTCACTACCCGCAGCTAAGCACACATGGAGGTTTCAAAGCCATGATAACAACTGCAGTGAAATTTTTTTTCATAGATTCTATGGTTACTGAGATATTGCCAAATAAGTGTTACAAGGGTTCCTTTTCAGTACTATGGGGCTGCTGGTATGGCTCCATATTGTATAAGTGGAAGAGCAGGGCCCAGAGGGCCCAGCACTCCCACAGATACATACCATTATGCAAAAATGGGCAATGTGAAGGAGGCAGGACCAGAGGGCCTGACTCCACAAGACACACGCCAGTTACAGTTACATTACACTTTCTCAAAAAGAAGGAAATTCATTGCAAAAAATTTTTAATGCATCAGTTAGGGTTGATAGCACAGTGACAAAGTATGGAAATGTGATGTTAGGTTATCCCCACCACTCCACCCCCATCCCTACAACGTTGGATAAAGCCATGTGGTCATCAGAACCAACTCTCACCCCATTCTCCCTATACCGTAGCATGTCAGCTTGCTTACACATGGAATTGGGTAAAAGTTGGGCCTGATGACCACATGGCACACTCTAACGCCTGTTGGTGTGTGGAGGGTGGGGGTGGGGGTGGTAGGGTGGTAACCCTAACATCACATTTCCATACTTTTGTTGCTGTGTTATCAACCCTAACCAGGGACCCTGGTTTTCCATTTTTAACGGTAACACCGGTAACAATCTGGAATCCTGCTTGGTTTCATGGAATTTGAATTCTTGTACCGGTGCCTCACGGAAATTGCATGTCACTGCACAGAATCGCTAAGATTTCAGTATCTTTTTAATTTTTTAATTTTCTCTTTCTATGTCCTTCTCAAAGTATCGGTATCCTAGCTTCACCCCAGGTAATGCTCAGGAGCTTCTGTGGACTGCTTCTATCCTGCCTGGGTTGTACCCCCCAGGTGGAAGGGAGGGACCTGGGTCACCCCTTCACATTCCCTTAGTGTGTGTCAGACAGCCCAGTGGGTCCCTCATGGAGCCTGGTTATGAAGTCTGGGGCAGCTGGGTCCCTTCTGCCAGTGGCCGATGCGGGGTGATTGTTCTTGGTTTTCTGGTCTTTGTCCCTGAGGCCACCGGCACTAGAGATCCAAGGAGGTAGGTCACATAGAGACATGCCACTGCTCCAGATCCTGGCTAGCATCCTCACCTCCTGATCACTCTGCAGCACCATTGCACCACCACCCGTGGTCACACTGGTGGTGGTAAAGAAGCAGAACCTGCAGCCCACCCTCCCCGGAGGAGGAGGAGAGCAGTCCCCCAGGTGCTCGATCCTACTCCCCTGGCCAGACCTCCAGCAACCCGAGTTTGCTTTTGACCCTGGGTCACTGGCATTGCAAGCAATAGTGCTACTGCAGTGCCAGCGGGCCAACCCAGATTTCAGCATCTTAAAATGAATGCTGCTGTGCTTTGCATTCGTTATGCTTTGCTGCATATAGAAACAGTAAGGAAATCACCCACACTGCTTTGTTGTAATCAGCCATTCAGTTTAACCACCCATGCCCAGTGGTTAGAGTAACAAACTGTGATTGAACTGGGTACATCCAGCAGACTTGGGTTTGAGTCCCACAACCTCCACTTGCATCCAAGCAAGTCACTTAACCTCCCAAGTGCTTCTAGGTCACTCCTTAAAACAGACAGTTCTGCCTAGTGGGCCTTGCCTGCTTTACAAAGAATATATAAAAAATACCAATGTATGTTTACTACATCATAGAATAGTAGTCAGGGTACCATGTAATTTACTTGAGTTTTACTTGGGCTGCAATGATTTTGTATAGGTAAAGATAAATATTCAGATATGTTTTATAAGCTTGTTTCAGATTTTAGTCAGGTTTGTATTGTATTCTTTGCATATAAGCATCTAGGTTGTAGATTGCTGAGCATGGGACCACTGTTACCTACTAACTTATTCAAGTTCATAATCTGTAGGGCCATCCAAAATCCTCAGTTGTTTGAATGAAAACTAGTCTGAATGAAAGAATGTTCACAGAGAAGAAACTGCCTTACTACTTTGAAAATACTTCAGTTAGCACCCATTTAGGTGAATTGGATCACTTGCACCTTTTCTCCCACCTGCTGATTCTGTCTCTGTGACAACAAAATGTTTTCTGATAGACTGCTTCAACAAAAAGCAAATGTTAAGTATTTAAGAGTACTTAATAAGGTAACCCCAGGGCTGTATGATGCTGGTGGGTAGAGTAGTGCTCAATTCACATCTGAACAAAGACATGAAAACTGGGAGACACCCTTTTCATGGACACCAAGTAGAAAAAAAAAGCATCCACATGTCTGGGAGATGCATGAATCCATTTGAAGGTCCTCCACTAATCACTTGTGGATTTTTTAGGTGAAAACACTTTATTTCAAAGAAGCAAATTCAAGCAGGTTTTTTTGCTCCTCCTACCCCCTGGCCATCCACTCTTTCAGGCCTGCCAAGGCCCCCTACCACCACTGCTGAGTCCCGACCACTATCCACTGACCCTTACTGCTGTGCTACCAGATAACCCAAAGTAACCCTTCATTGAGTGGGCCCCTACCCCTCTGGGAGGCTACCAGGGGAGGAGAATTGCCCCAAAGAGCTTCCTGTGTATCCTGGGCATGTCGGGGGTCAGAACAGACACATGTCTGGGGCTTCTAGTGTATGGCAGAACCAGCAGCCATTCTTCAGTTGGCCAGCGGGTGTTTTCCCATTTTCTTTGGAGCGTGATAGGCTACATGATGTCAAGGCATAAGCCGACATCCATCACACTCCTCCCACAGTGAGGACTGATGTGTTGTGCCTCTGGCCTCCACCATGGGCCAGCAAATGCTGAGCCGTGAACCCACCCTCCCTCTCAGGAGAAGGGGAGTGGTCATTGGACACTCAAGCCTTCACCCACCAGCTGGCCCTCCAACACCCAAGTCTGTTCCCTAACCCTGGTCAGCAGTGTCACAGGCAGATATCCAATTCAGGCAGTTAAATTATAGATAGGAAAAAACAAAGGTAGTCCACCTTAGCTGTGATGGTTCAGATTAAATCACATCTGAGTTCTAACAAGCAAAGAGACCAAGACATTTGTAACTTGTGCATGTGGGGGTGTGAGTGTTGAAAGGGGATCATGGTGCTGTCACTACTGCCATCACCCCAGAGGGATATGTACTGCATTGTTGCTACTGCCATCACAATCAAGGGGTGGGGGCGTAGTGCTTCTACCATCACCACTGGTGAATGGGGAATGTAGGCCTGCTGTCAGTCCCACCTGAGGGATGGGGGCCATAGTGCTGATATCCATCACACATGAGGAATGATGACCGTGAGTACTGCTGCCATCACACCTAAGGGATGGGGCCATAGTGTTGCTGCTTCCATCACACCTTAGAGATGGGGGCTGTAGTGTTGCTGCTGCCATCACATCTTGTACCTAAAATAACTTTAAATTGGTACAAGGATGGAAGGATGTGTAACAGTGGAGGTCAAATTGCTAAAATGCTTGTTAGCAGAGTTAAAAATTGTTAAATAAAGTACACAAAACCAAACACCGGTAAAACCGGATTTTGGCTTAGCAGACACCGGTGACAATACCATTTTTTACAATATGCAAAACGGAATATGCCCTTTCTCAATCCCGGTAAACCAGTGTCCCTGACCCTCACTGATGCATTAATGAAGTTTTTTTGTAATGATTATATAATATACGAATGTATGTATGTATGTATGTATATAAAACTGGTATTGTAGTATAGTTAGGGTTGAACAAGAGTTTCCATGTTAAAGCCCTAAATTGCACCTAATAGCTTTGGTAGCATTCAACAAAATTGCCCCAAATTTGCAAGTATTGTCTAGGATGCAAGGTTTAAATATGTGGAAAGTTTATGATGGCAACTTTTGTGGTTTCTGAGATCTACATATGTCATTTTTACATTACTGTCTAAATTGTTTCCTCTACGTAATACACATTTTTTTTGCTCTCACCTACAGCCTAGATGGAACAGATTTTTTTCCCCAAAACGTTCAGGGTAGAAGTGGCCTGTGTCAAGGTAGTGCCTTTCAATGGTTTCATGAAACAAATATTAAATCACTCAAGAGTTATAAGAATTCAATTTCCTCTGTTCTGAGTATGGTAGGGTTTTTGGATAACCCCATGATATGTCTCATAAAATTCCCCATTGTGTGAGCATTTGCTTTCCAAACAATGACTTCTTACAATCTGAAAGAAAAGTGTTTTGGGTCATGACAGCCACCATTTTGTCTTTTTTTTTCTCCAAACTAAAAAAACATGAAAAATACATAAAAAATATTTATTTCTTAGAAAACAAATGCCTGAACCTATGTATTTGTGAGCCATTTAGCTAGATTCTGATGTTTGTTTTCTTTTTAAATCCAGGGTGCCCAGTTTAGTGAGAGACGCCATTTATCTGCATTCTCTGTATGAAAAAAGCAGGAGTTTCTTAACATCTGCAGCAGCAGATGCAGATGTTCTGTGGCTTATGTGTCGACAGTGAGTTGGCAATAAATTTCAACCTTTTTCTGTCTGTCTGTCTATTTATCTATGTATGTATGTATGTATGTATCTATCTATCTATCTATCTATCTATCTATCTATCTATCTATCTATCTATCTATCTGTCTAGGTGTTTTTTAGTTTTTCATTCCCTCCCCATCCCACCTTAGCCAGCCATCCCTTGTGTTTATCTTCCCCTGATACTGTATGTACAAGACTCCAGACACCAGGAGAAAGGACTGCTGTGTGACTGAACTTCTCTACTGGGACTATATTGCCCTCCTTCCCTCCCCTCCACCCTCCCAGCCAAAGCTAGTTCTATTTTTATAGGCACAGGATTTGACTGACAACAGGAACTTCCTGTTTAGGGGCAGTAAGTGAGTGATCACAGAACCACCAAGGACCCACCATCCTAGAAGGGCAAGAGTAGCTCTCCAGCCCCCTCTAACTGCTGGAGGTCTGCCTCTGAACAAGTAAGTGGTCTACTGAGAAATATAGGATATTCTTGTCTCAGAACAGGACAATCAGGAGCTTAAAGGGCACACAGGCAGAAAGTAAGGAGAGAGAGAGAGAGAAAAAAGAGAGGAAAGAGTAAGGATTGCAAACAGTTAAGGGGCCAGAAATAAGACATGATTGGAGTGGTGCAGTGCAGTGGCTGTGGAGCAGCAGTCTTCCGGGAGATGTTCTGGAGGATGCGGTGTTGTCCCATCTGCAGGCACCTCTCTGGGCTGAGGGAGGAGGTTGCTCATCTCCAGGCTGAGTTGGCCAGGATTTGTGGGACCTCCTCTTCCATCCAGGGACCACCAGTGCCACTGCCGTTGCCTCAGAGGTTGCCAAGAAAGAGGAGCGGTTGGACCACAGTGGGCTCAGGGAGGGTGAGGGTGGTGGAACAGAGGCGCATCCCTCCAGTTGTACCTCTCCACAATTCCTATGCCATTCTGGCAAAGTGTGGGTTCCTCTATGGAGGCACCCACAGTGGAGACAATGAGGATGCTGGGAACCTCCACAAAGGAGACCCACGGGAGGTGGCAGGGGACCCTGCAGGGGAAGGAAACAACTCTTGGTGGGGGACTCCAATGTTAGGAAGGTAGAACTGGGCAAGGAAGGGGAGATGGAGGTAAGGTGCTTGCCTGGCGCCATGGCTTGGAGGGACAGGGAGCGAATCCTCAGGATTGCCAGAGCAGCTGCACAGGGAAGGGAGCTGGATGTCATTGTCCACCTAGGGACAAATGACCTGGCTAAGAAATGGATTAGAGAAGTGCAGGAAGAGTTTGTGGAATTGGGAGGGCCTTAGTCAAGTAGCACGCACGGTAACCTTCTCGGAGGTGCTACCCATCTATGGCAAGGGAGGCTAGGGTGTTCCGTACCATGGATTCAATCAGTGGTTGAAAACTGGTGTGGAGCTCAGGATTTGGCTTCATTGGGGACTGGGGTCCACCTGGGTGATGCAAGCCTATACTGGCATGATGGGCTGCATCTGTCTGGGAGGGAACCAGGATCCTAGGTGATAGGTTTAAATGCTTCATTGGCAAGCTTTTAAACTAGCCAAGGGGAGGCACTGGAAAGGAGCAGGAAAATCCTAGCCCCCAAACAATCATGGTAGTAAGTGTGGCAAACACCAACATGGAGGTGTCGATAGGAGAAGGGCAGGGTAAATGGAGAAAGTGACAAAGGCAATAAGGACAGGGATGGGGCAAAAGGGGTGAGGCCATCAGGAAATGGAGGGTAATGAGTACCAATGCCAGTAGTCTGGGCAACAAGCTCACTGAGCTGGTGGCCTTAATGGAAGAGGGATGCCTGGATATCATAGCAGTCACAGAAACATGGTACACAGAGAACCATGACTGGGATGTTAACATACCAGGGTACATAACCTACAGGAGAGACAGGCAGGGGAAGAGGGGAGGAGTAGCTCTCTATGTAAGGAAGGGATAAAAGCAACTGAACAAAAGAGTAAACAGGGAGGAGAGGAGGCACTGTGGGTCACCTGAGACTGGAAATGGTACCACAATCTGCACAGGGTTGTGTACAGACCCCCAAGTCAGGGAAGGAATGGACAAGGATATGATGGAAGGCATTCTTAGAATGGCAGAGAAAGGAGATACTGTTGATGGGAGACCTGAATATGCCAGATGTTAACTGGAGCACATTGCTGCAGCCACATTCAAAAGCAGGGCCATTCTTGATGCCCTACAGGTGGCAGGCATTAGACAGCTAGTTTCGGAACCCACTCGTGAGGGAGCAATCTTAGACCTCGTGCTCTCAAACGAGGGCAGTGAGAGGATCTCAGATCTAGAAGTGGGTTGCCATCTGGGGACAAGTGACCATCAAACAGTGTGGTTCACGTTAAACTCAGCTACAGAGTCAAGTCATACAAAAGTGAGGGTACTGGACTTTAGGAGGGCTGACTTTGGCAAGATGGGAGAGTGCCTCAGAAAAGCACTAGCAAACAGGCTAGAAGGAGGTGTGGAGCAACAATGGGGAATTATCAAAACTGCCATCACAAAGGCAACAAGCCTTTGTGTGAAGCAAATAAACAAATCAAAATGAAAGAAAAAGCCACTATGGTTCTCCAAGAGGTGGCTGTGAAAGTCAGGAAGAAAAGATAGCATTCGGAAGTATAGGAAACACAGAAGGAGCAGGACAGAGAGCTGTACCAGTTAAGGCAGAAAGAAGCAGTGAGGGAAGTCAGAATAGCAAAGGCCCAAACTGAGGAAAAGATAGCCAACTCAGTTAAGAAGGGGATAAAACCTTTTATAGGTACATCAGCGGCGTAGAAAGACAAGGGAGGATAGTGAGGCTGAATAGAATGAGCGGTGGGTGGGCAGAGGGGACAGTGAAAAAGCAGGAATACTGAATGAATATTTCTCTCAGTATTCTAAAGAGGAGGGAGGTGCCTAATCCAATTAACAGAAGCACTCTTGATAGGGGAGTTGATCCCAGTCCTTTCACAGAAGAAAGGGTTCTGCAAGAACTCCTAAAACTGAAGGTGGACAAAGCAATGGGTCCTGATGGAATTCACCCCAGAATTCTAAAAGAATTAAGGAAGGAACTAGTGAAATCACTGGCTACTCTTTTTAATAAATCATGGGAGGAAGGTGTGGTACCCGAGGACTGGAGGAAGGCAGATGTGATTCCCCTTCACAAAAGTGGGACCAAGACAGAGGCAGGAAACTACAGACCTGTCAGTCTGACCTCTGTGGTAGGAAAAGTGATGGAGTCACTTCTGAAGGAAAGAATAGTTGAGTACCTAGAGGTCAGTGGAGCACAGGATTCAGGCAGCATGGGTTCACAGTGGGAAGGTCATGTCAGACGAATCTAATAGATTTCTTTGACTGGGTGACCAAAGTAGTAGACCAGGGAGGGGCTGTGGACATGGCCTACCTAGACTTTAGCAAGGCATTTGACACAGTCCCACACAAGATTATTAGTCAAATTAACCAGCCTGGGAGTGGGTCCCAGGGTGGTAGCCTGGGTAAAACATTGGCTGGACAACAGGACACAGAAGGTAATTGTAAATGGAGTCCACTCTGAAGAAAGTGTGGTTACTAGTGGAGTACCGCAGGGTTCAGTATTGGGTCCAGTCCTTTTTAATGTCTTCATCAGTGACATTGCAGAGGGACTGGAAGGAAAAGTATGCCTTTTTGCAGATGACACAAAGATCTGCAACAGGGTTGATACACAAGGAGGCGTGGAAAGGATGAAAAGGGACTTGGCAAGGTTGGAGGAATGGTCAGACGTATGGCAGCTAGGATTCAATGCAAAAGTGCAAAATAATGCACCTGGGAAACAAGAACCCAGGGAAGAATACACAATGGGTGGGAGGTAGTAACAACAACAAAACAGGAAGGGACCTGGGGTAATCATATCAGATGACCTTAAGGTTAGCAAGCAATGTGAGAAGGCAGTAGGGAGGGCCGGGGTATACTGGGATGTATGGGAGAGGCATCAACAGCAGAAAACAGAAGTTGTTATCCTCTGTACAGACAGTTGGTGAGACCCCATCTGGAATACTGTGTCCAGTTCTGGAGACCCCATCTCCCAAGGACATAGACAGGATAGAGGCAGTCCAGAGGAAGGCAACTAAAATGGTGCAGGGTCTGCAAGAGAAGCCGTATGAGGAGAGACTAAAGGAGCTTAATATGTATACCCTTGAGGAAAGAAGGGAGAGGGGGGACATGATAGAAACTTTCAAGTACCTCAAGGAATCAATAAAGTCCAAGAGGTAGCATCGTTCAGAAAAAGAGACTTGCAAGAACAAGGGACACAATTTAAAGATAGAAGGAGGGCGGTTCAGGGCAATGTGAGAAGTATTATTTCACAGAGAGGGTAGTGAATGCATGGAAAAGCCTTTCTGAGGAAGTTGTGGGGTCTAAAACTGTGGGAGAATTCAAGAATGCATGGGACAGACATAAGGCAATTCTTGTGGGGGGCAGGAAGATATAGGCTGTGGGTTAATTAGGATCTGCGGCCTATCCTCTAGGTAGGGAAATAGGCAGACTAGATGGGCCTAGCGGTCCTTATCTGCCGTCAAAGTCTATGTTTCTAAGAAAAGTGGGTCTGGGTGCCCACCCCACCCCGGTACAAATTGCCAGTCCCCTTCCTCCCTTCCAAGTTGCCCAGTCTCCAGTGAATAAGTAGCGATACCAGGGTGCCCACCTCTGGTGTTGCCAGGTTCCATGTAAAAAAGGCAACAATAAAACAGTAAATGCAAAAACTGTGACTCCAAATCAGCACGTGCACTAACAGTGAGTGCACATAACAGTAAGTAAGTAAAGTTTTATTGTTCATCCAAGACATACAAGTTTAGGACATTACAACAAACAAAATGTATACAATAATTTATAATAAAAAGCAGAGTACATATTCATTAAACAGGTGCAGTGATATAGATCAGTCCAATAAATACATTGCATATCCCATTAGCATTCAATAATTTCAGACTCAAAATATCAAGACTGTCTTATATCTATCATACAATTCCCTGTGAAATTTGCTCATTTCAAATCATGCCCCTCTGATTTTTTGAGGTAAGATTTGTTTTCCTTTTAAGGCTAATTACAGAGATTATAAAGGTAGCAATCCTGTCTGCCTCATCCTTATCCATAGGGTGCATTAATATAAATAATACATCAAAATCTGTATTTGCATATTTAAGCAGGGTATCTTTAAAATTCCTATCTCTGTTCCTATTGTACAATGGGCACTGTATTATAACATGGAACAGTGTTTCCTGGAAACCATTGTTACAGGAGCATAAAATGTCTTTGAATGCCAGCGAAGAAGAATATTGGTTAAAGCATGTGTGTTTGGAAGTTAAAATACCATGTCTTGCCCAGGTGATTGCCCTCCTCAGCTAAGGCTGTATTGGCATTATAGGATAATCAGAGATTACTGAATCAATTTTATTTTGACTAAACCACGGAGCTTCTTTTTGCTGTCTTACTTGATGCTTCTGAATTTATTGTGCCAAAGAGAACATTTTTGCCTGGATCCTAATTCTGTAAGACAAGGCAATGGCTATCCCAAGATGAAAATCTCTCCAAAGGTGAACAGCATCAATTTTATCCAAAATCCAAATTAATTCTTTCAACCATGGAGAGAAAAAGCCACTTGAATGCCACTGCCTTTTTTCATTCAAACATGCTAGGGGAAGTCTATTTAATGTATTATTTATTAGTTTTAACCAGTATGAGACGACACACAATTTTAGTACATATAAATTGGAATTCTACTAAGCTCAGATCAACAATTTGAATTAGCTGTGCTTCTAGATACCTGTAGTATGGATTTACAGTAATATGAAAAAGGCAGTTCCAGGTTAGACCAATTTTTAATTCCCCATGCCTCTGCACCATATAAAAGAAGAAGTGTAATTTTGGCTTCTCCTGCAGTGATAGCTGGAGCCACTGAAAGCCCACCATATTTAAAAGTAAACTGTTGCAAGGCTTTCGCTACTTGTTTCACCTTGAATACTTGCTTTCTGATATGTGTGGTCCAGTGTCCATTTGACGTGAACTTTATTCCTAAATAAGCATAAGAATAAACTCTATGCAACTTATGTCTAAGAAGAACTGTAGGAGATGTAGTTGGGAACCATAGATCATCACTTTAGTTTTTTTAAGGTTAATCTTTAAATTAAGCTTTTCACAGTTGATTTTAATTTGGTCTATTTTCCTCTGTAACCCAACAGGGGAAAGTGAGAAAAGGACCAAGTCATCGGCATATGCCAAAATATGAATCCAGGGGTGAGGAAATATCAAAACTTAATAATGAATCTATATGCTAAAGAGTATTGGTGCTGACAGGCATCCCTTCTTTACTCCCTTATTAGACACAAAATATTCAGACAAACTCCCTGTGTTATCGTGTCTTACTGCAGTTTGAGTATTTAAGTGCAGAAGAAAAATAGGTGTTAATATATTTAAGGGCACTCCACAATCATGTAAAACATCCCAAAGGATCTCTCTAACCACCAAACTGAATACATTTGTAAAATCTATAAACAATGCACAAAGTTTTGTCTTTCTTAATAGTTGATATTTTTCAATTAAATGTGCTACCATAATGATGTTATCAATTATTGAAAAACCATGCTGTAATCTGGCTTGAAGTTTGTACAATGGACTGAAATTTTCTATCCAGAAGTGGAGTTTATCAAGAAGAATTTGTGAAAAAATGTTGCAGCTAATCTCTATCAAGCTTATGGGATGGACTGTACATAACATTGATTTCTCTAACAGTGAAAACAGTGCCAAAAACTACTATTTCTATTGTGGGGAGGCTTCACCCATCCCACCCCCCATATTATATATAACAAATCCCAGGTGGGACGCAACTCAGGGATAGGGAGAAACTCAGGAGGGAGGAAATTCACTGGAGGGAAGCAACTCAGGGAGGGGGAAAAGTCAGGAGAGTGGGTTGATTTCAAATTCTGACTCTGGGGGGGACACAGAACTTGGTGGATTGGGTGATAGGGGACACTAAGCCCAGCACAGCACTTAAAAATAAAAAGCAAACATGAGGAACAGCCTGCCTCAAACCCAGGTCTGGCAAACCTAGCAGGCATGTCTCTGACCAATAGGCTACACTAGCAGCTCAATGGCTCATCACATAGCAGTCGATTTCACAACTCAGCCTCACTGCATTTCTGAACTGCCTCACTTATAAAACCACTCACTGTAAAAACCATGTCGCTAAAAAGACATTTGCTGTATTGCATTCTCTGTACTTGACTTGCCCAAATTGATTCACTGTTTTCATGGAATACACGCCACCATGGAGTTAAGTCAACACTGGCATGCCCTGTCTGTGGTGCCGGGTCCAGTACTGTTGTGTTGTAAACCTGAAAAAAAAAGTAAACAGTCCCTTGATGTTTTTTCTTATTGGACCTGTAAAAAAAAAAAAAAACAGTCCCATGCTGATCTGACCCACTAAAACACCTCCAACCCCCCAGCACCCACCACCCCACACTGTCCATACTCCTTCACTCACCTGAATATGTCCCACAATGTAGGTCCACTCTCTGATCAAAGTCAAGCCTTGCTGCTGGAACCGGCAACTGTGATCAAAGAAACTAAGATAAGTCCAGCTTAAAGAGCAGCTGATGCCTTCAGGAGAACTTTAACAAAACTTAATATTTAGACACAGTCTGGCTTCCATTTCACATTAGTTCTGTAGACCTCCTCCCGATTATTTATCACTGATGTAATTTGCAAAAAAACAGGATCTTTGCTCCTAGAAACATAGAAGATGATGCCAGATAAGGACCGCATGGCCCATCCAGTCTGCTCATTTCTTTTTCTACCTTATGAATGTGCCATCAGCCTTTGATCTGTCAATCGCCTATCTATTCATACTCATCTGGATTGCTCCATTATGCCTATCCCATGCCTGTTTGAAGCCCTGCACTGTATTCATATCCGCCACTTCCTGAGATAGGCTGTTCCATGAATCCACCACCCTTCCTGTGAAAAAGAACTTCCTCACATTACCCCTTAATTGGCCTCACTCTAATATCATGCTGTGTCCTCTTGTCCTGCTATTTTTCTTACATTGAAACATGTTAGACTCTTTCACCTTGTTAATGCCCTTAAGGTGTTTGAATGTTTCGATCATATCACCTCTCTCCCTCCTTTGCTCTAGGGTATACATACTGAGCTCTGTTAATTTGTCCTCATATGTTTTCTGATGCAGTCCCTGCACCAGTTTGGTTGTCCTTCTCTGGACTGCCTCAATTTGGTTAATGTCCTTGTGAAGGTGTGGCCTCCAGTACTGCACGCAGTACTCCAGATGTGGCCTAACCAGTGTCTTGTAAAGAGGGATTATTACCTCCCTCTTCTGACTTGTGAAACCCCTACGAATACACCCCAACATCCCCCTAGCCTTACCTACTGCTTTAGTGGTCTGCTTGGATGATTTCAGGTCATTGGTGATGATGATGATGTCCAAATCTCTTTCTTCTCTTGTGACTGCCAGTAACTCTCCTCCCAGCCTATAGGTGGCCTCTGGGTTTCTCTTCCCTATGTGCATGATCTTGCACTTCTTTGTGTTAAACCTCAGTTGCCACTCTTCCGACCATTTTGCTAGTTTATCCAGATCTCTTCTCATTCTGCCCACTCCATCTGGATCATCTACTCTGTTGCAGATGTTGGTGTCATCCGCAAACAGACAAACCTTACCCTCTAGTCCATCTGCAATGTCACTGATGAAAATATTGAAGAGGACTGGCCCCAGGACTGATCCCTGAGGTACCCACTTGTGACTTGCACCTCTTCTGACTATATACCATTTACTACCACTCTCTGTTTTCTGCCCGTCAACCAGTTTGCCACCCAGTTGACCAAATTCTGATTCACCCCTAGTCTACCCAGCTTATTAATCAATCTTCTATGTGGAACAGTATCGAAAGCTTTGCTGAAGTCAAGGTAGGCAACATTAACTGCTCCCCCTTGGTCCACCACTCTGGTTACCCAGTCAAAGAAATCTTTGAGACTAGTTTGACAAGACCTTCCTTTTGTAAACCCATGCTGTCTTGGATCTTGTGCTCTTATGGATTCCAGGTGTTGCACTATCCTTTCCTTAAGAAGTGCCTCCATAATCTTGCCCACTACTGAGGTAAGACTGACTGGTCTGTAGTTCCCTGCCTCCTCTCTGCTACCACTCTTGTGGAGCAGGATCACATGAGCCCTTCTCCAGTCTTCTGGGACCTCTCCTGTGCTCAGAGACTCACTAAACAGTTCTGATCATGGCTCTTCAAGTTCCATCCTTAGCTCCTAAACAGTTCATCTATTCTTTTTGCTTTCTCCCTACCTGATCTCATAATGCACAGCTTGTGACATCACAGTTACTCCCATGACAACAGATTGTGATGTCAAAGCAGAGGATTATGACTTGAAGTAGGGAGTAAACTGTAGAGGCAGATGAACTCTAATGGATAAAGATCATGTTTTCATGCAAATGTCATCCGAAATAAATAACGGGAAGGAGAAACCTGTAGAATACTGTATATATGGAATGTGAGCTGATTTGTACCTAAATATCATGTTTTTCTAAGTTTTCTTTGTGGTGTCAGCAGCTCTTTAATCTGTTTCAATGTAAATGTTAATCTCTCCTCATCATGATCACATAACATAATTCTGGGGTGAGATTACCAGCATGTGGGCCTGACAGTGAGACAGAGAATGAGGATATTTATACTGTACTGAACTGTGTAAAGGACTACTTTTTTGCTGCCAGGTGGCTAGGTTACTTCTAAGGATTGGATGAAGAATATGGCAAGGCTGAGATGGGTGGGAGGATGATCTTACTCTTATTTTAACAGCAACTGGAGACAAATATGCTGTAGAAGGAGGAATGATTTTCTGCTCTAGTGATCTAATTTGCAATTTGCATCACAAACAGCATTGGATAGATTTTTGCAATGGAAATCCAGGTAAAATGTTCACTAGGACTCACCGTGGAATGAGAAGGTGACAGCCTCTCAATGGGCCAGTCATCACCACCATTGTTAACACCCAGCTCTTTGACTACTGGCAAACAGAGTCCTGAACTCACTTTTTAACGCAGGTCACCTGCATGTTGGTGCAACATGCTACTACTGGACTGTCAAAGAAGCCTGTAAATAATCCATTGTAAAGGTTTTAAGTTTACCTTCAAATATACTTCAAAAGAGAGAATTATGCATTTACTCACAAATATTCTACTGCTCTGGCGGTGGGAGATTTATGGTTTAGGTATATCACTCCTTTGTGCTGTCAGTAGGTGGTACCACTCCGTGTGCTTTATTGCTGCTTGGTATTGCAGGTGGTGCATGCTGCTCCTTGATGATGCCAGTGTGGTAAGCCCTGCCACTCCTTGCTGCTGCAGGTGGGTTGTGTTACTCCTTCATGCTGCTGATGAGGTGTGTGACTCTTTTTTGTGGCTAGTAGGGTTTGCTGCCTCTGGGTGTCAACTGTGGGGAGCATTGCTTCCTGGTACTGTCAGTAGAGTACACTACTCCATGTTACTGCTAGTAGAGTGCACAACTCCATTCTACTGCCAGCATACTACGATATTGGAAAAAAAAGCTTAATATTGTGGGCAATGTTTGATACTGTGATTACCATGGCTCACAATATACCACAGTTTCAAGTCAATAAACTCATTTTTGTGGATTTGTAAGGATCACTATCCCTTCTGCACAGACTCTTCCTGATATAAGAGTTTAAAAAGACTGTTTTGCACACAAATGCCTACTTCCATAACACAGCTGAGACCCATCATTCAAAAATGGGCAAAACAGATCACAAAGTGTTAGGTGTTGCACTACCCTTGCCCACAATCTTGAGGGTGCTATATTCAGTTGGACAGCACTCTGGCACTATCCGACTGAATATAGGGGCATGCTGAAAAAGTGCTAAGCCTAGTAGTACTGCCCCGACATGGATCCCACCAGTGTAGGGAACAGTGCCACCAGACTCGATAGCGCTAGTAATTCCCGGTGTGATTTTCAGACAACCGTATGTAGATCAGCCCATTGGGCATGCAAGGTACTAAGGGGCCATCTGCATGCCATTATGGGCTCATCTGCATGGGAAGCGGCAGCAGGTATGTGTCCCTGTGACCAGCTCTGACCCTGACCCAATTTCTTGCTCCCTGAAAAGCATGCATTCCCTGGTGTCTAGTGGCACCCCCCCAACCTCTGATTGCCATCCCATAGAAATTTCACCCTTTCCCTGGTGCCCAGTGGTCACCCCACCCACTGATCATCAGCCCCCATGTGATTGAAAGCATTCCTGTTGCCTAGTGGTCCCCCAAGTCTCTGACTCCTGTCCCTCTATGAAAACATGACTGCCCTGGTACCAAGTGGTCCCACCACCCTCTGATCACTGCCCTTGTATGTGACAATGATATCCCTGGTGCCTAATGGTGCTCTTTTATTGCCAGCCCAGTACATGAACAATTATTCCCTGGCATCTAGTGGCACCTCCCTCTGCACCACTGCCACTGACAAATTCACCCTGCAGACTCCCTGTTTCTTCAGCACCAGTGAAATGGATCCCATATGGTGACCAGCACAGCCCTCCTCTCACCTCCTCGGCTGGCCACCATATGGAAAGACAGGGAGTGTGTGTCATCTGTATTGTACAGGGAGTGGCCTGTGTACTGCACAGGGAGCACACCTGTACAGTACACAGGCTGTATTCTCCCTGTTCAGTAAACAGGCCATGTGCCTGGTATTGCACATTGGATGTGCACTCCCTCTCTTTCCATATGGCAGCTGGCTGAGGAGGTGAGAGGAGGACTGTGTCAATCACCATATGTGATATGCAACACCAGCACTTAAGGTATGGGGGAGAGGCAGGGTGGGTTTGTTGGCTCCGATGGTGCATGGGATGTGCCACTAGATGCCAGAGAATAATTGTTCGTATATGGGGCTGGTGATCAGAGTGTGGGGGGACCACTAGGCACCAGGGATATCATTGTCAAATACCAAGATGGTGATCAGATAATAGGGGGACCACTAGGCACCAGGGATATCATTGTCAGGTACTGTGATGGTGATCAGAGGGTGAGGGGGACTACTAGGCAGCAGGGATGTCATTGTCACATAGCAGGATGATGATCGGAAGGTGAGCTGGACCACTGGACACCAGGGACATATTTTTTCAGATACAGGATGAGAATCAAAAAATGTGGGGAGCACTGGATACCAGGAACATAATTTTTCAGAAATGGGATGAGGATTGGGGGATGAGGGGCCATTTGATGCCAGGGGCAGTATGCTCCCCCAACTGCCAACTCGGTTGTTGGTTGCTGTTGCTCCTCCAGCTGCTAGGGTTGCCTAGAGTAAATAGGACTTTTGATCAGTGGTACTTGCACTGTGCAAAGTGGTTTGTGCCAACCTCTTTGTGCAGCACAAATGGATTGAATATAATGCTGCACCAGTATTCCTGTTCCCACTCCTCCCTTTGTCCATCATATACATTATTTTTTGGAGTATGCTAACTCTGTTAGTGAGTGCAAATGCACTCTTTGAATATTGCACACAGGTGTTAAACCCCAGGCAAACAGGGTGCAGTCACTTTGCCCACCATAGCAAAGTTTTGAATATCTGACCACAGAATTTAGAATGACCACAGTATTACAGTACTTATCATGGTTATCATTATAGAGTAAGGGAATCCTCCCGACCAATCGGAATGCTCCTTTCCTGTCCATATGGGGACACTGCTATTCTGTATAGAGTGTCTGTCATGCAGCTGCCCTGGAAACAGACACATTTAGGAAAACATTTTAAAACTGAAATACATTATTGCCCAATCTCAATAATATGTTAACACGGTTTCTGAGACCACTGTTAAGGTTCTTAGACTGGTCTCTCTCCTACATCCTTAGGGTATCAGAACTGTTCGCCTTTGCTTCACAGTTCTCAGACCCAAAGAATGTGCATAACACTACTCTTACAACTGTAGGAGTGGTCTCAGCAGTCATATTTACATACATACCATCACAATTTTATTTAGCATTTTATTTTCATTTAGCATCCCGACTCCCAAATCTAGCATCCCTTCTGAGTTGTAGCAAGTTTGAAACATGGTAAAACACATTTCAAACTAATTTTAAAGGAAGGCTGTCATTTAATGAAACTCCCTACCCTCTAAGGTCTTACTGCCCATTTAGTCTTTTTGTAAGTAAAACAAAAATAATTTATTTTATTTTTGTAAACTCCATGATCAGAAAACATGTTGGATGTTGTGCAGAGCTCTCTAATGTAATAGTATGTCTCTGAACAGTTTACTTGTATGCTTTTCAATACAAGTGAATGGTGTGGAGCCACACTGTAACTTGAAATGGCATTCTGCAGCACCTGCCATTTTGCCTGATCACAGAGTTTACATAAATAAAGTACTGTAAGTTTAAATGCTTGTAATTTTTTCTTTCTTGTGATATGTCTAATTGGGCAGTAAGGCTTTACAGGGTGGGGAGTTTCTCCCTGTGCAGTACACAGGCCATGTGCCTGATACTATACATTGGATGTGCACTCCCTCTCTTTCCATATGGCAGCTGGCTGAGGAGGTAAGAGGAGGACTGTGCCAACCACCATATGGGATATGCAACACCAGCACTTAAGGTATGGAGAGAGGCAGGGTGGGTTTGTTGGTGCTGATGGTTCCCTTTAAACATGTTTACTAAACATGGTCAGTCCTGTTTTGACGTTGTTAACCATGTTTGACCATGTTTTAAATGTGTGTGGTATATTTCACCTCTGTCAAAACATGTTCAGATATGGGTAAACTGGTAAACATGATAATATCTTAACATGTTTTGGACATGATGTTCAGTAACATGTTAGTATGAAAACCATGAGTGGATGCATCCAGTTAAGTCAGGGAGTACATTGGAAGAAGTCTTCAGTTCAAGTGCGAGAGCACATCATACTTCTTGGTGGTGGCAGCAAAGCCATATTTCTGTATTTCTAGTGCTGTTGCAGTGTACCATAGTGCATTTCTAAAAATACAAGCAATACAATACAAGTAAATACAGTAGCAAAAGAGTGTACCAGAACAATGACTAAGTGTTTACCTTGCTACAGGAATGTAGTTCCTAAAATAACAAAATTAATGATGTAGTAAAGGAGTGTACCAGAAATTTGGGCAGTGGCTTTACAGTGCAATCAACAAAAGCAGTGGCAATTCAGTCTACACTTTGTTAACACTGAAACATGACTCTAGATTGCAGTGGCCACTCTGCTTCCCTTTGGGCAAGTTGGCCTCGAGTCATCAGCAAACTTTAGGAGTGTGGTCTGAAAATGGGGTCTAAGGTTTAATGTGGAAAAGTGTAATGCTTCACTAAAGGATGAGAAAGGGAAGCACATTCTGTACACTTTATGGATGCAACAGTAAACACCACAACCAGGGAGAAGTACTTGGTGGTAACTGTGGATAGTAAGCTGAAACTAGGCAGGCATTGAGCAGCTTCAGTATAAAGGACAAACAGTTTAGGGATGCATGAAATAATGTGGAACAACACAAAGCCGTTTCTTTGCCGCACTTTAACTATCAGGTTCAATGTAAATACAGGGTAGGCACTCATTAATTACATGCAACAAAGGGTAATTACACTGTAGTTACACATCTGTTGCATACATCTGCATTGCAATTGCAATACAATTACAGCAGTTGCACTGTAACTACAGTGTAGTTGAGGAAACAGTGTTAGTTTCTTATATTCTTCAGTCAAGTCAGATGTCTCTAACCATTATTGCTGTTTTCACCTCTGTTACTAAATGGCAAAACACACTGTACACGGAAAAAACAAGTGTAGGGATACCTTGGGGAGGGTAAGGAGCATGTCAAAGGAGGGGATTTTCCATCTTACAAGGCTTTTCTTAGACTATATCTGGACTACTGCATAGTTCTGGTCATAACAATAGAGAAATGATGAAGAGGTTAAATGAGTCCAGCATAAGGCCTCTAAGCTGATTTGTGTTTTAGTGGGCAAAATCTAAGTTTTGATATACTGCAATTATTTAGCTTAGAGAAGAGAAAGGCTGAGGCAGTGGCCATAATCATCATCTCAAATACTAATGGGATAGAATGGTGAAGCATATACAGCTGTCTAAGTTGATTCGTGCAAGGATGGTATATCTTTTTGAATCCAGATAATCAGAAATAACTGTCTCCAAGATTTGAGTTTTGTCCAATCAAAAACTGTGTCAATTACTTTTGTAAAAACTTGCAATGAGAGAATTTCCTGAGTACAATAATGTGTTTTTTGTTTTGTTGATGTTTGAATGCACTGCTGTCAGAAAGGTTTAAATACTGTAAAACAACACATTAGGGTATGCTTTAAGTACTCTAGCAGGGATTTTTTTTTGGTTTTGTTCTGTACGTTTGACATACTGTATGTTTAATATATACATTGCAAAAGGAAGATGTTTAACACGATTGTTTCTGGCATTCTGCCTTTGAACATAGAAGATTCCCTAGTGTACTATTTATCAGTGCCATGAAAGGAGATTTCAGTTGTTTTTTTCCTTCACTTGTAATGAAAATCTTTCCTCTGTGCCTGAAACCCTATTTGCCAGATAATATTATTCTACCCCTTCCACCAATAGATAAAACAATGCAATTAATGAACAAGATTTCTGTTGTCACCTGCTCCTATTTAAATTCATCTTAATATTGTAACCAGGCTGCTGGTGATGTCGTGGTTACTGTCCTGCCTTGTGGGTTGCACAAGGTTGAGGGGCTTGGGTTGTCATACCCCTGAAACATTGAAACATAGAATTTGTTAGCAGAAAAGAAAAGAAAAGCTTGGCCCACCCATTCTGCACAGATGTTCCCTGTCTAATCTGTCTCCACAGATCCTAACTGGTCTACAGTGACCATCCCCTTCTCTGCCAGTTTACTAATATAATTACACTATGTCTATCTCAAGCATGCTTGAAGCCGTATACTGTTTTTATTGCCCATCTACTGCCCTCCCAGCTTCATTGCATGCCCCTGGCCCTGGTGCTCTTTCTCATTTGAAAGAGACTCCCCTCCTACACTCTGTTTACCACTGTTAAGTACATGTAGGTCTCTATCATGTTCCCCCTCACTCTCCTATGTTTCAGGGTGTACATATTAAGATCCCTCAGTCTCTCCTCATAGAACTTCTAGTGCAACCCCTGCAACATTTTAGTTGCCCTCCTCTGGACTGCCTTCACTCTATGTTCTTTCTGAGGTGCGGTCACCAAAACTGGAAACAGTACTCCAGCTGTGGTCTCACCAACAGGTCATATAATGGCAACACCACCTCCCTCTTTCTTCTGGATATACCTCTCCTTGTGCACCGCAGCATCCCAGTAGCCCTACCCACCGCTTTGTCACACTGCCCTGCCACTTTGAGGTCATCAGTTATGATAGCCTCAGGGTCCCTTTCCTGCTTAGTAACTGTCAGGACCCCCCTCCCCCACGCTATACTCAGCTCTTGGGTTCATATGCCCTAGGTTCATGATTTTACACTTTGTGGCATTGAACCCATCTGCCATGCTCTTGACCACTCCTCAAGTTTCCCAAGATCCCTGTACATTCTGTCTACCCCCTCCTGAGTATCCATCCTATTACAGATGTTGGTATCATCTGCAAAAAGGCATACCTTTCCTTCCAGTTCTGCGATGTTATTTATGAAGACATTAAAGAGGACCACTCCCATTACTTAGCCCTGTGGCTCCCTGCAGGTCACTGTCCCATCATTAGGGTGAGAGCCATTAACCACCACCACCATCTGTCACCTGTCCATTAAGCAATTTCTTTTTTTTTTTTATTTGGTATGCTTTTTGTTCAATACAGCTGACTGGCCCCATCAGTCCTGACCCCATTATGCAGCTCCATCACCCGCCTTCCCTGGGACTTACCCCTCGTACCTTGCTTGCCCTAACCCCAAGGTTGGGGCCAGTGAGGAAGAACCCTATCCTGTTATGTAGACTTGATCAGTATGTATGGAGTAAGAGCTGCAGTCTGTGATGTGGGGCCTCCAGTGATGGACAGACATCCTCCTGCAACAGTCAAGGATTTTTTCTATTCGGTACTCTGCCTCTAGGATAGTGAGGTCTACCACATGTGCACACAATGGCCCAGATATTCAAAAGGGTTGCGCATGGCACAACAGTGTTGCACCATGAGCAACCCACTGATGCGCCCCGGGGTGATATTCAAAAGGGAAAAGTGCACGGCACAAATCCCTATGCCCCGGAGCGTATCAGTAATGTATGCAGGCACAGGTGGGGGTGCGTGCCCATGCATACTCTGCACAGCCCGATATTCAGCCCAGGATGTGCAGAGCCATGCATCTGCAACCCCTACCTGCGCCAGCACAAAGTTGATCCAAAAAAGGAACAACTGATGGCCACCCACAGGTGAGCTGCCGCATTGCAGGGTGCAACCACGGAAGCTGCCACCTGTGGGTGGCCCTAACTCCGGCTGCACCTGTGGGCACCCCCCATGCCCGATCATGGGCATTTGTAAAAAAAAAATTAATGAAACTGTCCAATATCCCTGGTGGTCCAGTGGACCAGCTATCTGCCCGATCACGGGGATTTGTTAAAAAAAAAAAGATTGCTTCCAATATCCCTGGTGATCCAGTGGACCAGCTATCTGCCGATAGTCGGCATTTGTTAAAAAAAGATGGCTTCAATATCCCTGGTGGTCCAGTGGACCAGCTATCTGCCGATCGTGGGCATTTGTTAAAAAAAACATATCCTGATCCTGGTGGTCTAAGGCACCCCCTCCCCACCGCCCACTGATCCCCTGCCCGCTCTCCCCGGTCAGCTGGCAGTCGGCGGCACCCACCCTCCTGCTGCCCGCCTGCTTGCCTGACACGTCGGTGGGGCTGCATGCCCATTCGTTCACAGCATGAACCAATGGGTGTGCAGCCCGTACCGCTACATTCAGATATGTGAATGAATCATTCACATATCTGTAATGTGTAATGCGATAGGGCTACAAGCCCATTGGCTCACGCGTGAACCAATGGGCGCGGCAGCCTACCGACGGTGTCAGTTGGTGGGCGGGCGGGTGGCAGGAGGGTGGGTGCTGCCCGCTGGCTGACAGGGGAAGTGGGCGGTGGGGCTCAGTGGGTGTGTGAAGAGGGGGTACCCTAGACCACCAGAGAGGGACATATGTTTTTAACAAATGCCCGATAGGGTAGATAGCTGGTCCACTGGACCAACTGGGATATTGGAAGCAATCTTTTTTTTTTTTGACAAATGCCCGTGATTGGACAGATAGCTGGTCCACTGGACCACCAGGGATATTGGAAGTGATCTTTTTTTTTAACAAATGCCTGCAATCAGGCTGATAGGTGGTCCACTGGACCACCAGGGATATTGGAAGCATCTTTTTCTTTTTAACAAATGCCCATGATCGGGCAGATAGCTAGTCCACTGGACCACCAGGGATATTGGAAGCTATCTTTTCTTTTTTAACAAATGCCCACGATCGGGCAGATAGCTGGTCCACTGAACCACCAGGGATATTGGAATCAATCTTTTTTTTTAACAAATGCCCATGATCGGGCTGCAGGAGGAGTCTGTCCCCGATGGCTGCTGCCTAGCAGGGCGCAAGAAGCAATTCATCGGGGATCGGCACACCTGCATGCAGATGGGGCTATAATGACATGCAAATGGCCCCATTTGTGCCTTGCACACATTATGGCCCCATTTGCATGTCAACTTTTGAATATCGCGATTGCTGTGCATGGCGCAATGGAACTTGCTCTAGCGCATCCCCATGCTCCACTTTGGCCACTTGCGCTGGTGCAGTGCCTCTGTACTGTGCACACTGGGGGTGGCCAGGGTGCGATATTCAGTGCTGCTGAGCCATGGCGCAGCTCCATTGAATATCACCCAGTCTGCACCCCTGCGCAGCCATGTTGAGCTGCGCCCAAGCTTGCACCACAGCCTGGCACAGTTTGAATATCTGGGCCAATGTGTGCCAATGCACTGGAGCGGAGCTAATGTCCTCCCATCCAATTCCATGGTCAGTTTGGGTAATCTTTCTCTAGTGTTGTCTTTGATGCCACAATAAATGTTGTTGCACCTGACTTTCAGTATGTGTGACTAGTTTTTGTTTTATATACAATTCCACAGTGCCAACTGCACCACCACCTGTGATCACCCAAGTGACACATCAGCATTCGTTCACCTTCCATTCCCAAAGGCAGAAAGTGTCCACTGTGATGCTCTGCTCACCTTCCCTGACCGGCCCTCTTCTGACTCAGGGTCATTCCCAAACCCAGGTCATCAGCATTGCAAGCAGTAGCTCTACTGCTGTGCCAGCAGGCTGGTCCCCCTTATGCAGTTTCTAATCCCATTCAGAACTTTGGAACCCACACCTAGACTTCTCATGGTTGGTTTATATCCAGTCATTTAAGATAGAAATTTAACACAGTGCCTTCACTCTTAGAAATAGCTTTTGTGGGCCTGATGACATTGCAGTGCCCTCCCACCTCCCCGCTAAGGCAGTCTTCTTGCAGACTTATCCATACAGTAGCAAGTGTCCCCAGTAGACACTCAACAGCTCTGAAATGAACAGCAACAGACAATGGAATTCAAATAGAAAAGAGATAGCTTTGTTTAGGGCAACTTACCATAAATGGGGAAAAGGTGGGAATCAGCAATTATATGTTCTTTGTGCATAGTCAGCCGGTCTTCTAAGCCCTCTTAGGCCTGGCCTATTTTATCGCAGGGATACTCTTAAGTAGGATACTCTTAAATATTCTCCTAGGCATAGACAGTGAATACTTTCTCTGACCTGTAGTTTAGGTGCCCACATAGGCTTCATTCTCAGTGTTTGCCTGCCCACTAACCACATGTGTACGGTACAGTTTTGATGTATGACCTTTTGTGCTGATGGTGCTACCCTCCATCCCACTGCTACCAGTGCTTTTACCCTTTGAATACTTTAAAGGGAGCTCTCGGAATCTTAATGGGTACCTTGCTGTTGAAATGGTGTTGGCCCATCATCATTGCATGTGGATAGCCAGGGGTGGTGGTGTGTTTACAAGAAATAAAGTTAGTGATGCCTTGTGAAGAGAAAATCCAAAACCCAAAGGCCTTTAATCTCCAAGTGAAATATGTATACTCCTGGACAGATGGCCAAGTCTGGTAATCACTTCCCAACTATATGCAGGGAAAACCCTGGGTTTACTCATGCTTTCCTGTCTCAGAGGATCTCCCTCACTGCACATGGGCTGATGATGCAGTTAACAATTATCCTTATCTGGCTGGTGTTCATTCTCTCTCTCTTGATATCAGCTGAGGTACATTGTCAGCCTTTGAAGTCAGACTTCAACATTTATTGGCAGTGTTATAGGCTCTGGCATTACCTCTGATGCAGTTCATGAGTTTTCCTGGCTTCAGTAATTGGTTGCTCTCTTCCTTCTCACAGGCAGCTCTTCCAGTGTTCCTCAATGGGGTATTTCTTGCACGGTACATCCAGGTGTCTAATTCCACCAAAGTGGCTACAACCAGCACCTAGAAGTAGTGCTGATCAGGAGCCCTCAGTTACAGTTCAGACTACGATAAACAAAAGTCTGTTTTAGAATTACAGCACTTAGCTTGAACTTCAGGTGGTTTTCAGTGTGCAATTACCTCTTGTCTATATACAGGATTTCTGCTTCAGGCTTCTCTTTCTCTGGCAGTATCCAGTCCATCTCTTTAAAAGCAGTTTTGATCAGGTTGCTGTCAGCTTTACAGTTGGACCTCTCCTGGCCCTGTAGTCAAGTTCTGATGAGGCTTGTAGTTAGATTTCTCTCAGGGTTTACAAGCCTGCACATAGCTTCTTGTCCCAGGCTGGTGCCAATCATGATTATGCTAGGCAGCAACTCTGCCTGAGCTGATCTCCTGGTCAGAGCCAGGTGCAGACTAACTTGGTTCTGGAAGAGTCCCTGCTGTCCACTGGGGAATTCAGTTCTCTATTGGTCCATGGAGCTGTCAGTCACACTGAGCTATGCTAGTGGTAGATTCTTTCTTCAGCACCTGACTATCTCCAATTTTGTACCATAACTCTCACCTGTTCTCCCATGTCACAGACACTCCATATGGCTCACCTACAGGTTCTGCAGCCTGATTGGCTGAAGGTTCAGTCCTTGAGCTCTCTTGCCATGGAGATGAGGTGAGGGTACACCAAGATGGTGGTGGTGGACTGCAGAGGCTTGGAAGTACTGGTACCAAATGTTTGATTTTAAAAGGACTGTCACCATCAAAACAGGGTCTGGTGCCCTTATTGTTGTTATAGTAGTCTGTGCTCAGTGCCTGGTGTAGTTGTGGTGCTGTTTGGGCAATCTCTGTCCATCGGGATCACAAAGACTCTTAGCCATGGTAGCAGGGGTCAGAATCTTTGATGTGAGGCAAGGAGCTACTTGGTTTTATGGTACATGTGCAGGAGGGAGAGAAGAATCCTGCTCTCCTGTTCACTCCCTATTCCTACTACAAGTCCCTCAGGGTGACTAGAAAGCATTGTCGGCTGCCCAATGCCAGGCTACGCATGGAGAAAAATCCAGGTAATCCCCCACACTTTTGGAGGGTTGGAGTATGTAACATATTCCCTTCATTGAATGTCCTATGATTTATATAGTACATAGGGACCTCTTATTGTACATGGATTTCAATACTTGCAGAGATCCCATACTACTACAGTTCAGAGGTCAAAAAGTTGTAGTATACTAGTAAGATCACAACTATACTACATGTTTTAGTTCTAAAGTGTGAGCGCTGTATTGACTGTGCATTTCAGCTGTCTTTTTTTAATTTCACTGACAAACTGTCACCACTGCTATTACTGACAGTTTACCATGCTCACAATAGCTACTTCTGTTTTCTCTAAACCTGTCAGTGACAGGGCTGCTTTTATCACTGAGCAGGAGAACAGAAAACAAATGCAGGCAGATTTAAAAGTAGTATCAAGCTACTTCGAGAACTTAAATGAATAATTAGCCCTGCACACAATTTCTGTGGCTGAACTTAACCTCCTTCTAGCTGAATTTATTTATAAAATAAAATGGATAGATGACAGTGACTATGCAGCAGGTACAATTTGTGGTATTTGGGAAACATTGATAGGCATCTTTTAAAACAAAACTATTGGCACCCTGCCTATCATAACAAAGATGCATCTTTCAAAGATACAATAGCTACTATGGCAGGAAAACAAAAATATTTAAAAAATGTGGCAAGGATAATAGACCCTATAGAGCAGAAGATCTCACTGACAGAAATTGGCCTGCTGTATACATCTGGTGCCATAGGTATGCACAGTCCATCAGCTCTAGTAAGCATGATGTTTTTTAACCCTGGATTATATTTTGCTCTGAGAACCATGGAGCATTATATCTTGCAGTGGGGAGATCTGACTTTGGGACAGGATACTGATGGCAATTTGTTTCTGAAGTTATTTTTTTTTTAAATGTATTTATTTATTTATTGGAGTTTAGGATTACAACTATCTTTCAGCCAAGGCTCTTTTACAAAGGTTCAATGTCAGGATGAGAACAAACGAGCAGGACATTAATTATTACAGGATAACAGGTTACAGTTGTTTATCATCACATGAGTACATACAGTACAGATTAGGTGGTAAAAGGGGCATGCACAGGACAGGGATAACATTGATAATGAGAACTTGGTGAGACATGAGAAGAAGATGCTGCCAGAGGCAATTGTCAAAACACACAGGAAGTGCAAGTGGAAAGGCAAGTAAAGAGGAGGAGGGGCAAGGTAGAGCAGGAGAGTAGCGGTGTGGATGAGAAGGGACAAGTGCCAAAAAGGGAACAGCAGGTTAGAGAAGACAGTTGCATGTGGTAGAGGAAGAGAGGAATAGGTGGAGGTTAGATTTCAAGGGGCCTAGCTTAGGTAGGGAGGAGATGTCCCTGGTGAGACCATTTAGCCAGCTGGGAGCTCTGTAGGCAAAGGATCTTTGTCCCTGTGAGGTCTGGCATCTTGGAATATGCAGTAATTGAGATTCAGAGCCCCTGGTGCGGTGGGGATTCTGTGCAGGTTGTAGCAGAGCTTGAACTCCAGTGGGGGCAAAGTCCATCAATGTTTTTTTTAGTGATTATGCATGTTAGATACTTGATGCGGCTTGAGAGTTGAAGCCAACCAGTTTGAGCATATAGGTCACGCGTATGGGTGAGACGATAGGATCCAGTGATGAGTCAGCAAGCTTTGTTCAAAGCCACAGATATGTGCCTGAGGGCGGTGGTGGAAGTGGAACCATAGATGATGAGGCCATAGTCGATAATTGAGATCACTGAGCTCTGAACTGTGATCATAAAGGTTTCCTGAGTTAGGCATTGCCTATGCCTGTAAAGCAGGCTAATACATGTGTTAGTCACTTTGGCAACATTGTCAGTGTGAGCCCCACAGGACAGACAACTGTCAAGAATGATTCCAAGGTATTTGAAGGTTTGCACTTGTTCTAGGATTGGACCTAGGCAGTTTGCAATAGTGAGGGTGTGGTCTCAGTGCTTGTTTTGTGAGCTGCTGAAGAGCATGGACTTTGTTTTTTTTATAGTTGAGGACAAGTTTGTGTTTACTGAACCAGTTTTCAACTGAGGAGAAGCCATGCTGTAGTTTGCCTTGCAGAAGGTGGGGGTCCTTGTAAGTGAAGTAGATGACAGTGTCATCAGCGTATAGGAGGAGTTGCTCCAGACAGGATTGTGGAAGACTATTTAGGAAGATGCTGAAGAGAAGAGGCCCAAGGATTGACCCTTGTGGCACTCCAGAGTGCACTGGTCTGGCATCAGAGAGAAAGTCAGCTATTTTCACTCTCTGTGAGCGGTTTTCTCAGCAGCTCTTAAACCAGGATGTAGATTCAGGGGACAGTCCAGTATTTAGCAGCTGAGAGAGTAGTAGATGATGATGGATGGTATCGAATGCCTTCGTCAGATCAATGAAGACTGCCCCTGTAAGAAGGCTATTGTCCAAGGAACTGTGGATTGCACCAGTGAATTCAAGGAGGGCTGAGGTGGTACTGTGACCTTTTCTAAAGCCGTGCTATTGAGCTGTGTGCTCAGCAGAAACATGGCTTTAGAACTGTGACTGTGCTAGATAAAGACTACTACTCCTCATGTCCATCCTCACATCTGAGGCCTCTTCCTCCCTGACTAATGAACCCTCTGGTACCTCTACTACTTCCTGTCTCCCACCCAAACTCACTCCACCCCTTTTTTCCTGTCCTCTCTCTCTTACTCTCCGCTCACCACCTTTCCTCCTCTCTAGCCTCCTTTTGGCGCTAATGATCACCCTCTCCCTGGAAGTTTCTTAACCTCGAAATTGTCTACCGCTTGAACCTGTTATAGCTTGTTTTCTATGAAACTTAAAATGTTACTGCCTTAAACTGTTAATAGCAAATTTATGATGTAACTTTCCTGTCTGGTTTTACCTGTAATGTGTATCGTGCTTTGTTAAATGTTCTTTGTGATGTGGAACCTTTGTAAAAGAGCCCTGGCTCAAAGGTATTAATTCCTAGACTAATAAACTAAACTAAACTAAACTAAACTAAAGAACATCATATTCATTAATGTATTCTGTAAGCTGGTCTGATACTATACACTCTATGGCCTTGGAGAGCGGGGGTAGTATGGAGATAGGCCGATAGTTCACCAGGAGGGCCCTGTCCCCGCTCTTGTAGGCTGGTATGACAGAGGCAGATTTCCATCTGTCAGGGAACTGGCTGAGAGAGAGGGAGAGGTTGAAAATTTTTGTTAATGGTAGGAGCACCTCGTCCAGGGTGAGGGCAAGCAGCTTGAGGTCAAGGGTGTCCCTACTTGACCTGGACCTAGCAATAACTTTACTGATGTAGTTGCGAGCTTCGTATGGTTTAACTGATTTGAAGTAGAATGGAGGCTGGTTTGAAGAGAGGGTGGGACTTGAGGGGAGAGTTTGGGGGTTGGCTTCATTGAAATAGTCAGGTGGAAGAACAGAGCTGCAGTCAGTGAAAGCTGAGTTGAATGAATTTGCTATGGTAGTCAGCTTCAGAGTTGTGATACCATCTACAAGCAGCAGAGTAGGTGAGGCTTTTGTCTGCTTTCCCTGTAATTTCTTTAATATTGTTCCAGAATGAATTCCCCTTGCCCCAAGTGTTTGTCTGGGCATCATTATAGTAAGTACTTTTCTGCTGCCGGACTAATTTTGTGCAGTTATTATGAGCTTGTTTATAATTCTGTATGTCAGTTTGCTTTCCAGTTTCCCGAGCCCATACCCAGAGATGGTCCCTGAATTTTAGTTGTGCTAGTAGTTCAGAGGAGAGCCAGGGGTTGCACAGGCCTTTGACTTACACTTTTTGAAAGGGGCATGAGAGTCACAGGCAGCATTAAAGGTTTTGATGAAGAGGTCAAGGGCAGTGTTGACATCTGGAGCATGGAAGATTGGGGACCAATCTTGCAGTCTTAGGCAGGATTTTAGGTATTTCAACTGCCCACATGGAAGGACTCTGCTGTTGATTAATTTTGAGGGGGTCACAGTAAAATTATTTGTCCAGATGCAGATTACAGGGGAATGGTTGCTTAGAGTGTCAGGAAGGACAGAGACGTTTAAGATGCGGGGATGGGTGACTGATCAGTACCCAGTCCAGGAGAGTACATTTGCCTGTTTTGTAATTTTGCCTAGTGGAGGAGGTAACCAGTTAAGCAAGGTTTGTTGAGGAGATGGCATCTATGAAGTCCCCTGATTCCAGAGCAAGCCAGTTGATATTGAAGTCGCCCATGAGGATTGTCTCAGAGTCAGGTGGTTGGGATCGGATAAGGTCAAGGACTGAGTTGAGGCCTTTTCCTTGTTCTTTAGGGGGGATGTAAACCGTGGCAATTGACAGGGCTTTATTGTATCAGAACTTTGACAGTGTAATAGAACTTTGACAGTGAGAATCTGGGAGGATGAGTCAGAGACAGGTGTTTTTAGAGGGTGGCCTTGGAGAGAGTCTTTGAGATATAAGGTGCAGCCACCACCTCTTTTACAATTCTTTCAAGTAGGAAAATATTGTACCCTAGCAGGGTAATAGCCATGTCTGAGATTTTAGGTGACAGCCAGGTTTCAACAACTGAAAGTATGAGTGGCTTGTGCTGATTTACAAATATTTGCAGGGCATCAAGTTTTGACAGGAGACTACAAATGTTTACTGTAGCAAGGATGAGTGTTCCGGAGTGACTCATGGTGACCCAATGATGTGGCCTCCTTATACCCTGTGTGACACTAGACAAATGCCGCATAAAAGCTCTCCCTGGTGCCACCACCCAGCACATGAAGTTTAAATGCCCCAGTAATTGCTGCACCACACTTAAAGGGACCCTCCCTTTCACTTTTACTTGTTCAATTAACTCCCTCAATTTCTGCACTTTTCCCTTAGGCAACCTAAATTTTCCTTGTTCCATTTTTCCCCTCTATGCCCAGGAATTTGAGCCTGTGGCTCAGGCCTTCTGTCTTGTCCTCAGCTAATGGTACCCCAAATTATTTACACATTATTTGACATTTTTGTGCCATCTCTGCTGTCCCTTCCCTCCCTTAACTAATAAACAGAAAGTCATTTAGGTAGTGTATCACTGTACCATACCCATACCATTCCTTAAAAACCCACTGGAGCCATGTGCTTAACATCTCAAATGTGGCACATGCCGCTGAGAAGCCCATGGGCATTGCCTTGTCAAAATAGAAGTCATCTCCTTCCTTGAAAGCTAAAAGTTCCCAGTCCACTGACCTGACTGGAAAGAACCAGAATGCTGCCTCAATATCAGTCTTCCCCAACCAGGCTTCCTTTACTGTCCTGATAATCTGCACTGCTTGCTCTAGGGTAGTATAGGATACCTCACTGTTCTCCTCACTAATAAAGTCATTGACCAAGTTCCCTTCCGTTTAGGACAAATACGTTTAGGACAAATAATGTATCACCCTGAACTCCCTGGGTTATTTCTTGGGCACTAATCACAATGGGGACACTCTTAACACAGGAAACAGCGGTGTCTTGAATGGTTCTTCCACCTGCCCTGCATCCTCTCCTTCTGAATCTTTGCTGCTAAAATCCTCTCTTTCCCTTTCACTGAAACTAAGTTTTTTGTATGCATCCTTCTCCTCACACCAATGTACTGTAGGCTGAAACTCATTGAAAAGCTTTCTCCTAATATTCTGGCTGCTTCCCTTTCTGGGTACCCTTTTATCTACTCCCTTAAGACCCTTGCCTTGATTGGTGATCATGCCATGGGACAATCGTGCTGTGCTAGATGCCCTTCTACCACTTTATCTTCCTACAGCTCCCAATCCCCTGTTCCCTCCCACACTGAAACCCCTACCTCGTCTCCTTTGGGCCCATCCTCCACCCATAATTCCCACAAACTCCCCCCCAAAAGGGCTGATTTCCCCCAAACTTTCCACTGGGCCTCTCACTGCATGCCTCACATTTGAAAAGTGGGTGAGGGCCTGAGCATTTCAAACAGGCATGATTAAACCTGCAACTTACCCAACTGCACTGCATTTTGTTAAAGCTCTAACTATGCCTCTGAGTGCCCATGGTCTCCAATCTACCCCCCATCCCTCCACTCCCCAGCTGTCCTGTCAGGGCCTCCAGTAAAATATCTGGGTGCTTGGTGTCTCAGCAGACATTACCTTGTGACATCATCCTCTGCTGGAATTTTTCATTGTACTGAAGCCACCCATTGCTCGTCCTCAATCTGTGCGCACTCCATATGACCAGATAGTATGCTAACAACTGGGTGGCTAAGTCAGGCTGCTTTTGCAGTACAATGGACATTAAACAGATAAAATCAATCATCTAAGCTTCTATATGCCTCCCTTTCCAGCTCTTATCCTCCTGGTTCTTACCCAGGAGGGCTAATGCTGCCGCCATCTTTGTTTTCCCAATTCTTTCCTTCTCTTCATATTTCTTAGCTACCTCCTTGTCCACTAAGGTGAACATGTCCACATATTCCCCCTTCCAAATTTTTTCTTTGACAGCCAGGGGCACATGATTAGGGATGTAAGTTTGTTATGGATGAGGTTTTAATGATCCATCGGTTCACGAAATCATTAGTAAACATTAATAAACATTGTGGCACTGTCATCATTGCTACGTTTTGATGACAATAGTGAAAGTCATGGAAGTCCTGAATAAAGACCAAACATTATGGAATCCATGATGTTTATGATTGCCATGACAAACTTACATCCCTACACATGATCTCCAATCATGACCCCCAGGCAGCTCTCCTCCTCCTCTACTTTACTGGTCCCCCGCTCTTACCTGTGCATGTCCTTCTGTCTTTTTCCTGCCTCTCCTGGAAATCCTGAAGCAACTTTTGCATTTCTCCCAGACCTGCCTCACTCACTGTGCCCAGAAATGCCTCAACATGTCACCAAATGCTCCCTTTTACTGTCAAATTAATAGCATCCTCCTTACCCTTTGGCTCAACCACCTTCTCACCCGGCTTCTCTGGTGCCTTCTGCTTGGGTCTGCTTTCTGCTTCCCTTTGTGCCTTCCTCTTCCCACCTTTTGTCACCACGTCTTTCTCTTCCTTTTTGACCTCCTCCAGCATCATCCATTCCTGGTCCATCATGGCCATAGCCTGATCCACAAGGCTCTCTTTGGGAACTTGCTTCTGCTGCTTTCGTGCCATCCTTTAACAGTCACTGTGAATCCCAATAAAGAACACAAAGAAAAAAAAACAGTATTAATTTACACAGTAAATGATTACTCTGTCCTTCCAATACTCCAAATATTACCTCCACTGTGGTTGCAATGTGCCCCTGTTCCCCTTGTCTACCAGTAAATATCCCCTTTATAGGCATGCAAAACATGCAGTTGTATCTGTAATCACTTTCTTTGCATATAAAGTCTCCCTTTTGCAGGCTGTGGTTGCTTCACCATGGCCTCCACTAATTTCCATGGATTTTCTTTCCGAAGTAGTAATTCCTGATAATGGTACATGAACCCACAGCCTTTGGCTCTTCCAACCTTGAAGACAGGTACTCAGTCCACTGAGCCACTGCCACTCAATTTGGTTATCCCTTTTTTTTTAAAGGGGGGAAGGGGCTTTCAATCTCCGATTAAGGACACACCATCAGACCTTGTATGACATGGCATCTGCCATGAACCATTTGGCCCTTCTTTAAAATGGCATCCGATGACTCCGTGGCACTGAGTGAAGGAGTTCGCTTGGTACGCTGGTGACCCGGGATCATGCCCCGAGCCCCAGTACCAGGAGTGGAGGCCAGCAGGGAGCGAATGCACAAGCGTCCATTGGATGCTTCCCTCCCGGGGGGGTGGATACTGCCTGGGCACCTCTGGGCAGGATGGGTGCATGCTTGGGGAACATCATGCTTCAACATGTCCCCTGCATGCTCCATCCAAGGATGCCACCCACAAAGGCTGAGAACAAGGTGGGACATGGTGGAGAAAACAGAAAAATGGTGTCTTGTTCAACCAGATGATGGCCGCTGGGCCCTCACCACCACGGAGCCCCCAGACATCCATGATTGACCCAAGCAGCAACCAGGGCCAAAAGGGTGAGGCCATGAGGTTCATTCTCTCTGGAAGGAGAGGACCCACCTGATGAAGAGATAGGTCAGATTACACTGGGGGGGGCTGCCATATGGGGTGGTAGTTGGTGGCAGAGGTTGTCTGGGTCGAGGTCCTATGCAGCCCAAAGGATTAACTGGCCAAGATGCAGGGAAGAGTTAAAATAGAAAATACAAAAAAAAAATGGTGTCCACCACATGGCAGCCCCCCCCCCCCATTCTGCCTAGCTTGCTGCATTAATTTATATTTCCTCAGTTTTCTGATTTTTTTTTTTACATCCTGGCCAAGATTGTCCACCTTGTGTAACAATTGGCTTCCTACTGTCCCCCAAGTTGCAAGATCAGGTGTATTTTACTGTTACATTTTTTTTCCAACATTTCCCAATTTCTCCCTTTGGTGAATTTCCTTCCTGGGCTGTGGCCGATATGGCAGTTTGACCCAGAAATGATGGACACATCTGGGATTCCCTGCCAATGTAGTCAATTTTAATCTTTACTTATAGGAAAAAACCTTCAGTGTTCCGCTCCTCGCCATGCCTAAGATGATGGGGGGGGGGCTTGGTGATGTCAGACACTGAAAAAAACACATGCTGTACCTGCGGTCCGGCATCTACCTGCCCCTGGTTGCCCGTTCTTCAGGAGGAAAACTTTACAACCTCCTCAACTTCTCAGGGCACTTGTTATTGCTGCAGCCCCAAGAACTTTCTCCTCCCTTGCTGCTGCAACTAACAAACTCGGTCCATTCTAATGAGAGAACAAAAGGGGGACCTTCCAATTGACCAGGCAACTTATCTTTCAACTCCCACTTCTCTCCTATGCTCCCCCCCTCCCATATCCCACCTGGGGCTCCAGCCTCAAGATTTAGCTGTCCTGCCTAAACAACCACTCACTCATGTTATTTCCTAGAACAATAATTCCTTTTTTGCTGCTATTTAAACAACCCCACTAATGATTCCACTAAGCTGCATTACTTAGCACCACAAATATATTACACCCTCAAAACAATCAGGCCATTACTTCTTTATGTTGCAACTTTTACTAAACTCCTTAAACTTTTTGGCTTAAAAACTTATTTTTTTAATGAAGGAAACAGAATGTCTTTGTACCTTTCCCATCAGTGCACCTTTTTGATATTCCTATTATTCCTTTTCTCCCACACATTTTCCTCTACTCACCTTTCTTTTTCCAAAGAATCAAACCGGCGGAACTCAAAATTTCTCAAGTAGTCTTCAGCTGTCCAATATGCTAGACAAAACCTCTAACAAATGGAAGGAGGAACTCCTTGGAGAAACCCCTTTTAATCCTTTTTTCCTTTTCTTCCCCTTCTTCCAATCAGCCACCTGGTTCCCTTAAGCCCCTCCTCTTCTGGGCTAGCTCGCTCCTTACCCAGCACCCTCTTTATGCTCTCTTTCTTTTCCCACAGTCCACCTTTTCTTACCCCTCAATCACCCTCCCTTCCTCCTCCCTCCCTCACCATCTCACCTGACCATATTTCAGGTCAGGAAATCCCTGACAATCCAGGTTGCCTCTTCAATAGGCAACCCCCTTTATAAATTCAGTAGTGGGAGCAGCAGGATGATGACATCAAGTCTGAGGCACAACAATCCTATTTGCTTGTCAATCTCCTCAGCAATAAGGAATATGCAGAGATCAATACAGGTATTTAGTGAAATATACACAGACTCATGTCCAAATATTCCATTTTAAAAAGCTTTCCAGGATACTGTAAAAATGCAGCAAGTTTTGGGGAGGGTGGTGTGAAATGTGCACCCCCAAAGTTAAGCTATTGCCTTTTACTGACTGTACTGATCTATGTATTGCAACACCATGCTTCCATCTTTTAAAGGGCTAGAGTTCTGCCTAAAACTAATATTTATTTTTTCAAAGCAGTCATGTATTACCTTTTATATCTGAGGTACTTTTCTTTTTCCTTTGGTTAATTGGATAATTTTCTTACCTGATGTTAGTTAGTGTGGTGTGTAGACACAGCCTGGCAGCTGACATATCTAGTTCTTTTCCTCCCATTACATTAGCAGGATTATGTCCTCACTTACTGTGATAGCACAGCTGCTCAGGATGAGCCACTTAGTAGCTGCCAGGTCCATCACCTGTGATTTCACTGTCAGTAAGATCACAGTGCTGGTAATGTAGTAGGAATAGATTAATCAGTCAACTGTCAGGCTGAGTGCATTTTGCACATGCGGTATAATGCTATCACATAGAAGACTTTCTAATGAGCAAAAGAAAACAAATACTTCAAAATAAAATTATACAGCTGACTACTTCTTGGAATTTATAATGTTTTCTTTTCTGCTATATTTGGTTCTACTAGCTCTTTGAAACTGCACAGATGGCAGTGCAAAAGAACATACTGTATAAGTATGCATATATCATTGGTGAATACCAGTATTAGATACATAGCAGATCAAACATGAAAAAAAGAAAGCAAACTTAATTGTTCTTGCATTAGCAGTGCATTTAGCACATGGCCCTGCAAGTTTATTTGTTATATTCTAAAACAAATAGTTCTCAGAATAGTTGTTCTGAATGTGGGTGATGTACAAGCATTCCATTGTATGTTCTGCTGACTAGTAGAGCTCAAAATCCTGAAATTGTTATTTAAGTTAAAAAGGCAGTCTGTGTAAAGCAATGCTATCTACAAGTAAAAGCTGTGAATAACAGTCAAAAGCAATACAGTAAGGTTGGGAAATTTTTTTTCACACCTGAAAATGTGTTAATGCATAAAATATGGCCTGACATGGCCATAGCCATGTGAATTTGAAAAATTGCATAAAAATCAGGTTTTTGCTTGAATTTTGTGTACAGCTCATGCAATGAATGATTTTTTTTTTCATGCATCAATCCTCCAACTGGAAATTGAGTAAATTACACTTTTGTTTCAAGAGTGAGTGTAAGAGAGAGAGAGAGAGAGAGAGAGAGAGAGAGAGAGAGAGAGAGGGAGAGAGGCATTTCAGAAGAGTAGAAGAGGAACTAGTGGGTGAAATACAGATTTTGCTTGACATTGAGATGTTCTGAATATTTTTCTTAATTTTTGTTCCAATGTTGTATCCCTTAAGTCACCCTCCTACCACCTTTCTTTATTTAGCTTTTTGGGGGTGGAGGGGGTTCTTTACCTGTGTTGCTTTGTTTTTTTTCTGTGTTTGTTTAAAATGCTTGACCAAGACATCTGGAGTACAGAGGAGATATTGGAGATGGTGGCATTTGTGCACATCAAGGCACATCACCTATTTAGGGCATCAAAATGTGTATCCCAGCTCTAACATTGCATGGTCATATGGATCGGAACAGAGAAGGAAATTACTGAAAATACTTGCATCACTCACACATGGCTGGAGATCTGTTTCCACTAGCAGAACTTGTGCCAGTATGATAAGTCATTCTTTAAAAAGATCTTTCTTCAACTGGGACTGAGAGGAAAGGAACTGGAGAATACAGGGATTGGTGCTGCTGGCCAAGGAAAGAAAAATATTTTGTTCATTAAGAAGAAAGAAGAGGATTGTGTTGCCTTCTGCATAGCAGCAGCTGTCACTGGTGGCAATCCACCTACTGAAGCTATCAAAGCATATAGTACAACTCTGGTGCAGTGCAGTGATATGGGCAATAATTAGGGTGTAGTGCACATGGCTGCAAAAAGAGGTCAAATGTGTGTCAGATGCCAGTGTTACTCAGTTAGACTGATATATATGCAATTGCTTGATGGTTTCTGCCAAATGGCATCTTAAGTCTTTCTTGACCAATAAAGAGGTCATTGAGATGGTTGTACTAGTTCACCATTAGGCACACCACCTGGTTTAGGGGAGGTCTAATGTGAACAGACTACAACATATGTTCATTTTATTTGTCACCAAAGTTAAGTTCTCTTGTGTTTTTATTTTTCACTTAAAGCAGAGCAGCAAACTGCTAATCCTGGTCAAAAAGCGATGCAGCACAATCATCTTTGTAGCACCAAAACATTTTTGTAACACATAGTGTAACAGAGAATGAGATTACCCTGGATACTAAACAGGAGATTATGATCTCTCATGTATAATATTTAAGCAAGAAAGCATGACCAGGGTTTAGGATAACAGTCTGTTGATCGCCACACTAAGTATCATATGTCTCTTGGGGTGATCAACTATTAACCTAACCCCTGATTATATGTCATTGCTATTATTCAAATTTCAGAAGCACCTTACAGGATTTACTGGATTAACAGAGACAATAGTAGGCAAGCTGCCCATCAAGAATATCTCACCACACTAGTGGGACAGTTGTATCCCTTATTCGTTACATCTTATTTGACAATAAATACGTATCAAGACACTTTTTAAATGCATCAAATGTATTTTGCCGTACTGTTTCCTGAGGTAATCTATTTCAGTCTTTCATAGCACAAACAGTAAAGTAAGTATCCCTTTTGTTAGTTCTTGTCCTAGGTACCATGATCTGTTCATTGTGAAAGCGTAAATGTTTAATTCTGTTATTTGGGATGAACCCACAACAAAATGACAAATGTGGCAAATTCAGAATCTTATACATCAGAAGAATATCTCAACATTTCCTTCTTACCTGGAGTGAGAAAAGGATGGTTGCTGTCAGTCTTTCAGTGTTCAATTTGTATTTTAGGTGAAGAATTAGTTTGGTAAATGTTTTTTGAACTTTCTCTAATAATACAATATCACCTTTTAAATACGGGCTCCAAAACTGTGAACCAGAGTCAAAGTAAGGTCTAATAGAGGACCTGTACAGAGGTACCAGACATTGTTCAGATCTGCAAACAAATGAACGGGTAATTCTATTGATCCTTGTATGTCTCACAAATGGTAAATGTCAAAGTGTCACACACATTTTATGATTGCTCACATACTATAGAATTTGTTGATATAGCCTGCAGTTTGATTCTGATTAAAGTTTTTTCTTTTAAAAAGAGAAAAACAGACTGCCCACCATACTGGTGTTTAAGCACAAATTTGTGTTTGTTTACAGTCTTTGATTGGCTCCCACTGCATTTTTCCTAGACTTGGTAACACCCCCAACTAAGCCAGTCTAGACTTTCAGGATGCAGTGTGAGGAAGGGAAATTATTGTATTATGAGTGGCTGCACTGTATGGTGGTGTTCCTATTTTTCTGGAAATCTACAGTAAAAGTAGATCAATGATCAAAACCAAACAAGGCCAAGCCTAATTACAGCATCATCATGAAATTCAGTTCTACTAAGAAAGGGAGCACATAAAACAACTAGCAGCATAAATGAGTTTCAAAGAAGACAAGCAATCATAAAATGCTTTTTTTTAACAAAACTGATATGATACAAACATAATTGACAGTGCCCCTTTAATGTTCTCACCAGGGTGGGTTCAAATGGACCTCAGTTAAATATGTATCTTATGATGAACAAACAACAACAGTAGCCAAATGTTTTTTTTTAAATAAGACATCATTTTATTTTTCAGTCTTTGACATGCCAGGCCACCTTGTCCATACCAGTGTTTAGCTCAGTTAAGAGCTTTATCAAGGAATGTGATTCTGATATAGAAAATGTGTACTTAATTATTTATAAAGAATTTCAAAGTACCACTGCTTTATGTGCTCTTAATAATACCTTCTACCATAAACAGCAGCAATCCAGTAAGGAATATGAAGAATTTATTTAAACTGAATAATGGATCAGCTGTACTGTATCAATTCAAACAAAATACATTTCAGCAATATCAGCTTATGAAATCTAAGTAAATGCTGTGTCTCTCATAGCTAACATCCAAGAAGATAAACTGTATCTGATGCCATTCGCAGCATGTGTACTATCTGGCATGCAAAATCTACTTCCTGCAGTAGTTTGTGCAGGCACTGCTTAATAACATACGCCAGATGCATGTGTCCAATGTCATTTTAGTAGTTAGAATCAGCAAAAGCAAATGATGTGCTGAGAAGATGCCTATGTCCAGATGTGCCTCCCATGTTAGAGTCAATCTTCCTAAGGCTCTGTGTGGGTGGGACTAAATGTAAAAATTAGTCCTGAGATATATCATTAATTTAATCTCTATTTTAAAAAGAAGCCCATAATGATTGCTTGTCAAAATGAAACCAGTTTTGTTAAAAGTTATGTAGATTTTCATTCATTATATAGTAGTTGCTTTTTCTCCATTGCAGCGCTATATTAGAGAGGTCAATCTAGACATTTTTATATTTATTATATTGCTTGTAAGTTCAGTTATTGCATTTGTATTAATCTGATGTGGGTTTTGTTTGTTTTTAGGCATAGTATGAAACTTCTGGTCACATTAGCAGGAAGATCCAATTTGGCCCCATAATGCAATATGCTCACCCAAGGTTGACCATACTAGCCTACTTTGGTCTCCTCTTTATGGTGTTGCAATGGAAATAGCACTACTACTATATTATAAATAAAGAGCAGCTTCGTCTCAAGCTGTAGTCTGTCAAGTTTGGGGAGCCTGATGCAATTCTTAATAGATAACTATAGACAACTGGGTCCTCTAGCAACAATTTAGTATTGTTAGGGTACAAGATGGAGTAAGTCATTTCCCAAAAAGACAGTTCCTCTGCTTGCTCATGTTTTCCCCATTAGATGATACAGTAGTTGGCATTTCATGCAAAATCTGTGGAGTAATACAGTTAACAATTTGGAAAAACATACAGATCAATTTAATAAAACGTTATTAAGACTATCAAATTATACAGAACTCCAAATTATTATACCAGATTTGAACTGGGACAAACAACAATTTCCACAATAGGAAACTGGAGAGAAATGAACACTTGTCTTGCTTCACAAAAATTAGAATATAGTAGCAAAAGATTGCTTAGAAGAAGTTTGTTGTCTAGAAAAAAGAGGATGCTGCATACCATAGATTACATTTGTGAATGTGTGTTGTGCATAATAGACAATGGCTAGCTTTAAATATGGTAAGTGAATGGGATCATCATTTCAAAGAATTACAGTAGAATCATAAAAGATAGACTTCAACGTGTAGATAAACAGCATTAGCTAAGTTCAAACAGAGTCAATTTTTCTTAGTATATAAGGAACTAAAGAAGGAGGTTAATTTGAACAATACCTCAAAATAATAAGAGAACCTAAACTTAGAGCTGTCATCACCATGTATAGAATAAGCACCTTCAAGAGTAAAATCTTGCAGAACAGATTTAACAAGTCTACTCTAGACATAATGGGCTTGATTTTCAAATGGAGCCCTTGACCGACACAAGCTGCAGTAAACAGTAGCTTGAGCCAGAACCTAGTGTGCCAGGGAGCCTGCACCTGATTTTCAACAGGAGAGGGGCCTAGCACCAAAGTCAGCATAATTACTGCAAGCACACCCATGCCCCAAGCAAAGGGTGGATTGGAAGGGAATGCTGCAAGCTCCAGGATGATCATGTGGCAGTGCTCCAAAAGCCAGAGCCCATAAACTGTGTGCCCAGGAGACTGGCAGAGACTGTAGAACTGATGGCTGTTGGGTGGATATTGTTGGTGGCAAAAACCCAGGGAGGGGATGGATAGAGAATGTGATACTGAATGATGGGCAGCCCTCTGACCTGTGCCATGTGGGGGGACCTTGATGACACCACTGATATAAGTGACACAAGAACCTGTGGCTACCTATTGTACTGTTGCTGGGCTGTGTGTCTGTTTGTTGTGGGCTCTACAGCCTCCCCCTGTGTATTCACTTTCCACTTTGCAATTATCAACACCACTACCCCATTGCTAACAGTCCATTAGACCAGTTCTGGGCTGGTCTAATGGCAGGCTGGTCCTGTGGAAATTGGGAGCCATTGAGAATCCAACATTAGGGGATATGGCAGTAATGGTCTGGCACATGGCCCCAAGTGCCATGCACCCTCCTATGTATGGCACAGGGCCAGTCTGGTGGAAAGGCACTCACTTTTGATGCAGCCTGCATTAAAAAATTGGGTTTTATTTATTTATTTATTGTTTATTAAATTTTGTTAACCACGTAAGCCCACTGGGCCCCAAAGGTCCCTTTTTCAGGGGCGACCTGGAGTTAGTTACATATAGTGTGCACATACAGGCAGGTAATACAATGTTGGACATATCATATAGGATTACAATGACAGTATACAGTTTTCATGGAAGAGTGCAGTTGAGTACATCACATTTACAGAATACAACAGTGGTGGCAAATAGATTTAGGGCACTAGACATATTAAGTACATACAAGTAATACAGTGTAGGATAGGGTACAGGGTTACAGTTTCCCTTTGTACAACACATTGACACAATTCAACAGTGGCTGTTTTGTTTTTAATATATGTGGCTAGACTGCAGGGGTGAGGTTAGTTATCCATCAGTACATGAGCAGGGACTAAGGTTAAAGAGGTGAATGTGCAGTCCCGTCTGAAATGTGGCTAGGGAGGGTGCTGTCTGAATGTGGCCAGGGAGATTATTCCACAATGTAGGGGCTATGTGGGCAAAGGATTTCCTGCCAGCTATGAACAGGCCCTGGAGATTTCCAGGAGTTTTTTGCCTGAGGTGCGGAGAGGCCTGCTGGTCCACTTTGGGGTAAGTAGCCTTATTAGCCCTGCTGGAGGTTGGGCATCTAGGAGCTTGTAAGTCCAGCTTAGTAGGTGGTACTGGAGCCTAGGGATGTGCGAAAAAAATGTATGCAGGTGGAATTCAAGTGAAAGTCTGACTTTCACATCCACGGAAGTTCAGAAATTGATTTCTGAACTTCCATGGAAATTCCGCCCTTGGTCGCCACCCAATCCAGTTGCCCAGCTTGCCATTGAAAAGCCCAGTCCAGTCCTGTTGAGTTGTGATCCCTCCCCTCCCTGCCCAACACAATGCCCTGGTGGCTAGTGGTCCCTCCACCTCACCTGCCAAAACTACAATTGTCCATAGCCATTTAATGAGTAAGCCCCCCATCCCCATCTCCATCCAACCCATACTTTTTGAAACAAATTCCCTGGTGGTCTATTGGTTTCCCACACCCACCCCATCCCCAATCCTCAGTCCCATTATTTCCCTGGTGGTCTAGTGTACCCTTCCCAAGCAGGTGTCCCACCACCCAGGTCCTACCTTTATCCCGAACCCTAGCGGGCAGACCTGCACAGCCCTCCTCTCTCCACCACGGCCGGCCTACCCACTGAGCTGTCAATGAATGAGAGTGTTCTCAACAAGAACGCACTCATTCATTGACAGCTCAGTGGGTTGGCTGGCCATGGAGGAGAGAGGAGTACTGTGCCGATCGACCTGCTGGGGTTCGAGATGAGGGTGGGAGCTGGGTGGTGGGACACTTGCTGGGGTGGGGGGCACTAGACCACCAAGGAAATAATGTGACTGGGAGGGTGTGGGAAATCACTAAAGCACCAGGGCATTTTTTTATAAAAAAGTACGGGTCAAACGGAGATGGGGATGGGGGGGTTGATTTGTTAAATGCCATTGGACAATTTTAGTTTTAGCAGGTGAGGTGAAGGGTATGGACCACTAGCAACCAGGGCATTTGTTGTCAGGCAAGGATGGGGTGGGAAAGGAATCACATCCTGGCAGGATGGAGTATTTTTTTTTTAAAGTTGAGCCACCAGCAGGTAATCCAGTGGGAGGAGGGACCACTAGCCACCAGGGAAAGGCTATATGTACTCATGGAGTGGTTGGGGGAGGTCCACTAGCCACCAGGGCTAGGGTTGGGCAGCATAAATGTGGTTTTATTCCCCTAGGATGAAATTTAGCCCATAACTTTTGCTGAAGTTTTCCGCTCCGCCACAAGCGGAAGTTCAGAAACTTCCGCAAAAGTTCATTGATTTCCGCAGAAGTTCTGAGGGGGCAGAAAACTGCACTTTTGCCCACCTCTGCTGGAGGCCAGTTGTTCAGGGTGGGCCAGTTGAGTGAGGTGAGGATTTCACAGTGGTTGGTCCTTGGGTGGATTTTTGTGGCAAAATGTGCAATTTTGTTGTACAAAGCTTGTAGTCTGCAGTGGTCAAGTTTTGCGATACTGAGTAGGGTTGGGGCAGCATACTGTAGGTTAAGGTTGGGAGGAGGATACTCTGTACAATTGCCAATATTGTCTCCGGTGTCATGTTATCAGTTAGACGATAGAGGAGGCCCAGTTTTGGTGAATGTGTTTTGTTACCAGATCCACATGCAGCCTCAGTGTAAACCCTTGTTCTAGTGTGAGGCCTAGGTATTTGAAGGATTGCACCACCTCGATCGTAGAGCCTAGTATTGATGCAAGGTGCCCCTTGCATCCATTCTGTTTGATGCAGGTACCTTGCATCAATTTCTGGGCTTTGAAAATTGAGCTCAATGTATTCAAACAATTGCTTCTGTAATTACGGTCATCTTGAAGATCTGGTCCACTTATTGTTAATCTGTCCAAAATATGATTTGATCAGAGATAATGGCTAGGAGGCATTCTACATTACCAATACAGAACAACTGATAAAATAGTGCTGTACTTATACATTCTATCTAGAGTAGGCTTCTTTCTTAGAGAAGAATTAGGAGGGCTGAGGATACAACAAATAAATGAAATATTCTAGAACAATAATCTGCTGCTGTGTGAATGTACTGTAAAAAATTGTGATTTGTACATATTGCTTTTAAACCAAGTATTATCAATGTGCAAAACTATACATTAGTCTATGAATGTTTTAAATTTATGACAACTGTTTTTGTCATGTTTGCAATATCATTAGATGAACAAATATAATAAATCTGAAATTCTTTAGAATGGTTTCATGAGTTTGCCAATATCAGTGTCAAACTGACTGGTCTGCAGTTCCCCAGCTCATCCCTTGCCTTGCTCCTGTGCAGAAATACTACAGTGGTCCTCTGCTCTCGTGGTACCATGCCTGTGTCAAGGGAGCTATTGAAGAGGCCAGTTAGAGGAGCTGATAGAACTACCACCAGCTGTCTTAGCACCAAAAGGTGCATTAAATCTGTTCTGGAAGATTTACCTACTTCGAGTGCCTTGATCCCCTTGAAGGCCCTGTCTTCCATGATCACCTCCTCGCATATCCTTATTCCCCACTCCCCATCCCTATCTTTCCCTGTGGAAGTGGTCCATCTGTTTCCTCAGTGAATACTGAGCGGAAGTATTCATTCAGTACTTCTATCTTTCCTCTGCTGTCCTCCACCCACTCAGGCCCTTTTCTCAGCTTGACAATACCTTCCTTTTTCATCCTTTTTTCTTAGATGTACAAAAAAAAAGGTCTTGTCACCTTCCGTGACCCTCCCTCCACTATCCTCAACTCAATCTCCTCCTTGACCTTTCTTACCTCTCTACTAGCTGTTTTTACCTTTTACAGGTCATCTACCCTGTTCTCTTCCCACTGGGTCTTACTGTATTTCTTGAAGAAAACCCTTTTCTCCCTTAATGCACTGCCAACCTCCCCTGTAAACTAGAGAGCTTTCTTGTGTTTATTTTTTTTTCCCTTCTACTTTAGATGTGTTTTGTATGGCTGCCACACCAGTGCAGCAGCATTGTATCCATCTGCGACACCGATGTCCCAGGTTTGGGAACCGACCGGGGAAGTCGGAGAGCCAGCCAGAGGGAGAAGGATTGAGCATCCTAGGGATGGCTCTCCTTCTCCAGGGGAGAGAAGGGCTGTGTGTCCAGCTCAAGGCAGACCCCTAGCAGAGGCTGGGGATCTCATAGCAACCGGCACCTAGATTCCTTAGGAGGAGAGCGGACGCTGGCATCATTGCACATCATGGCTCCTCCTTCAGGGAAAAAAATCAGCTGCCACCTCTATGATGCCCTGCCTGCTTTCTGGGCCCTGATCATCTGCCGCAGTACTCCTGAACAGATGAGCTATCCTGTTGTCTACTGTATCCTGCTGGCTCCATGCCCCACCCTGAGGTGCAAGCCAGGGAGGCAATGCCAGTTGGCACCCGTGCTGTCACCCTTCTCCCATCATCACAGGGTCACACTGGTGAGGTGACCCTGTCTTAGGGCAATCCAGGGGGTATCACCTGCAGGGTAAGTCCAGAGGGAGTGAGGATAGGGTCTGGGGGGTCAGCGAGGGCTCAGGGATGAAGGTGGTGCTAAAAAAAATATATAATTTGTGACTTTCTGGACTCATCTTGGATTATGGACCATTTTTCCTCTATTCCCATGGGCACTCTGAGCTTGGTCACATACTCTAACAGATCTACTTTCCATTCTTGAGACATCCACCTTTTGTAAGTCCAGAACCTTCACCACTGTGTTAAATACTTACCTTCCTATATCGAGATGAAACTGTACTGACTGGTGACCACAACTTCCTTGGGGCTCAGCCATGCTGATGCTTTTGATAAGTCTCAGTACTAAGAATAATGAATTTTTGTATTTTAAAAAAAAAAAATCTGATTTTAAGAAATGCACTGTTTGGGGGATAATAGCACTATTTGAATCAAAACACATTAGTAAATTGATTTTGGCTCTATTTCATGTACATGGGAAAATGGAAATTCCACACAGTTTTTCCCAGCACTTCTCACTAAGCTGGCTTTTTTGTCCAACAATGCCATTTACATCTAGTTTGCCACTATTTCCAGCTCTGAACAAGTTCTCCTATATCATTGTGCCATTCTGTTCTGATTTCTCAATAGTCATTTTAGCAGAAACTACCTTCACCTGTTGAAAATCCCTGTGTGGGCCTGAACACATTTGTACAGAAAAGTACTTACTGGTTCCACAAGATGTATCAAGCCACCAACTGTCTATCCATAAGATCCTTGGAATCAGAAACATTTTTCCCCTCTATACTCTTGCAGTATCATTTAAAGTTGACTTCTGACTAGGATTTGTAGCTGTGGGCTGGCCCTTCTCTCACAATGTCATTCAGTGCTTTTCTTTCACCAAGACCCTCAGTGGTGAGTAGTCTGTCTTTGCTCAATTCACTTTTTTCTTAAATGTTTCTTACTAAGACCTATGAATGTGAACAGGATTTCTTCTATCACAATGATGGTCAGTGTTGCCGCCTTCCCAGAATGTTATGTAATGCTGTCTACTGTTAACTGTTTTCAATTATGATACAGCAGTCAATCACAAAATACTATTTTTTGTTGTCATGTGTAGTCCATTCAAAACAAAGCAAAATAAATGTCTACTTACTTGTCTTTTGACCAAGCTAATCCAACACAGATATTCTTTATCATTGTTTAATTCACATTCTGAAAGGTCCCAACGTTTCACCTCTTTGTCTGCTTCAGGGGGCTTCCTATACTAAATTTATAAATATATATTTAAGTACATATAATATGCATTGTTTATTAACTTTATACATATAAATTCTGACTCCATTGTTATGAGGAACCATCATATACCTTCAAAAGTCATTTTTTTTTTTGAAATTCAGTTATGTATTTAATATACTGTACATTGCTGCCTATAACAGAAAGTAATGTTAGACAATGTATATGTGAATAACTTTTATATGACAATAACCATCAATGCAAGATTGCAAAAATTTCAAATAGGCTAGGCCTTATACCCTGTAACACACATTTTCTAAACTTGCTGCTCATGTAGTTTTTATTAGAACCTAGCTGGCTTCCAGTCCAGTATAATTTACTGAAATAAAGTAAAAAAAAAAAAAAAAGGTTGTACTTTGAATTGTGATGACTAACCATGCCATCACTTGTTATATCCGTTTTATCAAGTATGTCCTACATTCTGTTACATTTTCAACATAATATATTTTCATACAAAAATATCTAAGTGCTAGCACTCTTAATCATTCATATTAAACTGACTTGTCTATGAGATAATAACAAGTGGTCTTATTAAATAATTGTTTCAGTTTTTGAACCTTATATATAATTACCTCATGCCACCACCAAATTCCCAGTTTGACTAAAGTATTTAAAAATGAAGTAACTCAGAAGAGCTGTGCATAGTCACTCTTTGAAATATATTTATATATATTTTTTTCAGTTTCTGGCTTCCATAGGTCCATGTATTCCTAAACAAGAGGTATAATTTTTACATATGAACAAATGACAATGTCATCAGATTTAGGGCTCAAGGTCTATCACATCTGCTTGAAAGTGCGGATCACATTCCAGACAATTGCTCCTGCCCCCTCCCTCACCTTTCACTCCCACCCACCAAATTTTCCCTCCCTGAGTACACCACCCTGGTCAATTCTCTCCCTACTTGTACCTTGCCCATGAACCTATCCCATCCCTTCTTAAAACTCTCCACTGAATCCAGTGATATCACCTCATCAGGCAGTGCATTCCAAGCCACCACCACCCTTTCTGTGAAATAATGCTTCCTCTGCTCCCCTGACCCCCCACCCAGCTTCAGACTATGTTCCTTGGTCCCTTCCCCCTTCAGTCAAAACATACCCTCAGTACTAACTTTGTTTATGCCCTTCAAGTACTTAAAGGTCTTGATCATATCACCTCTGTCCCCTCTATCCTCTAGGGAGGGAGTACATGTTAAGCTCTCTTAGTCTCTCCCCATAGGGTTTCCCCCCATTCCCGGGTTCATCTTGGATCATAGTAAGGATCATACTAAGGAAGTATAGGGAGCACAGAAGGCAAGTTGCCCATAGTAGGCTCCTACTAATTACTTATAATAAAACAAGTTGTTGCTTGAAAGCAAAAACCTGTCTAACCTGTTTTTAAATATTTTTTTTGTTTCACTGATAACAACAGAAGTAGGTAAGAAATTCCAACGGTTAATGTTTCTCTGTGAAAAATAATATGCCATTTTCTTAATTTAACTTTATTTCTTGTTGGTTTAAGTGGATGTCCTCTTGTATTAATGGCGACCTGTTGGAGTTCAAGTCCACAGTTAAGCATGAGGGATGGATCTTTAACAACATCCCAGCTGAACAGAAGATCCCCACTCATGCACCTTTGTTCCAATTACATTAGATTAAATTCAGAAAGTATTTGCTCATAAGACAAACATTATTCTGGAGAAATAAATTTTGTCATCCTTCATTGAAAATTTTTAATTCTCTTGATGTCTTTTTTCTTATAAGGACACCAAAGATGGGAAACATAGTCGAAATGGAGTCTTACATAGGCATGATATAGGGATAATAGAATATTATGGTTTTTGATTTAATATTGTGCCTGATGGTCAACCATGTTTTATTGACATTACTCAGAGTATTAGAGATATGTTGGTCAAAGTCCAAATTACAATCAATGGTGACTCCTAAATCATTTTCATAAGTCTTACAGTGTAATGTTTAGTTGTATAATATATACAGTATTTATTCCCGGGATTGTTTTTCCCAAAATGAATTACACAGCATTTTGACATGTTAAAGTGTAGCCCCCATTTTTGAGGCCATGAGCTCAATTTATCTTCTTGTAGAATATCAATTTCCTCACTGTTGTTACATACATTGCTGATTTTACAATTGTCAGTGTATTTAATGAGATTACAGTTTATATTATGGGACAAATCAGAAATGAAAATTTGGAAGATGAAGGGAGCCAGACCAGATCCCTGTGGTACATCACTATTAATTGCTGACCAATTCGATAGATGACCATCTATAATAACCACTCTCTGATATCTGATTGAGACCCAGTTTGCTATCGAACGTATAAGTAAAGATTGACTACCACAAGCCTTTAGTTTATATATTAAAGCCCAGTGTGGAAGTGAGTTAAAAAAAATGTTTTGAAAGTGAGAAATATGACATCACAGGGTGAGTTGTCATCCAGATTAGATCTTATATTATTGTAAAAGCTAATCAGATTAGTGCAACAGGACCACCCTTTAATAATGCCATGTTGACAGTTGTCAATATTGTCAGGCAGTGGAGTTAAATTATCCTTAATTAGTTTCTCTAATGCCTTACAAAGTATTGGTGTGAGGCTAATAGGATGGTAGTTGTCAAGAAGACATTTATCACCCTTTTTAAAGAGGGGACTAATGTTGGCTCTTTTCCAGTCCTGGGGAAGTTCTCCTATGTTTAGACTAGCATCATAAATAATTTTTAAAGGTGCAGTAGATTGTCCTTCATTAGATGTATCATGTCACCATGGACACCCTCCTCTGGACTCCCTCCAGGAGCCTGGCATTCCTTTTTAAGTATGGGCACCAGAACTGCATACAGTACTCCAAGTGTGGCCTTACCAATGATTTGTACAGTGGCAGAATAACCTCCTCCCTCCTAGAAGTGTTCCCCCTAGCAATGCACCCTAGCATTTTGTTTGCCTTTTCTGCTGCTTTTCTACACTGTACTGAGTGATTCATATTCCCTGTGATCACCACACCCAGATCCTTTTTCTCCTCAGAGATGAAGAATGCTCTCCCCAAAGTGGTAACTGTACCCTGGGTTCCTGGCTCTGATATGCAGTACACTGCACTTCCTAGCATTGAACCCCAGCTGCCATGTGTTTAACCAATGTTCAAGTCTCTCCAGATCCTCCTGGAGTACCCTCCTCTCTTCCTCATTGTCTACCACCACACCTAATTTGTAGTCATCAGTGAGCAGGCTCATCTTGCTCTTAACTCTCTTCAGCTATGAAAGCATTAACTAGCAGGTGGACCCAGAACCAATCCTTGCAGGACCCCACTAGTGACTCTCCTGGGTATTGAGAAATCCCCCCTACCACCACCCTTTGCTGTTTGTTACACAGCCAGTTTCCTATCCACTTAACCAGATACATGGAACAGCCTTCCTGAAGAGGTTGTAGAGTCAAAAACAGTGGGGGAATTCAAGAATGCATGGGACAGACATAAGACAATTCTAATGGGGGGTAGGAGGAAGTAGGCTGTTGGTTAACTAGGATCTGCAGCTTATCCATTAGGTAGGGAAATGGGCAGACTAGGTAGGCCAAGCGGTCCTTATCTACTGTCAAATTCTATGTTTCTATGTTTCACCCCTACCCCTGGGTTCCTCAATTTGTCCATCACTCTCCCATGCAGCACCAAGTCAAAGGCCTTGTTGAGGTTCAGATACAGGACATCAACTGGCCGACCTCCAATTACAACTTTTGTCATCCAGCCAAAAAATTCACCCAGGTTAATTTGTCAAGTTTTCCCCCTTGACGAAACCATGTTGCTGGACATCCTGAAGACTGTTTACTTCTAGAAATGCCACTAACCTCTCCGTTAAGGTGGTCTCCAGTAATTTCCCAATTATGGACGTAAGGCTGACCAGTCTGTAATTTCCTGGCTCATCCCTGGGTTCACTCTTATGGAGGAGCACCACATGTGCTGTCCTCCAGTCCAGTGGTACACATCCTGACTGAAGGAAGAAATGGAACATATCTGACAGAGGTGCTGCCAGGACCTCTGTCAATTCCTTCAGGACTCTGGGGTGGATTCCATCTGGTCCTGGTGCATTGTCTGTCTGCAAGGACTTAAGGCCTTCACACAGTCTCTCCACCGGGATCTTGCCATCCATTATTACCCCCCCCCCATCACCACCCACTGCCCTACTGTTCCACTGTGGAATTGGTCCTTCCTTTTCTCTTGTAAAAATTGAACAGAAGCACTTATTTAGTACTTCTGCCTGCTCAGCTCCCTTCTCTTCCCACCCACCATCGTTCTTTATCCTGGTGATCTGGCCCCTACAATTCCTACGCTCTGTGATGTATTGAAAAAATCATTTCTCCCCACCCCTAATCCCCTGTGCCAGCCTTAGCTCCTTCAAGGCCTTGGCTTCCCTTACCACCCTGCTCACCTCCCTCGATCTCCCAATGTACTCCTCCCTGTCTTCCCCCCTTTGGGTTCTCTTGTAGATTCTGAAGGCTAACCTTTTCTCCATTACCCTCTCCTGCACCCAAGTATGGCTGGCATCCTACTGAATTCCACACCCCTAAAGTCACTTACCCTGGTTTTGATAAGTTTTCTCTCCTTCCCCAGATAAAAGGGAGAACCACAGTGTACAATGGTCACTCCCCACCAGCAGGTCATTAACCATCACATCATGTACTTGGTTGCCATCTGCCAATACTAGGTCCAAAATGTTCATTTCTCGATCAGCTATATCACCTGTTGTGTCAGGAATACATCTTGGAAGGCATCCAGTATCCATTGTTCCCTGACACTAGTGGAAGTCATTGGGTTCCAGTCCGCCCCCTTGAAGAGTCACCTACCACCACCGTCCTGCCCCACCACAGTGATTCATTAGGTTAATCACCAGTTCCCTGTCAAGTTCCTCAGGCTGTGATGGGTGGACTATACATTCCTCTCAGTATAACCTTCCTGCCCTTTGCATCATGTATGGTAACCCACAATGTCTCCACATTTCCCTTCTCTCATTCCTCGCTACTGCACTCCATTTCCTCCCTTACGAATAAAGCCATCCCTCCTCCCTTTCCAATTTTTCTGTCCCTCCTATACATTCTGTACCCTGGTAGTTTTAAATCCCAGTCATGGTACTGGGTGGCCCTCGTCTCCATGATGACAGCTACGTTCACCCCCCTTCCACCATCAGTGCGAGAAGCTTGGGTAACTTGTTACCTAGGCTCCTCGCATTTGTGGAGACCACCCTCAAACTGGACCCCTGTTCCCACCTATCTGCTGCCCCTCACTTTTACCCTTCTGTGAGTTCCTTACTTCCACCAAATTTCCAGTTGGGAGAGAGGCACAAGGCCTCCAAAACTTTGCATCCCTTCCTGCTCTGCAAGTCTAATCCCCCCCCCAGTTTAAATCACACATGTTATCAATAAACTCACCTAGTTTCCTCTTTAAGACTCCTTATCTCTCCCTGCTCAGATAAAGTCTATCCTTGGCATACAGATCCGTGTTTTCCCATGTTGCATCCATCACCTCATCTGTCCAAACCCCATAGTTTTACACCATTCCCCTAACCATTCATTAAACTCCCTTATCCTCTGTTTTCTGTCTCTGCTTGCCCTCGGCACTCGCAGAACTTCAGAAAAAGCAACTGTATTCTCTTCATTTTTACATATCTTGGCCAGTTTCTTTAATCTAGCCTGTACCTCTTGCACACTATTTCCTTCCAAACCACTCATACCGAGGTGCACCACTATTTGGGGGTTCTCCCATGACCCCTTATGGTTGAGGGAACTGTATGTTTTGCTCTGTGTGCTGTCATGCCTGACATGCAATCTACTTGGATAGAGCTCTTCCTCCTGTCCTCTCCACCCATCTGATACCCTAAAGTATGGAATCCCCCAGTATGATAACTCTGCTACCAACTCATTGCTGGCCCTCTTTGAGTCCTCACCCCATCTGCTCCTTGTCTCACTCATCCAACCCCATCCCCATGGCCTTATCCCCCACCTCATCTGGTTCCTCATGCCCTGCTCTCTCTGCTGGGGCATCATCTGTCCTCTTTACAGAGATATTTGCATCACCCCCTGATTGCCATTTCCAATGTTTCCCCCACTTGATCCCATTTCCTCCCTCCCAGTCTCCTCTGTCTCACCCCTCAGTTTCTCACTATCCCTGGGACCCCCCTGCCTTTCCTTTTTATCGCCACTCCTCTCCCCCTCTCCTTTCCCCTTCCCTGATAGCCATCTCCAATGTCCTCCATTTGACCCCATTTCCACTTTTCCAGTACCCTTTACTGCCTCTTGCTTTATCCACCTCAGACCTCCTGCTTATCCCTATTTCTGCCATCCATCTCTCTGTTCCCCCACTGTCTTGCTCCATGACCCCACCTCTTGATTTCCCATGTCCTGCATAGATTCTAATGGAGTTGACCTATTTGACACTTTAATCTCACCTCACCTCCAGTGGAAACCTTGTTCCCCATGTGTGCCCTGTCATTTCCATTTATCTTTGTTTTTTGTGCAGTTACACCATACTCCCCCCTTCCTCCTACTTACCACCTGCCATCCTCTGCTCACCCAGCAGCCCGGTCTGTCTTCTGGCCTTATAGAGTACTGTCCCCTGCATTCCTCACACTCTCATTGTCATCCCTGCCCAGCTATTCATTGTGCTGGTGCCATTACCCCTTCAACTCCCACCATTCCCTGCCTCTCCCCCTCCAGCATCCCATGATATGGGTGAGTCAAATTGAATGACTCAATATAAGCAACTCAGTTTGACCACCTGTGATATGAGTGAATGTGAAATCTAAGCTAGATGCAGTTAGAGCTTGGGTTACAGGGTAAGAATGGTGATTGTAGAATATAGTGAATAGTAGAAGGAGCTATAGGGAAGGAGTATATGACAGGTAGTTTGGCCAGGCAGTTCCCAGCTGACCATTTGGTGTTGTGGTTGTAGTGCATCCCTCCAGTGTAGGAAGACCCTGGTTCAGAGCTGGCTAGGTGGGATCTATGTGATTATGGTGATCGCCGATGGGCGATCACCATTATGGCAATGGCACATCATCAAAACAATATTTTGAGGATGTACTCCCCGGCGCACAGCAAAATGGCGCTGGGGAGTGGGATTTTCCACTTTATGCAGGGGAAGCACCCCCCCACACCCCCTACTTAAAGATTCTCAACTCCAGGGGGATGCATGTCAAGGGGTGCAAACATAGAGAAAATAAAAATTTGAGTCTGGCGAAACAAAACATGCCTGCGTCCAGACTCGAACCCAACACCATTTCCACTCCAGCCCTGAACCCACCCACCACTCCACAGAAATAGCTCAGCAGCTCACAATGGCGTCACCCCCTACAACCTCTCCATCCCCTCCCACCCCACGCTCAGTGTGCTCGCTTCACCCTGTCAGCATGGCTCAGTTGGTAGCACATCTGCCTCTGGACCAGAAGGTCATGGGTTCTCATCCCACACCAGGATTGAACTTGCACCTAAAAATTGCTGGCATCCGAGTGCAGTATTGTGGGGTGCTGTGCTGCTGGAGTGTGCCGTCCTGCGGATGAGACATTAAACCGAGGTCCCTTCTGCTCATCCTGGTGATGTTCTGGTGGGTGTCCAGGTGGAAGTAAAAGAACCCAGGGCACTCTTTGCAAAAGAGCAGGGAACATTCCCGGTGTCCTGGCCAACATTCCCCTTCCCAAAAACTGGTTCATGCAATTATCCAGGCTGTGTGTGGGTGATGATGTGCGATATGGCCGCCACCACACATTCAGTCACTTCACTACCAGTCTAGCATTGCTTGTAAAGCACTTTGGGATACTGTGTATGAAAAGCACTATATACATGCTGATTCTTCTTCTTCTTCTTCTTATGCACGCATAGGCATGTAGTGACAGGATGTTGCTATTTTGTGCACCCCCCATTCGGTCACCCACCTTCCCCAGTCACCCCAATGACAGGTGCCATGATTGCGTTGCCCTTTCGGTAGACACCCAATCGTGGTCACCAAAGTCACGGAATACCAGCTAGGTGCGTGGGCATCATTTATTTCATTCTGTTTGTTGGCTACTTAATTTCTTTTGCATTCCCTGATGATCTGATGATGTGGTGCATGCTCCCCCCCGTGTCTACAGATTGCCCCACCAAATTTTTCCCTGTACCCAGTGGCAGACGCCCCACCTGGAATTTATTATAATAAGATTGGGGGTGCTGGGGGCATAGCCCCACACATAAACAATTACTTCATATTGGGTCTGGTTGTAACAGTGCAGATTGTTGTAGGTTTTGGATCTGCTGTGGTGTGACTCACCATTACTGTAACTGGAGATTTGCAGTCACTGATGCTGCAGTCTCTATTGTCTCCTCACCCATATCACATGAAACCACCACCTCCCTCCTCAGACTATTTATTTCTGTTTCCAAGTACACCATTTGTATGCATACTGAGCACCTCCGATTCTCCATGGTGTGTCCATGAATACCGCTGCTCCACATCCATTGCACCCCACTTTTCTCCTTGGTCCTCTCCTCTCCTCTCCCCAAGATCAACCTGCCCCTGCCCTACCCCCCACCCCTGCCCTCTCCTGCTGCAAGTATAACCCATCTCTGAATGTATGGCAAGCTTCTTCTTGTTCTCCCTTTCTACAAGCCCCTATTCCTTTCTCCCCCCTGCTCCCTCCTAAAATCCCCTTATGTACCCAGTGTTGAAAAAGCAGCCATTTAAGCAGTCCCCAATTCCCAGGGTACACTAATTTAAACCAGCAGATCAATGCTGTCTTGCTTAACCTGTATCAGATCCATACACTTTTGTACAATTCCTAAATACCCACATCCAGTATGAATTCACAATTTCCAAATTCACAAATACAGTCCTAATTTGGCACACACATGCAATGTACTCACTCGTAAGTGTAAATTGTACAACCTATGACTGTGTAGTATAAATGCATACAGCGTCTCCTTAACTATACAAGCCTATGACAATGCAATCCAATTCCAAAATACCAATGCCTGTCCCAGACCCTGTGGACCTACTTACCTAAGTATTTTGACATTTAAATGATTGTCTACGAACAAAACATAAAATGTATCACACTTTGGGAACAATTTGATTACCAATTGAAGTATTATGTAAAAGATGGTCTACATTTAAATAAAAAGGATTCAGAAGTCTTGGGAAACAGTTTTATTAATTTAATCGATGCCTTTTTAAACTAGATAAAGGGGGGAGGTGAGATTTACTCCTGAATTACCCTTGGAATATAGTAAAATTCATGATAAAATAAGTCTTGAACCAAAATTGGTATCTCCTAAACACTCATATCATTTAATTATAAAAGAGTCTAAACTCAATATTTTATTGATAAATGCTAGGAGCTTTGTGAATAAAATTGATGAACTCCAATTGATTTTATTTTCTGAAAATATTGATATCTGTGGTGTAACAGAGACATGATTCTCTGACGAACAATGGGGACAAGTAATACAAAGGTATACACTTTTTAATAAAAATCAAAATACCCCCAGAGGAGGAGGAGGCATAGCACTGTATATCAAGCAAGGAATTGATTGTGTAGAAGTAAAAACAGATACCGCCTTACCCCAGGAATCAAAAGTTTTGGGTTAAATTAAACCTGGTTTTGTGTCCTTTTACACTAGGGCTTTGTTATAGACCACCGTCTTTAGATTTGAATAAAAATGATTTCTTTTGTAACTATTTACAAACGATAAACCAATTAGAAAATAATGTTTTGATGGGAGATTTTAATTATGCAGGCACTAATTGGTTTACTTTAGGGGGATAAACTCACAAGAAACTATATTTTTAGATACTATAGTCCATCTAGGCCTTGATCAAATGCTACAAGAACCAACCAGACTTAATAACATCCTAGATCTGATTCTAACTAACATTGGAGAGTTAATGGAAACACCTCACATCATGGCGCCACTAGGAGGCAGCGATCATAATATGGTCCAGTTCGCTATGAAATATTATAAAAAATATCAGAGGAATTACTAAAATGAGAAATTATTATGAAGCAAATTATGATGCAATTAAAGCATATTTACAGAACTGGGATTGGCAAGAAGAGTTAAGTATGTCAACAGTAACAGAGATATGGGCCAAAATTAAAAACAGAATTGATTACTGTATCTTTAACTGGGTGCCAGAAAGAATTAAATATAAGAACAAAAAAAATATTGCCACCAGTGTATTCAATGGCAATTAGTAGATTAGTCAAGGCTTAAAAAAAAGCCTTTAACAAATATAAAAAAAAATAGATCAAACAAAAATTGGAATAAATTTCAACAAAAAGCAAAAAAAAAAAAATATGCCATCAGAAAGGCAAAAAAAGTAATGGAAATTAATTTAGCAACTACTAAAAACGATAATAAAAAAAAAATCTTTAATTATATTGGTTCACTAAAATCTACTGCAAGTAAAGTAGGCCCCTTACAATTAACATACTATTTGCCAGCAGATTAGGCCTTACGGTCTATCGAGTCTGCTCGAACCTTAGATCCTTAGTTGGGTGCAGGGACCCTCCCATCCCTTGTGCTCCAGAACCCCTATCATCCATCCCCACCCCCCTGGAACAGGCCATCATCTGATACATCCACTTTCTGTGTCTGTCCCACCCTCTCTTGAAGCCCTCCACTGTGGATCTCTGAACCAGCTCACCAGGCAGTGCATTCAAGGTCCACCACCCTCTCAGTGAAAACCTCCTCCTCTTTCCCCTCACCCTTCCACCTTCCAACTTCAAACCATGCCCTCTGGTGATACCTCCCTGCTTTAGTCTAAAGATCCCTCCATGTTTACCCTATTTATTCCTTGAGGTACTTGAAGACCTCAATCATGTCCCCTGTCTCTCCTCCTCCAATGAAAACAGGCAGAGCTCCTCAAGTCTGTCCTCATCGTCAAATCCCTACCCTCATATCATCTTTGTTGCCCTCCTCTGTACCCTCTCCAGGAGCTGTATGTCCCTCTTCAAGTGTGGTCTCCAGTACTGTACACAGTACTCAAGGTGTGGTCTAACCAGTCCATTGTACAGCGGCAGAATCACTTCCTTGCTCCTAGAGGTGATCCCGTAACGATGCATCCCAACATCCTGTTTGCCTTGCTAGCCGCTCTCCTGCACTGCTCAGAGTTATTCATACATGCATCCACCATGACCCCTAGGTCTTCTTCCCCTATTGAGGCCTTCAGCACCTCCCTTCCCAGGTTGTACCTGTGTTTAGGGTTTCCCCGACCAAGATGCAACACCTTGCACTTGGTGATATTGAAATTTAATTTCCATGTGCGAGCCCAGCTTTCCAGGGTGTCCAGGTCCCCTTGCAGGGCCAACCTCCCCTCTTCTCCCTCAACTACTGCTCCCATCTTGGAGTCATCCACGAACAGACTCATTTCACACCCTATACCCTCCCTGATGTCCGATATGTATGCATTAAACAGGATCGGACCCAGGACCGAGCCCTGCAGTACCCCACTACCAACCTCTCTAGGGTTCGAGAGCTCCCCACAGATCACTACTCTCTGGGTGCATCCAGCTAGCCAGTTTTCAATCCATCTGACCATCAAAGGGCCTACTCCTAACCCCATCAGTTTCTCCACCAGACCATTGTGGGGGACAGAGTCAAACGCCTTGCTGAAGTCCAAGAATAATACATCCACAGGCTTTCCCCTGTCCAGTTCTGATGTTACCCATTCATAGAACTCCACAAGGTTGGTTTGACATGATCTACCTGGCACAAACCCATGTTGCCGACTATCCAGACCTCCCACCTCCTCCAAGTACACCCCCAATCATTCCTTTAGTATACTCTCCATTAATTTTCCCACCACTGAGGTCAAACTGATGGGTCTATAGTTACCTGTTCTTCCTCAACCCCTTTATGGATTAGCACCATGTGCCTCTCGCCAATCCTAGGTACCCTCCCTGTCTCAAGTGACCTGTTGAAAAGCTCCGCCAGGGTGCAGCTAGTATGTCCGCCAATTCCCATAGTATTGTCGGATGAATGCCATCTGGCCCAGGAGATTTGTCTTTCTTTAGGGCCTTGAGGGCTAACTGACACCCTTTGGCGGAGATAGCATCATCTGTCCCCTCCACCTTACTGGCCTTTTTATCCTTACCCAGATGTGACACCCTGGGGTACCTCTCCTCCCTCTTGCTCCATTTCTGTTGCTCTCTGATCCCACTTACTGCTGCTTCTATCCCCTTCGTGCCTTGCTTTGTAGATATCCCATCCCCCTCCCTAGTGAACACAGAGGCAAAGTACTCATTAAATACATCTGCCTGGTCCCTCACCTCTTCCACCCACCCTCCTTCTGATCTCAATCTGCTGAGATGGCTCTAGTTTTTCTCCGCTCCCCAATGTACCGAAGAACCCTTTTTCCCTCCATGTATCCCTGTGCCAGCCTGCTGTTTTACTGGACTTTGCTCCCTCACCATAATGGTGACTTTTCTAGATGCAAGCTGGTACATTTCTTATCCCTATCCTCTTTGTTGTTTTATATTTTTGTAGGCCGCCTTCTTTTCCCTGACTGCTACCTGTACCTCACTGGACCACCAGCATGGTTTATGTGACCTTGCTCCCTTATGTTTCAACTTAGCGCAGATCCTGACTGCCTCATGAAGTCCCCATTTTATGACCTCCCATCTCCTTTCCACACTTGTCATTGAGGTAATCCCCTTCAAGTGATCCTTGAGAATATTTCCCATGCCCATGAAGTCTGCTCCTGAAGTCCACTGCCAGTGTCCTAGATCTCACCCCTCCCCCATGCTTATTTGAAACCAGACAATATTGTGGTCGCTCCCAGTCAGGGGGTCCTGTACAACCATATCCCTTACCAGATCCCCATCTGCCAGAACCACATCCAGGACATGCCCCTCCCTTGTGGGTTCCATCACATGCTGTGTTAAGAACACATCCTGGAAGCCATCCAGCAGCCTCTGCTCCTTGGCCACCTTAGAGGACATGGTTCCCCAGTTTGTACCTGGCATATTAAGGTCCCCATTCAACACCACTCCTTCCCCTTTTGGTCCACACTGGTCAATGATGTTGTCCAGCAAACCATCCTCTAGAACATCACTCATCCCGGGGGACCTATATACTACACCCAGCTTGACCTTATCTCCTGTTGGGGATCGTAAGGTGACCAATAACGCCTCCACGTTTCCCTCTGCCTCTTCTACCCTAGCAATTTCTATGTCATCTCTAATGAACATAGCCACTCCACCCCCTTTGCCCTCCTTTCTATCCTTCCTAAGCATAGTGTACCCCCATATGTTTAGGTCCCAGTCATGGTTTTTGTTGGCCCACGTCTCCGTGACCGCCGCCACATCCACCCCGAACAGCATGGCCTGGAACTCTGGCAACTTGTTTCCCAAGCTCCTGGCATTTACTAACACCAACCCCACCCCTTATCCCTGATCCTCTTTGTCGAATCCTACCCAGATTCCTTATACTTCCATCCTCCTCTGCTCCTCCTGAAACCTCCACCCCAGTCTGTTTCCTCCCCTTGGGCTTGAGGCTACTCTCCTCATCTGGAGGAGAGGGCTTCTGGTCAGCCCTCCTTATCCCTTCCCCTCACAAGTTTAAACCCCACCTTTCTTGTATGTAGTCAGCCATCCCTGTTTAAGGACTTCCTTCCTAATGGGGCAAGATGAAACCTCTCCTTGGCATATAGTCCCTTATCCTCCCAAACTCCATTCCAGTTCCTAACACCCCAACCCACTTTCTTCACCCCACTTCCTGAGCCAGTCATTAACCTCTGTGAGCTTCTATTTTTTCTCCACTGAGGCCTTTGGTACTGACAATATCTCCAAAAGGAAATGTTGCATCCATTGTCCCGACAGACTCTGGCAAGTTCTTGGAACCTTGCTTGGATTTCCAAAACGCTATTTCCCTCTAGATCATTAGTTCCCAAATGCACCAGGAAATCCGGTCTACCTCCACAATCCCTAACCATTTCATACACCATGAACTTTGCTCTGTGTACTGTCAGCCCAGAGATACTCACTACTTTCACCTGGCTATGGCATCCACCCCCCTGTCCCTCCCACTGGATACCCCTAATCATCGAGTCTCTCAATAACAGAACCTTAACACCGCCATCATCCTTATGGTTACCTCCACTATGCCCTCTCAGCCCCCCTTCCCCCCCTTTATTCATGATCTCAATTTCATGGGAGTCTTCCTGCCTTATTAGAGACCCCTTGTCAACCTCCCTTTCTGCCTCCTTGCTATTTTACCCACTTAACTCAAACCCCTCTGAATAGGTGTCCCTTTAACCCTCTTATCAAACCATTTATCCTGGCCCTGATGGTTTCCCTTCCCCACCTGCCATCCTCCCCTTGTAATAGTACCCCTGCCTCCAGAGGCTCTCTGGGTCCCTTTAGCTAGGGCCCCATCCTTGGTACTGACCCCCTGCTGAAGGGGGCCCTCTCCACCTCCTTGTCTCCCAGTTTCTTCCAATCATGCTCTCCTCCTCATGTCTGGAATATGTTGCATCTCCCATCTGCTTAACATTTATGTTCCTCTACCTCTGGGACTATTTCTATCCTTTCCATAGCCAGTCTGTGATGCCTTATGGGTATCCGACCCCTCCGCCTCTGTATAAGTTTCCTCATTTCCACCACCCTTCCTCCCCCTCTAGGTTGCTTAGCAGCTCAAATTTATTGTGACACTCTATGTCAGCCTCCATCAAGTAACCCGAGTTTCCCCTGACTGCACCTCTAAACTGCCCTTCTTCCTCTCTTGCTCTGTTCACCTTAGGAGCTCCCTTCCCACAGTCTGCTGTTTTAGGCTTCTGCACAACAGCCCCTCCTGACTCTTCCCCCTCCACTCTCTTTGTATTCAGAATGTTCACTCCGTACGCTTTCCCCTTAGCACCAACTTCCCTATCTAAGGGTCCTCTGTCCCTAATATCCCCCTCCTGCTTGCTGTAACATAACGTCCTGTAATTTCAGAGCGTTGCCCCAGCCTCCCCTCAGCCCCACCCTTCTGCTGCCCATATCCACACCCCTTATCCTTGGACACCCCCCAGCTCCCCCAGCTTACTCCTTAACCAATATACCTCACTCCTGATACAAGATAGCTGTCTACAGAGTGGGCAGCCTCCCTCTCTCCAGGCCCAATTTAGAATTATTGCCATCCCACAGCCTGTGCAGCCTACAACCCTTCCGAAGATGCCTGCCGTGGTGGAATATGGCCACCCTGTTTATCCCCCTCTGTTTATAATGGCACACCCCCTTTTCTCAGTCTCTTTCCCCTGGAATACAGTTTCTCTCTATACTGACTGTAGTTATTTACAAACCCAATTTCAACCCCACCAATAAAGTTCCTAAGTCTCACAAACACATACAGTCCAGTGTGTGTTCGGTCCCACTTACAGTGTGTGTAAGCAGACATCAGGTACTGTATGATGTCACAGGTCCATCAGCTCCTGTTGCTTTGAATTTCAGTCCCCAACAGAAGTACTCAGCCCTTCAATCCCAACCCCCAGTGGCTTTTCAGTATTTAAGAAACACCAGGCAAACAACACATTTAAATTTCCCTCTAATTAACCCTGCCAAACAACTGTTCCCAAGCCTCCAATTTTATAATATCACAGCCCAAGTAACAGTTCTAATTCAAGGTAATAATTGTTAACACGTAGAACTAATGCCACTTCTAAAACTATTCAAATATTTCAGTTAAAACAGAATAGAACCCCAGACCTCTGTCCTACCAGCCTGCTGCTTAAATTTCCAAGTGAACAATGAAGGCCAAGGTAATTCCTATTTAAAGACAAGGTAATTGCAGCTAACGTCCCCTCCCCCTAACACCAGGCAAACAACACATTCAAATTTCCCTCTAATTAACCCTGCCAAACAACTGTTCCCAAGCCTCCAATTTTACAATATCACAGCCCAAGTAACAGTTCTAATTCAAGGTAATAATTTTTAACACATAGAACTAATGTCACTTATAAAACTATTCAAATATTTCAGTTAAAACAGAATAGAACCCCAGACCTCTGTCCTACCAGCATGCTGCTTAAGTTTCCAACAATTAAATGGGGAAATAATTGATGATGAGCAATTAATGGCAAATAACTTCAATCAATTCTTTGCAAGTATTTAAAAAAAAGGCTTCTATACCTACACTAAATTCTGACTCTATGGATCCTTTAATCAGTTTTACTATAGCAGAGACTTACTCAGTCATTAATTCATTTAAAACTTCCATCTCTGCAGGACCTGATTGTATTCCATCTGCTTTGCTAAAAAACATTTCATATGAATTAGCTGGACCCTTGACATTACTTTATAATGAGTCTATGGCAAAAGGGGTTGTCCTTAATGAATGGAAGGAAGCCCTAGTGATTCCCATTCACAAAGGTGGGTCAAGGCAGGGGGTCAAACACTACAGACCTATTAGTTTGACATCATGTTTGTGCAAAATAATGGAAAAATGTAATTCCTACAAAATTAAAAAAACAAATTTTGAATAGGGGCAATTTGATATTACATAACATGGTTTTCAACCAGGATGATCTTGCCATAGAAATCTGATCAACTTCTTTGAACCAATGAGTGAAGCACTGGATCAAGGTTTCTCTGTAGATGTCATTTTTCTAGACTTTGAAAAAGTCTTTGATTCAGTGTCACATAGAAGCCTAATAGATTGTTTATCCAAAATGGAATTAAATAAGCATATAATAACCTGGATGACAGAGTGGCTATGCGATAGAAGACAACAGGTTGCTCTTAGAGGATATAAATCTCCCTGGACTAAAATTACTAGTGGAGTGCCACAGAGTTCAGTTCTTGGCCCGATCTCATTCAACATTTCGATTGCTAGTATGAATACCATGGATTGAATATGGCTAAGTAAATATGCTGATGAAGCTAAAATGGGAGGACTTGTTAATGATACATTATCTGCTCAAAAATTACAGGCTAACTTCAACCTAGTCTCTATTTGGGCTAATGAGTACAAATTAATGTTCAATTATTCCAAATGTAAAGTTATGCATTTTGGGAAAAATAACAATTGTTTTAATTATGTCACTAATGGTAATATACTGAATGAAGAAAGTTCATAAAGGGATTTAGGTATCTTTATCACTAATGATCTAAAATTCTCAGAACACACAAATCATACAGTAAAAAAAAAATGTAATTGTCTGATTAATTGTATTTTGAAAAATATAAAAAGTAGAGAGTCAGAGGTATTAATTCCCTTGTATCTCAGCATACTGAGTTCAAACTTTGACTGTTGCTCTTCCTTTTGTTCTCCAACATTAATGCAAGATAAACTATCTAGAGAAAAGGTACAAAGAAGATTTACTAAACATATTACGAATGTGAGCTCTCTTCTGTATAAAGATAGATTAAAAAAACTAAATCTCTACTCACTTGAGTATCGTTCTTTGAGAGGAAATCTATGTTTAGTATACAAGGCTACTCAAGATATTATGCTATTTGAGTCACTGTGTTTGGATTGGCACCATTCTGTGTGTAAAACTAGATCTCATGACCTGAAATTAAGGGCTATTATAAATAAGACCATGAAAAGAGATAACTTTTTTACTCAGAGAATAATCTCTACCTGGAACTCCTTTCCTTTTGAGGTCGTCCTTAGTACCAATTTGACTCAGTTTAAACAGAATCTAGACTTTTATATGGATGAATCAAATATGATTACCACCTATGCTAGGTGGCGAGATTATAAAGGGCTAGTCCCTCGATCTCGTAACTCTCCTATGAACCTATTAACCTACGATGGTACTATATTAAATATTCACATCAGATGCTTGTTATCACACAAAAGTATCCTTATCGGATGTTTGTTTCCCCACTAAAACATTTGGCAATCAAATCAGTCTGGCAAGTTTAACCCATGGAATTAAGTAAAAGTACTTTTAACCCGATCTACTTAAATTTAAGTCCAGTAACTTTAACCAACCATATTTAAGCTGAAGCATTTTAAAACTGGATTAATCTAGTCATAATGTATAACTGTAATTGTTTCAGAACTACCCACTAAGCTGAAGCAGGAGTAACTTCATCCAATTTAGTTTGATTGCACAGTTGGGGCCAGATATTGAAAACATTGAGCTGGACACAAACCGTTTGTGCAGGGTTTCAGCCGGGTTTGCGCAGGTCCCCTATGGTCAAAAGACCAAATAGCATGGGCAAATTGTGTTAGTGCCACACAAAACTATAATGTATGCACCATGCAAAGAGAAGGGGCATATACATGAATACAGGTGCTATGCTATATTCAGCACATTAGCACCACGCAAAGTGTGTTTGTGTGACTGTGCGACACTTTGCATGGTGCAAATTACTGCCCAGAAAAAGGTAGTCTTAACTCTGAGCAAAACAAGGATGGGGGTTGGGGACTCAGCAATAACAGGCAACATGGCCGTATACGGCATACCTCCCTGACCGCGACACCATAACAGTGGACAATGTCGATGTCAACAACTTTGACAGTTCACTGTAATGGTGCACCAGAGTCCTGGGTACACTGTCTCCCAAGTCCTGCACCCCCTCCCTGAATCAACTCCAACTCGGAGTTGATTATTGTTAGTACAGGGGGTGTTGGGGGCTGAACTCCCCCTTAAGGGGATTCCGGGGGCATCTCCCCCAATAGAAACAAGGACTGGGTTCCATTTATGTCAACCACAACTTGCAGTCAACATAAATTCCATTACTGTGATGCTGGTTGCTGAAACTGTTGTCAAACCGGCAACATAGAGCTGCCATACGCAACAATAGCATCATGGTGCTCCTGATGACTGCAGCCAATAAGGAGGCAGAGAGGGCAGACAGCCACCCTGGGCCACTCCATATGCCATGAAAGAGACATGATGCACACAGATGGCACTACCCATGTCACCATCATCTGGTTCCAGTCACAACCCTGCCAGACATTTGTGGGTACCCCAGCCAACAGTGGACACCTTGTCTATGCATCCATGCAGCACACATGTCCAGCCTTCATGAGGGGTACACCACCACAAGCCAGTACACACATGCAGCACTTGGGGAATGGAGGGTACTGACTGGATGCTGTACAGGTGGCCAGGCTGCACCACATAGTAGGTGCTGCCATACGACTGGGGCCATCCACAAGTGCACATGTGCCAATGATGGGAATGCTACCTCACATCAGTATGCCTGTATGATGGTATGTGTCTTCCCCCCACCCCCCGGAACACATACCAGACACCTGTCCAGGCTCCCCATCACACACAGCCAGCCATGTGTATGTCAATATGGGAATCCCATACCACTGGCACAGCGTATGTGGTTCACAGGACAGTACGACTGTGGAGTCCACTGTCAGAACACACCTGCCAGCTGTGCATGTCACTGTGTGGATAGCAGAAGTTATTGTTGCTTGGCACACCTTAGGCACTGCTGTGTCCCTCACAATACCAGCTACTATGGTACTGTACCATCTGTTACACATTGTAGCAGGGATAAGAATATGCTTATGGCATTCAGCACAACTCATTCCTCTACTGCTAGTCCCCTGGACCACAATAGCCTGTGCTTCTGAGTCCAAACCCAACCTGCAGCTACTAAATTGTTTATCATGTCTGACATACAGGTGGAGCTGTGAGCACACCCAGCTTGCAGTTACTAACCTGTAGTTCCAGTCTGACATACAGGTGGAGCTGTGTGCGCCATGCAACAGCGTCTGGCAATCTACATGGTAATACATGCAAAGCAGGCCATAATGAGATGCTAATGTGGCTGTTTGCCCACAGATTGCCTAAGTAAGCTCATTTGCATAGGAGCTTTAAATATAGCAAAATATAGCACCGGGCTAATGTGTTAGCACCGAGCAAACATGTTAGTGCCAGGCAAACCTATCAAAACCATAGCGCAGTTCTTCTCTGTTTGGCCTGCAATGTTATTTGCAGTTGGTGTGCACCACTTCATTGCTATCACCCACATTGGCCACCGACTGCAAACCTGTCTTACTCCACCTCTGTGTGCTCTGGGCTGCTGTTGCAGTTTGGCCTTCCTGGTTGTTATACTCAGAGCTGTCTTAATTGCTGGGCTATTTTTGCACTGCACTCTCAGCACTTTTTGCACTGCTTCACTTGCACACTATATTCAACTGATTTGCCCTGGAGCTGTTCCTTTGAATATATCATGCAAATGGTTCTGGGCGAAGTGTGCAAGCCATGCAGTGCTAATTTTGTCCCCCGGAGCTAAGTTTTGAATATCTGGCCCTTAGAGAGATGTTCTTTTTTGTTTTGTTTTTTTACCAATCTCTAGCTGTAATCATTGCTATCCATACTAGCTCCCATCACAATTTCTAGATTAGTCATTATCATCTGTTATGGCATTAGAGCAGGCATCACTGTTATGTTTTTAAGGCATGCATCAACTGAGACAAATCAATCTGTAGCAATTACCAGTTGTGCATAAACCCTGCTACCTGTGATCAATAGTGGCCTGTTTAGGTAGTTAACAGAATAATGCCCCACTCTAGCTAAATATTGACTTAGACCTTGACAACAATAAACAGAATAACTCCTCCCCCCTTGCTAAATATTACCTTAACCATTGACAATGGAAATAAACATTCAAAAGTTAGCCCACCAATATGCTCCTCCTCCTCCTCCTCCCTTTATTGTCCTATCATTGGAGTGCCCCAGGGTGGTGTATTTAATAAATGGTGGAGGCAGGGGTGGGTGAGAGGGCAAAACGTTAAGCTGCTTGATGGAAGTGTATGCCCCTCCAGCTTTCCTCCTCACTGTCCCAAAACATGCTTGCTGGCTGATCATTTCAGGGGAGAGGGGGTCTCAGTAAAGGACAAAGCCACCTCTAGCCCCTGAGAAGTTCCACCAGCTTCTCCCTTCTGAAAGAAATTGACCGCATTCTAAAAGCCGGTTGCGGCTTTGTTCTGTTTCAAAGTTTGGTGCCTATGGAGCCAATTTGATTGGGCAAGAAAAGTTAAGCTGGTGGATGGAAATGTATGCCCTTCCAGCTTTCCTCCTCACTGCTAAAAACACACTTGCTGGCTGATCATTGCAGGAGAGAGGGGGTCCCATTAAAGGACAAAGACACCTCTAGCACCTGAGAAGTTCCTCCGGCTGCTCAACTTTACGTAGGTTGCAGTTACTGCACTAACTAATATTCAAATGCTTTAAAGTCCTCTTACCTTCTAGAATAGAGAAGTACTCCCCTTGTCACAGACAGCAAGAAAGTGCAGCAGAAAAATCCTTTTATGCCCACAATACCTCCAGCATACCAATGTGATGACATTAGCAGGATGCACCAGGCATCCTTTCACAAGTAACTACTGTGCAGCTTGGTTCCAATGGTCCTGTCATAGCTGCACTGTGGATACTAGTTACAGTACCAGTGTAAGAGTATAAAGTAATCTATCTCAGGAGCTGAAAGCTCTTTTCCTTTTTTTTACACATATTTTTCTCTCTCCCAGTGCCTGCAGGCCTCAGTAGCGGTTAAACCGACCATCCGTGCTCTGTCCCCACTGCAACTGTCAGGGATCATGCTGCACAGCACTGGGGGAATTTTACAGTGGTTTTTCAGCTTGCTTGTTGTTTCTTGAATCCCCACACTTGAGGACACCAGCATGAAGGATGTAAGTCAAGGCTGTAGACATGCTAGCGCACATCTCATCCAAGCACCTAACAGCATCCTCCCTTCCCCACACCATGAGACCCGCAGTGCCACCTGTGCATCCACAGGTGGTGGTAACAGGGTGATGTGACAGCCCTCCCCCCATGGAGGGGGAGCTCATCCTATGGGATGCTTGGACCTTCTCCCCCAAGCCAGCACCCAATGACCCAGGCTCATTCCCTAATCCAGGCCACCAGTGTCATAGGCAGTAATGTTACTGATGCACCAATGGGCCGGCTTAACTCTTTTGCTTTTTTTTTTTTTGCTTCTATTAGTCTATCTCATTCTAGTAGTTGGTGTATGTCCCCTGTATGATTTCGCCATTCCTAACTGTTTAATAAGATAGGATGTTGTGAGTGTGTGTGTGTGTGTGTGTGGGGGTGGAATAAAACTTCATTCACTTAATATTTCCACGTAGGAACTAAATTACCCATCGCTATAAGCAAGCTGTCAGTTAGCATGGGTGCTGCAACTAGTGGTGATAGAGCAGTATTAAAAGAAGGGGTTTACTATAAATTACATTGAGCCTTTGGTTACGCTGTCCTGCAAGTAAATAAATCACCTGACCCAGTTTATCCTGTTTTATTGGCAGCTTTTCACAATATTCACTGGGATAGTAATGGCTTGTGGATCTTCAAAATATTCAATGAAAATATTTTTTCTGTGACCCTAGTTTTAAATATGGAAAGGATGGATACATAAACTCAAAAGGATTTACTGAGCCCATGGATAAAACGTTACAGTTGCACAGCACTTTAAACCTGGTCAATGAATGTAAAAATTGCAAAGTGCTAAGATTCTTCAGTGATCACCCAAGTCTATGACATGGTTTCAGTACCTACTCATTTAATTACCACCAGATTCTTCATTTAAATTACAACATAATAAGTGAACTGAATATTTGTTGATGTGTTCCGTAGGGGGTTACGTAAATCATTCTGCTCTTCAATGTTTGATTTAAAGATCATTGGTAATGGCTCAGGAATGGGTAAACAAAACATTATTCCTGTGCAGATACACTATTCTTTATGTCTGTGGCAATGGTATTGACATACTATTGCTATAAAGTTAAAGGCCGGAATATTCATAGCTGTTGCACATGGTGCAACTGAGTTGCGCTGGTGCAAATGCGGACATGCGCCAAAGAGCAATATTCAACAGGAGTCATGGCACAGCGCAAATCCCATTGCACCAATGTGCAACTATAATGAATGCAGGTACAAGAGCAGGGGGCGTGCCCATGAATATCTGGTGCAGTGCAATATTCAACCGTGGAACCATGGCGCAAGTGCGAAGCAAAACCGGGATGCGCCGAGCAGACTTGAACCTATAAGTACAGGGTGCAATCACACAGACAGCACTTGTGCCAGGCGAGAGGGTGAGAGAGACAGTGCCAAAATATAGACAGAAGGAAGGGCAGACAGACAGAAAGACAGACCAAGAGAGACAGAGCTAGTGAGAGACAGACAGACAGACAGAGGCAGCCACAGAGGGAGAGGGACAGAGGTGACAGTGAAAACTGAGACCGAGGCAGAGAGAGTGCAAGGAACAGGTGGGCACAGTGCCAGGCAGTGCACCAGAATGGCACACAGCCTACAGCAGCTGAGTGCCCAGGGGTATACAGGACAACACGGGCCATGGATAGTGCACCCTTCCTGAAGGAGGCTGTAATAAGGGGTATGAGGGGGCAGGAGGAACAGCGATGTGGCCGAGGAAGGGCCCATAGGCAGTATGCCCGGAACAGGTGGTATCATGCCTGCACCACCTTTGAGAACTATGCTGACATGGAGATTGTGGGATGGTGCCACCTGAACAGGGCCATTCTGAGGCAGCTCTGCAAGCTGTGCAGTGAGGAGATGCAGGCATCCACAAGATGGAGCAACGCAATGTCTGTGGAGACCAAGATGACAGCTTTCATGTGCCTACTCACCACAAGCACCTTCCAGAGGCCAACGGGGGACACCACAGGCATAACCCAGTTGGCCACATCACGCCTCCGCACACAGTTCCTTAATGCTCTGCTGCCACGTGCTTCGGAATACATCCATTTCCCCAGCACGCAGGCAGAGCGTACAGCAACCATGCAGGACTTCCACAGGGTAGCACATATGCTTGGCATGCTGAGGCCATTGACTCCACCCTCATGGGAATCTGCACACCACCTGGCCCTGAGGGTGTGGTCTATATCAATAGGAAGGGGTGCCCGAGTGTCAACTGCCACATGGTGTGCAATGCCAATGGGCGCATCACCAATGTCTGTGCCACACACCCTGGGAGTGCACAGAATGCATTCATCTGGCATAGCTCTGCATTGTGCCACAGGTTCGAGCATGGGGACATCCTCACAGGCCACCTAGTGGGTGAGTATGGGATGGGCATGGGGTGACAGGCAGAGCAGGCCATGGGATGGGAGAGAGCAGGGTGGGTGTGCTGGTGAGGGTGCCAGGGACAGGCAAGGGGCACAGCAAAGGATGGCAGAGGGCTAACCATGTCAGTATCCACACAGGAGACAGTGTCTATCCACTGAGGCCCTGGCTGTTCACCCCCTATTGGCACCCATCATCCCCAGCAGAGGAACGCTAAAATGAGGCACACGCCAGCACGCGCAACATCATTGAGCATGTATTTGGCATGTTGATGGCACATTTCTGTTGCCTAGACAGGTCTGGCGGTGCCCTACAGTAAAGCCCCTTGAAAGCCTGTGGCCTATTCCTGGCCTGCTGCATACTGCACAACATGGCCATTGACTGTGGGATAGCTGTCGAGGCTGATGAGGGTGACAGTAGTGGAGACAATGGAGGCAATGGGCAGGAGGGTGGTGGACAGCCCCCCTGGGTGGAGGGATCCCCAGCTGCAATGGATGGAGTGGCAGCATCATGACACCATCGCACAGGATCACTATTGTGCACACAGGTAGGTGGCGCAGAAGCCATGCAAAGGCCACACACACAGGTACAGCACACAGGCAGGGGTGTGCATGGCAGTGGGCATGCACACACAGCGGCATGGTGCAGGGCTAGGGGAGTCAGTGGCATTCAACCACGCACAACTGCACACAGTATTACACAGCAACACACACACACACACACCCATGCACCCGCACCCCCAGATGCTGGCATGTGGTGGGGATCAAATGCAATGCACCAGTGCAACCAGTGGTGAACTGCCCTCTTCACACCCACACCATACAGCCAGCGGCTGGGCAGGCACGTACACAGGCAGCATGTGGTACAACACACAGGTGTCACACCAGTGGTAAGCACACACACACACTGTCTGTGCATGCACAGGGTGGCAGCTGCAGGCAGCAGTCAGGGCGGCACCAGGGCAGCTGCACCGGGGTCCATCGGCAGCCACAGGCTGCTCATTGGACACAGGGGGTGTCAGCAACAGCCCCCCCCAGGGGTTGAACTGTGGGACTGTGACTGGGTCCACGCAGGGGTGCATAGGCACCCAAACAGGCCCACCCATGGCATGCCTGGGATGCCAACAGCAGAGCCCGGTGTTGACAGTGAGGGTAACACCCAATGCCGGGATCGTGGGATGGACAGTGCACTGCATGGGATCTGTGGTGGCTGGCCATGCCCTGTGGCAGCCAGCAGTGCAAGGCCATCTGTTTTTGCATTGGCAATGCTATCCTGGGATGCAGTTGTGGCCTCCTGCATGCACTGTATCACCACCAGGAGCTGCGCAGTGCCCCTCTCATGCTGCTTGGCCACCTGGCGCATCTCCGCATGCAGTGCATGCATCCCAGTGGCAAGCAGCACCTGTTGCTCCACAGAGGCCCGTGGCAAATGGGTGTGCTCTGCCAGTGGGTCAGCATCCTGGGGTTCCTCAGTGGAATGCCGACCATCCTGTGGTGACCAGCCATGCTGCACAGCTCCCCTCTCAGGTGGAAGCTGCACAGTGGGGTCCTCATGGGGCATGTTCCTAGCTAACACCCCGGCGGCGGACCCTGCTTTCAGCTGCCCTGTGGCACCTGCAGCCTGCTGCCATTGCCTATCCTGTCGCTGACTGCTGCCCAGCGCCTGAACAGGTGCACCACTACCACCACATGGCACAGCTGTGGCAGTGCACACAGCTGCACCCACAGTGGTGGCTGGCAGATGTTCCTCCGCTGTCAGGTCACTGGACATGCCGCCTGTGTTGGAGTCTGGTATGGGCATCTCCCCCACTACACCACCCATGCTGTCCAGGGTTAAGGTGAGGTCATCATTGGCGTCGGACCCTGCCCCGATCTATGTCTCCACACACAGGATGCCAAGACTGGCATCCTGGAGAAACACATCCAGAGCCTTGGCTGACTCCATGCCCAGGACATCTGCCTGGACAGTGGTGGTGTGCTGAAGCCTTTCGGGCCCCTGGATGCCGGTGGAGGTGGATGGCTGGTCATCCAGGACTGGTTCTGCCTCCACGGCCGCTGCCAGTGCCCCATCCTCTGGATGCAGGCATGCCGGTACTGAAAGAAAAAACAGGTGTGTCAGTGATGCAATGCCCACAAGTGCCCCCCCAACACAGTCACTGCATGCTGTGTATGGCCGACATATGTACCATGCATGATGGGCTGCCACCTGTCTGGAATCCACCACCAGGCACACCCTCCATGGTGCTGCAGTGCATGGTGGCTTCCACCAGCTCCTCCTGCACCATGAGCAGTGGCGCATCAGCAGACCCCCCCTCCAGTGGCATTCAGGGCCATACAGTTGGCCGCCACCTTCTCCTTAATGTGCCATTTGTCTGTGCTCACCTTCTTGTGGCACTTCTGCATTGACTGCTGGTGGCTGCCCTGCTGGTTCACACATACCATCACCTCCTCCCAGGCCCCAGCTCTGGCCTGCGGTGTGCCCATGCCACCATTCAACAGCAGCTCCCTGTTGAGGTAAGCCTCGAACAGGGCCTCTGATTCAGCCTTCATGAGGTTGGGCCTGCACACTTGTGAGCAGGCCCACACTCCGCTTCCTCCTCCCTTTCCAACATGACACTTCCTGTGGACATGGAGAGCATAGTGTGTCAGTGGCAGCAGCACCCTATTCCATTCCCCCTGCTGAGCTGGATGTGCTCAGTGTGCTCCAGCAGCATGCGCAACTTACCTGAAAAGGAAGCAACACCGGTCCATGGCCTGTGCCTAACCATAGCGCTTTTATAATGTATCACATGCAAATGAGCTTTGACGCAATGGTAATGACATGCTAATTCCCCCAGTGCACCACGCATTGGCTGATGAGCTCATTTGCATGCAGCAGCTGAATATTGTGTATTTGCTCCATGTGCAATGGGATTGCTCCAGAGCAAGTCGCAGCACAATGTGCATGCATGCGCGGTGCACGGGACCACAGTACACATGCTCCAGATGATGTACTATTGCACACTGTGCGCACACTGCTCAACAAGACTCATGGTGCACAGTGTGCCATGCCTGGTATTGCGCATGTGTGCACTGTGCAGTAGCCGACTTCTGACCCCTGTCATGACCTCAGTCCCTGGCTGACCCCGCACCCAAGACCCCACCTAGCCAAGTCCATGCCACACATCTTTGTGTGTGTGCGATAGGTGGATGCAGCTCATGTCCCCTTGGCCCATGCATCTGGTGCATGCAGTGGCCATGTGCTCCTGCCACTGCCATTTTAGTCTGTGGCTTGCACCTCAGACATGGTGCAGCAGTGATGTGGATGGGCAGCAAACTGGATACAGGTCTCGCTTGCCAACCCCGTGGCCTGTGTCCAGACCCATGCACCCCAGCTGTTCCAGCAGGTGCTGCTGCAGCAGCCCCGGGTGGCTGTGTGGCAGGCAACTGCTGACTTACTGGGGAAGTGCACAGGGGTGGCCAGGACCAGCGAGCAGTGTCACCACCGATATGGGGACCTGGTTCGGTACTGTGGTGTTGGCTTGGCTGCCTGGCATGTCCTGCAGGGCAGTGTACTACCGTCTTGCACATTGTGGGGTGGCATCACCCTCCGCCACTTGCATTGCGCTGTCACTGTGTGGGACATGTCAGGCAGGGGCTCATCCTGTGCACACGGGTGGGGGTGGCGGGCAGCTGCTGTGGTTGGTTGCTGATGTGTACCTGTTTCTATTCCATTCCCAGGACCTGAAGACCACAGACTGGTGGCGCTGGCAGGATGCCAGGCTGCAGCAGCCCAGGGTGGAGGGGCAGCTTTGGCATCAGTAGGGCCACAGAGGGCAGGTAGGCACTGACATTGTTCTGTGCACTGTCATTGAGGGGTGACAGGTGAATGGGTGCGGGCATGTCCACCTGTGCCGTGTGCCATGGCAGCTGTGCGTGTCACACTATGCATGGTGCCGCTACTGTGGCACATCCATTGCACACATGTGCCAGCTGCTGGTGGGGTGGATATGCACCTGACCACCACTGATGTTGCTGTGGTGCTGCCCGGGCACTGTGCCATGTGACTGCCATAGCCAGGGCCCCTACTTTTCTGCGGCACAGTGGGACCAAGTTCTGCGGCAAGACTACCATTTGCCGCAGAACTTCTGCGGCTGTGGTTTGTAATTTCTGCGGAAGTTCTGCGGCACTAACAAACTACCACATCACAGTGTCGGCTTGTTATCCTGACTTCTTTTTCAGGGCAGTGGTTATAGCAATCAGGATGGTGGAAAGCACAGTAACACTAGTTCAAAAAATAACAGACTTATAAAAATAATTGTATGCCTAAAAAAGCAAAACAAATGTCTCTCCCTTAAGGTCCTAGCCTGTTGCATAAATATATACGTAGAGGGCATCTTATATGATAAATAAGGTATTTCTTTATGCATGCTATCCATCTCACTAATGAGGTTTCCACTGTTTATCACTTATATATTTGTATGTGCTTTCTACACCACTCATGAGGTTCCAACTGTGTATCACTTAAATTTTTAAATGCAATCTGTACATACATACAAATGTATGTGTGTGTGTGTGTGTGTGGTGAGAGAAACAGAGATACTGTGTGTGTGTATGTATATATGTGTGTATATATATATATATATATATATATTAATTTCCATGAACTTGCATCCTCATTCAGACAGGTCCCATTGGAAATAGAATAGAGGAGTTATTGCAAAATTTATTTTTCATGTCATCTTTCTTACCCTGACACACTGCGTAACACCATCAGGCCATAACATGCATGTGAACCAATTGTGAGATAGAGCTCTCCAGTCCATTACAATGTGTCCACCATGTGACAGAACACTGCACCATACCTTCCCAGGCTCTGAGTAGTGATGTGTTCCACCAATCCTTGTGCTGCCCAGCCAGCTCCCAGAGCTAATCTCTGAACCTGAGTTGCCGGCACAGAAACACAGCATGCTACCCTCTGGCCCAACAGCCGTCCCTGCAGACAACATTTCTCCATAACTTTTAGGTGATTCTATCAACCAATGACAATATGTAATCAATAACCCTGGCAAAAATGCGTACAGTGCAATTATTTATTTAACTAGTCTATTCTTTCAACAGGTCTACACATTATTATATTCCAGTTTTCTGGGCATAATTACTTTATTTTTCTTAAAAATGACAGTTAAATTCATTTTACCAGTTATTCATTTCAGATGGCATCTCTATAACTTAAAGGCACAAATAGGTTTGTACAAAGTGAGGTATGGACTTAACAGGTCTGTGCTATTGACAAGGTTTTGTTTAAGCTGGCCCTAGTGCAATAATGTAAGACTGAAAATTGTATTAGGCTGTAGTGCAGGTTGAGCAAATATCACCATGGATGATGTGCTATGCCACCGTCTCTGGAAGTGGGAGCTGTGGTAGATAAGTGACTGTTCATTTCTGTTGCAGAATGCAGTCATTTCGTTAGCTGATGTATGATGTTATAGCAATGATAACATCACATTCTGTGCATATGGGGGGTTTTGGATATAAAAAGAGGGGAAGGGAACCAGATTCTATGGATAAACAGAAATATTAATAAAAAATCACCAAGAAGAGTGAATTCTCTTGGCACATAAAGTTCTGAAATACATTGCAAGTTCTACGCAAAATTCTGTGGCCGCAGAATTCTAGGGGCCTTGGCCATCGCGCAGTTGGATGGCCACTGTGCGGCGGGGACCACCGCTGTGCACTGATGTAGTGTGCCATGTTGCCAGCAGGTGTTGGCCGACGCCCCTGTGGGTGACCTGTATGGGCCCTCCGGGGGGGGTGTTCCCTCTGCCCAGTACACGCTGTGGTTGGGCCTGGTTTCTTGAGACATTGCACTGATCACCTGTCCTGTCCCTTGTCCTAGGTGTCAGCCTGCGGCGTATGAGGCCCCTCTACTGTTGGCTCCTGTGGCAGCTGATTCTTATAACTTCTACAACAATGGATGCGGTGATGCAGGTCTGCAGAATGATCCTGGTGGACAGGGGGCTGCAATGTCAGCAGGGGGTGGCAGGCTGTGGCCACTGCTAGTCAGGCCTTCAGTTCCCCTGTTTCCCCAGCCATACCTCCCCCTTCTGTCCCTCATGCCACTGTACAGTCCCTGTTCCCTGTCACCTTCCCTCACTATGCCTACCCTTTCCCAGCCCCTGGTTATTGTAAATAATTTGTACCACAATATATTTTTTTGACTTACCTGCCTGTGTCTGTGTCTGCTTTGCAGGTGGCATGAGGAGCCATGCTGCAGTGGTTCAGTGCCTGTCCATGTGGTGTGCATGTGTTGGGGTGCATGTTGTTCTTCTGTGGATCACTGCTGTGTGCCATGTTGGTGGTATCCCTCCCCTCGGTAGATGGCTGTGCCTTGGGGTGTCCTTGGTGCGGCTGTCAGGGTTCTGTGGTGGGTGTGTCTGCTTGGCTGCTTGGTCCTGGGTGTGGCCTGCCCTGGTCTGGATGTGCAGGGGGGGCATGTCCTGCTGCCTGCGAGGGGCCCCCTTGGTGTTCCTCTGTCCCCTAATGGCACCCCCTGTTGCCTACTGTCTGTGCCAATTTTGTGTTCTAGAGTGGGGATCTGGGTGCCTGTGTGTGCCCTGCTTTGCCCAGCTGGTGGTGGCCTCCTGTGGCCTGTCACTATGCTTCACTGGCTCTGCCCCTGGGTCTCCTCTCTGTGCCATTCCCCCTCTGTTGCTCTGCTACCATGGTTGCCCTAGGGCTTATGTGTCTGCCCATGGCACATCCACGGTTGCACCATGGCACATCCTCAGTTGTGACATAGTGCAACTGTGCCATATTCAGCCAGGTTGCGCTGGTGCAGTGCAGCCAGTGCAACCTCTAAATATGGCTCCTGTTGTGCCACGGCACATGGGATTTGCGCTGTGCCGGACTTGTGCCGGCCTTTGGCACATTTCTGAATATCTGGCCCAAAAAGTCATTTTAGCATCTTGTAAGACAATTAAGAACAAACTACTTCATTGTTCAAAGACTAAAGTAATAGTAGTGAAAGCATAACCAAGGTGAACAACCTAAATGCATCTATAAATAGGCAAGGAGAGTTTGGACATTTTTTTTACCAGTAAAAAGCACACTGGTAGTGCATTTCCAGGTGTATCCTGGTAAGTGTGGGGGGTGATACATAAACTGGTTTGGTACCACATTACAAATACTTTGGTTTGCAACTTGATGTCCATTCTGAAAACTTAGTTGACAAATAGAAAAATGCAAAATAAAAATTAAATTTTATCTCGCAGGAAAACTTCACTTGGTTAATCTATCCTGCTCTACTTAATTGTTTCTGAAATATTGTTTACCACCAGTCTTCAGTGTCCTTGAGTAAGTCAGATGTTTGCAACAAATGGCTAAATATATGTTAAACTGCTTTTTTTTCACACACCACTGTAATATACCCTACTCCCTGAACTGTGAGAACTTGTAGTACATAATCTATTCTATTTTATCCTTAGGAGTTTATCAGCCCTCTACAGAAATAGATACAGTTTTTTTAAGAAACAACCAAGACACACAATCACACTTGGCACCCAAGCATAATGCATTGATAAAATATACAAAGCAACCTGAAGGACTTTAGGAATTCAACTTTAGCAGCACTATAATGTGAGAAAAAGTTCTCCCAGGTAATCTGCAAAAGTTAAAGATAGCAGGTCATATTGTAGATATGTTTTTAACTGTTTGGGGCTCATCAGTCTAATATAGCCATCTGATCTCAATGGCACCTATGCATGAAGGTGCACAGTGGCTACACGCCGTGTATCTTGGATACGTAGCTACCCTACACCCATTGCACACCCCATGAGGGATGCACTAATGGGGGGCAAGCAGACCCAATGCACCCAATCCCCCATGGCCATGGACTGCACTGTGCTGGGAGCATTCCAGGGTTGTGCCAGCACTATGAGGTATTCACTAAACCACGTAGTGCTGGCTGCAGGGGTGCAGAGGGTGGCACCTGGTATGCCAGCCAGGACCAGATGTAACCCAGTACGTTCCCCCACAGATGCCACCCACCAGTCGCGAGAGGACCGGGAAACATCCCGCAGTGCTTCCTCAGTCAACAAGGTTGATTGGGAGGGCTGATGCAGCTAAGCCGTGGCACTGGCAGCATATCCAGAGTCCAGGGGTATTGGTGCCACAGGGGTGAGGGACGGCTGCTGGACTCCCGGGACATGACTGCACCATGCGGGGTGTGGGGGGTTGGTCTCCTGGGCCAGATTGTCTGAGGTGTGTGGTGGCCCAGGTCTGGGTGACCACAGGGGCTATGCACAACCCAGACCCGCACCTATGGGTGCAAGAGATCGACTCTAGGACCCAGGATGGGTATCCAATTGGATGCCTGCCCGGGTCTGCGACTCTGCCACCGGCCACCTTACAGAGTCCTTTGCTCCAAGGGGCAGGAGCTGCAGACAGGTGGCTGGCATTGGTGAATGCCGAAATGGGTGCACCTGTCCATGGGTGCACAGCTACATGGGCAGGGTAAGTGCTTTATTCACGTGCCTGTGCGCGAGTCGTGTATAGGGCCCATTGAGTCTATCTCATTGAGTACAAACAGTGCAAAAAGTGTTTGGGATTTCGTGCCTTTATAAATTGTTTTGAGGCCTACTTGGAACTTACATTCTGTACCTGCATATCTCTCAGGTGTTGCACATTACGAGGTATGTCAATCGTTTTACCTCGAAGAAGCTCTCTGTCCCACATACAGTAGATGATATTTCATACTGCCCACTAGTACTTTAAAGCATGATTTTAAATTGATATGTGATGCTCAGGTATCAGTAAATATTTTTGCACCTATTTCCATTGTATTCTGAGCTTGCAATGCCATGTTTGATGATATGTCACACATTTTGCCCACTTGTTGCACTTATTGTCCCCCATGTGGGCCATCAAAAGGTTGACAGTTATGCATACCTGTTTAAAACTTAGCCAGTCCTTCATGATGCTTTGCAGAGCTTTCCCTTGATGCATTGAACTGGTGGTATGCATACAGTATCTTTGTGCTTCTTTTGACTTAACTCTTACCAAGAGATTTTTTTATGGCGGTTCATGTCTTTTAATGACATATAAAATAATATATGCTTACAATGTCTTATTCAAAGGACTTATATAAACATACGAAGAAGCCAGCAGAAGAAGACCATTTGGTTTATCAAGTCTGCTCGTGTTGCAGGGTCCACAGTTTGAGCTACTGTCCCTGCCCCCTCTCCCCACTCCTCCCATCCTCCCTACCCATGGTCCTTACCCTCCCCTTATACCTGTCCCAGGCTCTTTTAAAGCTGCCCACTGTCTTCAATGAGATTACCTCTTCTGGCAGCCCATTCCAAGTGTCCACCACCCTCTCTGTGAAGAAGTGCTGCCTGACCTCCCTCCTAAGCCTCCCACCCTCCAGCTTAAAACTGTGTCCTATTTTGTTATGGTTGCCGCTCAGCTTAAAGAGATTCTCCTTATCATCCTTATTTATCTCTTTCAAGTACATGAAGGTCCCAATCATGTCCCCTCTCTCTCTCTCTCTCTCTCCTGTCTTCCAGGGAGTACATGGTCAGTGCCCTCAACCTCTCCTCTCATGCCTTACCCTGCTGACAAGCTATCATCTTTGTAACCCTCCTCTGGACCTTCTCCAGCAGGTTAATGTCCTTTTTGAGGTGTGGGCACCAGTACTGAACTCCATACTCTAGATGCGGCCTTACCAGTGACCTGTACAAGGGCAGTATAACCTCCTCTCTCCTATTACTGATCCCCCTAGATATGCATCCCAACATCTTATTTGCCTTTGCTGCTGTTTTTTTGCACTGCGTGGAGTGCTTCAGGCACTAGTGATCATCACTCTCAGGTCCTTCTCCTCCTCTGATGCAGTTACTCGGACTCCACCCAGGTAGTACTCTATCCTAGGATTCTTGGCTCCAATACACATAACTTTGCATTTTTTGGCATAGAACCCAAGCTGCCAGATCCTGGACCATTTCCCTAGCTTTTCCAGATCTTCCTGTAAGTCCTGTATCCCTTCAGCTGTATCTACTCTCCAATAGAGCTTGGTGTCATCTGCAAATAGGCACATTTTGCCCTTAATGCCATCTCCAATGTCACTGATGAAGACATTGAACAACGCTGGCCCCAGCACCGAGTCCTGTGGGACCCCACTGCTTACCTGTCTTGTGCCAGATAACTCTCTCCCCACAGTCACCCTCTGGATTCTGTCCTTCAGCCAGTTTTCCACACATCTGGCAATCTTTTCCCCAATCCCGAGAGCTACCAACTTCCTGATCAACCTTTTGTGGGGCACAGAGTTAAAGGCCTTGCCAAAATGCTTATGTCACTTACATTTCTTTTATTTAAAGTTCCCTCTTTTTGGAAGTGTTTACCTAAGAACCTATGTTAAGAGTGATTCTAAGACTCAATTATCATGAAATGTACAGCAGTGCCAGTCAGGATGCAGTGTAATAACGCTGCAGTATAGTGCAGAAAACAGTGTAATTCAATGGCAACTAAGCCATTTTGTCATGCAATATCTTGTGACATGTTACTTATTGCAAGTTACTGTATTGCATCTTAGCTGACTCCACTGTAATTCTGCATTCTACATTTTTATAGTTGCTTGCACGCATGTGCAAGAAGCATAATGCTATCATCTGAAATGCAGTGCCATACAGCTGAAAGGGAGAGAGACGCTTCAGTGAGCACGATCAGATAACTGAAGTGCACTCTCTCCCTTTCAACTGTACGGCACTGCATTGTGGATGATCTGAAGCTACTCTCCCCCAACAGCCTTCCAGCTGCCATGCTGGGAGCCCACTAACAGCATGGCAAAATTGCTATAGGCCAACGGGGTGCCTCAATCCCCATCAGCTCCACGCCCACAAACAGTCCTTCCAGCTGCCACACTGGGAGCCACACCAGTGTGACAAATGTCCCTACATCATCATGCTGTTAAAAAACAACCTGAAAACAAAAAGGGTCTCGCGGTCCCCCTCCCCACCCTCTGTGCACCCTGCCCCCTCACACACCCCCTCACCCCATACTTACCTCCGAGTCTGGCACGATCATTTCGGTGGAGCGGGAACATGTCTGCACTCTTCAAAGCCGACCGCGAACTGAGGAAATGCCAGTAAGCTGTATAATGGAATAAATAGGGTTTTATCAACTTTGATGCATATTTCAGGCATTTTTTGGAATTTTGGCAACAAATTTTCAACATAGAGTTTTTGGGACCCCTCCTCATGAACACTATTACTGTCATGGTGTTAATCGGCCCTGAAAGGTGATTTCGCATTCACCTCATGGAATCTCCTTTCGGGGCAGATTAACAGAACAACAGTGCCAGTGTTCATGAGGTGGGCGCTCAAAAAGCCTATGTTGCAAATTTGGTGAGAAAAGTCCTAAAACTGACTGTTTTATGAGCGTGCATTGTGCAGTTCCTACACACACTCATAAGTTCACAAATTTTTAATATTTGCACTCCAGATTTTCAACATTGCCATTTTACCACATTTCCTTATGAGCAGTACAGCTGTCATTTTTCACATCTCACCCAAAATGTGTTTCTGCACATGTAGTGCACAATGGCACAGTCGGTGTGCAAAATCAATGTTGGGACAGATTAAGAAAATTATAGTGACACTGTTCATGAGCAGAGGTCTTAAGATGACTATGTTGAAAATTTGGTGGAAAAATTCCCAAAAATGACTGTTTAATGAGTCGCATGCGCAGTTCTATCTGCACTCTCAGGTTACAAAATTTTAATATTTGCACTCAGATTTTCAACATTGCCATTTTACCATACCTCCTTATAAGCAGTACAGCTGTCATTTTCACATCTCACCCAAAATGTGTTTCTGCGCATGGCGCACAATGGTGCAGTCGGTGTACGAAATCAATGTTTGGGACAGATTAAGAAAATCACAGTGACACTGTTCATTAGCAGAGGTCTTAAAATGGTTATGTTGAAAATTTGGTGAAAAAATTCCTATAAATGACTGTGTTACGAGCAGGCATTGCGCAGTTTCCATGCACCCTTGTAAGTTAACAAATTTGTACGATTTTCATTCCAGATTTTCAACACTGGAATTTTTCCACACCTCCTTATGAACAGTACAGCAGTCATTTTTCACACCCTGTCTGAAGTGTGTTTTTGCACTTTTGGCATAGACATGCGTGGTCATTGTGGGACATCAGTGTTCGGGACAGATTAAGAAAATGACAGTGACACTGTTCATGAGCAGAGGTGTCAAAATGCCTGTGTTGACAAGATGCTGTAAAAAATGCCCAAACTAATTACATTACAGGTGTGCATTGCACAGTTTCTAAACATGCTCGTGACTTTGTTTTTTTTATATTTTCCCTCCAGATTTTCAACATTGCCATTTTTTACACCTCCCCATGAACAGTACAGCTGTCATTTTTCACACGCTGTTCAAAATATGTTTTTGCACCTATGGTGCCAAATGACATAGTCACTGTACAAAATCAGCTTTCGGCTAACAAACTGATATTGCCACTGTTCATGAGGTGGGGGTCACAAAAACATGTTGAAAATCTGAGTGCTCTAGCAACGCCTGGGGCATTAGTGTTTCTGACCATATGTCTCTGCCCTGTAGAGACTGACAAGCATCAGGGATGTTACTTGGGATTGCCACCTGTAATGCTCATGCCATTCCACCCCCACCCACACCCTGCAGCCACTGACAGGCATTGAGGTGTCCCTTGGACTCTTTGGCTCCAAAGTTCACCCCATTCTCCTATACTGCACCCATCTCACTGTATTTCCTTATGGAATGGGGTGAGCATGAGGCCCAAAGACCCCAAGGCACACCGTGACACTTGTCGGTGTCTGCAGGGTAGGGTGTGGTGAAATGGCATGGCCATTGTGCCTGATGACCCAAAGGCACACCCCAATGTCTGTCAGACTCTGCAGGGGTGGTGGGGTTGGCTTCAGTTCAATATTTCACTGCCATTCCTATTATGCATCTCTCTAACTCCTACAGCACCAATGCCAATGCCAGCAAGGAAACATTCGGCATTGACAAATGCTTGTTTCTCTAAGAACTGTGGTTGATGTATATGAAATGTTCTTATTTCTGCTATGATGCATGAGTGATATACCTGTTGCTACTGCTCCACTAAACCCCTGTCTATCAGATGCCAGTCTCAAAGGTCTAGTGGTTAGAACATGGAGCTGTGAACCTGAAATCTCAGGTTTCAGTCCCCAAATTCCCACTTACTTTATGATCCTGAGCAAGCATCTCTCTCTCTTTCTCATATATATATATATATATATATATATATATATATATATATATACTGTATATATATATATATATATATATATACAGTATATATATATATATATATATACAATATATATATATATACACAGTATATATATATATCATCAGTATAGATCTATGCTGTTTGAATCACCTTGTGGGCATAATGGGAACAGTATTCTTCTGCCTCATCTCCTGGAATGTAAAGCACTTTGGATACAGTTTGTATGAAACAAGGCATATAAAACTAAATGAATTAATTTTTCTTTATTCCCTGCTACTTGTTCACTCAAGCATAAAAAAGTCTACTGCCTTAGCATGCATTTTGTGAAGAACAGTTTTGGTCACTTAAAGTGCACTATGATCTTATTAAACTAACATGACCTACAGTCTGGTAGCACCTACCATTACTGCCTTAAGGTTACAGTTACCTCAAGGGCATCACCTCATATCTTTTAAGGTATTGGTTAGAATTGGAGCAGTGTCTGAGCCCTGTTGGCCTATTCTTTGTGGGATTTACTTCAGCTGACAGATTAGGCAGTCACACACTGTACAGTTGTTTGAAGAATAAAAATAAATATAGATAAATACTGCTCTGAGTTAAGTTTGTTGAAGCTTCCGTTTCTTAATAAGCAAGTTTGCAGCTGTCCTGTCTCAGTGATCAAAAATACAATGCTGGTCTTTGAATAAAACATGATGTAAAATCTTATGATTTTTAAGTAAACAAATCTATAATAAAAGATTGAAGAAAAAAAGATAATTCATTTAGAATGTAAAACACAATACAGTATCTCTTTCTTTCAGTAAAGCCATGCTGAGGTCTTTATCACATTGTAGTTGAATTATAGGTTGTTAGAAGATGATGCTTAAAGGGATACTGCTGGTTTCATCCCAAAATCAGTGTTGTACTTTAACACATTATAATTAAAGTGCAGAATGCACATCACTTTTACATAATATCAGTTTTTTTCATGGCTAAAGACAATGATGTTTTGATAGTATTTAAGTTAATTATGTAAAATTTAATTGCACTGTTTTAAAGACAAGATTAAATATACCAAATTTTGTGTGGGGTTTCTTATTTACCAACATAAAATAATTATTTATTTTATTTACTTATTGGAAAATTGGTAACTGGGAAAGGCACACTGAGCCAAGGCTCATTTCCAGATGCAACGTGGGGGAAGGGAACAGGAGAAAACAGAAGTACAATAGCAATAACAATATGTTGGAACAAGAATTGATACAAAAAACAAGGTACAGGTACAAAGTGCAGTCACAGTACAGTATTTATTTATTTGTTTTTGATAACTGGGTAAGTGCACTAGACATAGACATGCCTAGTTTCAGGCGCGACCCGGGAGGGTACAAGTAGGATACATAACATCAATGGTGGATACAATACAGTAATAACTGGCAGTAGGTACACATCAGATTAATTACATCAGTGGACAGTAATACAAGGTGGTACAGAGAGAGAAATACAGATAACAAGTGCAATTATACATAACAGCATTTGTTGCAGTCAGTTGAAAATAGCATTACATATCAGACCTATACAAGTGCAAGTAATACAGCAGCAAGATACTGCGTACAAAAAGGCAAATGCAGTATTAGACGAGAGGGCAGTTAAGAGGGTGCATGCCTAACCCTATTGGGAGGGAAGTGCAGAGGTAGTGAGTAAGGGAATGAAACTACTGGACAGGTAGGAGCAACCCTGATGGGGGCTTGTCACAAGGATGGTAGGAGCTCCAAGCCGGGGAGGCATCAGGAATATGAGAAACAGGAGCAGGTGGGGGATACACCCCATATAATGAGGATAACATGCTGTTGTATGGTAATGTGTCCTCTTAGACTTATGGTTGTAAGAGTGGTTTCACATGCAATCTTACCTTATGAGAATTGCAAACCGAAGGTAAGCAGTTTGGATTACCTAAGAATATGAGACCATTCTTACAAATGTGAGAGTGGTGACGTGTCTGTATTAATATCTCATTGATTGAGTGTGGGCTATCAACTTTTGTCAAGGAACATGAGCTAAAAATAAATTGGTCAAAAAGCCAAATCATGATCTTGGGTACAAAATCATTTAACACACCCAAATCAACTTGGAAGGTTGATAGATGCCCTTTAAAAATAATTGATATGTTTATTTAAAAGTTTGACATTAACAAATAATGGTAACTGGCTTAGACATTGAAAGAGACTTAATTTAAAACTAAAGCAGACAGCTGGCTCTTTAATGAGCTTCAACATTAAATATAGTGGAAATACAATATTACCACTCTTAACTGCCCTTAAAGGTGAACGGAAACGGCGTGATTTGCACAATTCATGTATATGCATCCATCATACATGCCCAAATTAGTATAATCGCAATGTTAGGAACTTTTTTTTACTCACAAGCTTCTTTAATTTTTAATTTTATTGCTGCTCCATAGCCGCGTCTTGTTCCTCCCCTTTTCTCGGCGACTGGCCGCATCACTGCGCATGTCAGGAGACTTCCTTGTTGTGACGTAAATAACTGGAACTCCCCTGGCCGATTGCAGTGACGTTTTGTGCTTATCTGTGTTGTAGTACACAGTCTGGTGAACAGTTTTCCATACAGGGGTGTTAACAGCTGCTCATTAGAAGCCCTGTGTGTGTGAATGTCACCGAAAACAGTTGTAGTATTACAAACATCGAGCCAAGGGACGTTGTTATCCCGATCTTGATATTTTCAGTGTGCAGTGACGGGAACAACAAAGTGCCATAACTTCACATCCTGACACCCTCAACACACAGATACCAATGCTGGTTTAATCTCTTCAGTGAAATCCGGCTTCTGCTTGTACTGACCAATTAATGCTGTCATGTAGTTCTATGACCTGCCGCCCTTTTTCAGTTCTACAACCATGTTATTGGCTATTACATCTATTTTGATACATTTTATATCAATAATAAACATGTATTTTCCCCTGTGTTTGGTCTCATTCCATTGTTTTTGGTGCCCTGTGTCTGATGTGCTCAGATTGATTAACTGTAAACTGTTATTTGGTTTAATAATTAGAATTAGTGTGTGTAGGCATGCTGTACTGTGTAGCTCCACTATGCAAAAATTCTTCCAAAAGTGGGAAATCATTCTTTATGTTCCCTAAGTCAAAGAAGCTTAGGGCTGCCTGGGTTCGTGCTTGCAGACTCGAGCTTCAGTGGGACCCTGGACAACGTGGTGTGCTGTGCGAGGATCATTTGAGCCTACAGATTTTACAATGCTACCTGAAATAGCCGTCAGTGTGGCTTCAAGCATCTCAATTTGAAGAAGGGTGATACCTAGATGGATTGCTGTTCCATCCTTGCCTGCACCCATGAAGAAGCGCATCGAGTTGGCCACCATGCAGCGAATTAATGAGGTATGATATAGTATTGTACACTACCCACTTCTGTTCTGATCACCTACATTCTTCTTTTGCTGAATGTTTACTTCAATTGAGTGTTTATACACACTGTGGTAGGTATGACACCCACAGAGACACCGCTTGGTCAGTCTGTGCTTCAATTCTACTATAACACACACTGCTGTTGCCATCTCATTTTATGTTCAGCCTGTGTTGTGTTTTGCATCACTGATTTCAACTGGCAATGTTTGTTATTTTTTTTTTGGGGGGAGGGACCAGTGTTGTACCTTCTGTGTATGTGTCAGCAGTTACTATCTCACCAGATGTGTGCATCTGTAACCACACGTCCCCTCCTCCCTTAGTCACTTACAGCAGGATGTTACAAATTTAAATTCAGGTGGATGCAACCATAGTTTGCCTAACCCTCCTCCCAACCCGAATTGTATAGACCATTATGGATAATGTGCAGCATGTGCTGACACAGGGAACAGTGATTGTGAGTGTAGAACAACACTGCTTTGTGTTGTATGTTGAGACCTGTGTCAAGACATGCTGTGCAACATACATACTGGATCTGTACATGTATTAGTCACGTAGTTTTCAATATGTGCAACCCATCACCCACTACCCACGACCTTGTACACACACACACACACACACACACACACACACACACACATATATTTAAGCAATAATGCTCGACAGGGTGGGCGGTATTGGGCAATACCAGACCGGCCAGGGGTGTAATGAGGCCCGACGCCGCAGGCAGAGGGCCTTATAGCCCTTGGCCGGTTTGGTATTGCCCATACCGCCCACCCTGGAGGGCATTATTGCGTTAAGAAAATGAGCATCGTTGTAAATTTTTATTAAGTGCTAACAAAAAAGAAGAAATTCGTTTGTCAATATAGACAAAGACTCCAAAAAATATATAGTTTTGATGAAATAGTCCCTGTCATTTTCTGCTGTTCCATCTGCTGTTGCACCCCCCCAGCCATTCCCTTCTGCTTGTCCCACTTCCGGAGCGACACACATATATTGTGCCACCATCCCCCAACCCCCGTCGTAGTGTAGAGGTTGAAAAGTAATGACATGTCTTACTTCACTCCTCTGTCCCCTAAAGTCTTTAAGTCGCTGTAACTCCTCACGACTTTCACCTCGGTCGCGCATTTTTCTGATTCTGGACTTCCTGGTTATGCAATGCAGGGTCAAGGCTGTCACGTAACCTGCGTGACCCTCCATTGCATAACCAGAAAATCAGATCATAAATCTCAGCGACCGAAAGCAATGAATACAACATAACACTTTGTCGGGTACAAACAGCGGACAGAGGAGTTAAGAGACAGTTTTGTTTGTTTGGTTTTTAATGTCTACAGTTCCACGGCGGGTGGAGGACGATGATACGATATTTTGTGCATCGCTCAGAGGAAAAAATGTTGGCTCGACAGATGCCAACTGGGGGTGCCCAAAGATATTTTATGGTAATGGGGCACCTCGAATTGGCACATCTTCGGATGATATCGATACGTAATGTACTCCCGTGTGAAGGCTTTCAGCCAATGAAATTGAAGCAAGTATCTAGCCCATTTTCTAAATATATTTACATATACACACACACACACACACACACACACACACACACACACACACAGATGATTAGAATATTGCTGTTGAAATTGCTGTTTATGTAAATGTAACCAATGTTAGGGAAAGTCTCCACCAACTTCCCATTTGTGCAATCATTCAGTATGCTTTGCAAATTGATACTGGCAGTGATAGACTATGTACGTGGACCCCTTCATCAACACAAATTGTACTCAGCATACATACTTGAACACCCTCATGTAGTTTATCGTGATGCAGCAGCATGCAAATGCTGACACTGTTACATATAAGCCACACACACAAACACAGTTGCCCTACATTATGTATCTCAAATTTGCAGTTTAGTTGCATGTTACCATTGGTTGCACATCTATACCAGCTACCATTATAACAAGGGGTCTGAAAATGGAGATTTCTGATTGGCTGCAAACATTCTAACAGCCTTACATGTGAAGAGCTTAGCCATATGCTGAACCAAGCTGTAACACTGTTGAAAACATTTTTATTATAATAACAATACGGCACTCCCAGGGATTATGTTAATGGTCCGTTAATCACCCTCTAGGGCATGTGGCACTCAGCTACACATCGTGCCACAGTACCCCCTAGAAGGTGATTAACAGACCAATAACATAATCATGCTGCTATTAGACTGTAAATCACATACTACGAGGGATGTGTATCCAGCATCATGTGCCAGCAGGCACGAGGTCTTGTATTGTGGACATGCAGGGGTAGGCCATGAACATGGGCAGATGAGGTGGTATGAACAAGCTCAACAGAGGAAGATGGGAGTGTGATGTCAACAGGCTCAGCAGATGGGAGACGAAGGATGAGGTTGTAGATGGCAAAGTGTTTCTGTGACTGCAAGATAGCATAGAACTTGTACAACTGGTACGATGGAGTTGAGGATGGAGGACTGAATGCCTTGGGAATGGATGTTGAAGGCAATGAAAGGGGCTTCAAGAAAGTAGACCCATGGGAGGTGGTGGATGTGTAGTACTTAATAGTTAACTGTTGTGTATTGCAGTGGTGTTGTTTAGCAGTTAGGTAGCGGAACATATGGTAACATGGAAAGGGAGGTGTGTACAATAGGAACACGGTACCAATCTTGACGAGGTTGCGCATATGACTTGGAGTGGAACTGTTGGGTGAATCCATGATTCGTTGATCCGTGCTGTGGGTTAATTTCACATGCCACGTCTTGTTATGTCAGAGCAGGTGCCTGACTGTGGAGGTCTGTGAAGGCACAAAGACACAGCTACGGCACCAAAGCTTGCGTGTTGATGTTAGGTGTCAGCGTATTTATCTGAATTGTGATTTTACTGTGTCAGTGGCACAGTAAGGGTGGAGACAAGGATGAAGTACTTGTCGAACAGTGCTATTGACACCTGGGTTGTGTTGCCTCTGGAACTGGTGTCTGTTGTAAGTGTGGATGGGTTCATAAGATGCGGGAGAGCTACTGTGTAGGTTGTGGCCCATAGTCTTAGGGTGGGGGTGAGGAGAGGAAGTAGTGTGGGGTGTTGTCTATTACTCTGCCATTATCTGGCATGATGCAGAAGCATACTGGATGACTGGACATATAGGCACCCATACTTTGCCTCAGCACACAAACATACAGTTGAGCCTTGTATACTTGTACATGGTAACATGTCGATCAATAAACCATGGTACTTCATGCTGCTGTCATAACCAATGCTGCTAGTTACATACATATTCCGCACTATTTGTTGTGCGATTCCAGCTGCAACCAAGTGACATTGTTTTTGTAGCTGACCCCTGAAATTTTTGTTTTCTTTTATATTTCTCTGTAATATTCTTATACAGTTAAAGTACATATGAGTAACAACATGTTGTTTTATTTTACAAATTTCTGAGATTCTGGGCTCATGTGCTCCTAATGTTTGCGATGAATTTGTAGATGAACCGAAGGCATCCAGCTCCATGATGTCTGAATTGATTCAGTGTGACATTAATGGGGAATCTGATGTCACCATCACCATCTGAACCAATGGAAGGGTGCTCCATGTCAACTGATAATGAATTGGATATCAGCAAGTCAAGCAGCCATGAGCTGATTGCATTCTGTCTACATCATTTCAGTCCTTCAGTGATGCATCATCCGCCAATTCATACGCGGACTATTGCAACTCAGATTCGTGTTGAGGTAAATCCAGTTTGTCACATATGTCATTATCTTGGTGATACACTATATCCTTTACTCCAAACTGACTACCGAGATGAGTCATTTAAGCAAGTTATCCTCCAGGGTGTGGGTATAGTGAAGGATTTGTCACGGCTGGTGTGGTTGGGTCATGGGGGCGGCCAGTGACTGAACCACACCACTCTGTTAAGTCCTCAGTATACTCACACCCTGGAGGATAAATTGCTATTATATAATAGCAAATGTTGTTCATTTAATGTTTTTAAATATTTTCTAATTCAGTGAAGTCAGTACAGTTCGAAAGGATAATTTTTTACAAGTACTGTGCTGTGTTGATGAGCGGCGACAAGGCAAGCGCGGCAGTTTCGATGGAAGTGAAAGCGTCATATTGATACATTGATTGTACGAGATACAGTTGGTTGATACCTTTTCAGTGGGTACACTGGAGGACTTGATGCTGGTGAAGGTACCACCCAAACCAATCAGGTAGCAGGATTTGACTGATTGAATTTACCCCATTGTATAAGTACAATTATAGAATACAGTAAATGGAATGTGCCATATGCTGCATCCTGATTGGTTGTGGTACCTTTCCCAGAGTGGTAAATCCTCCAGTGTACCCATGGGAAAAAGTGCCAGCCAACATTATCTCGTGCCAGTCGTCGCTTTCACTGTAATCGAAGCACCACCATTCCTGCTCGCGCTTCCGTAACTACTACGAAATATCACGACAAGACATCCTCCTTCCAACGTATGGACCTCAATTACTTACAAAATATATAAAAAATAAATAAAACAACATTTGCCCTGCATAATATCAATTCATCCCTCCTAGGGTGTGGGTGTACTACGGGACTCATCCAGACTGGTGTGGATTCGGTCACTTGGCTGCTTCTTGTGACGAATCACACCAGTGTCAATAAATCCTCCAGTATACCCACATCATGGAGGGATAAATTGCTAAAATATTAAGGGCCATTTTATCATACCAATAGCACGGTAGATGGTGTGGTACATCATGGCATATGGTTACTTCTCTGGTGCATGAGACATTGGCCTGCAACCTTGTGCATCACAATGCATATGAAGCGTGTGATATGTCATGATATACCATACTACGTGTCATATATTACGCTTCATTGTATCCACTTCTGTGACATTTATTTATTTCTTTAGTAACATGATACACTATCAGGTTGTATACTGTACGCTCACTTTAACATTGGTTTTGGTCAAGGTGACCTGCGATGCACCTCATACTACATGATCCCATAGGCATTGAGTAACAGACTGTTACTATAAGCCTGTGTCATGCTGTCAGTGTGTAACATGACACTTCACTACCTGCTTAAAAAGTAAGGTACTGTAAGTTCTGGAACTGCTAATTTATTTATTTTGGTGCATCCTTCACACGTGTTTCTCTAGGTAATCATTAACTGTTTTATCTAGGTTTGTGGCAAAGCAACACAAACAAAACTGAATACAATGTCCAAAGGAACACAAGCAAAACTAAAGATGTGTTCAGTTGGAGTGCAGTGCCTTCCGTTAGTCATGATAGATGCTGGTACACAGTATGAAGACCCTTTTCAACCTGCATTATGTACTACAGCCGATGACAAAATGTCAGATGAGGAGTCAAGCAACGGTGAAGATGTAAATGATGACAATGATGATCCTGATTGGACAATGATGGATCACGGATGTTGATTCTGACTCTGATGTTGATACTGCGGATCAGCCTGACGGGTGACTTCAGTTCACTGCAACAACATGTATTTCATACTCCAATTAAAACAACTACTTACTATCCCTTTTCATTTCTGATCACACCTCGACACCTTGGAAGAATCCCTCTGCTCGACCACAAAGAAAATTCCTTGTGTCGAATCATGTTACAATCTTGCTAGCATTTGTTCTCTGTGTCTGTCATTGCACTGTGAAAATAATAAAGTGTAATAGGGTTCATTCATTTGTGTGGAAGCGGGTTTTGCAGCATGGGACATAGAACTATATGGGAAAGTCAACCTCAGCATGGACTGTTACCAATGGGAAACTTAGAGTCGCTGCTGAATTTTTCTGTGTACGCTACCACAACAGGCACTATGTCTATTCCGTGCCGTAAAAATTCCAATGATTTGTAAGCGACGTTTACCAACATCAAAGATCCTATTTGATCTCAACGGTGCACCGTGTCTGGCAACAGAGACAAAATGCAACACTTGCTAGCTTGGTGAAGCACTAACCCTTGGTGGTGATGCCCGCTGTTGCAGCCTGGGACATAGTGCCAAGTATGGCAGCTATAGCCTTATGGTTTGTCAACAAACAAGGTCTTACATGTTGAGCTTGTGCAGGTACCTCTTACTTTACTTACAGTGAACACTGTATTTAGTTTTAGCTCAGCTACTTTCATGTCAATATTGTTGTATTGTATAATAGAGTAATGAGGTCCATAATTCAAATGCAATGGAATTGGAGAGGACTGAAGCGCTACCTCGAGTATCTTGAAGGAACTCCATTCAGATTTCAACTCTGATCACAGACCGCCACCCATCTGTGAAGAAGTACATAAGAGAGCATAGACAGCAGTACAAACACCTTTTGATGTGTGGCATGTTGCCAAAGGTAATAGGTGGTGTTTGACTTACTATTGCCATATTAGTCATTCGCAGTTACTGTAATACAACAAAATCTGATGTTAACCTTTCACAGGTGTGGCGAAGAAGTTAGAGGCCAAGTCGAAGTTCACGGACATGTGCAGGAATTGACACCATGGATACAGGATTACCAATCACCTGTATTGATGCGCTGCATCAAGCGGTGGTCATGGTGAAATGGCTGTCAGAAATGGCTAAGTGTTCTAAATCACATCTCCAACATCCATGAAGGTCACAATGAACTGTTTGAACACTGTGAACACGGCATTCTTGAAAAGCGTAACTGGATTGATCAAGGTAAATCATCACTTGTGATTGATGTGGTTGGGTAAAGTGAGACATGACCGCTTCTCTGTATTACTGATAGACCTGCAAACGAAATGCATAGTTATGCATGAGACTGAAGACCGGGTGCCTGTGGTTGCTGGGATTGGAAATATATCAGTACTATCATCACCCAGCCATGTCATTGTTGCTTAGTTATACTATGCACCTTTCAGAACAACGAATAAAAAGAGCAGGCTGGCACCTTACCACTGTTGTAAAATGTATCATTACCAACATAAAACGTGACAGCCAGAGTCCTCTTAGTAAAAACAAATTCCAACGTTGAAGTCAAGGAACTGCCACTGCCATCTTGTGTCACCGCTAAGCGGAGACTGTAAAATAGCTGCTCCGTGCATCAGTAGGAAAAAAGAAAAATGGTGCTGTACTACTCAGTGACCTATTTCAGCAGTATACCAAGTACTGTTTTATGTTAAAAAAACACAGTATTTGGTATAGTCGCAATAAGCCACTTGGGGGATGTGGGTTCTCTTGGGATTTACCATGGCTGTGCCTCCTGGGCAAACCACTGTAGCCATTGTAAATCCCCCAGAACTACACCCCATCATAACTTATTGGTTACATTACAATAGTGGTGATAACTGCCACTCTGGACGATTTCATTGGCTGTTCAGTTATGTCCATTGTATAATGGGTGATTTACCCACATCTTGTGAGTTTGAGTAACTTGGCTGTGCTACATGACACACCGCACAAGGCGTGTGTAAACCACAAATAACCCATACCCTGTTGTGATTTAATGATTAAAAAGGTCACTTTGTAAAACCGGACTGTTCCCCAACTTTTCAAAGCAACAAGTACGAAACTGAAATATTGGTACATGATGTACTGTACAGTAGCACAGCATGCTGTATTACATCGTTTACTTGCTTCACCTGTTGTTTGTTTTATTTTTATTTTATTTATTTTATTTGAGTGTTTGGTAACTGGGTAAGGCCCACTAGGCACAAGTGCCTGTTTTCAGGGGCAACCTGTGAGCACTGGGCAGCACAGTATTCTAGTGGAGGTTGTGATAGTCAAACTCAGGTCTGCTGGATGTATCAAGCTTGTTCACACCTGGTTCCTCTAACCTGTAGGCTATACTGCCACCACTGTTGTATACTGTCCAATCCACCGCACATATCCACACACACTCAGGTAGTACCAAAACCAGCATATAGGTACTGTCTATCTGAGTCAATGTTTGGTGTTGAGTGGTGTGTGGGTCTTATATGACATGGTGTGCTGTGTGGTGCCAGTAGACATCACTGAAGATGATGACCAGATGTAACCGGTAGTGTTAGACACATCAAAGCAGTCTTTAAATCTTTCGTACCCCTATGCCATTCGTTGATACATGTACTTTGTTTTGTCATATAATCACTGACTCCATTCTTCTCAGGTGCAAAGGCTCACAAGGAATTGGAGCTTGTCGTTCGGAACAAGAGACTTCTGAAGGATATTGAACAGCTATCACCGTACGAACAAACATCCGGCCTTGAATCTTATCACAAAGTTGTAATTTACTTTGCCCCAAAGTCTGTACATTACTTTTATGATGCAATGAAAGCAAGGTAGGAATGTAACATACATTGACATGTAATATGTGTTATGTTCCTAACACCACTAAAAATCACCTTTTTTTGTTATTGTTTTTTTTACCACAGGTACACTCTTGATCCACTTTTTCCTACCTCTGATCAATCCCCACAGCAACACCAACAGGTGTCCCTAGAGTGTCAGGATATCTCCCTTTCTCCCTCTTCCGAACTCCTGTCCTAGGAGTGCCTGCACACAGCAGGGTCTGCCCATGGGAGGGTTGTTGGAGGCACAGATCGGACCACATGTAGGATCCAGAGGTTATATGACTCTAAATGCTGCATTGGTACTGTGGGTGCGCTGGTCGCATTTCTGAGATATTGATACCTGGACATGCAAATGGTTTCATACAGCATGCATGGCAGAAATGGTGACATTTGCATGTCATTAAGGCCACATTTCCTTGAGTTGGGCAGGGTTGACTGCGACTATGGGAGGGAGGGGTGCTAACAACACAGTACCAGGGAGTTCTTTATTGCAACTGTACCAGAGATTGTACTATGGGGAGGGAAGGGGGTACAAGTGTCGGTTCCTGTAAACAATTTCTGGTGCTTATAATTGTAACTGTTGTTACAAAACATGGTTTGTGGTGTTGATGGCATGGGCTGTTCATCCTGATGATTTTAACGACTTATGGGTAATGTTAAGTAAGAGCATTACAAGTTATGATTACTGCAGGACAGGTTGAGCATAGGCTGATGAGATGGGTCAATGTACTGCAACTTCACTTTCACACATGTAGAAATGAATCATTATGGCACTGTGCACTACTTTGCAAGGCTGCATTTGTAGTACTGCTGTCTCCACTGCAGGCACTGTGCAAAGAAATGACTTTGTAGAACATGATGTCAGTGGCAATATAATGCTGATTACATGTGTGTGACACTTGCAGATTGCTGCTCAGTGCCCTACATTATAATGAGAACAGCGGACGTGCCCAGATAATTGGTCGTGATGGCAAACCACAGTGGCGAGTGACGTACCCGCGAAGTACAAGAAAGGAGAGAGCATAGTGCAACAAGTGAAGGTGCCATGCACTTACAGTAAGTAGAACAGTACAGGAACAGACCAAGTATATATTTACACACCTTCGCTGTCATACCAATATACCTTGCAATGTGTACCGTGTGGGTGTTCAACACAACATTTCCTTTCTTTGTTTCACAGCATACCAACAAGAACTAATGGAAGCAACTTACGATCTGCGAGATCAGTATCCCAGCTATGGCTCAGCAAAGACATTAATTACAAATTACCAACTTGGCAAGCCTAATGCAGTAACCAGTACTTTCACAAAAACGAAAAGTGTGTGTTAGTACAACGTCACACAAGTCGATTTGCAAAGAGAAAGTGACTGGTGACGTTCAATGCCATATTGCAATATGAATATATTATTACAAAGGCAGATATTTATGACATCTTCATTTATTCATGTACGTGGATTGAACCATGTGTTGTACTGATTTCTGCTGCCTTACTATAACATGTATACCTACAGATCGATAGTATTGAATACTATGTACAGTAATAAGGCAAGACACAAAGTTTTCTGCAGGTTCATCAACATGCAATTTTATTGTGTGTGAAAAAATATTGAGGTGAAAAAACTGCAAACTCTGTATATTACCCCATCACAAGCAAGCACATTTCTGCAATTTGACGTGTCAGTCAATGTTTACTCAATATTTTATGTACAAGGAGTTCACGGGGATGCATGGTACATAATCGATAAATTTGAACTTACAAATGTCTCCCTTATATCCATTCATGTAGCCATGGTTTACAAGACATTGCATGTTATATTCAGTTGTTTCCATTAGCAGCATATTAGACATATATTGGATTTTGTGCTGAACTATTGCAAAGTATGAGTCTTAAACTGAATTTCCAACGTTGTTACTATAAGGTATTGGTCTTCATACGCCGATACCTTATATCATCATGACCTCCACCCTGCAAAGATTATCATGTGAGACTTCATATTTTTAGCAGTGGACAGCAATCGTAAGTAGCGCAGAACCGTTGAACAGCTGATCCCTTCCAGGTTTCTGGTACCCCCGCTCCTCCATAACTCCGGCACCACGCTGTGTGAAACTGTGATGGAGACTATTTGTAATGCTGTATTTCATCAATTTTTACCAGTGCAGTGAAACACCAAAATTAAAGCATTACGTTACATAGTGCAGTTGGGGAGGAACGGGGACACCAGGAGGCTGGACGTGATCGGCTCATAAATGGTTATGCATCACTTACAATCACTTCCACTGCTGACGTTATGATGTTTATGAATAGAAGCTTGGCAGTTGTGAGCTCCTGATGATATAAGGTATTTGGCTATGAAGCCCATTACCTTATATGAGAAACTTCATTTAAACAGCCTTGTTAAATGTTGTACAGACAACACTTGCTATGTGAAAATACTCAACATAAGTAATGAGTACTACCTTATATGGATTTGAGACATATACAATGTCAGTTCAACTGTTTGACAATATCAGTTGTAAGCAGCCTTGTTACATGTTGTACAGTTAAAAGCTGCTCTTTAAAACAGAAAACTTCAAGTGATAACTACTAAGTATAATCTTTTTTAGATACATGTTGAATGTCATGGTGAACTGTTTCAGATTATGAGTTTTAAACAGCCTTGTTAAATGTTGTACAGACAACAGTTGCTCTGTAAAACACACTGCAAATGTAAAGTGAGTCAGCACGGTGCGCAGTTTATGTGGATTTATGAAATGGGCATCAGAATTTAGACCTACTGATTGGTCCATACCTGTGTGATATTCTGTCTAACGCACCGGAAAAAGGACCAGCAGTGCCCTGTGGGCACTGATTCTAGTAAAGATGCCAGTTACAATGTTGGCAAACTGAAAATCAGCCATCTTCTTTTCACCAACTGCGAGTGACATGCCATGCTGTATTTTCAGTATGCCAACTAAATACATCTGTCCTTCTATTCACATTGCCTCAGTCTGTGAAATCCCATAGCATGCCAGCTCGTTCATCTATTTAAAAAAACAAAAAAAAAGCAGAACAACGCAATCTCTCTGCCGATATGCTACTTACTCAGAAAAATGCCCACACGGTGCGCTCTCTGTCATGTCTCTCTATCTATGTCGCGCTTTCTTTAAATAAAGAAACAGCACCATATTGTGCAATTGACTGCAAAACTCCATGACAAGGGGAGGTGGGGGTGAATACTGTCATGACAACCATCTGAAACTACAGAAGCCTTTGCAGGACAAATTTTCTCAAGTCAAAAAAAATAAACAGTAGGCGGAGGAACTATTTCATTTAAAACCAAGACTAACATGAAACTTTTTCCCTTTTAAATGCTATACATTTTAGCTATCACATACATCTGTATTTTTGATAGCCATTTCATAAGCGCAATAAGCCACTCCAGGGTCTGTGCGTTAGACACTTTAACATACGGCTAGGAGGCTGGACGCACTCGGCCAGTGGCCTCGTGCCTCACTACAGCCTCCTAGCCGTGTGTTAAAGTGTCTAACGCACACCCTGTCGTGGCTTATTGCTTACTGGTCACATACGTGGCGATGTGACTACACTTGGCATGTAGCCGTGTGACTCACAATGCACCTGTTGCATTGATGAGTAAGCAATAAGCCACGACAGGGTGTTCTCCACCCTGGTTGGCATCGGTTCACAAGTTCGGCAGGAACACCTGTAAAATATATTGAAGAAAGAAACTATCGGTATGTACTATCAGTACTATCAATATATACAGTATCTGATGAAAGGTCAGGGTAACTGCAGATGATAATGTTGCATATTGTACCACAATGCCAGGAAGCTTATAAGGCACAAGGCAAGTGGCACAATTACTTCAGCAGAAGACCATGTGGATCATATGACAGTGTAATATAGTGATAATAACAATACACACAAATATAATACATGGTACAATCGCCTATTCATGGGTGGAAGGAGGGAGAGAGGGAGGGAGGACAACATTTGGTGTAAACTTGCTCCCGATAACAAACAAGAATATTTGGTCAGTGATATCCACAGTAATGACCCAAACAGTAAACTGTGTTAGCATTTATGCAGGACGGTGTTTAGATGGATGGGATGTGAAAGGTCGGTGACGTTATTTGTCAGCGGCAGCCAACATTCAGTGAAATGGCACCCTTGATGACCTCCTCAACATGGGGTATGAAGATACACCATTGTGAACAAGCTTTTGAATGTTGTTATATTATTTACTTTACTGATTTTACTATTATTTTTTTTTTTATATTTATCATCTGTCTGCACTCTGTACAGTGACAAGAATTTCATGGAATTGGGTGCTTCATAAATTAAACATTGCCTGCTGTACCAGGCAGCCATAGTAACCTCTTACAAAGCACAGTAAGTGCAAGGAACAAACATGGAAGCAGATGTGCATAGGCTAGGTGGTGAAGCAGAGAGCCTGGCGTGGACTAACACAGTATGTGGCAGTCATTGCATGCAACACAGACCACAGGGCAAGGAAAAAAATTAAGGATGCGAAGGATGAAGAACCATGCCAGTGGGATAACACCAGCCAGCCCACTGCAGATCATGCAACACAAACTAGGGCCTGATTCAATCTCAGGACTGTGGCACTGCATGTAGGAGGGAGGTCTGTCCAGCAGTCCTGCTGTGGGTGTGGGGGGGGGAGAGGCAATCCATGGGGGAATATAACAGCCAGGTAAACCCTGGAGCTGGTGGTTGACGTGGTTGGATGGACTGGAGGGGTGGGCACAAAGATGGGCACAAAGATTGCCAGTGCAGTGATGATGCATAACATTCAAGGTGAAAGCAACTGTTGTAAACCACAGTTACATTGTTATGCATTTCTTTATAAGCTTTTGGTAACCACATAAGTGCACTAGTCACAAAACCTGCCTATTTTCAGGCATGCCCCTGGATATGCTTGACCTTGCATTTATTTTAAACTATTTAACTTGTGATATGCATTTCTGTGGTGTGGGGGGGGGGGGCGTTACTATCAAGTGAGCAGATTGTAGATATGGCAGCAATTTACAATCCATGTTATCTGCACCACTTGCATCATGGCACTGAATACACCACCAGTTTTCCTTCTGCAGTGTGGGTCTGGATGTTATCCTCCATCAGGAAATTTCTGATGTTCAATTCTGCATATGTGAACACTGCTGCTTTCAGCTCCTGATAGCATGTAAAGTAAAGTGACCTAATCTGTACCACCATCTACACATGGGGGGAGGGAGAACCACATGTGGTGCCAACTTTAAACAAATCACAAAGAAGTCTGTGCTCTTATATGCCCAGTAATGACCAACGCACTACCCTGTGCTACTATATATGCATGAAGACGTTGGGGGGGAGCTGTGATTTGATTGCTGGTTCCTCATAAGCACCACCACATACAGTGTCAATAATGGGGCTAGAGCAGGCTAATATGCAGTGCAAACAGATGAAGCTGCATGCCTCTCAGTGACAAATTACCATCCCATCCCCTCTTTTTGGGTGGCAGAACAAAACATTTTGTTTCACCCCACAACAGTCCTATTCGGTCCAAGGGCTTACTGTTCTTTATTAAAAGCATAAACAAAATGTCTACAATTGACTAATTATGTAAAACAGAATGGTAACAACATCAATGGCAGACACAGAGTGAATGTGGTATGACGATTTCAAAAGGACACAGTACTGGGAATAGGCAGCAGGTTATAATATAGGCGTCTCAACGGTTTTAGAAAGAAAGATAAAGACAGAGACACCTCAAAGTGAAATCTAGGTCTTACACACACACACAGATATACAACAAACATGGTACTACTACCATAGCTCCACTGGGTAGAATCCTTCGTTACTTTGCTCATCTTCCGATTGTTCAGACTCGCTGCTCTCACTAACATCAGCAACTGTAACCATTCCTCTCAGTGGCTCGAACCTGTAAGGATAATTTGGCCACAAACAGAATAGTTTTCAGTGTCTGAATCGCTGCTCGCAGCATAAGTGGCCATTGTGGTACAGCTCAGTATTGAGAGCAGCAATTGCTTCCATCCAGTTACAGACGTCATCACGCATGGCACGCGCTTACTTCCTGAAACACCAAAAAAAAAAAAAAAACAGAAGGCGTGATTACACATGCGCGGCATAGCGAGGCATAAAACTGTAATTTTTGGAAAAACAAATGATTGGGGATACACATTGGGATAACACAGATGCACAACGGAGTGCGCAGCATCGTGGCAAATGAAACTCGCCATCACAGATGGGTAAGTTGTTCCCTTCACCTTTAAAGCTAAATATTCTCACAACTGACATATCAAAGTGAGGTCTGGGACACACCAAAAAATTACATCTTAGAAATCCCGTTAAATAGATTGTACAAAATATCTTTAGGTTTAGGTTCTTCAGTGTCAGCAGCTTTAGTAAGAGCAGAATTAGGTATATTCAGTCCAAAAACACTGATGGATGCTAAGAAAATCAAATACTGGGTAAAAATTCTGAGGATGAAGGACAAAAGATTGCCGCTAATTTGTTTGGAGGAAAAAATAAAATGACAAAAGTTGGATTATAAGCAGTTGTACTGGCTAAAATATATTGATATGTTGCTTAATAAACATGGCTTGAAATTTACGAACATATGAAGATGTGAAAACGCCAGCAGAAATAGGCCTCACAGTCTACTGAGTCTGCTCGATTATGCAGCTAGCACCTCAATTTGCAGCTGTCCAGCCCAACCCTCACCTTTTCATAATTACCCTCCTCACTCTGCCCCATCCCCTCTTAAAACCACTTACCGTGCTACAGGCTACCACCTCCTCTAGCAGAGCATTCCACTTATCCACCACCCTCTCTGCGTAATAATGCCTCCTGACTTCCCTCCTGAATCTTCTGCCCTCCAATCTCAGCTGGTGCCCCCTCGTGACCCTTCCCTTTCTAATCTGGAAAATCCCTTCTTTGCTAGTCTTCTTTATCCCCTTTTAAGTATTTAAAGGTTTCAATCATGCCCCTCATCCCTCCTCTCCTCCAGGGAATACATTCTGAGCTCGCACAGCCTCTCCTCAAAGGAGTATTCCCTCCAATCCCTGGATCATTTTTGTCACCCTCCACTGTACACCCTCCAACAATCTAATGTCCTTCTTCAGGAATGGATGCCAGTACTGCATGCAGTATTCAAGGTGCAGTCTGACCAGCGAACTGTATAGCAGTAGGATCACCTCCCTATTTCTGGAGGAGATTCCCCTCACTATACACCCCAGCATCCTGTTGGCTTTTACTGCTACCTTCCTTCACTGTGCTGAGTTATTCATACTCCCTGTTATAAGCGCCCCTAGATCCTTTTCCTTCTCGGTGCATTTCAGCCATACCCTCCCTAGCTGAAAGCTCCTCCCCTGTTTATTATCCCTGATGTGCAGAACCTTGCACTTTTTAGCATTAAACACAAACTGCCATGCCTCTGAGCACTCCTGTAGTTTGGTCAGGTTCTCCTTCAGTCCCCTCCATTCAATGTCATCTACCACAGCTTCCATCTGTGTGTCATCTGCAAAGAGACTGATCTTACTCCGGACTCCATTGACAATATCCACAATGAATATCCTGAACAACACCGGTCCCAGTACTGATCTCTGTGGCACCCCGCTCATAACATCCCTTGGTGATGAGAGATCCCCCCCCCACCACCACCACCACCACCCTTTTCTGCCTTCCTTCAGCCAATTGGTGATCTAATTAAATATTTTTCCCACCCCTATCTATTCCAGCTTCCCCCCAGTCTCCCATGTGGCACAGAACCAAAGGCCTTGGTAAAATCCAAAACACAGGACATCCACTGCATGGCCTTTGTTCGGTTCCATTTGTTCGGTTCCATTTGTCACTCAGTCGTAGTACTGTACTCAATCAGGTTTGTCTGGCAAGATCTTCCTGAGATGAACCTGTGCTGCTGATCATCCTGGAGACCATTGTTCTCCAAAAAGGTCACTAGCCTCTCTTTTATGATCATCTACATGAGTTTTCCCATGATTGATGTGAGGCTCACTGGTCTGTAATTGCTTGGTTCATCCTTAGGTTCACTTTTGTGAATTGGTACCACATGAGCCATCTTTCGGTCCTGTGTCCAAGGAGGTATTGAACAGGTTAGTCAGTGGTCCTGCCAAGATCTCCATTAGTTCCTTGAGTGCACTGGGGTGAATATCGTCTGGACCCGGTGCTTTATCCCCCCTAACAGCCCTTAATCCATTCAGTACCCTATCCTCCATAATCCCTATATCCATCACCCCCTCCCTCCCTCTGCCCACTCCTCCTCTCCCAGGTGATGTCAGCCCCCACTCTCCTTCATGAACACAGAGCAGAAGTTCTCATTAAGTGCCTCTGACTGGTCCTCCTCCTTCTCCTCCCAGCCCCCATCCTTCCTAATCCTCACAATCAGATCCTTGTTTTTCTGTTTTTCAGCAATGTACTGTATCTGAAGAAGTCCTTTTCTCCACTCTTAATGCTCTGCACCAATCTCAATTCCCTGGAAGCTTTGACCACTCTGACCAGCCTGGTAACATCCCTGGACTTCTTCATATACACCTCACTGCTATCCCCCTCCCATTTTCTTGAGCTCCAAAATGCCTTTTTTTTGGACCACCCCTTCCATGACCTCTTGCATCAGCCAGCTGGGTTTTTTGGCCTTCTCTTTTTACTCCTTGTTCTTGCACATGCCCCGATATCCTCCACCAGCCCTTTCCTTATAATATTCCATTCTTGTCTGGCATCCACATATGGTCGAATTCCCGTCAGATGCCTGCCCCAAATTTCCCCCATCCTTTAAAAGTCTGCCCCCTTAAAGTCAGTCACCCTGGTAGCCATGCCTCCTGTTTCCCTGCACATATTGAGCATGAACCATTCCATGTGGTGGTCACTCCCAGCCAGGGGGTCCTACACCTCCAGATCCCTTACAGCCTCCCCATTTGATAGAACCAGGTCTAGAGTCCTGTACAATCTAGTTGGCTCACGGACCAAATGCACCAGGAAACTGTTCTGAATTGCTTTTAATATGATCTACTTCTTGGCACTTGAAGTGGTTGGGGTGCTCCACTCAACCCCTGGTAGGTTGAAGTCCCCCACCACCATGTTCCCTTTTCTACAGACCTTCATGATTTGTTCTACTAATTTCCTATCCAGATCATCCCCTTGGGCAGGTGGCCTGTACACCACCCCCATCCTCACTGTCCTACCTCTTGAGTCTTGGAACAGCATCCATAGGGCCTCTGTTCTGCCTTTCTTCCTCTCTTCCCTTATGCCCTCCCATACATATATTGCCACAACCCCCCTTTCCCCTTAGCCCTGTCCTTCCTGAATATCCTATACCCTGGAATCATCAGATCCCATTCCTGGTACTGGGTGGCTCACATTTCCATGATGGCCGCTATGCTCACCCTCCCTATTGCCAAGAAAGCTTGTAATTCTGTTGATTTGTTACCAAGGCTTTCCCCATTTAGTGAGACCGCCCTCCAAACTGTCTCTGCTCCCTACCATCCCTGAATTACCGTACTCCTAATCCTCCCCCTGTGCTTCTGCTCCAAGTTCATCCCTAACAGCCTGGGGGGGGTAAGCTCATTTGGCTCCCTCTCTGGGATCCCAGTCTACCATCTGTCCACTCACCAACCCCTTACCTAGTTTAAATCTACCTTAATGGCTATGTATTCCCCTAGCCTCTGCTTTAATACCCCCTTCCCCCTCCCAAGTGTAGCCTATCCCCCGCATAAAGTTCATTGTTGTCCCAGGTTCTGTCCCAGTCCCCCACCAACCTGTATCCCCTGGATTGACACCAATCCCTCAGCCAGGTGTTGAACTCCACAGTTCTTGCTCTCCTCACCATACTAGAACAGGGTGCTGGAAGCACCTCTGAGAAAGCCACTGACTCCCCCAACTCATCACGCAGCCTGCCCAGTTCCTCAAACATCTCCCTCACTACTTCCACTGTTTCCCCCGCCAGGTAGTTCATACCCACCTGCACCACGAGATGTGGTGTCCTCCTGCCCCTCTTAGCACACTTAAGAATTGACTGCCCCAACCTGCCTGCAGTTAATCCAGGTATGGACTCAACTCAGATGCAACTATGCCATTCCTCCTTGCTCCCTAATCTTATCCCTTTATGTATGAAATCCCCCAGCACTAGTACCCCTCCCTTTCCAATTCTCATCTTCCCTTCTTTTTGCCTTGGTGTCTACTGCCAGAGTCTTTCCCAGTTGAGACCCTGCCCTTCCCTCCTATGGATCCAGATCCCCCCACCCCAGTCTTATCTCCACTCCCCCCATCATTCCCTCACCCTCCTCCCCATCCTGCCCTCCACCCTGGTCTCCCTCTCCTCCCCTGCTAGGTCGCTGCCATTCTTCGCTTTATCAATGCTCCTCTCCGTCTTACCCCTGACCCCTTCGGTTTATCCTTCCAGTTGTGTCCCACCCCCTTACCCCTACCACAATCCTCTGCCTGACTACTGTCCCTAGTGCAATCCTCTCACTTCCCTTTACCAACCCCCTTCTGGAGATCCTTCTCCCCCTCCCCACCTCCCTATTTGTCAGCACTGCAAAACTGTTACCTACCCTCACTGCTGTGCTGGGAGTGGGCTCCTTCCTCCTGGCCTTGCCCCCTCCTCCCATGCTAGTCCATCTATTTGTATTGCTCCTGCCCTCCTTCACTGTCCCCCCCAAACTGTTCCATCCATGATGTGTCCTTCTGTTCTCTGCCCCAGATACCTTCCCTCTCCCACAGCCTCCCTAATTCTCTCTCTCTCCCGAGCCACTGCACTTCTTCTTCAATTCTCCTCAGCCTGTGACAGACCGGACACCCTCCTAGCATCCATAATACATTCATTCAGATGACCGCCTCATAAAAATTTCAACCTACTATTCTACCCCCAATGGTCCCTCTAGCACCCTGCTGACCCCTGTACCCCTCCTTCCTATGCCATCCCCATCTTCCACCTCTAGTGCCACTCTCATCCCCTAGTGTGTTCTTCCCTAATACCCTCCATGTGCCTACCTCAACATCGCTATACTCCCTGAATACCCCCAGCAGCCAGACTGCCTTATTGAATGAGTCCTTAACATACCCCTACCCTGCTTCTTACAAAGACCTTAGACCTATAACCCTTCCCCTGCAACGACAGTAATTACAGTCCCCTGCTGATCCCCAGCTCTTGTCTCAGTCCTGCACTAACAGCACAGCTCTTGTCCCAGATTAGTTCCTTGAAACTGACCCCTCCCACAAGGCCATTCAGTAGAGGTCAGGGCCGGGGTGGGTGGGTTCTATAAAACCTACAACAACAAGCAGCACTTAACAATAGCTCAGCTCCTCCAGATTTGCCAAGTGGCAGCAATTGCAACAGATTAAAGCAGCACTTAAATTAGCTCAACTCCCTTCCCCGTTTACAACTAGAGCAAAGAAAATTGCCACAGATTTAAATTACTTCCTCCAAATGTGTCTCCACAATCATTAAGAACCCCTCGATGTTCCCCAGATCACAAAACCTTAGTAGGCATCCTTCTGTTTTCCTCTGTCATGTCCTGCTGGATGGATGGAACTAGCTGAATCCCCGCAGCCCCTCTATTGCCCCTGAGTAAGCCGCTGAATCCCTGAAGCACCTCTGCTGCACCCAACTCCAAATCCCGAGAGCCCCTTCGCTGTGCCCAACTTCACCTGACCCAATGTAGGCTCTGAGCCGCTTGTTGGGGTTTTTAAACCATGTTCTCTACTTAAAAGTGGCATGCATCCTCCGAGAGCTGACCCGAATGGTGCTCTCCTCCTGCTGCATACACTGTAGGTCATCGCCTTCTCCCCTTGTTGCCTGCAAGAAATCCAGTGTCATACCTGAGGGAGAAATACAGTCCCTAGAGAAGGCAGCAAAAAAAGAAAAACCTACAACAAGCAAGCAGCACTTTGCAATAGCTCAGTTCCCTCCCACATTTGCCAAGTCAGCTAGCACTGGATGAAGTACTCTGTCCCCTTACAAAGATAATTATTCTACCCCTTTGCCAGTCCAAATTCCCACAAATCTAGAAGTCTGCCACAGTCACCCTGGTACACAAAAGCAGGGACTGGTCCCTTCACAACAACTACAGGCCGATCTCTATACTCCCCCCGCTCTCCAAGGCCCTTGAATGGATTGTGGACAACCAGATGGTGGAGTACTTCAATCATTATCATTTCCTTTGCCCGGAGCAACATGGGTTCTGAGTCGGCCACAGTACCATCATCACGGCTCTACTTGAATTTACTGGATTCATACATAGCGCGTTTTTCAAAGGCACATTGCAGGGGTGGCCTTCATTGACTTCTCAAAGGCATTTGATATTGTCCATCATGGCCCTCCTCCTTGAGCAGCTGTCAGGTATAGGTCTAGCCTCAAAAACCATAAACTTACCTTAGCCTACACTCCCAGCAAGTCTGGATTGGGGACATCCTATCTGAAAGTAGACCTGTCAGATCAGGGGTACCACAAGGATCCATACTCAGACTGTTACCTTTCAGCGTCTTCCTAAACAATCTCCCAGAATCTTGCCAATGCCACATGCTCCTCTATGCAGATGATGAGGTGACATTTGCAAGCAACCCCGACCCCGTACTTCTTGAAACTGACCTCCAAAGTGGCTTTGCAACTGCCGAAAATTGGTTTAAAGAACAAAAAGTGGTCTTGAATTATAAAAAGACAAAGACTATACTCTACTCCTCTACCCAAAACAAGCTGAAAGGCTACTCCCTGGCAATTCGGAACAACACCGGTGGTACCCTGGAGCTCACATTGGACTCTGCCTTGTCTTATACAGAGCATATCAATAACACTGCTAAAGTCTTCAACATCAGGATCGGTATCCACTACAGACACAGACACAGTCTAACCTTTGAAGTACTGAACCTGCCAATAAACAGCTCATTCATAACTCTCATTGACTATGGTCTAGCTATTTACAGCTCTGCAGCTGACTCAGCACTCCAGCTCCTCTCAATAGCTCTTAACAAAGCCTGCCATCTGCTCACTAATGCCCCACAGCTCACCCATACCTGTGAACTTTATGCTTAGACTGGCTGGCTCCAACTGAGTGACAAAATCCATTATCAAACTTGCCTCCTTGCAAAAAAGGTCACTCTACACCTACTTCCCCCAGGGATTCAGAGCCTTTTGTCTCTGCCTTTAAAGGCCAGATACACCAGGAGCTCAACCACACAAATTTTCCATGTGCCCAGGTGTCGCACAACCATGGATCAGCATTCCTTTGCTCACCGGGCCCCTCTCTGGACAAATGGTCTACCTCCTGACATCTCCAGTGCCACTACACTTGGTTCCTTTAAATGCAGGCTATGTCAGCATCTCACCAATAGCAGTGCCTGCATGTGCCCCTGCTAAGTCCCCACACACGGCAATAGACTACCCCTAGCACTTCTAATTCCTATCCTATCAGGATAGTCACATCGCAGCACTTCACCACCCCCCATCCCCTGGGTCACCACATTACCTTTGACCTTTCCTAACCCAAGCTCCCACTTCCAGCCTTTACCTGTACCTCCCCTCCCTCATGCTATCACCCTCCTCTGTGTGTCTTTTTCCTCAAGACACAGGCATACTTTGTACAATGCCTTAGCACACCTAGAGAATTGTTGGTCTGTGTCATCTATTGTATTTATTGTACACTGTACTTTGTGGCCCAGATATTCAAAAGGATTTCAAATGGCGCAACAGTGTTTCATCATGCCCAACCCACTGATGCATCCCGGCACGATATTCAAAAGGGAAAAGTGCGCGGCACAAATCCCGATGCGCCGGAGCACATCAATAATGTATGCAGACACAGGTGGGGGGGGGCGTGCCCATGCATACTCTGCACAGCCCAATATTCAGCCCAGAATGTGTGGAGCCATGCATGCACAGCCCCTACCTGCGCCAGCACAAAGTTGATCCAAAAAAAAAGGAACAACGGATGGCCACCCACAGGTGAGCTGCCACATTGCAGGGCACAACACGGCAACTGCCACTTGTGGGTGGCCACCCGAGCTCCGGCTGCACCTGGCGGCAGCCCCCCATGCCTGAGCGTGGGCATTTGTAAAATAAAAGAACCCCTATATCCCTGGTGGTCCAGTGGACCACTGCCTGCCCGGTCGCGGGCTTAAGTATTAATAAATAGATCCCTGGTGGTCCAGTGAACCGCTGTCTGCCCGATTGCGGGCTTAAGTATTAATAAATAGATTCCAATATCCCTGGTGGTCCAGTGGACTGCTGTCTGCCCGTTCGTGGGCATTTGTAATTAAAAAAAAGAATTATGTTCAATATCCCTGGTGGTCTAACTGTACCTCCTCCCCACCCACCCACTGGGTCCACCGCCCGCTCCCCGTCAGCCAGTGGAAGGCAGCACCCCACCTGCATGCCGCCTGCTGACTGACACCGCAGGTAGGGCTGTACCCGTTGGTCTAGCGTGAGCCAATGGATGTCAGCCATACGATACACATTCCAGATGTGGAATGCATCCATTCACATATTCTGGAATGTGGCTACCAATACAGGCTACATGCCCATTAGCTCACGCTGTGGACCAATGGGTGTGCAGCCCACCCTATGGTGTCAGTGTCGGGCAGTAGGCGGCGGGCGGGTGGGGTGCTACCCGCCTGCCAGCTGATGGGGGTGAGGCGGTGAGGCTCAATGGCCGGTGGGGAGGGGTAACTCTAGACCACCTGGGATGTGGACATAATTCTTTTACTACAAATACCGCGGTGGGCAGACAGAAGTCCACTGGACCACGAGGATATGAATCTGTTTTGTGCTAAGCCTGTGATCAGGCAGGCAGCGTCCACTGCCACCAGGCATATTGAATCTATTTATTAATACTTAAGCCCGGGATCGGGCAGACAGCGGTCCACTGTACCACCAGGGATATTGGAATCTATTTATTAATACTTAAGTCCGCGATCGGGCAGACAGCGGTCCACTGGACCACCAGGGATATTGGACGTAATTCTTTTTGTTTATACTGAAGCTGTCGATCGGGCAGACAGCGGTCCACTGGACCACCAGGGATATTGGATGTAATTCTTTTTATTGATACTGAAGCTGTCAATCGGGCAGACAGCGGTCCACTGGACCACCAGGGATATTGGATTTCTTTTATTTATACTGAAGCCCGCGATCGGGCTGAGGGGCACATTGCCGCACTGTGCAGGGGGTGTCGGTCCCCGACGGCTGCTGCCTGGCAGAGTGCCAGGCACAAGTCGCCGGAGATTGGTACACTTGCATGCAAATGGAGCCATAATGACATGCAAATGGCCCCATTTGAGTCTTGCATACATTATGGCCACATTTGCATGTGCACTTTTGAATATCGCAGTTGCTGCGCATAGCGCAATGGAACTTGTGCTAGCGCATCTCCCTGCTCCACTCTGGCCACTTGCACTGGAGCAGTGCCACTGCACCATGCACACTGCGGGTGGCCAGGGTGCGATATTCAATGATGCTGTGCCATGGCGCAGCTCCGTTGAATATCACCCAGTCAACGCCCCTGCACAGCCAAGTTGTGCTGCGCCCAAGCTTGCACCACAGCCTGGCACAGTTTGAATATCTGGGTCTATATGTACAATATCTGTAGATTGACCCCCATTATTGTGACTTGTTGTGTTAATATATTGATGTGGAACCTCTCAACCAGTATCCGCTCAAAAGTGTTATCCAAGATTTCAATAAATAAAATAAAAATAAAGTAAGTAGCAAATACAACAGATTAAAGCAGCACTTAAATCAGCTCAGCTCCCTCCCACATTTACCACTAAAGTAAAAAAAATTGCCACAGATTTAAATTACTTACCCCAAATGTGCCTCCACAATCACTGAGAACCCCTCGGTGTTCCCCAGATCACCAAACCTTAGTTGGCTTCCTTCTGCTTTCCCCTATCATGTCCTCCTGGATGGAAGCCACTGAATCCCTGCAGCCCCTCCATTGCCCTTGAGTAAGCCAACAAATCCCAAGAGCACCTCCTCTGCACCTGATTCCGAATCCCCGGAGCCCCTCCGCTGTGCCCGACTTCACCCGACCCTTTTTCATATAAGTTTAAAATATGATAGATATTCCAGATCTGGTCCTCTGACAACCCAAGCTCATTCCTGAACCCAGGCTGCTAGTGTTGTGAGCAGTAGGACTACAGCTGCAAAGACTGGCCGGGTATGAGTATACATTTAAAAAATCTTATATGGCAAACATAATTTTTTAAAATATAACCATGGTAAGCACAGAGTAAAAGACAAAAAGTAATCCTCTTATAAATTGTTGTGGATAATTATAAAACAGATGTTAAAAGTGGCAAATTTGTTAAATAGTAACTACTTTATCTTTACAGTGAGAGGATAATTAGCTTCCCAAGTCAGGAATCAGATATGTAGGTGCAGCACACCAGGAATGATGTAGTGCTGCATGGGCAGTACCAGCAAAAATGGTTATAAAAGGATTACAAGTTCTTTAGATAAAGGCCCCTAGAATTTTGTGATTCCACATCCACAAAATGTTCTGCAGAGCTTGCATGCCATTACAGAATATATGTACTGTAGTGCTGCATAATTCATTGTTCTTGATGAGGTTTCATTACAGTCTACAATTTATCCATACTGCCTGAATTCCCTTCCTTGATTAACCTAAAGCCATCCTCTGTGCTAAGCATATGATATCATCAATGACATTACATAATATTTTAGGTAGCAGCAGGACTGCATTATGTCATAGAAATGAAAAATGCATGCCAAATGAACGAACAAATGCTGCTACTGGAACCCAGGAGTCCTGTCATAGAAATCAGAAGAGAAAGTGCCACAGAAAAACAGTGGCCTGATTAAAAATACAGCAGGCAATTTACAAAGTATGGACAACATTGGTCCATTTGACTCTAAGCAGTATGGACAAAAATTAGTGAAGTCTTTTCTCCCCTAACTATTTTTATCCCTGACCAGCCATGCCTCCCCCACTCTTTGAACTGACAACCACCCTACTCCATTGACCTCTAATCAGCTGCAGCTGCTGTTCCCCCATCACTTCAACCCCCCCCCACACACATTTCAGGAGCTCGGGGGGGGCATCCTCTTCAACAACATGACTCAGCATCTGGTGCAAGATGAAAGGCTGTATGGTGTGGACTGTAAGTCTACTGACAGCCATCGTTCAGACAGGAGCTGGTGCTTTCTACCCTCCTTTCAGCCCTGGATGTCAACCAGCCTTGTCGGGGGTGGAGTTGCCTTGCACACTGAAGAACTGTGCACATGTGCTCCACTTAACAAGGAGCAGGCTCTCAGGGCCCCATAAGGGGTTGCCATTACAATGGATATGGGCATCCTCCATCCCATGTCTGGGTCCCACAGTTCACAGCAACACTTCCCTAGCCCCAGCCACCTTTTACCATATCATTGAGTCTGCTCCCAAACCTGGATCATTGACAGGAAAGCTCAACATGGGCAAACAGGTGGCCCATAACTAATGTTTTATTTTGAAGGTCACATACTGATTAATGAGGCTTATAAACTGGCAAACATACAGGAAGATGATAATTTAAAAAGTGCCCTGTGATGCTTTAGGTAACTCATAAATTAATTTAATATTGGATGTGGAGAAATTGCTTATGAAAATAGAAAACACAGGATATTAGATATAAAAATATCATTATTTCTTTAAGTTAATTTCCTGTTGTAGCACTTAATATCATGTAATACACCTGTAACCACTGTCAAGTGGGATCTGCTACCAGTAGATGTTATAGACATTGGCACTATGAAGAGAAAAAACTACCACAGGCAAAAGTCTTTGTGAACCCAAGATGAAGAGATTTGCCATTTCCTGGTGAACATACTAACTCCATTATGAGGTATACTCTGTGTGACCTTCCTCCTCTGCTGTGACTAAATACTGTACCAGCAAAGTTATTTAAGTAATAATGCCCGACAAGGTGTGTGTCAGAATCAACTTCTGATATAAAGTCATGTCAAATGCTTGATTAAAATGTAAGTACATAATATCAACTGCCTTTTCTCATCTAGCTCCACTGTTACTTCCTCGGAGAAGACCAACAAGTTAGACTGTCATAAACACTCCTTTGTAAAACCTTGACTGTACTCCAATAGCTGAAATCTGTCCAGAAACTCTGTAATCTATTGGTTTCAGTATGTTTCCTACAATCAAGGCAGATTCACTGACATATGGTTACTGTACCCAGGTTATTTCTGCTTTTAATTTTTAAACATAGGACTCTAAATTCCCCCTCCAGCCCCCAGGCATCTCAGCAGTGTCCACTTACTTTTGTAAGATCACTACTAGAGTAGCAGTTATTACATACTTTAGTCCCCTGAGCACCCTCACATGCATACCATCTAGTCCTTGCAATACTGACAAAGTCGCCGCAGTATTTTCTAAGAAATAACTACCATAATAGTGAGAAATATGCAAAGGATATTATTAACTCAGAAGTTCAAAAGCATATGATATGGTTCTGCATTAGAACATTTGGTGAAAGTGATGAGGTTATAGGAAAGGGGGCTCAATAATTTGTTGGGTAGAAAACTGGATCTTGTTCTTTCTTTTTTTTTAAACTTTGTTAATCTAGTAAAAATGCTGTCAGCTGCATGGTCTTTATACAGGCATAAGATGGGCACACATAAAAAAAAAACATGCAGTACATGACAAAGACCAAAGTTAATAGTAACTAAGCAAAACAGACTATACAATAATTATATATATATATATATTTAAAATAAACAGTATACAGAAAAATATACAAGTTACACAGCAGTGTATCTAGAAACAGCAGCAGCATACTTCATTCAATAGAAATTTTTTATGTTGCAGTTTAAATTGATATGGATTTCTGGACTGCCTTATGTTAGGATTTATAGTGCTCCAAGTTTTTGCTGCAATATATATGAAAATGATTTTTCACTTTTTGAAGCTTTACAGAATGGCATTGTCACTGCTGATATATCAACTGAACATAGAGCTTTATACCCATTTTTAAAGCAAACAATTTCTGAAAAAGGTCCTTCATTCCTCAATTTGATCCCTTTGTAGACCATACAGCTCATATATAAATTATCCCTCTCCCCTAAGGGCAAACAATTCAATTTCTTATAGAAATTACAATAGGGTTCTCACTGTTTTGCATGCAAGTCAGATCTGCACATAGAATTATACATAGAGATCTGTTTTTTTTTCATTAGATATATTTAGAAATGATTTGAATAAGATCATTCAAGAGTGTCAGTTGGCATCAGCAAACCCCAAATCTTCTTGTTTGAGGACATCTCCCTTTAATGAGCCACACCATTTGAACTGTAAATCACCAGCATCAGGACCACTCAGATGTTTTTACTAGCTGATCCTGTCCATGTTGACGTGCATTACTGATACCAATAAACTGTGGGCAGCCCCATCATGCTTCAGTTATTTCTCCCACCATCAACTACTCTTTGGATTGCAGTAAGAGGAACAATGCTGAAACTCGTTGTCATTTGCTTGTGTTTTTCATACTGATTTTTTTTTTTTTACCATCTGTATCATTGTAAAGATTTACTACGATGATGCTCACTTCTTGTGCATCTGTTGATTAGGCCTAAAGCATGACATTAAGACCTGAGCCATATGCTAAGGCTTTACCCAGGCCATGAGGTGATGTTGTCAGAAATCCTTTGAGATCTTCCTCAGAGTAAAAGCTATAAAAGCTATGTTAGAGAAATGGCATTCATCACAGGAAGCAACACCAGCATCACCTGCTCCTTCTTTCATCCTGGAGTCACCGATGTCCTACTAATCCCCATGGATTCAGGCAGCATTGGAGCCCTCCCTGACTAGGCAACAGGAAAAGTGATGAGTCATGAAGAGCAGAAAGGTGATCTGTCCCCACCAGATGCAGTGGGTTCCAGTTCAATCTTCTCTTCTTGCAATGAGGACAGTACCGAATACAGTTCTCGTTCACTCCCTGAGGATGTCTAATTTCAGGCCTTCCTCTGGCAGATGCAGGGTGCATTGGCCTCTACTGTTGAAGAAGAGGATTTTTCTAAGACACATCTTCATAAGTTTCTAGAAGTTTTACCTTACCCTAGTGTGGATTTTCCTCCAATCCAGTCTGCTTTGGGGGTCATCACTATGACTACATAGCACAGGCCCAGTGATTTTCCAGCTGTGCCTCTTAAGGTGGCTAAACAATGTCCAGCCCTTCTACTAAACCTTATTGTGCCTCACGGCATGAGACAGATTCAGTGGTCATCATGGCTGCCCATGACAGGTCTAAAATGCCTCATCACCTGAGCTCACTTCCTCAGGATAAAGAATCCAGGATAGTGGATGTAAAAGACAAGGGGACCTATGCTTCAGTATGCCTTGGCCTCCATATTGCCAACTACTAGACTTATATTATTAAATATCAGAACAGCCTATGGAATTCCATCCCAGCTGTAGCTGACAATCTGTCTGATGGACACATCAACACAGAGGTCCAAACTATCACCCATTGACTAGAAGCTGGTGAGAATCTTTTGAGTTCAGCATCCAGTCTGTTACATTCTCAGAGGTGCTACCTGTCCATGACAAGGGGGAGGACAGGAATCTCTGCACCAGGAACTTCCAGGTGTGGTTGAGGAAATGGTGCAGAGAGGAGGGATTCGGAGTCATTGGTGACTGGGGCTCCACCTGGAGAGATGGAGGTCAGTACAAGACTGATGACTTGCATCCATCCAGGAGGAGAATTGGCATCCTCAGTGAACAGTTTAAATGTTACATTGGGAAGCATTTAAGCTAGCCAAGGGGGAGGTGGAAAAAGGCAGGAAGTCACAGACAGCCCCCCCAACAAGCAAACAGGGTCAGCAGGGAGAATCCTGAGGATGGAAAATTTCAAAAGGAACAAATACAAATAGGGGTACAGGAAGGGAGAAAAGGAGAGAGGGGAAGGAAAACAGTGGGAGAAAGAGGGGAGGGCAAAAGGGCAAGATGAGAGGAGATGGCAGTACCTTCTGGAGAGCCAAATGTGTGCAAATGCTCGAAGTCTGGGCAACAAAATTGCAGACCTAGAGGCCACCATGGCAGTAGAGGACCTGGACATAGTCACAATTACAGAAACCTGATGCAATGAAAACCAGGACATGAATGTATGCATACCATGGTATGCTCTTTTCAGAAGAGACAGAGTAGGAAAAAAGGGAAGAGGAGTGACTGTTTATGTGAGAGAAAACATAAAAGCCAAGGAAATACAGGAAGTAAAAGGAGAAGAAGAGGTTCTGTCGATCACTCTGGAGACAAGAAAGGGGGCCACTATTTGAACAGGGGTGATCTACAGACTGACTGCAAAAGGGGAGGAAGTGGATAAGGATATGAGAGAAGAAATACAAAGGATGGCAAACAATTGAGATGTATTGCTGGTGGGGAGATGTATTGCTGGTGGGGGACTTCAGTCTACCAGAGGTGGACTGGAGCCTTCCAGCAGCAGCAGCAGTTAGAAGCGATAATTATAGACTACCTGCAGGGGGTGTTCCTGAGGCAACTAGTTAGGACCCCACTCATGAGGGGGGCATACTGGACCTCATACTGTCAAACAGGTACAGTTTCACTGACATCACACTGGGCAGCCACCTGGGGACCAAAGATCATCATATGGTGTGGTTTAATAGAAGAACTGGGCCAGAATTGAGCAACACTAAAATGAAGGCCCTGGACTTCAGGAAGGCTGACTTCAAGAAAATGTGAACGTACCTCTGGGAATCCCTAGCAGGGACAGGGAAAATGGATGGGGTAGAGGAACATTGGGCAAATATAAGGAAGAACATTGAGAAGGCAACAAACCTCTGTGTCAGGCAGGTTAAAAAGAGCAAGAGAAGAAGGGGACCGCTATGGTTCTCCAAGGAAGTAGCACAGAAAGTAAAAGTAAAAAGCTGGCATTCAAAAGGTACAAGTCAACACAGAAAAATGAGGACAGGGAGAGTTATCAGGAGAAACAAAGGGAGACAGGAAAAGTAGTTAGGAGAGCAAAGGCACAAACGGAGGTGAATAGTGCCATGTTAGTCAAAAAGGGGGATAAATCATTCGTCAGGTATATAAGCAAAAAAAGGAAAAACAAGGCAGGGATTGCAAGACTTAAAGGGGAAGGTCCTTAAAGGGGAAGGAAGGGACTGTGTGGAAGAGGACTAGAAGAAAGCCAATACATTGAACATGTACTTTCGCTCAGTATTTTTGAAAGAAGAGGTAGGGGATGGGTCACAAATAGGGAATAAGGGCATTAGAGGATGGAAGGTGGACACTAGACATTTTACAGAGAAGAGAGTCCTCAGGGAGCTAGCGCAACTGAAAGTGGATGAGGCAATGGGACTAGATGGGATTCACCCCAGGTTACTAATGGAACTTAAGGAGGCACTGACTGCACCTCCGATGGCCCTGTTCAACCTGTCACTGGAAAGGGGGAGGTCCCAGGGGACTGGAGGAGGGTGGACATGGTCCCTCTTCACTAAAATGGGAACAGGAAGGAGGCCGGAAACTACAGACCTATAAGCCTGACTTCAGTGGTTGGCAAAGTTATGAAAACACTGCTAAAAGAAAGGATTGGGGAATACCTTTAAACCAGGGGATTACATGATCCAAGGCAGCATGGGTTCACAGGAGGGAGATCTTGCCAAACAAACCTGATTGAGTTCCTTGACTGGGTGTCCAGGGAAGTGGATTGGGGAGGAGAGGTGGATGTGGCCTACCTGGATTTCAACAAAGCCTTCAGCACCATACCACACAGGAGGCTGGTAAGCGAGCTGGGCAGCTTGGGAGTGGAACCAAAGGTAGCAAAATGGGTACACAGTTGGCTAAGTAATAGGACTCAGAGGGTGGTGGTAAATGAGGTTTACACGGAAGAAGGCAAGGTAACCAGCGGGGTGCCACAGGGGTCAGTACTGGGACTGGTCCTCTTCAATGTCTTTATTAGCAACATCACAGAGGGGATGGAGGGGAAGGTATGCCTGTTTATGGATGACAGAAAGATCTGCAACAGAGTGGACACACCAGGGAGGGGGTGAAGGAAGATCAGAAAAAGCTCGAAGACTGGTCAAGAGCTTGGCAACTAGCCTTTGATGTCAAGAAGTGAAAAATTATGCACATAGGGCACAAAAACCCTACGGCAATGTACCAAATTGGGGTGCAGATAATGACAGCCACAAAACAGGAAAGGGACTTGGGGGTCATCATATCAGATGACTTGAAGGTAGGAAAGCAGTGTAAAAAGGCAGTGGGTAAAGTTAGAAGAATGCTGGGGTGCATAGGGAGGGGTATCATGAGCAGAAAGAGGGAACAGGTCAATATCTGGATGACCCCATTTCTTAAATATATCATCTATAGTGGTGTCCAGGATTTCCCACTCATGGGACAGTGCCCAGGACCAGCTGAGGTGATATTTAAGGGCATTGAGGGTGCTGGGCAGAAAAATGACTGTTAGAAACATATCATGCACTCTGTAATAGTGCCGGACCCTCATTTCTTCCATGCAGAGTGGGTAAGAGTGAACACTGCCTTGTCTGTTGACGTAATACATTACAGACATATTGTCAATCCACACCAACATAGACTAGCCCCAGAAAAGGACAGTGAAGGCCTGTAAGCCATGCACAACAGCCCTCACCTCCAGAGTGTTGCTGTCAAGAGAGTGATCTAGGAAGAACCAAATGCCCTTCATTCTGAAGGGTCCAAGATGGACACACCAATCGAAGCCTGAGGCATCTGTCATCATGACTAACAGAGGCAATGGGCAGAGAAAACAGGACCCTGTCTCAAGGTGGGAGTGTTCCAGCCATCAGAGAAGGCAAGGTGAAGAGGAGAGGTCACCTGTGTAAGACTCTCTAGGTTGTCCTGATGCTCTGTTCCACTGAACTTGGAGGAACCATTGAGGAATTTTTGTGTCCAAATATGCCAGCAAGACTTTCAGGATTGCTTCAATCAGGCCTATTAGCCAAAGCAGGCATCTAAAGGAAATGTAATGGCATGATCCATTGATACAAATGCCTGCCCGACCATATTGCACAGGGCAGTGCCAATGTATTTAGGTGCTGGTAGAGAGTCAGAACTGATTTTGGTTCATTGACCAGGATGCCCGACTGCTCAGAGAGCTAGTGGGACCTGAACTAGGTGTAAGGAAATGCTGCTCATGATGGACCTCTTAACAGCCAATTTTTGAGGTGCAGGGAAACATACAATCCTACCCTGCAAAGAGCCATGACCACAACTGCAAAGCGCTTGCTGAAGACACGTGGCACCAAAGATAAGCCAAATGACAAGACATAAAACTGGTAGTGAGAACCTTGCAGCATAAAGAAAAATTATTTTCTGTGTCTCTTGGTCACCTTGATATAAACGGAAGTATACTTCATATCAAAGACATGCAGACAAACCCTTTGCAATAGCAGGGGGAGCAAGAACTGCAGACGTACCATCTAGAACCATTTGTATTCTATGTACAGGTTCAGGCCCTGATGGTCTAGGGTGGGAAGTAAATCTTAACCATGTTGGAACCAGAAAGTACTGGAATAGTAGCCCTGATTGAGTTCTGCAGCTGGCACTGGCTGTATCGCCATCTTGCAAAGAAAGGTCTGGACTTCCTTCAACATAAGAGCAGAGGGTCCCAGACGGCACCAGTTTGGAAGTGGAGTATACACTGGAGGGATTGACAGATGTTCTATGTCATGACTATGCTGAACCACCTCTAGCACTCAAGCATCCATGGTGATCGCCATCCACTTTGGTAGGCTGAGAAAGGTGACGCTTTCCACCAATATCCCCAGATTTTCTGAAGGGGTCAGAGAAGGTGAAAGGAAGTCAGAAGGCTCCAGGGGTGACTGGTGGGCTGCCAAGACCTGTACCTTTGGTAACCCTGGCATGAGCACTGGGAGGCAAAGGGGTTTGAGGGGTGGCAGGGCCTGCTCAAGTATGGAATAGCCTTAGCCAGAACAGGAGTAGAACCTACGAAAGGAATCCTGGCACCTGCCACAAAGCTTAGGATTCAAGATATACAGGGAACAGAAAGCCAGTTTTGAAGTCTGCAGTTCTTCTACTGCATTTCTGACATCAGGTCCAAACGATTGCTCGTCATAAAAGGGGGCATTAAGTACTTATTGCTGGACATCTGGTGCAAAGGCAGAAATCCACAGGCAAGAATGCCTATGAAGACAAATATCAGAGGTTGCAGCTCAAGCTGAAGCATCTGAGGCATTGTATAGAAACATAGAAGCTGGCAGAAAAGGACCTCTTGGCTCACCTAGTCTGCCCTAAAAATTCCTACCGAAGGTGTTACCACAGACCCTACTTGATCTCTGGCCTTCTCCCCAACCCCAGTAATAAGGTCCCTTTGTGCCTATCTCATGCATGCTTGAATCCTGCCACTGTTTTATCACCCATCACCTCTGTTTTGAACCTGTTCCAGATGACCATCACTCCTTCCGTGAAGAAGTACTGTACTTCCTCACATCTCCTCTGAGTCTCCCACCCTCCAGCCTAATATCATGTCCCCTTGTCCTTGAGCATCTTTTTCTATGAAAAATATCAACCTCCTGTACCCTATTTATACCTTTTAGGTATTTGAATGTTTCTGTCATATTCAATTATGGAGAGATTAACAGAAGTTCAGTGGCATGACCATGCTGAACAACCTCTAGCATTCAAGCATCCATGGTAATCTTCCTCCACTTTGATAGGATGAGAAAGATGCAGCCTTCCATCAAGATCCCCAGATCATGGAAGAAAAAACAATAGAGGAGGTAAAAAAAAAAAAGGGACAAAACTTTTTATAGGTCATTAGTTAAAGGAGAAAAACCAGGGGTGGGATTGTAAGGCTTAAAAAGAAAGAAGGGTAGTGTATGAAAGGGGATCTGGAAAAAGCATCAATACTGAACAAATATTTTGTTCTGTATTCACAGAAGAAGGAGAAAGCGTGGGACCATAGTTAGGCAATATGAGCAAATATTGGAGGGAGGTGGACACCAGTCCATTTACAGAAGAGAGATTGCTAAAAGAACTCACAAAACTGAAAGTGAACAAGGCAATGTGACTGGATGGGATACATCCTGGAATATTAAGGAAACTACGGGAAATGCTAGCAACACCACTGGCAGCCCTTTTCAATAAATCACTAAATTCAAGAGTAAGTCCAGAGGACTGGAAAAGGGCAGATGTAGTTCCTCTTCACAAAAGTGGGAATATGAAGGAGGCTGGAAACTATAGACCAGTCAACCTCACCTCAATAGTGGGGAAAAGTATGGAATTACTACTTAGAGAAAGTATTGTGGAACAGCTTGAATCTAGGAGATCACCAGATCCAAGATAGCATGGATTCACAGTAGGAAGGTCATGCCAAAGAAATCTCGAATTAATTTATTTGACTGGGTGACTAGGGAAGTGGATCATGGGGGAGTGATGGATGTGGCCTACCTGGATTTCAGTAAGGCCTTTGATACTGTTCCATATAGAAGATTTGGGAACAAGTTGGGCAGCCTTGGAGTGGTTTACAAGGTGGTAAACTGGGTTAGGAATTGGTTGAGTGATAGAAGTCTGAGGGTGGTGGTAAATGGAGCTCAATCAAAGGAAAGGAGGGTGACCAGTGGTGTGCTACAGGGATCATTTCTGGGGCCAGTCCTGTTTAATGCCTTCATAAGTGACATTGTGGCAGGGCTAGAAGGGAAGGTGTGCCTCTTTGCAGATGACAAAAGGATCTGAAACAGTTTGGACACTCCAGGAGGGGTGGAAAAAATGAGAAAGGACCTAGGTAAACTGGAGGAATGGTCTGGAGTGTGGCAGCTCAGATTCAATGTGAAAAAGTGCTAAATCATGCATTTAGGGTGCAAGCACCCAGGGGAGGATTACATGATGGGGGCGCGGGGGATACTGATGGTCACCAAATAGGAAGTGATTTGAGGTTAATCATTTCTGATGACCTAAAGTCAGTCAACCAATGTGCCAATGCTATAGGGAGAGCAAGTGGGATGCTGGGGTGCATAGGGAGAGATATTTCCAGCAGAAGAAAAGAGGTGGTGATGCCACTGTACAGTTCACTGGTGAGGCCTCATTTGGAGTATTATGTCCCGTTCTGGAGGCTGCATCTCAATAAGGATATAGACAGGGTGGAAGCAGTTCAAAGAAGGGCAACAAAGATGGTGCAGGCCACACCAAGTCATATGAGGAGAGACTGCGAGACCTCAGTATGTATACCCTGGAGGAGAGGAGCGACAGGGAAGATATGGATAGAAACCTACAAATATCTCAAGGGAATAAATAAGGTGCCTGAGAGTAGCATCTTTCAGAAAAGGAAATGTTCAGGAATGGGGGGCATAACATGAGGTTGGAAGGGGGTAAACTAAGGGGTAATGTGAGGAAGTATTTCATCACAGAAAGTGTGGTGGACGCATGGAATAGACTCCCAGTGGAGGTGGTGGGGGTAAACACAGTGAGGGAATTAAAAAGTACATGGGACAGGTGTATGGGGACCCTAGCGATAGGAACGAGGAGGTAAAGCCAAAGATAAAGTAGAGTCTGTGGCTTTTGCAGTAGGTAGGGAAAATGAGCATACTGGATGGGCCTAGAGGTCCTTATCTGCTATCAATTTTTATGTTTCTATATTTCTATGTCTCCCCTTTCCCTCTATTCCTCTAAAGATTATATATTTAATTCTCTGAGCCTTTCCTTCTAGGGTTTCTGATGTAGGCCATGCACCATTTTGGTTGCCCTCCTCTGGACCGCTTCCACCCGATCTATGTGTTTCTGGAGATGAGGCTTCCAGCACTGGACATAGTACACCAGGTGGGGCCTCACCATGGATCAATACAAGGGTAACAATACTTTTCATCCCCATATATTGCTCCATGGTCTGTTTTTTCTGGCAAGAGACATTGTCCCACTCCGGGAAGGGGAGTTTCCATTGTGCCTTTTCTGTCTTCTCTCTGATCCAGAGGGTTCTGTTCAAGTTGAGGGAAGAATCAACCACCGAGATTCTGGCCCAGCCAAATCCTACTCCCTCTGCTACAACAACTGGTAGTGAAACCTCCTCCACTGCTCCCTCTGTGAGCAGGTCTTATGTCACAGGAGCAGTGCTCCCTGGTGCATCCTGACCTACAATCTCTGCACCTCCATGCTGTACTTCTAAGGATGTAGAACTTTCCTGATTCAGGGTTTCACCTATGGTTTCAGCAATTCTACTTGCTGCTTGTAATCTGTGCATTCAGAAACCTATTCCCAGAAATGGAAGCATTCCATGGTCTGATGTACCTCCTGTTAGCCGAACCCTTTTATGTGTCCAGCTAGTCATGGCTGGGTCACCTCTTGTCCCTTTTTGACCCAGGCCTCTGGTACTCCTCTGTGAAGACGCATTTGACTGCAGTTTCAGCTTTTCATGCAATCTCTGATGGTACTTCGGTAGCCCAACATGAGGGGTCCTACAGGTTCCTTAGAGGGATCATACTCTTTGCCACCTGGTCGATGTCTCAGTACTGTTGTGGGGTGTTAACATGGTTATGGAGACCTTATGGCACCGCCTTTTGAACTGGCTACTACTTGTGACATGCACCTCTTCACATGGAAGATGCTGTTTCTGATGATTCTTGCTTCTGCAAGAATTTCTGAATTCCAAGCTTTGGTTGCATAGCCCCCTTACCTTTTGTTTACACAAGGATGGGTCACTTTAAGGACCAGTGCTCATTTTCTTCTGAAGGTTGTGTCTGATTACACACTGACCCAGGCTATTGACCTTCCTTTTATTTTTCATCTCCTACAGAAAGTGGGGGATATTGACCCCATTCACTTGATGTCTGCAGGACACTGTTGGTACCTTGATCACATTAAGAATTGTAGAAAATCCTTTCAACTATTTTTGTTTTTTGCCCCAGGTTGCTGGCTCCCCTGTTTATGAGCAATGTCTCTTCACATGGTTGGCCTCCTGCATTACTTTCTGATAGCAGAAGTGCAGTAAGCAGCTTCCTGTTCCTGGTTGTGCCCACTCCACTCATGGCATGGCCACTTCCATGGCTTGTTTTCACAGTGTGTCCCCTTCTGACATTTGAACTGCTTCCACATAGAGTACAAGTCACACATTCACTAAACACAAAGTCTGCACACCATCCCTGTTAGACATGCCAGGTTTTACCTTACTGTTCTGCAGGGCCTCCTGTCTCAGGGTCATTTGATCCTTCCTACCTCTCGTGGTACTTTAGAACATTTTGGGAATAATTTCAATGGCATGGCTCAATGGAGAGAGACGCTTATACTTGCACCTTCTGTCCTTCTGCCTATCTCCTCTGTCACGTCACCTATCTTCACGTCTATCTCACTACCAAACTCCTACCCGAACATACTTATCTCCCTTGCCTGCTCTGGTTGTAAAAGCTCCCATTATTCAGGTTAAGGTACTTTATTCTGAAAGTCTAGTACTTATACCCTTGCACTTGTTGCAGACCTCATAATGACTAAAGTGACTGTTTCAATTGTATAAATGAAGTAAAAAATATATTTTTCTCTATCATTCATCCATGTGTCTAACCTGTTCTATTGTGTTGACTATTGTAAAATATTATTTCTGTATTTGTACCGTTTGCTAGTTGTATATCTTGTACCAAATTGTCTGTTCCGGATCTCATTGTAAATGAGCATGCTCGATAGAGTTATTCCTGCTAATAAACTTGAACTTGATGATAATGGTGGTGGGAGACCTGGACCTGCCAGACATTGATTGAGAGGTCCTAGTGGTCGAGACCCAACGGAGTCAGGCCTTGCTGGATGCCTTTCAGGACTGTCTATTGGTGCAGCTAGTTAGGGAACCCACCAGACAAACTGCAGTCTTTGATGCAGTACTCACCAACTCAGAGATGGTCAGAGCGGTGGGAGTAGAGGAGTCACTGGGGAACAGTGACCATAACTCAGTTTGATTTGTACTGGCCCTTGGGGCCAGCAAGCCACAATCAAGAATTGAAGTCCTTGGGCCCGATTCTCAAAACTCCCTGCAGGGCGCAGGGGACTTGTGCCGCAAAGAATGGCGTAAAGTGCCCCTTGTGCCTAAAGATGCAGCAGGAGTGATTCTCAAAGGCAGCCTGCATCAACTGTAGGCTGCCTGCCCCAAACAGTGCTTGCACCTCCCCTGCACCCAGAAATGGTCTGCAACAAGGTGCTATGGGGCATGTGGCAGACACTAGCTGCCACAGCCCCATAAATCCAATTCTCAGAACTCTCTTGGAGAGAGAAATTCTGAGTACCCTTAGACCAGCTAGAGAGTTGCTGGGAGAGTTGCCTGTTTGGCATCATATTGTGGTCCCTGATCCCCCTTGATCACATTATTAAAAATAAAAATAGTGTCATGCTCCGATCCCTGATCCCCCATGATCACAATATTATATTCATAGTTCCATGCAATGATCCACAATCCCCCTTGCTCAAATTATTAAAAATGTAGTATCATGCCCCGATCCCCCATGATCACATTATTAAATTTATAGTTCCATGCCCTGATCTCAAGCTCCCCCTTGATTATATCATTAAAAATGTAGTATCATGCCCTGATCCCTGATCCCCATGTTTACATTAATAATAAGTAAAATACATGCCCCCCTTCCCATCCCAGATGATGCCAGTATGAATAATACATATGTCCTATGCTCCCTTCCCTGATCCCAAAGCTGCCAGCATTAACATTAATGATCAGAGCTGGCAACCAGCACAGCCCACCTCACACCTCCATGACTGGCAACCAACGGAACTGTCACTGTGCATTCTACATTATGCACAGTGACAGTTCAGTCAGCAGCCAGCCACGGAGGTGTCAGGAAGGCTGTTTCTGTCACTGGCTCTGATCATTAATATTATTGCTGGCAGCTTTGTGGTCAGGGAGGGGGGCATGGGACATATGTCATTCATGCTGGCATCATCGGGGATAGGGAGGGGGGCATGTATGTTACTTGTTGTTAATGTAAACACAGGGATCAGGGATTGGAGCATGATACTACATTATTATTAATGTGATCAAGGGGGATTGGGGATCGAAGCATGGAACTATAAATTTAATAATGTAAACATGGGGGACCAGGGATCAGGGCATGACATCTTGCTTAATGTCAACATCAGGGATCACGGGAGTGGTGGGGTTCTTCATTATACAGGGGACAGCATTGGGGAATAAGGAGGAGGGGCTGCTTGCCCTGACACAAGCAGTCTGCAGCAACCCTTTCAGTGCACCAGGTGTATGCTGCACAGAAGAGGTTGCTGCAGGTGTGGGGACTTTGGTGGCTGGAACCCCTCCTCTACCAGAATATGTTGCAGGGTCCCTGGTGCACCAGGCTTCAGAGCAAGTTGCTGTGTGCCTAAGCCCCCTTTGAGAATTGGGCCCCTTGACATTAGAAGGGCTGATTTCGATAGGATGAGGGAACTGGTCAGGAATAAGTTGGTAGGGGTTCAGTACATAGGTGGGGTGGAGGAGAGATGGAGGCAATTAAGGGGGGTATCCTCGAGGCATCTAAAGTAAGCATTAGTACAGTAACAAAGAAAAACAAGTTTAAGAGACCACTGTCTATGGTTTTCAGCAAGGGTCAGGGAAGTGATAATGGCCAAAAAGAAGGCTTTCACTCAATACGAGGAAAAGCAGGGGGAGATAGAATGGGAGGATTATCTATAGAGAAATAAGGAGGCAAAGAGTGTCATTAGGGATTCCAAAGCAGACACAGAGCTGTGTATCGTGGAAGGGGCCAGAAATGGAGAAAAATAGCTCTTCAGATATATTAGTGAAAAAAGGAAAAATTGGGGAATCATAAGGTTAGTTGAAGGGGGTACTGTGATAGAGAAGTATGGGTAAAAGACCGCCATCCTAAATTACTACTTTTGCTCAGTCTTCTCTAAGGAGGACAGCGAGTCCATGCCACAGAGTGGCATCAAAGTGGCCACTAAGTGAATCCTGGAAATGAGACAGCCATTATTCACTAGTGAAAGGGTTCTGAAAGGGATGGCTGCCCTTAAGAATGAATCAAGGGAAGGTTGTGTCTCTGCAGATGACACAAAACTATGTGAGAGGGTGGATAGTGATGAGTGAATAATGGAAATGCAGAGAAACTTACAAAAGCTAGAGGGGTAGTAAAAGGTCTAGCAGTTAAAATCCAATGCTAAAAAGTGCAAGGTAATGCACATAAGGAAAAAGAACCCCAAGACAGAGTACTGGATGGGCGGAGAGAGACTTAGCACTACAGATGAGGAACGGGATCTGGAAGTTATCATTTGCAACTCATTTCAGCAATCGAGTCAGTACAAAAAGACCTACAGCAAGGCTAACAGGATGCTGGGATGTATTAGGAAGAGTATTGATACAAGAAAAGAGGTAATACTTCCCCTCTACAAATCCCTGGTGAGGCCTCACCTAGAGTACTGTGCCCAGTTCTGGAATCCTCACCTCAAAAAGGATACAGGTTGGCTGGAGACAGTGCAGTGCAGTGCAGAGTAACAAAAATGATTCAGAGTCAGCTGGGTAGATCCTATAAGGTGCACCTCAAGGCACTAAATATGTGCTCACTGGAGACCAGAAGGGAGAGGGGAGATATGACAGAGAACTTCAAGATCCTTAAAGGAATTAACAAAGTGAACTGCTGGTAGAGATGTGTGAAGTCCACAAAAATCACTCCGTTAATTATTTTGTGAATTGTGGTCAATTCCCAAACCGCAATTCATAAAATTCACCAATTCAATACGTGCGGATCGGCCACAAAGTGTGGAATTTTGCAGGCAAAATTCCACACTTTGCACAAAAATGATGTCTATTAGTAGTAGGTGCCCCCTTTCCTGCTGATTGTCAGCCACAGTGTAAAAAATACATATTCATTTAAATCTTTGGTGTCTCATGGCCCCCCCACCCCACCTATCACCAGTCACAGTGTAAAATATACATATACATTTAAATCCATGATGTCTAGAAGGTCCCCCGCCTATCAATCGCCAGATCACAGTGTAATAATTTTCATTTTAATCCCTGGTGTCTAGTGCCCCATTTCACTGATCACAGTGTAAAAAATAGCACTGTTCTCTGGTGTCTAGTGGATCCCCCACTCCAGTCAGGTAGAACCCCCATCCCAAACCTGCGCCAGAGCAGGTGACAAACACAGCCCTCCACTCTCCACCACAGCTGACTGTCCAACTGAGTTTGAATAAATGAGCATATACCATTACGTGCTCATTCATTCCAAGTCAGTCGGGTTGCCAGCTGTGGTGGAAAGTGGAGGGCTTTGCTGGTCGCCCGCTCAGGCTTTGGATGGGGTGGTGAGTACTACCTGTTGGGGTGGGGAGTCCACTAGACACCAGGGACTTAATTGCTAATTTTTTTTACACTGTGACAGGTGATGGCGATGCGGGGGGCACTAGACACCAGGCATTTACATGAATATTTTTACACTCTGACCAGTGATCAGCGGTGGTAGTTGGGGCTACCACTAGACAGCAGGGATTTAAAAGAATATTTTTTACACTCTGACCAGTGATCAGTGGGGGTGGGGGGGCACTGGACACCAGGGATTTGGGGGATTTGTCATTCGCTAACTTTTTCTTGCTTTGGGTTTTTTTAAGTGCAATTTGCACTTATAAAAACCCAAAAGCAAGACAAAGTTACAAATGGAAAATTGCCATTTAAGGGGACAACTTCGTGAATTGATCCATGGAGGTAAATTTGGAGACTTCACAGATAATTCACAAGGGAAGTAAAATTTTGCTCCATCTCTAACTGTGGGAAACTATCTAGCCTGAATACCTATTCACAGTCACATGGACATAAGTGAAAATTAACAGGAGGTAGGTTCAGGGGGGATATGAGGAAGTACTACTTTATGGAAAGGATGGTGGAACCTTGGAACGGTCTGGGCTAAGCTGGTGAATGCGAACACAGTCAGGGGATTCAAGCAGGGCTGGAATATAATGAAGGGAATAGTGGTTACAGGAGGTAACAGGACCAGGGAAGAGAATAGAGAGATGACAGGGAGGGTTAGTACACTGGAAGAACAGTAGGTTCCAGGGATTATAGGGAACTTGTGCAGACTGGATGGACCTCTGGTCTTTTTCTGCCATCATTGTCTAAAATTCTATGATAGAGCAGTTACTTACTGTTACAGCAGATCTTCAAGAGACTCTTCTCCATTGAATCACAGCTCACCCTCCCACCCCCACCACTTTTCTCAGCTGTTTTTTTCTGGAAGTTCTGCCTGGTTTTGTAAAATGGTTATTCTTCCTCAGTCCTATCACGGCATAATTTATTACAGGTTCCACATCCTCTCCCATGTGCCTGATTCTGGTCCTATTTGGCTCGGTCCCTGTAGGTCTGATAATCCTTCAAGCATGATGGGGCCACCCATGTTATGTAGGCAGTGGCAACACTTGTTGATGTGGTCAACCCCAACTACAGTAATAAAAGTTTCCAGTTTATCCTGGCACCGACAGCTTATAAGTTCAATGTTGTGGCTCAACGGAGGAAATTCTCTGGAAGAGCTACTGTTATGATAAGAAACTGATTTTTCTGCAACATTGCCTCAAAATTTGAATTTCAGGGCATTTTTTTTTCTTTATTATTATGGATATCTACATGAATAATGGATATTTGTCCCTTACAATTATCTTACACCTAGGTCTCCTGGATTCCTGTGGCACTTGAGTTCTGATTTTTGTGGCAGGGCTCCTAGGCTTCTGCAGCAGCATTTGTGTTTGCTTATTTCTGAGTCATTAATTATTCAGTACAGTGTCAGAATACAGTCCTGCCATTTTGTAGATTATGATGTTATGTCATCCGTGACATCATATGCTGAACATAGAGGAAGGGTTTTAGAATAAACAAGGAGAGTAAATTAAGCTGGCCTAGTGGCACAGAGGATTGAGACACTGAACACTACACCTGCCACCTCACCAGTGACTTGGACTCAGGAGCAGATTCTGGCTGCCAGGGGGAGAGGATTGAGCCTCCTAAGGACAGCTCTCCTCTCCTGAAGAAGGCTCGCTTCCCTGCTGTCACCACCAGCAACTGAAGGATTGGTGGTGGTGCAAGCACAGGTGATGTTTAAGGGAGAGAGCCAATGGTTTGATGCAAGATATGTGTGCTTCTACATGGTGTCACATAAAATGAGTGATGCGATTTGCGTGATGGAATTTCAGAGACTACAAATGAGTGACCATATTAAAGGTGAACGGCAGATTATGGAGCTTGGCAATTATGGCGACCCCACATATTTAACCTTCCCCAGTGTCAATGTGCATCTTGGAGTGACAATAATAGAGATGGAGGGTTCACAGGGCACAGCCTCCCACAGTGGATGCAGGGGGAGAGCCCCCTGCATAAACACTGTTGTTAAAATGTTGCTGTAATGTGCCTCGCTGTAGTTGATGGTCACCAAAATGAAGGTCACTGGAAAGTATTCACCCAATTTGCATTCACCCGGTTAAATTTGCTCAAGTCACATGGAAACCCTTCACATAGCATACCCTGTCCTCCATGCTGCAGCAGGGGCTTTATGGGAAGAGAAAGGAAAAAGTGGCACAGGCTTCCTGAAGCCCTGCCTGCCTTCCCCTGGCCCACACCACCAGTGGACTGCTGACCTCTGCTTCTGGATGTGGTCTCTGGGAAAGGGGAGGACAGACCCTTCACCCTTGGCCAAGCCATTGGGAAATCTGTTGGGGGAACTCTGAGAGACAGTAGGTCCTGTGAAGGTAACTTCCAGATGGGGGAGGCAAGGCCAGGGCTAATAGCACACCTGTATCTGCACCAGGTAAAATCCTTTAAGAAAAAGAAAATGGAAGGTAAAGAGCCAGGCACTATGGAAAGATTGTACATTTTAATGAAAAATCATCCAAGAGCAATACATTCCTTGACACTGCGTATAGTCTGTGGCATGATGATAGTTCTTGGGTAAATTCTATTGCCATAGAATGCCAGATTTTCAGGGGCATTTCTTACATTGAAACTTGTTCAGGAGCTGAAATCATAATCCCCTGCTTGTGGCATCCTAATCAGCCATTGATGTTTATGTCTCAAGTAGGTTATTATTACTTTTGCTCTAGATTAGTCCCTCATTTGTATATCAACTATTAGGAACAAAACTATTGATTTTATGTAAACACCCTTTTATAATGAAGAGGAGAATGGCTTTCAAGATAATGTTTTGGGGGGGTTGTACTGCACTTGAATTCTGTTGATGCCAATTATAATTTCTTTTTTGTTGAACACCAAACCCTTTTTGAAAAGCAAGAGTTTAAGGTTGGCTAATAATACAATTGTTTGACTTATAGTTACTAAGGAGAAATAAAAACATTGGACGAGCAAATAGCAATGCAATTTAATATAACAGCATGAGCACCATTTGCAGATTCAAAAACAAAGGTTTAGAAGTGAAAAGAGGACATTTTTCTTCTCTCAGGCAGTAGTGGGTTATGGAGCAGTCTCCTACTTAATGCAGTACTAAGCAAAAGTAAAGCACTACTAAAAAAAAAAAAAAAACTAGATTCCTACGTGACTTCAATACCAACTATGAAATACTACCACTAAAATAGTAGAGGAGCAATTCCCATGAGTCTTTTGCCTTCATCTGTTCCTGAAAACTGTAGTATGAACCATAGTATAAACTAGTAGGATTAGGGCAAAGAACTGAAATGAGTAGTGTGCTTTGAATGGGTCAGTGAAGCAGCATACTTACTGGTATATGATCTGGGAATTATGGTAGAAACTTCTTTGAGAATATCTGGGGGCATACTATAGCTGCAGTTAAATGGGCAGATTTGGTTCTTAGTTGTATAAGCAAAGGAATAGACCTTATCCATTATACTATAAATATATGTATAGATTGCACTTGGAGTATTGTGTGTAGTACTGGTTACCATACCATACAGTAGGCTGGATATTGCAAGCCTGAAGAGGACATTGTACAGTATAAGGAAACTAAAAAGATCCAGTAAGATTTGAGGAAGGTTTTGGAAGTTCATTGTATTGTTCTTGGGAAAACAGGTGAGTTCCAGGTGAAATGATAAACAGAAAGACTTAGACAATGATGGCAGAAAAAGATCAATGGTCAGTCCAGTCTGCCCGAGTTCCTTGTTTTACTCAGGGACCTACTACCTAAAAGGTATTAACATTATGAAAGGGATTAATAAAGTTGATGCCAGGAAATGATTTACTCGGGGGAAGAATTACTAAACTGATGCAAAATTAGAAAGCTAGTTACAAAAGAATTCAGCCAGCCCTCTTTCACTTAAAGGGGGGTAATATACATATTGAATACATTGCCAGAGTAGCAGACTGAGGCAAATAGTATATATGAGAGAGAAAACTCAGTCAAATTTTGGAGCAAGAGGGGACAGATTAATAGGAGAGAAATCAGGGATGTACTGTATGTCTCAGATTGTCTGAAATCATTCAAAATGAGGAAGGACTGGAAGGCTAAATATAGTGTATTGCTATTATAATGGACATGGTTTTAATAAACAATTGGTTATCACAGACAAAAATGAATTTCTGATACCAAATATGTTGAGTGCATTTTCTCTAGTTATAACAGACAGTGTTGCTCATCTGGACAATATGAAGCATTTATGAACACTTCTAGTGTTTTTTTGATGGGAGTGTAAGAGCACATAGCTGGTGGAGAGAGTTAGGAAATGTTAAATGAAGATGGAGGAGCTGTAGAGATTTAATTTCTTACAAAATTCTCTACAAGCTGTACAGACTTTCATTAGTTAATTGAACACAATAAAAGAAAGACATTTTACATTTTAATCAAAAACTCACAGTAAAAATTGCCTTTGTTCTAACTGTACTGAAACTCCAAGAGTCAGCAACTTGATAAACTATTTTCTTAATACCTTAAGTAGTAAACTTCCTTAAAAAACTTATGTTTCTTGACTTATAAGGGACTTAAAAAAACAATAGAATACAGAAACAAATTTGCCAGGTAGAATGTTGAAAAATGTTTTAAGTTTAACAATAGATTAAGAACCAAATCTGCCAGGCGAGATGTTGAAAAATATCTTGGACTGGATTTTCAAAGCCCTGAGAATGCTGCAAGCCCCTAATATGCTGAACAAATGACGTATGGGGCTTCCGGCATTCTCCTAGCTGGCAATCGTGATTTTCAATCCCACTCAGTAAGTGCCCCAAGTTAGACCAGCTTTATCCTGGTCTAGCTTGCAGCACTCCCTTTTTACATTGCTTTCACCAAATATTTGGCACAAGCTGCTGTAAAGTGAGGTAACTATCGCAACTGTGCCTGAGAATAGAATATTGGGTGCAGCTGCAGTAAAAGTGTTTGGTGCAGCTGTGTCAAAAACCTGGTTCAACACAGGGCTTGATGCAAGCCCTGCATTGCCCTTTGAAAGTCCAGCCCCTTAAGTTTAACAGTAGATTCTGTTCAAAATGTAATGGCAGATTCTGATTCACTTTAAGCCCCTGCTCAAACATACAGTACTGTAGACATACCCAACACTAAGTCTTCACCCCCTCTGCATGTAATAGACAATGGATATACAGTAACATACAGAGGTTGGTTGCATAGGTGTATTCATTACAACAGGCTTGCACTGAAGTCATTTCCTGTTTTTATAACTTAGTATGCTCTATATTTCTCATGAACCCAGGAAGGTGCCCAGTGAGACTATTTCATCCTCTAATTAATACAATGTACTGGCTATATTACAATGGAAACTGTATGGCTCTGACTTCCTGCATACGAGAAGCTAAGTTAAACACACATAAGTCATAAAGTTGGGATTCATAGAAATTACAAGTTAGATGTTATTTTTAGGCAGGTGGCCCTACAGTATGTGACAGTATCATGACTTGAATGAGGTACAGTGCTTAGACTCCCTTGCTATTCACAAACCACATTTAGGAGAAACATATAGTATGTGTGGTGCAGGACATACAGTATGATGATGACTGCAAATAGCTACTAATTCCTACATCCACAAAACTAAATGTTAATTATTATTAATAATAATAATCTTTATTTCTAAAGTGCAATTCAAAAATTGTCAAAGCGCTATACAGATAAAAGAATAAAACATACAAAATAAAACAATAAAAATGCAGTGTAAGCCAGCTTATACACCAGTTTACAATAAACAGTTGCATCATATAAAATCCCCAATGGCAAGATGGAATAAGTGAGTCTTTAAGGCCTTCTAGTAATCCCTTGACTGAGCAGAGATGGCAGATGGGGCAGTAGGGAACCAGGAGTTCTTGCAGGTAGCCCAGTCCCTGTCTGTGTAGGGTCTTATAGGTCAGTAAATCAACCTTGAAGGTGACCCACCACTGTACAGGCAGCCAGTGCAGTTCACGCAGCACAGGTGTGTTGCGACTCACACAGGAGACCCCCATCAATAGCCTGGCCACAGCATTCTGTACCAGCTGCAAGTGGCAGATATCAACCCCTGGGAGCCCTAGGTAAAGGGAGTTGCAGTAGTCAAGGTGCGAGGTCACAAAAGCATGGATCAGTATTGGAAGGTCACTAGACAGAACAAGATGCTTAATCTGAGTGATGTTCCTCAGATGGTAAAAAGAGGACTTGACTACTGCTGACACCTGTGAACGCAGTGTCAGCCCATTGTCAAGAATTACCCCCAGATTCCTCACCTGTTCTGAGGGCAGCAGCTGGCTACCTCTGAGCCAAAGCCCAGATGCAGACCCTGCCACCGCCCTTTCTATCCTGTGACCTGGATCCACAACCAACACCTCGGTCTTATCAGGACTGAACTTCAACCAGCTGGCCTGCATCTAGTTCTGGATCTCTGCGAGGCAGCTATTAAAGACTGAGACCATGCTGTCTTGGTCAGGTACAAAAGACAGACAGAGCTTGGTGTCATCTGCATAGCAGTGGAACCTCAGTCTATACTGTCTCACAGTGTCTCCCAATGGCAGCAAATACATTGCGAACAACATTGGGGGAAGCACAGAGCCCTGAGGAACCCTACATGGCAGGGAGAATGAGGCCAAGGAATGGATCCCAGACACCACCCTCTGAAACCTGATAGCGAGGAAAGATTGAAACCATCCGAGGACCATACCTGACAGTCCACAGATGTCTCTCCAGCACTTAAGCAGTCCCCCGTGGTCCACAGTGTCGAAGGCTGAAGATAGAGCAAGAAGGACCAAGATGGTGCGGCATTTCTGATCTCTTGCAATCACGAGATCATTGAGCACCCAAATCAGAGCAGTCTCAGTACTGTGCCTCTTCCAAAAACCACACTGGAGAGGATCATAGATGTCCTGGATGGTCAAATGGTTCTCAAGTTGCAGGATGACTACTTTCTCAATCACCTTTCCAACAAAGGGAAGGTTAGAGATTGGCCTGTAGTTAGCAGGGCAGTTTGGGTCCAGAGAAGATTTTTCAAGGAGCTGGGTCACCACAGCCTCCTTCAGGGAGTTATGAAACTCACCAGACTCTAAAGAGCACCAAACTATTTCTGCCTAGGACAGGGCCGATGGTATCAACTCACCCCAATACGAGGCACGTAGGGTCCGGGTCCAAACTATAGCAAGTCAGCTGCAAGCTCTGGAAAATATGCATGACATCAGAGAACTCTGGCTGGTCAAAGTGTGTCCAGGAAAACCGAGGAGTAGTTCCCATGCACCAACCACCGACAGCTCCCTTAGAGAAGGCTGAGTGGATCTCCTCCCTGATGTCAGCCACCATATTAGCAAAGAATTGAGCAAACTCATCACACTTCTAAATTGCTCTTCGAACATGTAGGCAGGTTGGATTGCACAACCTGTACACAGTTCAAAAGAGCTGGGCCGGTTGATTCTGAGCTGCAGCAATCTCCCTCGACAGGAACTCTGACTTCTTATGGGAGATTGCTGATTGATGGGCATGACAGTGTTCCATCAATCTAAGGCAGTCGACTGCCAGGGCAGATCTCCGCCAGCACCACTCTAGCCTTTGTCCAACTCGTCTCAGCTCCCTTAAGGTTCCATTGAACCAAGGGGGCCGAGGGCAGAGAGTGAGAGAACAAACTTGGACAGGAGTGATAGAATCCATAGTGTCTACCACAGCCTTATTATAGGCCTAGACCAGGTTCTATGGACCCTTGATAGCATCAGGCAATCCCGATAGGTCTAATACTGCCAAAAGGCCAACAGGGATAACATCCCTCAAAGGGTAGTATCGGACCATCTCCACAGGGGCAGGCCTGTGGGAGGAAGCCCAGAAATTGAACCTCACAGAGTGATGAATAGACCGTCCAGCTGGTTTCACCACTAAATCAGAGACCTTCATCCCCAGCAGGAAAACCAGGTCAAGTGAGTGGTCCTGATTATGGGTTGCAGAGGCAACTACCTGTCTGAAGTCCAACGAATTCATAAGTTGGAGGAAGTCCTGACCAAATTGCAAGAATTCGTCTTCGACCCAGGCATTGAAGTCACCCGGAACCGTCAACCTGGGCTACTCCAATGCCATGTCAGCAATGAAGTCAGCGACCTCCTGTAGAAACAGTTTTTCACCCCTAGGTGGATGGTAGATGAGAATGATCCTACACCCCACACCTGCAGCCGCTGTACACTCAAACAATCTGGGTACCTCAACCGGAACCTCTGTAAGGCCAAATTCCATTTTAAAACAAACAGCTACACCCCCAACCCCGCGGTTCAATCTCGGGTGATGTATCACCAAGAACCCAGCAGGAATGGCTGCCTCCAAGATTGGGCCTGCATTCTCATCCAGCCACGTCTCAGTGATGCATGCCAGGTCTGCTGTCCTCATAAGATCAGCAATAACAGCTGTCATGTTCCTTATAGACCTGGCATTGCATAACACCATTCGAGATGGATGAGACTCCAGAGCCGGCTGGACTACTGGCCCTGAAACACAGGAACCCTTGGGTATGGGGACCAGGTATGGACAACCATGATCTAAAACCCATTTTTCCCCAGGGCATCTCCTGAACCTAACTACCCCAATCTGACCCTCAGCTCACCCCTTCCCCAAGGTTCAGGGCACCCTGCCCCCCTTCGCCTCCTACTCACTGTTCTCAAAGCCCTACAATGCCTATAAACTGCAACCAGCAGCAGAGGGCAATTAAAGGGGTGGAGGCCACGAAGCTCTGAGGAGGAGTAATGCCTGACCGGGAAAGTTAACAGCCAGCACATCCTAATAACAGCCAAGAACTACAAACTATAAAATCCCTAAATTAGCAAAATGAATACAGTCAGTATCAGCCCCTCCCCACCCACCTCCAAACTACTACAAAAAACAAATAAACAACAAAAAACAGATAAACTGCCAGTCCATAAAACTTCAGAAAATGAATGGAAACAGGTCGAGGAAAAACAACAAGTCACCATGTATTGCTGCAAAATAAGATGAAGTCTGGACCTAGAGAGCTCCAACCACTCTCGGTAAATAACAAGATGAACTTCAGTCCTAACACCACCTCTCATGTAGTGGTGAAAGAAATTAACAGTAACTTAAAAGTTAAAGTAAAATAAAGTGCAGGGTACTCTCACCAACCCTCCAGGGTCCACAGGATCGAAGAAGAAGATGGGCAACTGAGCTCAGAAACACAGGTCTTAAAAGTTCATACCAGTCAGAAGGAATGTAAAGACAGGGACGCTGCAATCAAAAGCCTTCAAAGTCCACTTGGTAGAAAACAGGACCAGTCTCCAGAAAACCATCAGCAATCAACAAAAGCTTCAGGGTCCCTGATAAGCTCTTCCTTGCTCCCAAAGCTACTGCACTGACTGTACCCAGCAGTCCGGTGCCCCAGCCTGCAGGGGACAGCCAACAGCAGAGAGCCCAGATCTTGTCCCGGAGAGTATGGTGAAAGGGGGAAAATCCAAAGGCCCTCAACTACACCACTTGAGGACTCCATCGCTCCCCTCCCAACACGCGACCAGCAGCTACAGGCGCCTGGAAAGATCGACCACCAAGCCAACCACCAGGCAGCTTAGGAAGACATCGCACTCCCCCACTGACTCTTCAGCAACCAGATGCAGGAATTCCTGCCCCGGTCCCAAGCACAGCCAAGGAACAACTGCCCCCAAGTAGGAGACCGGGAGCCTTCCCCCAACACCTTTCTCAATCAGTCCTCAGAGCCTATGGGGATTGGGCAGCATCCTCACCATGGAGACAAGATCCAGCAAAGTCCTCCAACAACTGTGGCATAACCTGGGAAGCTCCACATGCTCTCACATCCCAACTCTTCCAAACAGTAGAAATGACTCCTCTGGTAATAGGAAGCAGATAGCTGCAGCATGAGTTAAAGTCCAGCACCCAGCTCTTACCTCAAAAACACAGCCGAGGGTCCAACATCCAGCTCCCACCACAGAACAGTAGACTGGTTCCTCAACCCTCCATCCATCAGGTAATGCAGATTGGGACAGGCAAACAAAACAAAAACCCCACCACGAACCTAGCCTAGCAACCTCACTTGTGGCCCTAATCTAACTACCACTAAGATATAAACGCAAACAAAAGTAAACAAAATATGGGCAACAAAACATAATATTAACCAATAAAAATCAAGTAATCAAACAAATCAAGTAAGAATAAAAATAACTGAGAATAAAAACAAATTTAAATGAAAATAGTTCTGGCTCTAACTACAGTATGCTGATGACTGGTCCAGCATGGCTGCCATCTTGACACTCACTTAATTAAATAAACTATGAAGGCTAGAGATCTTTGCCTTCCTGCAGCGACTTTTCCTAAGTACTGTATTTATAGATGGCTTGCAGTTTATGATAAATACCTACACAATATTCTAACATACTGCAGTTATGAGGAGGCATTCAGATGGATAATTCTTGCTATTTATTGCTTTTTGAATACAAAAATGCTTACATTTACTGCAGTCATGCAAAGTAAATATTTTGATATTAACTTAGACAAGTTATTTAGGTATCTTAATATGATTGCTGTTTCCCCATCACAGATATTATAATAAACATATAGCACTTAACACCTTGTGACTATGCTGTTCTTATTGAATACCATTTTTGTACCATCTGGAACACAGAGTCCCAGGCACTCTGATTGGGACTGGCTCAATAATGCTCCCACAAATGTGTGATGATACACATAGCTACACTATGTTTCTTTCTTTTGCATTCGAACATTGCATCAGTCACCATAATATAAATAACATTTTGATGATGGAAACAAAAGTGCAACATGTTATAAAATGTCAACTATATTGATATAGATTTAGTCCATTTGTATAGAGTATGTTTTACTAAAGCATTGCACCAAGGATTACCCATAATTTAAATTACATGTAGATGTGTTTGTCCGGTGCAGTATTAGCCACTGCTAAGCAATTCAATTCACAAATTATAGTGAGGAAGAAATAATGTTACCTACTGGGAACTGAACCCATGTCCCTGGTATACCATCCCAGTGCTCTAACAACTTAGCTATAGGCTCAAGTGGTTGGACCTAGGGCTCTTGGATACACTTCCCTTCTCTAGTATTGCATATCCAGCAACTAGGATTAATCAGGACCCAGTAGGTCTCATTATGTATTTCTCACTACAGTTTGTGATTTGAATTACTTAGCAGTGGCTAATACTGCACCACCTCTAATTGTCATCTTGAGTATTCCTAGTTGCTGGATATGCAATACCAGAGAAAGGAAATATGTCCAGGAACCCCAGGGCCCACCATATGAGCCTGTATCTCAGTGATTAGAGCACTGGGATGGCATTCTGGAGCCTAGCTTCAGTTCCCAGTAGGTCACATTGTTTCTTTCTCAGTACAACGTGTGACCATAATTTAAAGTGCACTGATTCAATGCAGGCAAATAAACCTATGGATGTAAATCATGCCTTTTTTCATTGAGCCTGTGTCTCCAGTCACTATTTAAGATGTGCACAAATCACCCTTCAGTTAGTCTGTGGAAGAGCTCCATTCCAAAAAGTCACCACACATCATGTTCTTCTAGGCCAGTAGGGGACAGAAAGCATTTCTGAATGCCTCACTAAACACAGCAATAATTAGTTCTGTCACTAGCTGGCATTAAGTATTCAAGACATTTTTCACTGTGAATGGTATTACCAGCTTGACATTAGTAGCAGCTGCTACCGTATATGCCTACTTTTACTGTGCAAGGAGTTTCCCCGCTACTCTATTGGCAGCAATCTGGTATTTACAACTATTCTGCAAGTCCTATTCCTGAGCCCCATACCCATATGTAAGCGTTTGATAGACACAAACATGGTAAATCCAGACAGATTGGAAGTATATCTAGCCCCAGTCATGTTTTTCTAGCATCAGTGTGCTTATCACCTGTTTCCTCAGTCTCAGTGGTGATAAATATTGACTTACATCTCTTGCTATTTGGGTCATTTTTTGAGTTATGCTAACTCCTGTCACAAAATGTTCAACTACAAGTTATAAGCAAATTGCTTTCAAGCTGGTATTACACGTTCCTTGTTTCTAAATTAAGGAATTATGTGAACAAGCTCTAGCTGATCATTAAGAAATGCTGCCAGTTGTTATCTTTCTGATATTTCTGTGCTCCAAGAGCTGACTTTATATGCATGAATTACAGACTACCAGGAATTTATGATTTAGCTATTATTACATTATATGTGCTTTATTTAAAAAAAAATATCTGAAAGAGTAAGCCTTTACTGGCTACTGAATTGCAGCAGAAGGTACGTTAATTGAACAGTTTATACCTGTTAAGAGGTGTTGGCACATATGCACTGTACCAAGCACTTGTGGTTGAGTATAATTACACTATTAGCATGCATTTCGGGTCTACAATGAAAGGAGGTAGGTTAAGTAACCAGCAACACCAATGAATTTTAGAGAAGGTAAGCAATCATAAAATGTGTGTTTTCAACTAGAAATAGTATGATGCAAAAAGGTTTGACAGTATCCCATTAAGTTTCTAGGTTTATCAATCAAAAATAAATGTCATTACAATCATATTATGAAACAACTACACATTGTGACAAATACATTCTTGAATTGGAAGCATCACATGCCCTCTACAGAAATAATAGCTACAACAACATCATGTAAACAAAGAGCTGCATCAGTTTCTTTGCCTTACTATGTTTTTTTTCTAACCCTGAGAATGGACTTTAAAAAGTTGGTGAGTAGTCTTACTGCCTGTGCATCAATCAAATTTATAAATAGGTAAAATCATTAAGATTATTAGCACATGGTCTAATCCACCGATCTAGATGTGCTTGGTGCCATTTGTTGTATAAAGTGCATTAAGCAATCACTGTGATGTAAAATTTCTTCATGTCAGGACAACGGATGACTGCCTTCCAAAATAATGGGGGTTCCTATTGATGACTACAGTGAGATATATACGTGAAAATCATCAGTGATAAGTGTGTTAATGCCACAGAGGCAAAAGAAAGGAACAGTGCTGGAACAAGTAAGAAACAGCATTGAGCGTGCAGAGTTGCAAGTATGAGGTGGTACTGTAGTTAACAGTTGCCAGCATGGCAGCAACACACGTGGGGGAGGGGAGCCAATGGCAGGTGACGTGCAGCTCAGTAGGAAAACAAGATTCAAGGCTGCAGCTCTGGCCTTCAGTGCTGTTTCCTACTTTCTTCAGCCTTGTTCTTTTCTTTTGTCTTTGTGGCATTAATCCACTTGTTACCTTTTTCCTTCTCAGTTTTTCCCTCCTCTTCCTTATCCTTTTGACTTGCATGTGCCAATGGAGCATTAGCAGCTGGTATGTTGGGCTGCAGCCTTGTGCTGTTATTTGGTTACTATTCCTTGACATCAGTCTACCTAATGTATTCTGTGACTGCAGCAGTTATTCATTTATTTAACTTTTTATGTCTTTTCTCATTCTTTTACCATATGATGAGATCCCTTTTTGTATGCTTTTTTGTTCATATGAAAATGGATGACCTCATACGATAAAATTACTTGGACTTAATTTCCCCCCCCTGATTCTTTTCTCGTATGAAGTCATCCTTTTTTGTATGGGTTTTTCTTGTCATATGAAAAAAGAATTCCTTCATTTGAAAAAAGAATTTGGACTTCGTTTTTTTCCCATCTTTGAACTTCAACAAGCTATAGCTCCCTCAATATTTGGACTTAATGGAGAATCTATATATATCAAAACAAAGGCCCTAATGAGTTCTACGAGAATATGCCCCCCAGTGTCTATTGGCACACCACACCCACCTATCGCCATCCACATAATAATTGCATTTTTTCTCTAATGTCTAGTGGCATTCCCCCACCCTCCAATTGCTGTCCCCATAATAACTGTAGTTTTTCCCTGTTGTCTAGTGGCACCCCCACCCTCTGATTGCTGCCCCATTGAAATCTTATCTTTTCTTGATGTCTAGTGGCCCCCCCAATCACCAACTGTTGGTAATAAAGAAAATGGTCATTCAATGTCTTTTTTTACCTGTAAAAAAGAAAACAGTCACTTGCCGATCTGAACCCCCATCCCACCCTCCTACTGAGCACACCACCCTGCACCCTCCCTCACAACCCCATCCACACCCCTGAGCAGGTCCCAGGGTGTAGATGCACTTCCTGATCAAAGACACATCTTGCTGCTGGAAAAGACCGACTGCTATATGAGAAAGTAAGGTAAGTGCAGTTCAGTGTATTTCAATGGGATTTTCAACTCTGTAGCATAATTTTGCCATTTTTACATATTCTGAGCTCATATTTTCAACATGGCCTTTTTGGGACCCCACCTCATGAATAATTTCAGTGGAATTACACAAATACGGCAATGTTGTCTCTTGGAAAAATCAGCTTTCAGGTGGGATTTCAAAATGTTCACCACACTTGTACATGAGGTGGGGTCATAAGAAGGCTACATTGAAAATGTGGGGAGAAAATAAGCAAAAATGACAGTTATGTGCATCTGTTGAAATTTTCCTATGCTCACTTGTAACTTCAATTATTTAAAATATTTTGACCCTAAATTTTCAGCATAGCAATTTTTTTGCACCACCTCATGAACATGACAGCTGTCATTTTTCAAATCCTGCCCAAACAGTGTTTTTGCACCTGTGGCATGAAATGACCTAATGGTGGTGCAGAATGATGTTTCAGCAGGGATTTGAAAATGTTCAGTACCGGGTTCATGACGTGGGGTAATAAGAAGGCTATGCTGACAGTTTGGTTGCTGTTGTCCTACAAATGGAAGTGCAGGGCCCTCCAAAGCAACATACATACGGTATATGCATCTGTGAAGGAATGGCAGTGCAGGGTCCAGAGGGCTCTGTGTTCCTACAGGCAAATAAGGATACAATTACACTATCTTAAAAAGTATGGATGGATGGGAGCCATAGACAAATAAGGATACAATTATACTATCTCAAAGAGTAAGGAAATTGTCTGCAAAATACTGCATTAATGCAACAGTTAGTAGGGTACAGACTGAACCAACAAAAGTAGGGAAATGTGAAGTTAGGGTTTCAAACCCTGACACCCCTGCCTCACTCCTGAGGCAAATGAGGGGTGGAGTCTTCCTGGGCATTGTCAGCCCTAATGCTCACCCCATTCTATACACTTTTGAAACATGCACACCTGTCTCCATCTCAACTCAGCTTTTTTGACACTGCAATGGGGTGAATGTTAGGGTTGACAATGCCAAGGAAGACCCCCCCATTTGCCTCAGGGGTGGACAAGGGAGTTAAGATTTGAAACCCTAACGACATATTTCCATACTTTTGTTGGTTCAGTCTGTACATGTGTGTGTATGTGTATATACATATGTATATTATACTGGCACGGTAGTGCCACTATAGTTAAGGTTGAGTACCCCATTTAAAGTTAAAGTGTGAGATTTTGCAGCTTAATAACTTTGCCACCATATGATGGATTTGCCAGAAATATGGCAGGCACAGAGCAGTGCCATAGATCTCTGGATCTGCCAAGTTTCATAATGGTCGGATATACAGTTGCGGAGCTTTAAAGCACAATAGAAAGTCATTTTTATGCTTTTTTGGCATTCTTTGCTCACACCTACAGGTCGCACTTTTTGTGTGACCAGTACAAAACCTTCAGGGAACATGCAGTCGGGGTCCCCAATGTGTCTTTTGAAGATTTTGTGAAAAAATATTAAACGGTTCGAAAGTTATTCAAAAACAATTTTCCCATTATAGTCAATGAGAAAAGTTAACAAAAAAGTTTGACAGTATCACAAATGCAGTTTTTAGTGTCACAAATGACCCCTGTAGTGTTGTGAGTCAGCCATTTTTTTTCAGTTACTGGTCACAGAAATGCTTGACATTTAAATTTGGGACCCTCTAGGGACACAATTCTTTTTGTGTTCACCTAGTCGAGCCCTGAGGATGCTAGCCATGTCTTTTCTTGGGGGTTAAACATCCCAGAAGTATTTTTTTGAAATTTTTGTAAACTGTAGTGTTGCAAAGTAATGTCGCACTTGCGACACTTTCGTGATTTTTTTTGCAAAAGTGTCATGATTTGCGACACTATGCCCAAAAGAATAGGACATTTTTGCCACCCTTCTACAAAAGAACAGTTTGGTCTTTTGGGCTGAAATTTGGAGGGAAGAAAGTCAAGATCCCACAGATGTGCCTTTTAGTAGTTTGGTGACAAAGTATTACAGGGCTGCAAAGTTACGATACTCGAAGTTGATGATTTTCCCATAGGCTAACATTGTTCCATCATAGATGCCTTTGAGGCTGTACCTCAAGCAACTCGAGATACAGACTTTTAAGTAGAAAACTAGCCAGGAAAGTCATAAATTATATGAAATTGTAATTTTTTTTCTACATTGTACAGTTCCTGAGATATAAGCAATTTAGTATTCCAAGTGTTCATTTTCTGCTCTGAGGCCCATTATTATGCATACATTCTTTGTATTCACTGTGTTTCTCAATGCAGCATTTGGGGAAAAAAGGGTATGCATTTTCATTACTGTTACACTTAGCATTTCCACAACCATTTGTGTTAGCTTTCCCGTCTATGCCACCGTGTGCGTTATGCTTTGTGTTTTCATTTGCGCATGCGTTTGCGTTACTGTTAACATTTGCATTTCCATTACTGTTTTTGTTTGCATTTCCTTTTGCGTCACCATGTGCATTTCCATTTGTGTTTATGTCTGCACTTCAGTTTGCATTTGCATTTTCATTTCTGTTTCCTTTGGCGTCATCGTTGCTGTTACCATAATTGTTTGCATTTCCAATTGCATTACCCTGACTGTGCGCATTACGATTTGCATTTCCGTACACGCTTGCATTTATGTTTCTGTTTTCATTAACATTTGCTATTGTGTTTCTATTACTGTTTGCATTATCGTTTATGTTTCCGTCACCATGTGCATTAGCGTTTGCGCTTGCATTTGCATTGCCGTTACTTCACTATTTATACTGCACATTCTCAAAAAGAAGGGAAATTCAGGGCAAAAAACTCTGTTCAATGCATCAGTTAGGGTTGTTCCACAGTTGCAAAAGTGAAGAAATTCGATGTTAGGGTTCCCAACCCCTTGCACCCCACCCCCACCAACAGGCATCGGGCTGTGTGTTGGGGTCGTCGGTCCTCTTACCCTATTCTCCTATACTGCACCACCTCAGCTTGTTTACACATGGAATGGGGTGAGAGTTAGGACCACACACCATATCATAGGTTATTGCTTGCTTCTTAAACATTTTATGTGATGTAATGCTTTGGAAAGAACAGGGAAGGATATTCCATTATTTGATTGCTCTAAACAAAAATGGTCTTTGCCCTAACAAGTATAAAACAGTGGTGATTTGATAAAGTGTCCTTTAGATAGCCTTGTATAGTGAACAGTTGAAAATCCAGAAATTAGGTCATATAATTATCATGTCACTTAATTGTACAAAAACAATAAAATTTTATTAAAAAAATAAAGATGTTGTTGAAATGATGGTCAACTAATGTTAATAAACAGTGTGCAGTGATGTGTGTGTTATGAACTTGACGTGACAAAGTGACAAACAAACATTAAGTATATTAACTCTTTTAAAAGAAAGATCAGTGGCAGGGGAATACAGAGGGAGACCGTAGTCAATAACTGATAAACTGGATGGAAGTAACTCTTAAAGAATGTAGTCAAACAACCCCTTATCCTGTGAAGAAGGTCAGTCTCTTATGAACAGTTTTGATCATTGTGCCAATATGAGTACTAAAGGAAAGGGTCTGATTGAGCGAAAAACATAATGTTTAAAACATATTATTATTGCAATATTATTGTTTGTATCAACATACTATAGCTGACTCTAAAGTTTCATTTATTTATTTTTCTTCTTTGCAATAATGGTTCTAAAATTAGCCTATTTGGAAGAAATTATCTTTCAAAAGGCCAAGCTTTTAAATATGGTTGTTTGAAATGATCAAATTCCACTTCCACAGAATTTTCATGTCTTTCTGACAAAGTAATGACATTTTATGAATTTTTTTGAAAGTTTGCAGAAGTTATTTGGTCAAAATGCAGCCATCCATTCAGCTATAGATCTGAAATTTGTCATGCATACATTTTAAGTATACAAAAGACATGCCGATCATCATGACATTTGCATCAGTAGTTCCAAACTTATAAATGTACAATATAGCATTTTAATTTTTGTGAGATTTTGTGATAATGTATTTTCATAGAGACAATAAGATTGTATTACTGTCATCAGTTCAGCATGTCTTTTCTAGTAAAACTTTTGAAATAATTATTTTTTTTTTATTATTCTTTGTTAACCAGGTAAGGTCTACTAGGCACAAGTGCTTGTTTTCAGGGGTGACCCAGAAGCACTGGAGAGATTAAGTGACTTGCTTAGAGTCACACAGTATGCAAGTGGAGGTTGTGGGAATCAAACTCAGGTCAGCTGGATAGACTAAGCTCATTCACAGCTCATTACTCTAACCTCAAGGCTGTAGTGCCAGTTCCAAAAACAAAGATCCTAGTCATAGAGATCCTTCTATATAACTTGGTCAGCTTTGAAGTTAGAGTGCTAGACACTTCCAAATTACCATAGCTTGCATAACCTACAGTTTGTGTAAGGGTATTAGAAACTACTATGTTTGGAGGCAGTTAATTAAGTAATTTTATTTTACAGAGATGAATCATTTCACAATAGATGATTTGAAATTTTGTAGAAAGTTTCTAAAATAAATTGCATGTTTGTAACTGCTGCTATTGTATTGTTTTCTAATTTGGCATGCCTACCTAATATCAATGGGTCCCGGAAAGTATCAAAGCTGGAAAAAACATGGTTTAGTAGCTTTAAATTTACAGTGGACATACTGCTAATTATTGATTGGTAACATTTTCTCAAAAACTCATGGAAGCATAATAGGTAATGCCATCTGAGTTCCAGTTGTGGAATTTAATGCTCACAAAGCACTTATAACCACAACATCTCATGCGCTGAGCTGCACTGTTTACATCCTGTTGTTTCTTGCTGGGTGACTTTTTTCCCCTCACCCTATATTTTTTCAGAGTTTGACCAGATGGACATGGTGGAACTGATTGCTCCCCACATCCTCCTTATTCTCCATGGTAACAAACTCCCACAAAATAAGAGACACCTACTTCTTTCCTCTCAGACCTGTCCATTACGAATAACTAAAGTTTTATTAGAAGATCAACTCTTTGCCTTCTTTCTTGCAGGATAAACAGGCCCAGTTTTTCTAATCTGTTTCCATAGTCCATAGTATAAAAACCTTGTAACATCTTTGTTATTCTTCTCTGAGGTCTCTCATGTATGTTTATGTCTTTTTTTAAATATGGGCTCCATAATGGAGAACTGTAATCAAGATGAGGAATGTAAAAGTTTTATATATCTGCATAATGCACTGTGACTCCCTAGACACAAATGAACACCTAATTGCATGAATCAATTAATTCACCTTCCTGACCACAAGAGCACAATGGTCAGAGGGAGAAAGGTTATTGTTTACAGTAACTCCCAGATCTGTTTCCTTGTTTACTGATTTTAAAGGAAGTATTCGTATCCACAATTGTTCCTCCCAAAATGTAATACAATACACTTTTCTGGATTAAAAGACATCCTGTTTTCAGTTGTCCATTTTTGTATAATAATTATATCTTTACTTAGGTTGGTATGTTTTTCTAAGGTATCCACTCCCCCAACAAATTTGGTATTGTCCGCAAATTTAGCCAGGCAACTATTGACAATCAGCTCCCACGTCCCTAATACACAGGCCAAATAGTTCTGGCCCCAATACAGAGCCCTGGGGTACACCACTACTAATGTTATGCTCCTTAGATAACTTTCCATTAACTCTCACTTTTTGTGTTCCACCTGAAAGCCAACTTGCTATCCATCTCATAATATAGGTGTTGATTTCCATACCATGAAGTCTGGCAACCAAGAGATCATGTGGTACCGTATCAAAGGCCTTTAAAAAATTCAACATCTTAACATCATCAGGTATACCTCCCATCTATACTTTTACTAACATGTTCATAAAATGATATTAAGTTGGTGTTACAAGAAAGGCCTTTCTTGTATCCATGCTGTGAGACATCATCTAATTCCAATGTCATTGTTTCACTTATCAATTAATAGTAGTCTTTCCATACTTTTGCAGCATATAGGTGTTAAACTAATTGGTCTGTAGTTTCCCACTTGTCTTCTATTACCCTTCTTATGGATAGGGATCACCACAGCTTCTTTCCAATCAGATGGAACATTGACAGATTTTAGTATGTTATTAAACAAGATAGCGAGGTAAAGTGCCAGATGATTAGTCGTGTTTCTTAAAAGCAAGGAGTGTATTTCATCAGGTCCAGGGGAAGTGTTTCCCTTGATATTTCTCAGTAAATTTAAAACCTGAATCAGTAAAAAAATCCATCAGGGGAGACTATCATTGTTCAATGTCCATTTTCCTTGCTAAACACAGAAACAAAATATTCATTCAATGACTGTGCCATCTCCTGAGGGTCAGTTATAGATGTGTCATTTTGTGATGAGGGACCAACTGAATTAGATACTGTTTCTTTATTATTTAAGTATGTGAAGAATACCTTATTGTTATCCTTAGTAAAAGACAGTCTATGTTCTAAATTCAATTTCTCCTTTTTTATATTCATTTTTTAAGCTTTTTTAATTCCCTGTTATAATCATTTACATTGTTTCCTGATGGGCACTTTTTGAATCCTCTGTATAATTTTTCCTTTACCTTTATTTATTTCTGTACTGATTGTGTTAGCCGTATGGGTATGCGGCCTTTACTGTTATATTTTCTAACAACAGAGACAAATCTCTCCTCCAGCTCAAGGATTAAGCTTGTAATGGTTCCCCAGATGGCATCTACATCCTTATTAAAGAGAAGATTATCCCAACCTATATTAGCCATTGTATTATTAATCATATTCCAATTGGCATTCGTGTAGTCTCTAAAAATAGTGGGATTTGTCTGGCATATTTTCTTGCCACCAAGGAGCCATTAAGATTGCAATGATCACTAGTGCCTAGAGGGCTATGCACACTTATATCTGAAATGCCATTTCCTAAGTTAGACATAATCAGATCTAAAATATTATTTCCCCTTGTAGGGCTGTTGACAAATTGGTCCTGACCGTTGGAGTTTGTAACCCCAGGAAGATCCTTTTCAAATTCAGAGGATCCTATAAGTTCCTGCCAATTTATGCCAGGAGCATTAAAGTCCCCAAGTATTAAGATATCACCCAGGGTAGTGGCATTTTTAGTTTCTTGGAGCAGCACTGTATTGTAATTTCTTGAGCTAGACGGGGGTCTATAACAGTTACCTAGTTTAAATTGTTTCCTATTTCTAAACTTAAGTTCCAACCGGATAGATGCTGAAAAAACAATGGTCTCTTTATTTACTTCTATTTGGTGGCAACATATATCATCTCTAATGTAACAGCACACTCTACCCCCTTTCCTTTAATGCCTATTGTTTTTGAAAAGCTGATAGCCCAATCATGAGAGTCATCCCACCATGTCTCTGTTGTAATAGCCATATCTGTTTTGTTCTTTATTAGGATAGACTCTAATTCTACTTTTTTTTCTTAAGTTCAGACTCCTAGAATTTGCTAAAACAAAAGAGCAAAGATTTATGTCACACAGCCTTGATGGTAAAGATGAATTTTGTGTCCCCTAACCCCCATTGATTCAGTTTAAGCGATCAAGTTATTTTCTCTAATTTCTTTCCCAATATTCTGGAACCCCACCTGCTAAAATGCAATCCATCCCAGCAGAAGAGATCATAGTCCCCCTCAAAAGTTTCCCAATGAGGAATACAAGTGAATACCTTAATTAAAGCCCACTTTCTGAGCCTTTTGTTTAGGTATTTGATTTTCCTTTGTTTGTTTTAACCCACTCTTGGTACCAGCAATATTTCTGATATAAAAATTTCACAGCCCATACATTCAGGTAATTTACACAGTTATATGTAATATTTTTTTGTTTCAACTATGCCTGCTCTGTTTACATCATTTGTTTCAACATGTAAAATAATGGGATGTGATCTGCATTTTTCAAAATGTTTTTGCCATGGAATCTATGTCTTTGATTCTGGCTCCCCAGAAACTGCTTCATGTATGATTCATTTTATCATTCTGTCCTTATGTTTAATAATTGAGTCTCCCAGTACAAAGGACTGTCTCACATGGCTGGGGGGGGGGGGGGATGACTACCTGAGAAAGTACCATTACTGGTTGATCCTGAGTTACATATTACATTATTCTTTCTTTTTGATCTACCTTTTAACTTTGTTCTATCATGTAGTCTTGACAACATACTGTATATGAGTAAGGATTATTTGTATAATTTATATTCTTAGTGAACACTCTAGAAAACAGATGCTGTCCTAACTCATAGTATGATATCTCTTTAAATAGTAGAAATAACCTACAGCATTCTTAGTCAACTCCATGGTGTTAGGCAGCATGGGACTATCTGGCAGTCTTGCGACCATGGGTATGTTTCTCAAGCTTGGGATGGTGGTAGTAGATGCCAGAAGGGAAGGCTTTGAGCATCTTACAGTACTCTCTCTTCCCTGGGTGTAGTGGCTTGGTGTATCTTTTCTGTTGGGATACCTATGGAGGATTTGTGGTAGTGCTGCTGGTGGGGCAGGTGATCATGCATTGCCTGCCCCCACCGTGGATCCAATATGGAGGGGAGTTGGACAGGTCCAAATATGAAGGGTAAAAGCAGTAAATCTGTTTGAATGATTGGTAGCTAATGACTTAACACACCTAACAAGCCCAAGGAATGCTTGTCACTACTCATTCTTTGTTGCTCTTGATCAATTGACTCCCTGACGTAGACTAAGTGCCAGGTGGCAAAGGGACCCTGCCGTGGGGGAAATCCACAATATGCTGTGAGATACTTATAATGAAGAGTTCCCGAAGTTAGTATCAGATTCTGAGGTAGATAGGACAAAAAGAGAGGCCAGCACCATAAAAAGCATGTGGGGGGGGGGGGCAGAGCAAAAGAAAAGAACATTCTTTAAAAATACTTAATTTTTGCTATCATCATCATCAGCGTCCTCAGTTAAGATTCTTAACAACATAATATATAACATTTTTAAACATAAAATGTCTGTGTTTGGTACTACAAATCACCAAATGTAAATTACCTCAGGGTTTCTATGCAGATGTCAGTGCAGTTGAGTACATGCTGACAGCTGAAAATCATCCAAGTCTTCAATATAAAACAGTTTAGAACAGTAGCATCTGTGCTAGGCTGATGGGATATGAATGCTTTCTTTGCATCAGTTTGATTGAGACGTCTATTGTCATACTGCATGAAGGATCAGAGGAAGTTAAAGATAGGTCATTTTTGCCAGAGTCTTGATATGCAATTTATGCAAACCTTTGTATAGCATTCTTACAAATTTGTGTTCACTCTTCTTAATGATCCTGCCATTGAGTTTCATTTGTAAAGAATGATTGGCAGACATATATTAATATTCATGGGAACATACAGCAGCTTCTCTGTTGTACAAGTTAAAGGCCATTACATGCACACCTGTTATTTCAGAGTGTACTAGATGCATGCAATTCTGGGATATTGTACAGTGCACATTGGATGAAGGAGGAAAATCCTACCTGATGTGCATCCTATAAGCATGATACAGTGCTACAAAAATTGGTGGCAGCCCATTGATTTCAATTAACTCTTTAAAACATTTTACTGTCTTTCATTTGGTGTTAACAATACCTTTACCTAGCCCAATATACCTGTAGCCCTGGCGCCATCCTCCAAGAGGGCTACTACCCCTGCCTTGCTGGCCTGAACAAGGTTGAGGGGCCTAGGTTCCCATTTTGCTGTTACTGGGGGTTCTTTCCCAAGACAGAAAATAGAATGTGCAGTTCCTCCACCTAAAGTACAATTTAAGTGGGTTAGATTTTAGCAGTACATCCCCCTGGGATGCTGTACCAACTCACCTCCCCACACAGTCACCCCAACACATGGATTACCAAAACCAACATCCCCAAAGTCAACATTTTTGCATTTAATGGCTTCGGCTAATAATATGCTTGTGAGTCAGAATTGTTTCAAAACAGTTACCACCATTTATTTACATGGGGAGGGTTATGACTGGGTAAATGGAGCAGAGGTTAAGCAGAAATATTTTCTAGATTTGCATTTTAAGATCAGTATTTTCAAACAATAATTTCCCCTTTGAATTCAGCCCATATTTTAATTCTTGCAGCCACCAACCCTCTATCTAATTAACTGCTGCAAATTAAACAAATACACAGCCCCAACTGGTACCAGTTTATCCCCTTTGTCCATTGATCTGGTACCCAAATATTAGTTGCAGGCCTCGGGTGCAGCTGGTCGGCTGGCGTTGGTGCACTTACCTGAATTAAAATTAACTTTTTATATTTCCCTTTGATTATTTTAAACTTTTCTACACCATTGGGCATAACTTGAGAACAACTATATACATCTCCCAGATGCAGGGCAATTCCTACCTTTACTCACAGTTCCACTGACAATCTCTGATAGCATGGTGACTGTGCCTCTGGGGAAAATGGAATGGCACAACCATGGAGATTTGGATTTGAAGAGACTGAGAATGTGGAGCAGGCACTCTGCATCTTGGACCTTACACTTGATTGAAGGTCTTGCAACTTGTCCCCTTCAGCCTATTTCTAGGCCCAATGTAGAGTGTGAATACAGGGCTTCCCAAACCACAAGAAGCACAGACCCAGGAGTGACCCCATGGTCCAGCTCCCCAGTGGGTCAGTGTGCCCTAGCACTCAGGCATGTGCCCATGGTTTCCTGTGGCCCAGTCAGACCCACTTGGCAGAGGCTGGCTGGTTCTCTACCTGGCTCCAAGTTGAAATATTGAGCAGAATTCTCAGTCTCTTTAGCTCAGCTCAGTTGGGTAATTTTTAGTCTTTGAGGTTTAAGCAAAACACCCTTCAGCCACACTACCATCATGGCAGCTGTGGCCTTTTCAATCAGAACTCAGTCTCTAGCTTCCCACTGAGCACATGGTCTCAGTGAGACATTGGGCAAATTCAGAAAAACACCTTTTTTCAGCCAGTCCCTTGACTCTGAAATGACTTCCTCCACCATGCAGGTGCTCACAAACTTGGACTAACCAAAAGAGGCCCTCTCATCTTCTAACAGAAACTTTTTTCCTTTTCAGACTACTTGCTTTTACTAGCCAAGCCTCCTTGTGCAGGGAAAGTCCCATACCAAGTGTTCCACAACCAGATCCATTTTTCAAAACTCAGAACCAGACATTTCTGTTACCTCAGACCAGTGCCCTTCCCCTTTTCTCGTGACGTTGAGTCCACCCAGGGTACAGACAGAACCTTTTCCTTCACTTGAACCTTGATCCATGTTCCTTACATCCTGGCTTCTCACCATTTAGGTGCAGAAATAATTGCCATTTTTCTGCAGAACCTCTGATCAGAACCCTTCACCGCTGTGGTGTAGCTCATTTCCCACAGCAGGCTTTTGCAGAAACCTGCATTTCTCTCTCTCTCTCTCTCTCTCTATCTCTCTCTCTCAGCAGAGCTGCAAAACCACACTCCTTTAACACATTCCTCCTCCATGGAGAAAGGTATATCCAGGCCCTTGGGGACAAGTGGCTGGCAAACCCCAAGCAGGCCCTTTCCCAACCTTGCAGCCACATCTTTTGCATAGGGGCTAGAGCTGCCCCTCCTTCTGAAGGTACTCCCACCAAACTGACTCAGAATCAACAGTTCCTTTCCTTTTGGGAGCTCTCTGGCAGCTCCCCATTGGCTGCATTCACTGTCCTTAACAAAAATTAATATGTATGAGGCTCCCTTGACACCTGATTGGATGTGGAAATTGTGCATAAACTTTTCTCCAGCTTTTTCCCCCAAAAGTTTTTTTAACTGTCCCACAAGTCCTCCTGACAAATCCTGGCCTGTGATTGGCTGAAACTGTGGAGAAAGCTTGCTAACATGGCTGCCAAATAAACCTTTCAAGCACAGTCCACCAATGCCCCCACTTTCATGCCCTGGTGCAGCCAAAATAAACACTTCTGTTTTGTAACAGCCCCACCAAATTGTAGCAGCACCTGTGCCCTGTAAAGCAACTTCACAGTTTAACATCTTAATTCAGCCCCTTTTCCATTGCTGCTGTTATTTTAGAGTGTCTTCAGGCAGCCCACACATAGCCCAACTGCAATTCATATACGCACAACTTTTCCACTCTGGAGCAGCCACAATAAACATTTTTATTTATTTAATTTCTCACAGATATTCTGCAGAACCCCTGCCCTTTCACACCATGGCAGCAATTAAACATTTAGTATAGCTCCCAGCCTGTCATTAGTGTTGGTTCAGCTTGCCCCCAGGAACTAGACAGGCTTGGCTCATTCATATTCATGAGCCCCTATTGAATATTTAAATCCCTCCCCCCCAATCAAGAGCACTCATTGGCATTCCTTGAATAACAACAAATGCACCCTCTCCAGAGCCTCATCTGGGTCTCCTGTCCCTGATTAGCTTTACAGGGGGCCCGGGACCACCAGAGAGGCATTCTAACAGCCGCAAGAATGGTCAAAACACCAGTGCATGCACTACGCATGTGCGGGGAAATGATCCTACACCGAAGTGCAAAAGCAGGTCGGCAGCTCTGCACTTTATTCCTCTGGTCCCTTCTGAGTGAAAAACAAATGTGGGGCAAGATGGGGGCTTCAGGGTCAGAACGGGAATCAAGCCAGGAGACAGAACACAGATCACAGGACACAGGGAATCAGTTTGGCAGCAGGAGAAACTGGGAGGAAACCCAAGAGATTGGACAGCCCTGAGGGGGCTCACAGGTAAGCCCTCAACAGGAGGTTACAGTTACATACTGCACATTTTTTCCATTTAATTTTGTTTGTGGCAGCATATGTAGCAAAAAATGGCTACTGTTCATGCATTTCAGATCTCTGCAACTAAGCTTTTTTTATTGTGAATATATTCTGGGAAGAGCATAGTGGAAATATAAGCTAAATGGTAGGAGCCTTTCTTGAGCTGAATTGAGTAGATGAAGGGGAACTGTAATAACATAGTCTCTAGTTCCAAGGGAGTTGGCAAAACAAAAGAGCTCATGGGGAAGGGGCTCAAAGCAGTGATGCCTTTGAGGGGACCACAAGACTGGGCCTCCATGAGCAATGCAACTATAAAGTAGAGTATCCAAGGGGGTTGGGAAACACATTAGCAGGACAGCACACCAAACCAAGATAAATTCTGACTTGTCAGTGACATTGGTGGAATGCCAAGTAATTTTCCTTCTGGAATTAGGGGTGAACTGTAGTCCCTAAAAAACTATAGTTAAACTCGCCACCAAAAGCGTATGACAGCAAAGGTGGCCTCTGTTTTCACTAAAGCCAGTTTATCTGATCAGCCAAAGTTAATAAATGCCTCCCTCCCCAATGATAGTAGTGCCACCATTGTATCCCTTATCCAGTCAGAAAGGCAGACACTGGCTCTTTGGTGGGCAGGTTGCGGTTGCACAAATGATGGGCAGCCCATACTCTCCTTGGGGTTGAAATGCCTCACACCTGGATCATGCTTTGCCCCAAGCAGGCCTCAGCATGGGATTCCAGGGATTGCATGTAAACACTGCTTCCCAGATGCAGCTGGTCACACTACCACTGCACCACTGGTCTGGCACACCTCTTATTTTTCAGTTTGTGTAGTGGTGTATCCTCCTTTCTTTAAAAGAGTTGTTAGCACCAAAAATAACACAGAAAATGTTACTGATTTTTGCATTTGCTAGTTAGAAGATATTCTACCTACTGCAAATGACCGTCTTTTGGATGAGATTTTAAACCGAGGTCCCATCTACCTGGATTGGTGGTAGTTCAGGGGGATGTTAAAGATCCCATGGCACTTATCGAAAAGAGTAGGGGAATTTCCCCAGTGTCCTGGCCAAATTTCCCTCATTCACTCAAAATACCACCAACAGCTTAATCTGGTTCAAGGTCAGTTGGCATTCATCTGTATCTCCGTCCCCCAGGTCGTGCCTGAAAATAGGCAGGATTTGTCTAGTGCACTTACCCGGTCAACAAAAACTAAATAAAAAAAAAAATAGATAGGATGTCAAGGGAAGTTCTTTATGTGGGTGCTGAAATATCTAGTTATATTCCTCTTCTTCAGTATTGTGACCTCACTTATTGTGACATCACACATAACCGATCTGGCAGCAGCTGTGGTCAGTTGTGATGTCACAGTCCATGAGATCACAGGGCTAAAGCTGGAGGAGGTAAAATAGAACTAGGTAAGTCAGTCTCCATGCATGCAGAGTACTGTTTTACACATCTCTCCAAGCACTGTTAGGTAGAAAATCTTTTAATTAGCAAAGGGAAAAGGAAAAAAATATTTTAGATAGAAGAAGTAATAGTTCATTACTTTTGACAGCTAATATTAATTTCAGGCAGTACATTAGCTCTTCAAATTATGGCTGTAATTTTAACTAAGACAGTAGACAGGGACCAAGCGGTAGACATCCTCTATCTTGATTTCAGGCCTTTGACTCTGTGCCCCATAAAAGGTTGATCAGGAAGTTGGTGGATCTTGGGGTTGGGGAAAAGACTGCCAGATGGGTGCAAAACTGGCTGAGGGACAGAACGCAGAGGGTGGCTGTGGGGGGAGAGTTATCTGGCAACAGAGAGGTAACCAGTTGTGTCCCGCAGGGCTTGGTGCTGGGGCTGTTGTTGTTCAGTGTCTGTAATTGGACTGATTCTTGCTGAGATAGTCCGATGTTCATTGGATAAGAGTGTGTTTTCAGACCCTCTGAAGGAGGCAGTGGTGACACCCCTTTTGAAGAAATCATCTGTCGACCCAGACTGTCTTGCAAACTACAGACATGTCTCTGACCTACCCTTTTTGGGCAAGGTTATTGAGAAGGTAGTCGCGTTGCAGTTCGAGAACTTTCTTACCACCCACGAAGTCTATGATCCTCTCCAGTACAGTTTTGAGAAGAGGCATAGTACCGAGACAACTCTGGTTCGGATACTTTATGATCTCCTGATAGTGAGGGATCGGAGGAACCGTTCAATCTTGGTCCTCCTTGATCTCTCTGCGGTGTTTGACACCATGGATCATGGAGTGCTGCTGGAATGCCTGCGGCTACTCTGTGTACTGTCAGGGACAGTCCTCAGGTGATTCCATTCTTTCCTCAAAGGCAGGATGCAGAGGGTGGTATCGGGGATTTTTTCCTCGACCCCCTTCTCCCTGCCTTGTGGGGTGCTGCAGGGTTCTGTGCTGTCCCCCATGTTGTTCACGGTATACATGCTGCCATTAGGAGACCTTATAAGGTGGTATGGGCTGAGTTTTCACTGCTATGCAGATGATACTTAGCTGTACATGTCCTTTGTACGCAAACAGAACAATGCAGTCTAAGTCTTTAACAACTGCCTCTCTGAGATTCAGGACTGGATGAGTACTAACAGGATGAGATTAAATCCTGATAAGAATGAGATGTTAGTGGTGGACCCAGGTCATCGGGCAGAGAGGCTGACTCCTGGTCAGTCACCTGGCCTTGTGCCAGGGGCAACCAGTTGAGACCATCTCAACAGGTGCAGAATCTGGGCATTGTGCTTGATTGCGAGCTGACTTTAAAAGTTCAGGTGTCAGTAGTTATTAAGTCCTCTTTTTACCATCTGAGGAACATCACCTGGATAAAGCACCTAGTTCTGCCTGAGAACCTTCCTATGTTGGTCCACGCCTTTGTGTCTTCCCGCCTTGACTACTGAAATGCTCTATACTTAGGGCTACCAGGGGTGGACCTCTGTAGCCTGCAGCTGGTGCAGAATGCTGCAGCCAGTTTGTTGACAGGTTTGCTGAGATCTAACTATGTCACTCCTGTGCTTCGCGAACTGCACTGGCTGCCTGTGCAATGGAGGATCACCTTCAAGGTTGTGTTGCTGACCTATAGGGCCCTACACAGACAGGGACTGGGCTACTTGCAAGACCTCCTCTGGCCCTGTTGCCCCCTCTGTCCACTCCACTGCACCGATGAGGGATTGCTAGAGGTTCCCAGTGTCCGTCTTCAGACCTCGGGTGCTAGGGCATTTTCATTTGCAGCCCTGACCCTGTGGAACTCTCTACCTCATCAGATTAGAAAGTGACTGCCCACTGAGACTTTTAAGTCATCTTTGAAGACGTATTTATTCAGCTTAGCCTTCAGGGACAATGTTTAGTCTGTCAGTTATTGGCTGCCTATTTTTAAATAATTTGATATGTTTTATCTGATTGATTATACATGTTTTATATTGTATCAGCGCTTTGATATTTGAAAAGTGCGTTATAAATAAAGCTTGGTTTGATTTGATCAATGATATTGGGGATGGCATTAAGGGCAAAAGTGCCTGTTCGTGGATGACACCAAGCTCTGCTGGAGAGTGGACACAGCTGAAGGGATACTGGACCTACAGGATGATCTGGAAAAGCTGGGGAGGTGGTCATGGATCTGGCAGCTTGGCTTCAATGCCAAGAAATGCAAAGTTATGCATATTGGAGCCAAGAATCCCAGGACAGAGTACTACTTGGGTTGAGTCTGAATATCTGCATCAGAGGAGAAGGACCTGGAAGTGATGATCACTAGTGACCTGAAGCACTCCACACAGTGCAAGAAAGCAGCAAGCAAAGATAAATAAGATACTGGGATGCATATCTAGGGGGATCAGTAGTAGGATAAAGGAGGTTATACTGCCCATGTACAGGTCCCTGGTAAGGCCTCATCTAGAGTATGGGGTTCAGGACTAGTGCCCACACCTCAAAAAGAACATTAACCTGCTGGAGAAGGTCCAGAGGAGGGCCACAAAGATGACAGTGGGTCAGCAGGGTAAGGCATATGAGGAGAGGTTGAGGGCACTGAACATGTACTCTCTGGAAGACCGGAGATAGAGAGGGGACATGAGTGGGACCTTCGAGTACTTGAAAGGGATAAAAAAGGTGGATAAGGAGAGTCTCTTTAAGCTGAATGGCGACCATAACACAAGGGGACACAGTCTTAAGCTGGATGGTGGGAGGTTTAGGAGGGAGGTCAGGAAGCACTTCTTCACAGAGAGGGTGAATGGACACCTGGAATGCACTGCCGGAAGAGGTGATCCCTTTGAAGATAGTTGGCTGCTTCAAGAGAGGCTGGGATAGGCATAGGGGGAAGGTAAGGATCATGGGTAGGGAGGATGGGAGGTATGGGGAGATGGGGAGGGAGGGCAGGGACAGTAGCTCAAGCTGTGTACCCTGCAATATGAGCAGACTAGATAGACCAAATGGCCTTCTTCTGCTGGCTTCTTCGTATGTTTGTATGTATGTTCATATATTGTATATTGGGCTTCTTTCATAGATGCTGCATGCATTTTACTTGCTTATCTTTTTTTTCCTATACAGCTTTTTCTCCCATGGGCTGCTGACCGGCAGGATATTCATCCCTCTGTGGCATCTCCCACCCGGCACCCACCATCCCCGATACATCTCATCTTGTAGTTCCCCCAAGGACTGCCCTCTGTGGCAAGACCAGTAAGGGAAAGCCGTCCACTCCCCACCTGGTAACTCTCATCAAGAACCATGGGTCAGTGGTCAGGTGGCGATGCAGGAATGGGGCATGCAGGCAGGGCTTCACTAAGCTGGTGCCAACCCTTTTTCCATTTTCTCCTGTTGTCCTCAGCCACAGCAGCACATAAGCACATATGCGTAGATGTGCATGCACACTACGGAACCACAGCCCCTCCCTTCCACATCTCTCATATTCTGGCACTGCCACTCAACCTCCACTAAGTGGCAGCCAAGGAGCAAGACAGCGCATCTCCCCATCCTCGGAGAGGAGAGCTTCCCATCCGATGCTCATTCCTCTACCCCGTCAAGAGATCCCCAGTGACCCAAGCGCATTCCCAAACCTGGGTTGCTAGCATGGTAAAAGGTAAGGTGCACCAGGCACTTCAGCCCTCTTCACCACTGGGCTGGCATTCTACTTGCTCATCTTAACCCATTCCAGTGATTGTACCTCTTTTATTAAAACCACCACACTTGTAGTACCAGTATTCTTCCTATTCTGTATTCTAGGTTCAATACAAATATAAAATGCATGCATAAATTGTGGCAAATTCTGCCACTATGCAGAGCATTTGTGGAGTATGCACTACACAATTCACAGCAGTTGCATGAATTTTTACTACATGAGTTGATGCAGGTCTCACTTTGCTGTGACTGTTTTACATGAAGTGCATTAATGCCTGCACTAAAATGTGTCACAAGTTGTGTAGTGGATGTGTAGTGTGGCAATTTGTGTAGTAAAATTCACATGACTGAACAAATTTCACTATGCAAATTCCTGATCTATGATAGGTGCTACATGTATTGTGGAGTTCTTTTTTGCCCACAGCTACTGTATTCTTCTGCATGATTTGATTTATTAAAAATATCCATTCAGGGCTGCTTTTTTAATTCCCACAAACTTCATGGGTAGTCTAATGTACAGCGTTCCAACTAAGCATCACAAGGAATGTTCATGGTGACATTGTATGATAGAGTTGCATTTTCTGTTAAAGGTTTACATTTTTGGTCAGGTCGGTAGTGCAAACATACTGTGAATCAGCTAGCACCTCATTATTATTTGAGCAACGGTGCAATTTATCAGTATTCTTGAAATCTAGATTTAGTAGTTGCCGTATTGGTTCTTGCAAGAATAGATCCAGAAGCAAATGATTTGATACCTTTTAATGGACCAACATAGATGTAACAACAAGAACAAAGTGCTCTAGCTTTCAGGACCATGGCGAGTCCTTCTTCAGAGCCATGAGCTTCTGAAGAAGGACTGGTTGGTCCGAAAGCTAGAGCACTTTGTTCTTGTTGTTACATCTATGTTGGTCCATTAAAAGGTATCAAATCATTTGCTTCTGGATCAGTATTCTTGATGTACAATATTTTCCTTAACATTTTTTTTGTAGAAGTGGAAAGTCCTGTACTGTGACACTGAAGGCAGCACTGGACAGGGATACAAGATCTGGATGAGAGGGGGAAGTAGAAATTGCCATGAAGTAAGGGAAGCAGAGGAACAGAGGAGAGAAAGTGACCTAGATAAAAAAAGAAGTAACCTACATTAGGGAGCATGCCTGGTGAAAGGGTTAGTGAAAGTGTTGCTTGTGGGCCGACGAAGTGGTTTGGTAGTAGAGCTGCCACCCTCCATGCTGACAACCCAGGTTCAGGAATGGACTTGGCTTGCTGGAGACTGGCCAGAGGGGAGAGGACTGAGCATTTGCTTGATTGCTCTCCTTTCCCAGTAATAGGCTTGTCAGCCTCATTGTCCATGGCCACCAGTTGAAGGCCTGCTTGCAATGCATAATGGGGTGGTACATATGGGAGGGGCTGCTGGCTTGATGTAGTGCATGTGTGCCTCCACATGGCATGCACTAATGCTTGTCCACAGTGGGGATGGACAGAGCCAGAGCAAAGAAAAGGCAGTGCAGAAGCATGATGCCCTACGTGCTTCTCTCCAACCTGCACCGTTACCGGGAAGCTGCCAACCACCTTCTAGATTATGTACTGGTGAGGAGGATGGCCCTCTTCTCCTAGCCCCATAGTGGATGGAAAGCCATGAGGACCTGCGATCCAGTACATTTCTGAGGGAGGTAGCAGCTGGTCAGGGAGAGCGGGGATGGGAAAGGTAAGCCTGCCTGCACACAACAAGGCAAAAAGCTATATGGAAAAGAGAAAGTATCAATAGCAAGAAGCTGTAGATAGTGCCCAGGAAACACCTTTAGTGAAGTACGCCTAAGCAAAATAAATGAATGAGGGGTGCTTGGAAAGAAGGCAAGTGCTGTGGATTGTGAACATGGGGAATGTTAGAAGGATAAATCTCTCCGTAGGTTTCATCCAGGATGGACTGGACTGGGCCCTAAACTCCTCCACCCTTCTGCCCCTACAATTGTTACCCCACTATCCCATATTCTTAGTCTCTTTTTTAATCTCTACTCTGCACCCCAGTCCTGAATGTTTGCCAAAGATCTCCACAATATAAAGGGGTAACTCCACCTCACCTCAGAAGTGCCAGCCTATATCACTCCTTCCTACTCTGGTTAAGCTCCAGAAAAAGCTGGCATATGGTCAGCTGTCAGACTTCCTATTCCCTTCCAACTTTCTCTCAACATTACAGTGTTGCTTCTATAATGGCCACTGCACTATTGCCTAACTCTTCTATGTCACTAACTCCATATTTATGTATACAGACCAGGAGTACATCATTGTTGCCACCTCTATTGACTTTGCCAAGGCATTTGATATGGTAGCCCACTCCTTCCTTCTAGACAAGCTGACAGATACTAGTCTGCCAACTCCAGCCTTTGTTTAGTTCAGGTCCTTCCTGTCTGGACACCTCCAGTTGGTTCAGGTTGGGATGCCTTGTTCCCCCCTTCCCATTTAGCTAAGTGTTCCCCAAGGCTCCTTCTTGAACTCCATTCTGTTTCTATTTTTCTTAATGACGACACCTCTGCTTGTGCCAGCTCATACATTCACAAGTACATTGACAACACCATACTCTTTGCCTCCACTGTCTCTGACTCAGGTCTGGAAACATGACAACAGTGTGACTTCAGTGATGTATATTGCTGGTTTCAGTCTCACCAACTCTTGGCCTGTACTCCCCAGATCATGCCTGAAAATAGGCAGGATTTGTCTAGTGCACTTACCTGGTCAACAAAAACTAAATAAATAAAATAAAAATAAATAAAGTACCAAAAAAGATGGTGTCTATGACTTTTGGCTCAAGCCAAAAAGTCACACGTCTCACCTCCCCCTAGTCTTTTCCACCCTGTATGGCACCCCTTGAGTTGTTCTCCACTTTAATCACCTTGGTGTATTGCTAGATGGTAGACTTGATTTCTTAGCCCGCATTGATACCATTCAGAAGAAGCTCTTTTCCAAGCTTAGTACCCACTATTGCAACACAGATTGCTTGCCACTCCAGGTCTGCTGGGAGACTGTCACTAAGATTATTCTCCTGGCATTCAGTTACAAGGATGTGATCTGTGGAGCCATACCAGCTCCCCTTTAGCCAGACTGGATACTCTTTTTCCATGCTTCCTGTCAATTTGCCTCTAATGCACCCCTTGTACCCCTTATTTCTCCCTCTCCATCAATCTCTCTCTAACCCTCCTCTTGCTTCCCAGTGTTTCACACACTGTGCCTCTCCCCCCCCCTTACTCACTGGGACCGGATCCTCCTTCAAGCCACCTAGTACCACCAGCGATCCCTCCTCACAACTCCCCCCAGAGCCTCCTACCTCATATTGCAGCCTCCTGTGGGTTAGCCCGACGTATCCCTTTGCCAGGTGGGTCCCCTTCCTCCGAGGGGGAGGGCACCAGTTGGGGCAGGCCAGCGCACTCTTACTCTCTTGCCCGGGTGCTGCTGAGGTGGATGTTGCTCTGTTGGGAGTACTTGAGGGCATCGTTGGGGGTCATCCGCCATCATTCGGCTGATCCCAGTGCAGTTTCCGCTTTTCTGGTGTTTTCCCACATCAATGTCCCTCTGCAGTGCTCCTGGTCTCCACTGGGGGCCACTACAGAGTGACATGCTACCCTAACCCACCCCAGGAGAGAAGAGCAGCCCAACGGATGCTCAATCTTCTCCTCCCCCTGCCAACCCCCAATGACCGAGTCCATTCCCGAACCTGGGTTGCCTGGCGTGGTTCGAGGTAAGGCACCAGCACCTCAACCCTCTGCGCCACCAGGCCAGCTCTGTGCCTCTTTTCAGTCTAAATATTGATTCTCCTCCCTCCCTTCTTATATCTCCTCACTCTTTCCCCAGCCCATTCCACCTCCTACTGTCTCCGCCGAAGGGACTCCTGCATCATTTCTACTCCTCACTCCGAATGCACTCCAAATGTGCTGCTGAACAAACTGCTTTCTCTTCTTGTCTCTTTTCCATCCTGAACAACTTTACCCCATTTTCCCCGTGTTCCCTGACCTCTTCCTATCTTTCCCTCAAACAGTAGCTCAAACTCCACTCCTTCCTATCCCTGCTCTGGTCCCAGCTAGGCTGTCTAATTACTGTTTTCTCCCTCTGTGCTATGTGTTACTCTAATGGGCTACTTGGTGTCATTCCTGCATGGCCTCCTGATAGCCTAAACTTGAAATCAGAAATATTCCAAGATGTTCATGGCCTTGTAGGGGACACTATATATTTTTAGTCTGGAGGAATGTCTTCAAGAGTCCTTCAGTATACAAGTTAAAGGAAACACTGAGGGCTGTACTCCTTGTCGTACCAAATATTTTTATTAATTATTACAATCCACCTCCTGCTATGTTCAACATTTCATGTCTGAATACCAGCTCTTCAGGGAATGGTTATAACGTTCAGTTAATTGCACAAACTTAATTATGCTGGCTTGCATTCTGTAAGATACTGCTGTGTAGCTCTAGTGCTCATCTTGGGTCATATCACTGTTTACCTAGCTCTCTCCTTTCTAATATTCTCATTTTAACTTGCAGCTGGTGCATTCCATGCTAAGGTTTTTAAACCTGCATGCTGGAGATGTAGCCCAGTCCTTGCTGATCCTATCCTCCTTTATATTCCAGTCCTCATGGGTCCTTTATGAGCAGAAACCCTCTAAAGCCCACTATGTCCTCCTAACCCCCCCAATTCATGTTGTGGTAGGCAATATAGATAAATCTCAGGTATTCAACTAGGTTCCCTTTGACACCATCTTGGAAATGACATTAAGAGTAAGTACTATCTCGATAACACAACTAATCACATGCCACTTGCCCAAAAGAAGGTTGTGGTTAGTCCATGCTCCCCCTCACATGACACCAATACATGATGGGTGCAGTTTTGTATTCTGTTATCCTGTTTTCTCAGTTGGTCCCCTCAACCCACCACAGCACTGAAAAGGTAATTACTTATCAATTGATTAGTCTCAGGTGAATATGAAGGGGAACATTGTCTCCTTAAAATCATTGAGTAAAACAAAGCAACTTGTGATGAAAGATCCTAAAGTAGGATTTAATGGTGCTGGCCATAACCTACGCCAGGAATCAGGTGACCTTAATGCACTGCAAAGTGGATTCCTAACACAAGAAATGACAGAACCCACCAGAGAAGTGACAATCTTTGATCTGTTGCTGATGAAAGGGGACAATGTCCAGGATATCAAGATCGAGGAGCCCCTAGGTGGGAGTGACTGTCACACAGTGGGGTTCCAATTGGATATGTGCAGGGAAAACACCCCCACTAGGACTATGGCAGTATAGTCACCACGTACATACCTTTTGATCATGAACAAGTCACTTCACTCCACCATGCTCCCATGGTGCAGCTGGAAACAAGCCTCAACTTAGTGTGTCTTTCCTGGACAAAAATTGTAAAATAAATAAATAAAAAAATAAATTTCCTGGATTTTAGAAAGGTGGACTTCAAAAGGATAGGCAAATTACTAAGGAGCCTCCTGGCAAGCATCTAAGTGGATATGGGGGTGGACCAAAGGTGGTCCACTATCAAGGAGGGAATAATGGTACTGTAGCCACAAGGACTGGATTAAGCTCAAAAGGAAAAACTCAAGGGCCAAAGCACCCAGCTGGTTTAGCACAGAGGTCACCTATGTAGTAAGGAGTAAGGAGACAGTCTACAAGAAGTGCAAGAGGACCCAGAGGGAAGAAGACAGGGATGAATACCTCAAGAAGGCTAGTGTAGCAGGTAGGGCAGTCTGGCAGGCTAAAGCTCAGTAGGAGCTGCAACTGGCTGAGGGAATGAAAGATGGGGAAGAAGCCATTTTTGGTATATTAGTGAGAAAAGGGAGAAGAAAGATGGGATTGTTAGGCTCAGGAAAGGGGATAGGTGGGTAAAAGAGAATGGGGCAAAGCAAAATGCTGAATGAATACTTTGGTTTGGTCTTTATTAGGGAGAGAAATGGACAGGTGTCTTTGGGGGAAGGAGAGGAGAAGGTGGGAGGGTTCACAGATAATTTGATAGGGGTGGATAGGGAGAGGGAGAGGAAAGAGTTACTAGCATTAAAGGTAGATAAATCCTCAGGCCCAGATAGTATACACCCCAGAGTACTGAAGGAGCTGGCAGAGGAGCTTGCAGGTCCCTTGGCTAACCTGTTAAACAGTTTGCTGGAGTTGGGTGTGGTACCTCAGGACTGACTGTAATGCCCTTCCATAAAAATGGTCCCAAGTATAACCTGGGGAATTACAGACCTGTCATTCTGACCTCAATCATGTGCAAGTTCATGGAGACCTTGTAATACCCCAAACCTTGGTGCCCTGGTACATATCCAGGTGCCCCAGTACAGAGTTCCTCAGTACAACCCAGTCAGGCAGAGGTGCCAGGGATGGGGGGGCAGATGGTAACAGAAAATCCACTCAGTGAACTGTTTACTTGCAGTTTAAACCCATTTTTTCTCTGCCTCTCCTGTCCGTGTACCACCCCGAGAGTGCACAAGCCCATGCCAACTTTTAAATGTCCAGCTTAGGAGTGGGTCCAAAAGTGATAACCTGGGTAAGAAATTGGATAAGGAATAGGCAGCAGAGGGTGTTGGTAAACAGAGTTCATTGAGAGGAAGGGAGGATGACCAGTGGGGTGCCTCAGAGATCAGTGCTGGGACTGGTCCTCTTTAATGCCATTATATGTGACATTGCAGAAGAGCTAGAAGGGAAGGTCTGCCTCTTTGCTGATGACACCAACCTCTATAATAGGGTGGACACTTGGGGGTGGGAGGAAGGATGTGCAGTGACCTGAGACAACTCGAGGAGTGGTCAAGGCTGTGGCAGCTGGGTTTCAGTATGAAAAAGTACAACATAATGCACTCGGGGCACAGAAACCCAGGTGCAGAGTATAAAATGGTGGGAGGTGGTACTGATGACCACCAAGTAGGAAAGCAACCTGGGAGTGATCATATCAGATGACCTAAAGGTGGCCAGGCAATGCAGCAAAGCATTTGGCAGAGTAAGTAGGTTGCTGGAGTGCAGAGGGAGGAGCATCACTAGCAGAAAGAGGGAGGTAGTTTTGTCTCTGTATAGATCACTGTTGAGACCCAGCCTGCAGTACTGTGTCTGGTTCTGGAGACCACTTCTCAAAAAAGCACATAGAGTGGAATCGGTTTAGAGGAGGGCAACTAAAATGGTGATGGGTTTGTATCAGAAGCTCTATGAGGACATATTAAAAAACCTAAATATACATACCCTGGAAGAGAGGAAAGAGAGGGGGGATGATTTGATAGAGAACTTTAAATACCTAAAGGGGGTAAACAAGGTACAAGATGGAAGTATTTTTCAAGGAAAAAGGTACTCAAGGACAGGGGGCAGGATAAGAAGCTGGAGGGGTTAGATTCAGGAGATATGTAAGAAAGTACTTCTTCACAGAAAGAGTGGTGGATTCCTGAAACAGTCTTCCAGTGGAGGTGGTTGGGGGTTAAAACAGTGGTGGGATTCAAGAATGCATGGGATAGGCATCAGGGAATCTTAGGAAAAGGGAACGGGGATGAATAGGCTGGAGATAAAGTAGGATCTGCAGTGATACTATAGGCAGATAAAAATAGGCAGACTGGAAGGGCCAAGTGGTCTTTATCTGCCATCAAATTCTATATTTCTATGTTTCTATTGACTGTTGGTTGCCCCCCTCATAGTCAGTGACTTGGCATCCAAAACTTCGGAGGCTGTGAAGGTGGCCAGCACAGTGTGTGTTGGCGGTTGGTGCTCATGTTCAGGTCAGGGAGTAAAGAAGATTCCAGCGGCAATCAAGCACTCTCAAGCGCTGGAAAAAGCAGAGCAGTCAAGCCTGAGAGAGAGAGTGGGACTGAGTAAGTAGGAAGGGCATACAACCTCTAGCAGTGGGCCCAGGTGCCTCCTCCTGTTCTCTGAAGTAGCAGCAGACTCAGTGGTTCGATTAAAGTGTCGGTGGTTCCTTTCAGCAGTTGCAGGCAGCAGAGGAGCAGTAACCACAGTATGTGCTCTGTATAGCCTCCGTTGTTGCTTTGTTTTTTTTTAATTTATAAAGTACATTTAGTCCCTCATTGGTGGCCGAGTAGCAGGGCCACATTAGTGAGAGTGTGAGAGCGTGAGTAGCAGCAGTGGCCATGGTGGTGAGATGGAGCACCAGAGGCAAGATAGACTAAGCTGCATTGAGCAGGAGAACCAAAATCTATGTCCCCTTCTACCTCAACCAGCAACCAACATCCCTTCTACCACAGTAGCTTCACCCTGGGTCAGGGCAGTGAGTCAGAGGCAGAACCAAAGGGCAGGTGCTGAATACCAGAACTATTATTAAAAAAAGAAAAATTGTTCTTAATGCACTAGATGGTGCAGTGAAAGATGGTGGCAGTCATAAGAGGGGATCAGGGTAAAGCTCCAGGCTAGCAATGCCCAGAGGGTGGGCTAAGTGGGCAGCAGGCCCAAACTTGAATAATGTAAGCACCCAGATGGAGAAGTGAGAACTCTGGAGGAGGAGCAGGGAGATGGCCAGGCCATATTTAAGTATTAAGTGACTCCAGCAAGGGAGCAGATGGCAGGGCAGGCCCAATTTAAATATGAGGCATCTACGTTTGCTAAGGCTAACAACCCCATATTGTGTTTGTTTGCTTTGCTTTTGGTTTGTTTTTAAATAAATTTGTACCCAGTGGGCATGGAAAGGGCAGCCCATACCCCATTTAACAAAAGAGAGTGCCAGCAGGGCTAGTGTCAAAAGTGGGCTATTAGCTCAGGTTGCCACAAATAGCCCAAGCCAAAGGCTAGTGATACATAATTAATTTAAGTGTACTGTGATGCCAGCTCCAACCACAGGCAAGGTGAAGGGGAGCAGATAACCCCAGTAGTCATCCCAGCAGCATAGCTGCTGTATCTCTCCCCAGTGGTTAGTAACATTTGTTTGAAAGTGTTTAACTGGCCCAAAGCCCCACAGCAAGGAAGTGACAGTGTGGAACCCCAAGCACACAGACTAAATTAACTGACCCTCAGCCAGGAGGGCAGGACTGTTGTGATACCGTAAATGGAAGATGTATGCCTGTGGGAGGGGGGGCCATAGCCCATGGCCCCTGCATAGCCACAGTAGGTATGTTCCAGCATTTTGCCCAGCTTTCCCCTTATGTAGTAGCTGACCAGGTACAGTGCACCATAGTGACAAAATGAACAATTTAAGCAAATACCAACATTATTCAAAGCGACTGTGGTGCATAGTGAGTGAACATTTTTTTATTTTTTTTATTTTAGTTTTTGCTGACCGGGTAAGTGCACTAGACCAATCCTGCCTATTTTCAGGCACAACCCGGGGGGAGGGAGATACAGATGAATGCCAACTGACCTTGAACCAGATTAAGCTGTTGGTGGTATTTTTAGTGAATGGGGGAAGTTTGGCCAGGACACCGGGGAAATTCCCCTACTGGCTGCTGGTCGGCGGCTAGTCTGGGAGTCATCCTGACGTCACGCTGCAGTATGGCAGACGTTGTAGAGCATTGGGAGGAGATGGAAGTTGGAGCGAGTGTGGTCTCTCAGGACAGCATGGCTTTGCAAATGAAGAAGGCTGAGTTTTCTTTACCTACTATAGAACTGCAAAAACCGATTGTGGAGCTGTCTTCCTTGGATTCGGCTGTTGGTCGGTAGTGCCTTGAGCGATTTGCCTTGTGGTTCCTTGTCTGTTTCTGAAGTTTCTCTATCGACGACGAGGAAGAGGACGAACCGAAGGCGTAGTACAAACTGAGCCCAGCGGACCTTACTTTCGCGGATATGGTTTCCGGAAGACGGTTTTCGGGACGACCAGGTACTTCCTCTATTGTGCGCCAGCAATCACGCTTGATGGAGACAGTCAGGCTGTGGGCTTTCAGGACTGGTCAGAAGAAGTGGCCTTGACGGAGGCAGGCTGGCGGAAATCGGAGTTGGGAGTCTGACACCGGTTTCTTCTTGACATCATCTACGACTTTGCATGCCAACGATAGCCAGGCAATGAGCTCAGGTACTGAAATACAGCATGTTACTGGGTTTCAAAGCAGTGCAGGGAAGGGTGGGGAGGGTATCTCGGCTTTCTCTAAGCCTAGTACCTCCACAGCTGTTTTATGTACTAAACCACATCCTACTGACTCTGCTATACAGGAGCATACTCAAAACCCCCATGTCTGAACTCTTTAAGAACAAATTGGAACAAGCACCTCGAAGGAATGCCATAAGGATCAGATATAAAGGGGGTTTACCGATTCATCCAGATAGATATTTTGTTTTCAAAACTTTGTTGAAAGGGTCTATGGGTTTCATGGCTAAGGACATATATGCTCTCATTCATATATCTGGGGAGGACTCTTTTGATGTTAGTTTTCAGGCTAGTTCTCATATGGAACGTTTTGGGAAAAATACTCTGTGTGCAAAAATACACCCCTATGGTCCCCTTTCTTTGCAGTACCCCTTTCTAAACCTCTTATACGTTTTGTAACCATAATGTTTAGGAATGAAGGCGTTCATGTCAGTGATATTTATCACTGGCTTCAGTCCAAATGTGACGTTTTGGGATCGCCTGAGGCCCTCCTGGATGTGGAAGGCATTTGGACAGGAGGCTGGAAGTTTAAAGTGAAACTTTTCCAAGTTAATTTGGACATTGTACACTTGCCTAATAGTTTTTTTGGGGAAGGATAAGTGTTTGTTTCTATGCTGGTCAGCCCGAGCTTGTTATAAATGTGGGGACCGCACTCATATTAGTAGTGTGTGTGATGTTCTAAATGTCCCTTATGTGGTGGTTTTGGCCACTCTATTGATAAATGTATTAATATTTTTAGATGTAACCTTTTTGATGAGAAAGGACATACGTTTCATCAATGTCCTTGGGCACGACATAATTGCTCAGAAGGTCTTGATCAGGATGGTTTGTTGCATAAGGCTCAATCAACCAATAAGGGATTTTGTGAACCTACTGCTACTCCTACTACTCCTTCTACTCCTCCTACTATTCCTCCTACCGTGCCTTCCTCGGCTCCCATAGATTCCCTTGGTGAAGGGTTGGGTCTTTCTGATGGACTTCAGGCTTCAGGTGTAACACCAGGCCCAAAACCTCCACCTGTTAGTAAGCAACCACCTACTTTAATTATGCCTCCACCCTTTGAACTAGTGAAGAATCGACGTCTCACAAGGGCTTCCTTAAAACAAACTCCTCTACTCCTCTCCCTACTGAGAATTTTTTCCCTTTGCAAGATGATGTCCGGATTCAGATCTTGAATCTGATGCTTCCCATATTTCAGAGCTTATTACTGATGATGAAGACAGTAAAGGCCTGAATTGGCCAAAGAAAAAAGGAAAAAAAGGCAAAACGAAAAGTTAGCCAACAAAAATAGTATTTTAGACCTGCTTTATGTCCACATTAAAACTTGCTACATATAATGTCTGTAGCTTGAAAGCCTTTAAAACACCTACCTATTTTTTGTATTTGAAATCCTGAAACTGGACATCATCTTTTGCAAGAAACTAGGGTTTCTTCACTTGGGGAAACTACACAATTGAAAGGTAAATGGACTATGGGGCCCTCCTTTTGGACCTTCGGATCAGATGTAGCTGATGGTCTTGGAATATTGTTTTGTAGTTCTATATTTAAGATTACTAAAGTGGTTGATGTCCACCCGGGTAGAATTTTGATTTTGGATTGTTCCTTTCACTCTTATTGCTTTCGGCTGATTAATATTTATGGTTCCCAATCTAAGACTGGTCGTATTGACTTATTTGATGCAATTAAGCCTTTTCTATTTACTAAAAAGCATATTATTTGGGGGGGTGATTTTAATTGCTCCTTAGATTTAAAATTTACAAACCTTACTGGCAAAAAAATGTATTGTGATTCCAATGCACTTTTTCACATTGTAAAGGATGCAAATCTTAAGGACGTCTATAGAAGTATGCATGCACAGGCCGGTGAGACCTACCATCGTCATACTTTTGCCACACGTATTGATATGGTCTTTATCTCTCGTTACTTATATCCTGTTGACTGCTCGGTTATACCTACGGAATTTTCAGATCACTTTATTTTACTTTGCACCCTTTCTTTGACTAATCTACCCCCGATATTTCATTCCCTGATCAATCGATGGAGACTTAATGTTTCCTTTTTGAGTAAACTGGATTATTTTTCTAAATTAGAAATTTTTGCAGCTAAATACTCTACATTGGATTTTTTTTCCCCTCCTCTCCTTTTGAATGGTGGCTGCAGGTCAAAACAGAAATACGAGCATTATTTCAGGGTTGGGGTAAGGGACAAGTAGTTTCTGATTATCGGAAATATTTACTTCTCAGGAATCAATTCTATAAGTTAATGTCTATGTCGCCCAGGTACCGAGTCGCTTATGCTTCTCAAATCTCTGACCTTAAAGAACAAATGAGAAAATTTCAATAAAACAGAGCTTATTCCCTGGATTTAGAATTTCGGTTCGGAATGAAAAAATATCCAGCATCTGATCCCATCAAGCTTGTAAATTGCGTTTAGCTGACACTTTATGACGGGATTGTGTGACTCAAATAATACTCTATTTACTACAGATTTAGATATGTTGGCCTTAGTACAGCGTTATTTATTGGATTATTTTTCATGTTCCTTTACATCTGCTTTGATTCTTTCCCAATACAAAAGTTAGGTGTTTTACCTGCGATTCGGACAGTTTGTTACAGCTATTGACAGACCCTATCTCCTCGCGGGAAGTTATTGCGTTATTAAACAACTCAATTCAGGATCCTCTCCGGGACTTGAAGGTATACCCAACGAATTTTATAAATCTTGTATTCCTTATATGGGATTTTTCTACCTTTAGTTTATAATTCCTTTTGTTTTCAGGTGAGCCTTGTAAAGAATTCTCCATTTCTTTGCTGAAGTTTATCTACAAAAAGGGATAGGTCTCTTTAACAAATTGGAGACCTATAAGTTTACTGAATAGTGACTATAAAATTTTAGCTAAAATCTTAAATGTCCGTTTGGAAAGAGTGGCTAGAATTTTAATACACCTACACAAACATGTGCCATTTCACAAAGGAAAATACAGCACAATCTTTTTCTGATTGGGATTTATTTGCCAGTAAGGTTACTTTTCAAAACTCTGAAATTGTGGTTGCATTAGATCAAACAAAGGCATTTGATGCGGTTTGTCATTCATATCTTTATTTTATCTTGCGACAATATGGGATTCCAAACACGTTTGTGCACTGGATTAGTAAATTATATAATCAGGCGGTTACCATTCCCATTGTGAATAGCTTCTTTGGTACTGAAGTTCCACTTGATAAGGGAGTTAGGCAGGGTTGTCCTCTTAGTCCCCTTTTATATACCTTCGTATTGGATCCTGTTATTAGACGTATAGTTTTGGAAGACAATATTATTGGTATCTCCCCTTCTCCCTCATTGGTGCCCATTAAAATTACGGCTTTTGCAGATGACGTCACTCTATTATTAGCTGATTCTAGGTCCTTGCAATTAGCACTGGATATTTTTATGTTTTTTGGACAATTTTCAGGAGCCTCAATAAATGTGCATAAGAGTTTTGTATTACCATTAGGTCCTATCCTTCCTGATCTATCATCTTGTTATAATATTCCTTTATTAACTTCACCTCAGAAGATTTTAGGGATTTGGTTTGGGATGGAGGATATGGCACTTTTTAACTGGGATAAACTGTTATTGAATGGTGAATTGAAAGTAAATCAATGGAAACATTGGCATTTTAAGCAGAAGAGAGTTTTGATTATTAAAAAATTTCTTTTACCACTTTTTATTTATGTTAGTCACCTTTTTCCACCTCCACTTAATTGTGAGACTAGACTGTATAGCATTTTTTTTCAAATGCTTTGGGGAAATAGACTCAACCCAGTCAAGAGGGACTTTACCTACCTTAGCAGAAATAAAGGAGGGTTAAATATGATTAATCCTGTAGTTTTTTTCCACTCCATTTTTTTCTTTTCTTCTTTTTCTTATCTTTGGAATGATGTAGGTTTACCATGGTATTTTTGGACACGCTCCATATGGCATAAATATATTTTTAAATGGTCCCTCTTTCCCCCTAGAGTTTTAGATTCTGATAACCTTCCAACTTATGGTATACCTACCTTTAAAAAACTTTATCAGTGGAAAATCTCCTTGCGCCAACTGCTTTCTTTTAACAGGAAAGCTTTTTATAACTATATTGTGTATGACTTGTTAAAAGTTATTCTGATTTTTCCTGATTGTTCCCCATCTTGTATGCAACATGCCTTAAATAAATTAACGGATTTTAGAATTCCAGTTAAAATTTGGGATGTGATATGGATGGCCACACATGGAAGGTTGGGAGTCAGGGGGAACTTAAAATATAAACCAATGAGTGATAGGTATTGTCTACGACCTGGTTGTACTAATGTTGAGGAAAGTCAAAAACATTTTTTTTTAGATTGTCCACACAGCCAGGATTTCTGGTCTTTTGCAGCACTATACTGGCACATGCCTCATTTAAGCTGTTTAACTTATGGTACTCTTGTTCTAGGAGAATACTCAGGAGTTTGGGGTACTTATCATAGAAGCACTTTGAATGTGTTTTTTGCTTTTTTGCAATTTTTTTTATGGCAAGCACGTTGTCACTTTGTTTTACGACAACAGTATACATCTCATTCTATGATTATTTCTTATATTGAATCAGAGTTGAAAGCACTTAAAACCAGAGATGGACTGAAATTTCCAAGACTTAAAGTTGTTGACTTCTGGAAGAATTTTGTGTTTATTAAGTGAACTGTTTCTTTGTATAACTTCTTTTGATGTTATTTCATTTTGCTTTTATATCTTTCTGATGGCACTGTTTTTTCTGTGATGGTTATGTTATTTTGTTCAATAAAAATTCCCCTACTCTTTTCGATAAGTGCCATGGGATCTTTAACATCCACCTGAACTACCACCAGAACAGGCAGATGGGACCTCGCTTTAACATCTCATCCAAAAGATGGCACCTCAAAAGTGCACCACCCCTCTCATGCTGCACTACAGTGTCAGTACTGGGATATTAACCCAAATGCCAGATGTGGGAACTGAACCCACAGCCCTCTGATCTCCCGGCCTCAGAGACAAGCGTGCTACCAACTGAGCCACTGGCACTGCATTTTAACGTGACAATATCAACACATTTGAAGTGACAGTGCCAAATTGCTATGAACAATTGTAAAAGGCAAGAACTGTATTGCTCCAAGACTGCTATTTAAAGAGACAGCACCCAAAATAAATGCGTACTCCGAGATTGTGAAACTGCTCTGCAGGTACCAGGTTTGCCTTATTTCCCTTGGGCTTGCCCTGTTTTGCTCTGAGGCTGTTTAAATTGCCCCAAAGTTGCCCTGTATGGTCGCTGCATGCTCTAAGACTGAGATACTGCCTTCCCTGCTGTGAACCCTTTACAAAAGTAACTACACTTGTTAAAAAATTGCGAATTACCCTGCATGTTCTCGAACTGCCCTACATGTTTCTAATCAACCTTGGATGGTTGCTTGAGCCAAAGACTACTGAAAGCAGTCACCACCAAGTGAAAGGACAGTACATTTTGGAGATGAAAATGTACTTCTGCCCAACTGCATTTCACAATTTCTCCTGCATGATCCAGAGACTGTACATTCAGCTGTATCCTGACAATTTGGTGCTGATTGTTAGAATAGGAAAAGTTTTGTCAGCAAAGCAACTCTCTGTCACCTGTTTTCTTCAGAGTCTTCAGGCCAAGCCCTTCCTAACAGTGAGCTAGGTGGTGCAGGGAACTACACAGTTAGAGATCTGATGCCTAGTGGGGTTAGGGTTTTGTTTCAGGCTCCACAGAGATCCTCCCAAGGTCAACAGCCCAGAGGTGTTTCAGATCTTCAGTTTCATCCATTCCTTCAGTTCTTCAGATCTCTTTCCTGGGTAAGTGGTGACAGCCCGGAGGTGTTCCAAAGCTGTAGTTTCAGCCAGTTTTTCAGTTCTTCAGAGATTCTCCCAAGTTTGACAGCTCAGAGGTGCTCCAGATCTTCAATTTCATTGATTTCTTCAGTTCTTCAGATTTCCTCCCAGGGTCAATGATGACCACTCTTAAGTTCTTCAGTTTGATACAGGTCATTGGATATATTCATATTCTCATCCTTTCCACCAGTCCTTTGTGATGGCCTGGTGGACCTCTGTGGAATACAAGTGTGTTGCTCTTATCCCTGGGTTTTGTCAATCCCTAGGGGCCAAATCCTTTGCTCTATATCTACTCTTCAAGTCTGCACGTGCCTAGAGGTTTCTCAGTTTGCATTCCTCTGCAACACATTATCCACAGTGCCCAATGGATCCATATGAGCTCTGGGGTAAAACTGTATAAATTTACAGTCATAGACTTAATTTGTTATAGTCATAGAAGTGACCTTAAGTAGTTAAGTAGAAACTATAGAGTGGTTTAGGTGTGAAAATGTTGCTGTTCAGACCTTTCCCTCTTCTGATTTGTGTGTTTCAGTTTCTCAATAAACTGGCCCTTTTGGTGTGTTGCATCTCCTTACTCTCCATTGTTTTGAATCTTCCATCATGTAGCCAGATAGTCAAAGAACCATCTTATCCTCAAACTGACCAAGATGGCACATCTTAAAGGAGAACTGTGCTGAACCTGTAAGCCATTTCTCCTGTAGAAGCTGATTTTTAAATACTGGTCCCAGTTCAATTACTAGTACATCTCTACAGGCTTTTAAATATTTTCTGATTTGCATACTGCAAGTAAGTACCATTTTAAAACTGTGTGTTGTAGTTTATGTCCCCTGTTAAGCTCTTTCATTGTTGGCACAATGCACCCATGTTCTATCACAGAACTCTGTGGTTCAAAGGGACATAAACCACATCCTACAATTCCAAAATGGCACTTAACACCAGAGTGTAACTCAGAAATACACTAGGATAACATAAAAACTTGTAGAGATGGGAAAATAACAGATTTGGAACCAGCATTTAAAAAAAAAACAGCTTCTACAGGGGAAAATGACTTAGAGGTTCAGCACAGTTCTCCATTAACCAGAGATCAGGCTAATAGCTTTGGTTTCAGGTTCCAGGAATTCTCCTCCATCTTCAGCACACACTTCAATCATACTTAAGGAAAGGTTAGTAGAATATTTGAAAAATAATGGCCTACAGGATGAGAAACAACATGGATTTATGGGATGGAGGTTGTGTCAAAAAATCTGATTGACTTCTTTAAGTGGGTCACTAAAACTGTGAACAGGAGAAAAGCAGTGGACATCTTTTACCAGGACTTCAGCAAGGCCTTTGACTCTGTACCCCACAAGTGGTTGATCAGGAAGTTGGTAGACCCAGGGGTTGGTGTGAAGTCTTCATCAGTGATATTGGTGATGGTACTAAGGGCAAAATGTGCTTATTCATGGATGACACCAAGCTCTATGGGAGGGTGAACATAGTGAAAGGGATACAAGACCTAATGGAAGATTTGGAAAATATGTGGTCCAGGATTTAGGAACTTGGCTTTGATGCAAAGAAATACAGGGTTATGCATACTGGAGCTAAGAACCCAATGACTGAGTACAGTCTGGATGGGGTCTAGGTATCTGCATCTGAGGAGAAGAAGGACCTGGGGGTCATGAGCACTAAGTGACCTGAAACGTTCCATGTATGGTAGGAAAGCAGCAACTAAGGCAAGTAAAATCTTTGGCTGCACTGCCAGGAGCATCAGCAGTAGACGGGATGAGGTAATACTGCTGTTCTACAGGTCACTGATAAGGCCACATCTGGAGCACAGCATATAGTGCATATTTGTTTAGTTAGTTTTTGTTGACCGGGTAAGTGCACTAGACAAATTCTGCCTAGTTTCAGGCACGACCCAAGGGAAGGGGATACAGATGAATGCCAACTGACCTTGAACCAGATTAAGCTGTTGGTGGTATTTTTAGTGAATGGGGGAAATTTGGCCATGGCACTGGGGAAATTCCCTTGCTCATGCAGTAGGGGGAGCTCTGTCCAACTGCTGGTTGGCAAGATGGCCAACCAAGGAGCAGGGTGTGCAGGAGCTGTGACTGGGACTGAAAATCTTGACCATCGGAATACTATGGATTCAGCTACAAGGATTTTTCTTGAAATGGAAACAAATACAGCAGAAGGTATGGATATTTCACAGGATGAAAATGTTGGTAAAACTCAGCAGACCTCTAATTTTCCTGAGTTAAGAAAATTTCAGACACAGACAGCTGCAGCTCTAAATCCTGCAAAAGTTCCACAAATTGATGTCCTGCGAGCTACTAGCAGAATGCAGGAACATAACTCAAAGGAGAAAATTATGGAGATTAAACTTCGCAGGAATAAGCTGTTAAAATTACTTAAAGCAGAAAAAGCAGCTTTGCAAGACATGGAAAACACACAGGGTGCTATTCTGAATGAAGCCCCACATACCTCAATACTGTGTTCATCTTCAGGACTTGCAACTGAAGTAAAAGCACAGACGTGGTCTCTGAAACATGCCCTGCAAGCTGCTGGATGGAAAAAAAGCGATAGACAGAATAACCTGGATTTCAACCACGGTCCCTACGGCAAAAGAAATTCAAAATCTTGTGAAAAAACTCCAGTCGAACCCTACTAATCATCCATTACTCTCCCCTGTCAATTAAACAGATGTTGGACCTCAGAAATCTGATGGCCTGGTTGCCCCGGTTACCTTGCAAGACAGCTGTCCTGAGACTACACCCAATGCCAAATCTTCACAAACATCAGAATCATGCACAGCACAGCAGCCAGCAGGAAATCCAACTGAAACATGAATAGACTCATGGAATGAATCTCCTATGATACCTGTAAGTACTCCTGACAAAATTTCTGAAGATTCTGGGGAAATTATGGGGGATGTTAAAAAAACGGCTGGGATGATAAAACAAATACCTCTCAGGATATACAGAATCCACAACCCTCTGTTTCATAGGGTGATATTATGGATGCATAGGCAGCATCCTCAGATACTTCATCTAAGCTTGATTGTGGGGACAGCAAAAAACAGTTAAATGCTATAAAACCACCACCACAAACCTTATAAATGTCAGATTTGTTTTCTAACCTTGGGGAACCTGCAAAAAGAAAGAACGCAGTGTGTTTAAAGTACAGGGGTGACCCAGAGGAGTCACCTGACAGCCTTATGTGGCCAGACGATTATTCAAATAAACTAAGCAGTTCACTGCTATTGAAGTGTTTGCTCTCATCCACACTTCAGGGGATACTCAATTTGACACTAGTTTTCATTCATCTTTTTTGCTGGACAAGTTTTGGCTCAAATACCAATCTTTAAAGAATTCCCCTATTTGGTCTTCCTTTATTGTGATTCCACATAGCAAACCCACTTGGAAAACTGTCAATATACTTTTTAAAAATGAAGGTGTCAACATTTCAGACATTTTACATTGGGCAAAACAACGGGTTGAGGCTATTGAAAGACCCCAACCAATTATGGACTCAGAAAACATTTGGACTGGGGGTTGGCGCATAAAGCTTAAACTCAAAAATACTGATGCAGGTGTGCAGCATTTACGAAGCCATTGTTATATTGGCAGAGACCGTGGATTCTGTTTCTACCCCTGCCAACCAAAAATGTGTCACAAGTGTGGACCACTCTCCCACTTAAGTAATGCCTGTGATGCACAAGTGTGTAATTTTTTTCTTGAAATTGGCCATTCCCATTACCTCTGCCCAGACCCTCTCCGCTGTGACCTATGTGATGAGACAGGCCACTCTTATAAAAACTGCCCCTGGGCTGCACACAACAGAGGCTCATTCTACAACCAAGAAGATATGGTTCTTGAAGCCCAAAAACAAAAGGAAAAAAAACAAACCCTCATCCCTCAGCAACCCCATGAGAAAAAATAAAATGAGCAAACTGCTGCAGAACCTGTGCAAGAACCAGCCATGGAAATTGCTTCCTCTGCTAATCAAACTAAAGACATTCCTTTAATGACAGATTCACAGAACATGCCCCCCACACACACACCCCATCCCTGTAGCAGCTGAAGAAGATTTCAAAGTGGTTGGTGGCAAACAGAAATAAGATAAACAATCTAAATCCAAAATGTCTCAGAGAAATCTTATCAAAACCAGAAATCGTTATTCAGTACTCCAGCATAACATAGAAGAGGATGATAATGACTCAGATCTAATGTCCATTACCTCCTCCATGAGGGAGGCTTCAGATGATGAAGACACTTCAGAGAAACCTGAGAAATGGGAAAAATCCTACGAAAGAATTCAGAAGAAAAAATGTTTGGTTTAATTGTCTGCTCAACTATCTGATCTGGCTGTCCCTACACTAAACTGAATCACATTGAATGGTAACAGTATTAGAAATATTAGAAGGAGACACAAGCTATTCTCATCTTTACAACAAACTAATGCACAGATCATTTTTTTACAGGACACCAGACTTAGGACACAAAATGAGGTTGTGAATACTTTTAAATCTTGGCCATGGGGAGGATCTTTATGGTCCCAGGGGGAAGAAATGTGCTCTGGGGTGGGCATTCTTTTTAAATCCCTAACATTAGACAATATCAAAGTTCTAGATATTATACCTGGTAGACTTTTACTATTAGATATAATGTATAATAATATACCTATGAGAATTGGTACTGTTTACGCACCACAAACCAAAACAGAATGTATTCATTTTTTCAAGATTTTACAACCTTACCTACATACTGCAAAATTTATTATACTTGGTGAGGACTTTAATTGCCCTTTAGACCTACAAGACAAAACTGGTTGTACTAGTAAACTTTATTGTGACACAACCACACTTAATAGCATTTTGTAAACTGCCAATCTAACTGATTCTTTCAGGCAAATTCACACTACAGGCGGTCACACCTATTTTAGAAACACCATTTCTTCTTGGCTAGATTATTTTCTTATTTCCAGGTATGGCAAAATACAGTACGCTAAGTCCCAAGTTAATGCAATTTCAGACCACCTGGAACTACATGTTTCTTTAAGTCTGGCAAATACCAAAAAAATAGGAAAAAACTATTGGAAGTTAAACTCATCTCTATTAACTTTCAACTCAGTTTATCGTAAGTGTACAGACTTACTGTTAGCCAGACTCTCCTCATCAGTATATTTTGATACAATATTAGAATGGTGGCGTGAAACAAAAAAGAAGTAAGAACCTTTTTTTTAAATAAAGGGAAATTAAGGAATATAACTACGTATTTCCACTATTTACAGCTTGGGAATCGTTTAATGAAGTGTATTTCCTTACAATCCACCATAAAAATCTCATATAAAAACCAAATACACCATATAAAAAATGAAATGAAACACTATCTATATGATAGGGCAACAACCCTGGACACAGAACAAAAATGTGTCACTAGGTTAAAGAAAGAGTCCATTGATATTTTTAAATATAACCAAGAATTCAATACAACTAAAGTTATAGATACTGTAAAAAATGAAAAAAATACTGTCTTACATCATAGTAATCAAATATTGCAGTATGTTGAAGAATATTATGAATCCCTTTTTTCCCCTAAATTTAACAGTACTTCTTTGGGAGATTTTTTTAATGATGTAGCACATTTTTCCTTGTCAGATACTGAAATGTCCTCACTCACAAGCCCTATAACTTTAGTTGAAGTGGAGGAAGCCATTACTGCCCTCCCTTTACATAAGGTACCAGGACCTGATGGCAATAGTTCAGAATTTTATAAAGTACATAAAAAGATAATTGGTACCATACTCATTGAACTCTATAATGAAATATTAAAAAACTAATTGTGTCTCTCAGGATTGGCTCCAGGCAATTATGATTCTTTTATACAAAAAAGGGGCCGCTTCAGATTTACAAAATTGGAGACCAATTTCCCTACTTAATTCGGATCAGAAAATCTTAACCAAAATCCTTACTAAAAGACTCAATATTATTACACCTAAAATCATCTCGAATTTCTAAGTTTGTTCTGTTCCAGGTAGGAACACTACCGATAATCTTATTCAAATAAATGAGATTATTAATAAATACAATAATGGTACACTTTCAGATTTTTTGCTCTCACTTTGAGCCCTATCCTGTATATCTTTGGTTTAGATATTCTTTTAAAAAATATTTCTGTTTCTCCACATATTGTATGCCTTACTCTTCAAGAAACTTGCCCTCCTGTTAAGGTTCTTGCCTATGTAGACAACATCTGCCTCTTCCTGGCAAATTTACAGTCTGGACAAAATATTCAGAATTGCTAAGCAAAGTTGCTAGCCTTGCTTGTAGAGCAGAAAGCAACTAACTAAAAGAAGCTACATTTTCTTATGAATTTAACACATATCTCAGCAGGAGTCAATGTCTGTTGAGATTAAGTAGACAGATACTTTATTAGAAGTAGAAGGGGACTTATTTAGGGTTAAAAAAGAAAGAAAAGAAAGAAAATCAGTGTGTGTTCTGTGCTGGGAAGGGTACTGTATCAGCTGACTTTGCTAAACCAGTAGGAGGAGAGATAGCTTAATTGGGGGGTGTGGCTTAGACCCTATAAAAGCAGGTGACTCAAATTACAACTTGCTGTTGCTAGCCTTTTTTCTTACTAATTGCCCTCCATCCCATCCCTCCACCCACCACCCTAAACCAGTTCTACTTTTATAGCCACTTGATTTGACTGTCAACAGGAACTTCCTGTTTGGCAGTAGGAATGGAAGGATCATGGAGAAACACTGGTTTTGTCAACCCTAAAGGAAAGAAGTAGCTCACTCTCCCCCCTAGCTGCTGGTGGTCTGACATTGAGCAAGGAATAAGGAGGATACTGAAGAAGATAGGAAGTTGCTGTCCCAGAACAGGAAGGGTGACAGTTGCAAAGAGAGGAGAGAGTAAGTATACAGAGAAACAGGAGAGGGGACACAAAATAAGATATGATAGGAGTGGTGCAGTGCAATGGCTGTGGGGCGGCAGTGTTCCAGAAGACATTCTGGAGACTGCGATGCTGCCTTAGTTGCAGACACCTCTGTGGTCTGGGAGAGGAGGTTGTCTGTCTCCAGGCTGACCTGGCTAGGATTTGTGAAACCTTCTCACCCACCCAGGGACCACCAGGGCCAATGCCACTACCTCAGAGGTTGCCAAAAAAGAGGAGAGGCTGGACCAGGGTGGGCTCAGGGAGGGAGAGGGTGGTGGAAAAGTGTTGCATCACTCCAGTTATACTTCTCCACAATTCATTCACTGTTCTGGTGGATAGTGGTTCCTCTATGGAGGCACCTGCAGTGGAGAACAAGGAGGATGCTGGGAACCTTTACAAAGGAGACCCACAGGAGGGTGGCATGGGACCCCACAGGAGAAGGAAACAACTTCTGGAGGGGGACTCAGTCATTAAGGGGTAGAAATGGGGGAGGAAGGGGAGAGGAAGGTAGGGTGCCTTCCTGGCACCACGGCTTGGAGGGATAGGAAGCGAATCCTCAGGGTCATGGGAGGTGCTGCACGAGGGAGGGAGATGGATGTCCTTGTCCACCTAGGGACAAATGACCTGGCTAGGAATGGGATCAGAGCAGTACAAGAGGAGTTTGTAGAGTTGGGGAGAGGCCCTAGACAAGTAGCGCATGCAGTAACCTTCTTGGAGGTGCTGCCTGTCTATGGCAAGGGTGATGCTAGGGCACTCCTCACCAAGGAATTCAATGAGTGGTTGAAAAACTGGTGTGGAGCTCAAGGTTTTAGCTTCATTGGGGACTGGGGAGATTCCTGGAGGGAAGCAGACCTATGCTGGTGTGATGGTCTGCATCTGTCCAGGGGGGAACTAGAATCCTAGGTGAGAGGTTTAAATGCTTCATTGGCAAGCATTTAAACTAGCCAAGGGGGGGGGACTGAAAAGGAGCAGGGAAATACCATCCTCCCCCCACAAAATATGGTAATTAGTGAGGTAAACACCAGGTAGAAAAGTTATTAGGGAGCAGGACAGAGGTAAATGTAAAAAAAGGCAAAGGCAGTAAGGACAGGAATGGGGCTAAAAGAGGTAAGGCTATCAAAAAGTGGAGGGTGATGAGTACCAATGCCCATAGTCTGTATAACAAGCTTCCTGAACTAGTGGCCTTGATGGAAGAGGGTTGCCTGGATATTGTGGCAGTCACAGAAACATGGTACACAGAGAACCATGACTGGGATGTCAACATACCAGGATACACAATTTACAGGAGGGACAGGGAGGGTAAAAGAGGAGGAGGAGTAGCTCTCTATGTACAGGAAGGGATCAAAGCAACAGAACTAAAAAGTAAACCCGGAGCAGATGAGGCACTCTGGGTCACCCTGGAGACAGGAAATGGCACCACAATCTGCATGGGGGTTGTATACAGACCGCCATTTCAGGGGGAGGGAATGGACAAGGAAATGATAGAAGGCTTCCTTAGAATGGCAGAAAAAGGGGAGATATTGTTGTTGGGGGACCTGAATATGCCAGATGTTAACTGGAGCACCTTTGCTGCAGGCACATCCAAGAACAGGGTCATTCTTAATGCCCTATAGGGGGCATGCCTCAGACAGCTAGTATTGGAACCCACTCAGGAGGGAGCAATCTTAGACCTGGTACTGTCAAATGGGGACAGAGAAAGAATCTCAGATTTAGAAGTGGGTAGCCATCTGGGAACAAGCGACCACCAAACAGTGTGGTTCACGATAAACATAGCCATACAATCAAGCCATGCAAAAGCAAGAGTATTGGACTTTAGGAGGGCTGACTTTGGGAAAATGAGAGTGCCTCAGAAAAGCACTAGCAAACAGGCAAGAAGGAGGGGTGGAGCAACAATGGGGAGTAATCAAAACGGCCATCACTGAGTCAACAAGCCTTTGTGTAAAGCAAATCAACAAAACACAACGAAGGAAAAAAACGCTATGGTTCTCAAAAGAGGTGGCAGGGAAGGTTAAGGAGAAAAGGATAGCATTCAGGAAATATAAGGAAACACAGAAGGAGCAGGACAGAGGACTTTATCAGTTAAAGCAGAAAGAGGCTGGGAAGGCAGTCAGAATAGCAAAGGCTCAAACCAAGGAAAGGATAGCAAATTCTGTTAAGAAGGGGGATAAGACCTTTTATAGGTACATTAGGGAGTGAAGAAAGACCAAAAGAGGGATAATGAGGCTTAATAAAGGGGAGGGAATGTGGGTAGAGGGTGACAGTGAAAAAGCAGGGATACTGAATGAATATTTCTGCTCAGTATTCACAAAGGAAGAGGAGGGGGAGGTACCTAAACCAAACAAGAGAAACACTCTGAAGACAGGGGTCAATACCAGTCCATTTACAGAAGAAAGGGTTCTGAAAGAACTAATAAAATTGAAGGTGGACAAAGCAATGGGGCCTGATGGGATTCACCCAAGAATTCTAAAGGAACTAAGGGTAGAACTAGTGACACCACTGACTACCCTCTTTAACAAATCATGGGAGGATGGGGTGGTACCCAAGGACTGGAGGAGGGTGGATGTGATTCGTCTTCATAAAAGTGGGAGCAGGACAGAAGCAGGACACTACAGACCTGTTAGTTTAACCTCAGTGATAGGGAAAATGATGGAATCACTTCTGAAGGAAAGAATTGTCAAGTATCTAGAGGCCAGAGGGGCACAAGACCCAAGGCAGCATGGATTCACAGTGGGAATGTCATGCCAGATGAATCTGTTAGATTTCTTTGACTGGGTGACCAAAGTAGTAGACCAGGGAGGGGCTGTGGACATGGCCTACCTAGATTTTAGCAAGGCATTTGACACAGTCCCACACAAAACATTAATATACACGTTAGCCAGCCTGGGAGTGGGTCCCAAGATGATAGCCTGGGTAAAGAATTGGCTGGAGAATAGAACATAGAAAGTAATAGTAAATGGAGTCCACTCTGAAGAAAGGGGGGTTACTAGTGGGGTACCGCAGGGTTCAGTATTAGGACCGGTCCTCTTCAATGCCTTTATAAGCAACATTGGAGAGGGACTGGAAGGAAAATTAAGTCTCTTTGCAGATGACACAAATATCTGCAACAGAGTTGATGCACAAGATGGGGTGGAAAGTATGAGAAGGGACTTGGCAAGGTTAGAGGAATGGTCAAATGTATGGCAGCTTAGATTCAATGCTAAAGTGCAAGGTAATGCACCTTGAAAACAAAAACCCAGGGTAAGAGTACACAATGGGGTGTGAGACACTAACAACAACAGAAATGGAAAGGGACCTGGGGGGTAGTCATATCAGATGATCTAAAGGTGGGCAAGCAATGTGAAGGGACAGCAAGGAGGGCTGGGGAGATACTGGGATGCATAGGGAGAGGCATCACCAGTAGAAAACAGGAAGTTATTATCCCTCTGTACAGACAGCTGGTCAGACCCCATATGGAGTACTGCGTGCGGTTCTGGAGACCCAGTCTCCTCAAAGACATAGACAGGATGGAAGCTGTCCAGAGGCGGGCAACTAAAATGGTGCAGGATCAGCACCGGAAGACATATGAGGAGAGACTTAAGGAGCTTAATATGTATAGCCTCGAGGAAAGGAGGGAGAGAGGGGGACATGATAGAAACTTTGAAGTACCTCAAGGGAATAAACAAACTCCAAGAGGGTAGCATCTTTCAAAAAAAGAGTTGCGCAAGAACAAGTGGGCACAATTTGAAGATAGAGGGGGGGTGGCTCAGAGGTAATTTAAGGAAGTATTTTTCCACAGAGAGGGTTGTGGATGCATGGAATAGCCTTCCGGAGGAGGTTGTAGAGTCAAAAACAGTGGTGGAATTCAAGCATGCATGGAGCAGTCATGAGGCAATTCTAGGGGGTGGGGGTAGGAAGAAGTAGGCTGCTGGTTAACTAGGATCTGCAGCTTATCCATTAGGTAGGGAAATGGGCGGACTGGGTGGGCCAAGCGGTCCTTATCTGCCATCAAATTCAATGTTTCTATGCTTCTGTGAAGAAACTAGTCACATCTTCACAGAATGTCTCTGGGCTGCCAAAAATAAAGCCACTTGTTTGAGCCCAAAACTGCTGAGCCAACAAGCTCAAGACGCTACTTCAGCTCAGGAAGAAACCCCCCCCTTCTTGAACCCACCCTCTCCATCAATACCCAAAAATGAACCAATTCCTATAATTGTAATACAGGAGACATCGTCACAGTAGGTATCCACCTCACATCAAACCCCCATATCCTTAGTGCCTGTGTGCTATAAGGATCCGGAGGATAGAGTTAGCACAGCCCTAGACCCCCCCACCTCTACCAAGGAGAAGATCTCCCAGAAATATTAAACCCAAATTCCATCACCTTCTGTGGATTTTGAATCTGAAAACTCCTTTGCTGTACTGGCTACACAATGGGGGATTAAGAAATGGAGCAGGGGACTCTGACTCACAGCCACCCATAACAGACCACACCAGTCAGAACCAGGATTTAGTAGGCTACAAAAGGAAAAAGAAAAAGAGGAGAAAAATGGCTTTCTAAAGGTTAATACATTTTAACTCTGGCTACCTTGCATGTGGGATTGTTAAATGTCCACAGTTTATTAAATGCCATTAAACGTCAAGCTGTTTTTAACTATGTACATGATGCTAAACTGGACATATGTTTTCTTCAAGAGATTTGGATGTTTTCTAGTGATTATGAAAGGATTTTTTCAGGTGGAATGGCTGTGGAGCCCTCCTTTTGGTCCTTTCACCAAGATAGTGTGGATGGTGTTGGCATAGTATTTAATTCCTATAATTTTACCCTCACTAAATTAATAGACCTCATCCTGAGTAGAGTCCTAGTAGTGGATGGATTATGGAAGAAAGTGGATTGCAGATTTATTAATGTTGATAGTCCACAGACCAAAGCCTGCAGAGTAGCCTTACTAACTGCTCTATAACCCTTTCTGGTTACCTCGTATACGATTTAGCTATTTAGGGATTTTAATTGTGACATTTAAATCAAAACTGCCAAATCTCAAGAGAAGGGGAAAAAAAAATCTATTGTGATTCGAATACCTTGTGAAAAGTAGTAGAAACTGCTGATTTAATAGACTGTAACAAATATCACATATCTGTCCCAAAGTTTACCTGTAAAAGAAGTAAATACACATCCACTATAGACCATATGTTTATTTCTAAGAATTTGCAGAAGGTTACATTTAAATGGCCGCCACCATACATTCAGTCACTTCACTGCCAGCCTAGCATTGCTTGTAATTCTCTTTGGGATACTGTGTATGAAAAGCGCTATATTAATGCTGATTCTTCTTCTTCTTCTAAAATAATATCTGAAGAATCTTTGGTTCACTTGCTGTTAGTAAGCATTTTCCAAGAATCCCCTACAGAACCAAAAAGGAAAAGTAGATGGAACCTAAATTCCTCTATTTTAACAGATTCCCAGGTCAAAGCAAGTATTGTGTAACTACTAAGGGCCAGGGTCTCTGTCAGTTTTATATACTGACTTAGGAGAATGGTAGGCCGACTCAAAAGCTGATTTTAAGTCCTGGTTCCTGAAATATGGTAAACACAAAGAGAATGTTAAATTCCTCAAATATCTACAACGGAGGCAACAGTTACAAAATGTATATTCCTTTGCTTACCAGGCATGATTATTCAGCCCAAATTGATAGACTTAAAGCAGACATGAAACTATACCAATACAATACAGCAAATATCATAAAGGCAATGCTGCAAAATGGGACCCAAAAATTCCCCTTTGGAGACCCATTCCAAGCTTGTAAAAACCTTTAAGACACTACATCAATGGAAACTTTAGTTGATAAGGAAGGGGTCACAACAAACTCTATTGAAGGACTTCATAAAATAATAACATAATTTATTCACTCAGAGGCTCCCTCTGTGCCCCCTCCAGAGGTAGCCATTAAAACCTTTTTGCAAGACATAAACATCCCTGCCTATCCAGGGGTCACACAGGGCATGACTGAGCCCATCAGTGCCACAGAAATTCAAAATGCAATTAAGTCCCTTAACAATGGGACCTATCCAGGGTCTGATGGTTTACTGAATCATTTCTATAAATCCTTTTCAAAGCAGCTGTCTGAATGTTTAGAAATAGTTTTTTGATATTTTTTCACTAACTGTTATTTCCCCTTTATTTACGGAAGGCTTAATAATTTTTCTGTTCAATGTCTGGGGATAGGAACGTGATTCAGAACTGGAAACTGATCATCATTCTAAATTCTAATTACAAAATATTAACCTACATTTTAAACAATAGGTTAAAACACTACACTAGTTTAGTGATATCCCCACAACAATTCTGCAGGCTACCAAAAAGGAAAATACAGCATGCCTTGATTATAATTAGAGACCTGATAGATCACCTCTCCCTTCATGGTAAATAGGTTGTATCATTTCTGTCAATCAGTACAAAGCATTTGATAGAGTTTATCATCTCTTCTTATTTGTGACATTGGAAGTCTATGGAATACACCCTGAAGTAGTTACATGGTTACAGTTAATCTATACCTTGGCTATAGTTTGCCCGGTATTAGACATCAAGTCACTAAGGGGTTCCAGATAGTTACAGGCATAAGGCAGTAGTGTCCCCTAAGCACCCACTTGTATATATTCACTTTAGACCCCTTGGTTAGGAAATTAACTGATCACCCACTTTGGTCAGGGATCTTAGGGACACAAATGAATGAGACTTTGCAGCTTCAGGCATATGCAGATGACATCTGTTTTTTTTTCAGACCACCTCCAGTTATGGTCTTTTCTGCTGGAAATGGAAGCATACTCAAAACTCTCTAACTCCAAGTTAAACATTAAAAAAGTAACGGTCTCTTCATGGGATCTGGCTTTCCCAACCCCATACAAATAGAGGGCATTAACATCTCTTCAGAACTCTTAAAAACCCTAGGAATTTATTTTGTGCCCGAGAACATACCCCTGGTAAGCTGGGAGACTACCTTACAAAAGGTAGGCCTTAAAGTCCAAAGGTGGAAACACTGGAAAATGTAAAAACTAAAAAGAATTCATACTATCTTATCATCCCCTGTATACTATATGTGGCTATGGTATTTCCCCCCTCCAATTTGGCTGGAAACAAAACTGTACAGTCTTTTTTTTCCAGATGTTATGAGGCAGTAGGCTCAGCCCCATAAAAAGACATTATACATATCTTTTAAAGGAAAACGGGGGTTTGGGAATAATAGACCCTGTTGTATTCTTTTACACCCTGTTTTTCTCCCAAACAGTAAAATATGGCTTAGTGCCCACAGATTTGCTCCATCATAAATGGTTTGCATTATACATTGCTAGATATTTTGAAGCATGGAAAATGGTCCTTCCGAAGGAATCTTGTCACCTTCACTTACCAGAGTATTTTAAATCACCTACTCAGAAAATATATAAATGGGCACTATCAAAGCAGCAAATACAACAAGGAACAGGGCTTAAACTATATAATACAGCCATGATCTCAATATATCCTGATGAACCTAGTTTTAAAACCTGCCCCACCTCTGTGAACAAATTTGCCTTAAAGCAGTAGACAAATAATAGAATCCCCCACCCCCAAATGTGGGAACTCTTATGGTTTTCTGTATATGGGAAGTTAATATTAGAGAGAATTCTAAGCACAAAGCAAAAGAAGAGAGGAATTGTAGATAACCTTATTGTATAAACCAGGAGGAATCAATTGAATGCCTTCCTTTCCTATGTATATATGCTAAACCCCTTTGGGAATTCCTTGCGGTCTAATGGAATATGGGGTGGTTAAAAAGGCTGACCTATGATAATTTAGTTTTGGGGCACCTCTCCCAAATCAGATCACATTACCATCAAGACACATTAATGTTTTTTCTGTGCTGTTTAAAATTATTTTTATGGCAAGCTAAGTGTCAATGGGTGTTATATCAAAGGATTATGTCTTATGAGTATTTTAATCCAACATGCCATGGAAAAAGTATCTGCTAAAGACACGGCATTGCACACATTTCAGAAGGTGTTTAAGTGGTGGAAAGGGTTTTCTGTGTTTATTAAATTTAAATGAAAAAAGGGAATATAAGCATTAAAGATATTGTGAAATTATTGGACTTGCAAAACAAGGGAGTGTGCAAGTTCCTTAGCAATTGAGAATGCTTGATTTGATTGTGTTATCTATGCTTTTTCTGTTTTTCTTTGTAATTCCTTGTTATTTTTTTATGGTCCCTGTTTCACAGTGATGTACCATTTATGTATAGGTAATTCCAGCATAATTTGATACTACTTCAATAAAAACTCCCCTACTCTTTTTGAGAAATGCCATGGGATCTTTAATATACACCTGAATTACCACCAGAACAGGCAGATGGGACCTCAGTTTAACATGTCATCTGAAAGACGGCACCTCAGGAGTGCAGCACCCCCCCCCATGCTGCACTGCATTGTCAGTATTGAGATTTAACCTAAGTGCCTGGTGTGGGGATAGAACCCACAGCCTTCTGATCTCCTGGCCTCAGAGGTGAGTGTGCTACCCCCTAAGCCACTGACACTGACAGTGCTGGTGCCCATACCTACATGTAGCATACAGTGCTGGTGTCAATACCTTAAAAATCACATAAACCTGCTGTAGATGATCCAAAGGAGGGGAATTAAGTTGATCATGTGCCAAGAGGGGTGGAGAATGAGGAGAGGTAGGAGTCTCTGAACATATACTTCCTGGAGGAGAGGCGAGAGAGAGAGGGGACATGACTGAGACCTTCATGTAGTTGAAAGGAATAGTGTGGCAATGGAGGATCTCTTTAAGCTCAGTGGGGGTGGAAACATGGGATGACAGTCACAAGTTGGGAGGGAGGTTTAGAAGAGAGGCTAGGAGGCTCTTCTTCATGGAAAGGGTGATGGCAGGTTGGAATGGACTCCTGATTAGGTGGTTTTGCTGAAAACAGTAGGCAGCTTTAAGAGAGTTTGAGATAGAATTACGGGGAAACTAAGGGTCAAAAGAGTAGACAGAGGGGAAGGGCTGAATTTGGAGGGGACAGGGTCATTAGCTGACATGAGGGCCCAGCAATATGAGCAGACTCAGTATACCTAATGGTCTTATTCTTCTCGCTTCATCACATGCTTGTATGTGTGTAAAGTAGTGCCATTATAACTACAGTATGCATTCTGTATTTGGTCCTATGTGTTTTGTGTGGTGCCGACAGTATGCAGGCTGCTACAAGAGAGAAAAAAAGAAATGTTAACTCACTATATGCTCTACATTTTGGACTGACAAATACTCCATCAGTTATGAAGCTATGAAAATATAGAGATTCAACTAGGCAAATAAAAAAAAAGCTGAAGAGGAGAAGGTGGAATATGATGAGACTTGAGACATTTTACTTCTAAGTGTTTTTTAGCCCACTGTTATTCTAACATGTTTATTTCCCTTAGGATGGAATGTGCAACATTTATATATCAAAACATTTTTATATACAGTAAGCAAACAGCTGGGTCTGTGTCTGAACTGGTAGGCTACAGAACTTATCTAGTTTTTGATGTCAAGATTGATTAAAATGGTCAGCTACAACTCTGTCCAATGTGTGGATATCATTATACTTCTGACTGTTGAAACATGTTTCAATTATTTCTATCTCCATCCCACATGTTGTTTCTTATCGTTTTTTTTCAGTTAAGTAGATTTTGTTAATATTTTTCACCTCCCCTGCCTGTCCAGTTCCTATCCCCTGACCAACACCCTGAGGTGTGCCAGGACTTATGTCCAGTCTTCTTCTTCCCCAGGATTTGTGCCCCTTGGTGGGGTTGGTGAGGTTCTCCATCCCCCACAGGTGAATGGATCCTGTTTGTTGTGTTGCCCAGCTTTACCACTATGAGTCCTGTAGGTGTGTGGTATTGTGCTGCTGTCTGGGAGCCTGGCAAAATCCTAGAAGTATTTGTGAAAGAAGAAATGGAAAACCACATCAAAAAATGCAGTTTGTATGATGATACACAACATGGATTTCAAGGAGACCGATTATGCCAGATGAACCTTATTAGATTGCTCAATCCAGCAAACAAGGCACATGATATGGACCTTCCAGTGGATGTGTTTTGTTTAGATTATAGTAAGGCCTACAGTACCACATCTTGAACTTACTTCAGAACTAGACAGATTGGTGTTAAACAAGAGACTGGGAAGATGTATTCCAACCTGGGTGAAAAATAGGAAACAGAAGTTTTGTATTAAGGGTTATCTAGCTGGTGAGGGAAGTATAACAAGTGGAGTCCCACAGGGTTCAGTGTTGAGGCCAATGCTCTTCCAACACCTATGTATCCCGCATGCAGCCAATTGAAGGGGCATGGTTGTGCAAATACGTGGCTGATGCAGCGATCGGTATGGTGGTGGGTAACCAGGATGAGGTGAATATTCTAAGAAGTAACCTTAAAATCATTGAAAAGTGGGGTAACAATTGTAAACTTATGTTCAACACTGATAAATATACAGTGATTCACTTGGGCATGAGTGATAACAAGAACACTTATGAACTTTATGGGGTGAAGATTAAGGAAGCAACTGAAAAGAAGGACCTTAATATCAGAACTAGCAATAACATGAAGTTTGTTAACCAAAGTAGACTGGTCAGCAATAAAGGATACAGAGTCATAGGTTTAATAGGGAGGGATAATGCCAGCAGAAATAGGGAGGTTTTAATGCAACTGTATAGTTCCTTGGTCAGACTGCAACTGGAGTGCTGTAGCCAGTTTTGGGCACTATACACCAAAGAGACATTTGACTTGTGGAGGGGGTTCAGAGAAGGCCAACTAAGATGGTTAGTTGCATGAGGGGTAAGGGATATGAGGAAAGACTGACTGCGTTGGATATGTACAGCTTAGAATTAAGAAGACTAATGGAGGACATGTGCTAGCTTTTAAATCCTTCCAAAACAAGGACCTTTGGGATCATCTAGGCCTAGAAATAAGGGATAGTACTTGTGATGGCAGAAGGCATACAATGCAACTGAAAGGAAATCTGTTTAAAACCCTCAAATGAGCAGCTTAGATTACACAAAGGGTGGTTAATATGTGGCACTCACTCCCTGCTGAATGGTGTCATACAAGACAGTCGATAGCTTTAAATCTCACTTAGGTAAGTACTTGAGAGAAACTGGCATTAATTGATATTTCCATTGAGAAAAAGTGAGCATAAAATGGGCTTCAGTAGTTTATCTTGCTCACAAAGCAAACCTAGATCAGTATTTGTAGCCTTACTGTAGTAGGTGACTACTGTTCCACTGTGATATATACAGTGCTGCATATCTATTTGGCACCACTGTAAATTTGAATTATGTAGACCCATTGACATTACATAGAATGTAACCCCTTTTTTTTGTTTACTTATTTTTATATAATTAATATGTGGGTATATGCAAAATCTGTTTGATACTCCAGGATAATGTTTGCGCATATTATTCGAAAATAGCATATTTGTTTCCTTATTTAGGAACCCTTGTTAATACTGCATTTTCCTCACCAAATGTGCATTTATTAATTACCTTTGAGTTCTGAAACCTAGTGACATCCATTGATTGGAAACCTAGAGAAAAGCTTTCCATTTTGGTGTTCTGCTCAAATGATGTCCCCAGGTTCAAAAATTGATATTTAACAAATTTCAGGTTTCAAATCAGTTTTGTTTTCCATTTCCAAAAATCAGGTTAAAACTGATCATTTTCCTGTTCTGATCGGCCTCTAACTTTACAACTACTTGACTTCATGTTACCATACGTGTAGTTTTTTTTTCTGATTTGCCAGTTGCTTGCATATAGTTGTTGCTTTTGTAGTTTTTAGAAAAACCTACCTACCCTACCTGGTGTCTTTTCAAGCCCACTCTGCTTCCTTCCACCTGTCTTGGACCTCTAGTCATTGAACCTAGCCATCCCCATCCCACTGCATCTGTGTCACCTTCTCTGTTCCCTCCCAATCATTCCCTTGTAATAGTAAAAATGTCTCTTCCACAGTCCCACTGTGTCCCAAGTCCCTTCCTGCTCCCTCCCACCATGGTCCCCCCCTAATTAAAAAGTAACCCATCCTGCTATGTTCTGACACACAACAGCTCTCTTTGACTCCAGCAACCAGACACCTTTCTCAAAGGAGTTGCTTCCCCAATTCTACAATCTTCTGGGTCCATCCCCGCCCTGCTCCGTCCTTCTGCAGTCCTGCTGTAATCAAAACATTGTCCCTTCCCCCAACCTGCAGCATCTTGACTGCCACCATTCTTCTTCACAATCCTCCCAAATTGTTAAGACAAATCCCTTTCACCCATCCCATTGCATCCCGACTCTTTCTACCCTTGTCCCTCACAAAACACTTTATTCCAGCCCCTCTCCCCCAAGATTGAAAAACAGACCCTTTATCCATTCTGCTCCTACCTGACATTCTCCCTGTACCCCAGCCACATACTATGCCCTCTTGCCCCAGTCTTCCATAATTGCAATCATAATAATACTCCCCCCCCCCCCAAAACCTCCATCTCCCTATCAGTGAACAGTCCTTCATCCACTTACTTGGCTTACTGAAATTTACTTGTGATTATTATATTCCATCATCATAGTAGTGATGAAAGGGTTGGTATTAAAAAACACACTTTTGGAATGTGGTAAGTAAGCAATAAGACATGTCAGAGTGTGCATTATGGTGAAATAGTCACAAGCTTCAGATGCATTGTTAAGGCACAAAGCAGAGCTAAGCGCCATTAAATGCACCTGAAAAGTGTGATTATTTCACCATAATTTCACTCCCTGGAGTGTCTTATTGGTCTTGTAAAATGGCATTTAAATATTTTATTTAAAATGAATGAAAAGAAGAAAGTATTTTAAAAAGATAAAAAATGGATAATTTATTGAGATGTGCTTCAATTTAATTCTGAATACAAAAAAGTAGTCCATATTCTGGTAAGTGGGGTGGTGGGGTAGTGGAGGGTTAGCTAAAAACAATAAAACATAATGAAAACCATGTGTGGCACACATTTTTCTGAGAAAAAAACATATTACCTTTCATTTCAGATCAATACAATTACTGCATTTTAATGGAATTGTGTTCAGAGCTTGGAACCTGTCAGGTTGCATTTTGTGTTTGTGTGTGTGTGTGTGGGGACTGGTAGATTTTGCCTGAAAACACCCATGCATGATTCAAATGTGTGTGCTTTCATAAACTTCAGGAATGTGTTTCAGCAGTCTGGGTCTGCCTCTGCCTGTGTAACTGTTTTTCCATCTTTTCTTGTTTTATATATATATAGGATAAAGTATGGGGTGGTGTGTAACAAGAATTTTACACCCCCCGAGGTGTTGGATGCCACATAAGCCCTGAGAATGAGGCTCAAGGGGTTTATCTCAGCATCCAACACTGAGACTGTATGTAAAATTCGAATTTACACACCACTCCATATTTTATTTTATATAATTGTTGGATTTCATTTTGTTCCACCACAGCAGTTATATAAAATAAATAGAAGACGTCACCATGCAGCTAACAGCTGACCCGGCTTCAGCAGGGTCAGTGGTCAGCCATGGCTGCTGGAAGAAAGGGTTGCTTTATTTCCTTTTTGGCTGTTTGGTTATAGGAGGCTAAGTATGGTTGTGTTTTGTGTGGCCAATTGTTTCTTTTTTTTTAAATGTGCTTACCACTGAGTGAGATTGCGGTCTGGTCTCTGGCTTCTGGCTGTGCAGAAGAGTGGCACCTGACTCATGAGCAGCAGAATGGAAACCCAGCATGAGTTTACCGTAAGAAACACTCCTTTATTATCACAAATTATCCTGCTACAGGTTTTCAATGGAAAAATTGGGACCCATTATTAAGTATTATTGCCCACTTTCTTCATCCTGTTTATTTTTTCTTGTCTTTCCCCACATTCAGCATATGGAATGTTTAGCATGGAATACAGGGACTCAAAATTCTGCTCAGTTCCATTGATAGAATGTTCCCTTCCCAACATACTGTACAGACACAGAACAGAGGCCTCTTGAAGAGACAGAAATGCAATTATATCACTGTCAGGGTAACCAGAAGACATTTCCCTGATAGGCATGTAAAGACAGAAGGGGGATTTTTCATTGTAAAAAAAAACCAAAAAAACACTTGTAATAGAAACTATGAACAATACTTAATATTTCTAATTTGTTTATGTGTGTAAGGAGAGTGTAATGATCAGGGAAACAACATGTATTTTTTTTTTTTATTTAAGGTAGTTACATTTTTAGGGCCCAGTTTAAGGTTTTTACTGAGTAAAGGTAGCAGCCATGTTTGTAATGGAAGATCAGTTCTGGTTGTAGGGGGACTGAAGGAAGGTTAGCTGTGGTTGTAGAGGGACTTTTTCAATCCTTGTGTGATATGGCTACTAACAAATCCAGTCAGGTTTAGGACTAGAATGACTGTGCAATACACTCCAATAATGCATGGTCACCTGACTGGTTTTACCCAATTAAAGTTCTTTAATTTTTAGAGACATTTTATAATCACAGTTGATGTAGACAGTGGCCAGCTGAGAAGGTGAGTAGAGGGCTGTATACATTGCTAATTACAGTGAGGTTTGGAGACTATTGGGTGCAATTGATGGATTAGGTATCACTAGACACCATGTAACTGACACTTTCTAAGGGACAGGTTATGGATAGGGAGCAGAGGTTGGATGACAAACTAGACATCAGAGAGCACTTGGTACAGGATAAAGTGAGAATGAGGGTTCCACTGAACACCAGAGGTGTTTGCTGCCAGATGGGATGTGGGAAGAAGGTGCTGTCAGACACCAGGGAATTCCAGGCATCAGGCAGGATGTGGTCAAGGATACTATTGGATACCTGTGGGTGCTTAGCATTGGACAGTGGATGACATTGGTTTTCAGGGAGTGCTTTTATATGGGATAAGTGGAGAGAGATGGTTGTCAATTGAAACCATGGATTGCTTTATGTGGAAGAGGATTAGGGTTTTTTGCACTACTCAATATCAGGGAGTGCAGGGAATGGGACATAGATAACAAGCATTTGTCAATGCCAAATGTTTGCTTGCTGGTATTATTAGTAGTGCAGTAGCTAGAGAGATGCATAATAGGAATGGCAGTGAAGTATTGAAGTAATGCCAACCCCCACCCTGCAGAGTCTGACAGGTGTTGAGGGTGTACCTTTGGGTTGTTGGCCATAACACTCATGCCATTCCACCTCACCCCACCCTGCAGACACTGACAGATGTCGCAGTGTGCCTTGAGTTCTTTGCCTCTTATGCGTACCCCATTCCACAAGGAAATAAGCTGAGATGAGTGCAATATAGGAGAATGGGGTGAACATTAGGGCCAAAGACCCCAAGCCAAATGTTGATGCCTGTCAGTAGCTGCAGGGTGGGGGTGGAATGGGGTGAGCATTATAGCCGACGACCCCAAGTCAGAGCCCTGAAGCCTGTCAGTCTTTACAGGGTGGGTGTTATGGTTGGAAACCCTAATGCCCCTGGTGTTTGTTGGTATTTTTGCTCCAAATCTTCAGCTTGGGCTTTTTGAGACTCCATCTCATGAACAGTGGCAGTAACAATTTGTTACTCAATCCCAAAAGGTGATTTTGTGCAGTGAGTGTGCCATTCAGTGCCACAGGTGTGAAAACACATTTTGGGCAGAATATGAAAATTAATAGCTATACTGTTCATGAGGAGATGTGCAGAAATGGCAGTGCTGAAAATCTGGAGTGAAAATATGAAAAAGTGGCGAAGTTATGGGTATGCGTAGAAACTGTACAACACACACTTGTAATGCAGTCATTTTTTGGAATGTTTTCACCAAATGTTCAACATGGCCTTTTGTGACCTCTCCTCATGAACTCTGGCACTGGGATTTTATTAATCTGTTCCAAAAGTTGATTTTGCACAGTGACTGTGCCATTTCATGCCACAGATGCAAAAACACATTTTGGGATGGATGCAAAAAATGACAGCTATACAGTTCCTAAGGGTGTGTGAAAAAATGGCAGTGTTGGAAATTTGGAGTGAAAATATAAAAAATTGCTAAAGTCACGAGCATGCATAGAAACTGCACAATGGACGCCCGTAACACAGTCATTTATTTGAGTTTATTCACCAAATTTGAAACAAGGGCTTTTTGGGATGCCAACTCATGAACAGTGGCACTGTCATTTCATTAATTGGTCCCAAAAGGAGATTCCACTCAGTGACTGTGAAGTCACCTTTTGGGGATGAGAAACAAAATGACAGTGATAGTGTTCATGAGGAGGGGTCCCAAAAACCCTATGTTGAAAATTTGGGACAAAAACTCCAACAATTCACTGAGATATCAATCTAAATTGAAAACCCCGACTAGTTGCCATTATAAGGCTTACCGTCATTTCTTCAGTTCCCAGTTGGTCTTAGAAGAGAGCAGTCATATTCCCTGTCAACAGAAGATCGCTGCTCCTGACCTCTTGAGGTGAGTATTGGTGAGGGTTGTGTGGGGAGGTGGGGTGCACAGAGGGAGGGTGCGGGTTGGGGGTGGGGGTCAGCAGGAACGACAAGGGACCATTTTCTTTTTTTCAGGTTTAAAAAAAAATACATTGTGGGACTGTTTTCTTTTTTGCAGGTGAAATATTTCAAAATGGATTTTGGCACACTGTTGTGGGCTCCCAGTGTGCCAGAGCACTGGGGGGGATTAATGCTGACCCAAGGATTAGGCACACTGAGGTCAGCTGAGAACATAGGGCTGTATGGGGGCCGTGCATCTGACACTGCATCTGACAATGAGAGTGGGCATCCTGGTGTCAGAAACATTAAAGAAATATTCTATGGCACACTGGGATGGGCTCCTAGTGTGCCACATTAATGAGGGAGGGGGGATACATGCTGACACGGGGATTGAGCACCCCGATGTCGACTGGGGACAGAGAACAGAGGGTGTGGGGTGGGAAGCAGCAGTGGGAGGAAGATAATTTATTGCCCTGCTGTGTGACTGGTTGGAAGTGAAGGAGGACTTCCGCTGCAATGATAAAACTGCCCCTGATTGCAGTGGCAGATTTCATGGAGGGTGCAGGGCGGGAAGCAGCAGTGGGAGGGAGGTAATTTGTTGCCCTGCTGTGTGACTGGTTGGGTGGGAGGAAGGGACTGCCACTGCAATGACAAAACTGCCCTGTTTGCAGTGGCAGATTTCTTTCAAGTGCAGTACTCACTCTGAAACTGCCATCATCAGCAGATTCAGCATTAATTGGTGGTGGACGGATGCGCCTATTAAAGCGTTCACTGGATTGGCTACAACACTGCCACACCTCTGCAATGCTCCACTACCTCAATATGTTTCTTGTGTGCTGCGCTCACAAGCAAACATAAAAAGGGGGTGCTATAGCACATCAGAGAGTGCTTTGTATAAGACCAGAAGATGTAATGAAACCACTGGACATCAGTGAGTGTTTGGTGTGGGATGGGAGGAGGTGGAGAGAGGGTACCATGCTGTCACAGGACTCCAGAGAGTGATTTGGCCAGCATTGTCAATGCAAGTTAGTGGGCATTTGTTATTAAATATCCTTTAAAATGTAAATTAATTACAGAAACAATGTTATAGCAGTGGTAGTGGTTGCAGCGCAATGCTGCAAAAGACCTGAAATGTGACATTAGGGAAAATAATTCTTCTGAAACCTGGAATTTGAGATGTGGTGTTCCTGGGTTTCAACTGTTGCTTAACACATTGGGGTTACCTTGAGTTTGGCACTTTCCCTGAAGAGGCAGAGGGATTTGTTGGTGTGTAGGTTATATTTTCTTCCTCAAAAGAGAGTAATATCAGTGCTTCAAACAACAATTCAGACTTGAGGCACTACCAAAGTTCTTCAGTCATCATGGGGCAGGTTCATCAAGAAAAAAGACACAAACTCCCGAGTGTTAATTTAGAATATAATTTATAAAAATGATTGTAATAATGAGATTTTTTTCTTAATTAGGTATTTTATTAGTACACCTATTTCACATATTGTAGTGTTCTTGTTTATTTTTGTCTTTGTTCTTTAGGTCCCTTTCTCTATTTGTTATTTACTGTCAGTTTAAAGAGTGGGATTTTGCTTTGATGAGCATGTTTTGTGCTATTATGATAATGACCCTTTAATGTTGCAGGATTATTATCCTACCCATGAGGCAGAGTTTGGGATGGGTTAACCCTTAGGCTGCCAGTTAATAAAGAATGAATAGGAATATTGAACTTGTATAAAAGTCCATGGCATGTCAAGTTAATTCCCCCATATGATCAGCCTGTAACCACTCAGGAAGCAGAACTGGCTAAACACTATTTCACAAATCAATGGACAGATGGATGGCTAGATAGATAGATAGATAGATAGATAGATTGATAGGTAGGTAGGTAGGTAAGTAAGTAAGTAGGTAGACAGACAGACAGACAGGGACCACGTGATGCAGCAAGCCTGAAAGGAGCTTCATTACTCCACTCCAGCCTCACAACCTGAATTTACTCTATTTTCTACAGAATAGCTATGAAAATTACACTATCTTCAACTGGGCAGCAAAATATATTCATCCGGCAAGACAGTAGCACTTCTAATTCCATGGATGTAGAAATGAGGAAGCCAGCACTGAAACACACACCACCAGTCACACCCAAAAAGGCCCCTAAAAAGCCACGGGCCTCCACTGTGCCGGAAGCTTCAGCTGGTGCTAGTACCTCTGGTGAATTAGAGCCCTTGACTCTACAAAGATTTCTGGATGAATTTAAACCTTTCATGGAAGAAATGCAAGAATTCGCAAAAGAGTTTAAATCACTTGCTCAGGCTCTTGAGGATGTTTCTCTACAAATCTCTGACAATGCAGCCCGTATCCACTCCTTGGAAAAGAGGGCTGACAAACTACACCCTGACCTAACTGTAGTGAGACAAAGAATGGCTCAACTCGAAATGAAGGTGGAGGTTCTGGAAGGCCTCAGCCGTAGAAATAATGCTGTCCTTCTTGGCCTCCCAGAAGGGGAAGAAGGTCAAGATGCTGTGAAGTTTTTGCAAAAGTTTATTGAAAACATCACCGCCCCCTCACCCTTTGGCTCCAATTATATAATAGGGCGAGCACATCGGGTCCTACATCCAAAGCCATCAGCAGGTTCTTATCCATGGCCTCTGATTTTTTACTTTCTAAACTACCTTTAATGTCAGCACTTCTTGGCTAGAGAGAAGGAGCTCCAAGAAGTACAGTGGGAGTGTAACAAAATTAGAATTACCCAAGGCCTACCTGTCTCGGTCCAACAACAAAGAACAGCATTTCACCCTCTGATCTTGAAAGGAATCGCTGCCGGCATAAAGTTTAAAATGATTTATCCAGCTAAATTGCAAGTGTTGGTGGCCGGTAGCTGGGAAAGCTACGAAGATCTGGAAGCCACTAGTACTAAACTTAAAGTGGCCTTCCCCAACCTCTTCTGACAACATGATTCATGTCTGATGCTCAGGGTAAAATATTCAGTGTTTCACCCAGTTAAAAGGGTAATTAAATCCTAGTGACTTAATAAAAGCAAAGATTTATTTTGCAGAGCAAAGCCCTGTGAAGGACCCTGTTATCTCTAATAGCGCTTTAACATATATAGACTCATACAGTAAGCAGCGGCGAAAATCTTCTGAGTATTTCTCAGAACCCAGAATTTTAATGCTGGAAGAAGTTTTCTTTGCCAAGCAACTGGGACAGTCAGAAGGCTTGTTAGCGTCTGTGATCCTGCGTAAGATCAAAATTACATCTGCTTTAACAGGGCTTACTGCATTTCCAGAAATCTACCACTAGAGGGGGAGCAAAAGGCTTTTTATTATAGCTCCACCAGTTTGCAATGATATTACATAGGTACATAGACAGTGTCGGCAGATAAGGGCCTATGGCCCACCCAGTCTGCCCATTTGAGCTTGTAAGTTCAGTTTATGTTTTCCTAGAAGTCGGTTGCCCCTTACCCCTGACCTCCAGAATGCTTTATGTCTTGCAAAGTCTTACACATGAAGAAACAAAACTATTGCTTCAGCTTAAAATCAAATGCCTGGAATCCTTTCAGATCAAGACCAGTCATTCATAGAGCTGAAGCAACATTTTCATTAATGGGATATACAGGACACAGTAACCGCTGAATGTTTCTGGCAGGATTTTACTGTTCAACTGGAGACATGCCCTTGATGTATTTATTCATGACTCCTGGCATTTACATGGAATATGATCCTCATTTAAACCCTTTTTTCCCTTTAACCTTTTCTGTTTTTAATAACCCGAGAGCAAAGGTACAAAAGGTCTGTACTGAATGAAGTGCCCATTGGTCAAGATGCTAGCTATAAGGACCAAATGACACAACAATTTGGTGTCTTAATCTGCCTACTACAAAACTTTTAAAAATGTAATTGCACAACTCTGTTTCTTATTCTTTTGTCTAGGAGATTACAGGAGTAGCTCAGCTCTGGGATACTTTTCCATATATCATCATAAGACTAATGTTATGTAGATTTAATTTTTAGCATTAACCACCCTAATTCACAGGGCTGTTGGTTTTACTACAGCAATGACTATATGTTATCGTAGTGGTTCATATTAATTAGGTAATATTTTCCTAGGCTTGGTTTAATATTTAGGGGAATATCTGATAACTAGATAGCCTGTCAAGGTTTATAGTTATTATCATCAAGTATAGGTAGAGAATTTATAGGTTTTAGGCAGTATGTTAGATATTTTATAGTAACAGTTTGCACTCCTGGGACAGGCCGAGAAGGCAGGGATGGAATGGGCATTTGTATGGGGTACTGCAAAGCACAGCACATAACAATAAGGGGAAGTGGGAGGGTAAGGGATGTTTTCTAGTTCATTGGCATATTATTGACACAAGTATACAACAAATTTGGGATGTCGTTAAGGGGGGTTTGGTGGTAGGGGTGGGTGGCACAGAATCAATACTAGTTAGGTTTAATACAATCCTGACTAAGAGCACACTAACCAATACCCCATGGCTCCCTATTTCAGGGGTTAAATGGCTAGATCATTAACATGGGCCACTTGGAACGTTAAGGGGGTACAACAGAAACTTAAACAATATAAAATCTTAAAGCGTTTATCTTTATTGAAAATAGATGTACTTTGTATGCAAGAGTCTCACCTATTGGACTCATAAGCCACTAAGTTAAGAAGACAGCAAATTGGACAAGTATTTTCAGCAGGGGAGCTCCACTCAAAGTTGTGGGGGTAATGATACTAATTGCCAGGTCTGTACCCTTTTTCCCATCCCAAATTATTAAAGATCCTCAGGGCAGATTTCTATTTGTTACAGGTACTCTATATACAAAAAATATCCTGATTAGTAGCATATATGGTCCTAATATTGATTCCTCTGGATTTAGTAAACTAACTCCCTTTTTATCCATCCCCATGATTATTGGGGGGGGATCTGAACGTAACATTTGATCCTTGTTTGGATCACTCCAGAGCTTCCCGTAAAGGACTTTCCCCAGCTCAAAGAGCTATGCGGGACCAGGTAGATCAATTAGGCCTATGTGATCTCTGACGTGTTCTACACCTCTCAGAGAAGCAATATACCTTCACTTCTCAAGTACATCAAACCTCTTCCCATATTGACTACCTTTTAATCATGCAATCACTTCTTCCTAGTATAGTAAATTCAGCTATTCTACTAGGCCTTCCATCAGACTACTCTTTAGTTACTTGTCAAATCTCTTTTTCTTCCCTCCCTGAACAAGAAACCTGGTGGAAACTTAATAACCAATTATTAAAAGTTCCAAGTACAGTAAAATATATCTCTGATCAGATTGATCGGTTTATCTCCTATAATCTCAATTCCACCGGAAAACCAGATGTGGAGTGGTGTGCATTTAAAGCCTATATGCGAGGGATTTCACTCTGCTTGGCCTCAAAATGGAAAAAAAGACAGAGAAAAGCAATTACATTCCCTATTGGTTCAAATCTGGACAAAGGAATCTAACCTCTCCCCTCACTCTCCAGAACAATAACATTTAATTAAACTGAAGTATTCCTATCTAGAACTGCTGAGGGAATGGGTAACATAGACTAGAAACATAGAAACATAGACTTTGACAGCAGATAAGGACCGCTAGGCCCATCTAGTCTGCCCATTTCCCTACCTACAGGATAGGCCGCAGATCCTAGTTAACCAACAGCCTATATCTTCCTGCCCCCCACAAGAATTACCTTATGTCTGTCCCATACATTCTTGAATTCTCCCACAGTTTTAGACCCCACAACTTCCTCAGGAAGGCTGTTGCAGCCATCCACTACCCTCTCTGTGAAATAATACTTCCTCACATTGCCCCTGAACTGCCCTCCTTCTATCTTTTAAATTGTGTCCCCTTGTTCTTGCAAGTTTCTTTTTCTGAAAGATGCTACCTCTTGGACTTTGTTGATTCCTTTGAGGTACTTGAAAGTTTCTATCATGTCCCCCTCTCCTTCTTTCCTCAGGGGTATACATATTAAGCTCCTTTAGTCTCTCCTCATACGGCTTCTCTTGCAGACCCTGCACCATTTTAGTTGCCCTCCTGGACTGCCTCTATCCTGTCTATGTCCTTGCGGAGATGGGGTCTCCAGAGCTGGACAGCAATATTCAGATGAGGTCTCACCAACTGTCTGTACAGAGGGATAACAACTTCCTGTTTTCTGCTGCTGATGCCTCTCCTTATACATCCCAGTATACCCCCGGCCCTCCCTACTGCCTTATCACATTGCTTGCTAACCTTAAGGTCATCTGATATGATTACCCCCAGGTCCTTTTCCTGTTTTGTTGTTGTTACTACCTCCCCACCCATTGTGTATTCTTCCCCTGGGTTCTTGTTTCCCAGTTGCATTATTTTGCACTTTTTTGCATTGAATCCTAGCTGCCATACGTCTGACCATTCCTCCAACCTTGCCAAGTCCCTTTTCATCCTTTCCCGCCTCCTTGTGTATCAACCCTGTTGCAGATCTTTGTGTCATCTGCAAAGGCATACTTTTCCTTCAGTCCTCTGCAATGTCACTGATGAAGACATTAAAAGGACTGGACCCAATACTGAACCCTCGCGGTCCCTCTAGTAACGCCTTTCTTCAGAGTGGACTCCATTTACAATTACCTTCTGTGTCCTGTTGTCCAGCCAATGTTTTACCCAGGCTACCACCCTGGGACCCACTCCCAGGCTGGTTAATTTAACCAATAATCTTTGTGTGGGACTGTGTCAAATGCCTTGCTAAAGTCTAGGTAGGCCATGTCACAGCCCTCCCTGGTCATACTTTGGTCACCCAGTCAAAGAAATCTATTAGATTCGTCTGACATGACCTTCCCGCTGTGAACCCATGCTGCCTTGGATCCTGTGCTCCACTGAGCTCTAGGTACTCAACTATTCTTTCCTTCAGAAGTGACTCCATCACTTTCCCTACCACAGAGGTCAGACTGACAGGTCTGTGGTTTCCTGCCTCTGTCTTGGTCCCACTTTTGTGAAGGAGAATCACATCCGCCTTCCTCCAGTCCTCGGGTACCACACCATCCTCCCATGATTTATTAAAAAGAGTAGCCAGTGGTTTTACTAGTTTCTTCCATAATTCTTTTAGAATTCTGGGGTGAATTCCATCAGGACCCATTGCTTTGTCCACCTTCAGTTTTAGGAGTTCTTGCAGAACCCTTTCTTCTGTGAAAGGACTGGGATCGACCCCCATATCAGAGTGCTTCTGTTAATTGGATTAGGCACTTCCCCCTCCTCTTTTGTGAATACTGAGCAGAAATATTCATTCAGTATTCCTGCTTTTTCACTGTCCCCCTCTGCCCACCCACCATTCATTCTATTCAGCCTCACTATCCCTCCCTTTGTCTTTCTATGCTCGCTGATGTACCTATAAAGGTTTTATCCCCTTCTTAACTGGTTGGCTATCTTTCCTCAGTTTGGGCCTTTGCTATTCTGACTTCCCTCCTGCTTTTTCTGCCCTTAACTGGTACAGCTCTCTGTCCTGTTCCTTCTGTGTTTCCTTATACTTCGGAATGCTATCTTTTTCTTCCTGACTTTCACAGCCACCTCTCTTGAGAACCATAGTGGCTTTTCTTTCATTTTGATTTGTTTATTTGCTTCACACAAAGGCTTGTTGCCTCTGTGATGGCAGTTTTGATAATTCCCCATTGTTGCTCCACACCTCCTTCTAGCCTGTTTGCTAGTGCTTTTCTGAGGCACTCTCCCATCTTGCCAAAGTCAGCCCTCCTAAAGTCCAGTACCCTCACTTTTGTATGGCTTGACTCTGTAGCTGAGTTTAACGTGAACCACACTGTTTGATGGTCATTTGTCCCCAGATGGCAACCCACTTCTAGATCTGAGATCCTCTCACTGCCCCCCTTTGAGAGTACGAGGTCTAAGATTGCTCCCTCACGAGTGGGTTCCGAAACTAGCTGTCTAATGCCTGCCACCTGTAGGGCATCAAGAATGGCCCTGCTCTTGGATGTGGCTGCAGCAAATGTGCTCCAGTTAACATCTGGCATATTCAGGTCTCCCATCAACAGTATCTCCCCTTTCTCTGCCATTCTAAGAATGCCTTCCATCATATCCTTGTCCATTCCTTCCCCCTGACATGGGGGTCTGTACACAACCCCTGTGCGGATTGTGGTGCCATTTCCAGTCTCCAAGGTGACCCACAGTGCCTCCTCTCCTCCCTGTTTACTCTTTTCTTCAGTTGCTTTTATGCCTTCCTTTACATAGAGAGCTACTCCTCCCCCTCTTCTCCCCTGCCTGTCTCTCCTGTAGGTTATGTACCCTGGTATGTTAACATCCCAGTCATGGTTCTCTGTGTACCATGTTTCTGTGACTGCTACGATATCCAGGCATCCCTCTTCCATTAAGGCCACCAGCTCAGGGAGCTTGTTGCCCAGACTACGGGCATTGGTACTCATTACCCTCCATTTCCTGATGGCCTTACCCCCTTTTGCCCCATCCCTGTCCTTCTTGCCTTTGTCACTTTCTCCATTTACCCCTGCCCTTCTCCCTATCGACACCTCCATGTTGGTGTTTGCCACACTTACTGCCGTGATTGTTTGGGGGCTAGGATTTTCCTGCTCCTTTCCAGTGCCTCCCCCCTTGGCTAGTTTAAAAGCTTGCCAATGAAGCATTTAAACCTATCACCTAGGATCCTGGTTCCGCTCCCGGACAGATGCAGCCCATCATGCCAGTATAGGCTTGCAACACTCCTGGTGGACCCCAGTCCCCAATGAAGCCAAATCCCTGAGCTCCACACCAGTTTTTCAACCACTGATTGAATCCCATGGTACAGAACACCCTAGCCTCTCCTATGCCATCGATGGGTAGCACCTCCGAGAAGGTTACCGTACGTGATACTTGACTAAGGCCCCTCCCCAATTCCACAAACTCTTTCTGCACTTCTCTAATCCCTTTCTCAGCCAGGTCATTTGTCCCTAGGTGGACAATGACATCCAGCTCCCTCCTCTGTGCAGCTGCTCCGGCAATCCTGAGGATTCACTCCCTGTCCCTCCAAGCCATGGCGCCAGGCATCAATCCTAAAAGCCAGAGCTTCTTATAGTGATCAGGGGAAAAGGTGGGATGATTATTGGCTTTACAAATTGAACAACAAGAATCCTTCAGCTTAATCACAGTAATTCGCTCCATGACTGATGGTGTTTTACTAACTTCCCTAACTCCTTCAGACGTAGTAGCCAAATTTTGCACTTATTTAAAAAAATTATATGGTCCTATTATAAATTCCCCCTCCATCCCACAAACTGATCAATACTTGAGTGACTGTCATTTACCCCATCTCTCTGAAGTACAACAAGGTACTTTTATAACCCTATTTCAATTATAGAGATTCCTGAAGTAATTAAGAGTCTCCCCACAGAGAAGACCCCCAGACCAAATGGATTTACCCCTAATTTTTACAACACATTTGCAAACAAACTTGCTCCTTTATTAACTCCATTATTTCACCACATCCTGTCCAGGGCAGAGGTCGATAAGTCACTGTTCGAAGCCCTCATAATCCTCTTTCCCAAACCCAATAACGCCCCGATTTATTAACTAATTACAGGCCAATTTCTCTCCTCAATCAGGATATTAAAATCCTATCTAAACTGTTAGCCAACCATATTAATATGGTCCTTCCAGACCTGATAGGACCAGAACAGGTAGGCTTCATGAAGGGGAGATCTTCCTCAAATCTTTTACATACATTGGCATATGTGTTTTCGGTGTCAAGGGATGCAAATTTCCCCGCTGCTTTGGTATCTCTGGATGCCAAAAAAGCATTCAACCAGGCCAACTGGAACTATCTTTTACAAACCTTGAAAGCCTTTCACTTTCCCCAGACCTTTCAAAAATGGATAGGTACCCTGTATAGATTTCCTACAGCTCGCATTTCCAACAACGGAGCTCTATCAGAAGCATTCTCATTTCAATCTGGCACAAGACAGGGGTGCCCCCTTTCACCTTACTTTTCTATCTATACTTAGAGACCCTTATTCATAGATTGATTGCAGTACCAGAAGTTCAGGGTATCAATATCCAGGGACACATAGTGAAGGTATCAGCATATGCTGATGATCTACTCCTGCATGTAGCATATCCAAATACCTCAATACTCCACATATTAGAAATTATTAAAGACTTTAACAATATGTCCAATTACAAGTTAAATATTGAAAAGACATTAGTTTTTCCCCTTAATCATAAGGTAATAAAACATGATATTTACAATCTAGGACACTTTTGGAAAACAAATTGTCTACATTATTTATGCATAGAATTAACAAGAAACCCTACCCAGCTTCAGAAACTTAACTTAGACACCTTTATACTTAAGATTAAACAAGATTTATTAAGATGGTATTTTCTCCCAATATCACTCTGGGTCAAAATTAACCTGGTAAAAATGAATATCTTCCCTCACCTTTTTTATCCTCTTAGTCAGTTAAATGTTTGACTCCCTTTAACTTGGTTTAAAATGGTACATAGACTGCTCTCAGAATTTATATGGGCTGGGAAAAGACCCAGACTGGCCTTCGACAAACTTGCTGCCCCCAAAGCTAAAGGGGGTCTATGATTACCGTATCTTTGTCTATATTATTGGGCTAGTCAGGTCAATAAATACCTTAGATGGCTAGATGCTGGAGATAGGCTAGCCTCTAATCCATTCACCCCAATTTGGCTCAGAATTGAATAAGATACACTGAAAATGCAAGGACTTTCCCCCGTTTCTTTCATGTATTGTAATCTGAAATCTCTCCCAGCATTGTTAAAGGCTTCTCCCATAGCTATGTCTATCAGAGGACACACCCAGCTATGTAGCTTTCTAAAATACACTCACACGTATGACATGTCTCAACCCATGTGGAGCAACCCCAATATTAAGATAGATGGTAAAACTCTTATATCTGGTTGGCTACCACAATTGGGGGAATGTTCAATTAGCTATTTCGTTAAGGATAATGTGACATGGCTCACTTCCTCTGAAATACTAGCTAAAGCTAATGTTCCAGTGTCCAACATTTTCAAAACCAATCAGCTTTGTCACCTTTTGGTTAAAACATTTGGACATATTCAATGTAACTCCTCTAACCCACCTTTCTGGTCTGAACTAAGAGCACTAGTAGGACTTCCACATGTCATCTCTAAACTGTATGAGACCTTACATTATTTGAAGTATCCTGGATATTTTGGTCCTACAAAGTTTTAGTCTACCCTTTTCCCAGGAAAACCCATTAATTGGTCTCAACTGTGACAGAATTGCCATTATTTTGTTACTCAGGACAGGTTACGTTTGATGCAATTCCAGATAATGCATAATGTATATTATTCCCCTTTAAAACTGGCTAATTTTGGCTACTCTAACTCTTCCACCTGTGTGCAGTGCACACAAGAGAAAGGCAATCTGCTCCACATGTTTGGACCTGTCCAAATGTGGCCAAATTATGGACCCTTATTTAACAGAAAGCAGATTCCCTTCTTGGTCTGAATAATTTTTTCACTTCTGATAATTGTCTACTGGAAGACCTCTCAAAGGTCTGGGTACTTAATCATAAATATCATATAACCTAGTGTAATTGTCAGTCAAAAAAACTGGATTTGAAACATTGGAAGGATACTGATGACCTGACATACACAGAATAGTTAAATTAGATGCTGGCTAATCTCAGGACTGAAAAAACTATAACAAGTCTTAACCAGAGACTCTAAAGGTTCAATAAGATATGGGGCCCCCTGTATACTTTTTACTCATTTTAATTGTGGATGCACAATATGTTTTATGTAGTATGTGAAAGCTCTTTGTCAGTATTCTGTGTGGAGTAAAGAGGAGGGGTGGGGGGTAAGGGGGGAGGGTGGTACTGTTCCTCCATTTCTTCTAACTAATGATGTATGACTTAAATTTAAGATGGTTCAGTACTTTGTAATGGGTGAAAAATCAATAAACTTTAAATTGAAAAAAAGACAGACAGACAGACAGACAGACAGACAGATAGATAGATAGATAGATAGATAGATACTGTAGAACTAACTTTAAATCGCGCAACATTTATTTTCGCTATATTCGCTATGTTGACTTTATAGTGAAAATAAATGGAAAGCGATTAAATTTAAACCAAATGGTAGTCCCAGATAGCTGTGCCCTGCAGGCATGCGGTGGCCAATTAATAAGGCACGTAGTAACTGTTCAACATGAAGAACAGAAAAAAGTCTGCCACAGAATTCAGTGATCAGAACTCTTGTCCATCTCAAAAGAAAGCAGTTAGAAGAACCATGTCCACTACTCATGGTGCCTCCTTATCTGAATCAACTGGGTCCAATGTCCTGGTGACCTCAAACTCTCGAGCAATGATCTTAGCTCTTTTGCCAGACTCCTCTGCATTCATAAATTGAAAAGTCTGTCCTCCATAGTGAAATGCAAACCCATGGTAATCCCCCAAAAAGGTCCATTCCAAGAAACAAGAAACCAAAACAAAAGAGCTGTTCTAGCACAGTCCTATTTCTTCCCATCTTGCTCAGTGTGTGGTGTCATACTCTGTTAGAAGACACATGTAGGTTCATACAAAACACTAGAACTGACTGACTGACTTACTTTTAAACAGTCTGGAATGCAGAGAGTATCAGTCAGTCAATCTGATATTGGATCAACAAAATAGGTTAAATGATTGCAGCCAACTTTCTGACAGTGTAGACAGTGCATACAGTGAGACCGTATTTTACAATACCACTGATGCGCTAATACAAATGGCGCTAATATGTGAGAGCTGTAGTGATCGCGAATTCTGGCAACAGCAAATTCAATCACTTCTACAGTAGATAGTGTGTGTAATGTCCTGACCCAAAATTTGCAATTTATCTTCAAAAGTGAGGGGCAGAGACACACGTGAGTTATGAAAGCCATGTACCCTCACTAGTGATGGAAAACTGTAAGTCAGACCATTGCATATTTAATTTGTACAACTGTTTAATTTTTATTGTTTTTAAGTCTTCTGTTTTTATCAGTGTTTTCTCTTTGATTTTAACCTGCTGCAATCAGTGCTTCACATTGCTATTTTGATGTTATTAGTATTGTGAAAGTTGCTCTAATTGGTTAAGTATTTCTTTGTTATATATCATGTCTTTCTAGCTATGTACTGTGAACATATCCCAAAATGCAAGCTATCATGATATCTTGCAAAGTGAATGCAAAAATATATGTTTTATTCCATGGCATTCCATTTGCAATTGTTTGACAGACACAGTGGAGAGAGAGATAAAGAGAGGCAGAGAGATAGATAGATAGATAGATAGATAGATAGATAGATAGATAGATAGATAGATAGATAGACTGATGGCTAGACAGACAAACAGGCAGATAGATGACATAACAATTTGGTGAATGTTTGCACTGTGATATATGGTAAGAACCCCAAGGGTATCTTGGCACAGGGTATAGCCTAGTACCTAAAACATTCACAAGGTATCCATATACACTATAAAAGTACAGTGCAAAATGCATATTACTGCACTTATGAAAGAGCCCCATACCATGATTATAAACATTTTGCAAGTGAAACACAAAAAACATGTTATAAACAAAACTACATGAAGACTCAGAATAGTGGGTTTGTGGTTTTTACCTTCAGGTGCAGTAATTAGTGAAAAGATTCAGAAAGGAATATTTGTTGTTTCAGCAGTCATGCATAATAAAAGGTGGGTCTGGAATAAATTAAAGTAAAACCTGTCTGGAACAGTATGTTTATGCCTGTTATACATTTATACACAGTAGTGTACCAATTGCAAAAATATACAGGTATGTACAGTATTTATTGTTTTCTAGCTTTTCTTTGCTGTTCACTATCATGATAACCTAATTTTTGGATGTAAGCAATCATATGGTTATAATTATCATGTCTTGAAATTTCTTACATATGTCTTGGTAACATAGCTGAATTTTATTCCACTGATATGTTTATGCCATCTTTATGGTTCAGGTCAGGTCTAAAAATTTCCCTTGCACCTGTGTACACACCTGGTGAATAAATAAATCAATAAAATAAATACAGTTGCACTAAAAGAAAATTTCCAACTTTATCTTTGTACTCTAACAAATGAACAGTTCCAGAGGGATTTTTGCTGACTTTGGTTGCTTGAAAAATCTTACCTGTTTTTAAATATCTGTCTGTCTGTCTGTCTGTATATGGAATGTGTAATGGGTTGCAGTGCAGTAGAATAACACAGTCTCAATTAGGGAGTGGTAAGACCCCCAAAAACTCACAAGTCTTTAAATCATGAGTTAGTTTTGAAGGTCCTGCCATTTGTATAGTGATTAATCTGTACTGTAATTTTACATCACCTCACTATGTATTTTATATACTTCACTGATTTTATTAGTGTTTACCCTATCTTAACTTAAAACTGCCATGTTTTCCATTGCAAACTCTCTGTCCATCTCATTGTTCTCTAGGTCCAATATCAATTTTTTTGCATAATATCTTTATTAAAATGTTATCCTTTAAAATACATGCATGTAACAATCATATTATTACATCCTCAAGTATTACCTATTTAACTTCTAGATTAGACAAAAAAATTATATACCAGAAGTAAATAAATAATTTTTTATTCTATGAGACCTGACTCTGCACAGTAACATTAATAAAGGACTGCTAACCTATACTTTTCAAATAGTAAAATTTTAAAATTCTTCATCTTAACAATATCTGGCAATGGGCATCCCTATATCTTCTGGAACTCCTTGGAGCACGTTTTTATTATATAGCACCCTCCCACAGCAAGTTTGCATCTGTCAACGAAAGGGAATCTAAGAATCTCCCCCAAACAACAATAAATAGTTTCTCTCTATCCTTAGGAAGGTAACTGAGGTGATCCAATTCCAGGTTCTGAATAGTCAGCATCTTCCATTGTCCCATATTGGGTCATTCACAGGACACCCAAGTGTTCTGAATACATTGCATCACTGTAGTAAGCATAATTCAAATCCACCTGGGGCATGGGGTTCATTCTTCTGTTCCCATGTCCTCTATTCCAAATAACAATAACAAGGGGGAGTTAACCAGTGGATAACCCCATATATTTTTCAACTCCCATGAGACATTTCCCCAAAACTCTTTAGTGAAAGGGCAATCCCAAAAGTAGTGGACATATGTCCATAGTGTTCCCTGACATCTACCACACATAGGAGAGACCTATGGATTAAATTTATGCAGCACACTAGGAGGGCAGTATAAGTGCTGGAAAAAGTTGTACTGAAATTCTTTATATTTATAGCAGGTGAGCAAATCCATATGAGAGCCCAGCACTGTATTCCAATTTTATTCCATTATTTCTAACCCCAAATTCTGTTCCCACTGCAGTTTCACTTTCACTGAAAAGTCAGGAAAAAATTGCCTGTCTTGCCTGGCTGTTCCTCCTATTAGGCCCTTATCATCCTTCCTGGCACTAAAGACTTCTTGTTCCACTGTTGCCAGATTAGATGCCTCCATAGGCTTCCTGTGTAGTTCCCTGCTGTGGGACCAAACTTGTACCTAAACAGATGGGATTGTGGAATCCCCAAGCTGTGCCAGAGGTCTACAAAGGAATACATTCCTTCTCTAGAGTACAACTCCCCCATACATCTTACCCCTTTCTTCCCAAAACTGAAAACCAGAGTCTTTGAGCCCATGTAAGAAACCCGGGTTATGAGCCAGAAGGGCCAGCAGGGTATGTTCCCTCTCCACTCCCCTCCCCTCATATTCTTGATTATCTCCCAAGCCTCCAGCACCTAGGGGATTAGGAAAAGGTAGTTGCCTATAAGCATGGTTCCCCCCACTTGCCAGGTGTGCAGACAAACAGCCAGGGCATCCCACTTCCTCTACTTCAACTCAGCTAGCAGCAGCCCCCCAGTTTACCCAGTCCTGTATGTAATGGTGCTGGATTGGCAGGAACTAGTTTAATAGTTTCATAGTAGGATTACAAGTTCGGTGAGCACTAGGCCCTTCAATGAACTTGCCACCAGTTTATTGGTGGAATGCGAATTTCATTTTCCCCATGTACAGTATCTATCTAGATTTATTTTTAATGCTTTTATAGCTGGACTCTCTACAACATAACTTGGTAGCCTGTTCCATTGAGTTATTACCCTCTGGGTGTAATATTTACTATGTTTAATAGTATTATATGATTCTCCCAATAATTTCTTATTATGAGATCTTGTAGCAGATATTTCTGTATTACTTCTAAATCCAAGCGCTTCTTTCATGTATGGATATTTTAAGGTTTTATATAGCAAACAAATGTCCACCATCTCCTGTCTGTAACTAATAGAGTAGATGTTAAAGTTTTGTAGCCTGTTACCATAGCTCATATTTTTAGTCCATTTTATTACCTGTGTCATTTTCCTCTATATTTTTCATAAAGAACTTGTGTTCTTTTAGATGTTGGGGCACAGAATATCCAGAAAGCCAATCCCCTCTCTGCCTGTTTCCCCCTGAAGTCTTTGTAAACTCATCCATGGGCAAGTCCCCTGCCATATAAAAGTGGTGAAACATTTTTCCAGCTTCATAATATTCACCTTAGTTCGGCTCATGGGCAGCATCTGCATAACATATAACAACCTGGGCATGATGTTTATCTTAATTAAGTTAATGCATCCCAACCAGGAAATGGGAAGGACCCTCCATCTAACTACTTGAGGATGATGCTAAACAACGGATTGCAATTTAGTTTGTTTAGGCTCCCTAGATTCCAGACTACCTTGATTCAAAGGTATGTAATAGGATCTCATACCAACTTTAGGCCCCATGATTTCTCCCTTCCTTCCCCTTCTGCTTCTCACAGGCAAAGCATTTTGGACCTGTGCAAGGTAAGCTTATAACCTGAGAAGGTGTTGAATGTTTTTACAACATGCAGCAGTGCTGGGATTGAAGTTCTGGGATCTGTAATAAAGAGTAAGAGGTCATCAGTATATGGTGTTATCTTATGTTGCAATCCTTGTTTCCCCTTAACTCCCTTAATGTTTCTTTCTTTCCATATTTTAATAGCTAGCAGTTCAATAGCCAGGGTGAACAGTAGAGGGAGAGGAGACATCCCTGTGTCATGCTGTAAAAGAGGTAAAACTCCTCTGAGGTGACCCCATTAAACAATACCTTAGCCACTGGCTCCAGGTATGACATCTGTACCAATTCTGCAAACCCCTCTCCTATGCCAAAGTGCCTCAGTACCTCAAATGAATATGTCCATTCAGTCTGGTCAGATACCTTCTCAGTGTCCATTGACATCACATGTGCCTGGCCAGAATGCTGAGAACCCCAATGAACAATGTTAAAGAACTTTCATATATTTTGATAAAACAGGCATCCTTGGATGAACCCAGACTGATTGGCATATACAGTCTGAGGCAGCACTTGCTCCAACCACTGTGCCATAACCTCTGCCATAATTTTAAGATCACAATTTAAGAGGGAGATGGGTCTGTAGGAAATGCATTTAGCAGACCCTTCCCAGATTTTGACAGTACACATATAGTAGCTTCAGATCACGATTTGAAGGCTTACCTCTCCCCTTGCTTCCTTCATCAGTGCCCTTAGCAGTTCCACTAGTACCACTCCCATCTCTTTGTAGTATTCTGTCACAAACCCATCTGGGACCTCTGCTTTTCACCTCTTCAGCCCCCCAATTGCTCACAATATTTCAGCAGTGGAGACTGGTGTACCAAGCATCTCCCTCTGTGCATCTCTGAGGGTTGGAGTAGTAATTCCATCTAGCAAAGCATAGCCCATTCTTCCTTGTCAACACACTTACAGTATATAGCTGGTAGAAATCTTGGAAAATCTGCCTAATTTGAGAACTTTCATGTACTAGCTGGCAAGACTTGTCCTGTATTGCAGTAATGTGGTTAAATATTCTTCTGCCATTTGCCAATCTAACAGTGGGTCGCGTTAATTGCTCCAATCATATAGGCAAAAAGGAGGCTAGTCTTAGCCTTACCTGTGAAGAATAAATTCAGTGCCTCTCTGGTCATTGTCAGCTCCCACAACAACTCATCCCTCCCCTCACTAGCCACCTTTCACTCCAGTTCCTTTATTTTACTTTCCACCTCAATCTGTTTTTCTCTGTGTTCCTTTTTCACCCATGCCACATAACTGATAATTGTGCCACACATAAATGCCTTCTCTGCCTCCCAAAATATCCTTTTGAGGGTGCAGTACCCAGATTTGTGGCAGTATACAGTTCCCATTGTTCCTTTAAATAAGTTTTAAATTCTGCTTGTTGTAATACATATGTGGAAAACTTCCAACTAGGTGCGGCCTCCCCAACCCCTATTTACATGGACACATGGACCATAGCATGATCTGATATATGTATAGAGCTATGGCCATTCTTTAAAATGAAAATATAATAAGAAAGGTAAAATCCCAAACTGGTTAACTCCCAGTGTTAGAAAACAAATCAAAATCAAAGAAAAAGCATATAAAAAGACTAAGGGTAGACCTTTTGCTGAAAATTACACAGTATTCAAATCAGAACTTAAGAACATCTCAAACATATGATCAAAAGGGCTAAGTATAACATGGACTTTAGACTGGCTTATTCCAAATAAAATAAAAAATCATTATTTTCATAAATAAACAATAACAATGGCAATGTTAGAACTACTGGCCCACTAGTACATAAAGGAAAAGTGCTTGAAGTGGATGAGGAATCTGTTAACTTACTTAATTCATACTTTTGCACAGTATTTTCTTCAAAGGACAATACTAAACAATTTAATTCAGTAGTAGCTCAAAATAAATTCCATATTCTAGAAGATGTTTTACAAGCAATAGGTAACCTAAAACCTAATTCAAGTGTGGGTCCTAATAACATCCATCCATGTTTTTTTTATTAGAGGTGTCATCATTCTTGGCACTACCTCTGGCTATTATATTTAACAAATCTTTGGATGATGGGACTGTGCCATCTGACTGCCGTGAGGCAGTTGTGATCCCATTATTTAAACAAGTTCTGGTAAGAGCCGATATAGCTGTGGAAAGCTTTTGGGCTGCTTTTACCCATTATTTCTAATGAATTTGCACAATGCTGATCTGCTGAGAGGCAGTTTCAATGTGGTCTTCTTTTTATACATTTTTACAATCTGTTTTCCTAGAATGTGCCTGCTGCTTGCTACAGTATATGTTTAGCCTGGATAGTTCACAGAAGACATGGCATCTTATTTTCAGTGGGGTTCTACATCTACACAATATTATGCTGCATTGTGTAACATCAGAACACACTGGACTAGGCTACCCTGAATAAATGGAAAACCAAAAAAGCAGCTCCACGCTGGAGCTGTGCAAGCCCAAATCAGTCTCAGTCAAATCCAAATTAATTATTGGATGTCTTATGTTTTTGAATTTACTGCGAGTTAATTAGAACACAAATTTCCTTATTCTACATAAATGTTTTAAAGAATTCAGAATGTTTTGTATGAGATACATATCCAGATAGGAATTTTTAGTCATGCATAATGTTTTTTACTTATATGTGTTGGAAGTTGGTGTTCACTTGGAATGTGCCGATTTATATTAATTATTGGATGTCTTATGTTTTTGAATTTACTGAGAGTTAATTAGAACACATATTTCCTTATTCTACATAAATGTTTTAAAGAATTCAGAATGTTTTGTATGAGATACATATCCAGATAGGAATTTTTAGTGATGCATAATGTTTTTTACTTATATGTGTTGGAAGTTGGTGTTCACTTGGAATGTGATGATTGTATAATTGCTAACATATGTGATGTGGGGGTATTTAAGTAAGGGATTGTGTCTATGTCAGCCTCCCTGAGGAAGTACGCATGCATGAAACTGGTCGGGGCTTGTGAGTCTGCCTTTATTGCCACTGCTTCTTTTCAGGCATGTAATACAATAAATGTTGTTTTCATAAATTGAGACGGATGCTGGTGCTGCCCTTTACCCTGAATAAATACATTATAAAAGTGATAAAATCAAGCTCCCACTGAAAACAAGATATTGCATCTATTCTGGGACATCTTGAGTAAATACAGTGAATAAAGTGTGTGAAATGGAGATCACAATGACAATGAGATGTAGCATCTCCCCAATACTATCCAGGATACAAAATATAGTATAAGAAATATGTAAAGAGCTAGTGGAGCCAAAATAGGCAGACAAGAAAATAACACAATTTTTTTTTAATTTAATAACCTTTATTGATTATAAAGAGCACACATACAATGTACAGGGAAATTAAACATTGACAGTGTCCATATACTCACCAGAGGCATGCAGGCCTCCCCCCTCCCTCCCCACTCACCCCCAGTGGAGCAATTCCCTATAGAAGCATGCGAATGTACAGGGTAGACTACAATACATAGACAGGATGACAGTGGGTTATATACATCATTGTTAGCCCCCCCAAACAATCTTCCTAATACTATGCTTGTACAGTACCCACTGTGTACAGTGTATATAACTTCCCCCATTTTCTGTCATATCTCTGGGGATTATGGTGTAAACAGGCAGTCATACATTCCACCTGCAAGCTAGACAACAATTCTTACAACCACTCATTGTAAGAAATTGAGGTTTGAGCCTGCCAGTGCTGAAGGATCACCTTTTTCAAGGAAAGGGAGATTAATGACATGAAGTATCTATGTTCTAAAACCAGGATGGGAGCTATGTCCTCTAAAATACATATCTCTGGCTTAAATAACCCCTGTAGGCCTAGTAGGGGATCAGCTCTAGCTTCAGTTAGCTTCCAGAGAGGGACTACTTTGGGATAGAACCAAAAAATATGTAAACGGGAACCCTCATCACCACCACATCTGGTATAACTAGGTGACTGCAGCCGCCCCATGTGTGCCAACTTTTGCGGGGTATGATACATATTGTTCAGTATATTGAACTGCATAAGCCACAATCTAGCTTGTCTTATATAGCGGTAGGTACCCTTCCAGATACGCAACCACTGTTGGGGAGAGATGGAAAATGCTTGGTCCCAGTAAGAAGAAGATCCATTCATTTCAGGGGCATATTGACAAAACAGTACCCCATAAAGAAAGGATACTGCATGCTTCTGGGAGACCGGGGGAAAAGTGAAGAAAGAAGAGCAAGAAGAGCAGCGAAATCTGTGGTCCAAGAACCCTGACCAAACCATTGTAACAACGCATGTCTTAGTTGAAATACTTTGAAAATATATTTACTGACTAGGCCAAACTGTCTCAATAAGGTAGTTGAGGACCTTAACACCCCGGCATCCAACAGGTCCCAAACCACCAGTGGCTCCAATTGAGGAAGCCATTCCTCCTTAAGTACATGCTCCCCCAATTTTAAAGTTTAGATTTTAGAGAATGGGCTGGGAGATGTCTTTAGAAATCAGGGATTTTACCAATACCCAGAACTGTGAATATACTTTCAGAGAGATCTCCATAACAGAATCTGGGTGGGAGGCTAGACAAAGGGAGGTAAGGCAAAGAGGATAGTGCAATGACACTGTGCTGCAACAGTTGGATCTCTACGTCCAAACAGTGAGGCCTATGACCTCCCAGGGGACCCAGAGATGAGGGGAGAAACCACTGGAGCAGTTTACTGAAATGGCTAGAGATGTAGTAAAACAAGAAATGGGGCAGTTTAATATCTCCCATATATTTCAGAGTTGACAACTTCTTGTATGCCCTCCTAGGGGCCTTGTCTTGCCATATAAATTACGTGATTATCTGATGTACTTTGCTAAACCATTTCAGTGGTATCCAGAAATTCAACATGTGATGAGGATAAAAGAGCACGGGGAGCACATTCATTTTAAAAACTGAGATATGACCCCACAAAGACAAGAGAAGGGCTTGCCATCAATTCAGGTAATAATATAGAGAATAATATATGGGGTGATGTGTGCGAGATTTTACAATATCAGAGTTGTGGAATGCTACATAAACCCCGAAGGAGAAGTCAAGGGTTTATAGAACATTATTAATGAGGGTGTGTAAAGTCAAGTTTTACACACCACCCCATTTTTTATTTTTTATAATTGCTGGGGTCCAGTTTTTTTGCCTGAGCAGTTATATAAAATACGATGAAAGGCAGTGACAAGAAGGGGAGGAGCAGTACCTGTAAGGCAGATCCATGACAATGGCGATCCGGCAGTGAGGGTGCTGAAAATCTCATTTTTTAAGTTAAAATTGGTCAGTTTCCAGCAGTAGCCTGCCAAAGAGCCAGAGCAGTAAGGGAGAGGGAGCCAAGGAGGAGGCACAGACAGTAGCCGAGCCGCAGCAGTGAATAAAAATGGACGAGAGTGTCAGGCACAACAGAAAGGTCCTTGAATGACCTCAGTTGCCCTTTACTATGCCACCATAAAAATACATGCAGTCTGCCTCTCGCCGACCTGTTTAACCAAAAAAAAAGGAAAAAGTAAATTGATTTACAGCCCCAGACAGTGCGAGAAAGAAAAGCTCCACAGAAGTGGAGCTGCTGTTGCTTGTACTTCTGCCGTAATAGAAGCTGTGCGTGTTTGCCATTATAACCAGCCCAGCTGGTTATAACGGCAAATTATAACCAGCTTTTACTATGGGAAAAAATGCAAACCAGTAATTATACAAATTTTAAGGAGTAGTGAGTTGTAATTTTTTTATTTCTGAAATATTTTTCCTTTTCCATTTGCTCATCAGAAAGTAGTCAATGTGATAATATTGTACTGGATGCATGGAGCAGCTCTTAGCCTGGCAGCTGACATAGCTTTCTCTACTGCCCCACACTACATCATCAGCATTATGATCTCACTGACTGTGGCATCACATGTGAATGACCTGGCAGTCTTTCATTTGCTGTTGCTAAGTAGCAGTGATGTTACAGTCATTGAGATCACACTGCTGATGATATAGTGTGGGACAGTAGAGTAAGATATGTCAGCTGCCAGGCTAAAAGTTGTTCCACACATCACACCTATGCGTACTAACATCAGGTAAAAAAATCTTCTAATTAAACAAAGGAAAAAGGAAAAGTACCTCAGATATAAAAGATAATGGTTGGCTGCATTTAGTTATTTATTTAGCTTTTATTGATCAGGTACCGTAGGTGCGTTAGGCAAAAACCTTGCCTGTTTTCAAGCATGACCCGAGAGGATATAATACACAGTTGACATTAAGTACAGTGATAAAGCACAAATAATGCAGTACAATACAGTATATGGTACAGATGACAGATATCCATGCAGGGATGGTCAGGAGGAAAAAACAATAGAGCTTACATATACAGTAGTATTATCCATCCTAGCAGACAGTAACAAGAGCAGGTGATGACATTAGGCTACAGACATTCAACATTTCAGAGAATCAACAAAACTAGATATAAAGAAAGGAGGCCAAAGGGCTAGTTACATTTACAAGAATCAAGTGCTTTTATGTGGGAAAAAAGTGCAGTTTGGAAGGAGGAGTGAGATTGGGGGCTCTTTAGACAGGGGGGAAAAGAGTTACAGAATTTAGGGGTGAAGTGGGAGAAGGCATGCTCACCCATTCTCATAGAGCAGTGTGGTACAGAGAGCGGGACGGAGTTTGATGATCTCAAAAGTTGGGAGTGAGGCATGGGGAGACCATTGCCCCAATGTATTTGGGACGGGGGAGTCTTGTTATAGAGTCAATGAAGCAACCCAAAGAGTATGAGAGCAGGGCAGAAGGGGACAGCCATTGAAGGTTGGCATACAGGGAACAGTGGTGAGTAAATCTGGGTGCAGATAGGGTAAATCTAGATATGTTGTTGTAGGTAGTATCCCATTTACGAAGAGTTCCAACATTAGCATGGGATAGAATAGGGAGGGTATATTGTAGCATAGTGAGCAGGACATCTCTAGCAACCAAGATCCTGCCTGCAAGATTAAGGGAGTGATGCACTCGATAAGTGGCACCTATCTTGATGTTTACCTTCATTAAAATCTAATATTAGTTTTAGGCAGTACACTAGCTCTTTAAAGGAAATCTATTTTAGACTGAACTTCACTGTGCTCACTGACATAAATGGCTTCTTTATTGTTTTATAATATATTAGATTGCATTATTTATTTTGAATGTTGTGGCCTTGAGGATTGTGTCTACAGTGTATGTGTGTGTGTGTATATATGTGTGTGTGTGTGTGTGTTTGCTGTAGCTCAATACATTTTTCCACCCAAAAAAGAAATTGCCTGCTTTTTGCTATATAATCAACCCTTATAGTTAACAGAAGACCTGGGATATGTCGGAGACAAGTCTTACCAGATAGTGTCTTAAGAGGTTAAAAAACAATGTAAAATCTTTTACATTTGTTCCTGGGAAAGGGTGACATTTATGAGGTATGAATCTTTCTTGAAAGACAATAGTTGCCCAACTGAACCTAGTAGCAAAAAAATGTTTAAATGCTAAGTATTAAAATGGGTAAGTTGTTGCATTTTGAAGGGGTTAAACAAATTTCCATATTAATAGGCAACCAATATTTAATAAACTCTAAACAGAAAGAAAGCCGTTTCAGTTTCCTAATGGCCATCTAATAAGCAGCTTTAGTGCTGTCTCCAACATTCTAAACAGAAAGAAGGGAGTATTTTATTTCATTTAACATAGTGATTTATAGTTGTGGAAGGATACATTGAAATGTCTAAAAATGTGTTCCACGTTCTTCCATTTTCAAGCTGCAGACAGCAAGATGGCTATGGGCTCTGCCCACAGCAATAAAAAGGAAGTAAGGCTGATGTGGGGAATTATGGACCAATCAGCCTTACTTCATTAATTTCTAAACTTATGGAGAGGTTTATAAAAAAAAAAACTATTTAGATGTAGAAACTCAGGCTCTTGGACTATGTGATCCTACCCAACATGGAGTTAAAAAGGGTTATTTTTGTATTACCAACCTAATATCATTTTACAGCCAAATTAGTCATAGTTTGGCTGGATGGTGATATTCCTTCAGATGTGATACTCTTAGATTATAGTAAAGCTTTTGACTCTGTTCTTCACCATAATTTAATTGATAAGCTAGTTGCCATGGGTTACCCAGTTGTTCTGATAAGATGGGTTGCAAACTTGTTATCCAACAGAATCCAAAGAGTTAGAATTAATGGTTCTCTCTCAAGTGTAGGAAGTGTTACCAATGGAGTGCCACCGAGATCACTCCTGGGCTCTACCCTGCTTGGCATCTATATCAGTGATGTGAGAGTGCGTAAAGGAAATTGTTTGAGTAAATTTGCCAATGACACCAAACTAGGTGGAGAAGTAGACACAAAAGCCAAGTTCATTTTACTTAAAAATGATTTATATAATATTGAAAGGTGAGCACATGATAACAGCATGCCATTTAATTTACAAAAATGTGTCATTATGCACTTTGGGACTAAAAACCCAAAACACCAATATTATTTAAATAATATCCAAATCAAAGTTTCTACAAATGAACGTGACCTAGGAGTAATTGTTAACTACAAACTTACATAATTCGACCACTCCACCAAAATCTCAAGGATGGCAAATGGACTAATTAAAAGAGTTAGTTGCACCTTTCTGTGCAAAACTGGGCAATGACTGATACCCTTATATAGGTCATACATAAGACCATACATGGACTATGAATCATTGTTCTGGAGTCCTTATTTGAAGGAAGATATTAACTTATTGGAAGGAGTTCAGAGAAGGGTAACAAAGATGGTCCCCAGATTATCAACAAAGGAATACCCTGTTAGATTAAGGGAGACTGGATTGTTTTCTTTACAAGCTAGAAGACAGAGGGGAGACATATTGTTCCTTTACAAACCACATCTAAATCCTGAGTTAATTACTTAATGTGGACAGGAATGCTCAAGTAGGAGCACCAGTTTAAGATCTCACAATAAACAGATGTTAGTCCCATGGGAAAATTCATCCAAAAGGGACAACTCCTTTACTATAAGAACAATTAAGGAATGGAAACAGATTACCACAAGATTTGGTTAATCCAAATAGTTTTTCTGCTTTCAAAAAAGGATTAGACACATTCATACAGTTTGATCCTAAGTCATGGTAAATGGCCCACGTAAGTGTGGGGGACAATCACAATGGGCCTCAGGCCTCCTTTTGTCCTTTCAAACTACATAAACTAAGTAAATCCAAAACATAAACACATTAACATTCAACAAATAACATAACAAATAAGAAATATCCAGCTTATCAAGGAGAAGACTCCTGTATATGTATGATTTGGATAAGTCTGAAATATTTATTATACATTACATCAAGTACTGTACATACGTCAATAAGAGATCAGCCATTTCTTCTGTTGCAACACATATCTAGAGTACGATGCTCTGACACAAGGTAGTAAAATGTTAAGCAAGCCTCCATTTACATGCAAATGAGTCACTTGTAATACAGCCCCTCCCATTCCTTGATGTCACTGCAGCAACAGTGCAGAACAAAACATAAGGGTATCCATGCTGTCTAGCTTGATTTTAGTTAAAGTTACAGTGGCTTAAAGCAGTTATGTCATGCAACTCACACAGGGAGTAGTACTTGTAGCCTTAATACTGTACGTGTAGAACAAATTATACATCTAATAGTATTTAATTCACTGGAAATAAAAGCTGTTTCTCTGTACTGCTCATTTCTCTCTGTGATGCAGTTGTAACATGTTGTGGAAAGCAGTAGACCGAATCAGTCAGTCAACCAATCAACCAATCAAACAATCAATCAGTCACTCTGTATTGAATCAGGTGAACACCCTTGATAAGATTCATTACAAGACAAGCCTGGGCAGTTTACCAAAGGATCACACAAGACTGACTTATACACATCCCCTTTCAGCAGCATGTAAGTGGAGAGCTAGATCATTTACTTTATAAAGTGTATTGTTTTACATTTCAAATGCTCCTTAAATCTGAGTTTCTGACTGGAAATATCAAGACACAAAATGCATATGACATGGGAGGAGTGAGCTAAGCAAATAAAGAGCACTACAAATAGAGACTGATTAGTTTCTTTACCTACAACAGCTGATGTGTAGCACCTGATTTGTGAGGGACATCCTACTTCAAATGCTGGCATTACAAAGTGGGGGGGGGGGCTGCCACAGCTTATCCTTAGTACCTTGAATGTGAAGTGCTGTAGCTCTCACATCACTGCTAATGATTTATAATGGGAATTGGAGCACTTTTAAAGTCTTGGACCTGAGGGGCCATCACAGTTTCCAAGGAGGTTAGGGGAACTTCTTAAGGATTAGAGAGTAAGGGACTCTAGTAGGATTTGAACCAGAGTCCCCTGGTGCTTATGCCTGTGCTCTAACTACTAGATTACCCTTCTTCCATATGCTGCAGCCGATGCTTTCCTCATAGCTGAATTCTTTATTGCCTTACAGCAGCCAGCCAGTTACTCACTACCTAGTTACAAAGGGAAAGGGGCCTATTTGCAAGATTGCTTCTCACTGCTGGTATCAGTCAAAACAGAGAATGTTAATATACACACACACACCATAATAAAACAGCTGCATAATACCACTTAAAACTCTTGTTGTACCTAGAGCCATTTATTGGTAAACTGTTTTTGCTAACAGCAACAGATACACAACACATACAGGCACTTCCTTATATGAATACTGTATATACCTCAAATCAGTGCTGCATCACACTCACATGGTCCTAGTCCCTATTAGACCTGCACTTCAGGATGTGCACAACACTTAAAGGGTTCATCCATTACTCAAGTGGGGAACCAAACATTGTGGGTTTGGTCTACTGGTGGAACTGCGTTTAGTGCAGCACCATTATCTGTTGCGCTGATGACATAATCCTCCAGCAACATTGATGGTAAAATGGAAGACAAACACATTGATAACTTTTGGGGGCAGTATATTTTTATTTATAATCTAGATTTGGACAGCAATAGGACTGCTGGCAACTGGAGGAGGCACACAACAGTTACATACTGTATAAGGATTTGGGAAAATATTGGTGTGGAACTATGGGAGACTTCCCCTTTAAGTGGAACTAACGTGCTTTTAGAAACATAGACTTTGATGGCAGATAAGGACCACTTGGCCCACCTAGTCTGCCCATTTTCCTACCTACAGGATAAGCTGCAGATCTAGTTAACCAATAGCCTATTTCTTACTACCCCCCACAAAAAAATGCCTTATGTCTGTCCCATTTATTCTTGAATTCTCCAACAGTTTTAAACACCACAACCTCCTCAGAAACACTGTTCCATGTGTCCACCACCATCTCTGTGAAAAAATACTTCCTCAAATTGCCTCTGAACCCCCCCCCATCTTCAAATTGTGTCCCTTCATTCTTGCACATCTCTTTTTCTGAAAGATGCTACCCTCTTGGACTTTGTTGATTCCACTAAGGTACTTAAAAGTTTCTATCATGGCCCTCCTCTCCCTCCTTTCCTCAAGGGTATACATATTAAGCTCCTTTAGTCTCTCCTCATATGGCTTCTCTTGCAGACCCTACACCATTTTAGTTGCCCGCCTCTAGACTGCCTCTATCCTGTCTATGTCCTTGCAGAGATGGGGTCTCCAGAACTGGACACAGTACTCCAGATTGGGTCTCACCAACTGTTTGTACAGAGGGATAACAACTTCCTGTTTTCTGCTAGTGATGCCTCTCCCTATACATCCCAGTATCCTCCAGCCCTCCCTACTGCCTTCTCACATTGCTTGCTAACCTTAATGTCATTTGATATGATTACCCCAGGTCCCTTTTCATTTTTGTTGTTGTTACTACCTCCCCCCCATTGTGTAATCTTCCCCTGGATTTTTGTTTCCCAGGTGCATTATTTGGCACTTCTTTGCATTGAATCCAAGCTGCCATACTTCTGACCATTCCTCCAGCCTTGCCAAGTCCCTTCTCATCCTTTCCATGCCTCTTTGTGTATCAACCCTGTTGCAGATCCTTGTGTCATCTGCAAAGAGGCATACTTTTCCTTTCAGTCCCTCTGCAATATCGCTTATAAAGACATTAAAAAGGACTGGAGCCAGTACTGAACCCTACGGTACACTAGTAGTAACCCCTATTTCTTCAGAGTGGACTCCATTTACAATTACCTTCTGTTTCCTGTTGTCCAGCCAATGTTTTACCCAGGTTACCACCCTGGGACCCACTCCCAGGCTGCTTAATTTGACTATTACTCTTTTGTGTTGGACTGTGTCAAATGCCTTGCTAAAGTCTAGGTAGGCCATATCCACAGCCCCTCACTGGCCTACTACTTTGGTCACCCAGTCAAAGAAATAAATTAGATTCATTTGACATGACCTTCCCACTGTGAATCCATGCTGCCTTGGGTCCTGTGCCCCAACGGACTCTAGGTACTCAACAATTCTTTCCTTCAGCAATGATTTCATTACTTTCCCTACCATAGAGGTCAAACTGACAGGTCTGTAGTTTGCTGCCTCTGTCTTGGTCCTACTTCTGTGAAGGGGAATCACATTCACCTTCCTCCAGTCCTCGGGTACCACACTATCCTCCCATGATTTGTTAAAAAGGGTAGTCAGTGACTTCATTAGTTCTCCCCTTAATTCTTTTAGAATTCTGGGGTGAATTCCATCAGGCCCCATTGCTTTGTCCACCTTCAGTTTTAGGAGTTCTTTCAGAACCCTTTCTTCTGTGAAAGGACTAGTATCGCCCCCCCCCCCATCCAAAGTGCTTCTGTTACTTGGATTAGGCATCCCCTCCTCCTCTTTTGTGAATACAGAGCAGAAATATTCATTCAGATCCCTGCTTTTTCATTGTCCCTCATTGCCCACCCATCGTCCATTCTATTCAGTCTCACTATCCCTCCCTTTTGTCTTTCTATGCTACCTGATGTACCTATAAAAGGTTTTATCCCCCTTCTTAACCGAATTGGCTATCTTTTTCTCAGTTTGGAACTTTGCTATTCTGACTTCCCTTCCTGCTTCCTTCTGCCTTAACTGGTACAGCTCTCTGTTCTGCTCCTTCTGTGTTTCCTTATAATTCCTGAATGCTATTTTTTCTCCCTGACCTTCCCCACCACCTCTTTTGAGAACCATAGTGGCTTTTTCTTTCATTTTGATTTGTTTATTTGCTTCACACAAATGCTTGTTGCCTCTGTGATGGCAGATTTGATGCTTCCCCATTGTTGTTCCACCCCTCCTTCTAGCCTGTTTGCTAATGCTTTGCTAAGGTACTCTCCCATCTTGCCAAAGTCAGCCCTCCTGAAGTCCAGTACCCTCACTTTTGTATGGCTTGACTCTGTAGCTGAGTTTATCGTGAACCACACTGTTTGATGGTCACTTGTTCCCAGATGGCTACCCACTTCTAGATCTAAGATCCTCTCACTGTCCCCATTTGAGAGTATGAGGTCTAAGATTGCTCCTTCATGAGTGGGTTCCAAAACTAGCTGTCTGAGGCATGCCACCTGTGGGACATCGAGAATGGCCTTGCTTTTGGATGTGGCTGCAGCAAATGTGCTCCAGTTAACATCTGGCATATTCAGGTCTCCCATCAACAGTATCTCCCCTTTCTCTGCCATACTAAGAATGCCTTCTATCATATCCTTGTTCATTTTCTCTCCCTGACATGGGAGTCTGTATACAACCCCTGTGTGGAATGTGGTGCCATTTCCAGTCTCTAGGGTGATCCACAGTGCCTCCTGTCCTTGCTGTTTAATGTTTTGTTCAGTTGCTTTTATCCCTTCCCTTACATAGAGAGCCACTCCTCCCCCTCTTCTCCCCTCCCTGTCTCGCCTGTAGGTTGTGTACCCTGATATGTTAACATCCCAGTCATGGTTCTCTGTGTACCATGTTTCTGTGACTGCTATGATATCCAGGCATCCCTCTTCCATCAAGACCACCTGTTAAGGGAGCTTGTTGCCTAGACTAAGGACACTGGTACTCATTACCCTTCATTTCCTGATGATGTTACTCCTTTTTGCCCCATCCCTATCCTTATTGCCTTTGTCCCTTTCTCCGTTTACCCCAACCCTTCTCCCTATCGACATCTCTATCTTTACCTCACTTACTACCCTGACTTTTTTGGGGGGCTATGATTTCCCTGCTCCTTTCCAGTGCTTCCCCCCGTGGCTAGTTTAAGTGCTTGCCAAATGAAGCATTTAAACCTAGGATTCTGGTTGCCCTTCTGGACAGATGTAGACCAGCATGCCAGTGTAGGCCTGAATCACTCCAGGTGGACCCGCAGTCCACAATGAAGCCAAATCCCTGAGGTCTGCACCAGTTTTTCAACCACTGATTGAATCCCATAGTATGGAGCACCCTAGCCTCACCTACGCCATAGACAGGCAGCACCTCCGAGAAGGTTAGCGTGCGTGCTACTTGTCTAATGCACCTTCCCAACTCCACAAACTCTTCCTGCACTGCTCTGATCCCTTTCATAGCCGGGTTATTTTTCCCTAGGTGGACAATGACATCCAGCTCCCTCCCCTGTGCAGCTGCTCTGGCGATCCTGAGGATTCCCTCCCTGTCCCTCCAAGCCATGGCTCCAGGCAGGCACCTTACCTCCCTCCCTCTCCCCTTCCTTCCCCAGTTCTACCTTCCTAATAATGGAGTCTCCTACCAGGAGTTGTTTCCTTCCCTTGTTGGCTCCCATGCCACACTCCTATGGGTCTTCTTTGTGTATGTTCCTTGGTTTCCACTGCAGGTGCCTCCATAGAGAAACCACACTTTGCCAGAATGTCATATGAATTGTGGAAAGGTACAACTGGAGGGATGCACCTCTGTTCCACCACCCTCACCTTCCCTGAGCCCACTGTGGTCCAACCACTCCTCCTTCTTGGCAACCTCTGAGGCAACGGCAGTGGCCCTGGTGGTCCCTGGATGGGAGAGGAGGGGAGAGTCCATAGGCCACCAAAGACTCATCTGTTTTTTCCTCTTTGAACCTTGGCTTCAAAAACTGCCTGACAACAAGTGGCAGAGTGTAGCAGAGTCAAGAGTACTAAGGCTGAATTGGGGGGGCACATTCCAGCATGAATAGATTAGTTGCCTGTAACATGTTCAAATTGGAGACATTATTCTAGGAAGAGGACATGATCTCAGTTTTCTGCATTATCAGTTGCATCAATAAGACTGAACAGAGATGTTTGATCTACTGTACTGCCTCAGGACACAGGTATATGCCTTGAAGCTCAGAAACAATATATTCAAGGCTAACCATAGGAAATACTTCTAATAGAGAGTACTAAACCTATGGAACAGCCTACAAGTGATGACAGTGGACATCAAGACAGTACAGGCTTTCAAGCTAAACTTGGGCAAATTTATGTTTGCCAAAGGAATCACTGGCTATTCTGAGTAGCAGAGTGGGTGGTAGGGTACCCCATTATGTTAGCAACCACTTACACAGTGTACTTACTCATATCTACTTCAGAAGCAAAGAGCAGACACGATAGACCTGATTCTACCAACCTTAAATTATATGGTATCATGTTAGTTAGGTTGTTTGGTTGGTTAGTTAGTTAATTACTTAGTTAGTTAGTTAGAAATGTCACTATTGTCATGTCCTCATCTGAGGGCAACACCTAATGTCCAAGCCAGTTGCAGTTGCTGCCTTAATTTGTATTAAACAGCCATCACAAGAAATAACTTTTGCATAGCAGTGTATTAAACAAAAGGTGCCATTATATATTTCAGATTTGTTTTCCTATCATCCTCTAAAACCAAGGCTAAAGTCAGCAGAAAGGCTTTGAATTTAATGTCCAAGAGTGAAGTCTCATATAGGCCAGCTATCCCTTGCCTTTAAAGGCTCAAAGCAGCATACTACATACGAACAAACAAAATTGCCATCAGAAACAGGCCATTTCTGTCTATCTAGTCTGCTTGAGTGTGCAGCTCTCAGATGAATTTAGGGGAGTTGCCCCCCCTTTCCTTTCCACATAGAGTTTTCCTCCTTCCCTCTCACATCCCCTTACTTATCCAACCTGAAGCCTCTGTCCTGTGGTGTCTCACAGGGTTCAGTTTTGTTCACAGTGTACATGCTATCATTAGGGGGCATTATTTGATGGTATGGGCAGGGTTTCCACTGCTATGCAGATGATAGCCAGCTATACCTGTCTTGTGCACCTGATTCTTTGATGGCATTAGTTGTATTTAATTACTGTCTTGAGGAAATCTAGTCCTGGATGTTCCGAAATTGGCTTAGACTCAACCCCAAAAAGACTGAGGTTTCCTTCTGCCAAGTTCTCCCAAGCACTATCACCCATCTTTCCTGGGACTTACCCATTGCCTCCTTTGACATATTTGGCTTTCCATGTATTTTTGGGCTTTTGATCCTCAGGTCCCCTTGAGACATTCTCAACAAGCCTCAGGAGGTTGGCTGTTACAGTTGATGATGCAGGACCTGAGGAGGGATGCTTTCATCATGCTGCTCATTTGTGGTGTTCAGCCTAGTTGCTTCCATCCCCTTTTAACCATCAGTGCTCATGGGGCTCTAGAACTGCACAAAATGGCATAGCTTCCTCAAGTCCAACTGACATCCACCTGTCAACTCTGGCCCTGTTGCATTTTCACACATTGCCCATAACTGGCAGCACTGTTGTAAAGGCAGGGGCCCTCCATTTCCAGATTATGAGAGAGGCCTTTGCGATGCTTGATCTTCCTCCCTCCAGCTGGCCCCTGATGACTGGCTCATTCTTAAACTTTGGTCACCGGCATTGCATGTGACAATCCTAATGGTGCACTGATAGGCCAGCAGCCGTTACCATTATTAAACATAGTCTATTTCTCCAACTAAAGCACAGTGGTGCAAGTACTAGTACCACTTTTACATACTCTACCAATCAGCTATATGAACTAATCTGTTACATTTCACCAATCTCATGGTTATTCAATAAGGGAGTTAAAGCCCCCTCAGTGTTTAGCAATATTATTTCAGTACGACTTTGGCTTGCTGAGCTTGGCATTCAGTATGGAGCTGAGGGACATCTAGCACTTAAGTAGGTGCCCCAGCTCCCTTCTAATTTCATGCTGTATATCACACAGAAAACTAAATGTTCTTTTTACAGTGCCACACTTAAAACACCTGAGTAATGGCGTAATGACCTGCTATTGTTCCTTAATATGCTAAACAGTCTAATACTAATCAAGGTATTCAGCTTTGCAGTAAAAAACCTGTAAAGACTGTATCCTCTGCAAATATCCTTGCTTTCATATTAAAGCAAGTTGTATTGGAGATGTAAGGAAGGTTACACACTGCTAATCCTGTCCCTAGTTAGTGTATTGTTATGCAACCCCACATTGTGCCAAAACACACCTATTTTAGAATGGTTGTAGTAGTACATATCAATAGTTGCACCCCTTTTATAAGCCTGACTGGACCCCTTTGACTTTTAGGCTCAAGTGACTTATGTATTGCATGAAGACTCTGCTGTATATTGTCGATACATATATAATACATGAATCTGCATGTTTTTAGTTGCACAACCCAGAAAAGCTTTGTGTAATGGTGCATATGTGCTAACGAACAAGGTTGTAAGGCTCTACATGTCCATACCATCTGTTTGAAGGTGTGAAATGTATTTTTGGGATTGTACTATAAAAACACATTATTCTAGAGCCTGTCACCCAAAGGACACCACAGCCAGTATTGCTTTTGGTTGCTCAGTCAGAATACATTTATTAAAACTTTGTCATTCAAATTTTCATCAGCAATACCAAGTTCTTTAACATACCATATTTAAAACATTTATTTTCATATTCTCTTTATTCAAACTATCACAATTTCTATAATATTTTCATCACATTTCGTATTACATTTTATAACACACGTTTCTTCCCTCTCCACCCTCCGGATGTGAACCCGAAGGGGTCTTTCTTTCCTTTCTGTTTTCTTTTTCATCCCCCCGATGTAAACCTGAGGGGTTATCTCTTGCTCTCTGGGCCAGGTCCAATTCCTGCCCCCCATTTCCATTCCTTAGTATCCACACCCTTTCCTCTTGTCTGGGCCAGGTCCAATTTCTCACCTCCATTTTCTATTCCTGGGTGTCCATACCCTTGTTTCTCTTATACCCCACCTTGGTGTAACTCCAGAAATTCCCCCCTCCCTCCAAAAAATATTTTCTTTCTCATTCTTCCCTCACTGTATCCCATAATTACCTGGGTGTCGGGTGGGAAACCAAAATTTACTTAGCAAAAGTGAGAGAGAGCTCCCTTGTGCAGTCCCTTATAACCCTCCTTTTGCACCCACCCCTTTGCTCTCTTTCTCTCTCTATCTCTCTCTCCCTTCAACCTATCCCTGGCTCCCTTTTCTTAATGCCTCACCCCATTTTGTGAGGTCATCTTCTCTGGAGCCAAGCCCTCCTCTGCTTTCCCTGGCCCTCCCCCTATGGCCAGTTTTTCAAACCCCGCCCCTTGGTTCCCCATTCCCCCAACCCCCCATTCTCTGTCCCTCTTTCTGGGCTTCCAGACCTATAACAAAGTGGCTTATCTTTCAAGAGACAATCTTTCTTGTTCTAGAGCCTTTTGCCCAAAGAAGAACACCACACCCAGTATTGCTTTTGGTTGCTCAGTCGGCATACCATTTATTAAAACTTTGTCATTCAAATTTTCATCAACAATACCGAGTTCCTTTACATACCATATTTAAAACATTTATTTTCATATTCTCTTTATTCAAGCTATCACAATGTTTATAACATTTTCATCACATTTCATATCACATTTTATATCACACTTTTCTTCCCTTTCCACCCTCCTGATGTAAATCCGAAGGGGTCTTTCTTTCCAGTCTGTTTTCCCTTTCCTCCCTCCGATGTAAACCTGAGGGGGTTATCTCTTAATGTCTGGGTCAGGTCCAATTCCTATTTCCATTTTCTATTCCTGGGTGTCCATACCCTTTTTTCTGTTACACCTCACCTTGGTGTAGCTCCAGAATTTCCCCCCTTCCCCTCCAGAAAATATTATCTTTCTCATTCTTCCACTAGCCCTTCTCCAGCTTGCGTTGGAAGGCGGGCTTCCTCCCAAACTCCTTCCTCCTTGTGAAAACCTCAACCCTGCATCAATACCCCTCTTGATTTTTGTGATGGCAATGTGTTTTCCCCTCTCTACCAGCTGTGTCCCTCTGTTCTATACAACCCAGCTATTATTTTCCTTATGTCATCCTGCCACCATCACTTTCACCCCCCCAAACCTTGACAATAATTTTTTCTTCTCTTCAGTTCTTTCTCTTTCTGGACCCTCTCTATGGCCTTGTATTCTTTGAGTGTGCCCCCCATCTCCTTCTTACTGCCATCTTCCACTACCCAACCTGACTCTAAGTCCATCCTCTCATGCACTCTCTGGTCATTCCACCTCTGATTAAACATAAGTAACCACAGACGTGCACCTACATCACTTGTCACCCAGGTGCACCATAATGCATTTAGGTTCTGGATTAGTCTGGCAGCTTCCGTCCATCAAAGGCATAACAGGGCCCTTGATGTACCCCTTCCATGCCCTTTCACCAGATCCATACCTTTTGTTGCCCAAAACAAATTGTTCAACCCCCCCGGCAGGCTTCTGTTCGGCCTGTCTCTTTGCATACCATATTCAGAAATGTCTCCTGCTCCAGTACTTCTGTCCCGCAGCCGGTCTCTACAACATATAAACAAATGTTGTGAACCACTTATTTTTATATGCATACTGCCCCTCAACTTGCTCCAGTTTCCTGTGGATAGATAAAACTCTTCCTTAGTGATTTCCACTTCTGATGCCTTTTTTTTTTGCAGCTGGGTGTTCCCCCGCTCAAATTTCTCAAGCTATCCTTCAACACAGATTGGGCTGCGGCCTCAGAGCTGCTCCACTCTTGCTGCATGTGGTAATTATTTTCCCGTGTTTCCCTCATGGGGCCATGCCCCCTTCTTTTGCACTCTGACTATGATTCCCTGTTGCACCTTATTCATGCAGGTGAATGAACAACCAGCCCCCCTCCACCAGTTGGCCGGAAGTCCTGAAATTTCCTCATTGCTTGGATTGGGCTCTCAGTCCCACCATATAACCTTTTCTTCCCTAAGCCACCATCCGCTGGCTCCCCTAGCCCATGCCCATAAACCTTCCCCCATCAATAACCACCTCAATGGTACAGCAGCAGGCCTGTGGCAGAACCTCCAACAGTCCTCCCCAAGCAACTGTTCTGATATGGGCCTTCTTTTATTTCATTGATTTTCTGTTACACCATCATCATGCTTTTTCTGATTACTCCCCTACTGAGAACCTCCCAACCTTTTGCAGTACTTATGCCACCTGCAGCACCAGGTAGAACCCCCATGGTGGCATTGACCATCCTTTACCTATCCCAGCATCATGACATTGGCTACTTGTCAGTCCCCGATTGCCCACTTCCATCCATGTGGCACTGAGCTCTGACAGCTTGATACACTGTCAAGAGCTCTTGTCCCTTATCTTCAGGTCATCCCTGACCACTACACTCAAAAAACCACCCCATGATATGGCCCTCTTTTGCAACGGCCATGGCTTGAGCCAGGGGATATGTAAATGTGTGCCCTATCCCCGTACCTTGCAAGCAAGGTGCCAGTGATCTAATACTCACTGCACCATCTGAAGCATCACTCGTTTGATTTATTTCATCCTCCAACCTCTTAATGAAGTCCCCTTCTGCCCAGGGAGCCTACCACCCTTTTCTGCACCTATTACTAAAAAAATCCACATTTCTTAACAGTGCCTTGGACCCTCTGTCCTTTTCACCCTACCAGTGTTGCTCCCAGACCCCAATACCCATCTTCAACAGTCCTTCATCAATATTTCCATCCCTAGCATCCTTTCGCCTCTAGATCCCCCTTTTTTTTTTTTGTGGAGTAATGTACTGCTGCCCAATACTATCATTTTAAGCCCCCCCCCCAGCAGATGAAGCTTTCTCTCCTGACCTGGAGAACAAAACCTAGTACTCAAAGATGCCATGGTGGAAGATTACTGCAGCTTCCCAAACCATGGGCCATAGTGGCAAAGGTCAAGTGGGTAATGTAAATCCTTCCCCAGGCTGAAGTCATTCCCTTAAATTAAGTAGTCCTGCTATACCCAGGTCATCTGGCCTCTCATCCCACCCCTCCCCTCTATCCCCCTACCACTAAGGGTGCCACTGTATCCCACTCACTGACTGGCACCCAACCAACCCCTGTTATCCTGAAGTGGAGGTGAAGCTCCTCCCACCCTCTGACTGATGTTAAAGATCATAAGCAACCCATATGCCCCCTCCAGACTTAAAATTGTCCTAACCCCAACTGTACTCCCATGGCTCAGGCTGGAAATGCTGTGCTACTCCATAGCAGCCGTTAGGATGTATTATCTTTTTTTTTTTTGCCTTTAAATTCCAAGGTTGATTGTCCCCACATCCTCCTTCCAATTAGTGCAGTCAGTGCACCTAAAAACTCTAAGATATTGCATTCTGTACCACTCGTCCTGTCTGCCCCCCCCCACGGAATTCACCTCAGGCCAAGGGCCTTCCAAATGTCATGGCACCATTAGCAGATCAGCCCACAACTGGACTGGATACCTCTCCTCCTGTGCCTAGGTGATTGGTTGATAATGGACACATGTCAGACATCATTGTGATAAGCAACTCCCTGGGCACTGGCAACAGCCATTGCAGAACCGTGATACTGTGGCTGGGACCATCAGAAATGTTACTATATTGGTAGGGCTGTCTCCACAATGATTGGCGTTGGATACTGTGCAAGGAAAATTATGGCCCTTCCACTATCATTCCTTACGATAAATTGGCAATGCTGTCCACCTCCACCAGAGGCATAACCTTCCAGTCTGCGATCCAGCTGCTTGGGATCATGGCCTCTTACCTAAATCTCTCCAGCTGTCCATGACAGCACCTGCCACACCTAGCATGATTCCACTTCAGCACTGAGATTCTGTTACCAGCCCTTCCGTGAGTCTAGGTTGTTTCTTCTCATCACAACACTTGATCTGCATAACACTCCCCACAGCCACCCTAAATAGCCACTAATCTAGCCTGACACCTCCCACTAATGGTCCACAAGGCTGCAAGCCTCCAAAGCTGGGGATACCTTCAAGCCACTGCCATGGAGCAATTAAAAGTGCTCTCCAACTGAATTGAAATTCCCTGGCAATATGCTAGGAACCACCAATACAATCAGGCTATCACACACACACACACACACACACACACACACACACACTTCCCGGCGTTGGGCCTATGGTCATATGTGGCTGAGGGCCTGGCCTTGCCATCAGCACTGGTACTGTACTGTGAGTAAGGGGAAGCAAATATGGTCTCTTGTGAGCAGTTAGTGCACCACCCCCCCCCGCAGCCCCCATGCAGTTGCTGCCACACGGTTATTTACTTTTTTTTTTGCTGCTATGCCCCATAACCTCATCCAATACATTGGTTCTAATCCCAAGCAGATGTGTCCCACCCACAGGAAAATCAGGCCAAAAACCAAAAATTCGAAATTGTTGTATGGTCTCGCCTTGTAACCTTAACCACAGGAATTTGGAACAAACTAACCTGTACTATTTCCACCAGCTAGAACCAGCTTGCCCCCAACTGAACCGGGAATATTGTCAACACAATGTGCCCTCTTCAAAGAAGCCCCCCCTTCCCTTTGTAGGATAGGATGTGCAGGTTAAACTCAGTATTTTATTTCTTAAAATTGACCATTTCCAAAGCATACTCGGGCACCACCCCTTTAAATACCTAAGTACTGAAATGGGATTATTGTCACCAAAATGTGCCCTTTTCGAGGAAACTCCTCTTGTAAAATAGGAAGTGAAGGTTAAACCTAGTATTTTATTAGTTAAACTTTGTTAAAATTGACCATTTCCCAAAGTATACTCAGGCACCACCCCTTTAATACCCAAGGAAACAACTATCTTAACAGTTGTGATGGGACTCATAACCTAAATATTGCAGCATCGATCACCCTGGCTATCCTGATGAAGAGCACTGATCAATGGCAAATCTCTTAGAATATCTGCTGTTATTACCATGCTAAAAGGGTTTTTTTTTTTTGCTTTATTTATTTTTATTGCACCCCGTTTTGTTTTTAGCTATTGTTCTTCTACCACAGGCCCTGCCCACTATGCTTTTTATTTATTTATTTATTTATTCATATTGTCTTAACTGTGCTGCATTCCGAAATTTTTTTCTGGTCAATTTTCCCTACTCTTTTGAGTTTAGGCTTATCATGGTGCTGTCCCCTGATTGCTGGAATATCCTTAAAATTGTGGCTGCCATGCGTCCCTGCTTCAAAATGGCTACCACCACCTGGTCCCAATTCCAATCAGTGGCCACCATGTAGTCCCTTGTTTGATCCCTAAACTTCCACTCGGCTAATTCTACCTTGGTGTCTGCCTGCCATAAAACTGGCCGTGCAGTGACCTGCTGTCCGTAAATGAGCCTACATGGCTCCCCATCAGCTTCTGTGACACATGGTCTCCCTTATTAAATTTGGGGCCTCATGCAGCCCTTACTTCCCTACCACCAGCCACTCTGTTGCCTGATTCAACCAAAAAGAACTTCAATGGATTTGGTCTGGGTCAGAAAACTGGCCATGCAATTCTCTGCTGTTTAATCATGCTCTCCCCTCACACCCCCCCATGTGGTCGACCTAGTGTACATTCTCCATCCACAAACCTTTCCACTGGCCAGGATAACTCCATCACTTCAGCCTTTTTTCTTTCCTGCACCACTTGTCTGAAGCTGAACAAAAAGATGCCCTGCTGGAACCACTAGCAGTCCTTGACTTTCTCTTCCCCACCAAGTAGTTGCTCACTCATCCCCTGATTTTATGAGCTTCAGTTTTGTTAGGAGAGCCCCTGTCCCCCCCATGGTCAGGGCTGCATTGTGACCTCCCAGGGCCATAGCATCAATACAAACCACCTTGTGGCTCACCAACAAACCCCCTTTATGCTGCTGTCCCCCATCACCCTCCCCGCAGAACTCCTGGCCCTTCGATCCGTGTGCCTCTTTCTGGAAATTCTGTTGCATATAACTGCACTCTCCCCACCTTTTCACCTTATCCACACAATCAGTTTCCCTGTGCTTGTGCGGATTCTTGTCATAACCCCCATGTCTCTGCATTGTTCAGGCCATGAGTCAGTCAGGACCTCCTTTTTCTCTTTGCTCCACAACCCCTCTCAGCACGCGTCTTCCCCTTTACCACTATGCCCACCTCTCGTTTTGTCCAATCCCCTTTTTCGACATCAACCGCAATGGTCATTTTGCTTCCCAAGGGATTAGAATCACCAGTCTTCTGCAAGGACACCAACCACTACAACCCCCACTCGCAAGCAGGAGGCTCCATAGCGATCAACTTATTCACCTCTCCTACACTTAGCGACTCTGCACTATTGGACTCCATGGGATTCAAATCTCTGACAAGTAAAACTATAATAGGTGGCTCAGCAGATCCAATAGCCTGGCTATACTTAATGAATCCCACCATGACAAATAGCTGCTAGCAAAGCCAAACCTCTGGCAATCCTTCACCTTCTTGATTCTCTTAGCTGTTTCCACCAAAACACCTTGTTCTAAACCAAAATCCTCCTCAGTAGTGCCTTGCCAGAAATGACTACCTCCAGATTAACTAGGCAACTTCTACTAAATGCTACCACCAGTACTTCATTTTGGAAATAAACTGCAAACTTACACCATGCAGCAGTTAAAAACCCATGAACTTACTCATATTCATTATATAAAGATTCTTTTTTTTAAACTGTTTCATTATAAAGGTTTAATTTACCAAATATTTACTTGTTTCAGGACCTCGCCGACTGATGTGCTAAACAAATCAAAATTTGCCTAGCAAAAGTGAAAGAGAGAGCTCCCTTGTGCAGCCCCTTATATCCTTCCTTTTGCACCCACCCCTTTGCTGTCTTTCTTTCTCTCTCCACCTTCAACCTATCTCCGGTCCCCTTTTCTTAATGCCCCACCCTATTTTGTGAGGTCATCCTCTCTGAAGCTGAGCCCCCCCTCTACTTTCCCTGGCCCTCCCCATGGCCACTTTTTCAAGCCCCACCCCTTGTTTCAAAGTTCCCCCTATCCCCCATTCTCTGATCCTCCTTCTGGGCTTCCAGGTCTATAACAAAGGGGATTGTCTTTCAAGAGACAATCCTTCTTAGTATCCTCATTCTCAAGAAAATTCAGGTAGTTAATCTCCTTCTATGACTAAAGAAAATACCACCAATGAAATATATTTGGGTAGAATAGCTGTCATCTTTGATTTCCTATCTTTCCTTTTATTTGTTTTTATTTATTTAAAAGTTGATTACCATGAAAGGCACACTGAGCCAGGGCTTTTTTCCAGCTATGATCTGGGGTCTTTACAAATCAAACAGTAAAAGCACAGAAATATAGATAGATGAGTAAAAAAACAACAATATTGGGAATAAATACAGAATTATGGAGCACACTGTATACAAAGGTAAAAAAGACAAATAGAATAACATGTCTTAAGTACAGTAACTTCAACTTAAGGTACATGTGTGCAAAACACAGTCCAAAGAGAAAATAAAAACACATTAGTATAGGTGTAGGCAGTCAGAGGGGCATCAGTTAGGTTAAACATAAGTAACTGGGTGCAAAAACTTAATCTTGGGATTAATACCTACATGAGGGGTGGTGAGGGGTGTCCTGAAAGGATGGAGTGTGGACTGGCTGGAGGGATGAGGGGGTGGGGTTGAGAAATAGGAGCATGTAGTGTTAGGAACAGCTTTGATCAAGGATTTTAGGGCTGCAAGAGTGAGGGAGTGACAAGTGTCACATGGCAGCTGGTTTCAAAAGTAAGGAAGGTGGTATGAGAAAGCTGACGGGCCTATACCAGTATGAGTATGGGGTAAGGAGGGAGAAACTACGAGTGTCCCTGAAATGGCGAGACTAGGTGGTGGGAAAGGAAGGTGAAAGACAGGAGTTAAGATAGGAGGGAAGAGTACCAAACTAGAATATGGCAATGAAGGTAAGGCTATGGAGATGGTGCCTTGTAGGCAGAGACATAAGGGAGAGGGTGGAGTAGAGAAGACAGTGGTGAGTGAGAGGGGGCCATGATGTGGCAATCAACAGAACTAATTTAGCAGGGTGTCAAGTTTGGTGAGGGAGATAGCATATGCAAAGCTACAGAGTATGTCTGCATAATTGAATACAGGGAGAAGAATTTTACTAAGTCACGGTGCATAGACTAGGGTAGGCAATCATTGTGGTGGTGGAGAGCTCTGAGTTTTGGGCAGAGTTTTGCACAGATGAAGTCAATGTGGACTGAGAAATCAAGGTTGCTATCTAGCCAGACTCCTAAATATTTAAAAGAATTTACTTTGTCAAAGGGAGTACCGTCAAGGCTGCTAAAAGTATGGGGGTTCTGAAAGCTGGATAGACATTGTCTTGCTCCGGAGAACATGGACACAGTCTTTTTAGAGTTTAGTTTTAATTAGTTTTTCTGGAACCAAGTTTGCACTTTGTCAAAATCATGTTGTAATGGGGAGATGACATCGGCAGCAGTGGGACCAGAGAAGTATAGCACCATGTTGTCCTCGTACGTATAGATATTTGAAGGTAAGCAGATGGAGGAAAGATCATTTATGAATAAGGAGAAGAGAATTGGGCCAAGTATTGATTTTTGAGGGACACCAGCTTGGATAGGGAGGGAGGATAGGACATCTCAAACTTGCACCAATTGAAGTCTGTTATGAAGATAAGATCAGAGCCAGTTTCTGGCAGGAGGGGCAAGGCCAGAGGAGTGAAGACTGTGGATTAGGAGGTGGTGAGATACCGAGCCAAGGGCCTTTGACAAATCTATGACGATGGCAGCGGTGACATGGCCATTGTCCATAGCAGATTGAATGGAGTTGGTGACATGAAGCAGGGAGGAGACTGTGTAGTATTGCTTCCTGAAACCAGATTTTAAGGGTGAGAGGCAGTTGGCTTCAGAGAGGTGCTCCAGGAGTCTGGAGTACATTAGTGACTCTTGAAGTCTGGTGAGAGCAGGTAGGAAAGAGATTGGCCTGTAGTTGCCAGGGGATGTGGGATCACTGCCTTTGTGGAGGGGGAGTATCTTAGCAACCTTCCACACTTGGGATACTGAGCTGGTAGAGAGGGAGAGGTTAAGCATATTGGTGGGGGGGGAGGCAATGGCAGGTGCGGGTATTCAGAGAATCTTGGGGTGGAGACCATCTGGGCTAGTTTTGGAAGAACTGAGTGCCGAGAGTGCTTTATAAACCTCTTGGGGGTTATGGGGGGGATTAAAGCCTGTGTCCGAGTGGGAGGAAGAAGGTCCACCGGGGTGGCGGAGGGGTGATCAGGGAGGGCACAGGTGATAAAGAATGAGTTAAAGGAATCAGCGATTTGTTCAGAATAAGCTATTGGTGAACCATTAACATTTAGAGTGAGGGGGACCTGTGACACAGGAAGGTCTAGGAGAGTGGAGGACTTTCTAGAAAGATGAAAGTGACCTGGACTTCGCATGTAACTGTGATTTGAAGAAAAGAGCTTCAGTGTTTCTGATGGCCTTGGTACAGGCATTTCTGTGGGACTTGTAGCACTGGAGCAGCAGAAGGTAGGGAGGTAGCCATGAATTGGGCCTAAAGTTTATCCCTGGCTCTGCAGAGGGTGAAGAGGTCTGGGATTATCCAGGGATGCTGAAGATGCTTAACCCTGACTTTTTTTAAGGGAATGTGGTGATCCTAGGCTCTGGTTAAGGTGTTGTAGAAAGACTGGAGTGCTGTATCAACGTCCAGGGCTGAGTAAGTTGGAGACTAGTCCACTTGGGTATGGTCATGGAGAAGGGAAGTGGAGTCTAAAGTGTGGAGGGGTAATAACATATATATTTGGGGGCCAATTTTGTGATTAGGGCCTTTCTTACACAGCGTGTGATGCAATGATCACTTAGGGTATCTGGGATTATACCAGCGCTGAGATGTGGTGGGGGTGGGAGGAGAGCACCTAGTCTCGGAGAAAATGGTTAGAGGATCTGGGATTTAGGCAAGTTGGCTCAGTTATCAGCTGCGAGAGGTTTAATGCTTCAGTTTTGAGGGTGGTGGGTTTAAAGGATGGGTGTGCCAGTCCGTATTGTAGTCACCAAAGAGGATCAGCTCACCCTGCAGTATGAGAGAAGTGATGGTAGAGATGCAGTTGACAATGGAGTTTTGGCCTGCTATGGGGGAGCTGTATAGAATTCCAATATAGATTGGGAGCATGGAGGGAAGGCAATGGGGAACAACGAGGAGCTCATGGGAGGATGGGCAGGCATCACAGTGAGGATGGAGCATGAGAGGGAATTTCAGGAGAAAATTGCTACACTACCATTGCACTTGCCATGGTCCTGTCTGATTAGGTTGAAGTTAGGGACTGAGATAGGCGAGTCTGGGATTTTGGCAGAGATACACACAGGACGTCAGGAGAGTGCTGGGCAACCCATTCCTTGAGAGTGTCCATTTTTGGAAGAAGGCTTCTAGCATTCAGATAGAAAATGTGTAGGCTCTTAGGTAGTTCAGATGGAGTAGAAGAGGGTGTGGTTCCAGGGTTTGATTTCAAAATCTAAGAAGAGGAGTAGTAGGAGAAGGAATAGGGAAAGTTGGGGGGGCTACTTTTATCTCCTGGGTGAACGAGAACAGGTAGTATGAGAGGAGAGCTGGATGCATTCAAGGAGGGCCACAAGATGTAGTAAGGAAGAGAAAAGTAAACTAGGATGAGTTAGTGCTCAGGAGGGGAGGAGTTGGAGGGGCAGCTGGGAGGTGCCATGAGAGTGGGGAGGGTCAACAGGGGAGACAGGGCTAGGTAGTGTAGTGTAGTCATATTGAGTTGGGGTGGGAGGGAGGGTGAAGGGTGGGTGATGGGAGAGGAGAGGAAGTAGATTTGATTGGCAGGGGCAGAGGGAGGCATCCTGAAAGGGAATACAGGGAGATGTGCGGTGGGGAGTAAGAGGGAAAAAAATGAGGGTAGGACTCAGGAGGCAGGAGTAGAAAAAGAATAGGGAGAATATAAGCATTCTTGAGGAGGAAGAGTGATGGGAAGTACAAAAAGTATAGGCTCCGAAGTCTTGTAGGAGCACTTAATACTTAATATTTACTTAATAAAGTAAATGGATGTCTCTCTTCAGTCTAGTCTTTGCAAGGTGCCATATTTATGACTTTATTGTCCCCATTTGCACATTGTATGCTGCAGATCAGATAAAGCAATTGCATTAATGTAAGAAGATGGAAAGGAACAATTTTCAGCATTATGTGAATTTTAGCCTATTAAATTGTAACCTTTCCTTTTTTTATGGATAGAGATGGGCAAAATCTGCAAATTTTGTTCCATGAAGTATTTTGCGAAATTCACAAAATATTTCACAGGTGAAATTCTGCATTTTTGCACCTATGAAATATTTTGTGAAATACATGAAATTCACAAAATATTTCACGGGGTGAAATTCCTGAATTTGCTGGAATTTCACCAGTGAAATTAAATTTTGCTGCATCTCTGTCCATGAATTCCATGGAAGATAACACAAAAAACAAGCTTAGAAACCTTGAGGTATTCACATACATTTCCATAGGGTTCCTTGGAAGTCAAAATACAATTGACAAGATTTTCCATGGTTTCCTTGATTAAAACCTGTATCCCTAGTAGTTTATCTCTAGACTAGCATGGAAAGATATACTTTTCCATGGAGTTCCATGCTATTGCATACTGTTCTAAGTTGTGTGTGCCTCTTTCAATAGAAAGCACTGATTGGAACAATAGGAAATCTTGCCACTTCCATTATACTTTTCACAAAACTATGGATACGTGTTCAGATACTCGATAGTTTCCAAAATATTTTTCAATGGCATATTTTTGTGGAAACCATGAAAGATCACAGGAAACCGTGGAAAGTCAAGAGAAGGAAAATTAGATACAGAAGATGCTATTATTTCAACAAATGCATATGTGTGGGCTGCTAAATCACATTTTCTGTGTTTTAAAGCATATGGTTTTCTTGAAATATTTGCCTACAGAGAAGTTGTATTATTACTTAATTTATTGTTTAGGTCATTTTCCATTTGTAGGCAAGCATCTTCTTATTTTGAACAGTCAACATGTATATTTCAATAGATTTCTAAGGATTTAGGAATCACACCTTATAAAAGAAACACAGGAAGCCCATAAATATCTGTTTTATTTTTTGTATAGAACAAAACACAGCAGGAAGGTCCATACTCTCCAGTGATATAATAACTAAGTTATTCAGATGCAGTATATCAAAATAAGTATGTAGAACTAGCTACAGTATCTTATAGGAAACACATACTGTAGCTGAAGGACTAGTATACATAGATTTTGGAGATAATGCAGTGCATTTGTGGAGCAAGAACAACAGAGAAATATGCTGAAAAATGGGGTACTATACAATGAAAATGAGGACAATTGGTTCCTAGTTTCCTTTCATTTCAACTGAAAAGCCTAAGCAGAGCAGATCAGAGATACATAATCAATGTCTCAAAGGCTGCCTAAAACCTCAGCATTTTACACAATTTACCACATGCAGTAGATGGTATTCAATCTGGAGACTTGCGTATTATGGTTTATTACTGTATGTAAAGGATAAGACATGAAAAATTGAACATTATGATCACTGTGGCATGTTAATGCATCGACTATTGGGTTTGAACACAAAGGTACATTGGCATAGCCCAATACCCACTTTGAAATGTCTTATTCTGCCTATGCTGTAAAATGGCTAAAATGTTTTTGTAATGAGAAATGAATCCAGTCTTCTAAGTGGATTTGGGAAATCATTGCCCCTTTAAGAATGTTTTTGCAATGAGAAATGAATCAAGTCTTCAAAATGGAGTTGGAAAATCATTTCCCCTTTAAGAACTGGATCCCTTTACACTTGATCTGTGGGTCCATTATCCTATTACCACCAATTAGAAACTATGGGCTCTAAGCACAACAGTGCATAGTGCCTATGTGCCCAACTCAACTTGGGAGTGTTGCACAGCAGGATCCAGTGGAACCCCGGGAGTCACTCACAACACATGTACAACTCCTTGTGCAAAAGACCCACCCAATCCACAGCTACACACCACAGGCATGCCAGGGAATGCCAGGGGATGTTGTCAGCACTCCACACCCTTAACTAAGGAATGGAGTGCTGGGTCAGGGTGCCAGATGGGGATCCCGGCCACAAATATTACGTGCCTTCCCCCAAAGGACACCTACCAGTGGCGTAGGCACCTGTACCCATGCCACACTGCTGTCCCACCCCACTGGGCAGATGGGGAGGGCTGGGGAAGCCATTCAGGCAGGTGCCCATACTTTGTAACAAACCAAACCTACACTTTCCCGCACTTCCCCACTCCCATGGTGCAAGAGATCCCCTCAGGCATTTGATTGGGTGCCGCTTGCATCCTACACCCTGCCCCATGCAACCCTAATCCAGAACCATGTGGTTGTGCACCAGGGGGTGCAGGGTCATGGCCAGATGCCCTGCAGGTGCTTGTGGTCATGAATCAACACACACTGTGCCTGTCCATGGCTGCGTATGGCACACGAGGCGGGTACGATGGTTTGCCACACATTTTACACAGTTTTGTGCATAGCCCCCAAAATTATGTTTATGCCATCACCCTTTTAAGAAAAATCTAATTTAGTTCAAAACAGCTGTAAATCCATGTGAGCTGCTAATTAGACCTGTTGGAGAATAGAACTCCTTTCCTACTTGTTGGCTTTAAGCGAATAAAATTATTATATAGAAACATAGATTTTGTTGGCAGAAAAGGACCTTTAGGCCCATCCAGTCTGCCCCTTGTCCCTGCTTATGCTGTCACCACTGACCCTAGCTGGTCATAGGTGTCAGTCCCTCACCCATTCCTCTACCTAATATATCCCTGTGCCTATCCCATGCATGCATGAAGCTCTGCACAGTCTTTAGCCCCGCTACCTCCTCTGGCAGGCGGTTCCAGTCATCCAGCACCCTTTCCATGAAGAAGTATTTCTGCACATCTCTTGTTAACTCCCTCCTCTTAGTTTCATTGCATGCCCCCTTGTTCTAGGACACTCCTTCCTCTGAAACAGTCCCTCCATTTGCACGTTGTTAACTACTGTGAGGTACTTCTACTGTAGGTTTCAATCATGCCCCCTCTCACTCTCCTCTCTTCCAAGGAGTACATATTGAGTTCCTGCAGCCTTTTCTCATATGGCTTCTCATGAAACCCCCTCACCATTTTGGTCACCCTTCTTTGTACCACTTCCACCCTTTCAATGTCCTTCAGGAGGTGCAGCCTCCAGAACTGGACACAGTACTCCAGGTGTGGCTTCACCAGTGAGCGATACAACGGCAGCACCACCTCCCACCTCATGCTAGAATTCCCTCTCTCAATGCACCGCAGCATCCTTCTAGCCTTCCCCACTACTTTGTCACACTACCCAGCTACCTTGAGGTCATCAGATATGATGACCCCTAGGTCTCTTTCTTGCTTAGTGACTGTAAGCTCCACTCCCCCATCTTATACACAGCCCCTGGATTCCCATGCTCCAAGTGTATGACCTTGAACTTTTTGACATTGAAACCCTGCTGCCACCCATAGACCATTTCTCCAGTTTCCTTAGATCCCTTTGCATTTGCTCCACCCCTTCCTCAGTGTCTACTCTGTTGCAGAATTTTGTATCACCCACAAAGAGACACACCTTTCCCCTCAAGATCCTTGCAATGTCACTTATGAAAACATTGAAGAGGACCACCCCAGCACTGAACCCTGTGGCACCTTACTAGTCACTCCCCTATCTCCTGAGTGGCTTCCATTTACCACCACCCTTTGCCTCCTATCCATTAACTGGCTTTTCACTTTCTCCCTCTACCCCCAGGCAGCTTAGTTCCTCAACTAGCCTCCAGTGCAGCACAGTGTTGAAAGACTTACTGAAGTCCACATATGCCACATCCACTACTCTCCCTTGATCCAATTCCCTTGTAACCCAGTCAAAGAAATCTACAGTATCAGAATATTTTGATATGACCTCCCACCACGAAACTGTACTGCTGCTAAATTGTTACGTTTATTTCTTTTTTCAAGCATAATATGTAGACGTCAGGTGAAATTAATCTGTCTGTGTATTAATATGACTTTTTCTTGTGTAAAATTGTATTTTTAATTATTTATTTTGATTAGGCATTGCTGTAAGTAGTGGACCCACTAAGGCATTTTGTGGTTTCATTTACTGTAGAAGTACATATTTCTTTGGATGGATTTTGTGTTTTGTTTTTTATGTTTGCTTGTGCACTTCCGCAAGAAGCATATTGCAACAATATGACTTTTTGGAGGTGTGACCCTCTTGTCCAATTCAGTGCTCCATTTAGCTGGTGTGACCATACCACACCAATGGATGCATGCACTGTCTATGACAACAGTTTGGCTGCAGTGGTCTTCAGTTCAAAGAAAACCACCGCTGCAATCAGTGGTGGTAATGTGTGTTTATTTAGCATATTGATATCACACAATTTCTTTGAACCTCCTGCATGTCACTGCCAATGAAATCCCTCCCACTTCCTCCCTCTGCTGCTGTCATCCCTGCTCCTTCAGTCCCTGGCTCACCCTCTGGCTGCAAAGAAATCCCTCCCACTTCCTCCCTCTGCTGCTGTCCTTCCCACTCCTTCATTCCTTGGCTCACCCTCCTGCTGATCAAGTTTTATTTTTTGCCAACAGGATACCCAATCCCCATCGGCTCCAGTCCTCCCCCAAAAAAAACATCCAGGTGGCACACTGGGAGCCCACCCCAGCATGACAAATGTCCCTGTAATTAAGAAAATCTTCCTGTGATGTGTTTTTAATTTTTTTTATCTGTAAAAGAAAAAAATGGACCCTCATTGTCTGCGGTGGCCCCCTCCCTGAACCCGCACCCACCCTTTGTGCAGTTCACCTTCCTACACACCCTCACCCCATACTTGCCTCCAGAGCCCAGTGCAATGATCTTCAGTGGAGCAGGAACACATCTATACTCTTTAAAGCTGACTGCAAACTGAAGAAATGCTGGTAAGCTGTATCATGGTAAAAATGTTTTTTTTTCCCAACATAAGTGGATATTGCAGCCATTTTTACACCTTTTGGCACCAAATTTTCAACATGGGGTTCTTGGGACCCCACCTCGTGAATTCAGTCACTGCCATGTTGTTATTCACCCCAAAAGGTGATTTCGGGGTCACTGCACAGAATCGCGTCTCAGGACTGATTAACAAAATGACAGTGTCACTGTTCATGAGGAGGTCTTCCAAAACACCTATATTGCAAATTTGGTAGATGAATTCCAAAAAATGACTGTGCTATGAGCATGCATTGGCAGTTTCCATGCACATTTGTAACTTCGAGAATTTTAAATATTTTCATTCCAGATGTTCAACATTGCCATTTTTTCCACACCTCCTTATGAACAGTACAGCTGTCATTTTTCACATCTTGCCCAAAATGTGTTTTCTCACATCTGGTGCATAATGGCACAGTAGCTCTGAGATATCAATGTTCGGGATAGATTAAGAAAATCACAGTGCCACTGTTCATGAGCAGAGGTCCCAAAATGCCTATGTTGAAAATCAAGAGGTAAAAATTCCCCAAATAATTGCATTATGGTTGTGTGTTGCGCAGTTTCTACGCACGCTCTTGGCTTCATCAATTTTTTATATTTTCACTCCAGATTTTCAACATTACCATTTTTTTTTTATCATGACATATTTTACCCCTCTTGGCAGCCACTGACCTGCTATCCATCCAGCCACTGCTCAGCTCTACCTCAGATGTGGCATGCCCAGCTGGCATATGCAGCTCTGCCTTTGAGAGGGGCACCCCCTGTTGCCCCCATGCCAGATGAGAAACCATTACCGGCATGCGTATCGGGCATTGTCGGCCGACAGAATGTGGCCATCAAACTGCCACAGTTTGTGTTGCCCCATTTTTGATTTTTCTGTCCCCTGGAAGTGTAAGCATGCAATGACGTCTGGGCACGACATGCCAATGTTTGCCACACTCCATCCTGCTATGCCCCACTCTAGCAGTGCCCCCGATCACAACCATGGGCTGCTGCAGAGTGATGACTCCATGGATCCCTCCCCAGGGATAGGAGAGCAGTCCACCAGATGCTCAATTCTTATCCCCCCCACCAACCCCTGAGAGTCCGGGCCCGTGTCCGAACCCAGGTCACCATAGTGGTGCGAGGTGTGGCGTCCAGTGCCTCAACCCTCAGTGCCACCAGGCCAGCCAACATTACCATTTTTTAACACCTCCTCATGAACAATGCAGCTGTCATTTTTTACATCCTGTTTGAAATGTGTTTTCACATCTGTGGCACCAAATGGCACAGTCACTGTGCAAAATCACCTTTCAGTTAATGAACTGATAGCGTCACTGTTCATGCAGTGGAGTCACAATAAGCCCATGTTGAAAACTTGGAGTGAAAATATCAAGAAATGCCCAGGGCATTAGAGTTTCTGACCATAACACCCTGTGCTATAGGGACTGACAGGCATCAGCGGTGTGACTTGGGACTGTCAACAGTAGTGCTCATGCCATTCCACCCCCACCCCAACCATGCAGCCAGTGACAGACGTCGAGGTGTACCTTGGTCTCTTTGGCCCCAAAGTTCACCCCATTCTCCTATACTGCACCCATTTCAGCATATTTTGCTATGGAATGGGGTGACTGTAAGCCAAACACCCCAAGGCACTCCTCAACACTTATCGGTGTCTGCAGGGTAGTGTGAGGTGAAATGGCATGAGTATTATGGGCAACAAAGCAAAGGCACACCCTAATGCTTGTCCATCTCTGCAGGGTGGGGGTGGGGTTGGCATTACTTCAATATTTCACTGCCATTCCTATTCTGCATCTGTCTAACTCCTGCACTTCCAATGCTAATACCAACAAGCAAACATTCAGCATTGGCAAATGTCTGTTTTTACTGGGATAACATGCTTGTTATTTATTTCAGCTGTATGTTTTGATGTTTTGCTTTTCAAAATATGAGCTGGATAAGTTTTATTGGTGGGTGCCATGTTTTGACTCAGCAATTCTTTTTCTATAGCAGTATTTGTTGATTTTATTTTGCAATGTATGATTTTAAGGTAATTTTGTGTCTATGTATTTTGTCCTGTGGCCGCTTCATTTGCATATTAACCTTTGATGCTGACAGGAAGCAGTCTCAATTAATGCACTACTAGTTTATGATTATTGGCAGGGTGTAGTTTGATTAATTGGTTTACTATATGTTTTTCCTGTACCATGTGATGGGGTTTTGACCATTGAGAATACAGAACTGGTTAGACCCAATTTTATAGTAACATTTATTCTATTTGTCTACCAAACTGATGAATAACACTAGCTATAACTTTTTTATTCAAATCATAGCACAATGGGTCATGGGTAAAGGTCCAGGGAGAATTTAACATAATTGTTGACCTGAAGAATATTTGGCAAAGTTCGCTTTTTAGAAATTACCCTCCTGTAAGTTTCTCACATTGTGATTGCACTGGACATCTTGGCTTCTTTGCTATCCATATCATTAGTCTTATTTCCCTCTGATGGTTGTGGATGAAGTAATAAACAAAAAGAGCTATAATTCACCCATACTAATGTATTTACTTTGAAACTAATTTTGTTGCTCCTTCATACAATACATCATTTAAGACAAGGCTCAAACCTGGAGGCAGTAACATCACAGCTGATGTTCCATCTTATTCCTACCAAGCAATTATGTGAACTAGGTTTGAATGCCAAAATGATACTCATTATACCGCTGTTTCCTAGGTGTTCTGATAAAATTCGCCCAGGCTGCATCAAGACTGGACAAAATGTTTGGAAAGGAAAGTTGTATGTTTTCTGCAATTAAATTTTAGTCAGGGAATGTTCATGAAATTTCATTACAATTTATGAACACATCCAGTAAAGATGTAAAGAATATATATTGATTTTGTTTTTTTTGATCAGATAGGCACACTAGTCAATCAATGCCTATTTTCAGGTACAACCCAGAAGATTACATATAAAATTATATATGAGACAATACATACAGTTCACTGCATTGTAATACAATATGCAGTGAAGAATAGAAACATTAAACAAGGCACTGCATCATGGAAGGGGATTAAATACAAGGTGATGGATACAGCAAAGTCAGCCATGAAGCAATGCAGTAACTTGCATAAACGACATGTCACAAAATACTGCAGTTAAAAAAAGAGTTTAATTGCCATTGAATTACACTGTTTACTGCAGCACACTGCACCATTTTATGATATACTGCAGCAATAATGTATTGCTTTGACCCCCAGGCATAGGGAGGTCGAGAACAATAGAATGCACTTTGTCAGCACCTTTAATAGGCAGTCAGGTGCCATTGAATGTGTAATTAGGAAACACTGGCATATCCTAGATCTTGACCCATGTTTAAGAGAGGCAGTGGCTTGGCCTCCACAGATGACATACAGAATGGGTACCAATATCAGTGTACATAGTTATCAGAAACTGCCAGACTCTGAACTGTTGACTGGCAACTGGTTGCCACCAAAACCCAAGGGAACCCATCCATGTGGGAATTGTAAATTGTGTCCCTTAGTACTCAAAAGTAATACTTTCACAACAGTGAATGCCCTCAGATATTATGACTCATTCCTTTGTCAGCTGTGCGACTGAGAACACACTGCATCTGGCAATATGTGGATGTGGTGCTTTCTATGTGGGCAAGACCACATGCCCATTTAAGGTACACATGGTGGAACATCTGAGAAGGATAGCTAACAGAGATGAAAAGAATGCACTGGCACTGCATTGCATCAGACAGGGAGGCAATAATAGGGAACATTCTTCCAAATGTTGCAGGGTTGAAAGGGTGCAACTGGGTCCCGGGGAGGTAATATTAATAACAAGCTGATGGAGAGGGAGGTATTTTGCATTTATGCAGTGGGTGGACTTAAGGCCCCAGGGTTGAATAACAAAATTGATGTAATGCCTTTAATTAAAACAAAGAGATGAACTAGGGTGAATTTGCTTCAGATATTAGTAATGGCTCAAATGCCATACAGTATATTATTTCATTTTCAGTGATGGATATCACATATTGAGTGATGTGTGCTAATTTTGATTTCAATTTTCTTCTTATTCCTTTTTAGGTATAGCTGGAAATGAGACCGAGTTAATATATCTTGAAAATTAGTTTTATTACTTCAGCATCTTGCTGTTTGATTTACATGAACTATCAGCCTCCATCAATTCACTTCAGACAGTATCACTCTCCTTAAATTTAAGCTATATCAGAGATTTATATACCTCCTCATAGAAAATGTGGATATTGGTGCACTGTACCTCGAGTTGCTGTGGTTGAGAATAGATAGACTTATGATGTGTTACTAATATACATAGAAGTGGGAATAATAATAATAATAATAGAGGAGTTGCAATCAACACATTTCAGCCCAATGGAAGAGTACTAAACTAACATATTTATGTGGTTATATATTTATAGGGATGGTGATGTACTGTGGAAATTTTATTTATAATTACAAATGCAACTAATTGATTGTTTTAAACTTGCACTGCCACTTTAACATTTGTTCTTTTATATGGGTGGAGACTAGTAGCTACATCTTCCTGAAGATGCACTTCCATGCAAACTCAGTCAAGGTTGTACTAGTGGCTGTCAGGTGGCTGATACTTTGCACATTTTGCACTAATTAAAGTTTTTTGGGCACTTGCCCTGTGGTGTCTGGTTTGTTTGTGCTTACTCTGTAACAGCACTGTCAGTAACCCAAAAGGAAAAACCACATTTGTTCAAAATAGAGAAGAGCAAAAAACATATCTAGGAAACAACATAGCAGAATTTCATAAGCAACCAAAGAAACTTTGCTGTTTGCTATAGCTTGCTACTTTTTACTTTTTCATTCGGTATTTTTTTCTTATGCAATTCTAACATGAAGTTACTATTTCATGAGTACATGTACTTACAATTTTGTATCCTTTGCTGTTTCATCTTCCACAATTCAGACAGCGTGGTTTTCACCACACTTCTTTGCATGGTGTGGTTATGGCAGGATACACAGATGGAGAGTGTTTAAAAACAATGATGCTCTGGAGGAGTGAGAATAGATTGCAAAATCTTTTATGTGATGAGACAATGGATTTACTTGTAAAACAGCAATATAATGCTCAGATTTTATTCTCGATTAGGAACAAAAAAAACTAAATTTGTATTACATTGCTAATTTACAATATACGTTTATTAAAATGCGTTAAGAAAACATGGGATCTGTTTACATATTTTAATGTAATTGTAAATGTGAGCATTGTAAAGTCTGTTCAGTAACTCCAGTGCATTCTTTCATGTTTTAGTTTTGAAATAGTCTTATTTTTCCTCTTTTGGGGTCCCTTGTTAATGTCACCTTATTTTCCATCCAGTATTGATTATTAATTAACTATGAGTTCCAGAATTCAGTGTCATTTGTTCAGCAACAGCCTACATTACAATAATGCTTTCCATGCAGGGCTCCCACTCAAATAATGTTACAGGGTTCCAGAACTGCAAAGTAATCAAAAACTAATACTGGGTGAGAAAAAGGCTTCATCATTAAGGGGTTCTAAATAAGAAGAAAATAGGACTGTTTCAAAACAAATACACAAAACAATATATTGGGGTTACTAAATTGACTTCACATATGCCCAAAATGTGCAATTATGTTAAAGAATTTAAACAATAGGATTTATGTTCTCTTTTTTTTCTTTTCCATTATGTGTTTATCTTCTGAGCTGCACCGGAGGCCTGGGTTCAAATCTCAGCTAAGGCACTTTTTTCTTTTTCTCTTCTGTCTGCCCCACTTCCCCCTACCTACCACCCCCCAGCCCCATACTGTATATGGCTTTGCCAGGACTTACCTCCCCACCATCATGCTCTGTCTGTGGGGGAGTGCCTGGTCACTGGTGTGAGGACTGCCAGGGATTGGGTATCATCCTGCAGCAGGAGGTTCACTGATTTTCTCCCTGGGCTCACAGGACATGCAGTGGGCTCAATGTGTGAGCTCCATCTCTGTGGATATGCCCCCAGTGCCTTGAACATGGATTTCCTTCCCATTTCTAGTAGTGTCGCATGCGCTGCTGGGTGGCAATCCAGCAGTGAGTCACAGCCACAGCATTCAATGGATGCTAAATCCTCCCTTACCCAGCCAGCCCCCGAGTGACCCACATCTATTTTGGAACCCAGGTCGCCATTACAGGAGAATATGAGTCGCATGGTGCTTCAGCCCTCCATGCCACTGGGCCAGCCCAGTTTATGTTCTCTTTAATGTTCAGTGTCAGGACAGGAGCTGTTTCAAACTCAACTTATGTGCTAAAGATCTAGGGAGATTGAGCCATTCCTTACAAAACATAATTTTTATTTGTTTGTTGGTTTCTGAAGGATTACAAGATGACTCATGAAAAGCATGCCTTGAGGAAGAACTAGGTGCAGTACAAAGCAGTAAGTGTTACAGACGATAAAAAGGGTACTGTACAACTGATACATAGAGAATAATGCCTGTTCAGGGGTGTGTTATGAGAATTTTTCACACACCCAAGGTGTGTGATAATCCATAAACCCCAAGAGTGGAGATCGAGGAGTTTATGAAAGTATCACACACCAAGGGTGTGTGAAAAATCCTCATATAACAAAATTTCTACAGACATTATTTTTTATAATAACTGGTACAAAGTTTAAACAGAGAGTAAAACTGTAAGCTATATTTGTGCGAATGAGTGAGTCCTGAACAGTCACAGTACTCAGATAAATACAGTGAAATGAGAAATGAGAGTGCATGGAAGTGTAACCCCCCTGCAAATGGGGGTTCCCAAAAGACTTCCAGGAGCTTGCTTGAATGCTCCAAGCCTGAATGGTGTTTGGCATTTAAGCCATTTATCAGTGAGTGTTTTTAGAGCCTCTGGTACTGTCTCTTTAAGAGCTGTCTGCTTGCAGACATAATTAGTTTGTATGGGGGGACTGTGTGCTTCTCTGAGTACCACTTGAGCTGCTGCCAATTCACTTCATTTTGCAGTCACTAGAGTGCAAAGGAACCTATCTGAAAGATGTAACTGTTTGCCAGAAATTATTTAGAGTAATAATGAAATTACAGTTTGTCTAACCTGCTTTCTTTGCAGTCAGAACTGTGTCTGCTAGTTCCCATTCTAGTTTTGAACTGCTGAACTGGACCAATCAGGTGTGGGGTAAGCTAGCTCTAAAATGGTGCCTTGGACGAATCAGAACTTGGACTCATAATCTGAGCCAGCCACAAGAGGATTGTATGGGCAGTGACTCTGGGAGATGTAGTTTAGACTTCAGTGCCTTTTGGACCAACAGCAGCAGTCTATTGTGAGTGACAGCCAATCCAGTCAAGAACTGGGAGGAACTCAAAGGAAGTGCCCAGTTTTGTCGGTTGGAGCTTCAGTTGAGCTTTGGCAGTGAAGAAGGAAGGAGCCCTGTGCTTTTTCAGTGTGCAGTTTTAGTCAAAAAACGTGTGTAAGGCCCAGAGTTCCGGTCTGCAGCTTGTGTAACAGCTTGTTAGGACTGAATTCGTCCTGTGAAAAGAATCAAAGGATCTCTGAAGAGTAGAAACCAGGCTCACCCTGTAGAAGACTGGAAGAATTGCTGAAAATTGCACTCGGTCTGTCAGGAACTGAATCTGCTGTGTGTTCTCCCGGGTATTGTGCAGTAATTGCGATCGGGATACAGATGCAGCCTGCCTGGTATAGTACTTTCTTTTATATGGATGTGTGAAGAGGTTTGTGTACCTCAAGTGAGCCCTGCTGACATTGAAGGACCCTATCTTATTTGGAGGTCGTGAGTACTAATTCAGGGTTGCTCCCTGTTGAATTGCCACATTAAATCCAAATGGAATTACTGTACTGCTGACTGTTTAATTCTCCTTTTCTCTGTGTGAAAGGGCCCCTACCAGCTGCCACGGTTTGGACTAGCCACTAGGGCTTGGGTACCCAGGGACAGTAACTGATAGGGATAGGCCTGTGCACAGAGCCATAAGGTAGATTATTAGAGTGATAAGCTAATTAACCTGATTTCCCCTGTCCTTGTTATATCCCCTAAATAAATCAGAGCTGCTTGTTTCAGCAAAGTTATACTGCCTGAGGTATTTGTCTATGTTAAAGTACTGTACTGTGATTGTTGCACTGTATCTCATTTCACAGGAGGTCCCAGTGCGGAACCAGACCTGGGGGTAAGTGTATACTGTGAAGGTAATTCTGATATATTGTGTGGGCCACTAGTGGGAAGAAAGGGGGTTGCAGTGTCCCGAGGGCTGTGACCAAGTTAGTTTAACTATTGCAAACCCTGACCTCTGGGTGGGCACCGCCATTGGATCCAGGCCCTCAACCTGTTAGTGGCAAATCAGGCAGGGGTAGTAGCCCTGGGATAGCGCCATCTAGGGGTTACATCTTGGAGGCTCACCGCTGGGATTGTGTGTCCTCTAGTGGCCATATTCACGAACCACTGTTAAGAAAAAATGGGTACCCGACAGAAGTGGCTGTGCCCGGCTGGTGGAGTGGTGTACTGGGAGGAGATCGACCCCCAAATGCTATGCTTATCCTGGACATCCCCTGGGTATCATCACGGACACTGTGCAGGGAGTACTTTCCAAGGTGGAAGGTTTACAAAACCCTGTGGTGGTGGGTCGGCATGCTAATCTGCTCACCCACACTTCTCCTGGCCCTAGTAGAGTTTAAGGATCCCATAGATAGCTCCAAAGTGCCACAGACCATTATCCCAGAGGAGCCCTCACTGCTTGGAGAGTGATAACTAAGGACAGTAAAGACCAGGGGAATCAGCCCCACCACTATCTGAAACTTTTGAGGAGAAATTTGCTGAATGGTTGCTGGGAGAGGGAAAACTGTGGAGGACTTGAAGAAACTATTCTTGCCACCTGGGGTGTTCCTCCCCAACACCCTCTCCTGCTCCAGTGCCCGTAATGGTGTCTGAACCAATGCAGACTCCTATTTCTGCACCTGCCATTAGTCACGACTCTTACGAAGGTTGAGGATCTTCTCTGGCACCCTCCCACCCCCAAGGGAGGATGACTGGGAGACCTGGATAGACTATGTTGCCCCAAGTGCTAGAATGGCAGTGACTCGGAAGGTGAAAAGCGAAGAGGGTTGGTGAGGAGCCTCCGAGGTCCTGCCCTAGCTACCATCCGTGCTAAGCAGACCCAGTAACCCTGAGCGACTGCACAGGCCTATCTTGAGGCCTTGGAGAATGTGTATGAGGCAGATTCTGATGAGGACCTATGGTGGAGAGTAGAGATGCACAACAGTACCAAGGGAGTTGTTGTCTGTGTATGTATCTCGGCTGGAAAAATTGTTGCAAGAATGCCTCAGAAAGGTAGTTTGCCAGCGATTGAACTGGACCGAACCAGGCTGGACAGGATCCTTAAGTCTGCCCCTTCTCAGAACTGCTGTTGCTTCAGTTACACCTGGCAGATCGACTGGAATCCCCACCCTCCTATGATGAGTTAATGAGAGAAATTCGAGGAGTTGAGAAAAAGCGACCTCGGGAGGGACCTGCACCAATAGCTGCGGCTACGACCCGAGTGACTGAGGGTGACCCATCAAGTGAAGTTCAGGGGCAGAGGTTGGCAGTCAATGAGTGCTCTGACAAGGAAAAGATATGTCACAATGGGGTGAACTGTTGAGAGAGATCCGGAATTCAAAAACAGTCCCTTTATGAAGGCCACGCCTGCAAGTCGAGCCCTGACCTATATCCGACTGCATCTGCTATGGGGTGGGTACCCACCCTGTATCTCCTGCTGATAACAGCTCGAACTCGATTCCTTGACCATGGAAGTGGAGAAACTGACGAGATGTCTCAAATGCTTATCACGCCGCAGACAGAGATGGCACCAAGGTTTCCAGTTAGTAATACCCCGCCCTGGCTCCCAGTGTGGCGCCTCGGCCAGCTCAAACTCCAGAAAGTATGTTTTGCTATAATTGTGGGAAAGATGGGCACATGAAAGGGAATGCCAGTCCCCAAAGACACTGACAAAGTTGCATATAGGCTACAAGGAGAGCTTGGGAGAAGAAATCAGTGGTTAAGAGGTGCACGACATGATCCCAGTGAGGGCACCAAAAATGCTAATTCACGTCCTTTTGTGGCAAGGTCAGTTGCCCAGGCCCCCACTACCGCCTCTCCAGACTGGTCCAGAATAGTGGGTCCCTCCATGGAGACCACTGTAAAGGTGAACAGAGTGTCTACAAGAGCTATATTAGACAGTGGCTCCCAAGTGACAATTATGTTCCAAGATTGGTATCAGAAGCATTTGTCAGACGTACCCTTACAACCATTAGAAGGACTGCATGTATGGGGGTTAAGTGAGAAGGCCTACCCCTATTCCGGGTTATCAGAATTTGGCTGTCTTTCCCCACCTCCGTGGCTGGGTGGCGAACAAGTAGAGACCCTAGCCTTAGTGTGTCCCCACTGGACTGTATGATGGTGTCCCTTTGTTGATTGGAACAAATGCTCATATGTTCGGAAGGCTGGCACAGTTGTGTTATGAAAAACAGGGGTCAAAGACTAGTAGAGCTTTAAGAGTTCCGGCTTTAATTAAGAAGGCCTATGAGGCACAGAGAGATGCTGAAAAAACAGAACCAGAGGAACCGGTCGGAATTGTATGGAAGAAGGATCCTGAGTCTCTGATCCTGGCGCCAAATGCCCAGTGTACCTTACAGGGAGAGGTCCGTATCAGAAAGGATGTTAAGAATAAAATATTAATGTTGGATGCACCAGGCGATGGAAAATTGCCAGAGGGACTGCTGGTCAAGCCTAGTATTTTGCCGCTAGAGCCCATGCTTATGCCAGAAGGGTAATGGTCCAAGTTCATAATGTGTCTGAAAGAGACATTCGAGTAAACAGAGGTTGCATCCTGGCTAATGTGCATTGTGCAGACACTGCAGTGCTACCCAGCAACAAGAGTTCAAGGAAGAATGACAGATAACGCCTGACTTGTTTGATTTCGCGACTCCGCTGCCAGCTGAATGGAAAGTGAAGATCAGTGAGAAGCTTGCCCAGAGAGACCAGGTGTTTTCTTTAAAGGAATGGGATGTAGGATGCGTGCAAGGGCTGAGCACAATATCCGGCTGCATGACGAAAGACCATTTCGTGAGAGGTCTCGGCGCCTGGCACCTGCTGACATAGATGATGTGAGACGGCATCTGCAAGAGATGTTAGCTGCTGGTGTAATACAAGAATCCAGAAGCCCTTATGCTTCCCCATTGTGGTAGTGAGGAAAAGAATGGAACAGTAAGGATGTGTGTGGATTATCGCACCTTAAACGCGGACTATCCCTGATCAGTACACAATACCCCGCATTCAGGATGCTTTGGACTGCCTAAGCGGAGCAAGTGGTTCTCTGTGCTGGATCTCCGCAGTGGGTACTATCAGATCCCGATGGCCCCAGAGGACCGTGAAAAGACAGCCTTTATCTGTCCGCTTGGCTTCTATGAATTCATGAGGATGCCTCAAGGTTTCAGGTGCCCCAGCCACTTTTCAACGATTGATGGAGCGTGCAGTGGGGACATGAACTACTAGAGTGCCTGGTATACCTAGATGATGTTATTGTGTTTGGCAGCTCACTGGAGGAACATGAGAGCAGATTATTTAAGGTATTGGACCGACTGGAGGACTTTGGCCTTAAACTGTCCATTGATAAGTGTCAATTTTTCAAACATCAGTAAAAGTATGTGGGACACATAGTATCCACCGAGGAATAGAGACCGACCCAAGTAAAGTTGAGGCCTTGACCACCTGGCCACAGCCCAAAAATCTAAAGAGACTGCAAAGATTCCTGGGATTCTGTGGTTATTATCGGTAGCTTCATCAAGGACTATTCAAGAGTGATCCGCCCTTTACTTAACCTTACTCAAGGGTATCCCCAACCACAAAAAATACCAAAAGTCAGCATCCCTCAAGACTGAAGAGTGTATTTTCATCCAGTGAAGTATTTGGGCCCGCTGGACTCTGATTGTGAGACTGCTTTTCATGAGATCATATATCAACTTACCCATGCTCCAGTGCTGGCCTATGCGATCCAAGAAAACCTTACGTCCTGCACACTGATGCTAGCTTGCAAGGGTTGGGGCTGTGTTGTACCAAGAACACGAGAATGGCCTGAGACCAGTGGCCTTTGCCAGTAGAAGCCTGACCCCATCCGAAAAGAACTATCCTGTACATAAGTTAGAGTTCCTAGCTTTGAAGTGGGCTATTGTTGACCAATTCCATGAGTACTTGTATGGGGCTAAAATACTAGTAAAAACTGACAATAATCCTTTGACCTATGTGCAGACCTCAGCTAAGTTGGATGCCACTGGCCATAGGTGGCTTTCTGCATTATCTACATATGACTATGCTCTCGAATACCGAGCAGGTCTGAACCACATAGATGCTGATGCTCTCTCCCGGAGGCCTGTTCCCCAGAATGATTGGGTCCGATTGGCAGAACCTGACATTCGGGCACTCTGCGGAAGTTTGACAGGGAGGAACAAATGTCCACGGGACGCAGTGGACTGCATGGTGGATTGCTTGGGAGCCTCTGAGAATTGCATACCTGCTGCTTATTGCCACTTTTCTGCAATAGACATTGGTGCACTGCCTCAGCTGGACAATGACAGTGATCGCGGGGCTCAATCCCGCGATCCCATGATCAAAGCAGCTTTAGAAGCCCTCTATGCAGGAAAAGATGTGTCCAAATTACGCTCCACTGATTTGAGAACTGCACTGTTATACAAAGAAGGTCCTAAGTTGAAACTGATCAATAAACTGTTATACAGAGAAACAGTAGACAGAGGGGGACAAGTAGACAAACAACAACTAGTGCTGCCCACTGCCTTTCGAGACTCAGTACTGAGGTCCTTGCACAACCACATGGGGCACCTTGGTATAGACAGAACACTTGACTTGGTGAGATCCAGATTCTATTGGCCTAAGATGGGGGCTGATGTGGAGCAACACATTCGAACTTGTAGTCGCTGCTTACAGAGGAAAGCTTTGCCCCAGAGGGCTGCCCCCCTTGTTAACATCACCACCAGTGCACCCATGGAGCTGGTCTGTATTGATTTTCTAAGTTTGGAGTCAGATCAAAGAAATATCAGTAATGTGCTGGTGGTCACTGACCATTTCACGAGATATGCCCAAGCTTTCCCCACCAAAGACCAGAAAGCATCCACTGTGGCCAAAGTACTTGTAGAAAACTTTTTGTTCACTATGGGCTCCACAAAGAATCCATTCTGATCAAGGAGAGACTTTGAGAGTCGTCTGATCAAAGAGATGCTTTCTCTGTGGGAGTGCGAGAAGTCCAGAACCACTCCTTACCACCCCCAGGGGACCCACAGCCTGAGCGTTTCAACCGCACTTTGCTAGATATGCTAGGCACCCTGCACCCAAAGGACAAGCCTAGATGGAGCCAACAAATTAGCACCCTGGTACATGCTTATAACTGCACCAAAAGTGATGCCACTGGATTCTCCCCTACCGCCTGATGTTTGGAAGAAGCTCGACTACCAGTAGATGTGTGTTTGGGGTCTCTCCTGATGGGGTTCAGGCTGACAACTATTTACAGTATGTGCAAAGTTAAAGGCCCAGCTAACTCATGCGTACCAACTGGCTCAAACCATGGCTGCCAAAAGAAATCTGGCCAACAAAGAAAGGTATGATAAAAGGTGAAAGCACAGGAACTCCAGGAGGGAGATCGGTATTGCTAAGAAATCTGGGATTGCATGGCAAGCACAAGATTGCTGACAGATGGCACCATCTCCCTCACATTGTAGTGGGCAAACTAGATGATCTGCCAGTGTACAAAGTAAGGCCTGAGAATAATTCAAAGATGTAAAAACAATGCATAGAAATCATTTACTGCCCATTGGACAAATCTTAATTGAGTCTGAGCCCCTAGAAGATGCCCCCTCTGGACCAGTGACTAGAGCTGCTGCTAAGAAAAGATCAAGAAAGTCTGCACCTACAGAAGCAAAGTTAAAGTGTTCCCCTCCACAAGTCCCAGTTGAGCATGACTGTCAGTCCATATCGGAAGAAAGTGAGAGTGACTTTGAATACTATCCTTCTTACGAACTGAGTCAATTGTTTCAGGGCAATCCCTAGTCAATACTGGAGACAAAGCTGGGCCTTCTGGACTGTTTAAGCCCCAGCTTCATCCCTGGAGCCAATGCTCCCAGAAAGTGAAGTGCAAAGCATCAGATCAGATGAAATGGAATCATTGTGCATGGTTGAACTGTTTGAGCTTTCAGGGAGAAAATGATAGATTGGGGCAGACTGGTGATACACCGAACAAGAAGAGTATTTTTAGTGCCCTGACAGTCCACTGCCAGTGTCGAAAGCTCTCCATGCGAGCCAAATGTTGTGGACTCAGAAACTGTAACTCCTGGGCTGAAAGTGCCCCAAGTTCTAGCCTCTCTACCCCATGGAGACTCCTGACAAGTGTGGACAATGCTGAAAATGAGGCTCAGAGTGCAGAGACTGTAACAGTTCCCCTAGAAAGACTGGTCGAGCTGTAAAGCCTGTGGTGCACCTCAGTTATGATTCCCTTGGGAGGCCTGTGGATTTGCCTCTCAATGTTGTCCATAAAGGAGTGTATGTGTCCCCGAGCTCATTGCCCAAACTGAGCGTCAGTGCTAACTCCAAGTTACTTGTGTTGCCCTCTAAGTATGGTGCCCTTGCCCCGTCCAGCCCCAAGGTAACTGATAGGGAAGGGCCCCCTCTCTTCAGGTTTCATGTACAAGAGGTAATGACTTGAGTTATGGTACAATGTGTATGTAATACTGTGTAAAGAGTGACGTACTGCAATGTTTCAGAAATGTGTTCTTGGTAAAATGATATATTGACTGATGATTACATGTCGAGCCTAATGCAAATGTATATGGTTGCAGTTAAACTTATGGGGTACTTGCTTGGCGGACGTCAAGCTTTCCCAAACCAGGAAGGGTGTAACCCCCTGCAAATGGGGTTCCCAAAAGACTTCAGGAGCTTGCTTGAATGCCCAAGCCTGAATGGTGTTTGGCATTTAAGCCATTTATCAGTGAGTGTTTTTAGAGCCTGGTACTGTCTCTTTAAGAGCTGTCTGCTTGCAGACATAATTAGTTGTATGGGGGACTGTGTGCTTCTCTGAGTACCACTCGAGCTGCTGCCAATTCCTTCATTTTTGCAGTCACTAGGAGTGCAAAGGGAACCTATCTGAAAGATGTAACTGTTTGCCAGAAATTATTTAGAGTAATAATGAAATTACAGTTTGTCTAACCTGCTTTCTTTGCAGTCAGAACTGTGTCTGCTAGTTCCCCATTCTAGTTTTGAACTGCTGAACTGGACCAATCAGTGTGGGGTAAGCTAGCTCTAAAATGGTGCCTTGGACGAATCAGAACTTGGACTCATAATCTGAGCCAGCCACAAGAGGATTGTATGGGCAGTGACTCTGGGAGATGTAGTTTAGACTTCAGTGCCTTTTTGGACCAACAGCAGCAGTCTATTGTGAGTGACAGCCAATCCAGTCAAGAACTGGGAGGAACTCAAAGGAAGTGCCCAGTTTTGTCGGTTGGAGCTTCAGTTGAGCTTTGGCAGTGAAGAAGGAAGGAGCCCTGTGCTTTTTCAGTGTGCAGTTTTAGTCAAAAGTGTGTAAGGCCCAGAGTTCCAGTCTGCAGCTTGTGTAACAGCTTGTTAGGACTGAATTCGTCCTGTGAAAAGAATCAAAGGATCTCTGAAGAGTAGAAACCAGGCTCACCCTGTGAAGACTGGAAGAATTGCTGAAAATTGCACTCGGTCTGTCAGGAACTGAATCTGCTGTGTGTTCTCCGGGTATTGTGCAGTAATTGCGATCGGGATACAGATGCAGCCTGCCTGGTATAGTACTTTCTTTTATATGGATGTGTGAAGAGGTTTGTGTACCTCAAGTGAGCCCTGCTGACATTGAAGGACCCTATCTTATTTGGAGGTCGTGAGTACTAATTCAGGGTTGCTCCCTGTTGAATGCCACATTAAATCAAATGGAATTACTGTACTGCTGACTGTTTAATTCTCCTTTTCTCTGTGAAAGGGCCCCTACCAGCTGCCACAGTTTGGACTAGCCACTAGGGCTTGGGTACCCAGGGACAGTAACTGATAGGGATAGGCCTGTGCACAGAGCCATAAAGTGAATTATTAGAGTGATAAGCTAATTAACCTGATTTCCCCTGTCCTTGTTATATCCCCTAAATAAATCAGAGCTGCTTGTTTCAGCAAAGTTATACTGCCTGAGGTATTTGTCTATGTTAAAGTACTGTACTGTGATTGTTGCACTGTATCTCATTTCACAGGAGGTCCCAGTGCGGAACCAGACCTGGGGGTAAGTGTATACTGTGAAGGTAATTCTGATATATTGTGTGGGCCACTAGTGGGAAGAAAGGGGGGTTGCAGTGTCCCAGAGGGCTGTGACCAAGTTAGTTTAACTATTGCAAACCCTGACCTCTGGGTGGAGGCACCCGCCATTGGATCCAGGCCCCTCAACCTGTTAGTGGCAAATCAGGCAGGGGTAGTAGCCCCTGGGATAGCGCCATCTAGGGGTTACAGAAGAAACACTAGTAACCCACTATCAAGTCATTACAGAATTCAGCGGGTTATTATGGCATTTTATCAGAACTGGATTTCCAGTCATTAGAAGGAGTCATCAGTTGTTATAGTACAATATTACACTGTCAGAGTGCATTATTCAACACCTACCTTGGCACACGAAAGAATGCTTTGTGTTAGTGTTATGTAAAGATAGATTACTAATACCTTTGCTGGTGCCTATTGCTTTAGTTTCTGTGGCAATAGAACAATTTGAAAATGCTAACTAACAACAACAGCAGTGCAGTGATTTGCAAGGGAGAAATTATCTTTGAACTGAAAAGGACTAGAATAGAGATTTTTGAATTGTAAGTTTATATTTTCTAGAATACAGCTACAGTAAATCATTACAAGCAATACACATCTGTTAAACTTCATAAGCAATATTCTGATTTTCCTCACCTGGTGAATTCTGTTGCCCTTGTCAGTTACATTTTTTTCAATCCAGTGGAAGGAACAACAAAAGTATATCTCCCAGTGCAGCACATATCAAGTGGTAGTTGGGACAGTATATGTCAAATTATTTGATAAAGCAAAATTTTACTAACATTCAAAACGTTTCTCATATTTTCACCTTGTAGACATACTGGGCCCGATTCACAAAGCACTTAGACTGACACAAGGTGCCTGCACCAAACATATATGGAGCAAGCAACACCCTGCATCCAAAATAGCTCCTGGAGCTATTCATAAAGGCAGCATGTGTCAGCTGCAGTCTGCCTGCCACAGACGGGGCTTGTGCCACCTATGTGCCCACATATGGACTACAACAGCATTCAAGGGGGCACGTGGCTGATGCAGCCTGCCACATCCCCCTGATTGGGATTCGCATAACTGCCCCAGAGGGAGAAATTCTAAGTACCCTTAGGCAGGCTAGGGCTGGTCTAAGGGTACTTAGAAAAAGCTTCCTTAGGGAGCATAGACCCTCTAATCCACGATTATGCCATGCATGTATATATTGCACCTGTCCTCCTCCCTGATTTCCGATGTTGCCATAATAAGTATTAATGCAGCTGTCCCTCTCCCCAATTCCCAATGTTGCCATAATAATTAATAATTCATCTGTCACCCCTACTCAATCCCCTATGTTGTTGGTAGTAGTAGTAATACAGTCCCATGCCCCCTCTCCAACCCCAAAGGTGCCAGAACTAATATTAATATTCTCAGCCAGTGACCAGCTCAGCCAGTCTCACGCCTCCGTGGCTGGCCACCGACTGCACTGTCAATGAGCATACTGATTGATTGGACACACATGGCCAAGTTCCTACCCACTCCTTTTGTGTGCTTCTACTCCTCCTTAGAGCTACTGATCTGCACACCAGGCTTGCTGTCTCTGGCAGGCACAACACTTCCTCATCCTGTCTTCTCCTATCCACTTAACCGACTATGTCCATAACTCTCCTAGCCCTCGTATTTGTGGTGCCATGGCACACTCCTTATACTCAAGCCTTTTCTTATTCCTAACCACCTTATCCATAGCAGCTCA